>CM048745.1:294409746-295659746 GCA_026315105.1 Locusta migratoria | reverse complement strand
TCAGAAAGGACACCGCGGTAAACGGCGGAAAGTCATTAAGTAAAACCGATGTTACATCTGCTGTTCCCAGGGGTGTGTTACGAGACTCCTAGTTTTTCTTGTCTAAATAACTGATTCAGGAGAAAATCTGAGCACCCCTCCTCGGCTGTTTGCGGAGGGTACTGTTGTTAGTTAGTTATTAAATTCATCGGAAGGTACAAAGCAACTGCTAAACAGACTGTTCGAAAACTTGCAGTTGACCCTACATAATGAAAAGTGTGACGTCATTCATATGAGCACTAAAAGAAATCCCTTAACTTCATTTACGCGATTGTTTAGCAAATACAAAGGCCGTAAGCTCAATTTAATACCTAGTAATTTCGATTACAAACAACTTTAATTGGAATGAAACTTACACTCTGCTGCGGAGTGTGCGCTGATATGAAACTTTCTGGCAGATTAAAATTGTGTACCGGAACCGAGACTCGAACGTGGGACCTTTGCCTTTCGCGGGCAAGCGCACAACCGACTGTGCTATCCCGACACGACTCACGATGCCGCCTCACAACTTTACTTCCGCCGGTACCTCGCCTCCTACTTTCCAAACTTCACAGAAGCTCTCCTGCAAACACGCAAGACTAGCACTCCTGGAAGAAAGGATATGGTGGAGACATGGCTTAGCGAGAGCCTAAGGGATGTTTCCAGAATGGAACTTTCACTCTGCAGCGGAGTGCGCGCTGATATGAAACTTCCTGGCAGATTAAAATTTTGTGCCGGAACCGGGACTCAAACGTGGGTCCTTTGCTTTACGCGGGCAAGCGCGAGGTACTAGCGGAAGTAGAGTTGTGAGGCGGGATCGTGAGTCGTGTTGGGATAGCTCATTCGTTAGAGCACTTGACCGCGAAAGGCAAAAGTCCCAGGCTCGAGTCCCGGTTCCGGCACACAACTTTCCTTGAAAATTACACACGGAAAGTATCGTGAGTTTGTTTGTAAATCTATCGCACCAAACTGCGTGGTCATCAGTCCGTAGCTAACAAACTACTTAAACTAAGGTAAACCAACCTAAGGAGAACACACACACACACCGACACCCTAGGGAGTATCGTGAGGAAGGCGAATCTAAGCCTGCGTTTCATTAGCAGAACACTTAGAACATGCAACAATTGTACTACGGAAAGTGCCTACACTACATTTATTCGTCCTAGTTTTGAGTCGATTCAGAGAGCAGCAACTTGTGTCGTATTGTCTCGATGCAGGAAACGGAGGGTTACGGAAATGAGTTTTAGTGGACACAATTACAACAATGGCGTTTATTGCTGCGGTGAGATCCATTTGCGATATTTCGCTCGCCTTCTTTCTCATCCGAATGCAAACATATTTTATCACATAACTACATAGGGAGACATGATCATCATAAAACAGTAAGAAGAATCATGTCGAATATTTAGGTGTTCCTTTTTTTTTGCTTGTTATTATCGATATGAAAGTCGTTCGATGAACTCTCTCCGAGGAACTTATATGTTATTTATAGACAAAAAATATAAATATATAAAAGACCACAGAGAGCTTGTTTAGAATTTACCACGTCTTCCTGCTCAGTTTTCATTTCGCTGTAATCTGAGGCGAGAGCGGTTTTGGATCGTAGTATTAGAGAAATTCAGATGTAATAAACCGGGTCATTGCATTTACATCAGATATTTACTTAGAACTCCTCTGCAGAATGAGTGCATACATTTGAAAAGCTTTCATATGGAAATTCGTACCCTGAAAATACAAAAATGAAGGCAAATTACCATTCCCTCGAACTGGTTCTGTTACTACATTTAAGACAAGAAACCTCTGCATGTTTGCTAACCAAGACGCTTCATCTACATGTAACCACGCAGACCTGCATCCATTTCACCCTTGACATACTTGGTGACCCACTAAAGTCTTTCAGCCTCACACGTAATTACAAAATAGGCAACTCCTCGATGTCAGAAACGTCAGGTCAATCACCTATTTAAAATGAAAAAAATAAAATAAAAATAAATAAATAAAAAACATTAACAGTCACGAGCTTCAAAAGTTCCAATGTTCTGAAAAATTATTGTAGCAAAATCTCTAAAGGAATTTAATAATCAAGCACACATTTAAAACAGTATGGGGATGTGGTATAGGGTGTACGTCTAAGAGTCATATGGAATCAGGTCAATGTTACGGGGATAATACGAAGATATTCACCATACAGTTAATTAGTTAATGCTTATATTAAGAAATTTACCCACACATTTTGACCAATATTAATATTTCAAAGTTATTTCATTACAATCAACTGGTATCATGTTTGTAACTTAAAATTTTTTCCATACATTTAAGTTGTTGTTAACTATTGTTATTGTCTGATACAGGGTCTGAAGATGAGAATAATTCATTCTCGAAACATGTAATTAAAATTTCAAAAGTAACGGGAGAAGGTTTCTCATTTGCCAAATTAATACATCGCCGTCGTTCCGTCATCCGTCTAAGATGGACATACAGAGATTTCATCAGTGTTCCTAATGTCTATGAATGCGAGGATGCAAATATAGTCTCTTTTGAAATGCCTTTATTCGAATATTCGAATATGAGAAAATGAATAAAAATGTTTTAGTTGTAAATATCTTTCGTCGTCTCCATAGAGAAAATATTGAAAAAGGAGTAGCCTTTCCACTCCAATTGGTAAAACAGAACGGTGTCTGAATGCTCAACAGGGATATTTTCTGCATGCAGTCAACAGTAAGACCAATAATACAATTATTGTTTTTATACAGATGATTAGTTGCCAGTACACTACTGTGAAAGTTTTGAACTTTCCTTTATCAACTGCTGGTTCAGCTGCTTTCAAATGATTTGCAATATTTAAACTTGCTTGGAACCTTTTCGTGACACGAATAGGTTTGACTTTTATACTACTGTTATGCCAGTCCCGTCCATGTTCCACATATCTTTCGGTCAAAATTGTACGGTTTCATTACAGTAGACAGGTTATCGAAAGGGGCGCCAATGTTTGTTCTATTAAATGGAGAACTCGGGCTAAGCTGATTGCTTCAGGAGTCGTGACTGACAAACGTTTCTCTCTCTTCATGAACCCCGAAAGCCAGTCAGTCCCAGCTTGTCGAATTTCATTTCATCTTGTAAGGTAGCCAATCAGAAACAGCTAACTAGTAACAAAATTTTCGCACTTCTTTTGACTGGCACCGAAATATAAATCAGACGCTGCTTTGATATATTCTGCCACGTCACGTAATGAAGGACAGATCACACTACTGCTTATATCCTTGTCAGAATTTTTTTTTACAGTAACGAGCCATTGTCCGGTAGTTTATCTTGCAATCCTGGGAAACACTGCGTATGAATTTGCTCTCCAATTTCACCATAATAGCATACATGATGACTTACACAAAATTTATAGTTGGTGCGAAGAATGGCAGCTAGCTCTCAATGTAGAAAAATGTAAGGTGATGCGTATGAGTAAAACAAAACAAAACAAAACAAAACAAAAAACAAAAAACCACAAAAAAAAACAATCCCATAATGTTCGAGTACAGCATTAGTAGTGAGCTTCTTGATGCTGTCGCGTCGTTCAAAAATCTAGGCGTAACATAGCAGAGCGATATGAAATGGAAAGAGCATGTAAGGACAGTTGTGAGTAAGGCGGACAGCCGACTTCGGTTTATTGGGAGAATTTTGGGAAGATGTACTTCATCTAAAAACGCTTGTACGACCACGTTTTGAGTATTGCTCAAGTGTTTGGGACCCGCAGCAGATAACTTTAAAGGAAGACATAGAGGTGGCTCAGAGGCGAGCAGCTAGATTTGTTACCGGTAAGTTCGACCAATGCGCGAGTGTCACGGAAATGCTCTGGGAACTCACTTGGGGATCGCTGGAAGAAAGACGACGTTCTTTTCGTTAATTTCTTTTCAGTAAATTTAGAGGGCCGGAATTTGAAGCCGAGTGTAGTACGATCTTGCTGCCGCCTACTTACATTTAGCGTAAAGATCACAAAGACAAAGTAAGAGGAATTAGGACTCGTACGGAGGCATATAGGCATTATTTATTTTCCTCGTTCAATTTGGGAGTGGAATAGGAAAGGAAATGCCTAGTAGTGGTACAGTGCACCCTCCGCCACGCACCTTACGGTGAACTGCGGAGTATGTATGTAGATAGCATGCACCTTACGTGTGTCTGACCATCAGTCGCTCCTCATTCAGAGGCACTAATATCGCCTCTAACGATTTATATCGATACTAGGTTTCTTGTACCTTGGGTGATCTGGCTGATAAATGTACTTTCGTATTCCCGACATGTCTAAAAGAACAAACATAAACCAGAAAGATATTTTCACTCTGTGTAAACTGATATAAAACTTCCTGGTAGATTAAATCTGTGGGCAGGGACGGGGCATCGAACCAAGGACCGTTGTCTTTCCCGGGAAAGCTTTCTAACAACTGAGCTGTCCCGGCAGATTTCACAGTCCGAGATCACAGTTTTCTCAACAAACAGGATCCTTTATATCGGTAGTAGGTAGGTGATAACAGCGTTATTGCTTATCAAAGGCTACTACGCCAGCTGCCACGGCAATGATTTATATTTGCTAAGTATCTGATGAAATTTGATTTGCTCCACGCTTCCGCGATCACAGGGTGGTGTAATATGGGCATGCGCGCGAATAAGAAGTCAGAGCCGTTGCGTAATCGTTGGGTTTTCGACATGAATGGACTAAGAAATTTACGGCTACCAGTGTTAACGGATGCCCTTTTCAAACGAGCTAGTACTGACAGTTGAACAGGGGGCGGGGGCTGAAGATGGTGTGATTGTAACACCGAAACCGCTCGCATAATTGAATAAATCATATTTATAAAGCTTCTGGTACTTTCTTCCAACTTCAATTTAATCGTCAGTAGTCCCAACCTATTGATTATGGAGAGAATTAAAATTAAAAGGACAGTGGGTCTCTCTAAGATCCTCCATCTCGGCAAACCCTCCTAACCACTCGTGCACTATCAACTCAGTAGTTTCAACAGACATTCGGCTGAGAAGCGTTCGATGCCCGGATCTAGCACATGATACCAGGACAAGAGAAAGCCAGCCGTGTCGAAGGAGTGTCCCACCTTAATGGGCTGCACCTGAAATCACTCAGTTGAAAGAGATCAACAAAGTTGCACGCGTAGCACCGAGGGTATTACGGAAGGGCGGGTCTTAGAATACACTGTATAATGCATGGCTGAAATCGGTGTTCCCAACATTAGCGATTATTTTCCCCATTCCTCTCACGTACTGTGTGAAAAAAAATGCCATATATCGTTTTACATATTACTAGCTAAAATTCTGGCGTTGCCCGGGTATTTATTTAGCGTTGGTAACTCTCGTACCCCGTCTCTTTCTAATAACATGTTATTTCATCAGAGAATATATAAGAAAACAGGCTCTCTTGCATAAAATACAATATTTTAATTACAGTATCCAAACAAAGGAAGATAGCAATGAAAAGACAAATAAATGTAATATTCATACAGTAATTTAAATCACATCTATACTATAAACAATAGCTCTTGTGACACGCCCAGGATCTAATATGAATAATTTTTTTTTGCGAGGCTACCCCTGAGCAAGTTACGCCGGCCGCGGTAGCCGAGGGGACTGAGGCGCTCCAGTCACGGTCTGCACGGCCACTACGGTCGGAGGTTCGAATCCCTCCTCGGGCATGGATATTTGTGCCGTCCTTAGGCTAAGCTAGTTGATAAGTAGTTTGTAAGTTTAGGGACTGATGACCCCGTAGTTAAGTCCCATAAGCTGTACAAACATTTGTACATTTTGAGCAAGTTACATAAAATTGTCCGTGTGAGAAAAATGGGCATGTCAAATCCACTCTACAGTATTGAATAGATTACCCTGTGGTTTAGTAATCATAACAGAAAATGCAAGTCTCACTGGAAACTGCAGTCTCATGAAGTTAAAAGCCAGGTCTGTCGTAAATAATGGGTATTCGTTGGATGTACCCCGTTTCATTCTCTTTCTTTCCTTATAACCGTATAGAAGTCTAGTGCTATTGTCTGCATCCGTGTGCACTTCAAAGTTGTCGACACTACTGTCAGCTTGCCAGAAATTTCCTTAAGCTGACTAGAATAAGTGTTCCATGATGTGACAGGTTTTTATCCATTGCAGTATATATGACCATGTATTTATTGAAGTTTATGTTGTACAATTTTATAATTTTAAACTTATATATTCATTTGTATAAAGGCTATATGTCGATAAAGTCAGTTGCGAATAGAGTTAGTTGGAAAGAAGTAACAGATTTAAATGTGACGCTTGATAGGACGGTTTTCCACGAACGTTACTGTTATTGTCCTCATATCTCATGAACAACGTGTAATACCTTTATACAATTCCTGAAGTACATTCATCTGTTTGTATGTATACTATCTGTAAAATATCCTGCGACTGCAATTTCCAGTGTAGAAATTATGAACTGCAACGTCATACCGAACTCCGTAATTTTGTTCCATGAACAGCGGAAATGTAGTAAGCGAGAAAGTTTTTCCTTTCATTAGTTTGATGTGGTTGTCAGTAAGAATAAGTTTAATAAAGTTTGACATTATGTTTAAAAATTTGTTGCAAGTTGCTCAGTTCTCTCATTCTAATATAGTGTATTTATAAAGTCTCGTTGCATTATGTGGCACTTTCTTGCAACTGCTATTATTTATGACGTTTTATCTCCTGCAGAATGTGTCGTATGTGGTTCTATCTCGCACTGCGATTGTTATCTCACGTAAGGAATATGTGTACCAAATTTTGCTGAAATCGGTCAAGTATGTTAGGAGAAAATGATCAGCATTGTCGCTTAATGCAGCACTTTTTCGTGTATCTCACTGTTTATGACATCATTTTTCGTGAACTGTATGTTGAACGTTATTCTTATACTTACGGCGACCATCCTAATGGAATGAAGCTTACGTATGCCAACATTGGAACAGAATTGATTTGTATGCAATACGTACCACAAACAAACACAGACACTCTGCTTTATTAATGAAGGTTTTAATTTATTTTATTTTATTTCTTATCTCTTTATCTCAGGGTAGCACTTTCACCCGACTTCCTTAATCATTTGCTCGACTTGTTGCGAACTCTATCTTCTATAGTTTTTACAGGTATCACCATGGGTATTATTCCCTGATGCCATAATACATATCTTCTTCTTTTTGTCAGTGTCTTCCATAGGGTCTTTTCTTCGTCGATTGTATGGAAAACCTAATTCCTTACCTCGTCAGTTCATCTAATTATCAACATTCCTCTTTAGTACAACATCTCAATTCTTCTATTCTCTTCTAATCCGGTTTTCCCACTGTCAATGTTTCACTTCCGCACGAAGCTGTGTTAAAAAAATAATTCAACATAAATGTTTTCCTCCAGCAAGTTTTATGCTTGACATCAGAGATTTTTTTTTTTTTTTTTTTTTTTTTTTTTTTTTTTTTTTTTTTTGCGTTGTATTCCGTCTTTGTCTACGCTAGTCTTATTTTTATGCGCCCTCCGCGTCGTCCTTCTTGGGTCATTTTGCTTCAAAGGTATTGTGTACATCCTGATCAACTTTGACGTTACGTTCAAATTTGTCATTTTGTTGTCTACTATGACGACTCTTCACCGTATGCTGTCGTGAATAGCAGTTACTTCTTTCGAGTTATTTCAATCTGTTTACAATATGTGTTACATGTTTGTAGAGTTTTTTTTAACATCTTGGCATGTGAATCTTCAAGTTTTATATTGTAACTGTTGACATGGAATAAAATCTGCGGTTGACTAGAGCATTTTGCTCTATATTTCATATATAACATTTTGTTTGTGATTTACATGTCTGACTTTTCAAGAAGGCAAAATTATTTGTACCGAAACCTGGCCAGGGTTTAGTAATAAATTAATTTTTACCGCAACTTATTGGCTGTTATTTCTCCACAAAATTATGTATAATATTAACTAATGTCGTGTGTTGTTTGTTTGTGACATAGAAGTCCTTTTTTAACATTTGAATGAACAAGAGGAAATTTCTTACCACATTAATTGTGAATTTATGTGCAGATTAACATTATTTTCATGTGAATGTATTCGGGGAAGTTGGAAAATACGTTTCTCCTGTCGACTGTGGGAGAGTTGTGTATGAAAGGAAAAAAATAGAATGAGAGATTATTTTTATTCGTTATTTCCAAGTACATTGAGACATTTTTCAAACCGCTTTATAAGCTTCAAAATGCCGTCGAGGAAAAAAATCTGGTCGTTGCATACGGAAGAAGCGTTGAACGGCTATGGAGTCGAAACATCCGTTATCACCTGTCCGAAAGAAGTTGAAAACAGTCTGTCTGCAGGTAAAGTGCTTCTCACCGTTTTCTGGGACTCCCATTGAGGTTTCTTTTTTTCTTTTTTTTTTTCTTTTTGCTGTACTTTGTGGACGATGCAAACATCAATCCCGCGCGCGTACTGTGCCACTCTATGCAAATGTGAAAAAGGTGATCCAGCAAAAGCGGCCTGACCTTCTCAAATCTGGCGTTCTATTGTTGTATGACAATGTTCCTGGAAGACTTTTTGCAGCTTATAAAGCTCTATGCAAATGTCTCAATGTACTTGGAAATTGTGTAGAAAAATAATGTCTTATCTTTAATGTCTCGTCTATGTTTTTTCCTTCCACACGCAACTCTGCCCACATTCGACAGGGGAAACTTATTTTCCAACTCCCTCTAGTATTTGGGCCATGGTTCTTTTCCGCTTTCTTGTACTAATGTATTTTAAACATTGAAACGGAGCGTTATTATAGTAAATCATCAATTACTTCCCTTGAACTAAAACTGAGTTACCAGTAAAATTACAGAGTTCCAAACTCGTCAGTTATTTATGAGGTTCCTTACTTTGAATTAATTTATGGCATGGTTAGATTTACTGGTTAATGCAAATTAATTCTGTTGCAAAATTATTCTAAAAAATTCGAAAATATCCGAATATCAGAGGGATTGCAGAAACGCTGTTACTTGCAGCAAGGTTTGTAAATAGTATAACATTAATTTTGATACAGTTAATGGTGCTATATGCAGTAAATCAGAGGCCGTGCAGTCCTCTGATGCTGTTCAATTATGAAAACCACGGCTGTGATTGCTGGTTGTTGGTCCAACATATAATTTGTTGCTTAATGCGCATCAAAACTGTAATTCTGTCCGTAATTTGGTTCATTTCTAAATCAGTAATATTGTGCCAAAGTTACATTGCTTTCAGCACTGGTAAGATAGAATACATTAAAGTATTTACGGATTTTACGACTGATTAATGAGCAGCGATCTAAATAAAATAATCGAGGAACGTAAAAAAAAAAAAAAAATTGTCCTGTAACTATCTCTCTTAAACGCTGTGTTAATGTAAACATATACTGGAAGAGGAAGATATCATGATTTCAAATGCTCAAATGTTTGTTAAGCTTAAGGGACTTGACTTCGGGGTCATAAGTCCCTAAATTTATAAACTACTTATGAACTACCTTATACTAAAGATGACACAAACATCCATGTCCGAGAGGGGATTCGAATCCCCGACCGTAGCGGACATGCAGACTGTGACTAGCGCGCTGAAGACCACTCGGCCACTGCGGCCGTGTATCATGATTTCAAGTTATATCTGAAGATCTTGAAGAATTTTTATGTGCCCTTCGCAATTAACTTTAGGGCAGCTTGTGGCAACGTATACGTTTATTATTTTATTTATTTTTTATTTTCAAAATTGGTTCACAGAAAGTAAAAGATATCGTAATTTATTCTTAGCTAAAGCCGAGGTGTCTTTTTCTTCGTCCGTTTGAATGCACTGATGTGAGAAACTACCGTAATTTGATTGACAATTCGTAAGTCAGTTCTGAAAATGTTCGGTTGACGAAAACCCTTCGTTTCAGCTAGTTTTCAGTAGTGTGCTGCCGGCCGCGGTGGCCGCGGGGACTGAGGCGCTCCAGTCACGGTCTGCACGGCCACTACGGGCGGGGGTTCGAATCCCCATCGGGCATGGGTATTTGTGCCGTCCTTAGTCTTAGCTAGTTCATAAGTAGTTTGTAAGCTTAGGGACTGATGACCCCGTAGTTAAGTCCCATAAGTTCTACAAACATTTGAACATTTGATTTAGTAGTGTGCTATGAGACTGGTTTTGAAGCAACTGAAAAATATTCCTATCAGTTTGCAGAATATTCATTTACCGTTTATCAGGAAAGAAAGTAGTGTAGATCAAATCACACGTAAAAATGCACTCGTTTCGAAGAATCCAATCACGAAATTCAACAATAATGTTTGCAATAATATCATAGATCGATCACTTGATGTAATGCGCGAAATGTCAAATAGATTTTTTTAAAGAGATGTATTAAAAGAAATTTCTTTTTTACTGCTTTATTTATTTATTCTTATATTTCCTTATTCGTTGCGTATCCTGACAGAGAAAGAGCTGAAGACATTGTAGAACGCATAGACCAGTCTGTGGCATCACGTTTCGCTGTATGTAACCCCCTTGCTACAGAGTTGCAAACGTCGCTGGCCTTCAGTCCGAATTTCTTTGTAATTTGACGACTTTCAATCGCCATATCTTCCACCCCCTTATAGCTATCGGCATGGAATTGCTATGGTGTACAACGGGAGACTTCGGACAAAAATTACACACAGACCATTCATTTGCGTTCTGTAGTTTTCGCTGCAGAGCGAAATATGAACACACACACACACGTAGAATTTCATATACACCGATGACTTTCCATGCCAATATACTCCACCTTTTTATCATTATCAACCCTCAAGCAACAATGCAAAAAATGAAACCATTTTCAAAGAGTAAATATTATTTTCCAAGAATGATTAGTGTTCTGAATTTCGTGTTACTAAATATCTATCAGGTCGCTATAAAACCGTGCCTAAAGCCTTCCTCAGGTAAAAATTAGTAACTGTAAAATATTTAAGTCTCTGCGTCTTGTCGTTCGGACGTGATAAGCGTACACCGAACAGACATTCACATTAATATATATATATATATATATATATATATATATATATGGCTATCCGATCGCCATAAAACCGTGCCTAAAGCCTTCCCCGGGTAGACATTAGTAACTGTACAAATTTTTAGTTCTTTATGTCTTGTGGTTCAGACGTGATAAACGTACACCGAACAGATATTCACATTTATAGATATAGATTGTTAGTCGTCCTGGCTCCTGTTCCTTCCATTAATCAAATCAAAATGTTCAAATGTTTGTTAAGCTTATGGGACTTAACTACGGGGTCATCAGTCCTTAAACTTACAAACTATTTATGAACTACTTACGAACTAGGACGGCACAAATATCCATGCCCGAGGGGGGATTCGAACCCCCGACCGTAGTGGCCGTGCAGACCGTGACTGGAGTGCCTCAGTCTCCTCGGCCACCGCGGCTGGCGTTCGATTAATCCTGCTTTCATTTCATTATGCTGCAAGTACCATCAATTTCTCTATGCGTCGACCGCTCGTGGCGCTGTTTGATCTATGGCACGTCAATTGTCTTCTGACTGGTATTTTCCTTGCCGCATGTGGCGCGACCGTGGCGCGCAGAGGCAGTTGGAAAGAGGAGTGGGTGAGTCGCTGCGGAGATAACGGAGAAGTATCATGCAGTCAGTTTGATACGATGCATGGCATCGCAAGGGTCGAATTTATTTTATTGTGGGGCCTTTTGTATCCGGCCCGGCGTGTGCATCGAAGTTGTTATGAGTGGGACTCTGTCCTTGGGGAGCCATGCACATGAGCTGAAGAGGTTGGTCCGCAGAGGCCTTTCTGTCAAGTTATAACAGCACCTCGGCGCGGGCTGTTTACTTCGTCTCCCGGCTATGTGGTGGCGTTCCTAGCGGCCGTGCGACACCGCGTCCGTCCTTCGGAACTGTCAACAACTGCTAGAGTACTCCGCACTCAGCCCCAGCTGCGCCTCGCGTCGTTCCAGCCGCTTTACAGCTGGGATGTGCGAGATGTTTCAAATGTTCAAATGTTTGTTAAGCTTATGGGACTTAACTACGGGGTTATCAGTCCCTAAACTTACAAACTACTTATCAACTACCTTATACTAAAGACGGCACAAATATCCATGGCCGGCCGCGGTGGCCGAGGTGACTGAGGCGCTCCAGTCACGGTCAGCACGGCCACTACGGTCGGGGGTTCAATCCCCCCTCGGTCATGGATATTTGTGCCGTCCTAGTTCGTAAGTAGTTCATAAGTAGTTTGTAAGTTTAGGGACTGATGACCCCGTAGTTAAGTCCCATACGCTTAACAAACATTTGAACATTTGAAATATCCATGCCCGAGGGGGATTCGAACCCCCGACCGTAGTGGCCGTGTAGACCGTGACTGGAGCGCCTCAGTCTCCTCGGCCATCGCGAGGGTGCCTCCGCTTCTCGTGGAGTAAGAAATAAATAAGTTAAGTGACTGATACAGTCTTCTTCTGCAAATTTCCGTGGTCGTACCCCAGGGGCCGTCGTTGCCTGAGTCTACGTCGTTAGTTGTTTATTCATGTTATACCGCACTTTTAGTTCGGTTCAATTGAATTATATTTTTCTCTTTGCTCTGAGTACCAAGTACTCTAAATTCAATAACTTGATTAACGTAGTTGGGGAATTTATGTGGTTTGTACCCCTCAGCTAGCTGGTATTTGCACGGGCGGTAGTTGTATAGCTATTTTTTTCTCTTTTCTCCTTGCACAAATTTTCCCTCCGTGAGGCATTGCCATCCCGCGCTCTGTCCGTTTGTGTAAGCCCCTTCGTGTCAGAGCTGTAGTTCTCGTTGACCGTTGGGCACCTTATTCCTCTCCTTCCTGTTTTGAGTCAGCTCATTTGTTTTACCTGTATGGGTGTATTAAATTAACGAGTAGCCAGCTCCCCACCTCAGCTTCCCGTTAAAGTAAAACTAAGACTTATATTATGAGTAGTTTTTAGTGTGTTTAGGTAATTGTGTTTTCTCTCTCCTACTGCCTCGGGGCGCCATCGTCGCGCCACACGCGGCAAGGAAAACACCAGACAGAAGACAATCCACGCGCGTTAGATCAAACAGCGCCACGAGCGGTTCAAGCACAGAGAGATTGACTGATGGTACTTGCGCCAAGCCGGCCGCTGTGGCCGAGGGGACTGAGGCACTCCAGTCACGGCCTGCACGGCCACTACGGTCGGGGGTTCGAATCCGCCCTAGGGCATGGATATTTGTGCCGTCCTTAGTATTAGCTAGTTCATAAGTATCCAGAATGAAACTTTGCAGCGGAGTGTGCGCTGATATGAAACTTCCTGGCAGATTAAAATTGTGTGCCGGTACCGGGACTCGAACCTGGGAACCTTGCCTTTCGCGGTCAAGCGCACTACCGACTGTGCTATCCCGACACGACTCACGATGCCGCCTCACAACTTTACTTCCGCCAGTACCTCGCCTCCTACTTTCCAAACTTCACAGAAGCTATCCTGCGAACCATGCAAGACTAGCACTCCTGGAAGAAAGGATATGGTGGCGACATGGGTTAGGCACAGCCTATGGGATGTTTCCAGAATGAAACTTTAGGAGGCGAGGTACTGGCGGAAGTAAAGTTGTGAGGCGGCATCGTGAGTCGTGTCGGGATAGCACAGTCGGTAGTGCGCTTGCCCGCGAAAGGCACGGTTCCCAGGTTCGAGTCCCGTTACCGGCACACAATTTTAATCTGCCAGGTTTCAGTTCATAAGTAGTTAGTAAGTTAAGGGACTGATGACCCCGTAGTTAAGTCTCATAAGCTATACAAACATTTGAAACGTTTGAACTTGCGCCAATAATTAAATCAAGGACACGGTCAGTCGAAGAAACAGGAGCCGGGACGGCTCAGATTAAGATGAACCTTAAAAGGTTTGTTGGTGGCTAATTCCCGAACTAAGAGATTAACGGCCCCTAGAAGTTTCAGTGTAGCACACCAGTCAGAAACCCACGATAATCAATGGCTAAAACCACCACAATTAAGATGAATCAAGACATAAAGCAAAAATCGTCGTCAATAGTGAGAGACAAAACACGAATGACAAGCTAAAATCAGAAGAAGACAACGGTATACATCAAAAGAAGTTGACACGGCTCATACTGTAATTTATAATTTTTGACAAAATAGTTAGGGAGTCATGGGTCTGTTCCCACTTATTAATTAGTAAATCCGTCAAAATCCCATTAACCACTTATTCGATCGATGACAAGGTTCAACAGACCATATTCAGAACCATGTGGCTCTTTCTCGACTACACGCAGCAGATGTCGGCTTTCTCGTTCTGCTCTAGGCTTGGTTATCACAAACTCCTTCTTTAAGCATAAGGACATTCACCGCTATACTTGGGAAGGAAGGGCAACCAGATCTGTCATTGACTATAAAATAACAGACCAGGAATTGAGGACACACGTGTTTTCAGGGGGTTCTTTGATGATACTGATCATTCTTAAATCTGCAGTGAAATTGGTTTTGTGAGGCCAAAAGAACAGAACGTCAGGTCCATGTGTAGATGGATAAGAGTGGAGAAGCTTCAAGTCAAGGATATTAGGCAGCAATACATAGCAATGATCTAGAAAAGGTACCAGTTAGTTGAATGTAATGATTTACAGTCACTGGAAGAGGAATGGCCAAGGTACAGGGACACACTATTGGAAGCAGCTAGAGAATGTATTGGAAGAGTAGTGTGTAAAGGTAGGAAGAAACAGACAGCTTGGTGGAATGACACAGTCAAGGCAGCCTGTAAAAGGAAAAAGAAGGCATTTCAAAACTGGCTCCATACTAGAAATCAGGCAGACAGAGAAAGTTATGTTGAAGAAATAAACAAAGCCAAACTGATAATTGCAGACTCCAAGCAGAAATCATGGGAAGACTTTGGAAATACGCTAGAAACTGTGGGTCAAGCCACGGGAAAACCATTTTGGAGCGTAATTAACAATCTTCGAAAGGGGGGGGGGGGAAGAAGGAATTAACAAGTGGTTTGGACAGGTCAGGAAAGCTGCTAGTCAATCCTGTGGATGCCTTGAGCAGATGGAGGGAATATTTTGAGGAAATGCTCAATGTAGGTGAAACGTTCAATGATTTTCAGGTAGAGTGGGATAGGAACGGCGATGGAAACAGGATCTCATTTGAGGAAGTGGAGAAAATGGTCAGTAGATTACAGTGCAATAAAGCGGCTGGGGTGGATGAAATTAAGCCGGAACTCGTCAAATACAGTGGAATATCAGGTCTCAAATGGCTACACAGGATAACTGAGAAGGAGTGGGAATAGGGAGAGGTTCCGTCTGACTGGACGAAAGCGGTAATCATGCCAATTTTCAAACATGGATACAGAAAATATTGTAACAACTATCGAGGTATCTATTTAATTAGCGTTGTAGGCAAAATATTCTCAGGTATTGTTGAAAGGAGAGTGCGAGTATTTATTGAGGACAAGTTAGATGAAAATAATGTGGGTTTAGGCCTCTTAGTGTCTGTAAGGACCAGATCTTTAACTTACGTCAGGTAATGGGAAAGTGCTACGAGTGGAACAGGGAATTGTATCTATGTTTCATAGATCTAGAAAATGCATTGTATTCCTAGAAGGAAGCTACTGTCAGTAACGAGATTATGGTATAGGAGTCAAACTTCTGCAGGCAATTAAAGGGCTTTTCGTAGACTGTAAGGCAGTAGTTAGAGTAGATGGCAAATTAAGCTCATGGTTCAGGGTAGTTTCAGGGGGTAAGACAAGGCTGTAACCTGTCACCACTGTTGTTCATACTATTCATGGATCATATGTTGAAAACAGTAGACTGACAGGGCAGAATTAAAATTGGTGGAAACAAAATAAGCATCCTCGCATATGCGGATGACTTAGTTGTAATGACCAATTCTATTGAAAGGTTGCAAACTAATATTTCAGAGCTCGATCACAGGTGCAAAGATTATGAAATGAAAATCAGCATTTTCAAAACAAAAGTAATGGCGGTGGGAAAGAGATTTAAACAGATTGAGTGCCAAATAGGAGGAACAAAGTTAGAAGAGGTAGACAGTTTTAAGTATCTGGCATGTATTTTCTCACAGGATGGTAACATAGTGAAAAAAACTGGAATCGAGGTGCAGCAAAGCTAATGCAGTGAGTGCTCAGCTAAGATCTACTCTCTTCTGCAAGAAGGAAGTAAGTACCAAGACTAAGTTAGCGCTGCACCGCTCTATCTTTCGACCAACTTTGTTGTATGGGAGTGAAAGTTGGGTGGATACAGTTTACCTTATTCATAAGGTAGAGGTTACAGATATGAAGCCGGCCGCGGTGGCCAAAGGGGACTGAGGCGCTTCAGTCAGGGTCTGCACGGCCACTACGGTCGGGGGTTCGAATCCCCCTCGGGCATGGATATTTGTGCCGTCTTTAGTCTTAGTTAGTTCATAAGTAGTTTGTAAGTTTAGGAACTGATGACCCCGTAGTTAAGTCCCATAAGATTAACAAACATTTGAACATTTTGAACAGATATGAAAGTAGTAAGAATGATTGCAGGTACTAATAGATGGGAACAATGGCAGGAGGGTGTCCATAATGAGGACATCAAAGAAAAACTTGCAATGAACACCATAGATGAAGCAGTTAGAGCAAACAGACTGCGATGGTGGGGTCATGTTACACGCATGAGAGAAGCAAGGTTACCTAAGAGACTTACGAGCTCGGCAGCGGAGGGTAAGAGGAGTCGAGGTAGACCAAGAAGAAAGCGATTCGGTGCAGAATGATTTTGAAGTAAAAGGCATAACATTAGACGAGGCATCAATGTTAGCATTGAATAGAGGATCATGGAGGAATTTTATTAGAGGTACTATGCTCCAGACTGAACGCTGAAAGGTATAATCACTCTCTAAAGATGATGATATAAAACTTATACAATATTCCGATGACGGGCAATGATCCTTTCTTCAGTGCGGAGGCACTCCTAGGCCCTTACTCTTACGGAAATTAGTCTTGTAGGAGTCAGATGAACTGTCCAGAAAGCAGGAGACCCGGTTTCGAATACCAGCTGAGTACACATATTCAACTTTACCCAACCGCAGTTAATGTCATTTATTCCGTGAATTCTGGTTATTGTTAGTACAAGTGGTGTGTTATACATAAAATCAGTGAATATATATATAAAATACACTATCATAAATTGGTATTAACTGTAACAGCGAATTCGTAAAAGTTTTAGGTAGTCGTTCTGGCAGTTAATATATGAGTGTACAATAGTGCATATATATATTTATGTATGACTCATTATTTGTACTAACAATAACCAGAATTTACCTTGATATATCCGTTCTAAAGGAACAGCGTTGCTGACGGTCACTAGGTATAAATGATAAATAAACATATTTTAATTCACAAATTGTGGAATTTCCGACTTACGCTCAAAAATGTTCAAATGTTTGTATAGTCTATGGGACTTAACTACGGGGTCATCAGTACCTAAACTTACAAACTACTTATGAACTAACTAAGACTAAGGACGGCACAAATATCCATGCCCGAGGGGGATTCGAACCCCCGACCGTAGTGGCCGTGCAGACCGTGACTGAAGCGCCTCAGTCCCCGCGGCCACCGCGGCCGACCCGACTTACGCTGCTCTAGTTGATGTACCATTTTGTAACATATGAAAATTTGTGCCGGACGGGATTCGAAACCGGGTTCGTGTCCAGGCCCGGCAAAAATTTTCATATGTTACAAAATGACAGATCAACTAAGAAGAGCAGCTGAGGTCGGAAATTCTCGCAAATTGCGAATTAATATGTATATAAATAACCAGAATGTCGAGCACTTCTGTAACAACATAAATGGTATTTGATATCAGAAATCAAAAAATGGCACCATTATGTACCGAAACCATTTCGTTAACATTTTCATATCCTTGGTATAATATTGATCTTAATTTAAAGAAAATTGCCCTGGTATGATCAAATTAAGTAAAATTTTTACATTATGACTGTCTATGAAGAACATTAACCGTCACACTACATTATAGAAGGACACACTGTAATGTATAACCGGATAATAACATTGCTTTGACTTCATTGCTGAAGCTTCTAATAAGCAGGAGTAGATGACTAATAAAGGGGAACAATTCACGGCCGAAGGCTGAAAATTACTTCTTTCAAACAAGGTAATTATTTTCCCTCGCCTGAAACGTCGATCCTCCGGAGGTTTTCCTACGTTTAGCTATATACTTCATACTAGATGAAAACCCGGCGTTGCCCGGGTATTTATTTATTTATTCCTGTCACTTCTCACGTATATTTTCATTTGTATAAGAGCTGTATGTCTGTAAAATCCGTCGCGAATACAGTTAGTTGTAAAGAAGTAATAGATTAAATGTTGGTGCGCGATGGGGTAGTTTTCCATGAACTTTAATGTTTATGTGCACATATCTCACGATGCGTCGTACAGAGATACAATTTAGAAGGTAAACTCACCAGTATGCGTGTATTCAGTGTGTAAAGTTCCCTGTGGCTACAATTTGGAGTGTAGAAATTAAAAACTGTAACGTCATACTAAATGCTGTAGTTTTACTCCATGAACAGCGTAACGTTACTGTTTACGTGCTCATATCTCAGAAACTATGTATCGTGCTGTGATACAAATTAGAAGCCACATTCAATTATATATTTGTATACTGTCTGTAAATTTTCCTGTCGCTACATTTGTAGTGTTCAAATTATAAATTGTAACGTCATACCGAGAGCGGTGCCGGCCGCGGTGGCCGAGGGGATTGAGGCGCTTCAGTCACGGTCTGCACGGCCCCTACGGTCGGGGGTTCGAATCCCCTCTCGGGCATGGATATTTGTGCCGTCCTTAGTTGTAGGTAGTTCATAAGTAGTTTGTAAGTTTAGGGAATGATGACCCCGTAGGTAAGTCCCTTAAGCTTAACAAACATTTGAACATTTTTGAACCGAGAGCGGTAGTTTTACTCCATAAACAGCGGAAAAGTAGTAAGCGAGAAACTTTTTTCCTTTCATCATTTCACTATGGTTGCCAGCGAGAAAAAGTTTAATAAAGGTTTGAAATTATGTTTAAAGTTTGTTGCAAGTCGATAAGTACTGTCATTCTCATACAGTGCATTTCGAAAGTCTCGCCGCATTATATGGCATTTTTTGCGATTTCTATTAGTTGTGACATAATATCTTTTGAACCATGTGCCGTATGTGATTCTTAACCGTGCAGCATTGTTACCTCACAGTAAGGAATGTGTGTACCAAATTTGGTTGAAATTTGTCCAACGGTTTAGGAGAAAATGAGCAGCATTGTCGCAAAATGCAGCAGTTCTTCGCGCATCTCATTGTTTCTGACGTCATATATCTTGAACTATATATCGTATGTGATTCTTACACTTACGGCGACCGTCTTCATGGATTGAAGCTTACGTGTACAAAATTTCATAAAGATTGGAACAAAACTGTAGATTTCTATGCAAAACGTACAAACATACGGACACTCTGCTTTATATATTAGACTAGCTGAAAACCCGGCGTTGCCCGGGTATTTATTTATTTATTCCTGATATTTTCGTTTGTATAAGGGCTGCATGTCTGTAAAACTTCTTGGGAATACAATTAGTAGTAAAGAAGTAATAGATACAAACTTGGTGCGTAATGGGGCGGTTTTCCGTGAACGTTACTGTTTATGTGGTCATATCTCATGAACTACATGTCTTACTGTGATACAATTTAGAAGGTACATTCAACTATATGTGTGTATACTGTCTGTAAAATTTCCTGCGGCTACACCTTGTAGTGTAGAAATTATAAGTTCAAAACTCATACCGAGAGCGGTAGTTTTACTCCATAAACAGCGGAAAAGTAGTAAGCGAGAACCTTTTTTCCTTTCATCATTTTACTATGGTTGCCAGCGAGAAGAAGTTTAATAAATATTTGAAATTACGTTTAAAGTTTGTTGCAAGTCGATAAGTACTCTCATTCTCATACAGTGTATTTCGAAAGTCTCGCCGCATTATATGGCATTTTTTGCGATTTCTATTGGTTATGACGTAATATCTTTTGAACCATGTGCCGTGTGTGATTCTTAACCATGCATCAACTGTTACCTCACGGTAAGAAATGTGAGTACCAAATTTGCTTGAAATCGGTCCAATGGTTTAGGAGAAAATGAGCAGCATTGTCGCAGAATGCAGCAGTTTTTCGCGCATATCATTGTTTATGATGTCATATGTCGTGAACTATATGTCGTATGTGATTCTTACACTTACGGCGACCGTCCTCATGGATTGAAGCTTACGTGTAGAAGATTTCATAAAGATTGGGACAAAACTGTAGATTTGTATTGGACACGTACACACATATGGTCACTCTGCTTTATATGTTAGATGTAGTGTCTGTAAGCAGTTCAGACTAAATGAAAACCGAGTAAAAGCGATGGTATTTAAATACTGCATTCTATCCCGAGGCATACGATGGTAGCTGTGACAGAATTTTGTCGCATGTTCCTATTTCGAATAAACCTAGAGAGAAATTTGGTATTTGTTCTGTTATCGCTTTTCATACGTGGAAGAAGGGATGAATAGGGTGGGGAGTTTTAAATTAAACGTGCATCTCCGCTCCTTTGTGACGAAGTTTACACGTCACGAAACAAAGAAAAATTAATGGAGATGCAGAGCTCGTTTGTGCGTGCGCTGGTCGCGCCGTAACTCTTTTGTGTCGTTCGTTTAACACGCGCGAGCGTAGCTGTTGCGTGCAGCGACCGTGTGCCTCTGTCCCTCGTGGTCTGCTTGCGTTGTGTCTGCCTGTCGATATGCCAGCGGTTCGGTACTGTTTTGCAAACGCATCCATGGAAAAGAGTCCCCAATTCGTGAATATGTAGTCTGATTTATTGTGTTATTCGTTTTTGGAACTTAAAACAGCGTTTGCGTTGCCTCGTTGCAATTTTACCCAGACGCGTTTCTGCTTCTTTTACTTCGAAACATGATCAGTGGAATTTCGAAATAACATTTGTATTTGTTGATGTAGATTAATGTAATATACACTGTGCTCTATAAGTATGGAAAGACCATGTTGCGTTTTATAACGGTGCAAAATGGATCTATGTGAGTTATAGGTTAGAATACGGAACAGCAAGCTCAAATAACGGTTGATTATGACTGTGTTGTACACGTGATTATATTACATATACAAACATATTGGAGCTTAATGGTATTCCTCCGTTTTATGAAAACCGACGTTAACCGTCCAAGCAGTTCTACATCTATATCTACATAGATTTCAAATGACATTTAAGTGCCTGGCAGAGGGTTCATTAACCACTTTCATAACTTTAACCTTCCATTCATTAATAGCGCGCGGTAAGAAAGAACACCTAAATCGTTCCGTTTTAGATCTGATTTCTCTTATTTTATTGGGATGGTCATGTCTCCCTAAGTAGGTGGGTGCCAGCAAAATATTTTCATATTCAAAAGTAAAAGTCGGCGATTGAATCTTCGCAAACAGATCACGCCGCAATGAATAACGTCTTTCTTTTAATGATTTCCAACCCAATTCGTGCAACATTTCCGTGACGCTGCCCTCCCCCCCCCGTCCCGTAACGTGATAAAACAAAACGAGCTGCCCTTCGCTGAACCTTCTCAATGTCTTCCGTCAGTCCCACCTGGTGAGGGTCTCACAAGGGGCAACAGTACTCCAGGAGAGGACGCACAAGTGTGATGTAAGCAGTCTCTTTGGTGGAGCTGGTGCATCTTCGAAGCGTTCTGCTAATGAAACGTAAACTTTGGTTCGCTCTACCCACAATATTTTCTACGTGTTCTCTCCAGTAAAGTTGTTCGTAATTGTAGCTGCTAGGTATTTAGTAGAAATTACGACCTTAAGGTTTGACTGATTAATCGCGTAATTGATGTTCAGCGGATTTCTTTTAGTGGTCCTGTGTATTACTTCACACTTTTCTTTATTTAGTGTCAATAGCCAAGTTTCGCACCATGTAGAAATGTTGTCTAAATGGCTTTGCAGTTGCTTTAGATCCTCTGTTGACTTCACTAACCGATAAACGGCAGCATCATCCGCGAACAGTCTAAGGGAGCTATTCAGATTGTCTCCTAAATCGTTCATAAACACAAGAAAGAGTAGGGGACCTATAACGCTTCCCTGGGGAACGCCAGATATAACTTCTGTTTTACTCGATGACTTACCGTCAATTACAACGAACTGTATCCTTTCTGATAGGAAATCGTGAATCCAACCGCACAATTGGGGAGATATTCCATAATCTCGCAATTTCATAAGAAGCCGCTTGTGGGGTACAGTGTCAAAAGCCTTCCGGAAATCCAGAATTATGGAATCGATTTGAGATCCCCTGTCGATGGCACTGATCACTTCATGTGAACAAAGGGCAAGATGTGTTTCGCAAGAGCGATACTTTCTGAATCCGTGTTGAAAAATGTTCAAATGTTTGTTAAGCTTATGGGACTTAACTACGGGTTCATCAGTCCCTAAACTTACAAACTACTTATGAACTACTTACGAAATAGGACGGCACAAATAGCCATACCCCAGGGGGGATTCGAACCCCCGACCGTAGTGGTCGTGCAGACCGTGACTGGAGCGCCTCAGCCCCCTCGGCCACTGCGGCCGGCAATCCGTGTTGATTATTGGTTAATAGGTCGTTCTCTTCGAGGTACTTCATAATGTTCGAACAAAGTATATGTTCCAAAATCCTACTGCAAATCGACGTTAATGAGATTGGCCTGTAATTTTGGGGATCACTCCTATTGCCTTTCTTGAATATTGGGGTAACTTGGGCAACTTTCCAGTCTTTGGGTACGGATATTTCGCTTAGTGATCGGTTGTAAATGATAGCTAAGTACGGAGCTATTGCATCAGAATACTATGTGAGGAATCTAGTTGGTAAGCAATCTGACCCGGAAGATTTGCTTTTGTTTAGTGACTTAAATTGTTTTACTACTCCAGGAACATCTACTTCTAAGTTTCGCATGCTGGCAGCTGTTCTTGGATTGAATTCTGGAGTGTTCACTTCGTCTCCTTTGGTGAACGAATTTCGGAAAGCTTTGTAGTTGTGTTTAGTAATTCTGCCTTAGCACTACTGTAATCTGTAGTATTACTACTAAACATGCCAGATGGCGCGAGTAGACCTACATTAGACGTACAGGTACGTTTTTGACAGTTCTGTTCTGTTCTGTAGTTGCGTTTGCATAAAGGTATAAAACGCCACGATTGTAATTGAAAATGGCCCCAGATTCCTTATTAAGCACAGGTAACGATAATTACTTTGCACCAAGAAGGCAATAGTGTCCAAAAATAGCAAAGAAACTGAAGATTTCCATCAGCAGAGTCGTCAAAACCATACACTGGCATCGAGAAACAGGGTCCTATGAAGATCGTCCTCGCTCAAGACCACAAAGGAAAATCTCAGAACGTCAGTATTCGGTAGTGACCAGTAAACGTAACAGATTAAAAACTTTCCGTGAACTGACTGTCGAACTAAACGCAAGGAGGGATACACCGGTGAGTGAGTCAACAATGAGACGACGCCTGGCAGACAACAACTTCCGACGTTATGTAGCAACAAGGAAACTACTGTTGCGCCCTGGTAACAAGAAGAAAGGGCTTCATTGGGCTAAGACACACCAACAGTGGACAGCGGGGGGTTGGGAAAGTGTCTCATTCACTGATCAATCCAAGTTAGAAATTTTTGGAAGTAAACGCCAACAATTTGTACGCAGTTTACCTCATGAACGCTTGAATCCTCAGTGCGTAATTTCAACCGTAAAGCTTGAAGGGGGGTTCTGTGATGGTATGGGGATCCTTTGGGGGAATAAAGTCGGAGATTTGGAGAAAGTAGATGGAAAAATGAACCAAAAGGATTATCATGCCATTCTCCAACGACATGCTAAAACATTGGTTTGCGTCTGATTGGGAGAGGGTTTGTCTTGCAGCAAGACAACGACCCGAAACGTACGTCTCGCTCGGGACAAAACAAGAGGTCCGTAAAATATTGAAAAACATGGAAAGACCGACTCATTCCCTTGAATGTAAGCCAATGGAGCTGTTATGGGATCAGTTTGACAGGTTGATCCGAAAATGGGAAATCATGAGTGGGACAAAATTGTGGGAGGTCCTGCAGCAAGAATGGCGATTAATTCCAAATGAAACCGTGGAAAAACTGATGCAGCGATTCCGAGTGTGCAAGGCGCCGATGGAAGCAAAGGGTGTCAATTTTGAGGAATCGAAAATTTAATTCCTGTGTACTATTTTAGTTTAATAATCATTTGAAAAACAACACAGTGCATTTTTTACTGTATTTCCTTTCCATTGACTATAATTACTAGGTGTTTCCAAACTTATAGAGGGTAGCGTATAGAACTAAATTATTTTTGGAAGTACGTTAGTATTTTATGCGTTCCCGTACACCTCGTAGGTATGTTACCAAACTTAGTCAACATATTGTTTGCACATTCTTGAAGGATAAAGGCATAATAATGTGATTGTAATAGTTCAGAGAGAATGGCAAAGTGTGTTTTTCCAACGAAATACAACAAAATATACGGTTTTATTTCGAGCTTGATACAATGTTGTACACTAAACATTGACAAAAAGAGTAACATCATCGTCTACCTAAGATGTCATACGGGCCATGGCAGAGGCTATCTTGCTATAAACTTACACAAAACTTCACTGATGGCCATGAAAGCTAAGAGAGTTGTTCAACGTTTCAAAGACATACTATGCAATGGAGAGGTAGACGAGTAATTCAAGAGTAGGACAAGGAGGTGATTAGCAGAGAAAGGAAAAGGTGAGGATGTGCAGGATGAGAAAGAGATATAGAGCGTAAGAGTAGACGAACGAAGAGAGGGGCGATGAGGAAGAAAGAGAGTGGAGAGGAGGAGACGGACAGAGAGAGAAGGCGGAGAGAGAGAGAGAGAGAGAGAGAGAGAGAGAGAGAGAGACAAAGGGAAAGAGAGAGAGGGACTAACTTGAAATTGGAATAAATAGGAGCAAGTACCGGAGCGGACGACATGTTCTCAAATCGTAGATTATAAGCAGGTCAAGCCTTTTTCAAATACATAAGTAGTTATTTACGATGTATCGTCTTTATGGTTTGGTTTCTGCTGTTCATTCCATTAGGTTAAAGACTACAGTCACACAGTTTTTTGATTTATGTAATGTATTGTGGATTTCTTCTACTTCTTGAATGTGTTATTTATGCGCCTGACTATTTTACAGTTGTAATGCTTTGCAGAATACATTTATTATGTATGTGTTTTCAACGTATTGGTAAGTATGTTGACTATGCACGTCAGGTGTGTGTGTGTGTGTGTGTGTGTGTGTGTGTGTGTGTGTGTAATAAAGAGGGAGTAATGTCTCTCTCTGAGATATAGACAAATACCACATTCAAAAAGTATAACAACACACAAGTAATTACATAAATGAAAGAATTACGCAATTTCAGTCTGTCACTAAACATAGCTCGTAAGACGATAAACCGTAAGCAACCAGTTAATTATTGTAAAAAGACGTGCAGTGCTTATACTCTATTAATACTCCGGCTGAAAACAAAAAAGTATTTTCGAGAACCCTGTGATTATACCTCGAAGTAAAAGAATGAGATAAATAAATTGCAGCAAACAAACTGCGTTTCCATTCACAAAGACGAAAAACTGCTGCAGAAGATGGGCTCATAAACAAACTTGTGAATCCCTGTGATTAATCACCATCATTTCGCTTATATTTATCATATTCGCTAGCCGTTAAGTCGGATTCATCCAGTGATAAGCTTCTTGAAAAAATGCTTCAGTGTAATGAAAATAAACACTAAATGTAATATTAATTTTGTATCCTAATTTTCGCCAATGCTAAACATCCGAGATCTACACTCCTGGCCATTAAAATCGCTACATCACGAAGATGCCGTGCTACAGACGCGAAATTTAACCGACAGGGTCTACAAGTGACTAGCTTTTCAGAGCATACAGACATGGTGCTGACATGGCGAAAGTTTCCAACCGATTTCTAATACACAAAGAGCAGTTGACAGGCGTTTACTGTAAAAGTTGTTGTGATGCCTCGTGTAAGGAGAAGATATGCGTGCCATCACGTTTCCGACTTGGAAAATAGTCGGATTGTAGTCTATCGCGATTGCGGTTTATCGTATCACGTCATTGCTGCTCGCGTTGGTCCCGATCCATTGAATGTTAGCAGAATATGGAATCGGCGGTTTCTGGGGGGAATACAATACGCCGTGCTAGATCCCAACGGCCTCGTATCACTAGCAGTCGAGGTTGTCATATATTGATTTTACTGTTGGAATTATTGAGAGGCTGTGTGAGCCACAGAGACGCACTCCAGGCTGAGAAATAGAGACTATTGCAGATAACAGTCTAAAACAGACACGTATATCTTACGATGTAGGCACTAAAGAAATCTCCTAGCGAACTGCTGATGCCCTCGGCCACCGTCCCAGGGTGGAGGTTACCTTTCGGAGAAGATGGGCGTAACTTCATATAGCGTCTAGACGCTGTTGTAAGACACGTTACATTAGTACTTGCTGGCCAACAGGCACGTTTTAATGTACGTAGCAAAGTTGATACCAGTCACTCGGGAACAGCAACGTCAGTGGTTCCATGAGGCTAGAGTGAGAGGGTAAAGAAGAAAAACTGCAAGTTAGCAGCTCCCCTGAGGCGTGGCCTAAGGCGGAGCCTAAGGTGTGGCCAACTGACGTAAAACGTTATTGTTGCCCATATTGGGTAGCGCCGTGACGTTTTACTTTCAGCTGAACAATGTTGCTACCAAGTATGGATTTTGTTAGTGCACAAACAAGCCACCTCCCCACCCGGGGAATGGCAGAAAGGACAGGGCTGAAACGTGGTTCGCTAGAGGACTCAGAGAGAGGGCAAACCACAATTTAGATTGGTTGAACCAAGCAGCGGCCAACAGGAAACTGTTAACTGTTGGAAAGTGGGGAAAAGAGGTGCGCCCACACCGGCCGTTAAAACCCCCAGTTTTTGGATCAAGAGGGGAGTTCTCAGTCAGACGAGTCAGGCGCCAGCCCGTGACTATCGCCGTTCGCCTCGGGGTGCTCCATGACAGTCTGTTTTTTGCTGGGAGTGCGTCTGTCTAGGGGATGCTGCTAGGGAACGTAATTACTGGCTTCTGTTGTGGCAAACGATTTATACTTCTTGTTTTTTTTTTTAATAACTAACTCCTGTGTAGTAGACTTAGTATGGGATGCAATAAATTCAATGCAAGGTACCTAGGAGTTCCCTAAAGTTTCTTAAACAAATATCCTCTCGAGTCCCGAAATCCGAATCTCTAGTAGATGCCTGTACTGTCTCTCTGCGATCACTTCTTTCCGCTGGGGATATGCAGACTGACCTTGCTATCTCTTCCCTCTTTCCTATGTAGGACACGACAAGGTGACAGGCATCCGCATGGCTGTAACGAATTGTGCAGCAACGTCTCGATCCCTGAGTCAACAGAAGGGGACGTTTGCAAGACAACAACCATCTGCACGAACTGTTCGTCGACGTTTGCAGCAGCATGGACTATCAGCTCGGGACCATGGTTGCGGATACCCTTGACGCAGAATCACAGATAGGAGCGCCTGCGATGGTGTACGCAACCACACACCTGGGTGCACAAATGACAAAACGTCATTTTTTCTGATGAATCTAGGTTCTGTTAACAGCATCATGATGGTCGCATCCGTGTTTGGCGACATCGCGGTGAACGTACATTGGAAGCATGTATTCGTCATCGTCAAACTGACGTATCACCCGCCGTGGAGTGCCATTGAGTTCACGTCTCGGCCACCTCTTGTTCGCATCGACGGCACTTTGAACAGTGTCCGTTACATTTCAGATGTATTACGACCCCTGGCTCTACCCTTCATTCGTTCCCTGCGAAACCCTACATTTCAGCAGGAGATTGCACTACCGCAAGTTGGAGGTCCTGTACGGCCCTTTCTGGATACGAAAAATGTTCCACTGCTGCCCTGGCAAGCACATTCTCCAGATCTCTCACCAATTGAAAACGTCTGGTTAATGGTGGCCGAGCAACTGGCTTGCAACAGTACGCCAGTCACTACTCCTCATGAACTATGGTATCGTGTTGAAACTGCATGGACATCTGTACCTGTACACGCCAACCAAGCTCTGTTTGACTCTATGCCCAGGCGTATGAAGGCCGTTATTACGGCCAGACGTAGTTGTTCTGGGTACTGATTTCTCAGGATCTATGCACCCAAATTTCGTGAAAATGCTATCACATGTCAGTTATAGTATAATATATTTGTCAAATTGAATACGCGTTCATCATCTGCATTTCTTCTTGGTGTAGCAATTGTAATGGCCAGTAGTGTGGATGCAGCAGTGGTATGCACCTATGAAATTCAAATATTCACATGTTTATTACTTTGTAGGACCTGATGGAAGCAGTCATCAGTTCCTAGATATACAAACTAAATTTACATACACACACACACATGCCAGAGGGAGAACTCGATCCTCTGGCGGGTGTGGCCGCACGATCCGTGAAGTGGCGCCTCAGAGAGCACGTCCATTCCTGCGCGGACCACGAAGCAAAAAAACTGTAGCGCATAGACGGCAATGTTAAATACAGTGCGATACTGAATTACTCAGTGGCCTTCGCTGTAATTTATGGCTGAAGGACGGGAAATACACAAAAATTAATGCACTACCTTCACAATTAATGATTTTTTACATGTGTTTTGGTAAACTTTATTAAATGCGGACTATTAGCATAAACATACTAATTTCAAGACAATCAAACATATCTCTACTCATAATACCTTAATTAGCTACACTTAAAAGGGACGTTTGTGGCTCCAGTGGCTACGTAAGTGCACCATTGTCCACAACTGAGGAGATTAACGGACAAGCGAGTGCCTTAGTTTTACCCAATCAAAAACGTGCTGTGTTCCCATTGCAAGGCAAAATCCTTATTACTATTACCGAAAATTGCTTTACTTTACCGTGAAATGCGATCAGAAAATAAGTCACATTTATGAAAATTTGTCGTACACGCTGGAGGCCCGTCGACGTATCTCTAGTTTTAACTGTCATTTTAAATTTTTATGTAACTAGTGATTGTGTAGACAGAGGATAATGTACAAGATTTTATGAGCCATTTGTAACATGCTTTGGATTATCAAGGTTTGAAAATGCCTATTGGTTTGATAATGAACGGTAGAGTCCGAGACTAGTCTCTGACTTCAAATTGTGAAACTGCGACGGACAAAATAAATTGTTTTACACAAATCACGTGTACAAAACAATTATATCGCAAGGTAGGATAGGCCAGTACATTACAGTCAGAAAACGGAGTGCTTGATGTTCCAGGAAAATAGAACAGGCTAGCGGCACACAAGTGACTTAAATGTACAAAATTTAGGAGCAAATAGTGGAACCCAAATAATAGTTCAAAATGTGATCCAACTTCTGTGGGAACACAAACTAATTGTTACAAAAATATGACAAATTTAATCTAACTCTGTCAATACAAAGGCGTTTCCCACAGTGCTCGTTACTAAGACTTTCAGAAAAGGTACATAAATTATTAATTTTTGTTGATAAGATACATTTTAAAACGGTTATTTTTAAACGGTAACTATCTGAAAATATCACCTAAAACTTTAATACGTCTATCAGCAAACTTCTAGCACTACCGACATAATGATATTTCGATTCTTCAATATATTGTACTCTGATGTGAAAGTTCTAGGCAGATAAATACCGACATAATTTCAACAAGAAGATATCTCACGAACAGCATAAAAATTTTAAAAATATCTTTTACGAAAACCGGTGTTTGCTTTCTCTCACAATACATACTTTAAGCTGATATTGATGGGCAAATACGTCACTTATATTGAGAATGTGAACGAATAAGGGGAACACCAAAAGTCGCTGCCTTCGATTTTGATTGGTCTTAAATATGTTGTTGGAGGACCTCTACTATCTGGTTAAACTGCTAAATCACACTTCGTCCTATTTTTCGAGATCGTTTTTATTTTTACTTTCGTCAGGCTCTAAATATACCGGGAACTTATCGTCTATTACAATCATAACAGCGTAGCCCAGTGGATTCAGTACACGTCTCCCATGATGAAAGTCCACAAATTCCTTTTCGTGCGAAGTTGTAGAAAAATCTTTTTTGCGGTCATACTTTTATTTTATAAGCAGCAATTTGAGCTGATAAAAAATCTTTCGAAGATAATTTTCATTCTCACAATACTTTCATTTTCGAGTATCCAATGTGCTTTATAAGGTTTATTAACATTAATGAGTCGGCATATAATTAAATTTCATCACATTGTGACAATATATTTTTATTAATGCACTCATTATCACTGATCGATATTCCAGGACATTTTTGCGGCTGATACTCGTCGAAGAAACACCGAAAACATAATTCTGACGAGTACCTCGCGCACATATGGATGTGTATGCGCACGGGATTTTCATTAATGAAACGGGGAAGCATAATTGATTCATGTTCAAAAATTATGCCCCATCCTCTTTCTCCAACAAATCAGAAACGATTCAGGCGTATTTGAGCATGGGAGCGAAGGCTGGAACGCTTTACTGGTGCAGAGTTAGGGAGTGTTTCTTTACGAAGACCTCCCGTGATGTTACTTCCACATCTCTCTGTAGTAATTCGGGAGCATTCTGCACTTCTGATAAAAGTATACATATCAAGGTTGGCAGACAGGGGTACACTTTGGTGGTATGATCTTCAGAGTGCAGGTGCTCTCTGCAGAATCATCGACGAACAAATAATCATACGTGGTCTGATCTGTATGACCACCCCATGAATCAATGGTATAAACACGTTCATTTTGTCTTACGTATGGGCGGATCGCAGAGATTGAAAATTCTTCATATAGTACTTTCGTGAATTTCCCCGATTTCGTATAGGATTCGACGACATTTCGAAATCTCGTCGATTCTCTTCTGTAGCACTGGGTCGAATTTTCACGAAGGTTCCTTTATGTACAGGAAGACCTTCCTTGATACAGTAAGAGAATTCTGTGTGATGTACGAATCGTTATCTTGTTAAAACTTTTTCTCTTCACGACGACGTTTCTTGATCTCCGACTTGCAAGTAATCTGTTATAAAACAGCTGGTACTGACAACCCGTTTGATCGGTATTAATGACGTAATCCAGATCAAAATTCTTGATTAAAGATCTCGATTGAACTTTAAAACTTCCCGCACTCTCCGGCGTTTCTTCTATAAATGCGAATTCCTTGCAAGAAACGAATTCTTAATTTTCCGCTGTCGTTTTAAATGCGCTGCACTGAATCGATAGGCCCATGATTTGCTAATCGTGAAGAAGTTCCCGTGGATGAGTGGCAAAGCAGCATGCATTGCCCATTGCTGCAAGGTCCTTGCTGTTAACTATTTATGTAAAAATTTATAAAATTATTATTAACTATTCTTTTTTCTAACAAATATACATATATAATGCATATTTCACGGAGTTCACTTGCTCGCCATTATGTCTCACTTCACGGAATCGCTCATACTTTTCTTCGTCAGTGCTTTTACACTTATCCATACGCGTTCCTCCAAATTTGACGTCCTCTATATGAATACTTTGTCCGAGCAAATCCCTTCTTACGGAAAGTTTTCAAGGTCCATTTGAGATGAAGTGACGCCATGACGATTGCTCGTTACTTGTACGACAGAGGCACATAATCTGCTGACTGCCGTTCATCAGACACTTCGGTAACGTACTCGTCGTCTGCTTCCACTTTCTATAAAGTGATTAATCTTTTAATTTTCAAGTTTGTGAAAAGTAAAAAAAAAAGTAAATTTGACCGCACGAAAGTAAAACTTACCATGGCTCCACTGTTACAAGGAGTATATTCTTGCAGTTTACCTTTTTTTGTCGACGTCAAACCATTCTTCTTCGCAGACGCTTTGATTTTCTGCTAAGAAGTCTTGAATTGCATTTAAGACAGCTTCTCCGATCAATTTTGAGTTTTCGGAACACGTGCTCGGAGGAGTACTCGTCACGAGATTAGAAATAAACTCTCCGCGTATCTCAAGGCGTTCGTTAATTCACCCTTTCATTGTTCGGCAGAATCCAATTCTTCTGGAATGCCTTCTTCTGGTTGTTCGAGCACTTCACTTGCAGACGTACCTAGCATTTCCATTGATGTGACACTTCGGTTTTATTTTCCACAAAATTAATATGCTCTGTGTTCACAACACTGCAAACTGCTCTCGTTGGCGACACATATTGTTGTTGTTGGGATGTTTTATGGGGAAAAAACTGCAAGGTCATCAGTCCCCCAGGCGACACATGAAAACTGAAGAGCTCTAGGGGACTGCTTACGCTAATGCCCATCCAGTTCAATAACCTGGCGGACGTAAAAATACGTCAGACGTAAAGAATAGCGGATACGGGTAAGCTACATGAGTACTATAAGTTATTTACGGCGTGACGATAATTTAAAAAGGAGGAAAAGAAAAAAAAGTAAATAAAAGAAAAAAAAATCTCGAAAACTAGACCGAAGTGCGATTTAGCACTTTAACCAGATACTCAGGAGACGTCCCCCAAGAACATATTTAAGACCCATCAAAATAAAAGGCGGCGACTTCTGTTGTTCCCCTTGTAAGACATCCATTTCGAAGGTCGTCATTAATACTATGATTTACATAATTGGGTTAAGTTTAATTGAAAGGGGCGTGGCAATGGTCGTGTGGTTATGGGCGCCATGACAGGGACTACGCTCTCTCTTCCATCGGTAGTTCGACTCCTCCTTCCAATGTTCAAATGTTTGTAGAGCTTATGGGACTTAAACTACTGGGTCATGTACCTAAATTTGCAAACTACTTATGAACTAGCTAATGCTAAAGACGCCACAAATATCCATGCCCGAGGGGTATTCGAACCGCTGACCGTAGTGGCCGTGCAGAATGTGGCTGACGCGCCGCAGACCGCTCGGCCACTGCGACTCCTCCCTCCATCGATAGTCAGAGTCCTCCTTCGATCATGGGTGTGTGTTGTTATCCTTAGGATACGTTTAAGTTAGTTTAAGTGGGTTCTACGTCCATAACAGGTGACCACAGAAGTTTAGTGGAATAGGTTTACATACATTTGAAAATTTTGGGGTACGTGGTACGAATTTATTTAAAACAGTAAATGTAATTCATCATGATTTATAATGATAATGTACCTAAAGGTATTATTAATTTTCCAGAAGGTAAGTGTAATGTACTCCCTTCGTCCCAAACTGGTATTTAGAGGATTATAAATGAAAATTCTATAATAAATATTAACAGATGATACACTACTGGAAATGTGACTGGAGAAGAATGGGAAGATGTATAAATCTTGTGTTCACGAATTATGCCAGACAGGAAACCGAAAATTCTATAATAAATATTAACAGATGATACACTACTGGAAATGTGACTGGAGAAGAATTGGAAGATGTATAAATCTTGTGTTCACGAATTATGCCAGACAGGAAACCGGCCGCGGTGGCCGAGGGGACTGCTGCGCGTCAGTCATGGTCTGCACGGCCACTACGATCGGGCATGGATATTTGTGCCGTCCTTAGTATTAGTTAGTTCGTAAGTAGTTTGTAAGTTTAGGGACTGATGACCCCGTAGTTAAGTCCCATAAGCTATACAAACATTTGAACATTTGAACATTCCAGACAGGACCTCTACATTGTCGAGTTGCCTACCTTTAGGCTCTTGACCTGGAATCAAATGCTACTAACAAGAAACTCCTTGAGAGTAAGTTCATATGCTGAATGTCCACCAAGTTTTATCTGAGAGTGTTGTGTTGGTAATGATGACAGGCAAGAAAGTTGTTGTTGTTGTTGGGGGTTTTTAAAGGGGGCTAAACGACTGGGTTATCAGTCCCCCGGCAAGAAAGTACATGTGCATGACTCAACATTTGTATCAGGAATGCCACATAAAATGAGAATCAAAGAGGTGTAGAGAACATCCGGATTGGGATTACACAAGACTAGCTCCGGATTCCCACGTATAACAGAGAATAGGCGCCTACATTTCTTTACTGTCGTAGGGTTCTCGTTCTGCTCTCGTTACGATTTTTATCTATGAGTTTGTATGATTTTCTATCTTTGTATTTCTATTTCATGTAAATATTACACAACAACATGTGTTGATGGTTATTCAAGGCCGAATAACGAAACCGCACATTGATTGCATTACGGAACAATAAACGCAATGTCAAGGGTTTGTTATATTTTGTCAAAAAATGTTTAAATGTTTGTAGAGCTTATGGGACTTAACTACTGGGGTCATCAGTCCCTAAACTTACAAACTAGTTATTAACTAGCTAATACCAAGGACGGCACAAATATCCATGTCCGTGGGGGGATTCGAATACCCGACCGTAGTGGCCGTGCAGACCGTGACTGGCGCGCCGCAGTCCCCTCGGCCACCGCAGCCGGCATATTTTGTCACTAACAGAATAAATAGCTTTTTATAAGAGTCTTTATAAACTCAGTTCGTAATTTTTTACTTCATGCTGCACTCCCCCACTGTAACGCAGCTTAATTAATTACACACCTATACTTTCTTCACGAATCGGTCCGTCCATGGGTGAAAACCAATGAAAACCCGTTCAGTAGTTTTTAAGTTTTCGAGGACAGACAAACGCAGCGGGAGAATGTTATACAGGGTGGCCCAGTCAACTGTTTCACCGCAGATATCTCTGTAACTACAAGAGATATTGAAAAACGACTTTCACGGTCGTGATCGTACGGCAGGGGCTTATGAAAGTAGGTACTATGAGACATTCTAAGACCAAAAGAAGTATTATTTTCAACACAAAGTTTTTTAATGGATACTCCATATTATTTCTTAAGTAATCAATAGACTGAAAAATCACAAAATAGTGGCGTTGGTTGCACCGCAATCCGTCAATTACATCCGGAGAAACTGCGAAGTTGATGTTCGAAACACATGAGGCGCGCTGCTAGCACGTGTCCGAGGCTCAAGCGCGCCTCGTGTATTTCGAACGTCATCGCTTCGCAGTTTCTCCGAATGTAATTGACGGATTGCGGTCAACCAATGCCATTATTTTATGATTTTTCATTCTATTGATTGCTTAAGAAATAATATGGAGTATCCATAAAAAAAAGTTTGTGTTGAAAATAATACTTCTTTTGGTCTTAGAATGTCCGAGCGGTCTAAAGCACCTCGCTGCGGAGCGCGCGGTTGCTCGCCGTGGAGGTTCGAGTCCTCAATGTGGCATGGGTGTGTGTATTTGTCCGTAGGTTAGTTTACCTAGGTTTAAGTAGTTTGTAAGCTACGGTTGCGCGCGGTTGCTCGCCGTGGAGGTTCGAGTCCTCAATGTGGCATGGGTGTGTGTATTTGTCCGTAGGTTAGTTTACCTAGGTTTAAGTATTTTGTAACCTACGGCTGTTGACCACGCAGTTTGGTCTGATAGATTTACAGACATTTGAACATTTGTTCTTAGAATGTCTCATAGTACCAACTTCCATAAGCCCCTGCCGTACGTTATGACCGTGGAACTCGTTTTTCAATATCTCTTGTAGTTTCAGATATATATGGGGTGAAACAGTTGAGAGGGACACCCTATATATATATTAGGGACAATAAAATGTGGTGTAGGTTATCATTGCAGGGATCTGGGATAAAAAAAAATTCATACACATGTCACAGTGAATAGTACCGAAATAATAGAATTATTATGTAATATACTGTGGTGGCAACGGAGGGGTGTGTTTATGGATACAAATGATCACATATCGTAACAAAGATGTTGAGCCTTTTCCTGCAACTGGCTGTCGCTTTCTGCAGGTCCTGTACAACGAGTGGGTTTCCGTTTCATTTAAGGTCATTATTTCATTAACGCCCACCACAATCAGATCTATAAACTGATTTAATGGAATGCTGAGCTATTAACCACAGTCACAAAAATTAAACCACCATTAGCTACGACAACCAAAGTTCGTCGCCAAAACAAATAACCAACCAGAGCACTCAAGTCAGTCTAACTGAAAATGCGAAAGTCTTAAGTGAAAAACAACTAAATTGGGATGCCTTACGAGAGAGGTGACTATATAAATGTAATTTATGGTCGTCTAGTATTGTCACCACTTTCTACGAAGTGGGTAATGCGAAACAGAAATCGTTTTCTACTCCAAACCTTTCAAACTAGGACTGGTTTCCAGTTAGCTCACAACTCTCAACTTCTAAAGGCGATGGCCACGCGATGGCGATGGAAACTCACTGACAAACAAACAAATCAAAGAACTTACACATATGTTACCAATTTTATCGAATATAGGCACTCAGTTCTGTATGAGTTGCTGTATGACTTAAGACCAATATCATCAAACTGAATACCATTTACTCAAAAGGAATCTATAAAATCTGATGCAACGAGAAGCTAACACCTTCAATAGGTATGGGAATCTAAGTCGCTCATCATGAATATAAGCAAGACGAACATACTTCGTACACCGTATAGCACACAAAACTACTTAAATATTGAAACAACAATTGAAATAGCTCTAACCTACTTCCGAACTACAACATTGAACTATACAGCTCTTAGAACCCAGTCTTTTAATTTGTCGATTTTCCTGCGTTGCATGAAGGGTGTAATGTTTCAATATTGACTGTATACTGTATTATACAGTATTTCCTTCCGTCTAATAGTGACACAAATTATCACTAGGCCAAGGGTTAACAACACCTCGCCCCTAATTTCCTTGATTAACTGTACCCAATATGTGGGCGCCTGTACAACAACATTTTCCCATGCAGCCTTTGGGTACATTTTAATAACGTGTACTCTCGTGTACCATATGATTGCTGGAGATTGTAATAGAGGCGTTTACAGCTATCTATAGGTAGATATTAATTTTATGAGTCATCTATGAGAAATAAATAATACGTCAGTAGATAGAAGACGCAATCATAGCTGTCACAGGATAATGAATACACACCAGTAGGACTGATTGAAATGAGTTTTTGTACCAGCCACGTAATCCGTTGAAATGGTGCAAAGTAATTATTGTGATGGGCAATACCTCACGCTGTGCGATTAAAGCCGCTAATGGCTGTGACATAGCCTTGTGTGTAGTAAACAGATGATGCCGAGTTTCTGTAGTTCTATTATATAATTAGACAACGTGGTCTAAAATACTCACGGGAGTCGTCACTGAGTAGTCGACCAATTGCTAGGCTGAATTTCCCTGCTTGTGACTACAACACTTCTCGCCACCTGCAACATAAAAACACAAGCTACTGTTAGGAATGTCATATGGCTAAATTAATTTCAAGAACGCAGGAACTAGTGCAAAATGCAACTAGATGTCAAACAAAAATTCGATACTGAGAGAAACCCGTATATCTGAATTAACTGCAAGAATGAACGGAACAGAGTTGCGACATAAGTTGCTACAGAAAATTTCATCATAGTAGTTATAATAAATATCACGATTTGAGAGGTAGCATATTAACAGCCTTGTGAAATTATGCGAACAGTTCCTTTTCCGAAATAAATCTTCCGCAAAAATTAGATTTAATCAGCTTTTAAGGATGAAGACTATTATAGATTGATATATTTTTCTGATTGTATCGTAAGCCCACGCAATATGCATCACTTAAGGCAAAAGTAAATGTATGAAGATTAATAAATCATTCCTTACCTAAAAATCTGGAGTACTACACAAATGTTCTGCACATGCATATCACTATAATGTCGAAAACAACGTTGTACTTTAAGGAAACGAACTTACCGTGTATGGCGAATGAAGAACTGTGCTTTGTCTACAACTAATACGTCCACTTTTCCCATCTCGAATCGTTCGTCAGAAGAAAGATTGCAAGTAAGCCTTCATATCAGATCAGATGTCAAATTTTATATTCATGGCCTTTCCGCGAGGAGGTGCAATAAATTGGTTGCCTCTTGTAAGAACGAACTCTGTCGGAATCTAAAAAGAGACAACACGCTAATCTAGTTGGAGAATGCTGAGTATTTCCGTAAAGCTTTCGGAGTTACCTCGTTTGCTAGGAACTGCACTAAACCTTGGTTACAATAATACCACAACAAAAAAGAAGAAAAACAGAGGTCTGCGTAATTTCAATGCAGAACGTTGCATTAACTACATTTTATAGAGAGGAAGTGGGTAGATATCAATACCATAAAAGGCAAATTACACGTAATACAACGTCTTCGAAGTATCACAACATTTTGAATGAACATTACCAAAAGTCGTCTTCATAAAGTAATTATATAGCACAAACTTTTATATGTATATTCGCATTTGATGTCATATATTCTGTGAATGTGAAAGAATAGCAACTGCAGGATCAGTTATATATAATATGCAGGTGACAGGTAATGATCCTTCCGTTAGTGGGTGACGGGGCCCTTACTCTTACGGAAATTAGTTCCAAAACTACTAGTTTAAGTACTGTGGACAGGGTAGAGCTGGGAATTCGTGTCTGACGGGAGGCGTGCTTAGGTAGTCCTTGCAGGTGTGGTGATCACTGTGCCCCAGTGGTGTAGGGGTCAGCGCAACTGCCAAGAAAGCAGGAGACCCGAGTTCGAATTCCGGATGGGTACACATTTTCAGCTTTGCCCATATATTCTGTGAATATGAAAATATATACCTATATATATATATATGTCGTACACAGCTTATAGTGCTCATATTACTCATCAAAGTGCATATGCGGTATTTATATGAGGTGGTTAAAACGCGCTGGGAGAGAACATTATACACATTTGCTCAAAAAGCCATATTTTTAAATAGAATTTCTTTGCATTCAAGGAGTTTAATATGGAGAGCAACACTAATTTCATTTTCAAATGATGATATTGGTTCGTTACTGTCCTAACGTTCCTTTCACGAAGCGTATTGCAACACAGATTTCTAAGTTGGTCCAGAAAATTGATTAGATATCACAGATAGAAAACGATCATATGTGTTTTTGCTGTGATCTTCCGTAAAGAGACTGGTTTGTGGCAGCTCTACAACTTACTCTACCTCGAGCAAGCATCGTCACCTCGTCATAACAACGGCAACTCAAATCCATTTGAATCTGTTTACTGTGTTCCTTTATCGGTCTCCCTCTTACACCATACACTTCTCTCCAACTTCATTATCTCTCAGAATATGTCCCATCAATACGTCTTTCCTAGTCAAGACATGACAGAAATTTTTTTCTCCCCAATTCTGTTCAACACCACCCATCAGTTAAGTGATCTACAAATATAAACCAGGGGATTTGTCTGCAGCACCATATTTTACAAGCTTCTATCATATTTTTGTCTGAACTTCTTCTGGTCCAAGTTTCACTCCCGCACAATGCTACACCGCAGACAAATGCCTTCAGAAAGGACTTCCTGATATTTAAAGTAATTTTGGATGTCAACAAAATTAGCTTCTTCAAAAATGCCTTACTTCCCAGAGCCAGTCTACATTTTTCATCTTATTTATTTCGGCAATCAAATGATATATTTCCATCCAAATACCAAAATTCATCTATTAAATTTATCGTCGCCCGCCTAATCTAAATCTTTCAGCATCGCTTGATTTTCTTAAACAACATTCCATTACTCTAATTTTCCTCCTGTTAATGTTCATCTTAAATCTCCTCGAAAGACTCTTTCTGTGATAGAATCACAATATCATCGGAAACAGCAAAGTTTTTATTGATTCTCCGTCAACTTTAATTCCTTCTCCAAATATCTCATTGAATTTCTTCAGAGCTTGCTCAATGTAGAAATAGAATAACATTGGGTAAAGGATACAACCCTGACATATTCTCTTCCAATCTCTGCGTTCCTTTAATTACCCTTCGACTCTTATAATTGGTCTGGATTTGTACAAGTTGTGACTTTTCGTTCTCTATATTTTACCACTGGTACCTTCAGAAATATGACAGAGTATATTACAGTCAACATTATCAAAAACCTTTCTCTAAATCTACAAAGACAAAAATGCAGTTTTACCTTTCCTTAACCTATCTTATACGATAAGGCGTAATGTGCGTATTGTCTTAGTGTTCTTAATTTCTCCTAAATCCAAACTGATCTTCCCCATGATCGAATTCCAACAGATTTTCCGATGTTGTAGCGGTCTTCAGTCCGCAGACTGGTTTGATGCACATCTCCATGCCAGCCTGTCTTGCGTAAGCCTCTTTATCTACGAATAAGAACGGTAACCTACGTCCTCTTGAACTTGCCTACTGCATTCGTCTCCAGTTTCCCTCATATCTACCCACACACTTCCTTCTAATGCTAACATGAAGATTCCTTGAGGTCTCAGAATGTGTCCCAGCAACATGCAACAAACTCATTTAATCCCCAATTCTGTTCATCACCTCCTCATTCGTTACAGATTTTCCGTACGTCTGTAAACAATTCGTATTAGTGTTTTTCATCCTGCATTTACTTTTTTTGGAATTAGAATTATTGTATTTTCTTCAAGTCTTAGAACTTTTTCCTGTCTCAAATTGCAAACAATATGGAACAGAATGAAGCTTCCTCTCTGCAGCGGAGTGTGCGCTGATATGAAACTTCCTGGCAGATTAAAATTGTGTAGCGGTACCGCGACTCGAACCTGGGATTTGAATACTGGTTCAGCACAACTTTTAAACTTCGTCATTGATTTTATTTCAATGCCCTGAAACGGTCAAGATGCTTCAATATTCCGCCTCCATTCCTTCATTTAACGTACTACCGGACGTAGTACGTAAGCATGGGCAAATTCAAAGAAGGGACAGTGTGATAAATATTGGGCAGTTGTGTTTGGCGCGCCTGTGACATTGCTGTTTTGTGTAGTTGCTGGATTTGTAGATGTTTCGCGAGTGTTCAACTTATTTACAACCAGTCGTGTAACTCACCTAGCCGGCCGAGGGGACTGAGGCGCTTCAGTCACGGTCTGCACGGTCACTACGGTCGGGGGTTCGAATCCTCCCTCGGGCATGGATATTTGTGCCGTCCTTAGGTTGTAGCTGGTTCATAAGTAGTTTGTAAGTTTAGGGACTGATGACCCCGTAGTTAAGTCCCTTAAGCTTAACAAACATTTGAACATTTGATTTAACTCACCTAGCACGGTATACAACATCAGAATTACGTCGGAAATTGATCGCTATTGGTATAGGAGGCGCGTCTGACTGCATGTGAATTAATGTTACTTTCAAACACGGCCAGAATTGTTACAGGCAGTGAAAGGAGTTTCATTCCCACCTTTTAGCACGTTTCGTCTGGAGGCGGACTTGAACCGCCGACCTCCCGAACTCGAGGCCAGGGCGTTACCGATGCGACACTTCGCTCGGAATAGAAACTGTGATTGATGCACTGTCCAACAGAAGGTGGTCATAGGAATTTTGTTTGATGGATTTATCAGAGAAAAACGCCGGATTACGCAGACAAAGCCCCCACTTAAATACTAAATACCACGTTTAGACGTCATCACTGCCGTACTGTGCTACAGAAGACTGGCTGCCTAGTGGGTGCCTAGAAAGCTCATTCTTAAAAAAGCGTCAGGGTGATGGATTCCTTAACAACATTGTGATAGATGGCGCAATTATGGCTCCAGAAATAGAAGAGCGTCAATTGATTTTCGTCACAAAGGATCGCAGACGCCATTATTCTTTGGATTTCAATGGCAGGCGCGTTTTCTGTTGTTAGAAACTCCATTATGGCAAGCTAGAGAACTGTTTCTGACTCACGGATGTAGTTACGTTAAACATCTCGATGTTTAAAATTCATAGCATAGTAGCGACAGATGGTTGCAACTTTAGTTAGCGAAGCGAAAAATAGTAACGAGTAATATACATGACAGGTAATACCAGTAAAACCACGTCAGATGTTAAGAAAAACTAAAACTTCAAAGACACTACTTTTAATAACTTTGTTATAGCATCATTAGTACTAGCTTTGGTTCTCGGCGTTCTTGCGTTTGTGTTTATTCTGTCTTTTATTAGTCCAACTATTTGCCTATCTGTCCATCTCTTTCAACCTGAAGTGTTACACGATTCATCGGGTAGGTCACAGTTATAATTTTATCTCGAGTCGGCGTCTTTCTTTCCGCCGCAAAAAATACCTCGCTGTTTTACTTTCTTTTATTCCCTTGCTGCGAAAGAAAGGCATTAAATCGTTATCTGATCTGCTCGTTCCGTTGTACTGGAAAGGTGTGTGTATTTCCGCTCCTGTAAAATCTACATTTTTTAATGTGAGTATGCCATCCCGAGGACAATAAATTAACTAAAATTCTCTTTCTAGTAATTATTGTTTTAGTCACCTTTTCTCCCAAAATTGACGTTAATGTCTGAGTGCTTAGTCTTTTGGTGATTCGGACGCCATTATGGGGAAATGTATCATATACGATCGGTTATAGTATTTCATTATTAATGCAACAATTCCTTATTTCTCATTTACATTACCGTTATCACTTGCAGTCATTCTTTTCTGTTGCAAGTTACCTATTTGTTTATTTATTTTTACGAAGTCCGATGATTTTTTTTTTTTTTTTTTTTTTTTTTTTTTTTTTTTTTTTTTTTGTGTGTGTGTGTGCTGTATCCCATTTAACGATCTGATCCCGAACATACAACCCAGTCTTGTTGTACATGATACCATACTAATAACTGGTCCTAGTCACTTTAGGAATAGGTTACCAACACCCAACACAAAGATTTTAAATTTGCAGCATAATCGACGGGAGAATGTTGCAGTAGCAGCATTTACAAGAACATGAGGTAACTTTATTCCTAATTTTTGTAGTGCTACTATCAGTATTATTTATAAGCTTCATGTTCAAATTATATACCAAATTGTAATCAGTTATCAGTTTTAGGCCTAATTTAGAGTTCAATATATTTTTAATCTTATTGGCGATCTTTTGCAAGGTCTTAGACTTTATAAAAGTCTCTAATCCAAGCAGGCAGTAGCATTATAAACCCTATAACTCTATCCATACATCTTCATTTTCATGCACCTCATTTACTGTAACTTCTGAACTAAGTGTCCTACACCATCATAATTTTCCAGTATCTTAAAGTGGAATATTAGCAATCCGTCTGCTGATTCAGTTGCGAATGTAGTTGAAGACGTAATAAATTACATCGTGCTTGTCGGGAGAAATTTTAGTTCATTTAATTATTTCTGATAGCATATCTCCTGAATTGTGTGTGTCGTACTATGACATAATTTCGAAGAAACATTAATTGGTGTAAGTGCACTCTGTTTGCTAAATATGTTGCTAACAGAGTTAGTAATAACGACGTAATAAATAGGAATCTCATGCGTAATGGTGCACTCTCCGTGAGGCATACGTTCTACTGTGATATAACTTCGGAAATACTTCAGTAATATAAGTTTACACTGTAAAATGTCTTGCGAAAATAATTAGTACCGTAGAAGTAGTACATTGCAACTAAATGTTGAGGGTGTCGTAGTATTTCAGTTTGAAAATGGGAAAAGTACTAAGCTATAAACTCCCTCACTTTCATCATTTTTCTGTTGTTGTAATTGAGAAAATGTTTAGTAGCGGTTACTAATTATGTGTAATGTATGTCACAAGTGTCTACTGTTCTCAAATAGTCGATGATTATAGTCCCGTTTTTCATCCATGGCATGATGGGGCAGTTTTGCTTCTTTATGAATTGGTATCTCCTGTACTACGTGTCGTATGTGGATTTTTACCCCAACAGCAATTGATTCCTGATGTTAAAGGGTATTTTTACTAAGGTATTTTATTGATTATGACGTCCTATCTCCAGAACTATGTATCGAAGGTGGTTCTTAACCTCACAGCGACAGTTTTCTGATACAAAGGAATTCTTGTACTATGTTCTATAGAAATTGGACAAGTAGTTGCGTGCGCGCACACACACACACACACACACATTATATACAGGGGACTCAAAATCAACAGGTATGAGACCTTTCTAAACCTAATTCTGTCGATTGAAAACACATAATTTACAGCTATAATTTCTCCTACAGTTCGTCACTAAACAAATTGTTTGTAAATTCAAATGTTTGTAAATCTATCGGACCAAACTGCGTGGTCATCAGTCCGTAGCTTACAAACTAAGGTAAACTAACCTAAAGACAAAACACACACACACACAAAAGCGCGCGCGCGCTCGCACACCCTAGGGAGGATTCGAACCTCCTACGGCGAGCAACGAGGCGCCTTAGACCGCTCAGTTACTCCACCGCTGCAAATTGTTTGCTGTAGGACGGGTGCTACTTTATAAACAACACCAATTTATAACCAACATATGGTAGCAACAATTCGTGATTCAGAATAGGCAATAAGAAGTAAATGCTATTCTACCTTCAGTTTCAATAAAGAGTAATGAATGTATTGCATGATATGATAAATCTATGTTATAGACTGACACATTTTCATTATTACATTACTCATAACACAAATGTTCAAATGCATGTCCACCTTGTTGGATACCCTGGTGTAAGCCCGTCTCGGTATTGACATGGACAGCTCTTAACATTTCTGTTGGTACTGAAGCGTAAGCATGACGTATTCGTTCTTTCAATACATCTGGATTTGCCGGTTCCGTGTCGTAATTCCTGGATTTGATGTATCCCCATAAGAAAATGTCCAAGGCCGTTAAATCAGGCTCTCTCGCTGGCCATTGAATGTAACCACCACGACCTATTCACCATTGATGGTACACATTGTTCAGATATTCCCTAAAACCTCTAAAATAATGGGGTGGTGCTGAAACCAGTGGCTCTGAGCTACTTGAAGTTGGATGAGTTCTAGGAGACGTCCAAGGTCCAGGTCATTCTGTAGGAACTACAAATACTGCCTACCAGTTTGTCTGGTAGGCAAATAAACTGGTCCAATGATGTGGTCTCCTAGAATCCCGCACCATACGTTAACAGCCCAGTGGCGCTTGCATGTGATGTGGTCGTAACCAGTGAAGATTTTCAGGAGCCCAGTAATGTAGATTATGTCTATTCAGTGGCGTCATTGGCGAAATAGGTTCCATCTGCCCATAAAATCTGCCTGGTGAATTTCTGATTTACGCCTACTTTATTTAACTGAAGTCTGCAGAGCGATACCCTATTTTGGAAATCATTTCCATACAGCTGTTGGTGTAGGTGCACCTTGTAGGGTTACCATTTTTTCTTTCAGTATACTCGGTACCGAAGACCTTGAAAGCCCCAGCTCTGCTGCAGCTCTTCTTTGTCCCAATGACGATGGGAAATCAGTATTAGTGGGTAATAGCTAATGACTTGCGTAATTTTGATAACAATGATCATATTATTGTAATTATGAGTAAAAATAATACTGTAACCTAAATTATGTAATACGATCACATTTTTGTTTAAATTTCGTAGTTAGTACGTAATAATTTCATTTAAGGTACGGTATGCTTACTTAGCGTGCGATGTGCTGCAACATAATAACGTTCTGGGAAACATTAGGTGCGTCGCTCATTGGTCATTTCGCGACACGCTGGACCTGGAAAGCACCATCGACTCTTAAACTCGTCTCTGTACGTCTGAAAACGTGCGCAGAAGGTAGACGTCGCATTGGAAAACGTTGTGAATGCAGCCTTCGGACCACGGAGCATTGCAGTACGTCTCCCCATATATCGGTATCATACCTGTGTAGTCTTCTCTGAAATACATTGAAGTAGTTATCTGTTTGACTGTAAGACCTATTTCGAAGAACTACCGGACGGGTCACATAGAAAGGAGGAAGAAAATGTACACAGAAGACGGCACAGTTCAGTGGAGTTTCTGTTGTAAGTGCTCTTCCCCTTTGCACTACTGTTTGCAGGAAACAAAAAAACTAAAATGGACGACGTCCGTTGGCCACCTGTTATATAATTCTACGAAATTCATAAAATTTTAACAGGCTCAATATACAATAAATAAATAAATAAAACATCGCACTGACGTGTTTTATGACCCACTCTAGATTTGTAATTTTATAAGTTTTTAAAAACATTTTGGACCAAAATAATAATCTAAATAATAGAAAATTAATTAATAACAATGTCTGAAATCCTTATAGAAAAAAAAATTAAGTACTGGCGGGTTCCGAACCACTGACCTTCAGTGGCACACTACAAACACTTCGTCCATTACGCTACAGGCAACAGTTAGGAACTGCGTTTTTAATCTCATACTATTGATGACCGTTGTTAACTGATGATAATGTGGCATTTGTATACACTAGATTATCATTTATCGTACGAAGAACGACGTGTTTTTGTTAATTTTTCAGTGCGCCATTGCTTTGAAATGACAACGTGTAAGTTACAATAAGAAAATCGTCAAATACGCAACGCAAGATGGCGTATGCCAGAGACAGTTCTGGGCGAGGAATGTCACGTGACACCTGCGAACAGCTGGTTTCCGTTAATTTAATGGAGGGTGTCGAAACTCCGTTATATTTGCAAATATCTCTCAAACGATACGAGATATGAAAAGAACACAAGTTGTTGATAATTTTCTCCTCTACAAATTCGTTTATTCAATTTCCGCGTCAGATGAACTGTTTATTTGCAATTAAAATTACATTACAAACGGCTTCTTTTGGTATTACTAACGTATTTCTTGTCCGAAATATTTCAAAAATTGAGGTTCGGTCACTGGTAGCCAACAATTATGTCTGTAAAATTTGGTGCCCATCGGTTGAACGGTTCGACCTAAAAAGTGGGAACACGTTACAGCCAGACAGGCATCGTCAAATCGCCGTTATTTTTGTAAATATCGCTGCAACGATGCAAGATATGAAAAAAAGAACATAATAGAGCGAAGTTGTAGAGAACTTTCCCTTCTACCAATTAGGTTCTCTACAAATTAGGTTATTCAATTTTCGTGTCAGATGAACGCTTCGTTTGCAATTACAATTATTACTACCTTATTTTTTTCCGAAAAATTTAAAAAAGGGAGGTTCTGGTCTCTGACGGCCTACAATAATGTGTGCAAAATTTGGTATTGATCGGTTGAGCGGTTCGTCTTAAAAACAGGAATCACGTTACGGACAGACAGACAGACAGACATACATCCCAAAATCTCCGTTATTTTTGCAAATATCTCTGAAACGATATGAGATATGAAAAAAAACAACATAAGAGAGCAAATGACATAAAAGTTTTCTGTGTGTTGTACAGCGTCTTGATGTAAGAAAGCTATTACTTAAATAACCGACGTTTCGGCCACCGTTACAGTGACCTTCATCTAGGTATACTGGCCACTGTAACGTTGGCCGAAACGTCGGTTATTTAAGTAATAGCCTTCTTACATCATGATGCGGTACAACACCCAGAAAACTTTTATGTCATCTGACTCTGGCCGCGGAAGCCTACGTAATTATAAAGTTGTAGAGAATTTTCGCCTCTACAAATTCGATTATTTAATTTTCGTGTCAGATGCACGGCTAAGCCGTTATTTTCATTTAAATTTCGAGCTGTCAAAAGACGATCGCAAAGGCACACTTTTAGTGTTACTACCGTAACCTAAAGTGGGCCAAATATTTATTCTTTTGATGTGAATAGTTATCTTTTGAGACTTCCAACCCTCTTACAGGCGTATCCGTAGTTGAGAAGCAGTGATAGCGTGATGATTTAGGGTCGCCAAGTCTGCGTTCAGACGACACATTATTTCGAAATGGACACAGCGACGTCACGAAACTGTGTGTAACACGTGAGTGATGGCCGAGAGAGATACAGCGGGCGCACACGCACGAGGCATGACTCACCATTGACTTCTGTCTCAGGAAACGAAAGAAAAAAATATTTTTTTTCAGAGAGAAGCGCAGGAATGTCAACAATGTCAGGTAGAAACTAATCAGTCAGACATTTAAACTTACTTGGGTTGCACGCTCTAACCCCTATGTGTGCTATCAAGAACTTTTTGTTTCTCCTCTCGGTATGCATCCGATCAAGCATAAACAAACATAACAATAAACAAGTAAACACTTTGTAATGATGGAGAAAATGAATCATCAGTACCCAGATTGATGAAGTAATTACTCCATTAAGTTGATGTACTGATAGAAACAATAAAGAAGCGATGACAAGAACGCAGGTATATAATACCAAGGTTAGATTAGATTAGTTGGTTAGTTCCATAGATCCGTGTTGAGGTGATCCTCGTGGATGTGGAACATGTCTTTTTTTATAAGTTGATAATTTAATATTATACATACACTTTTTACAAGCTGAATATAATAATAGTAATAGTATGAATACAGATACATGTATCATTTGGTGCTTTTTAAGAATTCGTCAGTGGAGTAGAAGGAGTTGGCCACTAGAAAGTCTTTTAGGCTCCTCTTAAACTGATCTTTATTTGTAGCTAAATTTTTTTATGGTTGTTGGTAAATCACTGAAAATTTGTGTTCTTAAGTAGTGGATCCCAGTTTGAACTAAAGTAAGTGCTTTTAAGTCCTTGTGTAGATCATTTTTGTTCCTAGTATTGTAGGTATGAACTGAGCTGTTTGTTGGGAAAAGGGATATATTATTCATGACAAATTTTATTAAGGAATACATATACTGAGAGGCAGTTCCTTGACGAGGCTTCTGCAGGATGCCTATGAATTTACACGACAAATAATACATAATACAAATTTTTGCTTAACTTGAAGAGTTACCCCAAAATATTATACAATATGACATTATGGAATGAAAGTAAGCAAAGTATGCAACTTTTTTATTTTTATGTCTCCTATGTCTGATATCACTCGTATTGCAAATTCAAATTTGTTAAGTCGTTTCTGCAGATCTGTGGTTTGCTCTTCCCAATGAATTTATTATCAAGCTGTAATCCCAGGAATTTTATACTGTCAACCTCTTCTATCTGCTCTTCTTCGTACTTTATGCATATACTGGATGGAAAACTCATACACATTCTGAACTGCATGTAGTGCATCGACATCGACTCATTATTTCAGTATAATAATAAACAAGGTCTAAGATAGCAGCAAGATCTACCAAAAACTTAATAAAAACTTTTGTAGCGATGTTAGTACTTATACTTTCTTACAACGAGAAAAATAAGATGAAGAAAAAAAAATCGCCCCGAAGGCTGACAGTTTGTCAGAAATATGTTTCAGTACTCGCCTACAAGTTCTCCTACCGGCAAATATGAGAAACCATGCCTAATAAAATTGCTAATGCAAGTGAGAGTTTCTGTTGTCCCTAGTACCATTACTACTGTTGTGGTAGAATAATTTTGCACTAAATAGTTGCGCTAAGTGTAAATTACAGTGCAGACAGTTTAGCGTAAAAGAACTGGTATGTAGCTGTTACAGTATCCAGAACAGTGGCGCACAGCAGCCGGCCGTTCGCGCAGCAGCTTCACCAGCCTACATTAACAATGCTCCTGCCGCGGACGTGCGTTGTCACCAACCCAGAAGGCATCAATCGAGACAGAGGTTTCCAACACATGATGAAGCATCAGGAAAATGTTAACGAAATGTGTGTAAATCTAAGGGACATAATTGCTACGGTTATCAGTCCTTAGTAGTCCAAGCATTCTGTGACAGCATAATGTTACATCTGAAAAAATTATAACGTGAAAAAAAAAGAGCCTATAGGAAATTAAATTTCAAGTAATTAGTACTAGATACGCGGCGGAGCGACGGAGCGAATTGAAGCGCTATGCTGCGATGCGCGAGGCCGGTCCCAGTCGGGGATTCGAATTCTCCCCCTCGGGCATGGATGTTTGTGCTGTATTTAGTGTAAAGTAATTAATAAGTAGTTTCTATGTTTAGGGGCTGATGAACCAGCAGTTAAGTCCAATAAGCTTTACAAAAGTTTGAACATTAGAATACTAGAAAACAATAAAACATATGCAATTATTTTTTCTTACTATTATAAGTATTCGATATTAAGCGCCATGAACTACATCGCTATAAAATGTTATTTACGTCCTGTAGGATTTTTCTAAGAAAAATATTTATCTCGGGTCCAGAAGGTCGTAAAACAACTTATTTGTTTTAAAATCTTTGACAAAATGTCGGCAATAAATTTCATTAACAGTTCTTTTCATAACATAGAAACAATTTGAAGAAAACAAGTCCAAAAAACGTGCAAGTTTTTCAATCATTCTCTGATACTTAGAATTGACAGAATCTAAAAAATTAATTAATAAAATAATATTACAAGAATAAAATAGACCAAAAACCGTTACTATAGGTCGATCCTCTGAGCGACTAAAGCAGTTTTTTAAGGACTTGAATTTTTTTTTCGAAAAAGTACTTTTTTTAGTTATTTCGTGCCATCCTTGAGGCAAATAATACGATTGTAAACTTCAATGTTGACGAGTTATAAGGAAGTAGTTTTTAAGGGTTTTTAAGTGTTTTGTCCCAATTTAGTTTATGGTAGTAACACTAAAAGTGTGACTTTGCGATCGACTTTTGACAGCTTGAAATTTAAATGAAAGTTACGTCTTAAGCACTCATCTCACAAGGAAACTCAATACATGAATTTGTAGAGGAGAATTTTCTCTACAACTTTGCTTTAGAATATTTTTTCTTATCTCGTTTCGTATTACAGATATTTGCAAAAATAACGGCGATTTAACGATGTCTGCCTGTCTGTAATATGTTCCCATTTTCTAGGTCGAACCGTTCAACCGATCTGCACCAAACTTTACAGCTATAATTGTTGGCCGCCAGAGACCAGAACCTCGCTTTTTCATATATTTCAGACAAAAAATACGTTAGTAACACCGAAAAAGCATTTTTTAATGTAATTGTAATTGCAAATAAACCGTTCTTCTCTACAACTTAGCGCTCTTGTGTTATTTTCATACCTCGTATGGTTTGAGTGGTATTTGGAAATATAACGGAGATTTGACACCGTCCATTGATTTTACGAAAACCATCCGTTCGAAGAGGTCACGTGATATTCCTCGCCCAGAACTCTCTGTGGCATACGCCATCTTGCGTTGCGTATTGGATAATTTTGTTATTATAACTTACATGTTTTCATTTCAAAGCAATGGCGCATTGAAGAATTAACAAAAGCACTTGATTCTTCGTACTAAAATGATAATCTAGTGTCAAAATGCCATATTAGTATCAGTTAACAACTGCAATCCATAGTACAAGATAAGAAGACGGATTTTGTAATTGTTCTCCATAGTGTAGTCGGGAGCGCGATAGACTGTAATGAACACGGTTAGTGGTTCGGAACCCGCCATTACCAAAATGTTTTTCTTCTCCTTTTTTTCCTAAAAGGGTTTCGGGCACTCATTAATTAAATATACCTATGATCTCCAATATTTACAGTTGTGCATATGTAAGAATGCTTCCTCTGATGTGCGTGTTTGTTCCATTTCGTAAACATGTCGTGAAATACGTAACAAAGAAGTCAACAATGGTCTTCCGAAGCATATGCAAGTAAACTGCGAAGATTAATAATGAATATTCTGATCAACGTGCTGATACTGCTAGTTTCATGTATAAAAGAAGTCCTTGATTTATGAGGAAAGTGTAGTTCCTTAACGAAACGGAAGTGTATACATTGCAACAAATTGTCTTGTTTATTTTCTTTTTATAAGCAATTATTCACTCTTTTTGGAATATATCGAAAGTCATTAACTAAAATCATTGCATCTACAAAAATGTTTGTCTTTGACATGGCTGCTATGGACGCTTTTAACGTAGGGTATTACCTTTCCTGTAGTTCAGATATGACCTCATTCATGTTACTTTGTTCTGCGCTAAAATAAAGAGCAAATATTCTCATTTAAACCGTGATTACGTTTTCTTTTACAGAGAAAATCACAAACGAAATAAGTGTGGTAATACTGGGGAGGATTAGCAGTGTGCACTGGGGCACCGTGCTGTGATGCGCACGGCCGTTCGCCATCGGGGGTTCGAGTCCCCCCTCGGGCTTGGGAGTTTGTGTTGTTCTTGGATTAGTTAACCTTAATTTAAGGAGTTTGTAAGCTACGGGCTGATGACATAGCAGTTAAGTCCGAAAGATTTACAAACATTTGAACACTTAGTATATCATTTACAACAGTCAGTATCACCAGTTTATGTACATGTAATACAGAATGCGAGGGTGAAGGTCGGGGTGAGAGTTTAAAATAGTGAAAGATTAATTTTTAAAACTCACAACCACCAACTGCGAACCAAATTCCTAAACATGCAAAAACACTGGAACTGTGATTGCGACTGTTTGACTCGTTTTCTAGGGGATGATATCACACGTTCGCAGCTTTCCTTCCCTGCATATGATTAACAAAACAAATTCATAATAAAATCAAGTTCAAGAGAGAAAAGGGTGTACTAACTACTATTTTTGAAAACACGTGAAAGTTCACTTTATGTCGTTTATTTCACAATATTTGAACCCTGTGGCTGATACGTCCGTACGTCGACACATTTACCAAACAAAGTTATAGCTCGTGAGCCCCCAGACAAAATGAATATTTGTCGTGAATTGTTTACACACCACGTGGCTGTCTCAAACACCGTTTATGTTCATGCCTATGCGACGACACATGTTACATTAACAAATTACAGTCACTTTAATTCAATGCGATGCACACCTTGTTCCACCAGCTAAATATTCACAAACACACAGTAGCACTCGATTTAACTTGGTACAGTCTACGACGAGCAACCACACGTGGCGATTGCCACAGACAAATCTCAAGTCACCACCTCGAGATCCACATGCCGACTGAATGCAGAGCGACGCCGCCTGGCCAGCTCACCACGTGCTCCGGAGTCCTCACTTCCTGCCCTCACGCGCGCGCGCGCCAAAAGCTCAACTGCCGGGGTTTTTTCCCCTACGTCATCAACTTCCCCATGTGAACTGTTCTAACCGATTTGCCAACGTACAGAGCTCAGCCAATACATTTCTAAAACTTTACTTAAAATCAAAATAATTACACTACACATTAAACAAATATTTTCTTACGTTTTTATATTAGTATAAACATCCTTTGTACTGTTTATCATAGTCGTGCAATTTCTTATACCACAGATAAGTGATTTAACTGAGTACTTCAAGATAAAATACAAAAGATTAATTGAAAATAAAATGAGAAATAGTTAATATATTATTTTTATAAACAAACATTGCCATGCTAGTTGTGTAACTGTCTTGTCTTTGTTGGTAATTTATTACTTTTCATTGTCAATTAAACATATTACGTTAGATGTGACTATATCAGCTAATGTATTGTTTATTTATCAACAGGCTATTTTGTAATGAGGGCCTTAAAGGTTCCTAACTGCATCGTATTACTTCTAATGCCAGTAGTATTACAATATTTGTGCATTGCACTGTGCCTGGCACTCGCCATTGTCCCTCTCTCCCCTCACCGGAAACGAACTGGAAAATCCTAAGTTGGAACAAGCCACCAACGTCGGCCTGCTCGCTGGCCTCCCATCAGCTACAAGCACACAGCAAATCTCAACGTGGAGGATTTCTACCTATGGCCTAACAATAAATGTTGTCATCCAACTGTGTACATACATTGCTACCATAATTAATAACATTAAAATTGTGTAACATTTAGTGCATTGGCATGGTCAATGTTTGCAGTAAACTTCATACTGTTTAATTATCAAATGCTATTGATTACCGGTATTTCTATTAGGCGGTAATCTCACAAGAAGTCCACGTTTTCAATTCGTTGGTATGTTTTTCATGGCATGTTCTCGTAACAGAATAAATGCATTTATCAGAGAAAGCGCTGTTACCTTTGAATAACTCGGAATCTTGCAGAATATAGTTGTGTTCAGTTGACAAGGGTGTGCGAAAACCTTTAAGGAAGCAAGAGGAAAAAAAATCATGTCGTGTTTTATGACCCAATTTAGATTTGTTTTTAGTTTTATGATTTTTTTCAAAATCTGCGACAAAACTTTTAAAAAAATCAACAACAAAAAATTATGGGCAATATGATTACGACTCTACCATTGTGATAATATCTATGCATCCAACATGTAATATTCTTTCTCACCGTATATTAACAAACAGCAAAATTTATTTGATATCTGAGTTTAGCTTTGACAAACATACTCTTTGTTTCAACTTTTACCTCTAAACTATTATTTTAATATCTCTCCCACATTTACACTACATTTTTCCGTTAAAATATAATCACCTGTCTTGTCTTGGTAGTTTGTTCAAAGTTTATTTTCTTTGCCTGTACTGGTTACGAATGATTATAGTCTGGAAGGAACGTAGCGTTCATTTGACTTTCGGACAAGTGACTATAGCCTGGAAGGAACACGGCGTACACACGCCATCTTCATTTCTGCATTTGATGATTTTCTTATTATAACTCAAACGTTGTCATTTTGAAGCAGTGGCGCACTGAAAATTACCAAAAACTGTTTTTTGTAAACATTTCGGACAAAAATAATAAAGATGGGGAAACTAATATAACTGAATTTATATGCAATTTAAATTTGTTCCTGTCAGCTATAACAAAGATCAATGTGTAATGAAAATTAACTTTCCCTGCCTTCATATGCCCATTTACCACTAATACCTCCGGTGAGCAGTTACTCCACAAGTTAGAACATTAAAAATACTTATTTGTTTAATACGTCGTCGCTGAACGTACTATTAATCAACAGGGACAAAAGACAAACATTTGTTTTCGTTGAAACGTTTTCGTTTGCCATTGCTATCGCTGATGGAAACAAGAAGTGGGTACAAAATAACGGGTTAACGGAATTACGACAAGTTAACGGAAGTTAAAGGGTCCGTTAATGTTTTCTTTGAATTAACTTAAAAGTTAATCCGTTACTCAAAAATTCATTAATTAACGATTACCGGATTAACGGACTTGTACCCAGCTCTCCTCCTACGCCAAATTTAAACTTAAGCAACAACAGAGTAGATCACCCTCTCTCCTAGAGTTCCAGCTATGCACACTGCTATTACTTTTTAACTGGGTCTGGGGGTTCGGTTGTTAATATTTCTAGTGATCAAAGAGTCAGTATAAATTTGAAAACCTATTAAATCACAGAATAATGTAGATAGGTAAAAATTGACATAAATGATTGTAATGACATGGGGTTTTATTGTAAAGAAAAAAAAAGAGGTTGAAAATTGTCCGACAGATGGCGCTTCATCTGTTCAGAAAAGTAATAATTAGCATAACAAATTACGACAAGGCAATGATGATGTTCTTTACACAAAATACTCAATATATTCACCAACAATAGCTGTAGTCGAGGAAAATGTGAACAGCAATGTAAAGCATGTCCGGAGTTATGGTGAGGCATTGGCGTCGGATGTTTTCTTTCAGCATCGCTAGAGATGTCGGTCGATCACGATACACTTGCGACTTCAGGTAACCCCAAAGACAATAATCTCCGGGACTGTCTGGGGACCTGGGAGGCCAAGCATGACGAAAGTTGTTGCTGAGCACACGATCATCACCAAAAGACGCGCGCAAGAGGTCTTTCACGTGTCAAGCAATACTTTTTTTTTTTTTTTTTGGTTCTAATGATACCACATTTCATTCCAAGAATGTGTCTCAAGTTTTACCGCTCTATCTATATTATTCCGTGATTTATTAAGTTTTCAGATTTATAATGACTTTTTGATCACCCGATATATATGAAGCTACTGTGGAGGTCCCTTGATTCTTAAATAGGTGCCTGCAAGATGATCGTAGGTAGGCTTCACAAATTATTCAAACCGCACAGTTTAGTGCAATAACATATTTTTTGGTCAATGATGAATTACCCCAAAACATGATGCCACATGAAAGCAGTGAATGAAAATTGCATAGTAAGCTAATTTACTGAGATGTTTCTCACAATAATTTGCAATAACCGTAATAGCCAACACTGCTGACCTTAAAATGATTCAGTAGGTTATCAATGAAATGCTGTCAATTCAATTTCTCATCACTGTACACACCTAAAGACTTTTAATATTCTACCTTAGGTACGAACCTCTGTTCAAAGGTCTTTTTTATTAATGATGTCGTAACGTTTTCCACATGGAACTGTATGTATTGCGTTTTATCAAAATGTAATAAGAATCCGTTTACAGAGAGCCACTTCATAATTTTCTGAAAGACATTATTTACAATTTCATCAGGTAATTCTTGTTTGTCTGTTGTGATTACTTTTAGATTAGGTTAATATATGTTCCATATATGATAAATACATTTCGGAATCCTGTTCGTCCACCACATCCCACTAGTCGAATCTCACAGCCGACATAACCATCAAAGTACTCACCTCTCTCCCTTTATACTACCATCGGAATGGACGCCACCCAACAATGAAATGTTAGATGCTCATTCCGAATGTCGCAGTACAAGAAGATGTATTTTTGTATAGTCTATGGGACTTAACTACGGGTTCATCAGTCCCTAAACTTACAAACTACTTATGAACTACTTACGCACTAGGACGGCACAAATATTCATGCCCGAGGGGGGATTCGAACCCCCGACCGTAGTGGCCGTGCAGACCATGACTGTAGCGCCTTAGTCCCCTCGGCCACCGCGGCCGGCACAAGAAGATGAACATGATATTCAGGAGTACATCGGTATGTAAGGAAGAAGAAAATCCATTAATATGAGGTGTCTGGAACACAGTAGTAGTATATGATAGTAGAAATAAGAGGAAAATCTATTTCCACTACCACAGCAAATGAACTAGTTTACGACACTCACAAGAAGAGGAACTTTGCTTAGTAATCTAGATACACGGGACGACTACTTCTATATTACAATGTTGCGGAACAAACATTCAGAAATCAGACATTACTTCGTAAGGTACATTAAGGATCACACAATGCCGGCTACACAAAATATGAAATTGCTTCCTGCGTTTCCGTTGACGAGAAATGGACGTGATTATAGTTACAGAAAAGGCACACATGAAGGCCACCAGTAACGCGATTGCAAGTGTTATAGTGCTATGCAAAGGGGTAGGCGGGGGGTGGGGGAAGCAGACGTCCATGTAGACGTACTGGAATTGTTTATAGGAGCAGTTGTTATGCGTAAGCAACTTCAGTATGCCATGTGGAAGACAGAGACCGTATTTTGAATACGTTTCGCAGGTCCTTAAAGTCGATGATCTTGTCGACCTAACCAAGCAACCGTGATCAGCACTCAATTAATGGCGGAGGGTACGAAGGACGAACGTGACCGATTCACAGACCTCCGTCCATCACTACTCGTGATGATATGCATACTGTATGCGTGGCTGTTATGTACCGCTCTGCCACATCACGAACCATTTCGTAGGAAATGCGGTTTGCAAAGCAACAAGTAGTATCCGTGTATACCAAGTGTCGTAGCTTAGAAAAGAGGAGAGTGTTGCAAGGCACTCACTGCTGCATTTTCTATTGAGTCCGAGCCTCTGAATTTTGTGCCGGCACTGGTGTCATGAACAACAGGCATCGAATCCGAGTAGGTGCCATTTTTATATTCTTTCTTTATCTTTTTTTATCGATGAAACCAGTTTCTGCCTGTACTTTTATGATGGTCGGATTAGAGTCTGGAGACACAGTGGTTGATTCAATTTTTGAATTGTTATGTTATACATAACCATACTGATCCAGTACCCGGTATTATAGTACGGGTTGACAATGGACTCCACTCCACCTATCCTCCAGGTATGCGCTGCCGGTACACTAACCAGCTGGTGTCAAATCTCTCAAGTTTGGAGCCTGTTGTCCCACAAACTCCGGAGCTTGCCAATGGTCATACAATAAACCCCATTGGTTTGCATTGAGGCCCTGGCTGTCCAGTCCCTTCCTAAAACTCTGTACTGATAACTATAAAGGATATAAGTCCAAATATGTCTATTTTGAGTTAAGTAATTTGTCAGACTCGACGAAAAAGTTCTGAGTCGATTGGTATAAAAGATTTAAGTCCACGTCTTTTTTCTCTTTCAGAAAATCCATTGGCAAAAGATAAATAAATAAATAAATAATAGAAATAAAAAGATTCATGTCCGATATTTAGCATTCGTGTTTGGTATACAAGATTTAACTAATTTTGCTCCCTTTATGAAGTTGCTGATCATTTGAATCTGTTTAAGTCAGTATAATCCCTATTCCCTGGTGATTGAATTGGTTTTACACTACTTTTAAAAAGGTCTCTCGTTGTCAAAAAGAAAAACGTTCATAGAGGGACGTTCAAGTGACAAGAGATAGGATGGCTGAAGTATTGCCAGAAGGAAGGTCAGATATTATACAGGGACAGTCTACTTGAGGCAACTTTCAAAGAAATGAGTTTTCTTCGATGAGGCGAAACAAATCACCCAATTTCCCAGAAGCAAAACGGTATAACGAATCTGTTCCAATCTCAGTGGAGAAGAAGAGCGATCTACTCACTTTGCTTCCTCTTGTGCCTCCAGAACTCCATGAGTTCTACAAGACTTTACGAACATCAGATAATATTGATCCTGACTTATAATTTACTAATACTGTTGAAGATGACGATGACCGATGATTCAGTTGAAGAAAACACGAATATTATGATGGTTTGGAAGGCTTTTGGGAAGTAATTTTTAAAAATTGTGAAATATTTCGGATCTTTAGTATGAGAATCTATAATATTGTACTCAATTCCTTGTTTCACGTAATAAATTCATTCAATACTGTTGATCGTATGTGGTTCAACAACCTGGATTAACTACTAACCTTCCGTTATCCTTAGATATCTATGATGGAAGCATTTGGTAATCCTGCACCACTCTCTTTGTTAAAGTTGTGAATCACTAAAATGAAGAAGTTACAATTGGTAAGACTTTATTCTTATTAGGTTGAAAATCTTTTGAACATCTAGTACTTTGTTATGCTGTAGGCAAGTATTTGCACTGTCATCATAACCAAATTGTTAAATGAATGAACAAGTCAAAGTGGTAAAAAAGAGTTAAGTCCTGGGTGGAGTCGTACAAACGAATTAAGTCCTACTGGTAGTTCAGAACTGTATAAATTAATTAAAAATAAAGAAACTTCAAACTTAAACGTATGTAGTTGAATCACTTAAGTCTGTATTAATGACAATATAATGGTTAAAACTGAAATGAACTGATAAGATTGTGTATACTATCCTTTAAACTTCATTTTTGACTCCTAAAAATGAAGACTATGGCCTTAAGTTTCTTTTAGTTATCAATACAAAACTTTGGAACCACTGGACCACGACACACGACCCGCTATTACACTAGATTAAGTTTAGCATTTTGTGATAGCAACGTGGACTCGATACCCGAATAACATATCCACATCGCCTTAGATTGAATGACGAGGCGTGTACAAGCTGTTATAGTGGTCATTGTAGGCAACTTTCGATACTGATTTCATCCTGTTCCTCTTTGCGGAGTGTGTTGTATTTTCAGACAAATCAGTTTTGTTCAACATGTTATATCCCAGAAAATTTGCCTGTGATACCTCTGGCAATTCTTGGAGTTACATTCTTGATCGGCAGCAGAGAATATAGAATTCTATCGCAAATTAGTAATGACTGAAGTTCGAGACTTGTCGAGTGGAAAGAGTTCAGAAAGTTGCGCGATAAAAGGGCGAAAGAACGTTTGGTTTATTTATTCACTAAAAATGAGATACCTTCAGATGGAATATGACAGTAGTCAGTTTAGTTGTAGAGGTTGAAAATTTATCAGAGGAGCAAACACAATGGTCTCACTAAGGAAAGCATTGTATTTAAAGGCAAAAATTAAGAAAAACGTTTGTAACTTGCTTTTAAGTATGTAGATCCCCTTGCTACTTCACAAGGTATTTGTGTTTTACAGCTTAAAAATTAAATAAATACCTAAATTGAGGTATAAATACCGAATTTCATTCAACATCACTTAGTGAAGATATAGCTTTGCTGCTATGAGTATAAGTGATATTCTGTGAGGTTTACGCGAAATGGTATGATAAAAGCATGAAAGAAGAAAGTAGTAAACATTAACATGTATTTCACTTGCTGTTATTGTAGATATTTTCGTTACTAGATCTCAATAGCCGCGCGGGAGTAAACGAGGAGTCTGGAGCGCTACGTTGCGGATCGCGCGGCCTCCAGCGTCGGAGGTTCGAATCCTCCCTCGGGCTTGGATGTTTGTGTTGTATTTAGTATAAGTTGGTTCATAAGTAGTTTGTAAGCTGAGAGACAGATGACCGCGCAGTTAAGTCCCATAACATTTACAAACATTTGAACATTTTTTAGATCTCAATACAACTTTGTACATCATACTTTAACATCAGACACTTACTTCAAAATTTTAAATCTTCTGATTCCTCCGTAAAATAGTTTATGTTGAAAAATGAATCTAGAACCATATAATATCACGCAATGAAGTACAATTTCAAAATGTTCAAATATTTGTAAAGTTTATGGGACTTAACTACGGGGTTATCAGTCGCTAAACTTAAAAACTTCTTAGGAACTAGCTACTACTAAGGACGGCACAAAAATCCATGCCCGAGTGGGGATTCGAACCCTCGACCGTAGTGGCCATGCAGACTGTGACTGGCGTGCGGCAGTATGCTCGGCCACCGAGGCCGGCAGTATAATTTATAATGAAATAAATCCCAATTTGCAATCACTTATGGCTTCACTGTACTAGGTTTAGATGGAATACCAATTTTCGGCGAATGAAAACTTGTGCGCGGCCTGGATTCGAAACCGGGATCCTCTGCTTACTATGCAGACGCGTTGTCCACTCCGCCACCGAGGACATAGTAACCAGCCCAACTGCAGAGGACTCTTTCCTGCACGTCTCGCGCCACACCCAAATCTCCATTCGCCACACTGTCTCTTTCCTATTAACCACAGGCTCGCGAGCATTACAGAATTAAGAGGCTGTGGGAATAGGAAAGAGACAGTGTGGTGTATGGAGATTTGGGTGTGGCGGGAGACGTGCAGGGAAGAGTCCTCTGCAGTTGGGCTGGTTACTATGTCCTCGGTGGCGGAGTGGACAACGCGTCTGCCTAGAAAGCGGGAGATCCCGGGTAAGAATCCCGCCTGGGCACAAATTTTCATTCCCCGCAAATTGGTATTACATCTAAAATTAGTACAGTGAAGCCAAAAGGGTTTGCAAATCGCGATATATTTCATTAAAAATGAACGCTGTAACGTCGTCAAAAATATGTAATTGAAATACAATTTGTTTCTCTGCTTTCCATTACATTTTAAATTCAACTCTAAATTGCATACATTCAATTTAACAAGTGGACAGCAAAATTGATGAAATTTACCAACGTTATTTTCGTTTAATTAACGCAGTTCTAAGCGGAACATTGAACATTGCGTTTGCTGGACGATATCTCCCCGTAGTCGCTTCGTTCATGGTAAATTCAAAGAAATGTACACAGATGGAAGTAAGCGCCATAACCAAGTCCATTGTAAGCGTAGCTCTCTAACCATTTAAATTACCTACATGCAGACATAAATTATTCCCATACACCTCGATTTTCCCTTCAAGATTTGAATGTAGGGCCTGAATGAGCAAGTGTGGCCCAGCTTTCTAGACCACCATTTCCTTCTAACGAGATAAACAATGAAACGTTCATTCTTGCTTTTCACGTGGAAAAACTGTTTCACTTTTGCCTTTGTTGTAATTTTAAACGTATGGAAAATTGCATGACCTTCAGTTGACAGTTAATGCCAGTTTCCCAAATCCATCTTATTGTGAAATACAAAAATCTTTGTAATGACAAAACGCATCGAGTCATACTTTCTGGAAGATTAAAAAATTGTGTGCTGGAACCACAGAACTAGTTTCACCGATGGCGTTGCAAGCAAGGGACAATTTGAACCTACCCTTGGATGAAATTATGGCAGTAGTGAGTACGGTAAGCTAAAGTGTATTTTGGACTGTACGGACACGTATCAAACACTATATACTGTTTTGAGCATCTATATAGTATTTACAGGTCATAGCTACGCCGTGTTTAATTGCACAAATAAATTCGGGAAATAAACGAATTGAGAAGGCATGCAAAACGGGACTGGACGACAGCGATAATCACGCCAATTTTCAACCATAGAAACAGAAAAGATTGATACAACTATCGAGGTATGTCTTAAATTAGCGTTGTAGGCAAAATATTCTCAGGTATTGAGGACAAGTTAGATGAAAATCAATGTGGGTTTAGGCCTCGTAGAGGCTGTCAGGACCAGATCTTTAGCTTATGGCAGGTAATGGAAACGTGCTATGAGGGGAACAAGGAATTGTATATATGTTTCTTAGATCTAGAAAAGGCTTATGACCGTGTTCCAAGGAAAAAACTACTTTCAGTTCTACAAGATTATGGTATAGGAGGCAAAATTCTGCAGGCAATTAAAGGGCTTTAACGTAGACGGTCAGGCAGCAGTTACAGTAGATGGCAAATTAAGCTCATGGTTCAGGGTAGTTTCAGGGGTAAGACAAGGCTGTAACCTGTCACCACTGTTGTTCATACTATTCATGGATCATATGTTGGAAACAGTAGACTGGCAGGGCGGGATTAAAATAGGCGAAAACAAAATAAGCAGTCTCGCATATGCGGTTGACTTAGTTGTACTGACCGATTCAATTGAAATGTTGCAAACTAACATTTCAGAGCGCGATCAGAGGTGCAAGGATTATTATATGAAGATCAACATCTCCAAAACGAAAGTAATGTCTGTGGAAAAGAGATTTAAACAGATTGAGTGCCAAATAGAAGGAACAAAGTTAGAACAGGTAGACAGTTACAAGTATCTGGGATGTATTTTCTCACCGGATGGCAACATAGTGAAAGAACTGGAATCGAGGTGCAGCAAAGCTAATGTAGTGAGTGCTCAGCAAAGATCTACTTTCTTCTGCAAGAAGGAAGTAAGTACCAGGACTAAGTTAGCAGTGCACCGCTCTATCTTTTGACCAACCTTGCTGGATGGGAATGAATGGTGGGTGGATACGGGTTACCTTATTCATAAGGTAGAGGTTACAGATATGAAAGTAGCAGGAGTGTGTCCATGATGAGGAAATCATAGAAAAACTGGGAATGAACACCATGGATGAAGCAGTTAGACCAAAAAGACTGAGATGTTGTGGTCATGTTACACGCATGGGAGAAGCAAGGTTACCAAAGAGACTCATGAGCTCGGCAGCGGAGGGCAAGAGGAGTCGAGGTAGACCAAGAAGAAAGTACTTAGATTCGGTGCAGAATGATTTTGAAGTAAAAGGCATAACATCAGACGAGGCATCAATGTTAGCACTGAATAGGGGACCATGGGGGAATTTTTTTAGAGGTACTATGCTCCAGACTGAACGCTGAAAGGCATAATCAGTCTCTAATGATAATGATGATGAATAAACGAATTATACCTTTCATAGATTCGTGGATGTATTTAAATATTTAATTTTGGGTACTTCACGGCATGGCTCTTATATTTTGACAAAGTCCACATGAGGATCGAACGGGCTGCTAAATAAATTTGAGCACAAAGAATATAAGAATGCTACATTGAGTGACCATGCTAGCGTAATTAGCTGCAGTTAGTTGTGATGAGTTACGGCAAATATCTACTGGTGCGTAGAAATAACCTTTGAAAATGGACTGATTGCTGTTTGTTCAAATACATTCTTAATCAGGTACATGTTTAAATATTATATTTGTGACATAACTCAACGGTAAATCTGAAACGTTTGGCGCATTACGTCACTTTTATGAATCGTACTTTGTTCATAGTAGGCCACATACGGAATTGTAGGGCTTACTCTGGAACGGAACACGAATCAAGAATTTTGAGTTTTGCAGAGTATACTCTTATGCTCTCCTTTACTTTTCAGTTATTCAATCAAGACATACGATCCACGCACTTTTTCACCACCCAACGTTGAAAACTTTTGAGGGCTGGTTGTGCGGCGTACCTCCATACTCCGAAAGATAAAAGAATTTTTTTTCTAACGAGAAAATTGTGAATCCCAGTCACGGGTGGCTCAGAACTTAGTCCGATAAAGAATCTCAAAACATAGGTTTACAGGCTATAACTGGTCAACCGTGGAACGATTAATGACGTTCATTCAATTTTGGCATCAACTATCCCTCTACCAGAACCTCCGCCAAATATTATGTTTGGGTTTAGAGTGACAGGGATATCACAACTGAATACGTTCATTTTTGATTATTCGAATTTCATGATATTTCACACCAGCCCAAGCGTCAATAAGCAAGTAGCGAATATCTTTCTGAACAATGTGGTAATCGCAGTAAATACAACAGGCAAAACGCTATCGAAACAGTTGTGGCAGATTTAGTAACCCTCACTTCCAGAACAGATGATACAGCTCCTTGAAGTTATGTCTGCAAGGAAACTGCGGCGTTATAGTGACAAAGTTCTGCAGTCAGTCACTGACACTACTATGTGGTAGCACATGCACAATTTGCTCCCGACCATAAGATATTTTTTCAAAGGATAAAACAGCAGCCCTTGGTCGCAAATTGAAAATTATTTGTCCTAGTTTCGGCAATGACTATGATTGCCTTCACCAGAAATTATATTAAAAAAGTCACATAATAAAGTATACAACTCAGCTGTAAAGCTTACCTCACAAAATTTAAAAAGATATTTTTAGCGAAAGCTAGCCATTATGAGCTGCACGTGAAGGCGTGCAGCTGATAATGGCTAGCTTTTTCTAAAAAAATCCTGATTTTTTATTCATGAGAGTTTTATTTAAATTTACTCATAAAATTACGTTTTCGAGCTAGCCTGTTCCCATCACACTTCAACAGCCACTAAACAGAGACCTGTTCCCACAACACTCATCTTCACACTCAATCTAGAAAAATAGTTACCTCTTAGATGTTAATGTTTTGAATATCCGTATGCAGGTGTCTTTTGAGATGTAGCTTTCCTTTTAGTCGCTACTTGGTTCATTTTGTTGGGCAGGTCTCATCCCAGGATTTGGAGCGTCTTCCTTCCACGGTTGACCAGTTATAGCCAGTAAAACTATAATGTTTTGAGATTCCTTATCGGACCCAGGGCTGCTTTTCTATCCTTTGACCTTGTTACGGTCGCCGACAATAGCAGCTAAGTTTAAAATTTTCAGATATTTTTATTGAATCCATTACTGATGGAACCGGGAATGCGGCTGGTCAAGACTGTGTAGGAAGAATGATTCCAACAGCTGTATGTTAACAGAAACATTTATTCTTTCACTACCAGTTTCGGCAATCCATTATATAGGGAGCTGAAGATGGCATACTAGAATGCCGAAACTCGTAGTGAAAGAATAAATGTTCTTGTTAACATACAGCTGTTGGTATCCTACTTCATACATTGGATATTTCATGCATAACGTTTAAAAGCGTTCAAATGTTTGTAGCACTTAAGGGACTTAACTACGGGGTCATCAGTCCCTAAGCTTAAAAACTACTTATGAACTAGCTAAGACTAAGGACGGCACAAATATCCATGCCCGAGGGAGGATTCGAAAGTGTGGATTATGAACAATCGTATTACATCACTGAACCGAATGCAAGATTGACGTATTGGGACAATGACACTGTTTGAGGTAGCCGATGTGAAACACAACAGAGAAACTAGGTATCACCATTGCAGAAAGGTCAAAACACTTTTGATCCTTATTATTGCTTCTAGTTACTAAATTTCTTTCAATTTACGGACCGACGAAACGTAATACGTAATACCCATAGACGTTGCAGTCAGTTTCATAGTGGTGTAAAGCAAACTGCAGGATGATAACGTCGTGCCAATGTCTCAAGCATTATAGTTACTCCTCCACTTTGTGTCTGTAACCGAAACTCTTCATTTCCATTACAACAAATTATAACGATGAGGTCCGAGTCCTCCCTGGAGCGTGTGTGTGTGTGTGTGTGTGTGTGTGTGTGTGTGTGTGTGTGTGTGTCGTCCTTATGTTAGTTTACCTAGGTTTAAGTAGTTTGTAAGCTACGGACTGATGACCACGCAGTTTGGCCCGATAGATTTACAAACATTTGATTATACTATATATTTCATAAGACCTTGTTATACCAACTGTAATTTCAAATTTCTTAATGATTGTGCCAAACACCTAATTGTTTGTCACTTGGATAATCATCACACTCGATGTGCAAAAACCTATGTACTTAAGAAAAAAATTTTATGAATAAAGAAACTGGCTGAATTCTTTGCTACTAATCATTTTTATTCCGGTTCCATGTTTACTGTTTACCAGGAAAAGATGCCAAAAGATGCTTCTATCCTCCTAAAATGATGACACATAAATCTTTTCCCACATTTCAGCTCCCTGCTTTGTTAGAAATAATAAATGTATTAAATAAATCACGACTGAATTTTTAAGTACCTGGAAATGAAATTGACAGGTTTTTAGTCACATATAGACGTGTTGTTCATAACTAGATGTTGGTGACATGCTTATTAATTTGTACTCCGACAGTTATACCTTTGTGCTACAGATTCCTAGGAAGGGAAACAAGACGATGCATGTTATGTCCTCAGAAAATAGAGATTTATGGTGAATCTGCTACGGATCATGTACGATGCCTACTGCCTGGGCATTGCTACACCAAGTTTGCATGAAGAACGGAGAGAACATAATAATAGTATTTCAATTTATTTTTATCCGTAATTCATTGTTACTTCTATAGAAGAGTAGATGAATGAATTTATCTCTTTTATATAGATTATTCTAGTGGATAAAATCGCATACTTCCATCACGGATTGGTCTATAGTTAAGAGTGCGGATTGGTGTAGGTTGCATGAGCCCTTGTCTATGTGATGTTCAAATGTTTGTAGAACTTATGGGACTTAACTACGGGGTCATCAGTCCATAATCTTACAAACTACTTATGAACTACCTAATACTAAGAACGGCACAAATATCCATACCCGAAGGGAGATTCGAACCCCGACCATAGTGGCCGTGCAGACCGTGACTGGAGCGCCTCAGTCCCCTCGGCCACCGCGGCCGGCTGTCTATGTGAAAACAGACTGCCAGTTTTATTATGTGACACAAGTAATTTCAGTTAAGACTTATTAGACTTTATCAATAAAATTGAACTCTCAATTATCTTATGCATTTTACTTGTTAATTCGTTGAATCCGATGTTAGATATATATTCTATGAGTATTACCGAATTAATTCTCTCTGTTCCTTTTTTTCTTGCTCACTCTATTAAGAAGGAATGTTTACAAATCTATAGAGAACAGTGTTAGCTATTAATTCCGGTGTTTCACTAAAATAATTTCATTATTTCCTCAAACTATACTTTTCACTTTGTCAAAATGAAAACGAGGGAAAAGTCGAATTTAACTTCTTCACGTGTCTAATATTTCGTAGTTGAAATCAAAGTTTTTCATCTCAATTAAAAACAATTCTCCCAAATGAACAGCACAAGCAATTTCTTTCGGGATTTAGATAATACAAGAAGAGAGCATCAAAATGAATATTTTTTTGTCATTATACGTAGCTATCTGTTATGTGCTTAAACTTTTACAACCGCTCTTGTCGCAGTAGTCTGATTGTAGTTGATAAAACTCTTCTGGGTATTGCACCGCATCGTCGATACCCAGAAGAGTTTCATCAACTACAATTTTACGTTTAAACGTATTACCCAGATGATGGCCACTTGCAATAGTGGCCGAAACGTCGATGAAACATTTGATACATTGACGATGCCGTCCAATCCCCAGAAGAGTCTTATCAACAATGACAACGTCCGCGGAAACCTTCTTTTACATTTCTGATTGTAGTGTACTTAGTATTCTCTGACTGGGAAATACCTTTTTCTATAGGCGTGGCCGTAGTAGACCAGTTTTGTTCATGGAGATACAAAGCAGGCCAAAATGGGATTTGTGAAGCAGCGCGTTCAGTAGGGCCAGCACGTTTTTGGTACTTTAAATTGATGGAAGTAACTGATGGTCACCGAGTCTGCTAACTCTGTGAAAATGCTGGAAACGATGTTTTACAGCGTGGTATTTCTTACTGTAATTGCAATTTCGGCTATCGAAATTGACTACAATAGTAGACTCCAGTGAGTCTACAAGCTGAAGAAATATCGTTCTTGAAACAAAGGTTCTCGTTTTCTTCACCTGTTCTCTGATATAACAGCCATGTAAACTTTGTTTTACTTTACCCTACGTATGAAACATTATCTTCTTTTGTGTCCCAACTTCGTCGCCGCTTTTGTGTCCCAGCCTCGTCGTAGGTGTCGGTGGCCGAGTGGAATGAGACCGACACAGGAACAAAAATAGCACACTGGTGCAGGTACGGAGGGGAGCAGCCAGAAACTAAAAACACTCGAGTAAATTAGAAAGAGATATATATTGCACAGAATGTAACAATACTTAACTTTTACATAGTACTGCAGAATGTTGATACATAGTTGTTAGAGGCCTGCCTAGTGCCTGTACGATAGCAAAGTCTTCACTGGTGCCTATCTGATTACGAAGGTCCTAACTGGTTGCTATCTCCGTCCGAAGTGCCCGATGTCCTTCAGTGGTGGCCACGAGCGGAGTTGTCGCAGAGGGCGCTCGTGGCTGTCGTCGTGAGAACGCCGCGCCGTGCGTGCATGGCGGCGCGCGGCGAAAGTAAGTGGCGCGCACTTTGTACTTGTGCGACACCACATCTTCATTTCACCATGGACGTTATAAATCTTGGGCGGGCTTCGGGGTTGGGGGAGTACAAGCAACAGCTTCAGAGGGGCGTGGTAGCGTGTAAGAGAATCCACAATTATTCATGTCAAAGTTTAGAAGTTAAACAAAAAAAAGGGCAATAGTAAAGGAAGAAGACAAAACTTTATGTATATAAAAAGCTGCTGTTTTTCCTAACACGTGCAGTAAATCATAGCCATAGTCCAGCCAAGTGAAAATTATAGACGACACATGCTACTCTATAACCTCTGACCTCTGAGTATAACAAACAATAGCCCCAAACACGATAAAATGGCGTCCAAAGCGAATGTAAGACCACAACTCATGGTGGGATTTTTTTATTTGACCGTGTGTGTACCTAAGAATAACACACTCGATTTGTATCGGACTTTGGACGCATTATTTGCTAAACGGGGACAAAATGCTGTGTACAAGAATTAATCAGTTTACTGAGTGTTATTTATACGATAGCCAGCCTGATAGGCAATAAAATGTTCAAACTATCACTTATGACCTGATTTAAACCTGTTGTAAATATTACTGTAAAACAACTAGGTACAATCAATCAGAAAGCGTTAGGTTTATTTTCCAATAAAAAACACTACGAAATCTATGGAAAACAATTCGAAAGACAATCAAACCAAATCACTGATGTACTAATTAAATGTAGTCCTGAATATGAAAGAAATATTTGCACTTGATCAAGCAATGAAGGATTTTTTTGTCATAGGTGCCCCTGGTTCAGTCACTTCTGGACTGTACGCATAAATTACACAAATTTAGAAGCCACAAACCAAAATTTAACTACCTTTTGATTAAGCATTTTATAAATAATTTTACGGAAATATTAATGATAGATTTTCTAAAGATACGATGGTAGCCCTGAAACTGGTATGGTACATTTTTCAACTGTTTTCAATAATTTTGAACAACATTAACTATATTTGCAGTTCCTTTAAGTTATGTTTATCGCTTTTAACATATACTATTGAAATTAATTTGGCTTTCACAAAATTTGAGAAAAAATATATACTGTACTACTGATTAGATGCAATCATTCAGTTTATGATTACCAGCTGATCAATGCTATCACTTTAAATTATTTACTGTTATTTAAATCAATTTCTTTTAATAGTTTCTCATTTAATTTGTTATATGAAGTGCAATCTTTCATTAGTAAGTTAACAAATTGCAACAGTTTCTTACTTCTTTTCATTTATCTACTACAAAAATGGAACTAAGCACTTCATATTGTTAATTATCTCATTAAGAAAATTATTAAATTTTCTATCTGTTCTCATTTAGTACACTAGGACATTTACACAATTGGATAGGACGCTGACGAGGTAAGTTATAGGGATAAACAAAGGTTATCACCACTTTTAGTCCAGTTCACAGATTATTGACACATATCACTACTTTTTGTCTGATATCTCCCCGCTCCAATTCTAAATATACATAACTTTGTCAAATATCCCGTGCTGCGGATGAGCAGTTGCGTGATTCCACAACCAGAGGCGAATCGTCGTCAATCGTGGCTCTTGCTGTATTCTCTTCTTGGCAATGAATAAATTTATAATGTGCCCATAACTCCATACCACGATATAACAGTCAACCAGCACCCGAGGCTATTTTTTAGAAACTCTTGATACAATTCTAAGCCTCCGCATTGCTGCGTCGCTTACGTCTCACCACATATGTGCTCACTCACTGGCTGTCTACATTCGACTCTGTCGTTAAGTCCCACTTTCTGTATTCCTGTCTCTTTCTTACGTGCCAAAACTTGGCGCCTTCCACGTCAGCAAAGAGGAAGTAGCAATAGTTTTACATTACGCATATTACATGCCCTGCGTTTGGACCGGACTACAATCTTCTTACATTTTTAACAATAAATATTACCATCAAAATACTGTACAATAAGGATGCACGAAAATCATTTTTAAATCTATAAATACCCCAAATAAGATAACACACGTACCACATTTTACGAAAATAATTAAAGATCGATATCAAAAATTTTATGTATCGATTACAGCAAAACAAAATATTTGGTATTAAATAGTTGGAAAAAATTATTGAATATATACATTGTCACAACTCATCTTTTTTTTATTCTAGAAATTTTTCTTGATCTGATCCAGCTACGAAACGTTTTGGTTTTCGTAAGTGTAGGCGGAAAATGTAGATAATTATAATTAACGTGGCAGTTGCATAAATGGAATATCTTAAGAGAATTGTGACTGGATATGAGACGATGGTCTCCGGTTATGACGTTAAGACTATCTTCACAATGGATGTTTAAGACCAAAAACCTCGTCAGCTTAGGTCAAACTCAAATCCATGCTGATAGTTCTCGTTGACTTTGATACGTTAATTCATCATTCGCGCCACAGGTAGGTACTGGTAACCGATGGTAATAACGGGAAGTTCTTCGACGCCTGGGAGAAAATATGAGAAGGAAATGGCCTGAAATGTGTCGAAAAAACGAATGGCTCTTACATCACGATAACGTATCCGGACAATCAGACCTGTTGGGTTATCCCTACTACCAGGAAAATGGACTTACTGTGCTGCTTCGGCCTCTGTACTCAGCAGACCATGGCTCCTGCGGAAATTTCTTTCACAAAGTTGAAAGGTTGGAGATTTGCAACGATAGACGAAGTAAAGAAATTTCCCAGACGAAGCTAGGCGCGATTCAGCAATAGGCATACCACGATTGCTTCGAGAAGTGGAAATTATTTTGGAAGCGTTGTATCAATTGTGGATGCGACTACTCTGAAGGCCACATGTTGCATTAATAGATGGCGTAACTTTGCTCCAACATCTGTTCTGGTTGCTCATGTAGAACTGGTTATCCCTCCAATATTTTTGGTACATTGTGTGCATTTCATTTGTAACATCGACCTTGGTACAGCATACTGTGTGTTAATTTGCCACACTGAACATCACGAACTGTTTTCTTTAAAAATTTCGGGTCTTAATTATACCGCCGCGGTGGAGTGCTCGAGCGTTCTAAGGCGCCTTGCTGTCGAGAGCGCAGTAGCTCGCCGTCGGAGGTTCGATTCCTCCCTCGGGTTTGGATGTTTGTACTGTCATTAGCATAAGTTACTTTTAGTTTAAGAAGTTTTTAAGTATAAGGACTGATGAGCAACGTAGTTAAGTCCATTAGATATACAAACATTTGAATATTTTGAACATAATTATTCAAAACTTCATAACCTTTCTTGCTTTTATACGTTCTCGGCTGTGTCCAACATCACCGCACATAGTAAACAATTTTGTAAAATATTCACAAAATATATGGCACCAACTGCGAATGGGCAAAGCTGAAAATGTGAACCCAGCCTGGATTCGAAGCCGCGTCTTCCGCTATCTAGGCAGTTGCGCTGATTACACCACTGGGGGGCACAGTGATCATTGCACCTGCCAGGCACTTAAAAATGTGATTTGCAGAGTATCAGATGTAGATGTAGACTACCTAAGCACGCCTCCCGTCCAATTCCCAGCCTTACCCTGCCGGGAGGCGTGCTTAGATAGTCTACATCTACATCTACATCTACATCTACATCTGATACTCTGCAAATCACATTTAAGTGCCTGGCAGGTGCAATGATCACTGTGTACCCAGTGGTGTAGTCGTCAGCGCAACTGCCTAGAAAGCATGAGACTCGGCTTCGAATCCCGGCTCGGTGCACATTTCAGCTTTGCCCATTCGTAGTTGATGTCTTATATTCTTGCGGAACACACGCCACATGTATATAATTTTGTAAAAACCTCCTTTATATTTTAGATCTTCATAAATGTGTCGACAACTTATTCAGAACTTTAGTGTCACATCCTACTGGTTGGTCTCTTTGGCAACTGACATTTAATACATTTTCGTCGCTCGAAACAATATAAAGTTTTCGTTATTTAACATAGTGAGATCTTTAGACACGTTCATCCGATTATTGTGTTGGTAAACATTCGACGCAAAGTACAAGTCAAGGATCGCGGAAAGGGCAATCCTATGGATAAAATAAGCGGCGTGCATATAGTGGAAATTAGCAGTAATTCGTTGCTATGCGGCATGAAAGATAATATAAACCCTACGGTCGAAATCAGCGCGGTTGCCGGTTTATAGAGAGATGAAAATTTTATTTATAAGCATGGAAGACAGGATCGCGGACGTAGAAAAAGGAAAGGAAGGAACGGTTGTGCGAAATTATGGGCTTGATATTAGGAATGAGAGATGATGAAGATTTATCAAATTTATAATAAATTTCATCTATTACTCAAGCATAACAAAACTAGAAATGGTAGATGAAGAAGACTAGTCATGTAGCAGATATTGGATGGTAACATCTAATGTACTCAAGCATAATAAGAGGAGAAGATATAGCCGAAAAAGCATTGACGCACGGTAAGGATCCAAAGTAATAAGTTTAATAAGGCAGAAATTCATAAATCAGACAATAGATGGTAAAGTGAACCCAGAGTTCGATTAGGTCTCTGATCGCAATATAAGAATGATGAAGGGTAGGGTGAAACCCAACAGAATCCTCTGAAAGGACCAGTGTGGCAGGAAATGGTGTAACAAAGTACTTATGAAAGATGAAGCTTTCAGTTCTATATGCTAAAGCAAACGGCATGATAGAAATTTTAATTGATGAAAGAGTGGACACATCTGAAGAAGGCAAATCTAATGTTTCTCTATCGTTATTAATGTTGTTGTTGTTTCGGTTCTGTCTCCTCGGCGTTGTTTCCACTTTAATATTACTTGTTTATACTGTACTGTGAGAAAAGAAATGCACCCACGCAAAATTTTCGTTTGTTGCATTAATATTGAATAACAGTGTGTGATGGGATCAATATGCGGTCGCACGTCAAGAAATATCTTGCATCTAATCGTTGAGACTAGAAAGAACAATATCTTACATAAATAACCGTATATAATCTGAGAATGTTTCTTGTAAGGCAATCCTGGCAAACCATTCTGTTCGTAAGATATGCGGCATTTCCAGGATTTAGCTAACCTCAGCCCCCACGTCACTACTTCACTTAACTGTGACAGGCGCAATATCTCCGAGACAAAGATAAATGTCTTCCCTGGAAGGGAAGCTGTCGTTTACAGCTAACGTAGACATTTCGGAGCCAGGCAGCGGAAACATACAGGAGATAGGGAATAAATACGTTCTTTTCTCGTGCAAGCACATTACTGCGAAAGTTCATAGGCACGGAAATCGAATATGGATAGACTATTCCCTTGAACACCATAGAAGAGACAATAGGCAAGATGAAATCTGTTTCGAATCTCGTTCAAAATATTTCAGATAAATCTGGTGGGATAGTTATTAACTAAAGTAGGGAATATTTCAATATCTGGATGACCGTGCTTAATGGATAAGTTGACGATTAGTATATGAGGAGCAACAAATCAAAAGGTATATTGTCCACTTCCGGACAAAATTGAGTTTGATATGGTTTTTGGAGGTATTTTACGTGCTCTACACGCTCCTGCATTCAGATTAATCTATTTATATATTTTAACACTGAAATAGTACGTTGAAAATGCATGGTTAAAACCAATCATACATTGTCCACATCACTGAATGAATCAGAACGTATAATGTCCACCACTTAAGTTTTTATTTTACTTTCCTTTCCTCCAATTTGGCAATACTGGCGACTTTAACACGTGTCAAGTCTTACAACACTTCAAAGCATTATATCCTACGGCATTGTCGCCTTCTGGCATTGTTTGACACTACTTGAGACAAATCGTTGTCGTTAGCAGTGCACAGCAGCAGTATAGTGTTGTGGTTTGTGTATATTGCTCCCAATGGATTTAGAAGAAGAATGTGTGATTGTTGAGAAGGATGGTATAGATCGTGGGACAAGAAAAATAAATGAAGAAGAAATCAAAACGAGAAATGGAAAGTGCAATCAGGTAAATCTGCAGATTTGGCACACATTTTGAACATATTCTTTGTGATTTCTTACATGAAGAACCTTGAATGGGCAACATTTATTGTACACTATAATATTCTGCCTGTAACAGAATGTTATGTTGATCCAGTTTTCACAGTAATTATGTTATTATAAATGATACAACTCATGTGAAGTGCGAATGTCTAATGTAAGATATTTTCAAATATAAAAATTAATTTGAAGTAATGAAGGTGTGTTACTATAAATGCATTAAAACGTGTAATGTCCTATATGACAGATCTAAACGTATATTGTCCGAAATATAACGAAACTAAAAAAAAATTGATCTGTTGCAAGGTGTATTCTAGTTCACTACTTCAAAACGGATCTAACTGTGATAACAACTTAAAATTTTGTTGAGTACCATTTATCAGTTTTTCGCTTCTCCTTAAAAATTTGAATCAACGGACATTATTCGTTTTGACTAGTTGCTCCTCATATGTGTTGCGAGAGTTGTTTCAGTCGGGTTAAATTTTATTCTCTGCTGTTCAACAATGCTACATATTTTGAGTAAAAGATCTTGCACGTTGAAATCATGGAAATTCGTGTTTGAAAATCAGTGTTGTATTTTCATAAACGCACAATTGTGAGATAGACACGATCATTTTGGCCCACTTTAGGTTGCGATGGTAAAATTGGGCCTTTGCAGTCGCCTTTTGACACCTCTAAAATTAAATGATAATAACGGCTTAACCTTTCGTCTGATAAGAAAACTAAGTAAACGAATTTATAGAAGAGAAAATTCTCTACAACTTTGCTCTGTTATGGTATTTCCATAACTCGCACTGTTCCATACATACTTGCATAAAAATTGTTTTACGTAAACCAGGCGTTCGGAAATGTCACGTGGCACTCCTCGCTACCTTGATTTCCTTATTATAACTGAAACGTTGTCTTTCAAAGCCATAGCGCACCGAAGAAAACAAAAACATGTCGTTCTTAGTATAATAAATTATAATCCAGTATCTAAAAATGCCATCTAGGCAGTTAACACCTGTCATCAATAGTTAGTACGAGAACTGAGAAATAGTTTCGTAATCGTTCGCCGTAGTATAGTGGGTAGCGCGTTTTGTTGTTATGCTTGTGGTCGGTACTTCGAAACCCATAAAATGTTCAAATGTTTGTTAAACTTAAGGGTCTTAACTGCGGGGTCATCAGTCCTTATACTAACAAACTAATTATGAACTACCTTATACTAACGACGACACAAACATCCATGCCCGAGGGGGGGATTCGAACCCCCGACGGGGAACAGCCTCGCGCATCGGAGCATAGCGCCTCAATGCGCTTGGTCACTCCGCCGCGGCGAAATCCATTCCTCCTAAAAGTATTTCGGGCACCCTTATTAATTCAGTAGAGCTATGTTCTGAAAAATTTCGAGTTGTGCATTAGTAAGAGTGCTCCGTCTATAATGTGCGTTTGTTCTATTTAGTGAACATGCTGTGACGTGAAAAATGTACCAACGAATTGAACAGTGGTCTTTTGAAGCATATGCACATAAACTGGGAGCACACTGTAATAATCAATCTTCTAAAGAACTTGTTGATACCAGTAGTTAATATAAATGAAGTCCTAGATTTCTGTGACAACTCTCGTTCCTTGATGAAACGGAATGGAAGTGTAAACATTGCAGCAAATTACCTTGTTTCTTTCTTCTTCTAAGCAATTGTTCACTACTTGTGGAATATGTTGAAAGTCATTAATTAGAATCAATGCGTCTTCTAAAATGTTTATCTTTGGCATATTTGTTATGGACGCTTATGTTGATTGTATTCCCTTTTCTATAGTTCAGCTATGACTTTGTTCATGTTACTTTCTTTTGCGCTCAAATAAAGAGCAAATATTGTGTTTCAAACCGTGATTACGTTTTCTTTTACAGCTAAAATAACAAACGGAATAAGTGTGGTAAACTGAACTTCACATGATTCTAGTACTTTATATACAAAGGCACTATTATCATTATGTCATTTACAACAGTCATTTTTTGCAATTACTTGGTACGTATTTCATGGCATGATCACAAATTAGGACAAATGCACTTTTCAGAGAAAGCGCTGTTACCTTTGAACAACTCGAAATCTTGCAGAATAAAGTTGTGTTCAGTTAAAAAGAATGAAAAAACCTTTTAGGACGCAAGATGAGAAAAAAATGTTGTCGGCATATATATATTTCTTCTTCAGGTAGATCAGTGTTTTGCAGTCATTTGTTCATGTTCGTTGACAAATCGGCTAATTTTTTTAATTTATTATCACAGATGACGTTGAGCCCTCATTCTCTTCTCTCATTTCATTGGTTCTTCGGATTGATCGGTCCTTGGCGGGCGTTGATTCATTTTGCTTTATTTTGATCGTTTCGTGATTAGCTCAGTTTTTTCGTTACAGCCCTCTGATCGTGCACGATGAGCTACCAAGCGGCAACCGTCTGACCAAGCGAGGTGAGCCACCGCGCACAGTATGTTTCGAACCACTGTCAAACATGTTCATACATCACAAACTAATGTGCCACGCGTTATACTACGGTTAACTGCTGGGTGAGTGATTCGTAATTATCGTACCATCTATGGCAAGTGTTAACTAGTAACAATGCATTTTAGACATTAGATTATAATTCATTGTACTAAGAACGAAGTGTTTTGATAATTTTCAGTGCGCCATTGCTTCGAAACGACAACTCTTGAGTTACAGTAAGAAAATAATCAAATAAAGAAAGCGTATGCAAAAGAGAGTTTCTGGCAAGATTTCGGGCGAGGGTTGTCACGTGACTGTTTTCATTTCCGAACGCCAAATGTACGTTGTGTTGCTTCCAGGCTGTATTCAGTCGTCCGAACGGCAAATGTACGCTACGCAACTGACAGGCTATAGTCATTCGTAACCAGTACTTAACTGCGGGGTCATGTTCCTCAACTTACAAACTACTTATGAACTACCTTATACTAAAGACGACACAGACATCCATGCCCGAGGGAGATTCGAACCCCCGACCGTAGCGGCCGTGCAGACTGTGACTACCGCGCTGCAGACCACTCGGCCACTGCGGCCGGTTGAAAAAGAGACCTACTAAGATAAGACAGGTGATAATGTTTTAATAGAAAAAGATAATGAAATGTTTGTATAGTGTATGGGACTTAGCTACGGGGTCATCAGTCCTTAAACTTAAAAACTACTTATGAACTAGCTAATACTAATGACGACACAAACATCCATGCCCGAGGGGGGATTCGAACCCCCGACCGTAGCGGCCTTGCAGACTGTGACTGCCGCGCCGCAGACCGCTCGGCCACGGCGGCCGATTGAAAAAGAGAGCTACTAAGATAAGACAGGTGATAATGTTTTAACGGAAAAAGATAATGGAAATGTGGGAGAGGAAGTAATCGTTTAAATAGTTAAAAGATAAAAAAGAGCATGTTTGTCAAAGCTAAAGTCAAATATCAACTGATTTTGGCTGTTTCTTAAAATACGAACATAGAATTTTACATGTTCGGGTAATATATATTACAATAGTGGAGTCGTAATAGTATAGTTCATAATTATATCGTTATCAGTTTTATACTTTTTGTCCGGAATCTTTATATAAAATCATAAAACTACAGGCAAATCTAAAGTGGGCCGTAAAACGCATCAGTGAGATTTTTATCACAATATTGATGACGGATGTGTTGTTGTTGTGGTCTTCAGTCCGGGGACTGGTTTGATGCAGCTTTCCACAATATCCTATCATGAGCAAGCCTCTTCATCTCCACATAAGAACGACAACCTACATCTGTCTGAATCTGCAAACTGTATCCATCTCTTGGTCTTCCCCTGCGATTTTTTCCCCACACACTTCCCTCCAACGCTAAATTCACAATTCCTTGATGTCTAAGAATGTGTCCTACCAATCTATCCCTTCTTTTTGTCAACGTATGCCAGAAATTCCTTTTCTCCCCAATTCTGTTCAGTACTTCCTCATTAGTTACGCGATCCACCCACCTAATCTTCAGCATTCTTCTGTAGCACCATATTTCAAAAGCCTCAATCCTCTTCCTGTCCGCACTGTTTATCGTCCATGTCTCACTCCCATACAAGGCAACACTCCATACAAATGCCTTCAGAAAGGACTTCCTTATGTTTAAATCAATATTCGATGTTAACAAATTTCTCTTTTTCAAGAATGCTTTTCTACCCATTGCCATTCTGCATTTTATATCCTCTGTACTGCGACCATCATTTGTTATTTTACTGCCCAAGTAACAAAACTCATCTACCTCCTTTATTGCTTCGTTTCCCAATCTAATTCCTTCAGCATCACCTAATTTTCTAACACTGCACTCCATTACCCTAGTTTTGCTCTTGTTAATGTTCATCTTATATGCACCTTTCAGCACACTGTCCATTCCGTTCAATTGTTCTTCCAGGTCCTTTGCTGTATCAGACAGAATTACTATGTCGTCGGCAAAACGCAATGTTTTTAATTCTTCACCCTGAACTTTAATTCCTTCTCCAAATTTCTCCTTGCTTTCCTTTATAGCTTACTCAATGTACAAATTGAACAACAATGGAGAAATACTACAACCCTGTCTTACTCCCTTGCCAACCACTGCATCCCTTTCATACCCTTCAACTCTGACAACCGCTGTCTGGTTTTTGTACAAGTTGTAAATAACCTTACGTTCCCTATATTTTACTCCTGCTTGCTTCAAAACTTGAAAGAGTTTATTCCAATCAACATTGTCAAAAGCCTTCTCCAAATCTACAAAAGCTAGAAATGTAGGTATGCCTTTTCTTAATCTATCTTCTAGGATAAGCCGTAAAGTGAGTATTGCCTCCCGTGTTCCTACATTTCTCCTGAACCCAAACTCATCTTCCCCAAGGTCGGCTTCTATCAGCTTTTCCATCCTTCTGTATATAATTCGCGTTAATATTTTGCAGCCATGACTTATTAAACTGATGGTTCTGTAGTTTTCACACCTGTCTGCACCTGCTTTCTTTGGAATGGGGATTATAACATTTTTCTTAAAGTCTGAGGGTACTTCACCTGTCTCATATATCTTACACACCAGGTGAAACAATTTTGTCATGGCTGGTTCTCCCAGAGACTTCAGTAGCTCTGAGGGAATATCATATACTCCAGGGGCCTTGTTTCGACTTAGGTCTTTCAGGGCTCTGTCAAATTCTTCTCTCAGTACAGTATCTCCTATTTCATCTTCATCTACATCCTCTTCTCTTCCTACAATATTGTCTCGAAGTTCATTTCCTTTGTAGAGCCCCTCTATATACTCTTTCCACCTTTCAGCTTTCCCTTCTTTGCTGAGAACTGGTTTTCCATTGGTGTCCTTGATATTCATAGAGCTGTTTTTCTTATCTCCAAATGTTTCTTTTATTTTCCTGTAGGCTGTATCTATTTTTCCCCTATTTATACAATCTTCTACGTCCTTGCATTTGCCTTCTAGCCACTCCTGCTTAGCCATTTTGCACTTCCTGTCAATCTCATTTCTTAGTCGTCTGTACTCCATTTTGCCTGTTTCATTTACTGCATTTTTATATTTTCTCCTTTCATCGATTAAATTTAGTATCTCCTGTGATATCCAAGGATTTTTTGTAGGTCTTTCCTTCCTACCTATTTTGTCCTCTGCTACCTTCACTATTTCATCTCTCAATTTTACCCATTCCTCCTCTACTGTTTTATTTTCCCCTGTTTCTGTCAATTGTTGCCTAAATCTCCCTCTGAAATTCTTAAGAACCTCAGATTCCTTCAATTTATCCAGGTCCCATCTCCTTATTTTCCTACCTTTTTGTAGTTTCTTTAGTTTCAGCCTACAGTTCATAACCAACAAGTTATGGTCAGAGTCTATATCTGCCCCTGGGTATGTCTTACACTGTAGAACCTGGTTCCGAAATCTATGTCTTACCATTATAAAATCTATCTGGTATCTTCCGGTGTCTCCTGGTCTCTTCCAAGTATACAACCTTCTTTTGTGATTCTTGAACCAGGTGTTTGTTATAACTAAATTATGTTCTGTGCAAAATTCTACCAGGCGGCTTCCTCTTTCATTCCTTTTTTCCAGACCATATTCACCTACTATCTTCCCTTCCCTTCCTTGTCCTACTACCGAATTCCAGTCTCCCATAACAATTAAGTTTTCCTCTCCCTTAATTGTCTGAATAATTTCCTTTAGCTCCTCATATATTTCTTCGATTTCCTCATCATTGGCAGAGATAGTTGGCATATAAAACTGTACTACTGTTGTCGGTGTTGGCTTCGTATCTATCTTGACAATGATAATGCGATCACTGTGCTGGTCATAGTAGTTTACCCTCATTCCTATTTTCTTATTCATTATCAATCCTACTCCTGTGATACCCCCAATTGATTTTGTATTTATAATCCTGTACTCACCTGACCAGAAATCCTGTTCGTCCTGCCACCGAACTTCACTAATCCCCACTATATCTAACTTCAACCTATCCATTTCCCTTTTTAAATTTTCTAATTTTCCTACGCAATTAAGGGATCTAACATTCCACGCTCCGACCCGTAGAATGCCAGTATTGTCTTTCCTGATGATCACATCCTCCTGAGTAGTCCCCGCCCGGAGATCCGAATGGGGGACTATTTTACCTCCGGAATATTTTACCCGAGAGGATGCCATCATCATATGTTCATACAGTAGAGCTGCATGTCCTCGGGAAAGTTAACGGCTGTAGTTTCCCCTTGCTTTCAGCCGTTCGCAGTAGCTGTGTGGCAAAGCCACATTAGCTGATGTTACAAGGCCAGCTCAGTCAATCATCCAGACTGTTGCCCCTGTAACTACTGAAAAGGCTGCTGCCCCTCTTCAGGAACCACACGTTTGTCTGGCCTCTCCACAGATACCCCTCCGCTGTGGTTGCACCTACGGTCCGGCTATCTGTATCGTTGAGGCACGCAAGCCACCCCACCTCGGCAATGTCTGTGGTTCATGGGAGTGGTGATGACGGATATTTCTCATTAAAACATCAAAATATTGTCACACGTCGTTAGTAAAGAAAACGAATATGTTACAGTGTGGTAGACGCGAAGACCGGCAATCCACACTTGCGTTATTTATTCACTTGTTAGTACAAAAAGGATAATTTGTTTCAATCGGTAACTTATGAAGGGTCAACCATCCACGGTTTGAGGACACTCACGACAGCAGGAAGAATCACTGTACCATTACAGTACCTTGCTCTTAGATTGCCATATGTCTTGGAACTTCTTGTCTCGACATCCCGATGAGGGCCAATTTTGTCCCGATTTGCAGAATAACACACAGTATGGTGTACCAACGACTATCTTACAAAATAAAATTCAAATAACACATGGAAACGTTGGGAACCCAGTTCTAAACGAGCAAGCCTAATGGATATTGGAGCAGGGTTAAGCCATCTATTAACGCAACATGTGGCCTTCAAATCAGTTACCCAGAGAACTGATACAACGTTCAAAAACGATCCCGATATCGTATGTTACGTCATCGTCGATATATGAGGATGAGGAGATGGACGAGATCTAGGAAACTATGTCCTACCAGAAATTTGTCTTGGGAAAATGTGTGAATGGAGAACGCATTTCGTGGATAATGTTGTGGCAGAACTTAATTACGGCGACACAACCACAGTTAAAACGGAGAAGACAATGGGGAACTTGGGCCGGGGTATATGGGGTGCAGCCAAGATTGGAGGGCGTCATATCTCTTGGGAAACTGGCCTCAGTATTCCAGGCGGAAATCACTGCCATCAGGGCGTGTGTGGAAGAGAATTTGCGTAGGTGCTACAAAGATTGTAGCATCTATATCTATTCAGACAGCCAGGCAGCCCTGAGACCACTGGCAGCTCCTGCAACAAGGTCTAAAATTGTTGCAGAATGTCACAGGGTTCTGGTGGAGCTAGGGGAAAGCAATAGAGTAAATCTATTGTGGGTCCCTGGCCACTCGGCGATCAGTGGCAACGAACATGCCGACAGATTAGCCAGGTTAGGGGCAGAGACTCCATTTATTGGACCGGAACCTGTCCTGACAATCACCAAGGCAATGATCAAATTGGAGCTACGTAACTGGCTCAGAAGACAGCACGTAGAATATTGGACCAAAGTCCATCAACAAAAACATGGCAAGGTAATGATGCCAAAGCCATGTTTTAAAAGAAGCTCTGCAATCCTGGGTTTGAACAGGAAAGAGATTAGACTCATGGTTGGATTGCTGACAGGCCATGGGAATTTTAAAAAACACCTACATACAATGGGAATAACAGAAGAGGACCCTAAGTGTAGGATCTGTGATGACAGTGATGAAACTGCATCACATCTAATCTTCGAATGCATTGCATTAGAGAGTAAAAGGCACAGAACATTTGGGACAACCAGACCCGAAGAAATTGTGTCTAATAAAGAACTGGTAAAGCGACTCCTTGCACTGTTCAAGGGCATTGGTTGGCTTTACTAGACATACAGGGAGCGATACCGCACAATAAACTTAGTTGAGGTGCGGGCAGTGGCGGGTTGGACCAAGACTGTTTTGGCTCCCTGAAAAAATCAAATCAAATCAAATCAAATGGGGAACTTGGAAACATGGGCATAACAGATGCCAACGTTTAGACATTATGATATAACAGATGAACTGGGATTTTATACTAACAAATATAAAAATGTAATAATTAAAGAAGTATATGCATGTATATAGTATTATTGTAAGAATAATGAAGCTAACAAAAAATGGAGAAAAGTGTGGATATGTTTTTCAAATAAACTTGAAAAATTTAGTTGTCAGTGTTTTGATTCTACTGGTGTTCCTTGGCGAAAGTATACAGGGCAAAAGGCCTATAAATTTGTAACGTAGAATAGGGACCGGCCGCAGTGGCCGAGCGGTCTGCGGCGCGCCTGTCACAGTCTGCACGGCCGCTACGGTCGGAGGTTCGAATCCCCCCTCGGGCTTGGATGTTTATGGTGTCTCTAAGGTAGCTCATAAGTAGTTTGAATATTTAGGGACTGATGACTCCGCAGTGAAGTCCCTTAAGCTTAACAAACATTTGAATATTTGATTTCGTACAATAGGCCAAATCAATCACTACCGTGTAAAGATGCTGCAGATTGGTATAATATCGAGCAAAGGTGTAAAATTAGGAATACTGTTTTTAAAACAATCCATTTTATCATATTCACAGAATGTGACATCAGCTGCTAACGAGTAGAACTGAAATAGTGTACCCAGCCGGGATTCGAACCCGGGTCTCCCACTTTCTAGGCAGTTGCGCTGACCATTACTATACTGTGTACACAATGATCACCGCATCTGCAAGGACTACCTAAGCACGCCTCCCGTTAGACACAAATTGATGTCGTATATCATTTCTGTTATTAATTATGTCTATTTAATCTGAACCACCATAATTAACAACCTTTAAAAATACTTAAATTTAATAATTAACACAGTACTTAAATTATTCATAAAAATAATGTTAAAATGGGTTAAGTAACATATACAAGTGTTTGAAGGAATTTTAAATTTGATGGTGGAGGTACTGGTATACAATAAGAAAAATTTATAAAGTCAGTAGATTATCTGGAAGATATTTGAGAGTGGCGTCGAATGCGTTTGGCTGATTGTTATTTGACTTCTGAATTGACTTGCCATAAGTATGTAAAAGAAATACTATAAATCCAATGCTGATGTGGTTTTCTTGTTACATGAAGCTACTGGCAGAAATATGTATTCCAATGTCCACCCCACTTGCCAACAGCACTCGGCAGATTCGGACGGTTACCCATCCAAGTGCTAGACAAGCCCGACTGCGCTTAACTTCGGTGATCTAACGGGAACTGGTGTATCTACTGCGGCTTAAAACAAATGAAAATGACGAGGTACAGCAAAGAGAGGAATTTATATAATATAAGATTTTAATTAATGACCAGGTTTAACCCGTAACCACTGACATGCGGTCTCACAGACCCCTAGAAGATTGGAGACAAGCATAGTTTGTTTTGGAGGAAGCGTTCCTCCTTCCGATTGTCAGTAGCTTTAGGACTGGGAAGTCTTCATTGTTGACATGTGCGTCTGTTTGTTTCAACTCTCGTGTCTGTGTCACAGATCCCATGTCTGTTGTTACCTGACTTTTTGCCTCAGCAAATTTTTGTTTCTGTTTTAATATAACGGATGTTGTTCCTAGTGACGATCGGATGTTTGCTGAAAAATACATTTCTCGCGATCATAACTTATTTTTTTTCCGTGAAATTAACCAACATTTCGTCCGTTAATTTTCATTTGAGAAAACGGCTGAGATGGCACCATGAAACTAACAACAAGAAAAACATGTTGCACTTGCCAATTAATTAAAAGGCAGAAGACTTCGTACCTGCGTTATTAACGTAGCCAGGCTATATGCTTGGATTGTTCTGCGGCAGATTGTGGAAAGTGCCGGGACGTTAACATTTAGACATTTCATTTACTAATTTATTGGTAAATTCGGTGTTGTTTTAACATATATTGATTTTTGATCCGTGTAAGAAGTTATGAAAGTGCATGTTTCAGAATTTTTATTTGTATTCTTTCAGTATTCGAACATAACTAAAAAGAAATGGAATCTTATAAAGACATTTTTAATAGTTTATTTTTAGTTCCATTAAATCGGTTTGTTTCAATTATAAACCATTTGCATCTTGTCACCTACTTTTCGGTGTTACTATCTTTAGAACCGTTGCAGAAAATGTAATGTTTACACGTTCCATTCATGATCTTTCACTGCGAGGTCACACGTCTGTGTTTGCATCACTAAAAACCATGTCAGTTTACGGGTTAATTTCAGTTAGCAATTGTTTGATTTTCATGGAGCTGGATGTCTGCTGTTCCGAGTCCAAGTGTTCCTGTTGTGCCACCGAGTTTGCGATGCCGAAACGTGTATGGTAATTTTTTCGTCTGTATCGGCTCTGCACATGATGTTCTTAACCACTTAAAACAGTTTAGGAATTTCACTGAAGACCTGATTGCTCATGGCCACATGGATCTTTTCAGCTGTGATCCCCCCAGATGCGAATCTGTTGTTGCCTATACGTGGTGGAGAGCATTTCTGGTGAAAGTACTCTTTCTCTATTTCCCAGTTGCACACGTAACATATGCTTCCTGTGTAACAGTGAAAATCACTCATCCTAGTGATATTGGCCACAACCAACTCGAAAAGAGTCGAAACTTATACAATATGCAGAATTTGATCAATTAATAACCACGGAAACGTATTCCTTAAAGCGTACCTCGTAATAAAGATCATTTCCAATACCACGTTGCAAGTAGAATCCATTAGATTAGGCGTACCACTTATTAAAACTAATTATTATTATCGAACAGAGAGGACACTAATCCCACAGAATACACCAGACATCACTTTATAAATGCTGTGAAGGGTCAGAACGTCGACTGGTTTCGTAATATAGATATCCAAGTTTATTGCTAACAATATTTATTCAGCTTGTGCAAATTGGTTCCACTACAAAATGTTCAAATGTTTGTTAAGCTTATGGGACTTAACTACGAGGTCATCAGTCCCTAAACTTACAAACTACTTATCAACTAACTTATACTAAGGACGGCACAAATATCCATGCCCGAGGGGGGATTCGAACTCCCGACCGTAGTGGCCGTGCAGACCGTGACTGGAGCGCCTCAGTCCGCTCGGCCACCGCGGCCGGCGGTTCCACTACAAGCTTGTTTCGGCTTTTGCCATTTTCTAGTGGACGTTTAAGTTGGACTGACGTTCATAAAGCATATTAGAGTTAGTGTCTTTTTGTGACAAGATGGTAAGGTCACGTTTTATCTCATTATTGATCAATATAAAAAAAAGAGATAAAACGGGACCTTACCATTTTGTCAAAAAAGACACTAACTCTAATATGCCTAATGAACGTCAGTCTAACTTAAACTTCCACTTGGAAATGGCAAAAGCCGAAACAAGCTTGTAGTGGAATCAATTTGCACAAGCTGAATAAATATTGTTAGCAGCAAACTTGGATATCTATATTACGATAACGTCATATTTTGACCTTGTATATACTGCGGGCCCAGTAGAGAATAAGCTATCGACTGGTTTCCGCGACAAGTTTAATATCTGTCGTCAATGCTAATTTACTTAGTCGAAAATTAAAGAAAGGGAAAACTACGGTTTGTAATTCTGCTTCCTACTGTTCGGGATGGAGAGCCTCCGTTGTAAATTTCTGCTGTAGTGCGGGCTAGCTCTTTCAAAGGCCCCGTTGTTGTTCGAGCTTAAAAGCAGGCCCTACAGAGAAACTGAGTGCGTAATAGCTAAATTCATTCGACGCATTACTGCTCGTTTGAAGTTCAGTGGTTTTAAATTATTCCCTTTCTAGTGACACAGCTTCATGAATAATCTATCGGTCTTCCGTTAACACCTCTCCTCCTATTGGTGCAGAACCTTTCATGGTAGCGGCGGCGATAAATTCAATTTAACGCTTTTCGCGCATGGAATTAAATTAAACATTGTCTTCCATGAATGGGAAATTACCGTTACGTGCTTTCACTACCGAAACAATTATCTGAGCGACCTTCATGGATACAGATAAGATATTCAGGAATGGCGAATCAAATTTCTAACGAGACACAGATCTTCTTTGATAGCGTAAACGCATGTAGGCAGTATAAAATGTTTAGTGGTCAGACTTCCTTGTTTAGTACAATTCAGAGGTCTTTTTTCTGTAATAATAGTTTCTCAGCAGCACAGCCAAGAGAAAATATCGTTTACATATTTTCAGCGCCTAAATCATTAGTATAGGAAATAAGGTCTTATGTTTTGGTCATCACCAGAAGTAATTAAAGTAGACAGTACAGTCACTTAATGTGCACTGTTAGATCCAAGATTAGTACTTCCCAATATTAACATCTGCGCAAACGTAATGTGCCAATATGTAACACAAATAAAAGTTTTGAATATCGTAAATGTTCAATATTTTACTACATTATTATGCCCCATCTCTTAGCAATAATATTAAATTTATTTCTGTGGTTAACCAGTCATATGCGGCAAACCTTCTAAATTTTTATCGTTCTATAAAATACATCGTAAAATGATTAATTAATAATGTGGTACATTACTTAGCAGCATAAAACTTATTTTACTGGAAATGCGGGTTAAACAGATGTACGATTATGTACATGGAGATGATGTTTAAGCCACACTGGAAAATGTATACTAGGTTAGCCAAAATGTGGTAAACGTGTAAAAGAAATATCGGTAAATAGCCAAAGGCAGGAGAAAGAGAAATTCTAACGAAGATAAAGGATAGGACTGTACAATAAAAGGTCTTTGATCATTAGATTAGCAATACAAAAGGAGGAATGGTGGTGTTTCAGAATTAAGGATATATTCCTGCACTGATGGAGTAGGATTATCACTGCTGAATCTCTATCATAGTTTCGATAGGATTAAACCAGTCTTCTTCATAAGTACATGTGACTAAACATGAATATTAAAATAAGTATTCCTATAATCATGGTTATGTCAAAGCGAATCATAAGTGCAACTACAGTACATGCTGTTTTAAAGATGATTTGAGTCATTTTGACATTCCCTTGTTAATATGGATGTTTAATTTAATATACATGTTTAGGCATATGTGCTTCTGTAGAATACAGAATAAAACATGCTGGAAACATGATAAAGGTGTATTGAAACCACAGTTCGTTCGACTGGTTTGCTGATTTCAGTAATTTGCCATCCATATACCCGATGCTGAGGAGCAGCCATGTTTATGATATCGTCAAACGTAATAGCTAAAATACAAGCTTAGGGACTATTAGATTACTTCTTTTATTGTAGCGTTCATAGCACATGTTAAACAATACATCGTTCTTAAACGAGAGATATGGCAGGTGTGCCCTAACGACTCGTGCGATTTAGACAATCACCTGCTCTATAACGCAAACGCTCTTAAGTGGCACAGGAAGCCATTAATTTATTTATGTGGTAATTTATTTTCCTGTGTTGCTTTTTCTTAGCCTCCAAAATAAAGTTATAGAAATTGTATTCGTATAATGGTATTTTAACCATTAGACACATCAAACTTAGTTTAGTATTTCGATGTTGAGGGTACCAAGTTTTGAATATAATGCTATCCGTGGATGATATTCCATTGTATAGAAGAGTCACAACCCGGAAAATGTAGAGGATCGACGAATAGTACTAGAATCGGCAGCTGACCTTCAGCATTTTAACATTGTTCACAAGTAGATAGAAAAATGTTCAAATGTTTGTATTTCAATGGGACCAAAATACTGTGATCATGATTCCCTAGACTTATCTAAATTTAGTTAAAATAACCTAAGGAAAAAACACCCACACACATACACACGCGCCCGAGGGAGGACTCGAACCTCCGGCTGGAGCAAGAACGCGATCCATAATGTGGCGTTACAGACCACACGGCCATTGCCGCACGGCCATGTTCGGGATGGGTGATCCTCTTTTAAATTCAAATTATAATTACTCCAAGATCACAAAATGTATTCATTTATTTAAATTAAATATTCACATTCATTTATTTGTTTTGACGACCAGTTTCGGCACGCCGTGGTACCATATGTTGGTCTGGTACATCATTTCTACATCTACATGGGATACTCTGCAAATCACATTAAGTGCCTGGCAGAGGGTTCATCAAACCACCTTTATACCATTTAATTCCCATTCCATTCTCGAATAGTGCGCGGGAAGAAAGAACAGTGGAATCTATCCGTTCGAGTTCTTTCCCGTATTTTATTCTGATGATCATTTCTACCTATGTGAGTGGGAGACAACAATATATTTTCGATTTCGGAGAATAATGTTGGCGATTGGAGTTTCGTAAGTAGCCCACGCCGCAGCAATAAGTGCCCATCCTATATACTGTTTCCGTAACGCAGTCTCCCCTGTATCGTGACAATACAAAACGAGCTGCCCTCCTTTGAACTCTTTCGATGTCCTCCGTGAAACCCACCTGATAAGGATCCCACACTGGCCAGCAATACTCAAAAGGACGGACAAGCGTAGTGTATGCAGTTTCTTTAGTAGTTCTGTTGCATCTTTTAAGAGTTCTGCCAATAAAACGCAGTCCCTGGTTCGCCTTTCCCACGACATTATCTACGTATTCTTTCCAGTTTAAGTCTGAAGTAATAGTAATTCCTATGTATTTAGTGGATTTTACGGCCTTTACTTTTGATTGATTTATCTTGTAAACAAAGTTTAACGTATTTCATTCCGTACTCATGTGGACTTCACACTTCTCACTATTTAGACTCAATTGCCAATCGTTCTGCAGTTGGTTTTGATCTTCAGATGATTTTACTAGTCGGTAAATGACGGCGTCATCTGTAAAACACCTAAGAGAGCTACTTAGATTTCCTCCCAAATCGTTTATGTAAATATGGAACAGCAGAGGACCAATAACACTACCCTGTGGAACGCCCGATATCACCTCTGTTTTATTCGATGCTTTACCATCGAATACAACAAACTGTGTCCTCTCTAAGAGGAAGTCACCTATCCAGTCGCAAATTTGGGGTGATATACCACAACTACGCAATTTGATTAAATGCCGGTTTTTATGAATTTACAAAATGTTCAAATGTTTGTATAGCTTATGGGACTTAACTACGGGGTCATCCGTCCCTAAACTTACAAACTACTTATGGACTATCTAATAGTAAGGACAGCACAAACATGCATGTCCGAGGAGGGATTCGAACCCCCGACCGTAGTGGCCGTGCAGAGCATGACTGGAGCGCCTCAGTCCCCTCAGCCACCGCGGCCGGCTATGAATTTATAAAAATGCTTGACACTATAGGCGTTGCGAGGGCAAATGAAGAGTTAAACAAAATGTCAATAGAAACCAACTCAATAAAATATACTGTTATATACAAAAAATACACCATTAAATATGTGCTTTTGACAGTCAGACCGATCTCATAAGTTCATTAGAATATTTTTGTCCCCCCTTCACCTGAACAATACGTAGAGTTTGTACATGGCGGAAAAATCACCCAGTATATTTGTAATGATAAATATCAGGTTCAAAATTGTTCTTTCGATTGGATACCATTTTTTTCTTTAGTAAAATGTGTATAGAAATCCGTTTTCAATTTATGGAAGTCGAATTGAATATATGAACATCCCAGTAAACTCACTGGCCCATTAGTGTCTTTTTTGTTTTAAAATATTTCATATACAATGGAAATTTTTTTGAAGATCGTTTTCTGTTAAAAAAATATTATAAGGTTCAAGTCTTTTTTGATCTGTTATGAGGAAAATGTTGTATGGAATTTAAGATACATTGTTTCTTAACCGTAGAAATTTCTTATAAGTATTCCGTTATAATATAATAAATATGCCATTATAATCATCACCTAGGGAACATCTTCGCCATCGCCGTAATCATAATCATCGTCATTGCGATTAGACCAATGTACCTCTATTCAGAAATGTTCAGTAAAAAGAAGATTAGCGTGCCGTTGGCAGCGTGGCCTTTAGATATCGAGCTAACATTCAGGATTGTTCGGGTAAAGATGGGCAAAGAACTGGTCGTGCCCTTTTGTGGGATCCATTCCGGTAATTGGCGGGAGTGATTTGGGGAAATCATGGAAAACCTAAAGTTTGATGGCTGGAGATTAACCACCGCCAGGCCGAATGGAGTCCACTGTTCACATAATATATGAATAGAGGAATGGATGGCAGACAACATGAGAGGTAATTAAAAAGGATTTATATAACAAGAAAAAATTAGTACTAATACTATTATCGTGGAACACACAAATTAAACATAGGCAATAACAGAAATATCCTATGAATTAAATACTCTTTAATTAGAAAGCAAATAAAAATAAAAATTAGGAGGTTTAAAGGAAAATACTAAAAATAATGCCAGGAAACGAAACCAGCATTGACACAGATTACAGGTAAAGATCTAATACAAACTGTATTTGGAATTTGAAAAGAAGCGGATGTAATGAAACAGACGAGGATAAAATTCTATAGACAGATGTGGGGATCACAAAGAGAAGATAAGAGAAATAGACAGTCTTTTTACCCTCGTTCTTTCTGGGAGTGAAGTAGGAAAGTAAATGCCTAGTTGTTGTACAGTGTACCCTTCGCCACGCACCTTACGTTGGATTGCGGAGTATATATGTACATGTAGAAGGATGGATAGTACACCACTTTACCTCCGAGGATGCCTTCCGCAGACGAGGGCGAAACGTCAGGGGAAAGTTTTATGTATGGACCACGGCATCTCAGCCCGGAAGCTTTAAGTAATGATAGTGACTATGTTCCTAAACAATCTGAAAATGAGAACAGGAAACAAACGCAATTTATCGTACACTCCAAAAGGATTATCACATAAATAAAAACGAATAGCTGAATGAGTTGGTAAGCAGAAATATCGAGACTGGTTGGACTGATTCTGCATTTATTTTTTTCCAAATATTTGTTGAACGAGGTTTTTACGAAGACAGAAATTAAACGGAAAAATGGAAAATACCTAAAAACTATCTTCCCTTTACCTATTCAAACATCTGTATGTATGCTACTGAATCCTTCGACAAAATTTACTAAAATTTTTGTGTGTGGTTGAGAGGGCCCCTCGATGCTTTAGATTCACCTTTGAGGACAGTAAGGGACACAAAGGAAAAAAAATGGTGGTTTCGTGTAGACGTCACCACTTCGGACTAGGTTCGTATTGTATGTGCAGCCGTACCATTGATCCGTTTGCTTTAAAATGGGAAAGATCACTGTCTTCATATTTCACTTACGGTATGGACGTCCCAAAAATCTTTAGATTACTTCTTATATTTTCCGATATTGATGAAATTTTGCAGAATTGACGTTAAAACCAAGAAGAAAGTCACTGTCCATATACGATTTCGTATGGCGTATTGTGAAAGATAGCTTACTCAAGACTTCGATATCGTCTGATCACTATTAAATTTGGCAGATGTATGTAATTTTTATATATAAGGGAGAGAGCAGACGGACACAGGGAGGCAGGACTAGTACATGGACTAACCTAATCAACGTTTGTAAATGAAACTAACCACTGAAGGTGTTGTTAAACGCAAAATATGTAGGCATGTGTGAAGGACACCGCACGTAGTATACAGCAAAGCTTGCGATAGTTGTATTAAATGTCTCTCCATCTGCGGAACATACACAGTGGAATCTACGAGCAGTAACTGGTAGTAGGTATGTGTACGTCGCGGATCTTTAGGTCATAAATTATTCTTTTCCTGAGCTCCTAATTGCAAATAAGCTTGTAGCAATGCTTTTCATGACTAATTAAAAGCCAAACCCGCTAATTTTATAGCACAGTTGCGTAAAAACTATGTGCACCGAACTTAAAGGGACGCACTACAAAGTTTAAGAGAAGCTATTGCGGCGTCTTGCATATGGATTTCTGTAAATAAGATAATTTACATTCTTGGCCAGAACATTTCAAAATTGACTGTGAGTAATCCAGAGCTTTTTCGATTTGTTCAAAACAACTCCCGAATACTAAAGATCAAATAATCGCACACTTTGTCAGAACTGACGTAGATGAAAAGAAAGTTCTTCTGGCTTTAACAAATGTCGCCGCACATATGGTTACAATGTTTCATTGTTCCAATTCTTCTAACTTTTAATGCTGAATGTTACTTGCATAACACGTGGTATGAATTGTGCAGGAGAGCACGTAAGGCTAGAGTTCCCTAACGAAAATTAATAAATCAGCACAGTAGGAAACTTAAGTAAGCAACCGATAAGAGTTCCGCTAAATGCATCATTCCTGTCAAACAAGTGCCGAAAGTGAAGTTCGGCGACGTTACATCCGTTGATGTAGAGACGTTCATTCTCAATAAGTAAATAAATACTATCAGGCGAGCGCCATGGCTTTATCCGGTAAACCTACAAAATGTTTCAGATACTGTAAAGTGTTATCTGAATGTGTGAATTACTGGTTTACTCAGCAGCTGTTAAATATTATACGTATTTCAAGACACGACTTCTAATTTGCATAGTATTTTTATATCAAATGTTCAACACTTTTCCTTAACTCAGGTTCAAGTCTTCCTCTTACCGTTTATTTCTTTGTATAAGAACAAAATAGCTGTACAAAATCGAAACTGATAAATCAGTAACGTATGCTTTCAGCATGTGCTAAAATTGCAGACTATTGCGAAATTTTGTACAAAAGATTGTGGAAACAATATGAGAGCCGTAATGCTGGTTGCTAGTACCATTGTCCATCCCAAGAAGAAACTTGAAAACATTGCGGAAAATTGTGGGCATTTATGATACTGCTTGAGAGCAACATTGCCTAATGAAGGGTTAATCTAGCTTTCGCGAAGGAATACACACCCACACACACACACGCACACACACACACACACACACACACACAAATGGCCATTCTCGCGCGGTCACTGTATTTTTATCTTCGTAAAGCTATAGAGGTTTTGTGTCATGCTGATTATTAATGTTCTGTGACGTTTGCTGTGTTGAACAACAGTGCACGTTTCCATTCTCCTTACTGTAATCGAATAAAAATTTGCTCATAAGCCAACACTCCGTATTTTACATTATGTTTATTTTTTCTGAAATATACTTCTTAGGACTGATATTAGATTTTATTTGGCCTAAATGAGGTAATGAAAGAGCCCATTTTAGGCCAAAAATTCTCTTTTTACGACGTAAAAATCAGCGGTCCAGTAATGTGCGGCACTTGGAAATTTGCGTCTGTTCGCCAAGCGTTGCGTGGACAGCGTTATGGTTAACACGACCACTCATGAAAAGAGGGAAATCGGTTTTCGGGTCTTGGGGCGCCACAAGTTCTCTTGTGTCACTATTAAATTGTACCGCTGAAGCTGATTCATATTCGGAACTGCCAATAAGTTTCTAGAATTTGATTTGAAAGGTAAATAGTCGCTGCAGTGTCGCTTCCTTCAAACATGCATTCATGGACATCTCCACCTTGATGAAATTTTGCACCCTTGCACTATAAGTCGTGAGGAACATTATTGTCTCCAAAAATTACATGGCGACGCTTCCCTTGCAATATACCTTGTTTCACGTATTACCAGGAAAGTTGACAGTCACGTAAGACGTTATTTATTAGCGTATGGCAATATAGATGAACTGCAATTAACAATCAGGAGTATGTCTGATTTTACAAAATTTACAACAAAAGAAGTACATTAAGTGCATAATTTTACAAACTATAAAAGAGGTAAACAACTAAATCTATAAATTAATATCTAAGTTTTCTATCCATTCAAGGGCTGCCACTGTCAGTTCAAAGAAATCTTCTAGAATTCCTTCATATGCTCATCTGCAACAGCTTGTAACATTGTGTTTGGTTATCTGGTGCTCTTTTCCACAGTCTCACTGGGAGGATGAAGCCTTTCCCCAACGTTGGAGGTTTTCAGTACAGACGCCATGGCCTGTGCGGATCCTGTTGTTTTCCAGGCACAAATGATAATCCCATTCCAGCTGGTCTTGCGTCAGGTCTCAGGAGGGTCTGATATTTCTCACAGGCAACATTGTTCCACATTTCTGTCCACTTTCTTTTAACGTTGAATCTAGTTGTCTGCAGTGATTCTGCCAATAAGATGGATGGGTGCCTAGATTTTAAACGGCTCATTCGGAGTGCAGGCACATCATAGTCGATTGGGGTGTTCTGTCTTTGAAGGTCTGGAGGCTCAATGTGACTTAGACTTACTAACCAGTGAACAGGAGTAGATATGAAACAACCTGTTATGGTCCTCGTTGTTGCATTTAGCTCAACGTAATTATTTTCACATGTGATCTGTTAATAATAACAGAGGATAAGAATGCAGCCCTCGGTCGCAAAAGAATAAATAAATAAATAAAAATTCTTTTACCTGGTTTCGGCAATAACTATGAATGGCTCCATCAGAAATTATAAATTAAAACAAGTCACATAATTAAAGTTACAACTCAGGTTGTGAATTGTGTCGTTTAGGACAGCAATTAATTATCTTGGGTCGCCACCATATTTCTCCAAAATATGGAAAATTAAAATGTTACTGATCAGCTATGATGTGATCATAGATATTTTCAAACATATATTAAATATTCCTACACTATTGCAATGTATCAGTTGTACCAAAAAAATGTACTTGAAAAATTATTGGTGCACTGTGGAATTTAACTATTGTGTTTCCCCTCCAAAATAGTGAAAAAGGAATGTTCTTAAATGAAAGACGATCTGCTCAAAATCAATTTATTATAATTAAACATGAAAAATCCTGACACTAATAAATCAGATGACATTTTCTATAATGTAAAACAGATAATGGTATTCAAACAATCTTTTTCAAATGTTAAAATATTGAGACACAAATATGACTGGTTGAGTCAAAGGTCAGAGGTTTTGCAAGGAATTTCAGCTTGCTCCTATCTACGGTCATACGGCCTAAAAATGTTGACGTTGTGCTATATATACAGCCGCTGGAGACAAACCCCTAGGGTGCCAGATGGGCAGAAAGCTTTCCTCTCAACCTAACCATTCGCCACACTAACTGTGTTCAAACTCTGCTGCCTTCAAGAAAGTTTTTTTGGTTACGCCTAAGGCAACGCCGGCCGCGGTGGCCGAGGAGACTGAGGCGCTCCAGTCACGGTCTGCACGGCCACTACGGTAGGGGGTTCGAATCCCCCCTCGGGCATGGATATTTGTGCCCTCTTTAGTATAAGGTAGTTCATAAGTAGTTTGTAATTTTAGGGACTGATGACCCCGTATTTAAGTCCCATAAGCTTAACAAACATTTGAACATTTGGCAATACGTCTGCATAAACAGCTCAGGGCCTAGAGCACTCTGCTATTTTTTGTATCCGGCAAATTCCTCTCTTGCGGAACGGCCGAATGACTCAAAAGGCAGTCTCCCGCTATCACCCACCGTAAACCGCGGCCCGGCATTGTGTAAAGCGTCCCACTCACTCGAAAACATTCTGCCTGGTAAAATTGTCAGACCCTCGGCGGCCGGGGCTACTTCGACCGCCGCCTGTACTGTCGGGTCCGAGCAGGTCAAGCCAGCCCCTCTCGTCCTTAGCCGAAGGCGAGCGAAATAAGGTGAGAGGTGGAGACCTCCAAGAGCTTCTCAGCTCTGCGCGGCCTGACCGTCCCAAACACGTAAAACCACTTTTTAGCAGCCCAGCTGCGCCAATTAACATTAAAATCCCGATGTTGTATATAAACATAGAATGTACTACAATCCCAGGAGCCCATCACCCCTGATGTGTCCCCAAAGTCACAGAAATCAAAATAAAGAAAGATCTACAGAGAAAAATGTTACATATTTCAATAATTAGCGTAAAGAGAAATATACAGTATCACAAGGTTAGAATGAAAAAATAGATTAATTACAGCCCCCGTCTCTCAAGCTGTAAATCATACGTCACAAAATTTAAAAAAATAATTTAGGAAGAGCTAGCCACATTCTAAAAAAAAAAAATTAAATTAAATTTTCTGACATACTACAAAAAAAAAAAAAAATAAATAAAAAAAAAAAAAAATAAAAAAAAACGCCCTACACCATTCAATGCGGATCCTATTAGGGTGGTTGCACACACACACCGATTTTGGACGGCCGGCAAAATATCGGTCGTTCACAGTAATCCAGCAGTGGCCCTTGGCGGGCATTGCAGCTTGCACACTGGCCGACCACGGACCGGCGCCGGCAAATAGCCGGCCAGCTGCCTCTACACAGCAGGCGGCTGTACGGACACTGCAGAACAACGGCGCCGGGCCGGTGCCGGCCATACAGTGGAGAGGAGCACGTGTTCAAATTGGAGCTGGCACACGCAACAATTTTTACCGGCCGTCCTCCCTGAACAGTTCTTCCTGTGCCTTCTCGCCATACAATCGATGTAGCGGATATAGGACTAAAGTACAAAATATTGACTCAGCAGTGAGTTCTCTAAACAATAAATTACAATTATTTCTGATTCTTGCCTGTTTCAAGGCATTCAATGATTTTCAATCGCGAAGTTGACGTTTTTTGCCAGATTGGTACGCGAACCCTGTATTTTTGTGGGATTTTATACTTTTCTTTTTTCTGCGGAAGATCGTGTCTTCGTTCAACGATGTTCTTGAGATCTTCCCTCTGTTTTATTACGGAGCCCTCTGAGCGATTGGCTATCCAGATACGTTGCTAGTCCTGCACAAATAATCAAATTATCACGTACTGTGTCCACTATTCCATTTTCCCGCGAAGAATCAAACAGGTTGCTATATCCGCACAGAAATGGTCATTTGCCTGTTTGAGGCATATATACATACATTCGGTGCCGAATTTTCACATTTGCCGCCAGCAGGCTTTTCAAATTTTGCCGTCCCTACTAACCTCTTGAATTATGTATCCTATTTGAGTCATAATAATTATGTTTCGTACATTATACATTTTTCTGTAACTATGAACTAGGAGATCGAAGTGTCACTTATCTGATTATTTTGAGAACACAACTATTTGGATATGATTGTACAAGAAATAGTTTCTTGTATATATTTCTGAGCTAATAAAAGCACAGTCAAATACAACTCATAATGTGAGGGTAAGGTATACCTTAATACTTCTTACAGAACAATGTGCATTTTGGAAACGTAATTAAATTTATTTTATTACCGTACACTTACTTACAGTTTAAAAACTTTGGCCCCAAACTTGCCGCCTGTAAAATCTGTCGCCGTAGGTTCCAGCCTACTCAGTCTGCTGGTAAATCCGCCACTGCAGACATTCATAGGTGCATACTTTTGCAATGAATTCAGTGAATAATAGACAACTGATGATACTCTACTAGCAGCACAAGCAGTTTTTTTGGAACAAAAATATTGAAATGCGAACCGAATGAGGGTTTTCAGAAAATGGAGAGCAAAGAAAGTGGTACACTAATGTAACACACAGTACTTATTTATTTGTATCATTTCCGTAATATCTGTCAATAACAATGTGGAAATTCGTTTGGGATTCATTAATTTATGTTTGTAATCAGCTTAAGTCTTCCACGACAGTGAAGCGACTGCTTCGCGTCTGTGCAAGCAGTGCTCCGCCGATAAAATACCGGCCGATATTTTACCAACCGTCCAAAATCGGTTTGTATGCAACCAGTCTTGCAGAAACACAGACGCGTACACGAAACGGTAGTTCAAATGTTCATTCTATAATAAACATATATCCCGCAGTGATTGAATGCGGCATGTAAAACACTTCTATTTTCAAACAATATACAGGTGATTTTTCTGTCTCACCTCACGTACATAAAGAAAGTTAAAAAAAATCGAAGCAGTTTTTCTATACCCTTTGTGACACGGTAGATACTAGCCTATGTCATATGTCCATCCATATACAACATACATAGGTGAAACTTCATCCACTTGTAGCGTCTTCTGGAGAAACGATATTAATTCTAAGTTACGCCGTATTGAATTCTAATCAAAAACTTAAGTGCAGGGATGTCAGAGATAAAGTGTTACCAAGGACGTCCATGAAAAGTTTTTTACAATAAAGAAATTTTAATATCGTTTTAAATATTATCTCAGCTCTTTGTTCGTGTACTATTTAAGCAGTTGTACAATGTGTAATCATTCTTTCTCTTCTCTTGTTCCTGTACGTTTCATATCGTGATTTGAAATGACGATATTATCATTATTTTGCGAGAGTCGCTGTTAGATTGTTGTTTTTTTTTTTTTCTCAGCAATAGTAATCAAGGTCTTTTAAATGATCAGATATGATCTTCAACAGAAATGTTAAACAGTATATCGTGTTCTTGATAGTAACAGCACCCATACAAAGATTGTAAACATTTTCAGGATTTTATCTCCAGTTGCAGCATCTTCAACATAGGCCGCTTGTAACGTCCAATTTTTTGCCGAAATCGACGATTGAAATGTTTAGTGGTACCACTAATATAGACGCATCATGTAACAAAAGTTGTCTGTGTATACACTCACAACAAATTATAATTATTTTAATGTGTTATTATCTTTGTACAATTATAAATGTATGTAATGTCAAAAAGTAATCGGTTGTATCTTGTATCTGGTTGTGTCTTGTCTCTTGTCTGCTCTGGTCGATTCATATATCATGACGATATTGTTTTTAATTAAAAAGAAGGAAACATTGTAATGAGGTCTGTAAATGTGTTTGAACATTTTTAAAGTATTAAAATATATGTATTAAATGAAATAAGCGTACGAACTTTAATTAGTTAGAATTACTCTGATCTTACATATGAAATGCTAAAGAACGCCATTAGCATTTGTTTCAGCAAGAAGCGAACGACACAGATTGCATCACCCGACGCTATTACGTGGCAAATATAGAATTCCAAACTGATAAAGGAAGGATGGGTGGAAAATAAGACTTAATAATAAAAAATAATAATATTCTATTTCAGCTCTGCAAAACCAAACTGGACTTATATAAAAATTACGCCAACTTGTGTGGTAATGTATGGTATAATGTGGTATCTTTCAAAGATCTATAAATTACGGAGTGCATAATTATTCAAAGTGACTATTATTCTCAGTGAGAAGTAAATAATATTTCATTAAATAATTTCCTGATAACCATATCTTAAATGGTTAAAAGACAGTTTTCATTTAGCTTCAGTGAATTCAGGCTGCGATTTTACTAAAAGTTGGAAATTCAGATAAAGTTTCAATGATATATGAAACTCAGATTAATATTCAGAATTTTAATATAGAGGTTAGGTGCCGCATTGACTTCAATAGGAAATATTAACAAGATTTGCATTTCTATAGCCTTTAATGTGGGATTATTTTGTAAGAATACTCGCACCAGCTGAAGACCTTCAGCTAAAATTTAACATGAATAACCACGTCCCTGAGAATGTTCATGTTTCATTCGTTTACTGAGCTAACGGGCAAAATAAATAATATAAAATACAAACACAATATTTTTAAATATTCTTACAAACCTACAGACCAAAAAGAAAGGATTCAAGAAATGTTTTTTTTTCTGTATTGTGACATGGACAGATCTTGAGTTAACAACAATTATAATACTGTTAGGAAATTCTCTTGCTTAATAGTAGTACAGACTGAGTCAGTGATTAGTGAAATTTGTCTCTTAGTTTTTTTCAATATACAGTTTCATCAACTTTTTACGTAATACTTACGAAAAAAATAAAGCCTACATTTTTTATTAAAACCAGTTTTTTGGCTAAAACACTCTATTAGCAATAAAAAGGATATCATAATTCAGTATTTAATAGTTCAGCAAATTTCAGTTCTAGTAACAGTACACCACAGTTTGTATTTTATTTTATTTGCTAGTACGCCACACACTGTTGGTCTTAACCTTTTCATTCCCAACTTTGTACCTGGACAACACCGTATTAAAATCTGATTTACACAGTATTATGTGTATCAACAATTAAAGTCGCACTAGTGTTGAGAAGCAAGATGGTTCTGAAACGACAATTTGCTGCTTGTGCTTGGTGGGGCATATAGCAAATTCAGAGGCATTAGCCACTCACAGTTGAACGTCGTTGTCTGTCTGTGGCTGAAAGTGTGAGTGTGCGCGTTTTATTTTATTTCAGCAGTGAATTGATTTGTCTGTGGTGAAGATTATTGATGTGACAGTTCTAAAAATCAAAATAAAAAAATAACGTACGAATACATAATACGACCACATAAGACAACAAAAACAAAACCCTACCCACACATTAACACATGCAGAAAAATCAGAATCTCTCTCTCTCTCTCTCTCTCTCTCTCTCTCTCTCTCTCTCTCTCACACACACACACACACACACACACACACACACACACACACAGACAGACAGAAAGACGCTAGTTGAACCAAAATAATATTTATAAACACACAATACAGTCAGAACATCACACACAAAGTTGATAGCAGACGCCTATTTTGACAGAAACGAAACAAAAACATACCTCACAACACGAACCAAAGAACTCGAAAGCAAAGAACACACAAATAGACAATAGACAAACAAAACAAACGACATACAGAGCCTGCCAGGGCACAGAAATGGTTATGTTTCAAAAACTTTCGTAAGAAATGTTACTGTAAAAAGTGTAAAATAGCGTAAATAAGCAGTGACAGCAAGTGACAAGGTGCTACAAATCACACATGAAGATAAAAACATAAAAAATTCGTGAGTAATCTTAATAGTCCAATTTATTCAGAATAAAAGCAATCCAATCGCATGAGAACTGTTACAGATCGAATTTCGTAATAACTAAAACAAATAATGTAATACAAACCATTTATTGTACAGCTGACCACTGAAGATGCTTTAAAATAAAGCGAAACGCGTCTGGTCTAAAGTAGACTAATTTACAGTTGCAAAAGACGGTCCCATATCCTATACAAAATTGAATAAATAAGATACCTCGATACAAATGTGTGATGTGCATGAAAAAACTGACATATAACATAATAATTTTTCGGTAAAAAATATTCCTTATGTTTAGTGCATTGCATTAATACAGAAAACACTGAATGTTTTTCTAAGCAATATCCGTAATGTGCGAAATGAAGGGTTAAGTCGGTTCAAAAGGAATCAAAGCGATACTATAGTACGATATACAATTAAGCAGCCTGGTACAAAACACCTGCTTGGTGCTGTTTGTACTAATAACACCTTAGGGACTGATGACCCCGCAGTTAAGTCCCACGTTTTGAAAGTGACGTACATGCCTTCTCCTTGAGTCAGAGTAACTGCCACGAATGCTCGGATCTGCGATCGTAGCGCTGCAGCAGATATAAATAGAAACCTCACTTTGTGGGCGACGCTCGTACATGTGTACATAGACGCTCTAGCATCCTCCGAAACCCGAAATAATTAAGTGACTCACCCTGTATAAACGTACGTGCTTTCCCTGATGGATGGGATGGAGGTGGGGCGTGGAATAGACCGAAGATGTGGAATGAAAACAAATGTTAAAATGTTTGTAGAGCTTATGGGACTTAACTACGGGGTCATCAGTCCATAAACTAACAAACTACTTATGAACTACATCTACATCTACATACATACTCCGCAATTCACCGTAAGGTGCGTGGCGGAGGGTACACTGTACCACTGCTAGGCATTTCCTTTCCTATTCCACTCCCAAACTGAACGAGGAAAGAAAGAATGCCTATATGCCTCCGTACGAGCCCTAATTTCTCTTATCTTATCTTTGTGATCTTTACGCGAAATGTATGTAGGCGGCAGCAAGATCGTACTACACTCAGCTTCAAATTCCGGCCCTCTAAATTTACTTAACAGAAATTCACGAAAAGAACGTCGTCTTTCCTCCAGCGATCCCCAATTGAATTGCCGGAGCATTTCCGTGACACTCGCGCATTGGTCGAACCTACCGGTAACAAATCTAGCTGCTCGCCTCTGAACCGCCTCTATGTTTTCCTTCAAACCGATCTGCTGCGGGTCCCAAATACTTGAGCAATACTCAAGACGTGGTCGTACAAGCGTTTTATACGCGGTCTCCTTTACAGGTGAAGTACATCTTCCCAAAATTCTCCCAATAAACCGAAGTCGGCTGTCTGCCTTACTCACAACTGTCCTTACATGCTCGTTCCATTTCATATCGCTCTGCAATGTTACGCCTAGATATTTGAACGACGCGACAGCATTAAGAAGCTCACTACTAATGCTGTATTCGAACATTATAGGATTGTTTTTTCTACTCATGCGCATCACCTTACATTTTTCTACATTGAGAGCTAGCTGCCATTCTACGCACCAACTAGAAATTTTGTCTAAGTCAACCTGTATGCTATTACAGTCAGTTACAGACGACACCCTCCCGTACACCACAGCATCATCAGCAAACAGCCGCAAATTACAACTTACTCTGTCCATCAGATCATTTATATAGATAGAAAATAATAGCGGTCCTATCACACTCCCCTGGGGCACGCCTGACGATACACTCGTCTCTGATGAACACTCGCCGTCGAGAACAACGTACTGCGTTCTATTACTTAGGAAGTCTTCCATCCAGTCACAAATCTAGCTTACACTAAAGACGGTACAAACATCAATGCATGAGGGGGGACTCGAACCCCGACCGCAGCGGCCGTACAGACCGTGACTGGCACGCCGCAGACTGCTCGGCCACTGCGGCCGGCGATGTGGAACGGTGGAGGCAGATAGGGGAGTTGTAGATGTACAGGGAGATGGAAGAGATGCATGGAGAGGGAGAAGATGGGAGACAGAAGTGGTGAGGTGAGTGGAGATGAACTTCCAGATTATAGAAAAAACTGGGTAGCGACAGTTTTTAGCTACTTCGAAAGTAGAAAATATGATCCGCGGGAGTAACGCGAGTTGTGCGTTGTGCCGTCGTCTGCTGCTTCCTTTCTGTCACTGCTCTCTTCCGGAGAAGTTGTGCTGGCGTCGCAGCAGGCTATTGTTAATGGGCGGCACGTTTGTGCCAGCAGGAAACAGGAGAGCACAGGCCGGAAGAGACGAATGGCGCTCCACGCCTGCCGCGGACGACGCGTCGCCAGACACAGTGGGAGACACAAGCTGCAGATGGCCCGCATCCACTTCTGTCCACGTGTCCGTTCGTCTCAACCTTCCTCATTTTCTCTCTCAACTCTCGCTTCCTACACATACTCTCACCCTTTCCTCATACTGAGTTTCTTGTGGCCTGCCTACGCATCTACATCTATTCTTCGCATGCTACGGCTAGGGCGTACAAAAATTAGATAATAAAAGTTAATTTTGATTATAAGAGGTAATCTGTCTTATGCTGACTGCAATTAAGAGGTTTATTTTTACACCAGACGCGTTTCGCTTTTTTTATTTTAAAAGCATCTTCTGTGGTCTGTAAATGATACAAAGGTTTGTACAATTTGTTTTTGATAAATAGATTAAAAACAGTTTTAAAAAACATTTTGCACTTTAGGCCTAAGTGTTTTTGATTTAATATTCGGTCTACTCACGGTGTTGATGTCCCTTCTTTACATGTTACTACTGCTTCTCCGTCTTGTTGGCTGGAGTTCGTTTTTTCCTGGCGTGTGTTTCAGACGGAGAAGCAGTAGTAACATGTAAAGAAGGGACATCAACACCGTGAGTAGACCGAATATTAAATTAAAAACACTTAGGCCTAACGTGCAAAATGTTTTTTAAAACTGTTTTCATCTATTTATCAAAAACAAATTGTACAAACCTTTGTATCATTTACAGACCAAAGAAGATGTTTTTAAAATAAAAAAGCGAAACGCGTCTTCTGTAAAAATAAACCTCTTAATTGCAGTCAGCATAAGACAGACTACCTCTTATAATCAATTTTAACAGCTGCTGCGGAATATGGCCACACAACCAAACATTGTAAAAGTTAATTTGATTAAATGTCACCTCTTAACGCAATGCCGGCGCCGTATCTCGATGCGCAGCCCTATCGATCTTACGTTTGATTTCTCCCGTCGGCGGCGCAACCGACTTCGCTTTGCGGTTGTCTACCGGCAGCTATCTTCGCTGGCCGCGAGAGGGGCTGATGAGCGACGAAGTGCGAGGAAGATGGAGTTGGTCTGCAGCCGGAAAGTGGTGAGTTTTCGGCGGTGGTACTCATAACGGGTTGGGCCGGGCGTGCTGACAATGTTTACCGAGCCGCGGTGGAGTAGCCGAGCGGTATAAAGCACCTCCCTGCGGAGCGCGCTGCTGCTCGCCGTGGAGGTTCGAGTCCTCCCTGCGGCATGGGTGTGTGTGTTTGTCCGTAGGTTAGTTTACCTAGGTTTAAGTAGTTTGTAGGCTACGGACTGATGACCACGCAGTTTGGTCCGATAGATTTAAAAAAAAGTGCCACTTGCCCGGCTACCTACGTACACTTCAGCCTGGGATCTACCTGCTTCTCCCGAATCTTCAACTTGGATTAAAATAGACTTCCTTCCGAGTAGTCTATCCAGGCAACCTGGCACGTTAAGTACTACTATTATTGGACTTTGAATTTAAATAGTAGCTTTGATTGGTCATGTGTAATTATTTGCGTTAGTTGGCGACTTTCCCTCCTGGCTCGCCATGTACTTTCCTATCTTTATGTCCTCGTCTTAGTTTGTGGTGCTTAGCTGACCGCCAGCGGTTTTCCACGCCTATATGCTTGTGAATACAAGTAATTTAATGACAGATAGTGGTTGTCGTGCTTGATAGCAACTAGGGCTGTTTGAGCTGCTATTCAACCATGAAATTTGTTGAAACTTCCAACTTCCTGGCAGATTAAAATTGTGTGCCGGAACCGGGACTTGAACCTGCCTTTCGCGGGAAAACGCTCTACCGACTTAGCTCCCAGGTCGCAGGTTCGGGTCCCGGTTCCGGCACACAATTTTAATCTGCCAGGAAGTTTCATACCAGCGCACACTACGCTGCAGAATGAAATTTTCATTCTGGAAACATCCCTTAGGCTGTGCCTATGCCATGTCTCCACCATATCCTTTCTTCCAGGAGTCCTAGTCATGCAAAGTTCGCAGGAGAGCTTCTGTGAAGTTTGGAGAGTAGGAGGCGAGGTACTGGCGGAGATAAGGTTGAGGGGTGGCATCGTGAGTAGTGTAGGGATAGGTGAGACGACAGAGCGGTTGCCCGCGAAAGCCCAAGGTCCCAGTTTCAAGTCCCGGTTCACGCACACAATTTTAATCTGGCAGGAAGAATGAAAGTTTCATTATGAAATTTGCTCTTATATGCTTTCTCGATGTAGTTGGTTTTAATATACTTAAAAGTCTCTAGGGTTTTATTCTGGTAAAATTTATGCAGTAGTTATCTAGTTACCCGTTCGGGGGAAAGCCGTAATCATAGGGAAAGTGTTTTCTTTCTACAGACAAATTATGCCAACCCGTAGTCGTACTTTTAGGCAATGTTCTGGAACCTTTGAGCCAGCCGCGGTACCCGAGGGGACTGAGGCGCGTCAGTCACGGACTGCACGGCCACTACGGTTGGGGGTTCGAATCCCCCCTCGGGCATGGATATTTGTGCCGTCCTTAGTATTACGTAGTTTGTACGTTTAGGGACTGATAACCCGTAGTTAAGTCCCATAAGCTCTACAAACATTTGAACATTTTTGAACCTTAGAGCTTCCTTTCAGATTAAGGCTGTAGCTCCGTAATTTGAACGGACACTCTTTAAACTGCATCTTTTCCCTTTTTACATCAGAGAGGAAGCAGCATAAAAAGTAAACACTAATCAATTCCCATTGCAGCAAACGCTAGGCGTCGCGGTGGAGTAGCCGAGCGATCAAAGGCACCTTGTTGCGAAGCGTGCCATTGCTCGCCGTCGGAGGTTCGAGTCCTCCCTGGGGCATGTGTGTGTGTGTGTGTGTGTGTGTGTGTGTGTGTGTGTGTGTGTGTGTGTGTGTTGTCCTTACGTTAGTTTACCTTAGTTTAAGTAGTTTGGAAGCTACGGACTGATGACCACGCACTTTGGTCTGACAGAATTACCAACATTTGAACATTTTGAAACTGTATGGTCACTCGAGTGATTTCAAAAAGAATTTTTCCGCCCCTATTTTACCCTCTTGTTGACTTTCCAAAAATACTGAAAACGTGTTTCTCTAATCGTGACCAAGATTCTACATCTGAAAGTTCGTAGTTGTTGCTTAAAATTTGAGTTAACAGATTTATGAAAATCAATGTTTGCTTCCTCTGTTTTACCCCCATATTGATTGAATTTCAAAAAATGCCGAAACATGTGTCTTTTAAATTCGATTCCTGAATTAAAATCCGAAATTTTGTAGTTCTAGCATCAAAATTGCCTAAATAGCATCATATTTTCAAAAAAGGTTTAATCTCCTATTTCACCCCCTTACGGTTGAAATCACGTTGCTATTAAGACAATTTTGAAGATGGAGCTACAAAAATTGATATTTGGGTAAAATTGGAGAGGGGATTTTTTAGAAAATCTGTTGCTATTTAGGTAATTTTGAAGTTAGAATTACAATTATTCGGATTTGGATTCCAGGTTCGAATTTAAAGGACACATTTTTCGATATTTTTGGAAATTCGACCAATAAGGGTGTGAAATACAGGGTGCAAAAAATGATTTTCAAGAACATGTTGCTGTTCACTCAAATTTCAAGCTATAACTACGAAACTTTGAATATGGACTCTTCATCAGGATTAAAAAGATACGAGTTTTGGTATTTTTGGAAATTCAACAACTAAGGTTGTAAAATAGGGGATCAAAATTTCTTTTCGAAAACACATAGTTGTCAAGACACTTTTGACGCTAGAGCTGCAAAATGTGGTATTTGTATTGTTCGTTAGAATTTAAAAAATACGTGTGATTCTTCAGTTTCTCCCGGCGTATTTGATGATCAAAATATCCACGAGTGTACTGCCGGTCTATAGTGTCCAACGGGCACAATATTTCGGCGATCATACATGTCGCCATCATCAGGTGAACTGACGGAGCAGCCGTAGCGTGCGGATCTCCGTGCCGGCGCGTTTCCAGGAGCTCAGTCCATCAGTTCACCTGATGATGGCGACATGTATGATCGGCGAAATATTGTGCCCGTTGGACACTATAGACCGGCAGTACACCCGTGGATATTTTGATCATCAAATACGCCGGGAGAAACTGAAGAATCACATCATACACCTTTACGGGGAGGAGATGTATCGCAGCATGAAGAAATTTGAAAAGTTGCGCCACCGTAGATGTCGTTTGCTAAGTACTCTTGCTTTTCTAAAGAGATGTCGTTCCGAGAATGTTGTTCCAAATTTTGCTAAGGTTACGCATCACATAGATTCTGCAGCAGCCAAGAGAATTAAAAAACGGGCCGGCCTCGCATTGCTTCGTGAGAGAGTGCATTTCACCCGCCGTAGTCTTGAGTTCGTCTCTCTGGAACTATTCCATCTGCATCTGCAACTGGCTAGTCACTTCACGTTTTTTTCCTGGGATTGGATTGATGGTGTTACTTCGGTTGCAGCCGATGCCGCCCATAAGAAGGCAACGGGACGTCAAACAGCTAAGTTCTCACGCCTCCTTGATAAACCATCTCTGCAGGTTCCGTGCAAGACCGTCATCAATCTGAGTGGCATGGAGTTGAGTGATGATGCGGTCTCAGTTTTAGAGAAAGGACTCAACTTTGCTCCTACCTCCAAGTTCACACCGGTCGCAGAAATTATTAGTGCTGTTGAACAGGTTGCAGCTCGACTTCCACCTGATTCAGCTGAGGAAATACGTCGTGAAACTTTTCGTGCATTGACGAAATCCAAGCCCATGAAGTCGAACATCACTGGTAAAGAGAGGGCGGCCATTCGTGACCTGAGGGAGCGCCCTGATATTGTTGTCTTACCGGCTGACAAAGGCAATGCTACTGTTCTTGTCTCCCATAAGGACTACACTGAAAAGATGCAGAGCCTGCTAAATGACGATTCCTACCGGAAGATCAGCGTTGACCCCACAAAGAAGGTGGAAAATAAGACGAGGGCGCTTCTCAAGGATGCGGATTTACCGGAGGGTGTCGCCAAGAAACTGCTACCTCAAGGTCCGGTACCGCCAAGACTTTATGGACTCCCTAAGGTTCACAAAGATGGGGTGCCGTTACGTCCCATTGTCAGTAACATCAGAGCACCTACATATTTGTTGGCCAAATACTTGACGGGAATATTAAGTCCTTATGTGGGTAAATGCCCTCATCACATCCGTAATTCCGTGGATTTTGTGAAACGCCTTAACAGCTTCAGGCTGGATGAGTCAGATATCATGGTGAGTTTTGACGTCGTTTCGTTGTTTACGAAGGTGCCCCTTCGAGAGTCACTAGATTTGATTGGTCAGAAATTTGACGAGAAGACCACCGAACTTTTTAGGCATGTCTTGACCTCAACGTATTTTCTTTTCAATGGTGAATACTACGAACAAACGGAGGGAGTGGCCATGGGTAGCCCACTCTCCCCTGTGGTCGCAAATTTGTACATGGAGAATTTCGAGGAGGAAGCCATGGCATCATCTGAATGGAAACCCACTTGCTTTTTCGTTATGTGGACGACACTTTCGTCATCTGGCCACATGGTATGGATAAACTCCTTGACTTCCTTACACATCTGAACTCCATACACCCCAACATCAAATTCACTATGGAGACTGAAACGGAGGGTAAATTGCCGTTCCTTGACGTCTTGGTCAAGAGAAGAGCTGATGGCACCCTGGGTCGTAGTGTATATCGGAAGACAACGCACACTGATCTGTATTTACACGCAGACAGCTGTCACCACCCTTCACAGAGGAATGGGGTACTTAAAATGATGATGATTATGATGATTGGTGTTTTAGGGCGCTCAACAGCGAGGTTATCAGCGCCCGGGGGTACTTAAAACTATAGTACATAGGGCGCGCACTATCTCCGACGCAGAGAGTCTACCCCAGGAATTGGAACACCTGAGAACTGTATTTCGAAAAAATGGGTACTCAGAGTGGCAGATTCAGCGGGCTCTCCGCCCAACCACTACAACACAACGGATGAAAACGCAAGGGAGGATGTAGGCACTGCGTTCGTTCCATATACCGGCGCACTCTCAGGGAAGATCGCACGCATTTTGAGAAAACACCAGGTTGGAACTGTTTTTTGTCCGCCGAATAAAATTCGTGCACTCGTGAGGAGCGCTAAAGATGATCTCGGTTTGAGGAATGCGGGCGTGTACCAGATTCCGTGTCAGTGTGGAAAGTCATATATTGGACAGACGATGCGTACCGTCGAGGTTCGATGCGTTGAACACCAGAGGCACACACGATTGATGTATCCGAGCAATTCGGCGGTCGCTGAACATTGTTTGTCGGAGAATCACGCCATGGAGTATGAACACACTAGGATTCTGGTACAGACGTCGAGATACTGGGACTGCGTCGTAAGAGAGGCCATTGAAATTCGCACAAGTGACGACCTCATAAACCGTGACTCTGGCTATAATCTTAGCAAAGCTTGGGAACCAGCGATTGGGTTAATTAAGAGTAAATCTAGCAAACGTAACGAAGTGACGACCACGGCGGACAGAGCCCTCACACCGACGTCTTCTCAGACGCCGGTGCAATCGGTTCCACTGCGCGGCCGCGGCGCGGGGCGCGGACCGCGGAGGGGTCGCTCCGCGGGCCGAGGGTATTTAAATGGCCCGCTACTGGGCTAGAACACAGTTCCCTTCGAGCAGCCGTAGCGTGCGGATCTCCGTGCCGGCGCGTTTCCAGGAGCTCAGTCCGTCAGTTCACCTGATGATGGCGACATGTATGATCGCCGAAATATTGTGCCCGTTGGACACTATAGAGCGGCAGTACACCCGTGGATATTTTGATCCTTAAAAAATTCGTGTTTCGGTGTTTTTGGAAATTCAACCATCAAGGGGGTTAAATTTGAGATTGGATGTTTCTCGAAAATCTTTTGCTATTAAGGCAATCCTGAAGCTACAACCCCATAAATTGGTATATGTTTTCTTTGTCAGAGTTAAAACGATAAGTGTTTCGGTATTTTCAGAAAATTAAGCTATTATAGGACGAAAATACATTGCTACTAAGCCAATTTTGAACCCAGAATTACAATGAATATTTAAATACTTGGTTGGAATTTAAAAGACACATGTTGGGGTATTTTACGAAATTCAACTATTGAGGGGTGCCATAGGGGGTTACAAGTAGTAAAATCAAATGTTCAATTGTTTGTAAATCTTAAGAGACTTAACTACGGGGTCATCAGTCACTAAGGCTTAGAAACTAATTAAACTAACTTACACTAACTAAGACTAACTTCTACCAAGGACAACACAAACACCAACAAATTGACCATAGCTGTTTATTTTTTCTCCCTATGCTACCGGTTTCGATTAGTTTACCGTTATCACAAAAAAATTCAAAATTGTAAAATAAGTATTTGTTGTCATTACTGTATTCCTTATCGATATTACCACAGTGGCTAACTGCTACTTGGTAGCACAGAGATAAAAAATAAACAGCTATTGTCAATATGTCGTTTTGCGATTAAGTCAAAGCTGTGAAGACCCATCCGTTCACCTTTCTAAACACAAACACCCATGCCCGAGGGACGAATCTAAACTCCGACCTCGAACAGCAGCGCGCATCAAAATGTCAAATGTTTCTAGAGCTTAGGGGACTTAACTACAGGGTCATCAGTCCCTAAACTTACAAACTACTTACTAACTAGCTTATACTAAAGACTGCACAAACATCCATGCCCGAGGGGGATTCGAACCCCCGACCGCAGCGGCAGTGCAGACCGTGACTGGCACGCCGCAGACCGCTCGGCCACTGCGGCCGGCGCAGCACGCACCGCAGCATGGCGCCTCAATACACTCGGCCATTCTGCTGCGGCTACAAGTAGTATCACAACATTTCATTATGACAGTACTTAAGCTATATCTATGAAAATTTATGTTAAGAGAGAGAAACAACTAGTGCAGACCAACCAACCTACGCATGCAAAGCAGTGGGGGTTAAGCTTGTATATATATATATATATTCGTAACTACCAATTTTATTCAGTTCTTGTATGCAACAACAAATGCAGGCGATAAGATCAAGCATTGCAGGCTGCCTTTGCGTTCCAAGTGTGGCAGGAGGAAACTGCAGTTTTTGCAGCGCCTGCCTGCGTCTCGAAAAAATTCCTTTCAGGCGACGCTGTAAATGCAATAAAGATATACACGATACTGTGCAAGCGCAAGGAACTTTTCCATTACGATTACCGGTAGATGCATATCTCATCTAACATGCCACAGTGTCGTGCGACGTTTACGGGGATTACGTGTTTCCTACGTTACATATTTACACGAAAAAGAGTAAATGTATATCAAAGCAAGACTTATGGGTCTCGAGGGAGTTTCTGCGATCGTCATATGAATAAACTTCTTGAATATCAGTCTCTAGATCGCTTTTCTTTTCTAAAACATGACCGGTTTCGGGACAGTTGCCCATCTTCAGATAAAATTTTTTGAAGTTACAGAGTAACCTGTCCTGTGATGAACCAATGTAACGGCTGTGAACATTCGTTCATCAAAGGACAGGTTACTCTGTAACTTCAAAAATTTGATCCGAAGATGGGCAGCTGTCCCGGAACCGGTCATGTTTTAGAAAAGAAAAGCGATCTGGTGACTGATATTCAAGAATTTTAAAGAGTAAATGATTAATGCAGTACTACAATGTATTGCTGCTGTACTGTGAGAAACGGGCAGTGATTTCTGCAAGCGTTATGAGCGTTTAAAACATTGCGAAATTTTCCCCATTAGTTCAGTTCACATTTATAAACCTTGAATCTAGAATTAGGAATCCAGGAATATTCCTTTCTCAGTCAATAAAGTATATTAACTCAACTCCGTCCGATAGGCCTCGATAGACCCATTGGGTACTGGCCGGCCGCCAAATCATCCTTTGCCCGAAGGCGTTAACGGATGCGGTATGGTCAGCGTCCCGCACTGCAGCCTGTTGTGTCAGTTTTCGGGACCGTAGCCACTACTTCTCGGTCAAGTAACTCCTCAGCTGGCCTCAGAAGGGCTTTTATTTATTTTTTTATTTTAAGGCCTCCTTTCTCTCCATATATCCCGGCCTTCCTCTCACCAATAATGCCTTCTTCGGCGAGCTTCTCGGCTGTACTTTAATGGTATTGGCTGCCTCCTGGAACTATTATTGTTGACTTAACGAGTGAATAACAGAAAAAAAATCTTCTACTTCAAAAACAATCAGAAGTACATTTATTGAGTTAACTTCTTCCACAGCGTAAAAAACGCATGGAATGGTACAAAAGCAACAGAAGCAAACATAAGTGGCCAGTGGTAGGTCATGAAAGGCCTTAGATAAAGAGAAAATTACAATGAAATATATCTTCTCAATATCGAAGGGAGGGAAAGAAACTTGTCCTTGTAGTCAAACAGACGCAAGCATTACGAAAAAACAAAACATGCCGCTCCTCGGCAATAAGTCGAATAACGAAACACAAACACACATTTCCGTTCATTTTCGTTCCGTGTTCGACACGAGAGGAGACGGTTAAGTAATGAAAGTCAGATGTCCTGTATGATCGTCAGGATTGTAGATTCAATTTGGTGAATGCATGTGCAAGCGCAACGTGCAAGAACCTAGCAAAGGTAGCTGCGTACTTCGACTGGGTTTGCGTCTTGTTATTTTCATTCCACAGATAATTTAAAAAGTCCAGTCCGGCCTTCAATTTGAGCGAGAAAAATCGTGTGTCCTAGAATTAACTGCATGGCATTCCGTTTGGTAACGGGATACGCCGTGCACTGTGGAATTAAAGCATAAATTACTGTCACAGATCTAGTATCGACCCGGTTGATGAGCTGTATTATGTCACGTGCTACATTCCAGATGACAGAAGTGTAAGCACACAAGACGTTATTCAAGAGTATCTTCCGTGTCACAATGATCATATGCACTTGATATTAATGGAGTGCAGTTTAGAGTTAGTGGGGATAGTACGATAGACCACTTTAAAGCAAACAGCGTGCCCATCAGCAGGAAGAATCATGGAAGCTAGGTTTCTCCATACCGTCGACCAATCATGTTGGGGCAGTCTATATTCCCATTTGGAGCGTGGCTGTGATCCTCGTACAGCAGTGATGACATCGATGACTTTGTGGCTGCGTGGGCGTGCGAGCTCCAGATAGCTGGTATGTAAGTAATAGCGGCAAACGTAGTTTAACGTAAAAGGAATGTCAGAAACGTCGACTGGGGCTTTCACTGTGGGAGGTAGCGACGGAAGACGACAGCTGTCGTGCTACGGCGATCCTTACCGAGCGCGGCGGTAGTGCGCCTCAAAAAATGTTCAAATGTTTGTTAAGCTTATGGGACTTAACTACGGGGTCATCAGTCCCTAAACTTACAAACAATTTATCAACTACCTTAAACTAAGGACGGCACAAATATCCATGCCCGAGGGGCGATTCGAACCCCCGACCGTGGTGGCCGTGCAGACCGTGACTGAAGCGCCTCAGTCCCCTCGGCCACCTCGGCCGGCAGTGCGCCTCAGAAGAAGCGTCGCACACTTGGCACCAAAGTCTAACAAACTAAGTCCTCCCTCCAGCGGGCCCATGGTGCAGACGTTATAAGAGACTTTAAAAGATTTCACCTTTCCACAATAGCCAGTACACAGCCTGTATAATCGCACGTTAGATTTCCTTAGGTACAGGGAGAACTTGTGCTAAGTGCGTCGCTTTCGCCAGAATATGGGTATTAATGAGAGCCACCTCCTCCTTCAGCGCGAGATTTCTAGCTGCATATATTTTGGCGACAGGACGTATTTTATGCAATTTAGACCGCCAAATAAGCGCCTCCATCTGCTGGAGCTTGGAGGTAAGAAGAACACCTAGCGTCTTGTGATGTTCAACAGTGCAAAACCAGTCCCTACGCCACGCAGACGCTCGAGGGACAAGTGGGAGGAGTGCCGTCTTCTGGGTGTTACCAACAGCACCAGTCGCCTGTTCGAACCGTCGCAGGGTGCAGTGCAAGGTGTCTATGTCTTCGGGCTGTGCAAGAAACACTCCGAGGTCATCTGCATAAGTTTTGCAGACAATCCGATCGATTCCTATCTGGATGCCCTGGCAGTCCTGATGAATGCGTCGGAGCAATCAAGTGCGATGACGTACAGCGCCATCGACAGGGGGCACCCCTGCCAAACTGAACAGCCAATACGAAAAAACAGACTGAGGTGGCTATTGGCAGACATTCTGGACGTTGCATGACGTAATAGATTGCGAACCATTGAGGTAAATTTACAACCAAAGCCCAACTTGACCAGCACCTTACATAAGTACTCGTGACTTATTCGATCAAAGGCATTTTTAAAGTCCACCATCAGTATGGCTGCCGTTCGAAGTCGCAAATTTTTGACGTAGCTGATACAGTCTGTATGCCAAGAGAGCATAAAAAATCTTCCTCTCGCGTATATCACAAGTCTGATTCTCACTAAGAACTAGAAGCAGGACACACTTGAGCTTGTGTGCCACACAACACGTTATGGCCTTACAGTCTGTGCTGAGCAATGTTATTTCAAATGTTCAAATGTTTGTATAATCTATGGGACTTAATTACGGAGTCATCAGTCTCTAAGCTTACAAACTACTTATGAACTAACTAAGACTAAGGATGGCACAAATATTCATGCCCGAGGGGGGATTCGAACCCCCGACCGTAGTGGCCGTGCAGACCGTGACTGAAGCGCCTCAGTCCCCGCGGCCACCGCGGCCGGCGCAATGTTATTTGGCGGATTAGTTGTCGCAGTTGATTTTGGTAAACCTCAAACTCATGCGGAATAATAGCACCATTTTGAATGGCAGTAATCATTTCAACGACTATACCACTAAAAAGGTTAAAAATTGTTAAATAAAATCGCAGTTCCCGTGTCTTCTTCCGCCACAATGCTATCAATTACTATAAAATCGGTAAAATCGTACATAAACAGTAAACGTTATATGCATTAGTTGCTGGTAGAAATTCCGGATTATAAGGTCATGGTCATAAAACTTTTCAGTTGTTCCTAACGTTTCGTCCAGAGGTGCGCTGGACATCTTCGAAGGTCTTCCTCTCAAACAACCGGCTCATCAGAAGCGGAAGTAGGAAGACCTCCGAAGATGTCCGGCGAAACTCTGGACAAAACGTTACGAAAAACTGAATAGTTTTAAGGACCACGGCCTTATAACCCGGAAGTCTAATAGCAACTATAGCATGCGGTCGTGAAAGCCTTCATTGCATGATGATATGCATTGTCCCGCCAAAAGGTCTTTAGGACTACAGCTTTATTATGATTGCGCACCTTGTTCACATTTAGCGTTAAAATATTGCACCTACAAGGGTCAAGAACCATGGTAACATGAAACACACAACATCATCCACTTAATACAGTAACACCAGATAAAACGTTCCGTACAAAGAAGATGGGGTGACACCGTCACTACCGGCTTGACTTTGGAGGGCGACCCACCGCCGACAGCGCCTCCCGAGATCGAGGGAGCGAACATCTCGACGTCAGTAGAGGGGCCCGACTCGGGGTCATGTGCAAGAGGATGAGGGCGGCGTTGGTGCCTGTCTTCCGCTTTGCGTTCGACAATGGCGCAGTCGACTAATCTGACGTGTCCATCGTGTAGTCCGATTCTTCGCTACCGTCTTTTATGCGCAACAGAGTTTGCAGGTTTCGAACAGGTCACGTCCCACCTTTCGGCGGCAACGTTCGCGGTGCTGTCGGGTTTGTCTTGCGATGTGATCGGTGCTAGTGGCTCTCAGTGCCGGATGCGTGCCGTTGCTGCAGGTCTACATACCGGCCTGCGCGGTCCGCGCTCGATCACTCCCGACGCCTAACGCCATGTCTCGGCTCGAGCAGTCGGCACCCGAAGTGTACCGTCGCTCCAAGTCTATGTTCCTGCCGGAACATGCTCGTGCATGTCCAGGTGGTGTGGAGACTGTGATCTTGTCATTGAAGACGGGCTATGATCCTTCAGAGAGAAGCTCTGCGTTTCCAGTTCTGCGCTGCTGCTGGCGCAGCGGACGCGTTGCCCGTAGTTACAGCGCGAGACGTAAAGTTCACGACGCGGGTTCGGCGCTGTGTTCCCGCCCTCTGCGGGAACCGTTGCAGGTGCAGTGGGAATTTGAAACTCGGAGTCGGTTCGGACGCCACGGCCGTGAAAGCTTCCGTAACAGGAGCGGTAACACTAGCACCGACAGCCTCAGAACCTAAACCCTAGGCAACGACCGACGTTGGCGGCGTTACGTCGTGCGGGGGACGCGAAGCAACTACTGCAGGCACTACTGAGGAACCGTAGAGCAGTACATAATGTGACTGGGCGCCGTGGGGACTTCCTGGACAGGTTGGTACGGTGATTCCTGTCGGACTTGCCAGTTAGAGGAAGAATCCTCTGCTGCAATCTAGTTTCTGAGCTCAGAGAAGCTAGGACGAGGTGTTCGACGACAGGTGACGTATCCATAGCGTCGGCGTCGGCCGCTTGGGCGGCATCGGCTACGCGACGAGTCGGAGACGAGGCGACGGGTCCGAGCGCAGTGGCCGCCACTACAGCGAAGGAGGCCTCGTACCACGGCAGCTGGGGGGCGGGGGGCGGGGGGCGGGGGGGCGGGGGACACGCTTGTCGGTACATCTACATAATACATACTCCTAAATCCACCAAAGGTGCATGGCGGAGGGTACACTGTACCATTACTAGGCATTTCGTTTCCTATTCCACCCCCAAATAGAACGAGGGGAAAAATGCCTATATGCCTCTGTACGAGCCCTGATTTCTCTTATCTTGTCATTGTCATCACTGCGCGAAAGGTAAGTAGGTTGCAGCAAGATCGTACTACACTCAGCATCAAATTCCGAACGTCTAAATTTCCACAACAGAACCTCCAGCTTTTAGAACAGTTAGAAATTTTCATCCATAACAGTAAAGCACCACACACCATCTTAAATGAACAAACAGAACTGGCAAATAACTCTTACTACAAAAATTTCAAAGACTCATTAAGCCTGAGGAAACCAAACATACATACACATACTTAGATCACATAACACCTACCCCTCCCCCCCATGCCATTCCCAAATGATACTCCAACCGCATATTTTTAATCTTATAATGCAGTCTATGGATTTTTCTTCAAATGTTACATTAGTGCTACCATTACAGTAATAAGAAATAAAGAAGCCACCACTGTAAGAGAATATTGTAAATAGAAATGTTTGAACACTTTAACTATTAAAACTGTAACTAGTATATAAGTTTAAAATAATATCGATGCATCAACTGCGATCTTTGACACTCAGCTGTAAATATCTCTGTATTGTTAATGTTTGTGAAATATACACAGATGGGCGGTGACACGATCTTTAGCGCTCCCTGCGGTGCCACGCTGTACTTTTAGCCGCAATGTTTTCGGAAGTCGTACAGTCGCTTTCTGAAATCGAGATAGTACGTGTGCGAATCATGCCCAAAGTTTGCGTAACGTATTACTGTGCCAACAGAAGCAAATAAATAAATAAATAAAAATAAAAAAGAACATCATATATGATATCTTAACTATTTTGCGCATTTGAGTAATGTGTTTATCTTCATTTAATATTTTATCCACTGTTTCCGTTGAAAACAATCTGCTGACCTTAAACGGGTTGCTGCAATGAGACGAGAGAATTGGTGTCCGACTCCAAGTGCTTATATTTGTTCTTCAAATCTTGAAACAAAATTTATGTAGGATGTGAATGAAGTAAGGCTAAATATATTTAACGGACCTTTCATCATAAAAGCTAAAACTGCAAGGTAAAACACGAATAAGGGCATTCGCTAATGGCAGTTTCCTTATATTTTGATTTAGGGTACCGCAAACTGATTCATGAAAAAGACAAGCATAACATCCATTACTATTTCAATAGTATAACGACAAACATCAAACTTCTACTGAATGGGTGTCTTAAGTATAACGCTACAGTGTGGGATTGTTTTTACTTGGTCCGTTTCTGCTTCGAACGTTACATGAATTGAAATTAACGTAATCGAACTGTAGAAAGTAAGAAGTCTCTGGGACGTCTACCATTCTTCGAAATTTTTCTGTTAAAAACGGCGTACGAAAATAAACTTAGATTGGTCTTAACCTTCCAGGCCATATCGTTTAGTTGCAAATGCTGCTGATTGTCTGGGATACTGTATTTAAAGTAAAGCTGCTGACACTTTCTAAAAACTATGTATATAAATTGGATTCCACTATCTGCATGGGTGTGCTCAACGGCCACAAAATCATTTTTATCAATAATGAAAGGAGCACCATCAGCCGTAAAATCTTTTGCTTTATTTATGTATACCGATTTCGTTTTTCCAAGAAACCATCTTCAGTGCTGTCAGCAAGTTCAAAACAGCATATTAGTAAAATATATAGTGACATTTACGTCTAACAAATCCATTGACACAGATACATGTGATACTATCTGGTGTCATACAAAGTGTGGTTTGACTTTGTATGACACCAGATAGTATCACTTGTATCTATGTCAATGGATTTGTTAGACGTAAATGTCACTATACATTTTACTAATATGCTGTTTTGAACTTGCTGACAGCACTGAAGATGGTTTCTTGGAAAACCGAAATCGATTTGCATAAATAAAGCAAAAGATTATACGGCTATGCTGCTCCTTTCATTGTTGATAAAATATGTATATAAAGCATTTGTGCACTATACTCGGTGGTGAAATTATTCCGGCCAAAACTGAAAGGTGCAGACAGTTATATTTTAATAATCTTCTAACCTGCTGTCTAATACCACGATCCTCCAGTCTTCCGATAACATGACGGACGGTGGTTCAATTTGCTTCACTCTGGTTGCGGTGTTGCCTCTCTATGGTAGTCTATCTATTTGGAAACACATAATTTTCCGCAACAGTCACTTGTCTGCACCACGGAGCGCAGTGAAACAGACGACAATCAGAAAGCTGGCAGGCCGATACCAGGTGGCGACCACTACTCACTTGTTTAACGCAACAGCCCGTGCTGTTTCCCCAGCTGGGAGGGCTATATTTCGCTACTGTGATAAGGTGTTTCAGAAAAGCCGCCAATGGAGCAGCACGGTCACGAAACTCGCTTTCCTGATGGCGACGCTATAGGTGAAAGCACGCAACGCTGACTTGTTGCCCTGCAGTGAGGTGGTAGTTGGGGTAGCTAATTATCCCCAAGTTCATGAACATTTGAAATTAATACGGGCTAGAAGTTGAAAGAAAAAGGGTTGAATTTCAAAAAGGGGCGAGTATCTTCTTCGTAAGCTGTGAAAAGATTTACCGACGTGAAACACGAAACGGACGAACGATGAATACAATTTTCATGCGAGCAACAGAAACTTGCCTCGTGGTTTAATTCGGTAACACCAACAACGTATCACCCAAATTTGTACCTTCTCTTTGTGGAAATGAATGATCAACACTAATGTGGTGCTTAGGGTGTTGGAAACAAAAGGTAGGAAACGACACTGGATGTATCATTGAAATTTACGTGGTAACACCCCTCCAGTGGCTGCCGGTACGGTGCAAAATTGCTCCTTTTGATGTCAGGCGCAAAGAAACCCTAATGAAAGAATTTAATATATGGCCGCTCCAGATATACCCACCTCGCAAGACCACCCATCATATATCAGCCGCTTGAAGTCCCGCAAACCACCTCTGAAAACAGCCTTCCAGCTGCTTGATACTGACTTCACGCAGAAATCAAGCTGTTTGAGATTTTAGGACGAATGCATTGAGAAAAACAGCAACCTTATAGACGACCCTACGAAGAAGCAACAAGGAATGAGTCTTTCCAGTAGGGAATGGGCTTTGCTTAATCGGTTCCGTACTAGTGTTGGCCAAAACAATTACTGGAAAATTAGGTGAGCTCTTTTTACGGATAACAAAGAATATCCGAAGTAATCACAATAGGTCTGCGCACGACAATGCCACTGTTTAACGAGCTGATGGATTTTCTGTTCCCATAATTCGCTGTGGCTGTGACAAGAGCCAGTCCACTACTGTGCCCTGTACGTCGTCCGAGTAGAAGCGCTTCCCTTTGAAATACTTCTTTTAGCGGACCAAACAGATGGAAGTAACAGGGCGACATGTCGGCACTGTAGGATGGATGCTCAAGCTGCTCCCACTTGGACTTGTCCAGTACACTTTGTGTGACCCTCGAGACGTGTGGACGCGCGTTATCATGGAGCAGAGTAAATTCCTCTGTGAGCAGCCCAGGCCGTCTGCTCTCAATGGACATGCGTAAAGTGCGGTGTGTTTCAATATACACGTCAAAGTTATTGGTGTCTCCTTTATCCAGGAATTCAATGATTATCAGATCTCTCAAGTCGAAAACGAGGCTGAGCATCACATTGCCAGCTGAGGGCACAGCCTTGAATTTTGTAGGGGGGACTGACGATCCACGCTTAGCTTCACTAGATGTCACTCTACTGTATCACAAAATGGCATATCCCGAAGTGGCATAATCAGATTTCAACATTATTGGTACGATAAGATACACCACAGTTCCAAAGATCTGATGATGACTGCTAGATTCATTGAAACCGGTCATCGTGGTAAATAAAAAAACGATCTTAGCAAAACAGTATAAGAGGTTCCGCATTATTAAAGGAAATGAAATGATAGCATCTACTTCTGTTGACCCCTAGTCTTCTACTGAGGCCGGCATGCCTCCAAAGCACTGTGAAATAAAAGAAAAACATTAATAAATCAAAGACGTTTGATTCGCGCCATGTTGTTCGTACCTCCCTGACTTACAAGGAGACGGCTCGACCGTGAGGTCGGGGATTTGTCCGAAATTTTGTGTGGTAAAAGAGGACCCCTAACACCTCACGTGGTTTAAATATTAGGACGCACTACTCGGAAAATCCCGAGAAAAATCGATCCGAAATTTCTTAGGTGCCTTATGAGTATAAAATGTTGGTCCGTCGCTGAGCTGCCGGCTGGCCTAGATGGTTAGGGCTCGGACTTTAATGATAGAGATCTTGGGCTCGATTCCTCCTCCGGCTTTTTTTTTTCTTCTGTTTCATTTTCTGTTTTCCACCAATTATTCAGAAAGTTTCCTAAACCTACATTATCTTTAAAAAATTGGTTACATTATTGAGTAAAAATTATTTTCTTTTAGTCCAACAAAAAAATTCATGGCGGTGGGTTTTCCATTTTTTACTGTAACGTATATGAGGAGAAACGTTGGGTTTTTTATCAGAATAACGAAGTCGATTTGGAAAAAGTCAATTTTTATACATATAATAATTATACACAAGAACGACAGTGGTAATTATCATAAAAACAAACACAGCAATAATTTTTGCGACATCTGGTGCAACATATAAAAGCGGATTTTTTTTTTTTTTTTTTTTTTTTTTTTTTTTTTTTTTTTTTTTTTTTTTTTTTTACAATCACAGGGCGTTTGCAATAAATCTGTACAAAAACATACCCCATTAATACTTACGAAAATGTTTAGTGTTTCTGATAATTTTGAGGCAAACCAGGCATATTGGATTATGTCTCGGAATATTTGTGACGATAATTGATGGTGAATTATGCGCAGATGACTGTTATAATCCCAAGGCGACCCTTTCAAAGCCCCTTTAAACCTCGAAACCTCGTAAGACGAGAAACAACAACGAGCACGAGTATTTTTCAGTGATTGAAAAACTTACTCGAGCAAGAAATAATGTAGGTTTGAAAAACTTTTGAATAATTGGTGTAATAACAAAAGAAAATGAAACAGAAGAAAAAATAAGTGCCGGAGGAGGAATCGAACCCGAGACCTCTGGCTTAAAAGTCCGACCCCAACCATCATTTTTTTTTTTTTTTAACTGACCCCTACACTACTTTTTTTTCTTTCGGGGGGGGGGGGGACCACAAAAGGAAAGGAAACTAAAGTGCCACCGCCACTTTGACCCTAATAAAAAAAAAGAGAACCTCAACCTCTTCAGGCGTTGGCGCCTAACTACCCCTGGAAACTAACTATATAAGGAAACAAAAAGAAAGAAAAGGAAGGGGAATGTGTAGGAGACAAACAAATAAATTCTCTTCATTCACAATACTATGATTTTATTTCATTATTTTTATTTATTTATTTTTATTTAATAGATCTTGATGTTCGGTGTATAGTTCAGATCTCTGTTCCCTGCGGCTAGTAAGTTCAGTCACGGCTTCTCGTAGAATGTGCATTCCGTTGAACAGTTCAAGGAGGGCAGCAGTTCAAACATTTAAAATTCTTCTCTATTGACTGAACACATTCCAGCTGCGGGGAGGGTCGTTGAAAGTACTCCCAAGGAAGTTGGAAAAGTATTGTCTGTATTTAGGATGTCGTACAACTCTGTAATGGCGATCCGTGAGATAAGTCCAAAAATCAAGTTTCGATTTTGCGTTGTGTCCAAAAAGATAATCCAATTCACCGCATTGGTCTTAGCCTTTGGAAAATACACTCGGTCCGAAAATAAGAACGAAGGAGGAGTAACACTCTCTGGAATAGTTCTCGTGAGGAAAGCTATAATACGGCGAATCAGTTGCCAAACGTCAGCAGCTGTACCGCAAACAAAACGATGTTCGTCAGTGTCAGCCACCCCACACCTGGAACAGAGAGGTGATTCGGCGAGGTGGATGCGATGAAGGCGAAATCTGCAAACATGCTTACGATTGACAGTAAGGTACCAGACCGACTGTACATCAGAATCAAGAAAAGAAGCAGATATAGAACGCCAGATGGAGCGCCAGTCAAAATGGGGAAATTTTTGTTCAATTGGGTTTGATGGTAGACTTCTTTGTAGAACATCGTAGACAGCTTTAGTTTTGCGTAAGTACGGGTTGGACAAGTTGAGGTGGAGAGAGCTAGACTCGAGAATAAAATATCTGATATAATGGAAAGGAACTGGAATAACCGACAGCATGACCGGAGCTGACAGTGAGGCCGGCGTATAAGTCGACAATAGAAGACCAGTAAGGCTCGTCGGGCAACGTGTCCATATCGTCAAAAACATGTTCAAATGTTTGTATAGTCTATGGGACTTAACTACGGGGTCATCAGTCCCTAAACTTACAAACTACTGATGAACTACTTACGAACTAGGACGGCACAAATATCCATGCCCGAGGGGGGATTCGAACCCCCGACCGTAGTGGCCGTGCTGACCGTGACTGGAGCGCCTCAGTCACCTCGGCCACCGCGGCCGGCTCCATATCGTCATCTGGGAGCTAATAAAGACGGCACGAGCTCTATCCGGTACGTGATACAGACCGAGACCACCACGGTCGCGGGGAAGGAACCATCTAGGCCAGACGGCGGCTCGGCAATGGATTAACATATTATACTCATAAGGCACCTAAGAAACTTCGAATCGATTTTTATCGGGATTTTTTGAGTAGTGCGTCCTAAAATTTTAAACACGTGAGGTGTTAGGGGTCCACACAAAATTTCACATAAATCCTCGATCTCACGGTCGTGCCTTGTTACAGGCGCGGCGGCCGCAACGAACACTGGCGTTCTGGAGCTTCACCGTACGGTGCACCTCTGCCTTGGGAACTACAACGGCTACTAGCCGTTCGTAACTAAAATTGTATCTGCCGCTGTCTATCGCCCAAAATTTGCTAATAAACTTAAGAAATATAATAAAAATTCTACCTAAATATAGGAACCCTTAAAAACCACGTCCAAACATCGACGGTTTGGGCGACCACCCTTCATTGCAGATGTCGAACGTCATAGGCTCCACAGTCTGGTAATACAAGACAGGGGACGAACTGTGGATGGCACTAATATCAGTATGCTGGGGAGTTTTAAAGTGTTATGAACTCCTAGGGCACCAAGCGATAGTAATGATGGGCTTCCTCCACAGTTGAGCACCCATTTTTGTGCTATTTTAACGACACGACATCAGTAAATGCGACTGAAATAGGCATGTGATGTGACCATCGTCACTCTACGTCGGCGCAGTGTCAGAATGTAGCATGGTCGAGTTAAACGTCACATTATGCCGATGGGACGATGCGAAACCGTCTTCTTCGGGATAATTTTTGGCGACACCTGTACTAGGGGGTGGAGACAAGTTGTCAGCGGATAAATTAAGCTCTGGTCAACATGCACGTGGGAACCCAGGATAATTCGTGCGTAAGTGCCATGACGGCCGTGATGTATCGTACAATGATTGCAGCAACGATTATTTTTTCCCAAACGCAAGGAATTTTTCAACAAGGTAATAGTGCATGTCACAAGGCGACGAGCTCGATAGAGTGGTTCAAAACACTAGTGAGTTGCTGTTGGAACAAAACAAATAAAACACTGCTGATTTGTCGCTGTTTTATTAATAGAACCTCTTTATTACTAGTTTCGGGAGAGTCCCACTATCACATAACCGGTTGAAATTATGAGCAGAGTTCTGCACAGTCAATTATCAAACAACAATAAAATAAAATGTACAAACGATTGTGCATCGTTCACAACATAAAAAGCTCTGACGAATGATGAAATACATCTCCCTAATTTATTGGTTAAAATAATAATAATAATAATAATAATAAAATATTTTTTATTATTTAAAATGATAAAATCAACGTAATGGTTCGTTATAATGATGTAAATTTACAAAAGGTTTGAAAGTGATCGCAATTTGTGAAATGAAAATTAGGGCGCTAAAATTATGACGTGAGCAATATCTCAATTTAGTAGCTGGGGCAAATCACTGTTATTAAAAATTGTGCCTGAAAAATTTTTCTCAACTTAATAGAGCTGGTAAATCGCACAAAAATATTTAATTCTAGCAACCTGCCTAAAATCCTGTCTGATTACGTAGAAGAGCAGCTCGCCACGTATACACTGCACAGAAACTAACGCACTCGTAAAACCCCAATTGATCATAAGTCCACGGCTATCTCAAAAACATTAAAAATAGTTAAATTTCGATAAACTGGCGTCTATCTCACGGACGTTTAGTGCGGAAAAAAAGATTCTAAGATAATTATGAAGTATTGTGCATCGTTCCAACATTTAATTTCGCACACTGCAAGAAAATGGCGGCCGGTAGTAATCTGTAAGAAAAGTTCACACATTCTTAATATATTGTACAGTAAGGAATAATGAGGTGGCTTTTAAATAAAAATTTTGAGGAAAGGCAAATATTCGTTAAACGAAATTAGTTGGTATATATTTTCACATTACTAAACATACACTTACAGTACTTTCCTACACCCATTCTGTGCTCGAAAAGAAATTACAATTCAGACAAATTAAACAAAGAGCAATGCGCTATTGCGTCCGAAACCTATGAATGCTAGGCCAAAAAGATGAAAGAATGGAGACTGCTGCTCCTTCTTATTAAATAAAGCATATGATAAGCGTAAATGTACAGGTAATAATGTGCTTATGAATATTATACTTTCTTTGCATATGTGTCTTGTCGATATGTAATAATTTGCATGAAATAAACACAGAATAATCGTAACAAATATAAGTGATTAATTATGCAGAATAAATAAATAAATATTGAAATAAAGTCAAGGCGGCGCATGAAACGTTATAATGACTAACACGCCAAAAGCAGCTAGTGACGTGCATTATAGGAAGTCTGCTACATAACTTTGAAAATCAAAATTCCTATTACGAAGTACATTTTAAGTTCACCAGAGGGTGTGTGGAAGGTGACGCTTTTAACCCTAGCAGCAAGCGTGCTCTTTAATATTACAGGAGCAGGCACGCCGTGTATTATGTATAGATTGATGGTAAGGGGCGATTTATTGCAGTTGGTTCAGCACTTTAGATTACAATGAGTATTTATATTTCATACCACGTCACCAGGATGCCATAAGGATACGCTCATCTGCGCGTTGCCCACGGCACCCGTATGGCGTAAGGACGCGCTTCTACCGGCCTCCTGAAAATCATTTTTCGTATCGCAGAATAATTTTTCTCACTTCGTGTAAAGGTAGTTCGTTTTTCTTCGGCCAATGGTCAGCGTTTGCCGACTAACGTAATGAGAGTAGTAACAAGATCCGGCGAGTGTTTTGCACTCCATACGCGCGCGTTATTAACATAAAAATTACATTCACAAAGCTAACGGAGTGTTTAATATTCGTCGCGACAAAGTGAAAAAAAACTGGTAAACACATAAGAACGGAAAGCAGTTGATGTTGCAACAATTGTAACGTCGGCCTTTGCTACCCTGGTTTACCACACGAAAATTAATTACATGTGAACCACAAATGTCGTTAGTTGCAGGTATCTACCTGTGAATATAAAATAAGTAATTATTGTACTATCTGTTACCAGATTTCAGCATTTTGCAATTTCATTTAAAAGATTTATCAGATATTTCAGTACACAGCCATTACCAGATGGGAAATGGTAGTGGTGAAAGAGTTAAGGTTATGCGTACCAGTAGTTTTACATACGTTATAAATGCTCATATGTTACATTGGCATAATATACTTTCAAATTATTTTTCCTCAGGGGAATGCAAAACGCACTTTTCGAAGCGGAGTGACAATTGCAAACATAATCATTGCATGATCTACGTCATTTGTTATGGGGCTATTTTTTCCCTTCCACAAATTGCACGTCTACCTTTCTTCTGCTTTGTTCTCTCTTGAATATGCGTCTCTAACTTTCTATCGACGAAGATACATACCGGTAAACTTGGTATCACAGATCTTTAGATAAGTTGTGGCTTTATGAGTTGGAAAAAAATGTTATTGAGAAAAACTCGACGAAAAGGTTTGTTGTTCTAGTCACTGCGCTTTGAAACCTGCCACGTTGAACAACGCATGTCACAGAACCCCATTGTCGTCTTGACATGTGTTTCAGTGAACACTTATTACACATTTGGTCAACAGCATCAGCCCCACTCTCTGTCATGTTATAATTTAGTATAGTGCAAGGTTCCTTTGTGGCGTAATATAATGTGCCTTCGTTGTGCATAGTGGAAATTAGAACAACAGATTTTTTACGTTTTTTTACATACGATATCGTAGTAATACCTTTCTGGCATCCAAAAATTGCAGGACAGATTTCTCTGCACTTGCTGGGCAAAAATTCAGTGGAATATCAGTCCTTTCTCAGGGTTCCTACAAATTTTGTTTTGTGACAAAGAGAGAGAGAGAGAGAGAGAGAGAGAGAGAGAGAGAGAGAGAGAGAGAGAGATCGGATAACTAGTTATCTATTGTGAGATTTCTATTTGTACGCTTTATGGCCTCCGTCAATCTGGACACAATATCAAATGACTTGTTAGAAACACAATATTGTCCTTCGGCTGTTTGCCACAGTACACTTCCAACTAACCAGAGTAGGATGACGTAACATCTCGCAGAGCAAATATTTAGCTGGCTTGATCGGAATGTATTGTACGAAGCTGCAACGGCCTCTGAATGTTTCACGGTGCTCCACGAAAAGGCAGGGAATTTGGTTTTACTACCATAAGAGCGATTGTATGTGCAGTGATGTATGTTATGTACAGTTGTGTAGTTTTGTACTGGTCCATTGTGCATATTACGTATCTAATGCACAAAATGTTATTTTTTTCCTTTTCAGGATGGCTCAACTAACGAATTTCCTTTGGAAGAAAGAGCATCCGACTTGGGGACTAAGGAAATGCAGTGACATTTTACGATACTCCTTCAGTGCAGTAGGTAAAAATCATCTTTCCGATTTTGTGTAAGCACAAAAGAGGAAGGTGTTGCTTGCTGCAAACGTGCACAAGCGAGGATCTGAGATGACATTTCAAATCGCGAAGCCAACAAAACAAAGTTTTGGAGCTTGGCGTGACACCAGAAAGACCAAAAAGGACACCACCAGCCAGCATGAAGGTCAAGGACATCTACCAAGATACAGGAGAAAGAAGAAAACAGTGAAACTATGTGGTGTGTAAGGATGAGGTGTACACCCAAATATTCCAAGATAATAACACAGTTATGGGTGATCACGAATGGACATGGCAACAAGATGGTGCGAAGCCCCATACAGCCGGGGATACTGCGAAATGGATAAGAATTAATGCTCCTAACTACGTCGAACCTAACGACTGCTCCTTTAAAAGTCCAGATCTCGTGGTGACGGATTATTGTATTTGGGTGTACTGCCACAGATGATTCAAGCGCACAGGAGATACATCAGAAACACTGATGGCCTGAAAGCTGTACTGATAGACGCCTGGAACAACGTAATATTTGAATCTACACAGAATGCCACGGAACGTTGGTTACAACACCGCTGTGTGAAAAGCAAAGAGACTCATTTTGAATCCATCCATTGATTATGGACATTCGAGTGACAGAGTAGACTATAAATTGATTTATTATTATTATCATCATTAATACCTAAAATATATTATGAATATGTGAAATATAAATTACATGCGTGTCCAAAAAATACCGCAGAATCTAAAGAAATTTGGTGATTTTTGTGGGGCACACCACGGTGATGTGGCCGAGCGTTCTAAGGTGCCTTGCTGCGGAGCGGGTGGTTGCTCGCCGTCGGGGGGTTCGAGACCTCCCTCGGGCATGCGTGTTTGTGTTGTCCTTCGCTCAAGTTACTTTAAGTTAAAGTAGTTTGTAAAATAAGGGACTGATGGCAACGTAGTTAAGTCCCTTAGATTTACAAATATTTGAACTTTTTCTAGGGCTTCCTGTAGTTTCTCGTCCGTAGTAACAATTAATCCAAGATTGTAACTGTTCAAGCAGTATTTCAGCCCACATATGAAATTTTGAAAAAAGATTGGATGGCAGTATAAGGATATTTCAAACAAATTTCCCTAAAATAACAGGACCTTCACCCATGCGGTACAGTAAAATAAAGAATTACAAGATTTAATCAACTATTGTAAAAGTAGCTTAGATACAATACGTAACTCAAGTGCATGTCAGGGTTTATAAAATAAATTTAATAACAACCCACCAATATAAAAGTATTTGTTTGTGAAAAATGTTAACTTGTATTAGAAGCAACAGCCTTGCTGTTAGGACGAAAGGAATTCATAATACACGAAAACATCAGACCACAAAGTCATAAACAGAAAAATCCTCTAGCGCAAAAATACAGTAGGGTAAGGTGGTACAAATTCGATATAGGTGAAACATAAGTTTTCGTTATTTGTCTGTCTCGTATTGTGGCGTTGTAGTGCAGCAGGTTTCTACAGCTCCTCCTGTCTTTTGTAGGAACATACCACTTTGTGCTAAGGAGATATAAATTATGCCTTGTTAAGAGGTTAGTGAAGCTATTTAGTCTAATGCGCTCTTATAAATTTTCTAGTTAAGGCTGGCTGGATTCGCTGCAAAAAATGCAATGTTTGCTACCACGAAGTATGCGCTGGTGCCTGACGGTAAAAGTGCTTTTTATATGAAAGATGCCCGTAATCAAAATTGTACCAACAAGTGTTACCAATTGTACCTAGTGTGGCACATTTTCGATCGAATTTTCTCAAGTCTGTACTTATTTGTGTTTAAACATCCATGAACAAGTGCCATAGTTAATATTATTTCTTTTCTTAGTACATTTCCAGTCACAATAACATGTGTCCGAAATAAAATTGTACCACCTTACCCTATATATTACTTGGGACAGAATGTCGTCAAAGGGATACAAAGGTTCGGCAATAAAGGGATTTTAAACAATGTTTTTATGAAAACTCAACAAAGTGACACACTAAAACCGAGTAAAATCCATATTTATAAGTAACGTTATCACTATGCTGCTGCACTCAGTACAGCGGAATTCTGGCATTCAAGACGTAAAAATTGACGCTTTACAATCTGCTATTAAAATAGTATCTTGTAAACTGAAGAAAGTTTATTGTCGGGCCCTATGGTCTTTTGGGGTAAAGTGCTCGACTGGAAACGAATAGTCGCGGGTTCAAAACCCGATCGGACCTGGGATTTTTTAGTCTGTACTTTAACCCATCCTTCACCTCTCAATGATGTGAGGAGACGCCAGAAACGACACGTGGTTCGAATTCCACGTTAAGCTGTAGGTCCCCTTTCCCCGGTTGGATAACTGGGGTAGGCTAGGGACACGCATGTCGCCGAAGTGGAATTAAATTGAGCCACATGAAATTATTATTACTTTAGAATTAATATGTCGCGGCCGGGACTCGAACCTGAGACCTCATGCTTACTAGGCTGATAGGATACCAACCTTGTTTTGGGTTGTTCTGTTACCTGCGGTCGCTGATTGTGTTTGTTCTTTGTTGTACTAGGTGTTCTTGGCTCAGCTCTTTTTTTTCTTTCTTTCTTCTTCTTCTTCTTCTTTCTATTATGGTGGCATTCAGCCCTCTGATAGGTTTGATACATTTTGATAAGGAAACAATAGGCAGAGTTGAAATTTATGTAGTGGAGGGCGACGTGCCTGAAGACCGTCAAGTCGCTGTTTCCATGAAGTCTCAGTGGCCTAGTGGTATGTGCGTGCGATGTCGTGTGACGGGCACAGATGAACATCGCCTGGCACGCGGAACATCAGCGGACGCGTGGCTTCTAAGTATCTCCGAGTGCCACCACACTTTATCGAGCCTAAAATACTAATTCGACCGGGTCAAACATAATTTTCCCAATCGAAGACACAGGCAATAAACTAGATAAAGGACTGTCCATATGTAATATTTTTCTCTTCTCCATCAAAGATGTCCTTTAATAAGCGGTATGCAGCCAAGATCGCTGTCTTCATTTAATTACGTAACCGGTTTCGGCGTGCTAGACGCCATCTTCAGACCTGTAGTAATGTTCTACTTGAATTCACTGGTATTACAACAATTTTTATATAGCAAAACGGTGTGCATCCACATTGATGTGTCATTAAAATAAAATTTGGATCTACACCGTTTTGCTATGTAAAAATTGTTGTAATAGCAGTGAATTCATGTAAAAAATTACTACAGGTCTGAAGATGGCGTCTGGCACGCTGAAACCGGTTATGTAATTAAAAGAAGATAGCAACTTGGCTGCAAACCTCTTATTAAACAATTCTAGATCGCCCCAATAATGAGTTCCTTATACAAATATGCCCTTGATTTTTGAATCTTCTTACAGGAAAGACACGATAAACTGCAGTACTTTTCCCGATATTGTTAGAATTTTACGAATTACTTAAGTAGTATATTCAATGATGCCCCTCAAAGCTGGGCGTTCCTGCGTAAGAGGAGATGACGCTATGATCACTGATTCACAATTAGAAACACAACACGCATCATGGTGATCATACGAGAAGACCTATTCGAGTATCCATTATGAAGAGTTAACACAAGAAAAGCTTACCTTCAGATACTTTGAATAGTCGCCTCTATAATAGCGGAGGGATGCCTTCAGTTTATTTATTGTTCTACTAGCTGCAAGTACCCGGCTTTACCCGGGTTTTAAATTAAGGGAACAGACAACAATTGCATCTTATATGTATAGAGATTGCAGTCGAAGTCTGTAAGTAAAATACTCTCCCCCATGCACCGAACGAAATTTTACTTAGACAGTAACCTTCATCTTGTTTTCAAGAACAAGTGTACAAAATTTCATCCAGATCGGAGCAAAACTGTCAATTTTTGGCGAAATCCATAAGTACCTTCCACCATGCACTCAACTAAATTTTATGTAGACAGTGCCGTTCCTGTTGTTTTGAAGGTCAATTGTACAAACTTTCATCGAGATCAGTGCGAAGATATAGATTTACACGGACACATTGAAAATGCACTTTCACTTTTTCTCAAATTTTCCAAAAAATGGAACGAAACCTGTTTAAGAAACTTCCCCATGTAATTTTGTGCACGTGTACCAATTTCACGTTATTTGCTTGTCTGGATCTGAGTAATAAAAGAACAGACAGACAGACAACAAATGCGTCTTTTAAGTATAGAGACATTCCCTAAATAACTGTTATGAATTAATAAGTAAATAACGGTATAATGGGGAAAAACGCGGATGAAAAGAATAAAAAATTTAAATAAAAGAATAAAAACAACAAAAAAGTGGTTAGGATAAGGTGGTACATATTCGGTATAGGTACAATTCCGATCAACATAAGTTTTCGCGCCATTTGTCAGTCTCGTATTGTCTCGTTGTGTGGCTTTGTAGTGTAGCAGGCTTCTACAGCTCCTCCTGTCTTTTCCAAGAAAACAACACTTTGTAGTAAGGAGATATAAATTTTTTCCTGTTAAGTGGTAAGTCAAGCTACTTACTCTAACGCACTGTTATAAATTATCTAGTTAAGGGTGACTGGATTCGCTGCCAAAAATGCAATGTTTGGTACCACGAACTATGCGTTGGTATCTGACAGAAAAATGATTTTTATGTGGAAGATGCACGTAATCAAAATTGTACGAGGATTTGATCACAATTTTACGTAGTGTGGTACATTTTCGGTAGATTTTTCTCAATTCTGTAACCTTTTTTGTGTTTATACCAAACATTTGTAATTGTCTAATATTTGTGATTCATATTCATTAAACATCCAACAACAAGTTCCATAGTTAAAATTATTTGTTTTCTCAATATATTTCCAGTTACAATAACATTTGTCCGAAATGATCGAAATTGTACCACCTTCCCCTATGGCGTCTGCGTAGTAAGCAGTAGATCCCGGATTCTAATCCCGGCCGCGACAAAAAATTTAATTCAATGTCTCTAGTTCAGTTTAATATCTTTAACAGATATCGAGACAAAATATATCTCTGGAATTTGTTTATTTGATATTTATAAAGCACAAATTGTTATAAGGGGGTTTCACTAAGTGTGTTTGCCTCTGTAACTTATAAAATAATAGGTGACGGGAAATTTTAATGCTATAGGTCAACACAAGAAATGTTACACTTTTTGCGGAGCTATGATCATAGTTTATTGTATCATTTTCCAATGAGTTACAGCACAAAGATATAATTTTTTAAATGAAACAATAGTTTCTTCTATCGTGCATTGTAATCGTTGAAACCAGCTACGTCGAAATCAATTTAAACTACATTCCTATCACTGTTAGTTTCACGTGCTGGTTTCAAAGATTCCAATGCACGATAGGAAAAACTATTGTTCCATTTTAAAAATTATATCTTTGTGCTGTAACTCTTTGGAAAATGATACAATAAACTAAGTTCATTACTCCGCAGAAAGTGTAACATTTCTTGTGTTGACCTACCGCATTAAAATTTCCTGTCACCTATTATTTTATAAATTACAGAGGCAAACACACTTAGTGAAACACCCCGTATAACTAGAAGGTCAATCGAGTAGGTTCTTCTTCAACGGTAGTAGAGTCCTGCCAGGCCTCTCCAGAACCGTGGACGGAAACACGTGAGCGAGCGCAGGCGGTAGTAAAACCCGCGCGTCACCTGCGGGGAAGCCCCTGCGATATCTCAGCCACGCACAATATCGCCTGGCCACTGTGCGGCTGCGCCTACCTCTAGGGGGGTAGGCCGTCCCGCGACGCTTTTCCAGCCGGCCGCGCATTACGCAGTATTGGCCGAGGCAAGGCGCCGGCCAATCGATACGCGAACGCAACGCTACGCCACGCCGCGCCGGCCGCAGCTGGAGATGATTATCTCACGAGCACGCTGGCCGTACCAGTAATTACGTGCGGCCCCAGTAAGATTTGTGAGCGCTTTATTAACGCGCAGCCACCAGCCAGGGCTGGCGAACCTAAAGAGGCGGATAGGAGCGCCTCGTCAAACATGCCAATTCGCTTTATCCTGCGACTCAATTATCAATACTTCGCGAGGCCCCTTACTATGAATATAATGCTGCGGCCAGTTCACTGCATACCGTTACTGACAATAGTGGCTCTCATGCAAAGGAAATATCCACTTCTAGAATTAGGTCAATTTCAAACTTTCAAACGAAGAATGAAAACTGAAGGAATGTTGGAAAATAGGAAGCGATGTACTGGCAGAATTGAAGTCGTCGGGCGGCAACGTGAGTCGTGTCGGGATACCTCAGTGGTAGAGCGCTTGCCCGCGAAAGGCAAAGGTCCCAGGTTCGAGTCCCTGTTCCGGCACACAATTTTAATCTGCCAGGAAGTTGTTTGGAAGAAATGTATTCATCTGCTGAAATTTATTAATTTCTATTGACTTCCGTAATGCCATTTTTATTTTAAACTTGCGAACATGGAAATGCTTTCAAATTGCTAACGTCCGTGAAAAATTGGATATACAGCCAATTCGTCTTCCTTTCCCCTGTATACCTCTTTTACTCCCTCTTTAATTGTCCATCTCCTCCTCCTCCCCCTATATCTGTCCACCACCTTCATCAAACTACTTGTACACCACATGATCGACTGGAGAGTGTCCGCAACTGCACTGTATTACTTCAAATGTCTTTCTTTCCATGAATAGTTACACATATATTTGTTTAACTAGATGACCCGGTGAACTTCGTATCACTTACATCTTAATATAAACCATATTACCTTAAGTCATATTTATATTAGACCAAGTACATTTATAAAAGGCATCGTCAGATAGTTTTCTCGAATTTTCCAATTTTCCGGTCGATTTTACAGAAAGTTTATTTCATACAAACCTTGTCTTGTCAAGCCGTACTCAAGTGAAGCTCTTACAAACATGTGGCAATTGATTTTTATTCATAGAGAAAAATCGCTTTCTGTTTTCTCTAAATTTTCCTACTTTCCGGGCGACTTTTCCAAATTTTTATTTAATGGGAACCTTCCTCTTGCTTTCAACATGAAATGTACAGAAATTTTATCGCAATTAGAGGAACGGTATTGATAGCTCGCTGGGAAAAGCTGTTTCAGTATTTCCCGATTCTCCTCTTTTTCTGACAAGTTTTCCATATTTTATCAGCGTGCAAACTTTCCTTAGACTTACATTAATATTTCAAGACGAAAATTAGCCAAATGGGTTCAGCCGTTCTTGAGTTTTAGCGAGACTAACGAACAGCATTTCATTTTTATATATACAGATTACATGTTTCGATCACTTGGACCATCTTCAGATCTTATACTTGCGTACGCAGCTTGTATTGCTGAGTTCCAATTAGTACTCAGCCAGACAAGTTCTGGACGCAAGTATAAAATCTGAAGTGGTCGTAACATGTAATTAAACAAATGTAAGTGAAACTGTTGACGGAAATAAATACATCTGAAATAATTTGTACATCTCTTTTCCCACATCTCCTCCTCTGCCTCTATATCCACCCTCCTTTTTTTTTAAATTATTTTTCATACTGCACGTACACCAACCGATGTATCATCCCATCATTGTTGTCATTTATTTTCTAAACAAATAAACCACGAACTAAAAGAAATTGACTGTTTTCAGCACACTAATTACTGCGGAGTGACAGCAGTCCAATCGTTTCACCACAACAAAGATATGATGACCACAGAGACACTAAAATATAGCTTCAAATTTTATTCATTGTTATCAAAATATCTGTTACTGCTATGGGGACATGCGACACCTGAATTGACAAAATAAACTTCACGCTTATTAATAAAACCAGGTTACTAACATGCCCTTCAAATATCCGACTTTCCGGGTGTATTTTCAGACAAATTTCTTGGTGAGTACGAAGTCTTTCTCGGCCACACTTCTGTATAAAACTTTGTCGGACTTCTTGCCGCTTCAAATCTTGATAAAATTTCAAGCTTTCGAAGATATCCTCCATCTTCTTCGTCAGGCCCCTGAAGAAAAAGATGGAGGATATCTTCGAAAGCCTGAAATTTTATCAAGAGTTGACGCGGCAAGAAGTCCGACAAAGTTTTATACAACTTTCTTGGTATTTTCATACGAAAATATCATTCAAATTTCCGATTTCCCGGGTGGATTTTCAAAAAATGTAGTGTTATGCAAATCTAATTACGAACACATCAATAACAACGAATTCAGACAAACCGATCGAGCCGTTCTGAAATGATGATATTTCACACATGCAGTAATAAGAATTTTGCAACTTGTTTTAGTCCATCGCCTCTTCTCTTGACTTTTTGCAAACTATTTATCCCCCCCCCCCCTCTCTCTCTCACTCTGTCTGTCTCTCTCTCTCTCTCTCTCTCTCTCTATCTATCTATCTATCTTTCTGTCTGTATCAATCTCCTCCTCGTTTTCTACATATATCCGCTCTCGTCTCGTCCTACTCCTCCTCTTCTCCTCCATCCATCGTCCCTTCTTTTTTCTGTAAAGACTGTGTTCCTTATTTCTTATTTCAACAATGGTACGTGTAATACACTGTAACATTTACCACAACGTGTATTTATGCGAATCTTCCATTGGCCCATCGCCTCTATCCTCCTATGCTCCTCACTTCTTCTGTCCATGCCCTCGTAGACCTATCTCTGTATATTTTTCCCTACATCTCACGGTATCGTATCGAACGTTCATTGTGAATAATTAAGTTACCGTCCGCCATGCACCAAAGAGAGACTTGCAGAGAATAAAAGACTTCTCCACGGTAAGCTGCATGCATGTGCCACGTTTTACAATGCTCGTCAAAACGGTACTAATATCTATTGCTCGGTGACAAGACGTCGAAATTTCTGCAAAGTACAGTCCACAAGCAACATACATTGGATTGTAGAGCATAAAAATCTCATCCATCAAAAAATACAGAAATGTGCCAAACTTGAAGGTGCTCCATCAAACATCATATGTCAACCCTATAGTCAGCTATGTACTCAAATTACGATTTTCACCCGTGTTGTAACTGCACCGACCCTGTTTGTCTAAATATTTTACAGGGTCATAAAAAAACAAACAAAAGTTATCCTTCTCCATCGTCCTGATCATCAGTTATAGTGTTGCGTTTTTTAAAACATACAGTGAAAAACGCACTTTCAATTTGTGTAAAAATTTCCAGTTTTCGTTAGATTTTTCCAAATATTTTCTTGCATATAAACCTTGTCCTGAGTATTACGAACACAACGAAGAAAACAGCTCACCGTAATCGGCGCATTTGTTCTCAAGCAATCCTCTTACACGCATGCGATAAATAATTTTTATATATACAAGTAGTAGAACAACTGTCCTCAACATTTTAGATGTTCTTTGTCTGTCTTATACTAAGAAACAGTACAAGAGAGCGAGTGAGCGATGTGCAGCCAGTCTCTGTAATGGGTTTGTTACAAGCCTGCTGTGCTGAAATATTATAACGTACTTCATGCACATAAAATATACTCCTATTACGGCAAATTTCGTGTGAATGACAGTGTTGCCTATAGAAGGGCCGTTTTGTCAGCAGGCTAGACAACTGCATTTACAGTGTCCACTCAGTCAATTTTGAAAATGATTCTGAACTCCTTTAAATCATTGATTTACGTACTTCTATCATGTAAATATGTTAACATGTCGTGTCTAGTGAACGAGTGTAATAAAGAGCGAAATTGGTGCTCAGAACTAGGTAACAGTGAAGTCAATGTAGTGTCGAAGCAAGTGATGCAATCAAAGAGAACTGCACTACTATCGATACGGACAGTCGCTCCCACGCGAACATTGACAGCTGGCAAAACACTATCTGTAGTCAAATGTTTGTAAATCTAAGGGTGTTAACTTTTGTGGTTATTAGTCCCTAGAATTGCAAACTACTTAAACTAACCCAAGGACCACACACACACACACACACACACACACACACACACACACACACACACACACTGTAAGACCACCGTTATTTGTAAAATTAATTCCAGCTGAAAAGAGCCAGTTAAAAGCTTACTTTAAACATATAATTCTGACCGTAAAAACCAGTTAAAGGATTCGTGAGAACTACGGACTACGTCCTGCAACAGAATGTTGTTCCCCGGCCAAAAATTCACGAGAATTACACACAAACCCCTCTACAGCTACATAATCCCTATGCTCTCTAAAAATCACTTGGAAAAGCTTTAAGGTACACCATGCTGAGCGACCTCATAATAGCAGTTCGGCAAAGGGGATACGGTTAGACTATTCAGCACCAACCACATTCATCATAGATGTTCAGAAATCTTCCCTCTAGAAAATGTTCTCCAGTCACTCAGGAAATTCAGCAAGCACAAGCATCTAACTGACTTCTACAATCGCCAAGAATTTTTATACGAGGTTCACTCCAAAAGAGATGCACACTACTTAAAAAAAAAAAAAAAAAAAAAGATGGCTGCTACACTTGACGTACGGGGGACTGATGACCCAGTAGTTTGGTTTCCTTTAAACAACAACAACAACAACTTGACGTACGTCAGAAGCAACGTGCTGTCATTGAATTCCTTTGCAGTGGAAACGAGACAGTGGGAAACATCCACAAGAGGTTGAAAACGGTGTATGGATATGCTGCTGTCGATCGCAGTACAGTCGGTGGGCTAGCAGGTTACGTGATGAAAGCGAGTACAGCAATATTTAGGATCGTCCTCGTAGCAGCAGGCCTCATACTGCAAACACTCCAGACAATGTGCAGAGAGTTTACGAATTGGTGACTGCGGTCAGACGCATCTCAGTGAACGAATTGTCACACTACGTTGGGATAGGGGAAGAAACTGGAAGACTCTCTTCGTGGAACAAGGTTTGAAGATGATGAATCCCTTGTGCTCGCTGCCAAACAGTGGCTCTAACGTGTTGGTCCAGAATTTTACTGTGCGGATATACAGGCGCAGGTTCCAAGATTGCGTAAGGCAGTTGAGATGGATGGGGATTATGTGGAAAAATGAAAATATTGTTCCTAAAGGATTTATCTACACACTGTAAAACTTTCAAACATGTAGAATAAAAAATGCATTTAAAAAATAGTGTGCATTTCTTTTGGAGTGACGCTCGTATATACAGTTATTTATTGTTTCTTCTTGGAGCAGTCACACTGTTTTACAAATGTCACAATAAAAAGACTTAGAAAAAACATTGTGGAATGTTGGGGCTATAAAGGCACACTCCAGCTCCGATGATTTATTTTTAAATGAATGTTCGGTTCTCACTGCTTCAAATTGTTGTCATGTCAGTTAGGGAACGCTAAACGGTATTGCTTTTAGAGGAACGGTTTTTAAAATGTTCAAATGTTTGTAAATCTATGGGACTTAACTGCTTTGCTATTAGTCCCTAGGTTTACAAACTACCTAAACTATTTATAATCTTCTGGGCCCGCTGCGCCCTATTTGTCATTTAGAGACATTATAAATTATTAATACCAAAGACGCTGCTTTTTATTAAATTATTTAACACGACAGGCCTGTTTCGGCGTGAATGCCATCGTCAAGTGTACCTTGTAAAATCGCTGCTTCTCTTATACGTATACGTTCTTATTTACATCTGTAAAAGAACTGTTGTTGTTATAGTTCTTATATATATATATATATATATATATATATATATATATATATATATAATTTTTAAATATAATTCTTATGTTGTCGACGTTTGACAGCTATTTTGACAGATGTCAAACCGACATTAACAATTTATAATACTTAAACTAAGATAAAATAACGTAAGGACAACACACACACACACACACACACACACACACACACACACAAACATGCACTAGGGAGGACTCGAACCTCCAAGGCGAAAGTCGGCGCGCACCGCATCATGGCGTCTCAGTGCGCACGGCTATTCCGCCGCGGCGGAACGGTTTTTCTCTTGGGGATTCTCCGAAAAAGCTTCTATCCCTACATTCGCTTGGCACCTACAGCCATCACTGTGCAATTTCATTGTAAAAGCAAACCATGGGCCTGCGCAGCTAAACAGCCCCTTTCAACGGCGTAACACTAGGAGCCCTTTGTAAATGCGACATAAACTCACTGAGGAGGCAGGCGACCATAATGAAATGATTAGGTAGTACTGCTATGAAGCTGCTTAGGTCGCAAATTCTTTATTATAGGTCACACTTCGTGTTCAGCGTGCCCTCAAAAATGACGCGTTTCGGCTTTACCATCATCAGATTAGCACATCTTCCGTGCCATGTGCACACGTGAACAGGTGGAAGATGTTGTTTGATATACATACAAAAGCAGACTACCTGTACTACGTTGCACATGAAGTGTGACCTATAATAAAGAATTTGCGAACTAACCAGCTTCATAGCAGTACTACCAAATCACTATTAGCCCTATTCTTTTTCTTTTGGGTGCTCTGTCGATAGGTTAGGTAAATGAGCGCATCGAGAGGTGAAGTTACCGCTACCGTTTTTCCGTGAAATTCTATAAGGCGTTCGGTAGCGACTCGCTCCGCCTCTTCGGATGCAAAGCTGGGCCCGTGCTGTTTCGTAATAACCTCACGTCAGTCAATCGCGTAGCTACAGCTTCGTGTGACCACTGCTCACCCGGAACAACGTATCGAAATGCTCCACACGTAAAGCGGCCAGCCGACGCAATCCGACTCGATATTCTCATTCTTGTTCACAATATATACTGCCGTATGTAAGTGGAAACATTTGAAGAAAATGAGGTTAGTGCGTCCACGTAACAGACACTCAAATGGCTTCACATATTGCATTTGTTCCCTGTGTCTGGTACTTTCAAAATAAAATTGCAGTCACCTGCCTTTCTCTCTTTTATATTTGTAAAGATTATCAGAGAAGTGTCGTAACTTTTTGTAGTCACTGATTAAGCCACATTTCAAAATACAGTTTTACTTTTGAAGTAACATATCTGCAGAATTTAATCAGATTCAAAACTAGAGTTCACGTTAAGGGGAAACGTCGGCGGCGATTCTGCAGCGAGCATAGGTTGGCAACGCACGTCACCAAGCAAAAGGCACGCAACTAACACTTGTTCCATTTACGCTCATCCATTAACTTACCAAGCCACATGATTTTATTAAAAATACTAATTACTGGAAATATTAATCATTTCCTAAAGTTGTGTGTGAATATTTAATATTTCGTCACATTTTTCGGCAAACAGGACAGTCTCCAGAATGAAACTTTCACTGCCGGCCGCGGTGGCCGAGGGGACTGAGGCGCTTCAGTCACGGTCTGCACGGCCACTACGGTCGGGGTTTCGAATCCCCCCCTCGGGCGTGGATATTTGTACCGTCCTTAGTTGTAGATAGTTCATAAGTAGTTTGTAAGTTTAGGGACTGATGACCCCGTAGTTAAGTCCCTTAAGCTTAACAAACATTTGAACATTTGAACATTTGAAACTTTCACTCTGCAGCGGAGTCTGCGCTGATATGAAACTTCCTGGCAGATTAAAATTGTGTTCGGGAACCAGGACGCGGACCCCGGACCTTTGCCTTTCCCGGGCAAGCGCACTACCGACTGTGCTATCCCGACACGACTCACGATGTCGCCTCACAACTTTACTTCCGCCAGTACCCCGCCTCCCACTTTCCAAACTTCACAGAAGCTCTCCTGCGAACCTGGCAAGACTAGCACTCCTGGAAGAATGGATATGGTGGAGACATGGCTTAGCCACAGTCTAAGGGATGTTTCCAGAATGAAACTTTCACTCTTAAGCTAAGGTCCCAGGTTCGAGTCCCGGTTCCGCCACACAGTTTTAATCTGTCAGGAAGTTTCATACCAGCGCTCACTCCGCTGCAGAGTGAAAGTTTCATTCTGGAAACATCCTTTAGGCTGTCGCTAAGACATGTCTCCACAATATCCTTTCTTCCAGGAGTGCTAGTGTTGTAAGGTTCGCAGGAGAGCTTCTGTGAAGTTTGGAAAGTAGGAGGCGGGGTACTGGCGGAAGTAAAGTTGTGAGGCGGCATCGTGGGCCATGTCGGGATAGCTCAGTCGGTAGATAGCTTGCCCGCAAAAGGCAAAGGTGCCAGGTTCTAGTCCCGTTCCGGCACAAAATTTTTATCGCCATGAAGTTTCGGGATTGTCTCACGTGGCACAAGGATTTTCTCTAACTTCTTATCAGTATCTCTTCTGTATTTTGTAATTTAATATCAGTTCCGACAGTGGCTTCTTCCCCTTTGTTTGTCCAAAATGTATCAAGTACCTCTAAAATTCTTCCATTTACATGATGAAAAATCATTGCAAACCCAACACCGGGAAAATTTCACATAAATGGAAGCCGAAATTCCACAAAATATTCGGTGTTTGTATAGTTCACACGAGGAACATTCCTTGAGCCTTCGACTTGTAACAGCAGCGCCCCTGGTCTATCATTTAATTTTATAAACATAAGCTCTGGGCACGATCCTGACAGTCTATATGTGAAGCCTGCCTCCGCCACATCACTCAGTTTTGGAGAAGTGTTCGTATTGTAGAGCTGATATTTTAGGTCACTTAAAACAGGGATAAATATTAGGACGGTTTAACAGTGTTACAACGTGTTAAAAGAGTGTAAATTAGCAGTTAAAAATGTAAGTTTTGAAATATATTATGATGTGTATTTATTACTATTTATTCAAGAAAGTATATTGTTTGAAAGTACATACTTTGCTGTGGCTTTCAGATCTATACATTAACAGTAAGACTTAACGCATAGTTTTAATAGGTAAATAGCATTCAAAAACTGACCAAAATGGCGGAGCCGGCCGCGGTGGCCGAGGGGACTAAACGCTCCAGTCACGGTCTGCACGGCCACTACGGTCGGGGGTTCAAATGCCCCCTCGGGCATGGATATTTGTGCCGTCCTTAGTGTTAGCTAGTTCGTAAGTAGTTTGTAAGTTTAGGGACTGATGACCCCGTAGTTAAGTCCCATAAGCTTAACAAACATTTGAACATTTTTTGAAGATGGCGGACAGGGTTCAACTGACGCATGTGCTCGGCATAGATAATGCCATCTCCCTTTATTCTAACCTCCTTGTGTGCGAGCGAGCGACTGGATGCCACGTGATTGGTAAAGGCCCCCAGCGGCTCTTGATACGGACCAAGCCTGCCACAAAGAACTGTAACGCCTCTGCCAAACAGGAAAACCAAGCACACCATACGAAAGCCAGTGCCTTCAGATAAATGAGAATGTTGAGACTTACTGTGTAGATACAGCCGTGATGTCACCCAACGTTTTTGAACTGTTTAGTAATAAACGATTTTGGTACAACTATATAATTTCATAACTACACAGTCAGTGGTCCGATGTTAACGTATGGCGCGGTAATAGATAGTTCTCGTAATATTCAGTCGGGCGCTAATCTCAAAATTGTTTAAACTTCTGCAATTAAGAATTATTCAAATCAAATGTTTAAGGGACTTAACTGTGGGGTCATCAGTTCCTAAACTTACAAACTACTTATGAACTAGCTTATACTAAAGACGACACAAACATGCATGCCCGAGGGAGGATTCGAACCTACGACGCGGGAGGTCTCGCGATCCGAAACGTGGCGCTCCAGACCGCTCACGAATTATTCAGTAACAAATATTTTTGTGACAAATTATAGTTGTTTATGACATCAGTTTATTTAAATAAACAAAATAATGTTCTGTGAATAGTAAGAAGCAATATATGGTACATACATTGTTTGTTTATTTAGCAAATTTTGAGCTGACAGTTCTGACGTTGCAATTAAATATGCATTTACTAGTAAAATTATTTAATATACTAGTAAACCAAGGGACTGTCTGTGTCGGTTTGTAGCCCGGCTCCAACTGTAAAAATCCACTCTGATTCGCGTGGGGGACTTCGAAGGATTTTCGTGCCTGTCGGTTAAGGTACAGGACTTGGAAATTGTTATGTGAATTTTGTACAACTCCAGAAAAAAATTGCATGAATGCGCGGGTTTAAAATTTACTTCATTCAGAGGATTGGTGATTTTTTTTTTTCCGTGGAATACATCGGACGTGTAACTGTGACTTGAAACCTTAATTTATATTCGAGCATGCGAACTTTTACGTAATCGTTTTAGGGTGGCTGAACTTGTGCAAAGTCTTACCTCTTCCTATATTCTAGCGATAGAGATATTTGATCAATCAAAGTTTATAAAATAAAATTTTTAACCGTAAGTATTACTATTAATAACGTATTAACTGAACTGGGACAATTCGTCAGGAGTTGAGCCTGTGTAGAGAAACTGGGCAAATACACTCAAATAATTTAAAAAGACCAAATAATGTGCGAGTATGCCGGTTATTTGTAAACTTAATCCTGTCTGTGGTGATTCATTGAATTGGGTTTTCATAAATAAGTTTGAGTGTTGAAGTGAGGTGGGTTCAGTTGGCCCCTGGATTAAAATGAAACCAAATGCGTACCTTGATAGCCAACAGTATCATTGTGCCCATGTTGGTGTAGTGTCGCCTGTACTACGAAGTTGCGGGCTCGAGTTACAAATCCAGTATCTACATACATACAAACTGAAACTCTAACTTACGAACGTAAACATTTGTGCCGCAGCAAAAAGGAAAGGTTCATCCACACACAAATCTTGCTGTGAAGTTCGTTCATTTGAACATTTTCTCGTCAGTCTTTCGAATACTCCTTGGTGAAGTAGATACGCTTTATTCATCATTTTTTGGAATTGCAGCTCTTATTATGAATTATCTCGCAACAGAATGATCTATTAACGCAAGGTCAAGCCGGATTTAGAAAATATCATTCATGTGAAAAACAATTAGCTGTTTACTCACTCGAAGTGATGAGTACTATCGACAACGGTTCTCAAATTGAAAAACGGCTTTTAATCAAATTGCGAAGTTATGAAATATCGCCCCAGATTTGTGACTGGATAAGGGATTTCCTGTCAAAAAGAACACAGTATGTAGTAATCGATGATAAGGCATCGACTAAAACACAGATGATATCCGGCGTTCCACAGGGTAGTTCTTTTGGTCCTCTGCTGTTCCTTATTTACATAAATGATTTGGGAGAAAATCTGAGCAACTCTCTTAGGTTGTTTGCAGATGACGGCTTTATCGTCTCGTAAAGTCATCTGAAGATCAAAACCAACCGCAGAACAATTTAAATAAGATATCGTTATAGTGTAAAAATTGGCAGTTGACTCTAAATAATGAGAAGTGTGAAGTCGTCGACATGAGTACGATAAGAAATCCGTTAAACTTTGTTTACATGATAAATCAATTGAATGTGAAGGCCGTAAACTCCACTAAATACCTAGGAGTTACTATTACATTCGACTTAAAGTGGAAAGAACACGTAGATAATGTCGTAGGTAAGGTGAATCAGAGACTGCGTTTTACTGGCAGAACGCTTAAAAGATGCAAGAGAACTACTAAAGAAGCTGAATACACTACGCTTGTCCGTCCTCAATTGGCGTATTGCTGCCCAGTGTGGGATCCTTATCAGGTGCGTTTGACGGAGGACATCGAAAGAGTCCAAAGAAGGGCAGCTCGTTTTGTATTGTCACGATACAGGGGAGACAGCGTCACGGTAATGATACTGGATCTGGGCTGAGAATCATTACAACAACGGCGCTTATGGCTGCGGCGTGGGTTACTTACGAAAATCCAATCCAATCGCCAGCATTATCCTCCGAATGCAAAAATATATTGTTGACTTCCACTTACATAGGTAGAAATGATAATCAGAATAAAATACGAGAAATCAGAGATATTAAGATGTTCTGTCTTCCCGCGCGCTGTTCGAGAATGGAATGGGAGATAAATAGTATAAAGATGGTTCGATGAACTGTAAGCCAGGCACTTAAATATGATATGCAGAGTATCCCATATAGATGTGGATTCTTGTCGTGTTTGCTGTAAAAATTTCTGGCTATGAGGTCGGCCTGATATGCAGAGAACTATTTTATTTTACACCCAAACTAGTTTCGTTACCTCTGCCCCATTATCATTGGGTTTTCCAGTTCTTTACTGCTGTAAAACAAAAACAAAAGAAAATGATTTTACAGATAGTGTAGCAGTAAAATCATTTTTATAGCACTAAATACCGGTTGATCAAAAAGTCTGTATCAGCTTGAAAACTTATTAAATCACGGAATAATGTAGATAGAGAGGTAAAAATTGAGACACATGCTTGGAATGGAATGACATGGCGTTTTATTCTTTACAAATAAAAAAGGTTTAAAAATGTCCTACAGATGGCGCTTCATCTGATCAGAAAAGCAATAATTATCATAACAAATTAAACAAAAGCAAAGCGAAGAATAATCTTGTGAACAGCACTGTAAATCATGTCCGGAGTTAAGGTGAGGCACTGGCGTCGGTTGTTGTCTTGAGCACACGATCAATCACCAACCGACGCACGCAACATATCCTTCACGCGTCTAGCAATATAGGGTAGACCGCCATCCTGCATAATAATCGTACGTTCCAGCAGGTGTTTATCAGTCGGGTTGAGGATGATGCGATTCTGTAACATATCGGCGTACCTCTCACCGTCACGTTAGCAGTAACAAAACCAGAATCACGCGCCATCTGTCGGACATTTTTGAACTTTGTATTTTTTTTTCCTTGTTCCTTGGTTCTAATAAAACTCCATGTCATTGCAAGCAAGTGTGTCAGTTTTTACCTCTCTACCTACATTATTCCGTGATTTATTAAGTTTTAAAATTTATACTTACTTTTTGATCACCCGGTATATGGAAAATCCACTGACGATGACACAGAGGTGTCGAAACTAGTTTGGGTGTAAAAAGTGTTTTCCATATCCGACGAACCTCATACCCAGAATTGATACGCTTTGTTGGGCAACACCCAGTTACGGCACTCGATTCTCACAAAAGAAAAGAAAAAACAAGTAGTAGTGTGAGATTTCGCGGAGCACACCAGCTCGACCAGAGGTCACCTGCAGAGGTCGCGGCGCTGCCCTGGACGTGCGCGGCGCGCGTGTCGGCTGTCGAACCGCCGCTCGGTCGATACGTCACGCGGCCGCCTAATGAATCCTACATCGCGCCTCGCCGGCTGCGCGGCGTCGCGCCCCATTTCCCCCTAAACGCCCTCATAATCCTCTTTTCAAAAATCAGCCAGATGGCCGCAGTTTGTCCTCGTAAAACAGTGGAGCGCGGCCAGCGAGGATTTACCGCGCGGCCCTGCCCGGCTTTCGGCGAGCGCGTTCAGTGCGCGGCCAGGGATTTCACCAGACCTCTGGCGCCTGCTCTTCCTCCCTGCTGCCTCTCTTTCTTTATTTCTTGTTGACTAATAATCCTCCAGCGCAATGTGTGTGCGGTAGACCCAGAAGCAAGGGAGCACAGTCACTCAACGAGGCTCTGACGTTAAATCCTTTCTTCCGCCAAGCACTTAGTTGTGATTATCTTCGCTTCGCCGCGGCGGAATAGCCGTGCGCGTTGAGGCGTCCAGCTACGGTGCGTTCCACCGCGGAGGTTTCAGTCCTTGCTCGGGCATGTGTGTTTGTGTTGTTCTTCAGATAAGTTAGTTTAAGTAGTTTGTAAGTTTAGGGAAGGATGACCACTGTATTCAAGGTCCCATAACTTTACAAACATTTTTATCCTCGCTTCAGAAGCGACCTTAGGGTGGATAAACCACACTAAAATGTTCAGAGCTGCAGAGTGTTATAGGATCGACATTAAAACTTCCGAACAATGAAAGTGACTCGAACCTCCTAGTGACATAATACAGCGGCTGTTAGATTCAGTTAACCCTTTATTTGGCACGCACAGAAATCGTGTGAAGAAAATCCATTAATTAATTAAAACTTCAGGGCTAAGTTGCCGTGGTCCATCAATAAAACTTCTTACTGAGTTGGCTTACGTTCTAGGAGGCGATCCACTTATAATATTGTAAAAAGATATAAAAAAGCCAAGATCGCTGATAATCAATTTTTATTTACGACGACCGGTTTCGCTGAACTATGTCAGCATCATCTGGTCAAATAAAATATTTTACAAGGCCATAATCTTGTAATGTCAATCAGTTGTTATATAAAAATTTACAGTGCATAGGTGCACTATGTCATTATAATAAAACAGTGCACCTGCACTGTAAATTGTTATATAGCAACTGACTGACATTACAAGATTATGGCCTTGTAAAATATTTTATTCGACCAGACGATGCTGACATAGTTCAGCGAAACCGGTCGTCGTAAATAAAAATTGATTATCAGCGTTCTGGGCTTTTTTATATCTTTTAACAAAACTTCTTACTCCCGACGTTCGTTGCCTATTGTGGGCATCTTCAACGGTGAGTCGACGAAGGCGCTGGAGGTCCTGCTTATATAGAGGGCATAGATGGCGCCAACACTTGTCACATGCTAAAGACTGTAAAGTTATCTCTGACCGGTGTCATCTTTCTCGATTACAGGTAATCTATTGTCATATCTTTGGTTCAAAGTCGACAGACAAATCTTATCTAGTTTCACACCTTCTTCTTATCTGTTAAAATGATTGTGGTGTTTCTGTATTTCTATATCTTCTCTGTTAGTGCGTCTCTAATAATGAGAGGTCCTGGCTAGCACGCTCTTTTCACTAAATTTTATTTTATGGTCACCCCGTGTGAACTCAGTTGTGGCAGAGCATGTTTTTACACGTGATGAGGGGTGGGGAGGGGTGGACAAGTTTGTGGCCCTTACTCTTGCGGGAATTAGTACGCATTGACTATGAGTTTGAGAACTGTGCGTAGGGTAGAGCTGGAAATTTGTGTCTGACGGGAGACGTGCTTAGGTAGTCCTTACAGGTGCGGTGATCACTGTGTCCCCAGTGGTGTAGTGATCGGCGCAACTGCTTAGAAAGCAGGAGACCCGGATTCGAATCTCGGCTGGGTACACATTCTAAACTTTGCCCATTGGCAGTTGATATACATTCTGTGTTGTGACCTCGTCGCCTATTGTTGAGTACTCGTCCCGGTCTAGTTGTCAATAAAGGTACTGGTGCAGGATCATTTGACTTGTTAAACATTGATATAGTTAGTATTACAAGATATTTATTGACTGAAATTTACAATAATCAACTTTAGAACATATGTATGTTTCTTCTCACCTACTTCTTGTTGTGTCTTCCGTATGATGCTAGCTGCGCTGAGACCTAGTTACTGCTAAGTTCATAGCTGCGTTCTGACTTAGTACTGTCCTATTTCTGTCTTCGTAGCTGCCTAGTAACTGGCAGAGTTCTGAATAGTAACTGACGAGTTCTCACTAGTAGCTGACGGACTGTTCAGATATGTATCGGCCTAATTATAGCCGATTGTAGAGGACGCACATCCTCTAGGATGCACGGCGCCTTCTTGCTATGGGTTTCCGGTCGATCGCTGCTTTCTCCACGATCGTTCTCTTACGTCTGGAGTGTGCCGCTGACGTTACGCCACAACATTCTGTGCATATGAAAAAATAACAACTGCAGGATCAGAAGTATTATCTGTTCTTTCGGAACAGACGCATGTATATAAAAATTACTTTTTACTTCATCGTGTGATAAACCAATGATGTATGTAAACCTGCGACAATCCACTAGTGGCTGAACATTGTATTCAAATGGGCCATAATATGTAGTAAGCGAATGTTCAGATATGAACTATCTTTCTTGGATTCGGTTTTTAGAGAAGCCATTGAAATTCGGATGTCGAGTAATTTCATTAAACGGGATGATGGTTTTAATCTTAATAAAATATGGAATCCGGCACTCAGAATTGTACGCAATCAAACACAATGGCAGTGTAAATTACTCAAGCTCTCCGTAGATGGCTCTACGGCTTCGTACTTCTCTGCCGTCGAAGTTAACCACAGATTATAATTGTATGTAATGTCCATTGAGGGCAATCAGTGAGCTCATAGATAATATGGAGTTAGTACTGTGTTATGAAGTAGTCGCGCTCGACGCCATATTGGTGAACGTATGACACCTCCTACCTAGTTGTCAGTATAATGTTCTTACAAAAAATTAAACATTCTGAAAATTCTAATCGTATCCACTAATTGTTGTAATAGAAACTAACTCGTACACAACGGGTACTACCTGTTCTGAAAATTTTAATAGTATTTACAACATAATTAAGCGCACACTTGCAACGAAACAGTGAAAAAAGCATGAGTAGTGCAAAACGCGCACTTAGGCTATATTTTGAATCAGAACAAGTGTTTATCGAACATCGCATTTAATGAATAAATTACGCTTTTGTAGACAAATAAATGCAGATTAATAAAGACAGATTTGAGGCGTATAATATAAGCATGATTTTCCACACAGCGTTCATGTCTAGTCTGTGAGCTGAGACGGAAAACAGTATAGACAAGAGGCAAATATAAAATTAAAAACGAGAATTACCATCTACAGCAGTTAAATCAATTTGATAGCAACGCTTTGTCTGAACAAAAATAAAACTCACATATGGATATGAAATCCACGTCCTTTCCTTTGACTTGTCTAAAACGATAATTGTTAAAGTAATCAATCGTTCGTAACTTATTTCAGAGGTTGTAAGGGTCATAACAACAACACAACCTATACTTACGGAGTTGCCAACATAGCTATAATATTTAGACAGGTGAACAGGTGAGGTTTAAAATAATTGCAAAATGACATGTTGATCATAGCTGTTTACTTTATTAACTATTAAAGCTACCGCTTTTGGTTAGTGTACTATTCTCAAGCGCTAGCAGAGTTTAGCCAATAGCTTAACATATGATACAAAACTGAAAAAATGTAAACAATTAGTCTCTGGAAAAATATCTATAAGAAGTTTAGCATGATGACAAATTTTTACTTTACAATTTTGTATCATGATATGTTATTGGCTGAAGCTCTGCTGGCGCTTGACTATGGTACACTAACAGAAAACCGGTAGCTTTGAGTAAATAAACATGTCATTTTGCAAACTTTAATAGACCGTCACTATTCTTACAGTTAATAACCACTACAGCTGTAAATATAAATAAACAATCCCTGAGACGGATTTTCGTATTGAATATGTCAAAGACAATAATGATAAACCTGAAGCATTGAATTAAAATTTGTGATGCAACCGGGATTCGAACCCGGACCTCCACGCTTACTAAGCAGACGTCTTACCTAGTAAGCATGGAGGTCCGGGATTGATTCCCTTTTGCATCACGAATTTTAATTCAATGCTTCAGATTTATCACTACAATTGAGAAACCAATGAAAATAATTGAGATGAATGGGGGCACTGCAGTTTCATACATCTTTGCCGTCGATTTCCTACGCGTTTTGAGTGTAGAAGATGGCCGGAAATACTGTCCCGACAGTCTTCTTAATATCGCTCTGGTGATGGATAACGATATACAGTGGAACCCCCGATATCCGACCTTCACTGGACCTGGCCGTGGTCGGAACGGTCAAAAGGTCGGATATACCGAGGAGCAATAAAACACGTTTTTCGGGTCAAAACAGCCGTATACTGCACTAAATTGTATTGTACAAAATATACATTCAGTGCTGCTTAATCGTAATTACTGTATTCAATAAAAATTATTTTACAGTACACATTCTAATACAAAGGTGGCAGGTTTTTTTTTATTTTTTTATTATTATTTTTTTTTAATTAGATTTAAATGTTTTTCTACTGCGGGCACGAATTGAAGGAAAAACCAATCTTTAAAAAGAGCACAATCCATCCAAGCAGACGATTGATTACGGTAGTACACCGGGAGTGTCGCCATATTGAGATTTTTAAAAGCTCTCGGCTTTTTAGCTTTGCCGATAGCAAACAACGGCAGTTTGTGACTGCCACTGGCGTTGCTACACGTAGCAATTGTGTGTCTATTCTTAGCTAGCTTTGTACCCAAAACAGGCTCAGTTTTAGCAGCAAGAGTATATTTCGGCAACATTTTATAGTTGAGTCCGGTCTCGTGTACGTTATATACTTGTTCAGATTACTATCCGACACCAACTTTTGAAACTATTCTACAAAATCTTTTGCAGCATCGTCATCAGCAGACAACTTTTCGCCCGCAATACCAACATGTCTAATACTGTGGCGAAGCTTCCAGTGGTGAAACCAACCTTATTGCTGGAAAGACTAAAACATCTCCCAATTTTTCAAACAGCTTTACGGCTTTTTCTTTTACAAGAGGCCCCGACAAAGGAGTTCCTTTGCGCCGTTGTTGACAAAACCAAAACCAAAGAGCTTAGTCTACAAGTTCTAGCTTAGGTTTTCTTAACATTTTCAGATTTTTTAAAGCATCTTCCGTTTCAACTGTCGTAGAATAACTTTCAAGGTCTTCACGGTTTTTTCTCCAGTCTCTTACAGTTGTCACGCCGACCCCTAGCTCTGCGGCTAATTTGACTAGTGACTCAGCACGGTCCAAACGTTGAAGCACTTCAAGTTTTTGTTGAAGGGAAACGCACACACGCTTACGTTTTTGAGAAGCCATAGCGAACTTTGACTAATGGCACAGCACAGTTTATCACCAAAGATACAGTAGAGCAAAGTAGAGCAACGTTCACGTCGACAATCAGAACACAACTGGCAGTTAAACAGAGAAACAATGCACAGCACTGTTTTGTCAGTTTGACTCGTCGCCGACAGAAGACAGTCGGGCACATGGTCGGATATCCCGAGGAGTCGGATATGAGGGGTTCTACTGTACAGCCGAAATATTAGCAGTAAGAAGTAAATGGTAACGGCTGAATAGCGGTAATTTTACTTATTGAGTAATTAAGGAGCTTCCCAGTTGAGCCCTCGTGCAGCCCGTCACGCCTCTCAGGCGCAGTAGGTTTCGCGGCCGCTCTAGCCCAGTCTCCCGGCCTGGCAGTCCGCCGTCACGTCCCGCAGAGATTAATCGCGCCAGAGATTAGCCGCCGCTGCCGCCTCGTCGCCTTGCTTTGCGGAAACACGCCATCCGTCTCGCCTGCGCTGCTGCCTCTCCCCCGTATTAAGGCTGCTCAGGGCGTCAGGCTAGGCGCAAACTGAGACGCGAATTGCACTCCCCTAGAGACGCGGCGCAGCACGCGTTTTTGTGACTAACGCAGACGTTTCCAAACTGCTTGTCGCGACACCGTGGGGTGTTGCGTACTAGTATCAAGGGTGTCGCGAGATTAACAAATTTAGAATCTAAACAGAAAAAAAACATGTCATAAAATAACACAAAATATCCTTCTCTTCATACTACTCTGAAGATTCGCCTTCAGCTAATCATCCTTCTCTTCATTCAGCCATAAGATACGACCAAAACACTGCTGTATATCCCCCACTTAGTTGGTCGCCTACTGGATGAACCTACTTCGATAATCTTACTGCATTTCGTAAGATGATGCTTGGCTTGTTTAGTGGGAGATGCATGAACTAAATGACCGCGAAAAAATACAAAATTGATATTTTTTGCTATGCCGCATTGCACATTGACCTGTCGGTTCGCCAGTAGGGACGGTGCAGTGTCCTCTTAAGTTGAGTTTTGTGACGTTATTTGTGTGGTGAAGCGTCAGATGGGGCGGCGATTGATAACCAATCCTGCTAATGCATTGCGATTGGTTGAGATGAAGTTACGAAGAACCCTTCTCGTGAAGATGGTATTAGTGTATAAGATGAATCATTTGCATGCTTTCTCGTATCTGTTATGGTACAGAAATATGAGCATAACTTAGATACTGTTGTTAAAAACTCGTAATAATGATAATAGGGATGATAATGACGAACAACTCATTGCAAGCGGTAGTTCTACGGTATGTGCGGGAAGAGGCGATGGAAGCAGTGGCAGTGAATACCAACAGTCTTTCGGGAAGAAGGTTAAAGTTGCAATTATCATCACGGCTTTTGATGAAAATTCGCTAGAGAACATGTGCGATGATTACTACATAAGTTATAGTTAAGATATCTGCATTACGTATGGCGTCTACAATTACATCTACAGTCCTATCTAGAGCATGGTTGCAGAGCCTTGAAAAAAAAAAAAAAAAAAAAAAAAAAAAAAAAAGACACCCACCTTGTTTGCAAATGCTTGTCGCTCGTTTTAGAAAGGATTTTGCACTATTGTGGCGACTTGTGTGATGCTTATGTGTACGAATCGTTCTGAATGTGACACGAAATCGAAGGAAATACCATTTCATGTCTAAATTGCGTCGATAACGTGTGATTTTTCCACTTTTATTGTGAACGAACCTATACAACATCTTTATTTGTAATATAGCGTATTTTCCTCTTACAAATCTCGACTTCCTAAAGATGAAAGCTATTTCACTCACTTAACATACTATTTACGAATGAATAAGGAATAAAATATAAACTTGATTTTTATTGAGTCAATGATCTCGAAAGCAAAACCGTTTTAATATTAAAGAAAGTTACTTCAGAAAGAAAAGATATCATCACTGTGCTCGTAACTCTGGCGTTGGTTCACTCAATCGAATTATTTTATCTCACGATTGTCAGATTAGCTAAAGAAAGAACCCACGTTTGTGATTCGCAATTTTGTAGTAACAACTATTTTGAAATAGAATAAACGTGATTTTTTCGTTTTTCGAGATTTTCTTTTAAACAAAAATTTGAAACAACCAATCTGAGGACGTTACATTCGCATATGATGCAATTAGCGACTGTAAATGCCGACACAGCTGTGACACAGTGTCCGTGTTTTGGTCGGAGTGTCGTGGCGGCCATGGCTTCAAAGCGTAGTACTGCTGGCATACGTAGCGGCACCCCCTTTATTCTTACCTCCATGGAATGATCGGTGTGCATTAACTGCGTGCTCAGCCGCTAGGCGGCAGCTCTGTTTCAGCAGCAGTAGACACTCAGGGTTCGTTCAAGCAGCTGCGAGTTACAGCAAACTGCGCATGCGCAGAGCTGCTGCTGTTACTCGATAACAGCTCATCCCATGCGCAGTTTGCTGGAACTGGCAGCTACTTGAACGAACCTTCACTGTAGTCTGCTTTCCTTCTCAAGAAGCTGCACCTAAGCGTTTTTTAATGGATTTATCAAAGCCACGTCACCCTCGGTAGCGTTTCTTACAATTAAATGTCAATCAATGACTCAGTGGCTGTAAAAGCTGTCACAGATTTTAAAAGCAGTCACAATTGTCCACTGACTAAAGTTATTCAGTAGCAATATTTACTACGGAGTATGGCCGGGTGATTAACGGAGAGTAGTATTTTAAATATAGTGATCGTTGGTTCGAACTCTGGTATGCGTTAATTTTTTTTCTCTCAGTTTCCTGTATGTAACAGATTCTGGTACCAGAAATGACATTCATATTCTTACTTGTCACAAATATTTATCAAATTTTTCCGAATATGTCAGGACTTCCGAGGTCGTGGTGAAGCAAGAACCTAACAATAGAACTTAAATAATAATTCATTATTTCTCATAAATACGTCCTCTTTATTTCTGAAAATTATGTGATCATATTGAACTGAAAGGGGACAGCCACTGTGCTGTCTAAATCAGAAATCCGAACAGCTAATTTCCAAATGCCGTTTTCAATCGATCCAGCAAAACCGTATCTGGCACTGACATGTACACACGACAGCGAAAAACGGTTTCCGAAATTCAGTTTTCCTGTTTCGAAAGTTGGGTCGCATGTAGAAGAAGCAAGTATACTGTGTGAGTTAGGCATTGTTGTCTGCGGTCTTACTCTGTCGCACATCTCCGTAGTTCCTAATGTTTCCTATTCTTACGATGAGTGTACGTAATTGCTACAGTCAGGATCAGCATTAAACATGTCAATGCGTAAGTGGATTTCAGTTTCGTTTGCAAACTACATTTAAGCGATACTTTATTTCCGTCCCCCGCCCCCCCCAACGCCAGAACCATCTAAATTCTACCATATGTACAGTCCTGGAAAATAAAAAAAGAACACCATGAATTCGTCAATCTAGCAGAGCGATATTTTATTGACACATTCTTGAGGATATACAACACACGATCACGCAGTTAAAACCATACGCACGTTATTACAATCACCAGATTGTGCACAGTGTCGACGCTAGTATCGTGTATGCCCTCCTTTTGCAGCAATACAGGGCGCAACTTTCTCATGAAGACGATCGTAAAGGTGCTGAATGAAGTCTTACGGTATGGTCTGCCATGCAATTTCCATCTGATGTCTCAGTTGGATCAGATCTCGTACAGGTTGTGTAGACCGTTCCAAGATGACGTTTCATCCGATCCCAGACTTGCTCAACGGGGGACAGATCCGGGGATAATTATGGGCACCTAGAAGTGGAGGTTGGGTTGTACGGGATAAGTTCAAATGTTCAAATGTTTATATAGTCTGTGGGACTTAACTACGGGGTTATCAGTCCCTAAACTTACAAACTACTTATGAACTAACTAAGATTAAGGACGGCACAAATATCCATGCCCGAGGGGGATTCGAACCCCCGACCGTAGTGGCCGTGCAGACCGTGACTGGAGCGCCTCAGTCCCCTCGGCCACCGCGGCCGGCACGGGGTACGTATGGACGTGCATTGTCCTTTTGGAAAAGCACATCGCCTTGCTGCACGGTGACAAGACGGTTTGAATGTTGGATTCAGTGTATCGTGCACTGTTCAATTTACTCACAACAAACACCAGAGGAGAACGGCCAGTATAGGATATGGCTCCCCACACCATATTGCCAGGGGTCGGCCCGGTTTCCCTCTGTCGCGTACACTAAAGATTTTTGCACTCCCCTGCATGACACCACTCCGCGCCGAAGCAGCGACGACTCTCATCACTTAAGACGACACGTTTCCATACGTCCCTTCATAAGCGCCTACCATGACAACATTGGAGGCGGGCTGAACAATGTTGGGGCGTGAGCGGAGGACACTAATGGCACACATGAACGTGCCTCATTGTGAACAGAGCGATATTCTACAGTTGCCATTCTCCTCTAATGATCGTCTAGAGAACACTGAACAATGCACGGTACAATGAAACCATCATTCAACCCGTCTTGCTACCACTCGTGTACCAACAAGGTGATATACTTTTCCAACAGGACAATGCAGATTGACATGTATCCCATTCCACCCAAGTTCTCTTCATGGGGAACGTCAACTACCCTGTGCCAGCAGGATCTCCAGATCTCTCACCCATTAAGCATCTTTGGGATCGCGTGAAACGTCTTGTTGGGTGGTCTGTGTGAGCGGCATAAAATCTGGCCCAACTGAGGCACCAGGCGGAAATTGCATGGCAAGCCATTCCACATAACCATATTCAGATCCTCTACGATCGTTTCCATGAAAGAACTACAGCTTGTATTGCTGCAATAGGAGGGTGTACACGGTCCTAACGCCAACATTGAGGACTCTCTGGTGACTGTACTCACGTCCGTTCAGCTCTGTCTGTGTGATCGTCTGTTGTATAAAACCTCAAGAATTTGTCAATAAAATTTCCCTCCGCTGGGTCGACGAATTCATAGTGTTCTTTTTTCATCTTCCTGGAGTGTATTTATATTACTGAATGAGTATCGCGCAAAACTGTAAGCTATAAAAGGGTGTCGCCATGAGGGAAAGTTTGAAAAGCACTGGACTAACGTATTCTAATGGGAGCGCGCGAATTGGCAAGCAGTACGACGCTGACGCGACGTGCGCTTGCGCCGGGCTACGTAGCGTTGTGGCCGAGGCACAGCTTTCTGCACAAAAGTAACACTCGCACCGTGGGAAAGGCGATGCCAGGACGGGAAAGCCGACTACCATCTGCTCCCTTCGACAACCTGCATACGGAACTCTCTCATTCTCGATATTTTTGTTATTGGTATTGGTTGTCAGTTATTTATATCGGTCTAGTTTTTCTGCTTTCTCCGCTGTAGGCCTATCGCTTAGAAAGTCAAATGTATATTAATTAAATGTTTTCTGAATGACGTTTTATTCTCACAGGGCACACCTGGCTACCTATCGTATTCCTGACATGCATCATTCTCAGTTAAGCCGTCCGCACACGGGTCGTTTCTCACTGGTCGTTAGCGTGACTCGTGTCTCGTCGTCACGCGCGTCTGGTGTGAACTTCGCGATGCCAGCTATGTTATTCCGCACACGGGTCGATTTGCACTCGTTTCGGGTGCAATTTCCTTCTGCTACAGGGAGCTAAAAACAGAGTTGGTTATTTCCTCCAACAATTACCCTGTAATAGACAGTTCTAGTGGTGAGGGGGACGCTGTGATGTTTTACTGGTACCGGCGCAAGAAAACGAAGACACAAAGAATGTTATGGGTGCATCCGTACATAGAGCGGAATTTTCATCATCAGTTATTCGTTGGTGCTAAAGCAACCTTTGTGACTAGATTTTTACTGCAATGCCTGCAAAGAACCTTCACTGTTAAACGAAATTCGATCAATTTCGGCAAATTTTACTACGAACAAAATCAACTTAGTATTTTTTCACGGTCATTTAGTTCATGCATCCTCCGGTAAATAAACCAAGCATCACCTTACGAAATTCAGTAAGACTATCAAAGTAGGTTCATCCAGTACGCTACCAACTAAGTCCAGGAAATCTAATATGTCAGGTAAAGTACGGGTTCCGCCACTTTCTTATGTAGTGATGCTTTCTGGTGTTGTCTTTGTTCAAACTATTAAGACCGCTGAACACTGAGAGCGGAATATTTTATGTTTTGTTCAGTAGATCACTTCTTCATAATTATTTATCTCCGTAATATTTCAAGACCTGTTCAATTCTAATAGCGGTAACTGACCTTAACCTTAACGGCAACACCAAGCAAAAGAAGGAAAGTAGCATTACATGAGAATTGACGTGTACGTGACAGAACCTGATAATGGTATTCAATTTAATGTCATTGAAATATTTAATCTGATTCTGTCAATAGTTTATTCTGTAACATTTCACCAATATATGTCCACTAATCTCCCTATTACGTCTGTTTCCATGGTCAACTGCTGCTTGCACAAGCTATATTAAGAAATTACTGAGTGAGAGAGAAAAAAGATCCTAATGTAATGCTACAGTGCTAGAGAACTGCAAGAGACTGACATTTTTTTTACCAATTTGCAGAATATAATCAATGTGGCTTATGCCTGAAACTACTCGCCAATAAAAAAGTAAATTAACATCATCAGTTCTGGTTTAGATATAAAAAAAGGTTGTTTCTTAAATATTTGGAAGCTGCAATAGATGACATACTGAAAATATTTATATATATTATGTAATTATTTATTTATTAAAAGTTCATTACAGTGATTGCATGTAGGTCTCATGGACTCTAAATTGATTTATGCACTGGAAATAGAGAAAAAAATACGTGGTAATTACCTACGTGACGTACGATCCGCTCGTCAGGCTTGAAGTTTCCCGTTCACTGCAGGTCGCAAGAGATGATCGTCATTCGCGACGACTTGGAGACGATTACGAGACGCGTGCAAATCGACACGTTGGCGGCCTCCAATTTACTTACGTGGGCAGTCGCATAGGGACGGAATCGAGGAAGAGTCGCTGCCACGACGAGTCCGAATCCACCTGTGTGCGGACGGCCCTACAGTACACTGACCATGGTGTTGTGTAGTCGATCAACTGCTCACTTTCCACAATGATAGAAAAAAAGCCGCGGTGGAGTAGCCGAGCGGTGTAAAGCACCTCACTGCGGAGAGCGCGGTTGCTCGCCGTGGAGGTTCGAGTCCTCCCTGGGGCATGGGTGTGTGTGTTTGTCCGTAGGTTAGTATACCTAGGTTTAAGTAGTTTGTAAGCTGCGGACTGGTGACCACGCAGTTTGGTCCGATATATTATTAAAAAAAAGAAGAAAAGTTAATTGAGGCAGTGAGAGACATGGGGAACCGTATGCTAGAAAACATGGTGACTATAAGAAGATAAAAAATACTAGTATGAAATTATCCACCCCATTTCCTTTCAATCACAACTATTTCTTTGAAGATTTGAAGTTTTTATTCATTAATGAGAAATTAAACCCTTCGTCCTCAGCACTAATATTGGAACCTGATTCGTAACTCTACTGTAACCATAGCACCTCTTTTATCTACGAATCACAGATTGTCAATCCTGCGAACTGTAAGGCCAGGCGCAAATTGGTATGTGTATAGCTCTCACGTAGTGTCGCGACACTTCAGCGCTTCAACTGTCTACTTCCGGTCTACCTCTTCAACAGGCACTGAGAGAAGCTGACAATCGTCCGGGATACAGACGCTTGTTTCATGGAGTCACGACGCTTAGCAATGAGCACGACGACTTCTGATGATGATGATCGCAAATATGACAGCTGTAAACGGATAATTCATTTAATTAAACATTAATCACAATTCCATATTCTCTGCTTCAAAATAATCAAGGAAAGGTGTTACAAATATGAGAATAAGAGAATATTATAGCCAATTATGTCCCTAAATCATTGGAAGACACTGTAATTTTGCATAGGGAAGCCAGGGGAAGGAAACTTTATTTATGGGAAGAAAACGAAATTTTAAAACACCTCATCATCAACGATGGTAATATGCTGAACGACAAACTCCAACTTGCAAGTAGACAGTACCTAGAAGGTTTCAAACGTATACTGTTTTAGACATTTGTTAATGCAATACTTGTTCCTGCATAGTGTTTATTGTCCTCAAAATTCTAGCGTTGCACTTGTTTATAGTTTTATACTGTTGTGATGCATAATGTTTATCCTCAGATTTCTAGTAGCGCCCTTGTTTATAGTTTTCTGGTGTTGTGATGCGTGATGTTTGTACCGTTTCCTCCCACCGGGTGCGTGCTGTTTGTTTTAGTTTGTGTTTCATGCACTATGTCTGGCCGCTGAATATTTTCTAACTTTTCTTTCTCCAATTTTTGCGTGTACGCACGTATATATATTCCGCCACCCACATGGCTCGGCTCCAGATTTCTTTGCATCTTATTTCCGATCTTTCTTTATTTTATGTTTTCTGTCAGTATCGTATTACACATAGTTCCTGCTTGTCAAATTCATTCGCGTCCGCGACTGCGCGCACGCCCATCAGCCCTCTTGGCGCCACCTAGTGCGGGCGCACGTCACTAGGGTTCCTACGCCTCTGCCAGTACGCAGTGCTCACTCGACCTGTGTGTGATGCACAGTTTCTTGAGTAGATACCAGAAATTCTCGTAAAACAATAACAGACATTTCCAGCATCTAGTTGCATGACTCAGACAAATACAGAATTTATTTGGGCGTATTTTAAATGTAGTACTGCGGTAGTACATATATAAGGACGTCTTATTTATCTTGACCACTTGACCACCCAAAATGTCTCTGGAACAATAATAGATATTGTAAAAAAATCAAATATTTGTAAACCTGGGACTTAACTGCGTGGTCATCAGTACCTAAACTTACAAACTACTTATGAAATAGCGTATTTTACAGACGGCACAAACACCCATACCCGAGCGTAGCGCCTCAATGCGCTCGTCTACTCCGCCGCGGCACAGATATTGTAATACGACTTTCCCCAGGTATCAATGTAAGGCAGGAGATCATGAATGTAAATATTCTGAACCAATCTAAAACGAAAGCAAATGTGTTTTTTAACACAAACCTGTGTGTTTTTATATGGACACCCTGTATTATTTCATCGGCAATCTATAGCATGACAATTCACATAAACAATGGTGTTGATTGCATCCCGAGATATTGCGAATCGGACGCTTGAAATACGGGCGACTACACACGTCTTGAGACTCAAGCGAGAACTGCATGCTGCTCAGGACGTGCGATAGCCATACCCTGTGCGAAAGGTTTGGGTCTGAAGGGGTAAGGGCTGACCATCGCGCCATAAGTTTTCTAAGGGCTTGATCCAAATTTTGATTCTATTTCCAGTCTCGTCATGATGCCACTTAGATTCTGCAATTATCTTCCATCAACATAAATTTCTCATTCTCCCTGAGTTCTAGTACAGAGCAATTTTTTGATACACCTTCCTTTTCCTTTTACAGATTGTCCCAATACATTATCTAACCACAGTCTGCACAGCCGTTACGGTCGGGGGTTCGAATCGACCCCTCGTCTTTACTATAAGGTAGTTCGTAAGTGTATGTTTACGGACTGATGACCCCGCAGTGAAGTCCCTTAAGATTAACAAACATTTGAACATTTCAACATGCTCTCCAAATGTATTCAGACCCTTCGATTTCCTATCCTGACATTGAAATCACCCATGAGCATTCCATTACGAGCTACATAACGGAGTGGTCATAAAATCTTTAAATCTCTTCCTGATCTGTCCCTTCACATGGAAAATATACTGTCAGAATCCCAGTTTTCTTACTGGAGAATGGCCAATCATTCCACTTCTGTCGTTTTTACTACTCTGCTTGATTCTATTGCTTTCCTGATATAAATCCTCACGCCCAATTGTGCTCCCCTTGCTTTCACGCCTGATAAGTAGACCTTGTATACTCCATCCATTTTCTCTCCCCTTTTCCCTAGCGTAGTCCCCGTTGATATTAATATCTCCCCATATGTCCAGATCGTTAACCACGTCATATCAAAGCAGTACTGGTGCGTCAGTTGCAGGTGTGACTACGTCCCGTTCTACGTTTCACTCTTTTGATGCCGTAGAATCAAATTACCTCGGAGGCAGATTGCTAGCCTTATATGCCCAGGGTCCCATAGTATTCTACCCCCGACGGTTGAGGGACTAACCGGAGGATTTGGTAGTCTTTGCCGTCAGAGTACAAAAGTGGTCACGACTCAGAATATGTCTGATATGCCCAAACTTATTCGAAAGTTACTCGTATTCTGAATGTCAGAACACCTTACGTGATCATTCGTACGATTCCCATGGTTCAGAACTGGAACATGACTACAGGGACCCACATCATGAACAACAAAATTTAACAATTTTTGAGACGATGTTAAAAGTTGATACGACTCACGTCGTTCACAACTCACCTGTTTACTGTACAAATAAGTTTTTAGGTGGCCGATTTGCCGATTACAAAACGTGCGACAAAATTCAGTAAATATTTTCAAAACAGTTGGTGGCTATGCCCATTTCCTCCTCCCCCTTATCTACTAGCCCCTCCTCCTTGCTCTATTCATCACTACTTTCTACTTCCTCCTTCCGTACTTCATCCTTCCGTACTTCCTTCTTCCTCCTCTCTCTCCTTTCCTTTATCTGTGAAAGACCCAGTGTTTCTGCCAATTTCTATATTTACTTGTCAAACGGTATCAACCGTTATTGCAGTGTACCCGCCTCCAAGTTCGATACAGTGATGTTTACTTTCATGGTTATCGGATAAATGTACCACACGGGGATTTGCGTTTGAGTATGTTATGTTCCTCCACGAAAACATTCATACATGTGACAATTGCCAGATTGATTGATTAAAGCTATCTCTTTTCCAAATTTCATCCTAATCCGTTTCAGTGTGAAACACTTACAAGTAAACCGAATTTAAAATGCGGTAATTGACAAATACGTATGCTACCATACTTTGCTAAATTAACCTTTGTCAACAAATGCGTTTCTCCTAGCGAATGAATGAAATATATAGGAAAAATCCTATCGTAAGAAGCAAAGATATTTCCTTAAGTTTATAATACACAAAGCGAAAAAACTAAATCCGTCACTGCAGAGAACTAAAATCATTATATAAGGTTATAATACTTAAATCTGTCATTGACCTAAACTTCCTAGAATAATGATGTCACTGAATATGCTACCAACAGTAACAGGGCTATTTGTTATTTGTTTATAAAACTCTTCTGGATGTTGAACCGCATCGTCAAAATATCAAATTCTTCACCGACGTTTCGGCCACTATTGCAAGTGGCCATCTTCTGGGTGATCTACACCCAGAAGATGGCCACTTGCAATAGTGGCCGAAACGTCGGTGAAGAATTTGATATTTTGACGATGCGGTCCAACACCCAGAAGAGTTTTATAAACAATGACAACGGCCGCGGAAGCCTTCGTTTATATTTGTTATTTCTTTGGTATCTACATCTACATGGGGTACTCTGCAAATCACATTTAAGTGCCTAAGGACAAATGTGGTTCTTTTTTGTGTCTATGTCTGTGTGTGTGTGTGTGTGTGTGTGTGTGCGTGTGAGTGTGTGCTATGCCATGTTACTAATGAGCACACATCTGATATATGAAATTACGGTACCTAGTTTGACCTTCTAACAATTATGTTCAAAGAAAGCCTATATGATTCCCACATAAACGCTCGAGTTACCAATGAAAACTCCGTGAAATGTTGTGTAGTATTTTTGGAGATTACCGTCTTTAGACAAACATAAGGATGCGACGATTCTAGATAGACCTTCAAAAGTGCTAATCCGGCTATGACGAAATGAAGCCTATATATGGCCACACCTGTGAGCCGCAGCGGTTTTCCCGTGCGTACTGGGGCGCCGAGCTACGGTGCGCGGGGCCCTCGCCGTCGGCGGTTCGAGTCCCCCATCGGGCATTGGGTGTTTGTATTGTCCTTAGGTTAGTTTACCTTAGGTTAAGTAAGCTACGGACTACTAACCCAGCAGTAGAGTCCGATAGATTTACAAACAACAACAATACCCGTGAACAAGTTATACTACTTCGTTTAGTAAATTCGGAAACAGACGAGAGTGTTAGGGATGAAACTATAAATTGCAATATGATTTGTTTCCAAGGCCAGGTTGTAATGATAAAGTTGTTTTGTTGCAACCATATTTAATCAGTTCACCTCTGCGAAATTCAACAACTATTCTTCTAATACTTTTGCAGATTAGCATGTTTAAATAGGCAAAGAGTAAGAGACGAAATGTTTAGATAAATTACGACATCCTTTGTTTCTATGATTCTGATGGAATAGAGCGTATATGTAGCTATGCTAAACTTACCCGTGAAAACGCCATGCAGATTCGCCTGGTAATTTCGGAGATTAACGTCGTCAGATACGACGGTTAAGGATAAAGCTTTAAACTATATGCTCCTATGAAGACAGTGTAACCTGTTATGAGGTCTTCATCTGGTGTTACAGACTAATATATTGATGTGACATATACTTTACCGTCAACTCCTTTCATCTGTTACGTACACGGACTGCTAACAACGCTTCCGAAAGCCGGCGCAGAAGCTTGTTACCCACCTGGAAGAAAGAAACACAGCAAATTACACTACTGGCATTAAAATCGCTACACCAAGAAGAAATACAGGTAATAAACAGGTATTCATTGGACAGATATATTATAATAGAACTGACATATGATTACATTTTCAGTCAGTATGGGTGCATAGATTCTGAGAAATTGAGTCAAACAGAGCTTGGATGGCGCGCAGAGGTACAGATGCCCAGGCAGCTTCACCACGATACCACAGTTTACCAAGAGTAGTGACTGGTGTATTGTGACGAGTCAGTTGCTCGGCCACCATTGATCAGACGTTTTCAAATGGTGAGAGATTTGAAGAATTTGCTCGCCAGGGTAGCAGTGGAACATTTTCCATATCCAGAAAGGCCTGTACAGAACCTCCAACATGCTGCTGTGCATTATCCTGCTAAAATGTAGTGTTTCGCAGGGATCTAATAAGCCACGGGTCGTAACACATCTGAAATGTAACGGCCATTGTTCAAAGTGATGTCGATACGAACAAGAGGTGACCGAGACGTGTAACCAACGGCACCCCATACCATCACGCCTGGTGATACGCAGTATGGCGAAGACCAATACACGCTTTCAATGTGCGTTATCCGCGATGTCGCCAAACAAGGATGCAACCATCATGATGCTGTAAACAGAACCTAGATTCATCCGGAAAAATTACGTTTTGTCATTAGTAAACCCAGGTTCGTCGTTGCGTACACCATCGCAGGCGCCCCTGTCTGTGATGCAGCGTCAAGGGTAGCCGCAGCCATGGTCTCCGAGCTGATAGTCCACGCTGCTGCAAATGTCGAACTGTTCGTGCAGATGGTTGTTGTCTTGCAAACGTCTCCATCTGTTGACTCTGGGACCGAAACGTGACTGTACGCTCCGTTTCAACCATGCGGATAAGATGCCTGTCGATTGCTAGTGATACGAGGCCGTTGGGATTCAGCTCGGCGTTTCGTATTGCCCTCCTGACCCAAGCGATTCCATATTCTGCTAACAGCCACTGAATCGCGACCAACGCGAGCAGCAATGTCGCGATACGATAAACCGCAATCGCAATAGGCCACAATCCGACCTTTATCAAAGTCGGAAACATGGTACGCATTTCTCCTTACACGAGGCATCACAATAACGTTTCACCAGACAACGCTGGTCAACTGCTATTTCTATATGAGAAATCAGGTGGAAACTTTCCTCATGTCAGAACATTGTAGGTGTCGCCACCGGCGCCAACCTTGTGCGAATGCTCTGATAAGCTTATCATTTCCGTATCACATCACCTCCTTCCTGTTGGTTAAATTTCGGTTCTGTAGCACGTCATCTTCGGGGTGTAGCAAATTTAATGGCCAGGAGTGTAATTGTATGTTTGTAGCATCCATACTGCAACGAGGGTTGGAACTTAAATAATTGGAACTTAAAGGACTTTAGTTCGAGATGTATAGCAAAAAAATTGCTCCAATAATAACATTATCATATGGCATTAATATAAGAAGATTTCTATTTGTAATAATCATAACAGTCCCATCGACCGAACAGAGCATCCAGAGCTTGCGGTGTATGCGCCCGCGCATTGTCGTGCAAAATGATAGGTGGATTGCGCAGAATGTGTTGCCGCTTCTTTCGCAAAGCTGGCTGCAGGTAATGCCCGTAAAACTTACAGTAATACTGTGCGTGGAGAAACGAAATGAGTTAGGATAACACCATCACAGTCGTACACCATAATCACCATAATTTTCACCGTACAGGGCCTCTGACGAACTTACAATGATGTCATTCTTAGGATTGGCGTTTCAGTTCTCGCTCGTACGCTGTGGCCCATGTCTCATACAGTGTTACGATACGGCGTAAAAAAGCCTTTCCTTCGAGCTCCAAGTGATTCTGAAGAGCGTCGTAAGGCATCCATTTCTGCATTTCCGTCAATTCACGCGGAACCCGTCGTGATGCAGTTTTTCGCATGCCCAGACGTTCCTTCAGGATGCAATGCACAGTCGTATGCACTAATCTGGTTTCGTGGGCGAGCTCACGAATCGTCTGGCGTCGATCACTGGCCAGTATAACGCGGCAACAGTATGCACTTCTTCTTCAGAGACGCTAGGACGACCTGACCGAAGTCTGTTTGCCACAGTTTGGCGACCTCCGTTGAAGGCTTTTACCCATCGTAACACTGTTCTGAACGGCGATGGCTATTCCTCGCAACCCCTTGAAGACATAGATGACACAGTCGCGCCGTACGACCTCTGGCACATTCAATCTTGATCCAACTCCGTTCTTCCTGTTTCCAAAACATAGTGACACCGTTGCTTTAGACCGCTCGGTCACAAGTGTGTTTCCCTGGATTGTAGGTAAGTTGGTGACGTGGAACTGGCGAATCCATTTGCTCGGACGTAAGGGAGGTATGTCAACAACGTATTATCAGCGACAATAGTAGATTCCACTCCATAGTGTCTCCACAGCAGAGTTGCCAGTATTTAAGTTCCCACCCGTGTATATAGACATAAAGAACATGTAAACCAGAAAGCGTTAAAGACCTCGTAATTATCTCTAATATATATAACAAAACGCCGCGGTGGAGTAGCCGAGCGGTCTAAAGCGTCTCGCTGCGGAGCGCGCGGTTTCTCGCCGTGGAGGTTCGAGTCCTCCCTGGGGCATGGGTGTGTATGTTTTAGATTTACAAATATTTGAACATTTTTTGTAACAGATCACTGCCATAAATAAAAAGTATTATACCATGTTAGTGTTTTCCAATTCACTCCAGATTCATCGGGCGTGCAGCTGCATACAGTTGACTTTACCTGACGTTTCGGCTGAGTACCGTTCAGCCATTTTCAGAGAGAGTCGTAGACTGACGCTAGGTCACGCGCTTCGTGCTTCCAAACGCGGGGACCGCGCTACTGTGCATGCGGCCAACCTTATTCATTAAATCTGTTGTGTTGTCGTGTACTATATCAACAATATTGTCGCGTTGAACACTACAATTGGCTCAGAATTCGAAGGCTGGGTGTTAATAGAGCACAACACTTTACACTTAGAACAGGTTCATTGCTAACACAAGCGCAGTCAGAACAGACTGCCTCCTGATTGTAGTGCTCCGTTATTTATACATAGAACTTGCAGGTACATCGATCAGAAGAAACACGTAGAACATTCTAGAAATAGTAAATACAAATAAATAATTTTATTGCTACTGGCGGGATTTGAACCAAACACCACCGTCACCGACGCTAACCACAAATTCTGTCGAAAGACTCGCGGCAATATATATTGTTTTTTTTATATAGTGTGCTACAGTAACACTTTTAGATTCTTGAAATAAACTTCAGAGTCTTGACCACAAATTTCAATTTATTGAAACCTAACGCGTTTCTACGTTTCGTTTTTATCGAAGGGTACAGCAAGATATTTTTCACTTTATTGTCATTTTAAAGCCAACTATTTACAGTCAGCAGGCTGGCAGCACCTCCGTTGGCTGCTCTTCAGCCCTGCGAAATACTTGTCTTGAAATGATGTGAAGATATAAAACAGATGAATAAAAAAATGAGGGATTTTAAAAACAATAGACAAGTTGAGTTGTTGGAGGACAAACGTAAATGAAAAATGAGACAAACATATATGGGAGAACGAAAACAGGTACAATCAAGCGGTAATAAAAGCACACATATTCAGTAAAATTGTCCAAGGCCACGGCGGCGGTTTAAAAGTTCATTGGAAGATACACAAAGAGAAACACGGAGACAGTTGACGGCGCACATGGTAAAACTCGTTGACACTGATCGTGGAGGCACTGATTAAAAACCACACAGATGTCACTGAACGCACTAGTAGAGTGCACGTTTAAAAGGTCCAGACGCCCCCACGGTGGGGAGGGAGATGGAGGGGGAGGAGTTGGGACAGAAATGGGGGAAGCGCGGGGGAGAGGGGAGGGGATGGGAGAGGGAGAAAGGAGGCGAAAGAGGGATTGACAAGACTCTGGGCGTGGGAGAGGGATAGCCAAGCTGGGGGAAGGAAAAGGACAGGAGAGAGGGGAGGGGCGCTGATGCTATGGGGAAGGGATCAGGGTTGGTACAAGGGGTAGATATCGGGACGAAGTTCGTTATCCGGTGACGGAAGGGTGCGGAAGTTGCCCTGGGAAAGGATATGGAGTGTATGTAGGTGAAGGCCAGGAAGGATAGTTTGGTGGATGCATGGCAGAGGCCCAAGACCTGTGAGTATAGGGTATACCAGAGGGTTTTGGGACTCTATTTTTTGGGTAGTGTAAAGGAGTCGGAGATGTTCAAGGTGTTGAAAAAGAGGAGGGAAGGGGATTAGGTCATAGAGGATCTGCGTGGGGGATGGAAGTCGGATGCGGTATGCGAGGTGGAGGGCATGGCGTTCCAGGATTTGTAAGGATTTGTAGAAGGTATGAGGGGCTGATATCCAGGCGGGGAGGAAGGAACAGAGGACGAGGTGCATGATGGATTTATAGGTGTGAAGGACAGTGGAAGGTTGGAGGCCCCACATCCGGCCAGTAAGGAGTTTAAGGAGGTTGAGGCGGGACAGTGCTTTCTCATGGAGGGATTTGAGGTAGGGGGTCCAGGAAAGTTTGTGGTCAAGGGTCAGGCTAAGGTATTTGAGGGTGGGGGTGTGACGGATTAGGCGGTTGTGGAGGGTAAGATAGAAATCATGGAGACGGAAGGAGGGACAGTGGAAGGGTGGAGGCCCCACGTCCGGCCGGTAAGGTGTTTAAGGAGTTTGAGGCAGGACAGTGCTTTCTCACGGAGGGATTTGAGGTACGGGGTCCAGGAAAGTTTGTGGTCAAGGGTCAGGCCAAGGTATTTGAGGGTGGGGGTGTGATGGATTGGTAGGTTGTGGAGGGTAAGATAGATATCATGGAGACAGAAGGACAATTGCCTGGGATTTGTCTGGATTTATGGATAGGAGCCACGATGAGGTGAACTTGGTGAGGTGAGACTGCAGCAAAAACTGGCAACGGGTAAGGGAGGAGGCAAGGGCTAGGAAGGCGGTGTCGTCAGCATGTTGAAGGAGATAGACGGGAGGTTTGGGTTGAGGCATGTCGGCGGAATAAAGGAGATAGAGGAGGGGAGAGAGGACGGAGCCTTGGGGCACCCTGGCGGAGGGGTAGAACAAATGGGAGTCGGAGTTGGAGACAGTGACATAGTGATGCCTCATTTTAAATGTTCATAGTTCCTTCGCAATGATTTCTTGAAGAAAATATGGCAAACAACTTATCAATTCCTGTGAAAGAGATATTTCAAATTTGGAAGGGACCTTTGTCTCTCCTATCATTCATTGCTCATCGATACTGGGTTGATAATGGAGTCGACATTTGTCACCTGTTTTGGAGCCAGTTCGGCTTCTGGTCGAAGGTATGCGATATGTGTATTTTCACTAAATTGATTATAAATTCAAATGTTTGTATAGCTTACGGGACTTAACTACAGGGTCATCAGTCCTTAAACTTACAAACTACTTATGAACTACTTTCGAACTAGGACGGCACAAATATCCATGCCCGAGGGGGGGGGATTCGAAACCCCGACCGTAGTGGCCGTGCAGACCGTGACTGGAGCGCCTCAGTCCCCTCGGCCACCGCGGTCGGCAAAACCAAAAGGATATTTCAGTAGCTGTAGAGGAGATTTCAAACGATATGGAGTTGTTACACAGCATCTGAAGAGGATTGCAATTAAGGCGGCCCCTGAAATTTTATATGAAAGATCAGGTGAAGTGAAAAGTGTGCGAAGCTGTGCTTCCCCCAATTTTGATAATGCACCGTCATTTTGAGCCTACGTCCAGAACAGCAATGTGTAAAAATTTTCCACTAGTTTGTATCCATTATAGAGAACACTGCAAAAATTGTGATTCTTTTTTTTTATCTTCAGGAATATTAATTAATTTTGGAGGCTCTTGAATAAGTTCTGTTTTATTGTGCCGAACGATGGTTAAGTTGCTGAAAATTACTCAGTCTTTTTTCCATTTGAGACAAGAAATTGTTATACCCAGTGATATGAAATATTGTTTGTGAAGCTTAACTGCGGGATCATCAGTTCCTAAACTTACCAACTACTTATGAACTAACTTATACTAAAGACAGGACAAACATCCATGTCCGAGGGAGGATTCGAACCCCGCCGACCGTGGTGGCCGAGGGGACTGAGGCGCTCCAGTCACGGTCTGCACGGCCACTACGGTCGGGGGTTCGAATCCCCCCTCGGGCATGGATATTTGTGCCGTCCTTAGGATTAGCTAGTTCATAAGTAGTTTGTAAGTTTAGGGACTGATGACCCCGTAGTTAAGTCCCATAAGCTATACAAACATTTGAACTTTTTTTTTAATTGATTCGAACCCCCGACTGGGAACGGCCTCGCGCATCGCAGCCTAGCGCCTTAATGCGCTCGGTCGCTCCTATCGGCTGAAATATTGTCCACAGTTAGATGAGCAGTGGGTGGCTGGTCTCACTTTCATGAAAGACATCACTAGTATTTACATGATTTAATAAAACGTTGCAAGGTGAAAATAAATTAATCGGTACTAAGTGTGATCGTATAGAAAATTTCAAATTGCAGCTGTCGCTTTTTAAATTTCAGCTTCAGTTGGACAATATTTCCCTCCTCTAAGTACTTATGACCACATCAGTGACAGAAAAGAATTTGCATGCGCTCAAAAGTTTTTATGACGCCATTTTAGGTGCGCTCAGAGGCTGACCATAAAATCTCCGAGTTTAGCTAATAAAACAATTTTATAACGGCATTGATCAATAAGAATTCCCGAGGATTCATACCCTTACCCTGAAATATGTTGCAATGTTCTACACAACGCCGTCTGCGGATAAATGATTCAAATTATAAACATTAATAAAACGAAAACAATGTCAACTGTAATGCGACTGCCAAAACGATTATGCCAAATATGAGAAAATTATTGGCTTGAAATTAATGCCAAAGATCAGTAAAGGATGTTGAAAAATAATGAAAAATAAATAAAATATTCTTTCTATCTGTACACAAAAGTTGGCAATATTATTAATGTTTTTAATAAGTCACAAACAACTATACGACTGTGGCCTCACTAAACCTGCGACAACCCTGTTCCTCTGCTACCACTGCCCTGACAGCACTGTGCCTGACCAACACCACCTAGATGACAAGGCCTCACAACTGGCCGGCTACGTCACACTGACCAGGCCGCGGCCGCTAGCTGGATTGCTGGGGCACGCTCCCTGCCTCGTAGCGGGCAGTAGGGATGGGACTGTGAGGCGCGGCGACTCGAGCGCACCGAGAATTTCTCGAGCTGCTGGTACTCGAGTAGTTCTCGAGAAGCTCACGGATAGCAACGCTGCGGCGGGTGCCGCTACTTGCTGGTTGATTGGGGCGGAGCGACAACCCGCGTCACGCGCTGCGGTTAATTGCAACGCTCGCAGCTCGCTGCGATTGTCAACCCAGATAGTGCTGACGTCTTTCCAGAAGGATGACAATCGTAACTTAGTTACGAATTCGCGCACAGTGTCCTATTTTATTTCTTTGAGTCTCCTGCTTCCATCTCCGATCAATTTTAGTTTTCATTGTTAATTTCAAAGTGGTAGGATGTGGCTGAAAAGTTGAGGTTCATGCGAGAGGTATTAAAAATTTTGTTTGGTATTTCTTGAACAATCGTTAACTTTTGAAACATTTATATGCGTATATTTCATCTTAAACTGTGTTTTAATAATAATGATTGATCACATAAAAATTCTAAAACTTTCATTTTCACGTCCTTCCAGGAAGATGGGCAATATTCCAAAATTAATGATATGTTTATGAAAAAAAATCACTTATAACGTTTTTGTGAAGTCTTATGAAGATATCCACAATGAAACTTCACTCTGCAGCGGAGTGTGCGCTGATATGAAACTTCCTGGCAGATTAAAATTGTGTGCCGGAACCAGGACTCGAAGCTGGGAACTTTGCCTTTCGCGGGCAAGCGCACTACCGACTGTGCTATCCCGACAGAATCACGATGCCGCCCCACAACTTTACTTCCGCCAGTACCTCGCCTCCTACTTTCCACACTTCACAGAAGCTCTCCTGCAAACACGCAAGACTAGCACTCCTGGAAGAAAGGATATGGTGGAGTCATGGCTTAGCCACAGCCTAAGGTATGTTTCCAGAATGAAACTTCACTCTGCAGCGGAGTGTGCGCTGATATGAAACTTCCTGGCAGATTTTAATCTGTGTAGTGTCAAACAGTCCGCCAGTATCAGAAAAGTGTAATTTTTAATTTTGCTTCAATAACATGCAAAATCAACGTTATCTAAACTTTTCAACGGAATGAGGACATAACAACCAACAGTTAGTATTGGAGTTATAAATTTTGGTGGCTGTGTTAAAAAAAGTACCAGAGCTTTAAGCTAAAATATGGACGAAAGCTTAGGTACGTAACGCTATCTAATACTATAACCTCTGCCGATTTTTTTCTACAATTAGTTAATTTATGTAAGGAGTTATTGGTTGTAACTTGTTGTGGCATTTTTCTCTCATGTAAGTATCAATAAATGCGCAATTCATATTAGTTTTTGGTAACAATGAAGTTCCCGTTGCGCATAAGATACGTGTTTTAATAATAATCCTACGATTACCACTGCTATGTCGCAGTGCTTCCTTGTAGAGCAGTTTATCTCAGTCTCCAGAGAGCGCAGCACTGTTGACAACTTCTCGAGAGTACTCGAGAATTTCTCGAGATATTGCCTTAGCGTCGCGCTCATAGCCCATCCCTACTGTTCGCGGATGATGCCGTCGTTTATCGGTTAGTGAAGTCAATTGCGGATCAAAACCAACTACAAAGCGATTTAGACAAAATTTCTGCATGGTGTGAAAATTGGCAGTTGACACTAAATAAAGAAAAGTGTGAAGTAATACACATGACCACTAAAAGAAATCCGCTGAACAATTACGCGATAAATCAGTCAGACCTTAAGGCCGTAGATTCTACCAAATACCTAGGAGTTACAATTACGAACAACTTTGACTGGAGAGAACACACAGAAAATATTGTGGGGAAGGCGAACCAAAGGTTACGTTTCATCGGCAGAACGCTTCGAAGATGCACCAGCTCCACCAAAGAGACTGCCTACATCACACTTGTGCGTCCTCTCGTGGAGTACTGTTGCCTCTTGAGGGACCCTCACCAGGTGGGACTGACGGAAGACATTGAGAAGGTTCAGAGAAGGGCAGCTCGTTTTGTTTTATCACGTTACGGGGGGGAAAGCGTCACGGAAATGTTGCACGAATTGGGGTGGAAATCATTAAAAGAAAGGCGTTATTCATTTGCAGCGTGATCTGTTTGCGAAGTTTCAATCACCGACTTTTAGTTCTGAATGTAAAAATATTTTGCTAGCACCCACCTACTTAGGGAGACATGACCATCCCAATGATGTAAGAGAAATCAGATCGAAAACGGAACGATTTAGGTGTTCTTTCTTCCCGCGCGCTATTAGAGAATGGAACGGTAGAGAAAAGTTATGAAAGTTGTTAATGAACCCTCTGCCAGGCACTTGAATGTGATTTGCAGAGTATCTATGTAGTTGTAGATACGTGCAGCTAGTAAGTTGGCGGCCGCGGCCTGGTCAGTGTGACGTAGCACCGGCTGTTGTGAGGCCTTGTCTCCATGTAGTGTTGGCCTGCCTCGCTCATGTCACGTGCCCCACTGCACCGGCGCTACAACACAGCTCACAGGTGCCTCTCGATCCTTCCAGTGTAAAATAATTTTTTAAATGGCTTATAACGTACTGTACTTTCCAGAATACTGATAGGTTAATTTCGTATCACCTCCGTTTATCTTTCTCCTACATTTAATCACGACCTACCTCCCAGATAGTTCACCAATGAGTTCAAATATGTACAAAATACGGGAAATTTGAGCTAAAACAAAGGAAAAGATTCAACAAAATATACCAGTATGAGCTCACAAATAATGAACTGATACCTAAAACTAACACAACCTAAAACTGGTGAAATAGTAATGTAACAGTGTATTAGGTGTTCTTAATATTACAATGACACTGTCTTACTTATGGCTTTTAGTAAATTGGTAAATATTTTTCCAAATATTTGTCGCATATTTTGGAGTCCCATCTGGCTGACGAAATAGATATTAAATTGTTGCAATATCCAAATGTTTGTAGAACTTATGGGACTTAACTACGGGGTCATAGTCCCTAAGCTTACAAACTACTTATGAACTGCCAGGAAGTTTCATACTTATGAACTAGCTAAGACCACAGAGTAACATATACTGAGAAGAAGCCTCCCCTAAACCACTGTCCTACACTCCGCTCGTAGTGCCGTAAGATGCTAGTCAGGTCGTTGCTGGCTTAGGGTGCCTCTCGCACGTCAGAGGGTAGCGTGGAGGAGAGGCTGAGGGGAGAGCTCGTGCCGCCTGCCACGAGGCCACGGCTGTGCCCGGCTTGCTGGCGTTTGAGGGGAGGTGGTGGTGGGGGCAGCCGCTGACCGTAGCGCCATCATTGGACATCTTATGGAACTGCTGGAAATTCTCCCTCCCTGCACCCCTGAGCGTAGGACCGGGCCTTTACGGAGGTTTCCCGTCTGTATATATTTGTCTGTGCTAAGACTAAGGACGGCACAAATATCCATGCCCGAGGGGGGATTCGAACCCCCGACCGCAGTGGCCGTGCAGACTGTGACTGGGGCGCCTCAGTCTCCTCGGCTACCGCGGCCGGCTTGCAATATCCGGTAGCATACTTAATGTCTGATGTAGTGTTTCTATAAGTTGATAATAATTTTACGGCAAATATGAATATGCAGACTTTCATCTAATAACAAACGTTTACTTACAAATTATTCGTAGAAAAGGAGGGAACTGTAGATGTTGCACCGGCTGAGGGCAGCCTCTGCAGACACTACCCACTGTTTTGGTGACATCAAACATTGCTGGTGTTTCGACACAAATCGGTGGCCGACAGGGCGACAAATCGAAATATGTATTGTCGCTGGTTCACGTGAAGTAAGACTGCCGTGGTATTCAACACTACTGTACCGTTAAAGGAAAAGTAGAAATAACAATAACGGTGCACTCAAGGATGGGATTAGTGTGAATGCATCATGTTAATATTCTAAATTCGATGATGTTTTCCCTTTTACTAGGAAACAAGACTCTTCGTTAAATAGTGACAAATTTCGAAGGCGATCATGGCGGGGCCCCCTCTAGTTTGGGGCCCCTGGCGGCCACTGTACTTGCGATTGCCTTAATTCGGCCCTGAATCGTACAAAAATGCTTAATTGCTCTACTCAATACAAAAAAAAAATTGCTTGAAGCTTTTCTCATAAACGTGCTGAGAACCTTCACTGGATCCTTTTTACGGTTGACAGACTGCAGGCCTACTGAAGGTCTACATTGGTAGAATTTCAAAGAGGCTTTCAGTATCTGCTAAATCTGAAGGATACTTTGAGATGGGATTTTAACCCTGCGGCGGGCGTGTGGCGGCATACAGTGCCGCCAATTTTGTTTTCTTTGAATAATTACGTCAGCGTGCCGAGCAGGCAACAATGGTGCTAGATACGCTTCGATTGTTTAGTCACGCGCCAAACTACGTTACTGCGCCACCAATATACTCACCATAACAGCTGTGACTGACCTGTGGAGTAGACGACTGCACCGAGACGGCACTGCGTACCTCACGCGCCCGGTAATGTAAGTACATGTAATCGTACCACTGTCGGATGGTTTGATGATTAGAAGCTTTGTTTTACAACTCTGTGGGTGTATTATGATTTAGTTATTAACATTGCTTTGGTATTAGAATTATTTTATTGTCTCCCAGGTCCGCACAAAGGAAAGGACTAACGCCAGAAGAAATTGAGCGTCTTCTTCTGTAAGAAGGTGTGGGAGGTGGCATCTTTGTGGTGGTAAATAAATAAATAAATAAGATAAAATAAAACTACTGTCACTTGCAATTGCTGCAAAAGATTCGTTTGCAAGCAACATTGCCGCAATGTAATGATTGCAGAGCTCCTCTGGAGGAAGAAAGTGTGTGATTCTTGATATATATTAGTTGACTGCCTTATTCTTTATTATTACTACAAAGATTTTATTCATATTACACGTTTTTGTAAAACTTGCTTTCACAATGGTAAACAATCAAATCATATCTGTGGTTATAACTTATTTAGAATTTGTTATTAAAATAGTGCTTACGAAACATCCTGGGAACTTATGTCAGATATACTGTAACAATTTTAATTTTCCCATGCACCCTCTATATATGTATACAGATCATATTAAAAGTTGCTGTTAAGAATGGTGTTATACACAATAAATAATTAATCCCACCCAAAAATTAAAAAAAAAAATAGCTTGCCTATTTATTTGAATGTAGGCGGCAGTGAGTGCCGCACGCGCCCGCTGACGTAACAATCTTAAGCGCGCCTGCCGCAGGGTTAACTTTCAGTTCATTACTTTCTAGATCCACGAAAGCCAAAATCTGCCGTGGCGGATTAGAAGTGCGCACTGGGCGTCGTGCTGCTGTGCGCGCTGCCGTTCGCCGTCGGGGGTTCGAGTCCCCCTCAGGGCATAGATGTGTGTGTTGTCCTTAGGTTAGTTGACCTTAGTTTAAGTAGTTTGTAAGCTACGGACTAATAACCTACCAATTGAGTCCGATAGATTTACAAACATTTAAATGCAAAAAATTGGTGAAAATAAATGGGGGACTTCAATGCCCACCATCACTTGTGGGGTGGAGCGCAGACAACAGGTCGTGGTAGGCACATAGAGACGCTTTTATCACAGCACGACATCTGCCTGCTAAACACTGGTGCACCCACGCATTTTTGCGTGGCGCGAGGCACGTATTCCACAATTGATCTCTCTGTTTGTACCCCGAGCCTGCTCCCGCACTTCCAGTGGAGGGTCCATGATGACCTTTGCAACAGCGACCATTTTCCTGTTCTCTTGACGCTCCTTGATTTTCAACCTGCGGGCTGCCCATCTCGATGGTCTTTCCATCGAGCTGATTGGAACCACTTCACCTCAGCTGCTACGGTTCCCGTTCCATTGCCAGCCGACTTGGACATTGCGGTTAACCAGGTCACCGGTTCGATAGTTTCAGCTGCTGAGGCAGCCATTCCTACCACGTCTGGCTCCCCACGGCGTAAGTCTGTGCCCTGGTGGACGCCGGAAATCGCTGAGGCAATCCGGGATCGTCGTCGGGCGCTCCGACGCCATCGTCGACACCCCAGTATAGAAAACCTAATAGCTTTTAAACGGCTCCGGGCCCGGGCTCGACAGCTCATCCGGCAAGGTAAACGGGACTGTTGGGAGACGTATGTTGCCAGCATCGGCCGTCGCGCCTCAGCACCTCGCGTGTGGTCGCAGGTTCGGCGCCTATTTGGGTACCGTCCACCTGCGGCGATTCCCAGCCTACGCATCCACGGTACCCTATGCACCGACCCGACTTCCATAGCAGAACACATGGCCGAGCATTATGCTCGCACCTCTGCAACATGCGAATACAGTGCGGACTTCCGTGCTCTGAAGGAGCGTGTTGAACAGAGACGGCTGTCCTTTCACACGCGTCGAGCCGAAGTGTACAACTCCGCTTTCAGTGCATGGGAATTCGAAACTGCTCTTGCCGCATGCCCCGATACCTCTCCAGGACCGGACAGAATCCACAGCCAGTTCATCCGGCACCTTTCCGTGGAGTTTAAACACCAGCTTCTCGCCCTGTTTAACCGTTTATGGGCGGAGGGGGCTTTCCCGTCACAATGGCGAGAAAGCATCGTTATTCCGGTGATCAAACCTGGTGCTGATCCACAGGTGGCTGATAGTTACCGCCCAATCAGCCTCACCAACGTTATGTGCAAGCTATTTGAACGTATGGTGAGCCGGCGGCTTATGTGGATCCTTGAACATCGGGGTCTGTTGTCCCCACGTCAAGGGGGTTTCCGGCAAGGCCGCTCCACCGTTGACAACTTAGTGGCCCTGGAGTCTGCCATTCGTACGGCATTTAGCAGGCGTGAGCATCTTGTTGCCGTCTTTTTCGACCTCAGACAGGCGTACGACACCACTTGGCGCCACCACATTCTGGCTACACTGCACGCTTGGGGCTTGAGAGGTCCACTCCCACTTTTATTCAAAACTTCCTTTCTTTCCGATCTTTTCGGGTACGGGTTGGTACTTCCCTCAGCTCCTCTCACGTCCAGGAGAACGGTGTCCCACAGGGCTCTGTCCTTAGTGTACCCCTATTTTTAATTGCCATCAATGGACTTGCTGAGGCAGTGGGGTCATCGGTTTCTTCCTCCTTGTTCGCCGATGACTTCTGCTTATACTACAGCTCAGCTAGCATTGGGGTAGCTGAAAGGCGTCTACAGGGAGCCATTCGAAAGGCGCAGTCGTGGGCCTCAACCCATGGGTTCCAGTTTTCTCCAGCGAAAACCCGGGTTATGCACTTCTGCCGCCGTCGAGCTGTCCACTTGGACCCAGAGTTATATTTATATGATGAACTTCTTCGTGTCGAAGAGACTCACCGATTTCTTGGCATGCTCTTCGACAGCCGGCTCACTTGGGTGCTCCATCTTCGCCAGCTCAAGCAGAAGTGCGTGCGGTACCTCAATATTCTCCGCTGCCTCAGCCACACAAGTTGGGGAGCCGCTCGTAGAAGTCTTTTGCAGCTCTACAGGGCGCTGATTCAATCGCGCTTAGATTACGGGAGCTTTGTGTATGGTTCAGCAGCCCTATCTGCATTGCAGGCCTTGCACCCAGTACTCCACAGTGGCATCCGTTTAGCAACGGGGGCCTTCCGTACCAGTCATGTGACAAGCCTTCGTGCTGAGGCTGGGGTTCCCCCCCTGCGATTCAGAAGGCAACAGCTAATGGCCTCTTATGTTGCCCGTATTCATGCCGTACCTCACCACCCAAATCGCAGGCTCCTCTTCCCAGCTGACGCACTCCCTTCCCCGCGACGACGGCCGCAGTCGGGCCTCCCGGTTGCGGTCCGTGTTCGTTCCCTTCTTTCTTCTCTCGGATCCCTTCCTATTCCTCTCACCTTCCAGTACTGTTCTAGTATTCCTCCTTGGGTCATTCCTCGCCTCCAGCTGCGGTTGGACTTGTCCCAGGACTCCAAAGCCTCTGTTGCACCGACGACTCTGCGTCAACAGTTCCAGGCCCTTCTAGATTCCTACCATGGCGCTGAATTTATATACACCGATGGCTCCCTAGTCGATGGCCATGTTGGGTATGCCTATACCCATGGCCGGCATATAGAACAACGTTCATTGCCCTGTGGGAGTAGTGTGTTTACGGCGGAACTTGTCGCCATTTGGCGGGCCCTTGAACACCTCAGAGCCTGCCCCGGGGAGTCTGTGGTTATCTGTACTGACTCCCTGAGTGGTCTGCACGCCCTTAACCATTGTTTCCCAAAACATCCTTTGGTACGATCCATTCAGGAAGCTGTATACAGACTATATACATCTGGTCGCACTGTGGTCTTCCTTTGGACTCCAGGCCACGTTGGAATAAAAGGAAATGAACGTGTTGACCAACTGGCGAAGGAGGCTACTACCTCAACTATGCTGGAAATCGGTCTCCAGGAGAGGGATCTCCTGGCGGTGCTCAATCGGAAGATTTTAAGCCTTTGGAACACAGAGTGGGCTGAATCGAACGCACCAAATAAGCTCCGTGCTGTTAAGCCTACTACGGCAATGTGGAGGTCCTCCCTGCGAGCCTCTCGTAGGGAGTCCGTTGTACTCTGCCGACTACGCATTGGCCATACGTGGTTAACACACGGCCATCTCTTGCGTCGAGAGGGCCCACCAGTTTGTCGTTGTGGCGCCCAGCTGACTGTGGTGCACTTACTGTTGCATTGTACGTTTTTAGCCGCTTTGCGGCAGTCCTTTAGCCTACAAGATTCGCTGCCATCAGTTTTAGGTGACAATGCCTCCTTGGCTACTACTGTTTTAAATTTTATTCGCGCCTCTAGTTTCTACCCTTCCATTTAATGGAAGGCGCTTCTGAGTGATTCACAGACTCTCATTTTTTTTACACTGTTTGTAAGTTACTTGATAGCCCCTACCTTTTTGGTTGAGGTGGTTTTTTAGTGTGTACAGCATGGCTCGCTCATCCGTTTTTATCCTGGTGATCAGCCGGCCATTGCATTCTGCTGTAAAATTGTCCTTTTAACCCTTTTGTGCAGTCCTCTGTGTATAAGTGTAGTATTTGTCTTTCTTTTACATTCCAGGAATTCTCTAATCCTAGTTCTCTGTGTTTGTGTTCTATCACATGTTACATCAGTGCCTGGAACAGGGGACTGATGACCTTGTAGATTTGTCCCCTATAAACAACAACAACAAATGAAAAAAATTGTTCATAGCTCGCAAATGTTGTTGTCAAATCTTGCCTTACAAAATTAAAAACAGGAAAGACAAAAAAGATCTGAATTAATTTGATGCTTACAGCTGAAGTTGTTCAGCTGTACTTTCATTTGCATCAGATTTCCTCTTGATAATCTCTGATGAAATGCCAACTGCCTCAGAAAGTACTTTTTCTTGATTCTACATTCACGAAGATGCTAAGCTAGTACTTTTTGCTGATGATACACGTATAGCTATCACACCCGACAAAAAGGAATTAACTGATGAAATTGTAAATGATATTTTTCAGAAAGTTATTAAGTGGTTCTCTACAAATGGATTCTCATTAAACTTTGATAAACCCAGTATATACAGTTTCATACAGTAAATGGTATGACACCATTAATAAATTTAGACCTTGAACATAAATCCGTGGCTAAGGTAGAATATTCAAAATTTTTAGGTGTTTGCATTGATGAGGGACTGAATTGGAAGAAATCTATTGATCTCTTGAAACGTATGAGTTCAGCTACTTATTCTATCAGACTCATTGCAAAATTTGATGATATACATGTCAGTAAATTAGCTTACTACGCCTATTTTCATTCATTGCTTTCTTATGGGATCATATTCTGTGGCAATTCAACATTGAGTAAAAAAAAAAGTATTCATTGCACAAAAGCGGGTAATTAGAATAATTGCTGGAGCCCACCCAAGAGCATCCTGCAGACATTTATTTAGGGATCTAGGGATCTTCACTGTAGCTTCACAATACATATATTCACTCATGAAATTTGTTATTAACAATCCGAGCCAGTTCAAAAATAATAGCAGCTTGCATAGCTACAACACTGAGAGAAAGGATGATATTCACTATTCAAGGTTAAATCTAACTTTGGCTCAGAAAGGAGTGAATTATGCTGCCACAAAAGTCACTTACCAAGGTCACTTGGTCACTTACCAAGTAGCATTAAAAGTCTGACACATAGCCAACTAGTATTTAAAAATAAATTAAAGGGATTTCTGAATGGCAACTCCTTCTAAAATGAAGATGAATTTTTAGATAAAACTTTTAAAAAATAATAAAAAACAACAAAACTGTAATAAAAAATCCTTAAAATATTGATTGTCAAGTATAGGTAACATTTACTAGCCTGACACGTTCCACATCATTACGAAATGTGGTATATATATATGATCTATGGAACAAGTAATAATCTAATCTAATCGAATGTCGGTTACCGCTCAGCGAGACAGCGTGGTGTAATCGGCAAGGTGCCATGCTCCCATGCAGGAGACCCGGGTTCGCTATCTAGTAATTGCTACTTTTTATATTTAAAAAAAGTGAAGAATAATTAAGCAAAGAAAAATAATATAAAGAAATAAAAACAAAAATCATGAAAAGTCAAACGATTAAGAAAATTACCAAGAAAATAAAAAAATAAAATACAAAATTCTCCCCTTCCGGTCATTTATTTTTCACTTTTCTTCATTTTTCTTCCTTTATTGTGCATAATTATATGTTTTTATACCCACTACTATGTTACAGCTTAACAGTCAGGATAATAGCAAATAGCACAGTAGCAACTTATTATTTTGCTTATTGCGCAGTGTTATTTACTCACTGTCGCCATCGTCACCATCTTTAACACTTGTACAAAATTCTAGGTGACAATTGTCATAGAAGCACCGAAAACACAGAACATTGTAGCACCGCGCACATCTAATAAATGCTACCGCTTTACAGGCGCGAGGTGTTTTCATCAGCGATACTGGAAAACACTGGTGGTTCACATTCAAAAACAATGTTCCGTAGTCAATTAATTGCGACGCAAACCAGGCATATTTAATCATGGGAACGAAGACTGGTGCGCTGAACTGGTGCAACAGTAATGAATGTATTCGAATCGAGACTTCTCGTGAAACGATTTCGCGATTACCTGTTAATAATTCAATATATTTGTTTTTCTTTCTTTATATCTTTCTCTTTGCTTAATTATTTTAATAGTTTTGAAACATAAAAAGTAGCAATTACAATTTTTCATAAATCTTCTGCCGCTGGGTATCGAACCCTGGTGTCCTGCATGGGAGCCTAGCATCTTACTGCTTACACCACGCTGTCTCGCTGAGCAGTAACCGCCATGTATAAGTAGACACGTTACGCGTGGTAATTTGCTGCGAATTTGATTTCGATTTTCTTCTACATCTACAGGCATACTCCGCAATTCACTGTACCACTACTAGGCATTTCCTTTCCTATTCCACTCCCAAATTGAACGAGGAAAAAAAGAATGCCTATATGCCTCCGTACGAGCCCTAATTTCTCTTATCTTGTCTTTGTGATCTTTACGCGTTTACGCGAAATGTAAGTAGCCGGCAGCAAGATCGTACTACACTCAGCATCAAATTCCGGCCCTCAAAATTTACTCAACAGAAATTCACGAAATGAACGTCGTCTTCCTTCCAGCGTACCCCAATTGAGTTGCCGGAGCATTGGTCGAACCTACCGGTAACAAATCTAGCTGCTCGCCTCTGAAAAGCCTCTATGTCTTCCTTTAAACTGATCTGCTGCGGATCCCAAACACTTGAGCAATATTCAAGACGTGGTCGTACAAGCGTCTTATAGCGGTCTCCTTTACAGGTGAAGTACATCTTCCCAAAATTCTCCCAATAAACCGAAGTCGGCTGTCCGCCCTACTCACAACTGTCCTTACATGCTCGGTCCATTTCATATCGCTCTGCAATGTTACGCCTAGATATTTGAACGACGCGACAGCATCAAGAAGCTCACTACTAATGCTGTATTTGAACATTATGGGATTGTTTTTTCTACTCATGCGCATCAGCTTATATTTTTCCACATTGAGAGCTAGCTGCCAATCTTCGCAGAAACTAGAAATTTTGTCTAAGTCATCCTGTATTCTATTACAGTAAGCTACAGACTACACCCTCCCATACACCACAGCATCATCAGCAAACAGCCGCATATTACAACTTACTCTGTCCATCAGATCATTTATATAGATAGAAAATAATAGCGGTCTTATCACACTCCCCTGGGGCACGCCTGACGATACACTCGTCTCTGATGAACACTCGCCGTCGAGAACAACGTACTGCGTTCTATTACTTAGGATGTCTTCCAGCCAGTCACAAATCTGTGAACCTATTCCATAAGCTCGTATCTTCGTTAGCAGTCTCCAGTGTGGCACCGCGTAGAACGCCTTTTTGAAGTCGAGAAAAACACAATCCGCCTGTTACCCTTCATCCATTTCTTAGAAATCTAGGCTCATTGGAACAAATCCTGATAGGTTGATGGTCTGGAGGAATTCCCTCACAACATACCTACGACAAATTAAAATTCCGTTGGTACCATACTTGGCGTTCCCTCGTTGGAGCCAATATTGTAGGAACGCGAGAAGAAGTAGATGAGGATGAAATAGGAGATTCTATACTTAGAGATTAATTTGACAGAGCACCGAAAGACCAAAGTCGAAACAAGACCCCTGGAGTATGCGACAATCCCTCAGAGCTACTGAAGTCTCTGGGAGAACCAGCCATGACAAAACTGTTTCGCCTGGTGTGTAAGATGTATGAGACAGGCGAAGTACCCTCAGACTTTAAGAAAAATGTAACAATCCCCATTCCAAAGGAAGGAGGCGCAGACAGGTGTGAAAACTGCAGAACCATCAGTTTAATAAGTCATGGTTGCAAAATATTAACACGAATTATTTACAGAAGGATGGAAAAGCTGGAAGAAGCAGACCTCGGGGAGGATAAATTTAGGTTCAGGAGAAATGTAGGAACACGGGAGGCAATACTCAAAGCAGGAGCAAAATATAGGGAGCGTAAGGTTATTTACAACTTGTACAGAAACCAGACAGCGGTTGTCAGAGGTGAAGGGCATGAAAGGGATGCAGTAGTTGGGAAGGGAGTAAGACAAGGTTGTAGCATTTCTCCAATGTTATTCAATTTGTACATTGAACAAGCTATAAAGGAAAGCAAGGAGAAATTTGGAGAAGGAATTAAAGTTCAGGGCGAAGAATTAAAAACATTGCCTTTTGCTGACGACATAGTAACTCTGTCAGAGACAGCAAAGGACTTGGAAGAGCAGTTTAAAGGAATGGACAGTGTGCTGAAAGGTACATACGAGATGAACATTAACAATAGAAAAACTAGGGTAATGGAGTGCAGTCTAAGAAAATCAGGCGATGCCGAAGGAAACAGTTTAGGTAACGAAACAAGAAAGGAGGTATATGAGTTTTGTTACATGGACAGTAAAATAACACAGGATATAAAATGCAGAATGGCAATGGGTAGAAAAGCATTCTTGGAAAAGAGAAATTTGTTAACATCGAATATTGATTTAAGCCTAAGGAAGGCATTTGTGTGATTGTTCCCTTGTATGGGAGTGCAACATGGACGATAAACAGTGCGGACTGAAAGAGGATAGAGGCTTCTGAAATGTTGTGCTACAGAAGAATGCTGAAGATTAGGTGGGTGGATCGCGTAACCAATGAGGCATACCTTGCCTAAAAGAAGGCATCGATTGGTAGGACACATTCTTAGACATCAAGGAATCGTGAATTTAGCATTGAAGTGTGTGGGGTGGAAACCGCAGAGGAAGGCCAAGAGATGGATACAGCAAGCAGATTCAGACAGATGTAGGTTGCCGTTCTTATGTGGAGTTGAGAGGCTTGCGCAGGATAAGGTATTGTGGAGAGCTGCATCAAATCAGTCTCCGGATTGAAGAACACAACACAACAACAACATAGTATAAGGTAGTTCATAAGCTTCACAGACATTTGAACGTTTGGAGGAGCCAGGTTTATTCCCTCATTTGAAGAAATGTGGCAGATAAAAAGACCGTTATTACCGAGTGAGGTGGCGAGTATTTGCTTTCTGGAGGACGGAGGTTCAAATCTCCGCCTCCGGCCATCCAGATTTAGGTTTTTCGTGACTTCCCTGAATCCCTCGAGGCGAATTCCGGGGTGGTGTCTTCAGAAGGGCACGGCCAATTTTTCTCCCCATTCCAATCCAATAAACCGAGTGACTCCTAGTGACCAGGCTGTCGATAATGATTATCGTGTGGCAGTTATGGCCGTTAGACGCCAACTGGTGTCATGTTCAGCCTGACTGGTTCAAGCCCTTTGAGCTGACGCCATTTCGGCGACTTGCGTGTCAATAATGAAACGACGATGAGAACGACACAACACCCTGTCCCCGACCGGAGAAGATCTTCGAACCGATCGGGAATAGAACCAGTGTCCCCTGCATGGCATCCGACGATGCTGTACACTTTTCGTGATTTAGATCGAGGCTTTGCGGTCGTTTTCTAGTGTTAGTTTTGGGTTTCTCGTTGAGTATTTGGCTCAGTTTTCTATTACAAAGGGCGCTGTGCCTTCCGACCAACGCGCTTAGCCACCACGCCAGGCACCACTAGACGAAAGGGGACTGGTAACCCAGCAGTTTAGTCCCCTCTAAACATCCAACAACAAGAACAACAACAACAATCACTAGACGACTGAGGAGACACCACGCTGTGTACGAGGCGTTAAACCGTAAGATTCCTTCCAAAAAGCTGTTATTCCGTTGTATACGTTTTCTCTGGAGTCCCAGCTTCCACACGGTATGCAGGAATGCTTCTGTAGTCAGTAGGTAATGGCGGATGTGAATCTATGGGGCTGGTTGTGTGTGATGAGTATACCGACGATTTTCGGAGAATTTTTGAATGATCTTCAAATGTCACTTTTAAGAGCGCTTGAAATATGCAATATCCGACATTGGCACAGTTTACTATCCACATGGAAAATTCTGAATACATTTAGAAATAAAGCTTTTACTGAAAGCCAAGAAACTATTAAAGAAACGTATATGGAATGACTTAATTTCATTCATCATAATAATGTTTTTAGAAAACCTTAACTATGTTTTTCACAATTTGTATAAAGAAAATGCACCAGACACTTATTTTTAAGGGCCGGCCGCAGTGGCCTAATGGTCTGCGGCGCGCCAGTCACGGTCTGCACGGCCGCTGCGGTGGGGTGTTTGAATCTCCAATCGGGCATGGATGTTTGTCCCGTCTTTATTACAAGGTAGTTCATGCGTAGTTTGTAAGTATAGGGACTGATGCCCCCGTAGTTAAGTCCCATAAACTCTACAAACATTTGAACATTTGAACTTATTTTTAATGTTCACCCTTACGCTTTTCGAGAATTTATTCCCATTTTCAGATGCTTTTTTGTTTCGTAATTTGTATTCATTGTGATGTGTCCATCTGTGGAGTTCTGTTTCTTCTGCCATGAGGTTCACTACACGTTCTTGTAAACAGATATGTTTCATAGATGTTAATATAGCACAGGTTTACAACGAGTTGTATACATTCAAAGATGTTACTTTTTCTGACTTATTATTTACACATATTTGAAAACATAGAAGAAGATCATAAGATACTCCATCATTTCAAAACGTCACTTGCAATGGATATAATGGAAGAACTTGAAATTTTTGTACACCCAAAAAAGCAACGAAAAAATTCCTCAATAACAAAGTGGATAGTGATTCCGCTAATTTATTTAAAAGCTTCTCCTGTCTTGCATCAATAGTAATGTCAGTTTATTTAATTCCTCAGTATGTAAATAATATTTCACGAAAAAGTAACATATTTGAATATATACCCACTCTGTGTAAAAAGCAACATCTCTGAATGTATACGGTCTTTGTAAATCTGTCGTATATTAACGTCTGTGTAACATGTTTGTTTACAAGAACAGTATTGTGACGTTCTCTATATGTGTAACATTCAGTACAATGAAGTAGGCACAATACCTGTAATAAGAACATTAAAACCACAATTTTTTTTTAAATAATGTAAAATAAAACCATAATATGTATTATTCAAACTATTTTTGATTGCAGTATTATGTCAATTCCACAAGGCAGGAAATACAGAACACCACAAATTAAATACAAAATATGTAACAAAAAGAATCTGAATATGGGACTAGATTCTCGAAACGCTTAATGCTGGACATTAAAAACAAGTAACTGGTGCGTTTTCTTTGTATAATTTTTATGGAATGACAGCGTAAAAATTTTGAAGAAGTTTCGCCTTTCTATTGCAAACATGTGTTACCTACACTGCAGTTCTGTACATTTATTTGAGTCTATATCTGGCTAGAGTTGCGCAGTATATTTGTGTTAAATTTCTTTCAGCACGTATATTTAACGGGTCATATTTTGGCACGTATTGTTTAGTGTCTAACTAGCATAATGAAGTTAATTATGAAAAATATAACGCAAAATGTGAGAATCACTCCGGCAACAAAAAATAATCAATTCGACGTGAAGGGAGTCAAAGTCAAAGAATTCCGAAGAAAAGATTAGTAAGAAGCAAGGACCACAAAATACTCATCAGCTGTTGTTGTTGTTGTTGTTGTTATGGTCTTCTGTCCGGAGACTGGTTTGATGCAAGCATTTTCATCTCCACATAAGAACGGCAACCCACATTTGAATCTACTTACTTTGAATCTACTTACTTACTATATGCGTCTCTAGGTCTGCCTCTACGATTTTTACCCCACACATTTCACTCGAGTGCTAAATTTAAGATTTCTCGATGTCTGAGAATATGTCCTACCAAGTGATCCCTTCTTTTAGTCAAGGTATACCAAAGTTCCTTTTCTCGCCAATTCTGTTCAGTACCACTTCATGTTACGCGATCTACCCACCTAATCTTCAGCATTCTTCTGTAGCACCACATTTCAAAAGCCCCTATTTTCTAAATATATATTTTTCTCTTCACTCCCTCTCGGTTAGAGGAACCTTCGAATCGTTGCTACCAATTAAATGACACAGAACTCTCTCGTTCTGAGATCCCGTTAATCAGCTTATTAATAATACAGAGGCTCGAAATGGATGCGTATCAGTATGTTATTCTGCTGCAACCGAAGATGTAATTAATGTTTGATTCATTAAATAGGAACGTTGTCCAATAATCATGTGTGTGTTTATTCGCTTAATTCATTGCATCCGTCACGGTCAGATTTAGTGGATGCCAAATGGCTAATTAATATTTAGAGCTTGATTATTCAGCTCTGAGAATTTTTGTATGTCTCTCTTCTCTCTCACTGCAAAGGTCCAATACCTTAACCAATTTAGTAGCTTACACAGTTCACTTGTTCGAGACAAGCACGAATGTTTACGACGTTATTTGTTTACGGTTCTGAACGCTGAAAACGGTTATTTCGTTCTTTTAGATTTTGCAGGGCTCTTGTAATCAATACTGAGATTAGCCTAGTATTATATTACTTCTTCCATCCCATTCTCAACGCCAGGCACTTCAACAAATCTGACACCTACATTTAAAACAAGCTTCAAACCTCTTAATAGACATGAAGCACAAGAAACCTTTATACTTGAAGAGGCAAAACCCTTATGTATTGTTTGCATAACAGTACCATAATTGTTGTAGTGATATTGTGTTATTAGTAATGTCCATGGATATGATTATGTTGGACCCCTAGTACCTATCTGTGGCTGCGGTGGATTGGGCGAGAGGTGTAAGGCGCCTAGCTATGGACCGCGCATTTGCTGGATGTCGGAGGTTTGAGTCCTACCTTGGGCAGGGATATGTTTGTTGTCCTTATTGTAAGTTTGTTTAAGTAGTTTTTTAAGTCTAGGTACTGATGACCATTGCACTTTGGTCCAATGGGTTTACAAACATTTGAACATTTGAACCTATTTGAGCATAATAAATAGTAAACAATATCTTGATTGATTTAGTGCAAACCCGTATAAAATTCGTCTACTTTATGTGAATGGTATGTATATAAAATTGTAAATATTTTGTATGGAGATTTTACATTCTTCTTTGTATTTTTGTGGAGATCTGATGATGGCAGCTAGACTGCTGAAAATAGTCACGTAAGGATGAAAAGTGAACAAAACGATCTTTGCCATCATTTTCACTAGAAAAACCATTAATTATTTGGTTTTTATTAGCTACGTATTATTCACCCAGAGTTTAATGCTTTAGTCAAAACCAAAACAGATTAACTTGAGTTATATGTTCATGTAAGTCCATTCTGGGAAATACCATATTTCTACTTCATTACTAAGAAGTTTTAAATGATGTTCAAAGTTTGCTGGTAGTCGTTTAGTGTAGCCATTATTATATATCGGTAGTGGGTAGTCTCAGCAACCAATTGGAAAACTAAAGCTGGAGTGTCAAAAGTCTTGCTGACGGATTTGTAGCACAACAAAACCTACAGGAACGTGTTTCCTCGTTTCTTTAATTATCTACCCTTTGCACATTTCCCGTCGTCTGTTAAGCAAAACTCCAAAATTACTATAATTAACACACCAAAATATACTCCCAAAATCAATTATTGATATCCGGCCGCGGTAGCCGCGGGGACTGAGGCGCTCCAGTCTCGGTCTGCAGGGCCACTACGGTCGGGGGTTCGAATCCCCCCTCGGGCATGGATATTTCTGCCGTCCTTAGTATTAGCTAGTTCGTAAGTAGTTTGTAAGTTTAGTGACTGATAACCCCGTAGTTAAGTCCCATAGACTATACAATAGAGATGGCGGTTATCGCTCAAAACCGGTTTTAGGTTATACCGGTTCATTACTTCTCCAGTTTAACCGTACCGTAAAAATTGCTCAAGATAAACGGTTTTTTAAATAACCGGTTTTCGGTTTTTAATTGCTATTATTTCCAGTAGAGTTCGACCGAAACAAATTTTGCGGCCGAAACAGAAACCGTTATCTTCTGTTCTTCTAGTTTCTCCTGAAACCGAATATTACGAAAATTAGTTAAAATTTAGGTAAATTTACGTTACACGGGAAATCAACAGTCTTTCCTTATTTTGCAAGATCCCCTCCCAATACTACGCCCTCTTGACTGTGTGTAAGCCTAGCCAGGAGTCCGTAGAAGACGATATACGAAGCATACAGATTTACTGGCCTAGTATTTCCATCCGACAGTTGCGAATATTTAGCGATCCACTCCTTACGTTGGACTTGTTAGCCAGCGCATAGGAATATCTCGTTATATACACAATATACATAATCTTCAATCAGTGCTGCAGAAGTATTTCGAAAAATAAAGTCGCCGTCCGCGGTGGCCGAGGAGACTGAGGCGCTTCAGTCACGGTCTGCACGGCCACTACGTTCGGTGGTTCGAATCCCCCCTCGGGCATGGATATTTGTGCCGTCCTAAAATTGGTGCGAGTTCTTATAAGACCTAACTGCTTAGGTCATCGGTCCGTAGACTTACAAACTACTTAATCTAACTTAAAGTAAATTACTCTAAGAACAACATCCACACACATGACCGAGGGAGGAGGGAGGACTCGAACCTCTGACTGGAGCAGCCGCTCAGTCCGTAACATGCGCACGGCTACCTCGCGAGGCACCACACGATCAATGTTACTTAAACCCATATTGGTTATTAAAAAGGAACCACATTAATAAAACTTGTTAGCATAACAATATGATAATACATTAAAAGTTGTTATTCCAAGCTTAGAGTACATCACTTACATAATAGGTATATCAATCGAATTTACATTCTCTTCCAAGGAACATTTTGGATGCTTTCTCTTTAAATGACACAACATGTTTGTAGTACCTTCGCCCGTTTTCAGCTTTTTAAAGCAAATGGAGCATTGTACCTCACTCCTCCCTTTCTTCGTGAAGTACTTCCACACTCGGGATGGTGCCATTTAAGACACAACCGATGTCTGGCGACGACAGCAAGGAACTGCCGCATGACCAGACGGTGGCAAGTCTTGTACACTGCCGGTGCACGCGCGTTGTCTAATAGGCCACGCCACACGGCAACAGGTGCATCGATGCCTCAATAGCTGCACCAGTTCTTAAGTTCTTTTGAAACGCGTTTGTTGCACGTTTCTTTCTGACTGCCGGGATTGTTCTTAAATTATCACTAATCGCTTTTCTTAGTTACTGCGATGACCTAATACTTCACAGCAGTGGAAATTTTAGGAATAGCCCTAAATATTACTGTCTACTAGCTTTAATATTTTTTAATTATTTACAAAAACACATTTTGAACCACTACTACAGGAAGTAGTCGTACTGGTTTTTTTACCCGGTTCTTGGCAATAACTAAAAAAAACCGGTTACAACCGACACCAAATAAATACCGAAAAAACCGGTTATTCAAAACTAAAAATCCGGTATCGGTTTTAACCGGTCGGTTTTTCCCATCCCTACTTTACAAACAAAAACATTTAATGACATTAAAGTTATACTACCAATGGAAAACACATCCAAATGTTCTGAAAATAATATTTAGTAATAAGGACAGTTTACAACTCACCGCAAAGACGCGACGACGAGCTGCGAGAGGCACATAAAAAAGACACACACATACAACACTTTGAACTATCGGCCATGGTCTTCTTCAAAAAATAGAACATTCACACATTCACACTGGCACACAACACAGTCAGACAATCGTCACCTCCGCCTGCCACACTTCGAATGACGCTCTGCGGTGTGTAACCCGGGCGCGTCGCGGTGGTGGGGATGGGTACAGCACGGCCTAGATCAAACAAGCTCCGCACTGTAAAGCCCTCCACCTCTGCATGGAAGTCCTCACTGCGGGCTTCTCGCAGGGAGTCGGTGGTCCTTTGCCGGCTGCGTATCGGCCATACCTGGCTGACGCATGGACACCTTCTGCGTCGTGAGGACCCTCCTCAGTGTCGCTGTGGTGCGACTTTGACAATCGCCCACATCTTAGTGGAATGCCCCAATTTAGCTGCAGAGCGACGGAATTTTAATATCCCTGATGTCTTGACGCTTGTTTTGGCTTACAATGCCTCCATGGTTGATAGTATTTTAAATTTTATTCGTGAGTGTGGACTGTACCAATCCATATAGTCTCTTGTGTGTCTGTCATTTAACTGTTCTCCGCTTGCCTAAGTCTATTAGGTAGGTGTTTTAATGTATACCAGAGTGGCTGGATGTGATACTTATATTTCTGTGATCACCCAGCACAAACACTCTTGTCCTGTCCCAGTACTTTTATCTTTTCTTCGTATTTATGTGGACCCTTTCTTCGTTTTTACATGTTCCTTTTAAACTTTGACGTGTTAAAGCATATGCATCCTAACGCTTAACACAATGTTTTAGCTCTAAGACTGGAACAAGGGACTGATAACCGATGATGTTTAGTCCCTTTCAAAAACTACAAACCACCACCACCACGCACGGCCTAGATGGGAGCAACACGATGCAGCTTATGAATGGAGGGGGGAAGCGTGAATGAGTTTTTTCTGAAGAAGGCCATGGCCGATAGCTGAAACAGTTGTATGTGTGTCTCTTTTGTATGTGCCTGTCACAGCTCGTCGCCACGTCTTTGCGGTGAGTTGTAAACTGTCATTAGTAGTATATTATTAACTAGCTTATATACCAGTGCTTCGCAACGGTTGTTAAAGAAGGTCCTGTGTATATCATGGTTCTATGGGTTCCGGACGCAGGTCAGCAAAACCACAATTCTTGTTGGATCTCTCTATCAATAGACTCAGTTCTCCTAGCCAAGATGTCAAATTTAAGTAGAAGTCATTGTCGAAGACGGTGAATGTTCTTAAAGTTTTTCATACTAAGAGTGAAATTAATCTAAGTCCGTGCTTCGGAACAATGTAAATTCAATGTTAGGTTGTGTTCATAAAGTTACACATTGCAACAGCAGCGCCGGCTGGCAAATTACATTTCTGAAAACGATATTGCATAAGTGCGAATATTGATTTGTAACAGTTTTCACAAATTTGGAATGAATTGTAAGGCTGTGTGAATCATGATGCTCTATACAAAAAGAGTTTCGCGTGAAAGTGCTGGTCATAATGAGATGTGACAACAACGGATATATCTGATTCGGTAAAATTTGACTTTCTGTCCTAGCCTTGTGTTTTTATGTTGGAAACATCAATAACACGATATAAAATCATTGCAGAGATGACAGAACCACATAGAGTGTAGATAAATACTGCTGTATGCTTGATTTCACGACAAAATATTTGCGTGTCACGCGATTGGCTTATGAAGATGTCACATGATTCTCGTTATTCAACAACTGTTGCCAACATTATCACAGGAGGCCGCCGGGATATGAGTAGGACTACGTCGCATAGAAGACCCAGCTGTCAAACGATAACACCTTTCACAACAGAGAATGTCACGGCTATATGTATCAGAGATCACTGATTAGCACAGACTAGTGAGCTTACTGGCACAGGCATATCAATATCTATGGCCTAAGAGACATTCATTAATGTATGTCTGTGTTTCCACCACGCTTCCACGACAATGATCGATGTTCCACGAGTGTTTTTATCTTTGAGTCTATCTGGATTTTTATCTTTGTTTTGTGTCTCTGTTCATAGTCAGTAATGTGGGTTGAGGGAAACATGTGATATGTTTAAAAAATTGCGTATTTGATATTCCTCGTCGTTATTAAAGTCTGAAAGGACCGCATTGTTTGACGATTGAAAGAATAAACAGATTTTGACTCGTGCCGTAAAGTTCGTAAGTCACAGACTATATTGCTTTTCCTAAGAGTATTTATTGCATATTTTGCGAATATTTGCTTGTCACACTCACCCACTGCCACGCACCGCTACCAAACTCCTTTACTAACATCATTAGACCAAGGACTATCTACCACCACAACCACGAGTGGGTGGCAGTGTGTGGTCATGGAGAAAAGTCTGTCAGCACGTACACACACAAGCCTTCCAACCTGGACTTTCCATTCTTAGCAAATAATAGTTATTTACATACATAAAATGGGTGCTGCGCCACTTTAGTTCAAAGGTCTCCTAAACACTGAATGTGTCTATTGCAGTTCCCTCGATTGTGCATAGATGCCACTCAACCCACCCAAAGGTGTAAGCAACCACGTATGAGCAGTGCTAGTGCAACGGAGTGGTAGAGATGGCCGATCACTTCCTGGAAGGCTTTCGCTTCTTGTGTTGAATGTAGTTCTTATTATAGATTTGTAGATTGGTGTGGTGTCTGCTCTTTCGGACATGTTTCGTTCATTTACTTCACCGCAGATGTGGTCATACGTTCGACCTCGCAGGGAATCCGAAATATCCGTAATGGCGAGTGTAAGAGGACATGGACAACGGGAGTGCTACAGCCGTATCGTACGACTTGTGGTAGTTATTGACGGACTGGAGGCAAGCGCGGGTACCCTAATGGATGCTGGCGTGGTAGCTCAGCGTGCTCGGTAATAGGGCTCGACACTCTCTGTATAAAAAAAAAAAAATAATATAAAAAAAAAATAAAAAAAATAAAAAAAATCCCTTTGCCAATCAAGAATCGATCAACATATAACGAAACGAACCAACGTCCGCATAGAAACCGATCGAACTGGAGAAAAAAGAAGTGGTGAAGGGGACTGCTGGCCAGAAGCGGGAATCCCGAGTGATTCTCGGTCCAGCTCACATTTACAGTAATCGCCAATGAATAATTTCAATGCCCCAATTCAGTTGTTGCCAATCCTTTCCTTCGTAATCCTTCTTCATTCCTCTCCTTAATAAACAATTTGCGACTTTAGTTATGTCATGCCTACAAGTTTGAACGTATCTGCATTGTTACCTTTTGACAGGGGGGGGGGGAGTCTCGGGGTGAACCAAAGCGTACGGGAACAGTCGATGAATTGCCTCGACGACTCAAACCGTTTGTAATCGACGGAATTACATGCAACGTACCTCCCGACGGCCTTGGCGCGATACAACTTTGACACCTAGACACATGGGTCCAACATGCTGAATGGACTCGACGGAATTAGCATCAAGTGTCTTTCGACTTGATCCAAAACCTTTGTATTCCAAAAGCCAATTTTTAACTTTGTTACTCGTTAATTCTCTCTACTAATATTGTATTGCCAAAATGACGCCTCAGCCATCTCTCATGTTAAACAAAGCTTTTTGTATGAATTGTTTTCTCAATATTTTTCTCTCTGTATTTGAAATTGCGGCTACTAGATGGCACTACTGAGGTAACATCTACGCCTTCACAACTCCACTTAGGACACGCCAGTCTGATGCCTCCGTGCAGGCGTGTAGACCATAGCGACTAGCTTTAACTAAAAATTTATTTTTAAACTTTGTAACGTAAGCCATACAGCTGAATTGTATATTTTATTATGCGACTTGTTTTATTTTATATTTTCTGATGAAGGAAATCATAATTATTTATAGATCTGAAGCATTGAATTAAAATTTGTGTTGCGGCCGGGAATCGAACCCGGACCTCCATGCTTACTAGGCAGACGTCTTAACCGTTAGACTATCACACCACTAACGATCGAACCCGGACCTCCATGCTTACTAGGCAGACGTCTTAACCGTTAGACTACCACACCACTAACGATTAAGGCGCCTTGGAATAGTCTACGTACGATTTCCCTCCACAACACAAACTTTAATTCAGCTTCTTTGTTCCAAAGATAATTGCCACTACTGCCAAGGCTCTCCATGCAGCGGAATAGCACCTCAGTAATGGACATGGTGGAACAATCCTGTTATGGTGATATAAATATCAATTAATATACATAAACAATCCCACAGACGGATTTACGTCTCAAATATGTAAAAGACATTATTTATAGATCTGAAGCATTGATTGTTTATTGGGATTGTTTATGTGTATTAATTGATATTTATATCACCATAACAGGATTGTTCCACCATGTCCATTGCTGAGGTGCTATTCCGCTGCATGGAGAGCCTTGGCAGTAGTGACAATTATCTTTGGAACAAAGAAGCTGAATTAAAGTTTGTGTTGGGGAGGGAAATCGTACATAGACTATTCCAAGGCGCCTTACTCGCTAGTGGTGTGGTAGTCTAACGATTAAGACGTCTGCCTAGTAAGCATGGAGATCCGGGTTCGATTCCCGGCCGCACCACAAATTTTAATTCAATGCTTCAGATCTATAAATAATGTCTTTGACATATTTGAGAGTTGAGAGGTAAATCCGTCTCTGGGATTGTTTATGTATATTAATTGAAATCACAATTATTGCCGAAACCAGATGAAATAATTTTTAGTTTTGCGACCAAGTGCAGCATTATTATCCTTTGTCTTCATAGATGCATCTGTCTTCAAGAACACAAAGAGAAGTTTTTGGAGGCAGCATACTCAGCGTAAACGTCTTAGACGCACAGTCCAGCAAATTGAGCGTGGTCATGGTTCCCTGATGTATTGGGGTGGTATTATGTGGGCCAGCGTACCCCTCAAGTGGGCGTAGGAGGAAATCAAACGGCTTTACGGTAAAGGGATAACATAGTTTTATCATATTGGCAGCATTTCTGTGAGTGATTCGCCTTAATGAATGCCAAGTTTGCCACCAGCCCTCATCAGAAATCACTCGGTTGTCCTGGTCGACATAGTTTTCTGTCGCTGTTTCTCTACTGACAAAACAACATTCGTTGCGCCCTTCTATAAACCGGACCCGTCTCTGTTGACATATGGTGGCCACGTAATTTCGCAGGGGAGTAATTTTGACCTGATAGTGTGTGTGTAGTCTTTCTCCATTGTTATTCAATTTGTTCATTGAGCAAGCTATAAAGGAAAGCAAGTAGAAATTTGGAGAAGGAATTAAAGTTCAGGGTGAAGAATTAAAAACATTGCGTTTTGCCGACGACATAGTAATTTTGTCATATACAGCAAAGGACCTGGAAGAGCAATTGAACGGAATGGACAGTGTGCTGAAAGGTGCATATAAGATGAACATTAACAAGAGCAAAACTAGGGTAAGAAAATCAGGTGATGCTGAAGGAATTAGATTGGGAAACGAAGCAATAAAGGAGGTAGATGAGTTTTGTTACTTGGGCAGTAAAATAACAAATGATGGTTGCAGTACAGAGGATATAAAATGCAGAATGGCAATGGGTAGAAAAGCGTTCTTGAAAAAGAGAAATTTGTTAACATCGAATATTGATTTAAGCCTAAGGAAGTCTTTTCTGAAAGCATTTGTATGGAGTGTTGCGTTGTATGGGAGTGAGACATGGACGGTAAACAGTGCGGACAGGAAGAGGATTGAGGCTTTTGAAATATGATGCTACAGAAGAATGCTGAAGATTAGGTGGGTGGATCGCGTAACTAATGTGGAGGTACTGAATAGAATTGGGGAGAAAAGAAATTTCTGGCATACCTTGACTAAAAGAAGGGATAGATTGGTAGGACACATTCTTAGACATCAAGGAATGGTGAATTTAGCGTTGGAGGGAAATGTGTGGGGTAAAAATCGCAGAGGAAGACCAAGAGATGGGTGCAGTAAGCGATTCAGACAGATGTAGGTTGCCGTTCTTATGTGGAGATGAAGATGCTTGCTCAGGATAGGGTATTGTGGAGAGCTGCATCAAACCAGTCTCCTGACTGAAGACCACAACAACAACAACAACAGTGTGTGTGTAGTGAGACCAGCATCCTTATTCCGCTGCCATTCCCTATTAGTAACATCACAATGAAATATTGTAAAGTTCTACATTTATGACTATTTCAAAATATAATAAACTAAATTATTATAATGTACGCACTCAATCCGCACATTCCTGATGAGCTGACTTCCATGTATTTATTGCGCTGAATGGAGAACGCTCATTGTGTTTCCACTAGTGGGACATATACGCGTGTGACATGAGTACAATGTTACCAGACTTCGTTTTTCCAATCGGTGCGACATTTGTGATACGATAGGAAACATCCAATACACCATTGCATTTAATGGTGTGCCGATAGTGGGTGACTAGTTTATCAGTCAATCCATCTCTGACCATGAGTCAACAGTTGACTTACTGTGATTTCATCGACTCGTGATAAAACGCCAGAGCTGCAGTTAACAGCCGTATGTAGCATGAAGTGACATAGCCGTATCTTGCCGATGACTTAAGCGGTGCTTGGAGGCATCATACCATCCCCAACTGGAAAAATGGAAGTGATACAAGCCTTATTTCTCTGTCTGTCATCGTCAATGGCTAACAAAGACTGGTGAACCATCACCAGGACCAAGGAATCACGGCACACATTTGCGAATACTGATGACAGACTACTAAATAGATGGGAATATTATGGCTGACATTATGTCAGTAGCGATTTTTTCAAGGCAGGGTAATTGTCCTTGTTCAGCGCAAAGTCGGAATTAGAGTCTCTACTTTTTAAGACCACCCGTCAAGAGCGATTTACAGAATCGACGGAAAATTTTAATGTTCAAATGTATGTAGAACTTATGGGACTTAACTACGGGGTCATCAGTCCCTAATCTTACAAACTACTTACGAACTAGATAAGACTATGGACGGCACAAATATCCATGCCCGAGGGGGGAAAATTTTAATCTAGCGAATGTTTCAAAAACTACAAAACGCGATGCAAGCTATCTGCCTAGAAGGCACTGTTCAGCTCAGTGCCATGTGAACATGTCAAAACACGGAATCAGTTGAGGTATCCGTGGAATGAACTAAAATGGTTCGACGTCTTTCTGTCGGTTGTACGGAGTGGACAATAACACAAAGTTGCTGCACAGGCCGTGTTGACTAGCGTTTACCATAATAAACGAAAAACACAAGCAGTTCTGTTGAGACATGGTAGTGAGTAGGTATTTTAATGAAACACGAACGTCACGTATCCAAACCTATGGTATAGAGAGTCATAGGAAGGTTGGAAGAAGGACAGACACAGAGGAATGCAGCTATTGCAGTTTCTAAAAGTGTAATTTACAGGACGGCTAGTCCACGGTTGTCCACTGGTAACATCAGCAAGAGATGACATTTCCCGTTAACTTACCGTTGAGACCCATCGCTCATCTTTATTAAATGTGTTTATCGTTCATGTAATGATTTAAAGTAATCAGTACATTTATTTTTCTATTGCTGTCGGGAATGAAGTGCAGAGAACATTTTTTCTGAGGTGAGAAACAAAGCTGACTGTCTTGACGGAGAGAGTGGAATTCCGATGGAGGCGGCCGTTACATCACTCTCTACCTGCGACCAGCGGCGTGCCCTGGGGCACAGACAAATATATACAGACGGGAAACCTCCGTAAAGGCCCGGTCCTACGCTCGGGGGTGCGGGGAGGGAGGTTTTCAGCAGTTCCGTAAGATGTCCCATGATGGCGCTGCGGTCAGGAGCAGCCCTTTAAACTGGCCAGAGCAGGCGGCAGGTAGCAGCTCTCCCCACCACCACCTCCCCTCAAACGCCAGCAAGCTGGACACAGCCGTGGCCTCGTGGCAGGAGGCACAAGCTCTCCCCTCAGCCTCCCCTCCACGCTACCCTCTGACGTGCGAGAGGCACCCTAAGCCAGCCATCCACCTGACACCTGCTAGCATCTTACGGAACTACGAGGGGAGCGTAGGACAGTGATTTAGAGGGGCTGCTCCTCTGTATATGTTACTCTGTGCCTGGGGGCCGCGGCGTAGGGATCGCGATAGCAAGGTGCCTCGGTGCTTTGGCCGAGCAGCAGGTTGTAAATGTGTTAACCTAGTGTCCCAAACTGAGGAGGAGGAGGAAGAGTATAGTCTGTGCTTTAAGAACCGTTCCTTCCGATTTTATAAAAAGGTAGCTGGCCTCTCTGCTGAGACAAGCTTGTTCTGCGCTTCTACGGTGACGGTTTGGACCGTTTGTGAAGAATCACGCCAAAAGAGTATGTGGAAAGGTTAGCCGCCTCTGAATGGCTGATGTTCAAAGCGACAGCTTTTCGAAATTGGCGGTCGTTTAGTGAAATTTTACTGGCCGGAGTTTGAGAACTCGATGTTGATTGGTTTTCCGTAAAAACGGGTTCTCGGCGGACGCGGTATGCGGGGACTTTGTCTTTTGCTCCCCTGGATTAAGGACGCGTCTGCTCGCGCCCTGTTCTCTTAGTGGACGGACTATAAGATTTTGCTTATTCAGCCGATATTGGACGGGTGAACTAGTATAACTTTCAGGGTACACTCTGAGAATTTTACTTGAGCTGAAAGTCCTTGTTTTTGGTTTGGATAATGTCAGCCAGCCAATACTAGTGCACAGAGGTACTAGTTACGATATACTCAACTTCTGGAGACATCTAGGTCTTCAGTACTTGTGCGTACCTGCCTACGCTAATTGAAGTGGCCCTGACTTCTCAGAACTGCTTGCCGGCCGCGGTGGCCGAGGGAACTGAGGCGCTCCAGTCACGGTCTGCACGGCCACTACGGTCGGGGGTTCGAATCCCCCCTCGGGCATGGATATTTGTGCCGTCTTAGTTCGTAAGTAGTTCATAAGTAGTTTGTAAGTTTAGGGACTGATGACCTCGTAGTTATGTCCCATAGACTATACAAACATTTTGAACATTTTTAGAACTGAAACTTCCTGGCAGATTAAAATTGTGTGCCGGAACCGCGACTCGAAACTGGGACCTTTGCCTTTCGCGGGCAAGCGCACTACCGACTGTGCTATCCCGACACGACTCACTATGCCGCCTCACAACTTTACTTCCGCCAGTACCTCGTCTCCTACTTTCCAAACTTCACAGAAGCTCTCCTGCAAACACGCAAGACTAGCACTCCTGGAAGAAAAGATATGGTGGAGACATGGCTTAGCCACAGCCTAAGGGATGTTCCAGTAGGAGACGAGGTACTTGCGGAAGTAAAGTTGTGAGGCGGCATCGTGAGTCGTGTCGGGATAGCACAGTCGGTAGTGCGCTTGCCCGCGAAAGGCAAAGGTCCCAGGTTCGAGTCCCGGTTCCGGCACACAATTTTAATCTGCCAGGAAGTTTCATATCAGTGCACACTCCGCTGCAGAGTGAAGTTTCATTCTGGAAACATCCCTTAGAAACAGGGCGGAGGAACATCAGGATTGGTGAGTCGTAACGAACGGCAGTGGGTTCTGTTCGCAGATGAGTAAAGATTTTGTGTTCAGCCGGACAATCGTCGTTTCCTTGTCTGGAGAGAACTTGGAACACCGAACAATCCTGATTATGAGCAGGAAACATCACTATACCATGGTGGTGGACGAATGGTGTCAGTAGGAGTTAGTTTGGCGGACTAATGGATCTTAATGTCGTTCTGAATGGCTCTTTGAATGCTCAAAGGTAAAGAGACGTTTTGTTACACCCAACGCTAGCAACTTGGTACGTTCTTACTGGTAGATGATTGCGCTCGTCCACATAAAGCTGCATTAGTGGACGAAATGAAGCTGAGGGAAGAATGGCCGAGCAGAGGATCAAAAGCAACTGCAAAGCGATTTAGACAAAATTTCTGCATGGTGCGAAAATTGGCAATTGACACTAAATAAAGAAAAGTATGAAGTAATACACATGATCACTAAAAGAAATCCGCTGAACTTTAACTACGCGATAAATCAGTCAAACCTTAAGGTCGTAGATTCTACAAAATGCCTAGGAGTTACAATTACGAACAACTTAGACTGGAAAGAACACATAGAAAATTGTGGGGAAGGCGAACCAAAGGTTACGTTACATCGGCAGAACGCTTCGAAGATGCACCAGCTCCACTAAAGAGACTGCCTACCTCACACTTGTGCGTCCTCTCCTGGAGTACTGTTGCCCCTTGTGGGACCCTCACCAGGTGGGACTGACGGAATAGGTTCAGAGAAGGGCAGCTCGTTTTGTTTTATCGCGTTACGGGGGGAAAAGCGCCACGGAAGTGTTGCAAGAATTGGGGTGGAAATCATTAAAAGAAAGACGTTATTCATTGCGGTGTGATCTGTTTGCGAAGTTTCAATCACCGACTTTTAGTTCTGAATGTGAAAGTATTTTGCTATCACCCACCTACTTAGGGTGGCATGACCATCCCAATAAAGTAAGAGAAATTAGATCGAAAACGGAACGATTTAGGTGTTCTTTCTTCCCGCGCGCTATTAGAGAATGGAACGGTAGAGAAAAGTTATGAAAGTGGTTAATGAACCCTCTGCCAGGCACTTTAATGTGATTTACAGAGTATCTATGTAGATGTAGACTGATATCGTCATAATGTCGGTGATACGCAAGGTGTGTAACTGTACTGGTCGTTTGAAGTGATGACACCATATTAGAGGGCAACGACATTGACTGTTTTCACTATTATGGTACCACTTCCCCCTCCCCCCCCCCCCGTCACACCCACTGATTTGTCGGTACGTACCGCTCATTCATCTGCGAAGTATCTCCATATCTCCTCGAATTACTTTGAGCCTTCACTTTTTTGGGACGACAGTTACATCTACACACAAACTCCGCAATCCACCCAAAGGTGAGTTACTTGTTTCCTGTTCCACTCTCATATAGGAAGAGGGAAAAACGAATTCTTGTACGCATCTGTACCAGCTCCTCTCTAATATTATGTTTGTGGTCTTTACGCGAAACGTATGTTGGCGGCAATAGAATCGTTCTGCAGTCCGCCTCAAATTCTGGCCCTCTGAATTTCATCATCAGTGCTTCGCCTTTCCTCCAGCGACTCCCGTTTGAGGTCCCGTAGCATTTCCTTTACCGACAAATCACACCTTCCCAAAATTCTCCCAATAATCCGGTGCCGACCATTCGCCTTCCAGATGCGGCGGGCGCGGCCCAGCAGCCAGCCAGTCAGCTGGCGGCAGCGGCCTCTTGGTGTGACGTAGGCACGGCAGGTCGTGGCCTACGAGAAAGACAGGCCCCAGCGCAGTCGTCATGCCACGTAAGCAAGGTAGTTCCGAGCCGGCGCGATCGCTAGCCGATTGGCCGGCCGCTGGGGCACTGCCCACTGCGTCATAGCGGGCAGCCACTGAGCTAGCGATCGCGCCGGCTCGGAACTATCTTGCTTACGTGGCATGACGACTGCGCTGGGGCCTGTCTTTCTCGTAGGCCTCGGGCCAGGTGTGAGGCCTTGTCTTCTAGGTGGTATTGCTCCGATTCGATCCTTACTGTACCTTGTGTAGAGAACGGCTAGAACACACACAACAAGATTAAACTAGTGATGCGTGCAGAAGCACTGATCAATTTTTTTCTACTGTTATTGATATATTTTCTGTTATTTTAGGACAAATTAGAAATTTTGAAATATATCAACTGTTTCATGGCAGTGAAATAAATTCAACGTCGAAGTTGAAAATCTGTGCTTGGGCTGGGATTTCAACCCGGATTTACCGGATTGGGACAGCGGTCGTCTTAACCAATTGGGCTTCCCGGAGACGCTTCCCTTTCCAAATTTTATGGTTTTGTCTACATCTAGGGCATCAGTCACGTAAAAATTTTTAAAGTAATTCACCACCATTCCAATGAAATATTATTTGCACGACCCGGTTTCGGCCTTAGGCCACTATCAATTGATAAAACTCTTCAGACATGTTTTGCCTACTGCGATGGTATTCCTTCCTGTCTGTTAGTACCTCTTGCTGGCAGCTCCTGGTCAACACAAATTTTAAATTCGACATTGAATTTATTTCAGTGCTTTTAAACGGTCGAAATGTTTCAGTAATTCGATTTCACATAATTACGGCCGTTGATGTCAACCAATCGTGTGTCTTCTTTTGGACATGTTCTTCGAGAAGAAAAGCCACCAATTCAGTAATTGTAAAAACAATATGCCCCCAACAAGCAGTTGACAATTTCAATGTTGAAGTATTCATAATCTTGATCTCCAGTCATATTCATAATCTTGAGTCCAGTGGCAGCTGTCACCGTTGCCACCTCGTAAACAGCGCTAAGTATCTTAATTTAATTTGTGTGAATTTTAATTTGCCAGTCTAGTTCATTCTCGTTAGTACTTCTGTTTTAAGAGGTTTATTCCCGATTACTTGCAGATTTCATTTGTACTACTGTTTTAATAGTTTATTCTATCGTATTTGGTAAATACCGTTGTGTTTAGGTTTCGTCTTTGACTGGTGTATTTCAAAACAAGTCAGAGACCGTTACTAAAGCTCGTTGTCAGTCAGTCCAGCTGCCACACCAGCTTATATTCCCGCGCGTTTGAAAACGGCGTAGTCCACAGCTATTCTTGTTTACTTTGATAACTGCCGGACTCAGTTTTGTTGACTTGACAGTGTAGTTACCACTGACCACAGTTAAGTCAGAAGCCAGCCGCTTTTATTAGAGTACTAGGCTTCTTAAGAGTTGATTATTTAATTTTCTATTTTCTGCAGTTAATTGTATCGATAGGATGGATAGGATGTGTGCCTGCTGTGTGCGGACGCAGGAGGAGTTGGCCGCGGTTCGCGAACAGCTGAGCGTGCTGTTGTCTACGGTCAGCCGTCTTCAGGCTGCTGTCTCGGGTGCAGCGATGGTGGGGAGTCTGGTGCTTCGCTCTCTGTCCCTGCTACCGAGGCACCTTCAGGTGTACCGGACGTCGTCGAGCCGCCTTCTCCGCAAAGGGAGTGGCGGGTTGTACGGCGTTCGTGTCGCTCGAGGCGGAAGGCCAATGTGGAGACTGGACGTCCGTCCACGCCCATTCGTCCTGTGAGTGAACGTGTGGCCACTCCTTCAGCAAGGTCCGAGCAGGTGCACGGGGGGAGGGGATTATTAGTTATTGGGAGCTCCAATGTTAGGCACGTGATGGAGCCCCTTAGGCAGATAGCGTCTAGATCCGGAAGGAATTCCAACGTGCAGTCGGTGTGTCTGCCGGGGGGCCTCATCCGAGATGTGGAGGCGACCTTGCCGGCGGCTATCGAGGGTGCGGGGTGCAGTCGACTGCAAGTCGTGGCTCACGTCGGCACCAATGACGCTTGTCGCTTGGGTCCTCAGGTCCTCAGGTCCTACGAGCGGCTGGCGGAATTGGTGAAGGCTGCTGCCTTCGCACGCGGGGTGCAAGCAGAACTGTCGATTTGCAGCATTGTTCCCAGGGTTGATCGGGGTCCTTTGGTTTGGAACCGAGTGGAGGGTCTGAACCAGAGGTTTCGCCGACTCTGGGACAGTCATGGCTGCAGATTTCTTGATCTGCGTTATCGGGTGAGGAGTTGTAGGGTGCCCCTAGATAGATCAGGGGTGCACTACACTAAGGAAGCGGCTACTCGGGTCGCAGAGTACTTGTGGAGTGCACATGGGGGTTTTTTAGGCTAGGTGCTAACTCTGATGAGCACTCGCCTGTCAGAATTGAAACAGCGAATTCTGGCCACGTTCGGAACAAAAATTCGAACATCAAAATATTAGCCGCGAACTTTCAGAGTATCAGAAACAAATTTCCCGAATTTGCCGCACTGCATGGAAGTTATTGCGCTCAGTTTTAGGCACCGAAAGCTGGCTAAATCATGATGTGGCAAGTTCAGAAATATTTAGCGAAGCGTGGAATGTATATCGGATACAACTGGAGGAGGAGTGTTCATCGCTGTGGATAAAGATATTGTTTCTACTGAGATCGATGTTGAAAGTGACTGTGAAGTTATCTGGGCACGTATAACAGGTCTACAAGAAGTAAAGTTAATAGTTGGCTGTTTTTACCGGCTTCCCAATGTTGCTGTAGCAGTTTTAGAATCATTCAAAGAAAGTCTACACCAGGTAGTGCATAGGTATCCGGGCCATGTAATATTAGTCGGAGGAGACTTCAACCTTCAGAGTATAGGTTGGGACCTCGCTAGTTACATTTCAGGCGGTACAGACAAGCAGTATTGCGAGCTACTTTTGGACACATTCTCCGAAAACTGTCTTGAGTAGTTAAACCGCCAACCCACGCGCAATGGAAATATTCTAGACCTTTTAGCCACAAACAGGCCTGACCTTATTAACGATGTCAGTGTAGAGACAGGAATTAGTGATCATTATATCGTCATAGCGTCGATGATGACCAAAGTTCATAAACCAATCAAGAAGGCTAGGAGCGTGTTTTTGTTGGGAAGAGCCGATAAGCAAATGTTACGATCGCACTTAGAAAACGAATGGGCATCGATTAATTCCGGGACTATGGATGTAGAGGAATTGTGGACTAATTTAAGTGCATTGTTAATAAAGGGTTAGAGAAATATGTGCCAGTAAAGACGATTAAGGATGGAAAAGATCCACCTTGGTATAATAATAATGTTAGAAAGCTGCTGAGAAAGCAAAGGCTGTTGCACTCTCGATTCAAAAAAGAACAAGCAAATGATGACAGGCAAAAGTTAGTAGAGATTCGTGCGTCTATAAAAAGATCGATACGCGAAGCATACAATAATTATCACAGCCATACCTTAGCAAAAGATCTTTCCGAGAACCCGAAAAAATTCTGGTCCTATGTAAAATCGTTAACCGGGTCAAAGCCCACTGTCCAGTCACTCGTTGATCATTCCGGGGCAGTAATAGAAGAAAGCAAACGGAAAGCTGAAGTTCTAAATTTAACCTTTAAGAAATTTTCACGCAGGAGGACGGTACGAATGTACCATCATTTGATCAACGTACAAATTCCGAAATGGGGGACATAGCAATAGGTATTTCCGGTGTAGAGAAGCAGCTGAGAGAGCTAAATACGAAAACGTCTGCTGGTCCGTATGGAATACCAGTTCGATTTTACAAAGACTATTCTGCGGCGTTGGCCCGCTACTTAGCTTGCATTTATCGCGAATCTTTAATTCAGCGCAAAGTTCCCAGTGATTGGAAAAAAGCGCAGGTGACTCCCGTTTATAAGAAAGGAAAGAGAACTGACCCTCACAATTACAGGCATCGTTGACATCAGTTTCATGTAGAATTTTGGAGCATATTCTCAGTTCGAATATAGTAAATTTCCTTGAAACGGAAAAGCTTCTGTCCATGAATCAGCACGGGTTTAGGAAACATCGTTCATGTGAAACTCAGCTTGCCCTTTTCCAACATGACATCTTGCGAGCCATGAACGAAGGGCAACAGACGGATTGTGTTTTTCTCGACTTCAAAAAGGCGTTCGACGCGGTGCCACACTGCAGACTGCAAACGAAGATACGAGCTTATGGAATAGGTCCACAGATTTGTGACTGGCTGGAAGACTTCCTAAGTAATAGAACGCAGTACGTTGTTCTCGACGGCGAGTGTTCATCAGAGACTAGTGTATCGTCAGGCGTGCCCCAGGGGAGTGTGATAGGACCGCTGTTATTTTCTATCTATATAAATGATCTGATGGACAGTGTAAGTTGTAATTTGCGGCTGTTTGCTGATGATGCTGTGGTGTATGGGAGGGTGTCGTCTGTAACTGACTGTAATAGCATACAGGATGACTTAGACTAAATTTCTAGTTGGTGCGAAGATTGGCAGCTAGCTCTCAATGTGGAAAAATGTAAGGTGGTGAGCATGAGTAGAAAAAACAATCCCATAATGTTCGAATACAGCATTAGTAGTGAGCTTCTTGATGCTGTCGCGTCGTTCAAATATCTAGGCGTAACATTGCAGAGCGATATGAAATGGAACGAGCATGTAAGGACAGTTGTGAGTAAGGCGGACAGCCGACTTCGGTTTATTGAGAGAATTTTGGGAAGATGTACTTCACCTGTAAAGGAGGCCGCGTATAAAACGATTGTACGACCACGTCTTGAGTATTGCTCAAGTGTTTGGGACCCGCAGCAGATCAGTTTAAAGGAAGACATAGAGGCGGTTCAGAGACGAGCAGCAAGATTTGTTACCGGTAGGTTCGACCAATGCGCGAGTGTCACGGAAATGCTCCGGCAACTCAATTGGGGATCGCTGGAAGAAAGTCGACGTTCTTTTCGTGAATTTCTGTTGAGTAAATTTAGAGGGCCGGAATTTGAAGCTGAGTGTAGTACGATCTTGCTGCCGCCTACTTACATTTCGCGTAAAGATCACAAAGACAAGATAAGAGAAATTAGGGCTCGTACGGAGGCATATAGGCATTCTTTTTTTCCTTGTTCAATTTGGAGTGGAATAGGAAAGGAAATGCCTAGTAGTGGTACAGTGTACCCTCCGCCACGCACCTTACGGTGAATTGCGGAGTATGTATGTAGATGTAGATCTCTTGGGGGAAACCACAATAGGCTGCAAATAAAAGAAAGGAGGCACTACCATGATAGTGTGCTACAAGTTGAGAATTTTGGTTGTAAGGGAAGCGTGCCTGGATAGCCTAATTGGTTAAGGCGAAGCGGCAAATCCGGGTTCTAATCCCGGTGCAGCACAAATTTTCAGCTTTGCCGTTGAACTTGTTTAAATGCCCTGAATCTGTCGAAATGTTCGAGTATTTTGAATTTGTGACCCTATATTATACCAATTCGGTATAGGTGCATAATAACGATATGAGTAAATTCATACGGTTGTGTACAGTGTAGAACGCTCACTAGAAAGTACTCGTGCTGTCACCACCATACTTGTCCGAAGTTGGTTGCCGTCGACTGTCATGACTCAGGCTGTGAAGCAAGACTTCCGTACTCTTCAAAGCACCCGTCATTTATCAAAATGTTCAAATGTTTGTAAGTCTACCTGACCAAACTGCGTGGTCATCAGTCCGTAGCTTACAAACTGCTAAAACTAAGGTAAACTAACCTACTGACAAAACACCCATGCCCCAGGGAGGAATCGAACCTCCGAAGACGAGCGAGACGCTTTAGACCGCTCCCTGTATATCTAGTAAAGCCAACCACTGCCCTTGAACAGTGCAAGGAGTCCCTTTACCAGTTTCTTTATTAGACACAATTTCTTCTGGTCTGGTTGTTCCAAACGTTCTGTGTCTTTTACTCTCCAATGCAATGCATTCGAAGATTAGATGTGATGCAGTTTCATCACCGTCATCACAGATCCTACATTTAGGGTCCTCTTCTGTTATTCCCATTGTATGTAGGTGTTTTTTTAAATTCCTATGGACTATCAGCAATCCAACCATGAGTCTAATCTCTTTTCTGTTCAGGCCCAGGATTGCAGAGCTTCTTTTAAAACATGGCTTTGGCATCATTACCTTGCCATGTTTTTGTTGATGGACTTTGGTCCAATATTCTACGTGCTGTATTCTGAGCCAGTTACGTAGCTCCAATTTGATCATTGCCTTGGTGATTGTCAGGACAGGTTCCGGTCCAATAAATGGAGACTCTGCCCCCATCCTGGCTAATCTGTCGGCATGTTCGTTGCCACTGGTCCCCGAGTGGCCAGGGACCCACAATAGGTTTACTCTATTGCTTTCCCCTAGCTCCACCAGAACCATGTGACATTCTGCAACAATTTTAGACCTTGTTGCAGGAGCTGCCAGTGATCTCAGGGCTGCCTGGCTGTCTGAATAGATGTAGATGCTACGATCTTTGTAACACCTACGCAAATTCTCCTCCACACATACCCTGATGGCAGTGATTTCGGCCTGGAATACTGAGGCCAGTTTCCCTAGAGAGATGACACCCTCCAGTCTTGGCTGCACCCCGTATACCCCGGCCCCAACGCCTTGGTCTGATTTCGACCCGTCAGTGAACCAGACAATGTCACCCGTACGGTGTCGAACTGTTGTCTCCCACTGCTCCCTACTTCCAATTGTTATACTGAAAGGCTTATTGAAGCAGTATGGGGTTATAATCACAACCAGTGATTTTTCGCACACACTTTAGACAGCCTGTTCACCAAAAAGATGAATCCGGCAGCGGTCGTTTCGCTCCGGAGAAGCTATCGCCGTCAAAGTGAGGACTGAATGTAGCCACAGTTCAGCGGTCTCCCGCATTGGAGACTCTGGTTTCTAATCCCACCACCGATCTGATGAAAGCACAATTTCTATTCGTCGGTGCCGCAGTGGAGTGTCCGAGCGTTCTAAGTCCCTAGGTCACGGGTGTGTAGTTGTCTTTAGTGTAAGTTAGTTTACGTAATTTGTAAGTCATGGGACTAGCAGTAGGGTCCAAGAGTTTTACAAACTTTTCAACATTTCGATTTGATTCGTCGGTAAAAGCAGTTCCGTTACAATCCCGGTTCGGTTAGCACCACCGCGATGGTCATATTATATTCTGGAGACTCCGAGGTGGGTGATTGATGAAGTGTTTCCTGATTCATCGCCATAATGATTCTGCATCCCACATTATGGTTAGTGTTGCTATCAGCTGCCACACTGCTCCCCGCCCGCCTAGTATACAAGAGGATAACCGTTGCCCACAGGTGATAAGTCCTGTTCAATACTTCTTGGATTTCCATCGTATTCTGTTGCTCCTTTGACTTTCCTGTTCTCACAATTTATCGTCTCTCGAAAATGACGATGATTGCGGAACGACGCGCATACATCACCGCCGCCACACCATATGGCATGATGTGAGAGCAACAATGACTGCTCTACCCTAACTACAAATACATGGCCTCTGTGATTCAATGCTGCAGAACAGCACTGACCACAGTACTGCCATCACACAGTCCGTCACTTCACATATGGCTCTGTATTTTCAATCAGGTGATCTTTGTGAATCTTGTTATCTCTGTAATCAGTTCGTGAGCTATATTCCGATCCGTCTTGAAGTTACATTTTGGATCGCCAGCAGGGCAGAAATTGACGTTTAAACTGGGTTTTGAGAAACATTTTCAACTGATTTTAAATATTAATGAATGAGCGTGAATATTTTTCTATCGCAAGTTGAAAGGAGTACGCAAAATAATTTTCATACAGCCTTGAGCAATGTTTTGTTACAAAAATCTAAGCTACAATTCTATAGAAAACAAATTTATATAATATTTTGTACCATTTCACTAATCGATGTAACATACTGTACTCATTTTCATATCTTAGCTGTCAACCAAAGACTTTGTTTTATCTTTGGAATGTGTCTTGCTCTCACAGTTGTTGCGTTTAAGGAGTCGGTGTGTGATCTTCGTGCAGGATAGTTGATGTCGGATTATGGTAGAGCTGTAGTTGTGAAACTGTCGGGTTAGTCTGTCTGTGTGTTAGACTCGAAGAGTAAAAATTCAGTTTTGAAGAGTCGCAGCCAAGTCTGCAGATTGAAATTTTTGTATGGAAATTAATCTGTCTCAAATAAGGTAAACTTGTACTTTTCTATTGTTATGTATGGTAGCCTGTATGTAGCCTATATTGTAGTTGTTGTTTTTCTTTTTGCTAATGAATACTGTTTAATTCAGCTCGCATTTATCATTTATCCCTGAGGCATTTTACCAGTTCCTCGTTCCTTTCACCAATTTGAATTGCTATCCGTTCTGATCATTATTTCTTATGATAGTATTGCATAATTATTGTGTTTGCAAATTTGTATGCTAATTATAACAGTTCAGTGCAGGCATTTTGTGATGATCAGTTGGTCTATTAATGAGAGCAGGAAGTAGTTTGTTCATAATTGCAGTAAAGATCATAGTTAGAGATTTTCTCAGTCTCAATGAAAGTTCAGATTATTAAGGTAGTTAATGTTAGTAACAGTTAAAGTGATTTGTCTGATCAGAAGAGAAGTAGATCACGTAAAGAGACGAGAAATATTTGCAGTGTGTGATACTTTAAATCTTTACCAGATTTGTAGAACATTTTTATTACATTGAATCTGTATGGTAATTGTACAGATAGGCACATTATCAAGTGCAGTGATCTTGATATCCAATTAATATCAAATATCCTTGTTTGGCATCCTGTTAATGCAAGTAGCAAAATTATCATTGTAGTAGCACTTTCTGTTGGCTCTCGCAGTCGAATTGTATATGTATAGTCTGGCTGCTGGTATATGGTGCACGCTAGCAGATCAGAACATTTCAGGGCCTCCGGGTTGCCGTTACTGTTCAGCACCACGAGTCTGAGGCTAACAGAAGCGGCGACTTACTAGAGTGCGTCCTGAGGGGTCAAAGTAACAGCTGGGTGGGACCGAGCACTCGCAGACGGCTGTGGTGGATTGAAACGGGCGCCAGCGCGCCCTGTATCAGCAAACAGGTCCCAGTCTTCGGAATACGCTGCCGGAGCGTCAACCCCAACGAGTTTAAACTTCATAGATTACTAACACAGGAGCTACAGCGCTCTTTGCGGCATACTGCGTAAACTCAGCCGCCATATTTTTGGTGGTCAGTAGACTTGAGAGTAGTCTGTCTGTCGTATGTTGTTGTTGAGCTTGAAGCGTTCTACAGGGTGGCGTAGGGGAACGGGAAATATAGAACGTTACAGTTGGCATCACTGTACCGCCGGCAGATGTTCGAAACTTGGCACAATTGATGTTAACGCATTGTCATTTAGTAATCATGGAGAATTGGACTGGTGCGGAACGTGCAGTAGTTGTGAGAGCGTTTTACAAAAATGGTGATAGTGCGACTGCCGCGCAGAAAACATTACGACAGCATCACCAGCTTGGACGTCATGGACGTGTCCCATCTGCGCATGCGATTACAACGTGGGTGCGTAATTTTGAAGAAACAGTATCTGCCTTGAAAAAGAAACCTCCAACGGTACGTACCCCAGAGAACATTAGAGCGGCTAGAGCTGCAATCAAGAGGTCCTCGCCGCTCCGTTCGACAACATGCATCTTCGCTAGGGATTAAGCGACGAAGCTTACAAAGAATACTGAACGAATTAGACTTCCATCCCTAAAAGCTGCAGATTGTGCAACACTTACATGAACGACTCCCAGCGTCGCATATGGTGTTTAGTAGGCAGATATTGGCTAAAATCAACGAGGACGCGAATTTCCTTGCTAACTAATGGATATCAGACGAAGCTCATTTCCACCTGAACGGATTCGTGAACAAACAGAATTTTCGTTATTGGCCACAGGACAATCCTTGTGAGTTTCACCAGCGACCATTACATAGCGCCAAGGTCACAATATGGTGTGCTGTATCATGACGTTATCGTCGCTTTTTTTTTTTTTTTTTTTTTTGAACGTGAGGATCTGTTCACATTCTCTCTCACACACGAGATTAATGTGTAGACCAATTACGAGTTTAATTACTGTTGACTTATTAACAACTGTACAATTTAAAGTGTTATCCGTTGCGCATCAAACTAAACCACATTTACGTAAGATCATCGCGTCCCATGTCAGTTGCAATTTATTCTAACAGGGCAAAGGAAGGTACTAAGTCTCATTGCTTAGTCAAATTATTTTGTTACCAAAACCATAACAGAACATTTATTTGGGAATTTTAGCGGGGGCGGTCTCTTAACAAAAACAGTGACACGCTCGCCCCATAAACACATACTACTTTTCATTTCAAACACACACACACACACACACACTAATTTTAAAGTAGCTAAATGTGACGAATAGTGATAGCAGGGGAGATCCCACCTAGAACGCACACATAAACGAAAACAACAGCTAAACTGTTTGTGAACTACCTTTTAAGAAAGGAATTAATGTGTTAAAGCCTTCAAATCTGATCTCAAAAGTTGGAACCAGTGATACTATGAGCAAATTATAGGTTCCTTTCCTTACTCATCACTGTTACAAATGGATATTACATCACGCCACAGACACAAAATTATGCCCGTCCCGTACTCCCAAATGTAGCAATGTCGATCTTGGCTACCCTCCTGGTCTGCCGAGCGCTTTTGGCAACCGGGTCCACTCAGCCCTTGAGACCAATTGAGGACCTACTTCATTGAGAAGTAGCGACTCCGGTCTGGAAAACCGACACGAAGGACGGGAGTGCAGGGCTCTGATCACATGCCCCTGCATACCGAATCCGGTGACGCCTTCGGACACAGGTAGACACGGCAGCCGAACGGTACGTGATGGGCCTTTCGAAGCTTGTGTCGGACGGAGTTTGCTAGTTTAGCGTTATAGACACAAAATTAATTACAAAAACATACACGTGAATGACGTTCAAGGCCGGGCGAAGGTTTGGTCACGAATATCTCGTTTCACCTTCTAATACCGTGACTACACCACAGCCGGCCGCGGTGGCCGAGGGGACTAAGGCGCTCCAGTCACGCTCTGCACGGCTACTACGGTCGGGGGTTCGAATCCCCACTCGGGCATGGATATTTGTGCCGTCCTAGTTCGTAAGTAGTTTGTAAGTTTAGGGACTGATGACATCGTAGTTAAGTCCCATAGACTATACAAACATTTGAACATTTTGACTACACCACAATACGAGAGTGATTGAAACCGTCCATTACCCAACTTCGATGTTTACTGTAATGAAGCAAAGGTTTGTCACTTTATACTCTTCCACAGTTTCTTTCAAGAAGTAGCCATACATAGTGCAGTGTTCAAATCAAATGTTCAAATGTTTGTTAAGCTTATGGGACTTAACTACGGTGTCATCAGTCCCTAAACTTACAAACTACTTATGAACTAACTAATACTAAGGACGGCACAAACATCCATGCCCGAGGGGGGATTCGAACCCCCGACCGTAGTGGCCGTGCAGACCGTGACTGAAGCGCCTCAGTCCCCTCGGCCACCGCGGCCGGCACACAGTATGTTGCACACGCTGCTTCGTACGAAGTGGCTTCCATTACACAGTTCTGTCTTTGGGTTTTCTTGCTTTGTCTACGTTTTGACGGGGTAGCCACTGGGACATATTATCACTAAAGTTGGTTACAATGTGAGTTCCCTTGCGAAATATTCGTGGTACAAACTTCTGAGACTGACTGCATGATGTCTCTGTGGTGCATTGTAGCGCATAGGTGGATGTGTGGTACGGTACGATGTCAGTTAGTCTCTCTTTCTTGCAACAGACAGGTGAGTGGACGATGTGAAAGAAGCAGACGTACGGTCGTTGTGATGGCCAGTCGATGGCACGAGTCGGACGTTGCCACATCACAGTTTGAGGAACGGACAAGCGTCAGGTTCTACCAGAAATTAACCAAAACCGCTGCAAAAATGTTTGAAATGATGAAGCAGGTGTTTGGTGAGGACGCATTTAGTAGAAATGTTGTGTTTCGGTCGCACCGTCGTTTTTTGCAAGGGCGGGACAGTTTGGAAAAGTGTCTGCTTACTTGTCGGCCACCAATATTTCAAACAGAACTGAAGATCCAGGAAGTTGTAACGTTGGTGCGTGTTAATCGCTCCCAATCGGTAGACCTCCTCGCAGCTGCAGTAGGGGCCAGTCATGGTATTTGCCACAAAATCTTAAAGGAAGACCTTAAGATACCCCGTGTTGCCAAGCACAAATGTGCCCCTAATCCTGTCGCAAGACCAACGTGATGATCACATAACGATCTGCGGTGATCTCGTAAGTTATGCGGACGATTATACGACGTTTCTCATGTGGAGTGATATCTTTTTAACACTGTTCTGTTATGTGTGATCTTTGTATGACTTGTTACTTTGTATACGTTACTCCAAAGTTCGTTGGCCTGGTGTAGCAACAGTGAATCCATATTTGAATTGAAAAGTAGTCTCTGTTGCAAATTGTAATATTTCTTTCTTTTTTAACGCGTTTCGCACTTTTGGCGCATCATCAGAATACTCAGAAACAACTGGATGGCATTAGTTGGCGTAAAAGCACACGATGCTTAGCATTTTGGACTGCATAAAATCACATCAGCAGCGTTGTGTTGGATAGGTCCGCGTTCACAGAATGAATATTGATACATCACTTTATCAAACGTAACTGCCAATAACTGATGATGAGCCAAAAACGCGAAACACGTCAAAAAAGAAAGAAATATTATAATTTGCAACAGAGACTACTTTTCAATTCAAATTGTTACTTTGTGTTTAATAATATCTCTTTAATAAATTGTAAGTCTGAATCAAGATGGCGACCTTCTTGGAACAGCTGTAGCTCTAGTACTCAGTCAGACACCAGGAATGCGGCATCGTCTGCTACGTTCATGAGGGTGCAACAGCACCAGGCGTCAAATCTCACAGATTAATGACTGTACCAATCATGGCTACGTTTTGAAAGAAACTGTAGTGGAGTGCAAAATGTTATACAACTCATTGTTACATCACAATAAGCATCGAATAAGAATGCTGTCAATCGCATTCTGGATTTCCGGAAGGCTTTTGATACTCTACCCCACAAGCGGCTTGTAATGAAATTGCGTGCTTATGGAATATCTTCCCAATTGTGCGATTGGATTCACGATTTCCTATCAGAAATGACACAGTTCGTTGTAAATGACGGTAAGTCATCGAGTAAAACAGAAGTGATATCTGGCGTTCCACAGGGAAGCGTTATAGGTCCCCTACTCTTCCTCGTGTTTATAAACGATTTAGGAGACAATCTGAATAGCTCCCTTAGACTGTTCGCGGATGATGCTGTCATTTATCGGTTAGTGAAATCAACAGAGTATCAAAAGCAACTGCAAAGCGATTTAGACAAAATTTCTACTTGGTGCGAAAATTTGCAATTGACACTAAATAAAGAAAAGTGTGAAGTAATACACATGACCACTAAAAGAAATCCACTGAACTTCAATTACGCGATAAATCAGTCAAACCTTAAGGTCATAAATTCTACCAATTACCTAGGAGTTACAATTACGAACAACTTTGACTGGAGAGAAGACATAGAAAATATTGTGGGGAAGCCGAATCCAATGTTACGTTTCATTGGCAGAACGCTTCGAAGATGCACCAGCTCCGCCAAAGTGACTGGCTACATCACACTTGTGCGTCCTCTCCTGGAGTACTGTTGCCCCTTGTGGGACCCTCACCAGGTGGGACTGACGGAAGATATTGAGAAAGTTCAGAGAAGGGCAGCTCGTTTTGTTTTATCACGTTACGGGGGGGAAAGCGTCACGGAAATGTTGCACGGATTGGGGTGGAAATCATTATAAGAAAGACGTTATTCATTGCGGCGTGATCTGTTCGCGAAGTTTAAATCACCGACTTTTACTTATGATGTGAAAATATTTTGCTAGCACCCACCTACTTAGGGAGACATGACCATCCCAATAAAATAAGAGAAATCAGATCGAAAACGGAACGATTTAGGTGTTCTTTCTTCCCACGCGCTATTAGAGAATTCAAAATGTTCAAATGTTTGTTAAGCTTATGGGACTTAACTACGTGGTCATCAGTCCCTAAACTTACAAACTACTTATGAACTACTTACGAACTAGGACGGCACAAATATCCATGCCCGAGGGGGGATTCGAACCCCCGACCGTAGTGGCCGTGCTGACCGTGACTGGAGCGCCTCAGTCACCTCGGCCACCGCGGCCGGCTATTAGAGAGAATGGAACGGTAGAGAAAAGTTATGAAAGTGGTTAATGAACCCTCTGCCAGGCACTTAAATGTGATTTGCAGAGTATCTATGTAGATGTAGATAAGGAAATGTAAGAACGTAGACATCGTGAATCGAAAGATCTTATATAAAAGACGCTAGACAAGAGAATGTTGGAAGTAAATCGACATCGATATGGGCATGTGGGACTGACAGCCAGATATCCGGGCGTTCTGGAGTAAGCCGGAGCTTTTTACGGAGCGCCAGAGAGCGGAGACGGCACTCGCGTCGCGTGGTACGTTCACAAAGAGAAGCAGCAGATGCGACAGCAGCAGCAGCAGCAGCAGCTATAGCAGCGCTGCGTCTTCTCCTTTATCCACCCTCGTCTCTGCGTTAGCGCGCGCATCCTTTGCGTCGGAAACATTGGCATCTGTCTATGCGATTATCTGGGTAGAGCAGACTTCAGGACGAAAGCAGAGCGCGTCCTTTAGAGCAGCGAGCGAAGGAAAGATGTGTTGGTGTTTAAAGGGGACTAAACTGATGGGTCATCAGTCCCCTGTTACCAGCTAGGAGATCACAGGATTTCATGTATGATTAAAATAAGCACCCTGCAACCAGTACAGAAGACGTACAGGAAGACAATGTTGGTCACAATTACAACATAAAAAGGAAAAGGGAACCACAGTAGAGGTGGAACTAATCATCAACTAAAAATCACAGCAGATGTTGTTGGCTGGCTGATCACTGGGATAATAATGGATGAGCCAGCCATTCTGCACATACTATACAACTGCCAGTCGGAAAAAGGACTGAAAAGACAAAAGTGTCAACAGATTAAAACTATAAGCGGTGTATGCCTGAATATCAGGCATACGAATCCACCGTTAAAGCTTGTGATAAAAGCCCGCTGCGCGAATAAAACCTAAGACACAGTCAGCCATAGAGGCGTCTTCAGTTAAAATCGAAAGGAGCGCAGTAGGCAGCTTAAAAGACTGCCGCAATGCAGCTAAAAGTGGACAGTCCAACAAGATGTGGACTACAGTCAACACTGCTCCACAATGGCATTCTGGCGATTCCTCTCGTCGTAAGAGGTGGCCACGTATGGCCTATACGCAGGCGACAGAGAACGACTGAGTACCTTCGAGAAGGCCTTAGGGAAGTCTTTCAAGCTGCTGTCGTGGGCTTGATTCCACGGAGCTTATTGGGCATACTCATTGTTGCCCATTCCGAATTCCAGGCCTCAATGATCTTTCGGTGGAGACCCAAGCGGATATCGCCTTCTTGGGTACCGATATCCAGGCGTTGGCATGTGATGGCCTGCTTGGTCAGCTGATCAGCGCGTTCGTTCCCTGGAATTCCAATGTGGCTTGGGGTCCAGATGAAATCCACAGAACGGCCTGACTTGCCAAGACTGAGCACCGTGACTTGGATGGATCGCAGCAAATGGTGTTTGGGGAAGCAGTGGTCGAGAGCGTGCAAGGAGGTTTTACTTTATGTTCCTTCAATGCAAGATTCTATCCTTTTCGCTGGCAGACAGGTTTCAACGGAGAGACAGAAATCACACGCTCTTCAAACGATGTTTTTACATATTTACCTCGAATTCATTTTCGTAAACACCAAAAAATTTCAAATCCTCCATAGTATTAATCAGGCATCATTAACAATTATCGTCATGTTCTCACAATTAAAACAGTGCACCAGGTAGGGGTATGGCGTTATATGCAATAAAATACGTTAAATGCAGCCAAGTCTTACGGCGATGTTCCACATCTGCTACAAAACCAATGCACCGACTTCAGCAAAGCTTAGTACATATGTTCTCTGCCGTCAGGAAACAATCGCTGTGGAGGTAAAAACCACCTCAGACACATAGTAGAGGATATATGACGTCGGAAACAATGAGAGTTGCAATGTTTCATTGTTTGTCTAGCTTATGGGACTTCACTGTGCGGTCATCAGTCCTTAAACTTACAAACTACTTATAAACTAACTTATACTGGGGCAACACAAACATCCATGCCCGAGGGAGAAGAACCCCCGACGGGGAACGCCCTCGCGCATCGGAGCATAGCGCGTCAATGCGCTCGGCCATTCCGCCGCGGCAAAAAGTGACTTATCATGCAACACATGTATGACTTTTAACCCTTTCGTGCACAAAATCTAGGTACTGACATCAGTCTTTCGACCGTGACTGTCTTCCATGATAACCATCTAAATAATTCTGGGTAAAGGATTTTCATTTTTTTTCATTTTTATTTGCTTACACCAGGAGACAGGAATAATCTTCAAAAATGTTCAGATATTTTTAAATCAATGGGACTTAACTACTATGATTATCAGTCCATAGGTTTACAAACTACTTGAACTAACTTCGGCTAGGGACAACAAACACACCCATGTCCGAAGGAAGACTCGAACCTCTGACGGCGAGCAACGGCGTCTCTGCAGCAAGGCGCCTTGGAACTCTCGGCCAGTCCACCACGGCGAATAATCCCCCCAGGGACACAAATGACGTAGCATTCACAAATATTTTTCACAAATTTTGACAAATAATGATTCATTTTACAACAGTAACAGGGAAAAACATTGACAATATGAATTGTAAAAGTTTCATTTGGTATGGAAACTTCTAAGAGATTGTTCAATGCGTAATGGTACAGTTGCCGTTCTCATATATAATATCAGCAATAATGATTTGCATCCTCGATGTTTTCTAGATGAAAATCCTTTTATAATTTGCATTGGAAGTTGTAGGTGACCTGCCAGACGTTTGCCTTTCATAAAATAAAGCTATTGGAAATAGTCATATCTAACAAAAATTAAAAAAAGAAATAAAAAAAAAAATAAAAAAAAAATCCTGTGCCACAACTTCATAGAGCGCCTTCCGACAGCATACTGCTGACGTAGCTGGTCAAAATGATCCACACCTCCCATGATCTTATAATATTCTTGGACTAGTAGCGGTCAGCTGAAGTTTTATGATGTACCGTTTCAGTTTTTTTTCCGTTTGAAAGTAGAACATTCCCTTGGATGTAGAGAGAAAAGTTACTCGTCCGTTCTCCATTTCACATCTGAGAGACAGCTTCTGGACTCACTTCCATAGCAGAGGCGTGACCATCACCGGGTAACGAAAATAAGCGATAACTTCTCGGTCATTAGGGTTATTCAGATCCAAATATTCAGACATCTGGAACGAAACGCCAGAAGTAAACGAAGAAAGTAGGTGTACCCACACGGAGAAATACATTTCTAAACGTATAATACTTGTGGAACAATGATAATCAGCAATAATGAGCACAAAATGCTTCGCAGTCAAACGTAATTGAAGAGTACGTTATGTTTTCTAGAAGACAATAGAATCACAGCAAATAATATATTACCAGGATGTTCCAAAAATACATATAGACGTTCAAAAACGTACCGCATAGTCCCAACATTCAACGAGTGAATGTCATGTGTTTGGACCTCTAAAACCAGCTATTCGCAGACATCAATCCGCAACGGATGACGAAGTGTATGATCGTGTCCATGGCTGGATCCGACAACAATTGGCACTGCCCGGTTACTGTTGTAATGGGATAAATATGCTCTTTAAGCGACTATTTTTTAGTATGCGTACTGCGTATAACTGCATTTTTGAGTTAATAAAGTCATTACCGTTACTTCATACTAGGGTTTCATCTACATCTACATATATACTCTGCAATCCACCGTAAGGTGCGTGGCGGAGGGAACACTGTACCACTACCATGCACTTCCTTTCCTATTCCACTCCCAAATAGAAAGAGCAAAAAAAGAATGCCTACATGCGTCCGTACGAGCCCTAATTTCTCTTATCTTGTCTTTGTGATCTTTACGCGAAATATAAGTAGGCGGCAGCAAGATCGTACTACACTCAGCTTCGAAGTCCGGCCCTCTAAATTTCCTCAAAAGAAATTCTCGAAAAGAACATTGTCTTTCATCCAGCGATCCCCAATAACTGAGTTGCCGGAGCATTTCCGTGACACACGCGCATTGTTCGAAGCTACCAGTAACAAACCTACCTGCTCGCTTCTGAACTGCTTCTATGTCTTCCTTTAAACTGATCTGCTGCGGGTCGCAAACAGTTGAGCAATACTCAATACGTGGACGTACAAGCGTTTTATACGCCGTCTCCTTTACAGATGAAGTACATATTCCCAAAATTCTCCCAATGAACCGAAGTCGGCTGTCTGCCTTACTCACAACTGTCCTTATATGTTCGTTCCATTTCATATCGCTCTGCAGTGTTACCCCTGATATTTGAACGACGCGACAGCATCAAAAAGCTCACTACTAATGCTGCATTCGAACATTATGGGATAGTTTTTCCTACTCATGCGCATCACTTTACATTTTTCTACACTGAAAAGTAGCTGCCATTTTTCACACCAACTAGAAATTTTGTCTAAGTCATCCTGTATGTTATTACAGTCAGTTAAAGACGACACCCTCCCATACACCACAGCATCATCAGCAAACAGCCGCAAATTACACGTTACTCCGTCCATCAGATCATTTATATAGACAGAAAATATAGCGGTCCTATCACACTCCCCTTGGGCACGCCTGACGATACACTCGTCACTGATGAACACTCGCCGTCGAGAACAACGTACCGCGTTCTGTTACTTAGGAAGTCTACCAGCCAGTAACAAATCTGTCATCCTATTCCATAAGCTCGTATCTTCGTTAGCACTTTGCAGTGTGACACCGCGTCGAACGCCTTTTTGAAGTAGAGAAAAACACAATCCGCCTGTTGCCCTTCATCCATGGCTCACAAGATGTCATGTGAGAAAAGGGCAAGCTGAGTTTCACATGAACGATGTTTCCTAAACATCGGTTTGGTTTGAATGCACCTAACATATTTGTACTGTGTTGCTGATCCCATTTTGCCTGATTACTTTCTAATGTCTACGATTCATTCATGAAATCATAATGGAGAACAACAAGCTTTTATGACTTATGCTTTACAATGTACATCATCCGCAACAAATTAAGAAACTGTGAGCTTCGAACGTTAGTGGTCTAAAAGAATCTTTTTTTGATCTCCTGTCAGCAACCAGTGACGTTCGTGCAATGTAAATGTCCATGGCCAGCACAAGTCAGTGAGCTTCCTCGCGTCATCCACTTTGCGTGAGCGACGCTGCCGCCTCGGCTGTTTTAGAGTGGCTCGTCGACGTCGTCAGTCGTCCCAGGGCAATGAGTGCGAATTGCCGAGATGACGTCACAGGCAGCCCAAGAATGTGGAGCGTCAGGCCGTCGACCGAGAGAGTGGGCTGCTGGCATTAGGGCTGGACAGGGCGTGGCGGCAGTCAAGGCCTCTGCGTCTGACGAGGAACGCAGGCTCATTCCACCAGTTCCCGCAGTCCCAGCACGAAGCTTGCTGGCGTTATGTATACCTATAAATGTGAATGTCTGTTCGGTGTACGCTTATCACGCCTGAACCACAAGATATAAAGAGCTAAAAATTTGTACAGTTACTAATGTCTCCTCGGGGAAGGCTTTAGGGACGGTTTTATGGCGATTGGATAGCAATTTATCTATATACATTAATGTGAATGTCTGTTCGGTGTACGCTTATCACGTCCGAACGACAAGACGCAGAAAGTTAAATATTTGTAGTTACTAATTTATAACTGAAGAAGGTTTTAGGCTCGGTTTTATAGCGATCTGATAGATATATAGTAATTTGAAGAATATAACGCGAAATGCGGAACAATAATTACTCTTTGAAAATTATATTTACTCTTTAAAAATGGTTTTATTGGTTGCATTGTTGCTTGAGGGTTGATAATGATAAAAGGGTGCAGTATATTTGGATGGAAATTTATCGGTGTATATAAAATTCTACGTGTGTGTGTGTGTGTGTGTGTGTGTGTGTTAATATTTCGCTCTGCAGCGAAAACTACAGAACGCAAACGAATGGTCTGTGTGTAATTCGTGTCAGAAGTCTCCCGCTGTACACCATAACAGTTCCATGGCGATAGCTATAAGGGGTGGAAGATACGGTAGTTGAAAGTCGTCAAATTATAAAAAAATTCGGACTGAAGGCCAGCGATGACGTTTGCGACTCTTTAGCAAGGAGGTTACACACAGCGAAATGTGATGCCACAGCCCATATCTTTGATCTATGCGAGCTGCAATGTCTTCAGCTCTTTCTCTGTAAGGATAAGCATACGAATAAGGAAATAAAATAACAAATAAATAAAGCAGTAAAAACTTTTAATACATCTCTTTAAAAAAATTGGATTTGACGTTTCGCGCATTACATCAAGTGATTAAAAATGTTTGTTTCTAAATAAGTTATTGTATTTCATTTCATCCTTCAAAACCAGTCTCATACCACACTACTGAAAGGTAGCTTATCTATCATACTCAACCAACACGCGAGCGCAGCCGCGGGTTTAAGCTAGTGTCTGATAAAACAGACACCTACCTGTCCGTACGACTTTCGTCGTGGAATTCAGTTGTGTAGGGCTTCAATTATGCAAGAATCGTCCAGAACTTCCACATTAAATTTCTCCACAACTTATTTCTACAGCGTGTGGCCAAAATAATACGAACGCAATTCAGTATACTACTTCTTGCTGCAAGGGGCACCACTGCGTACGTTTCAACACAGAGACGGGATCGCAGCGCACAACTGACGTATGAAGACTTTGACGCTAACTTGCAGTACATTCCACGTTTTGTTCTGCGAAGGTCAGCACAAGTGATCAGTGAAATGCGTGATCTCTCACACTATCAAAGAGGCCAACTGTCTGTGACGAAAACGACTTCTGTATAGCGACAGTGTCCTCAGTAATGACTGCGTACAGAAAACAAGGTAAAACATGAAACTTCCTAGCAGATTAATATTGTGTGCCGGAGCCGGGACTCGAACCTGGGACCTTTGCCTTCCGCGGGTAAGCGCTCTACCGACTGAGCTATCCCGACACGACTCACGATGCCGCCTCACAACTGTACTTCCGCCAGTACCTCCTACTTTCCAAACTTTCCAAACTTCACAGAAGGTCTCCTGCGAACCATGCAAGACTAGCACTCATGGAAGACAGGATATGCTGGAGACATGGCTTAGCCACAGCCTAAGGGATGTTTCCAGAATGAAACTTTCACTCTGCAGCGAAGTGTGCACTGATAATTATGAATCTTTGTGGCTAGAAGACACAAAACTGTCACTGCATAAATCAAAATTCACTTGAATAATACTGTTTCGATAAAAACAGTACAGCTGGAGCTTTATATCCATATTCATAGAAGGTTTGAATTTGCTACTCTACAAATTACGAAGTGAAACTTTAACTTTTTCCCACGTAATGAATGTTCAAACAACTTACCGGTATGCTGCCAGGTGACATCTTCGACCACCGTCGATATTTCGACAGGAGTATACCCTTTAAGGCACAACTGCACCCCAAGCGAATTTAATACCTCAGTTTGCAAAGGGTAACCAAAGAAAATAGTAACACAGGACAAGTCACTACAGAGTCAACACAACCAATGGCGACCAGACATCAAAAATATTAATACTGACTGTTACTCAAAAGGTGAGGCAGCATTACAAACAGAAATGGTGGTTTTTGTTTGAATGCTGCTTGGAATCTAGCACTGTTTCTCGCCAAAAAAAACAGAGGGACAAAAAATTAATGTTGCCTCGCCTGTTGATTATGGATATTTTTGAACATAACATTGTATTGGCGACCCCCTGGTTTTATGTTATAACTGTATTTGACCCGAAAATGCGACTTTAAGTCGCGAAACCGATCGTCTTTTTTAAAACAGTAAAACAGCTGAAGCGGACCCTTTTATTAAAGATGGATATTTTTTATGTTTAGTAATCTTTGGTTGTGCTGACTCTGTAGAGACCTGGACTGTGTGTGTTATCTTCCTTGTTTACCCTTTACAAATCGATGTATTAAATTCACTTGCACGTTGCTTATTTGAGTACAGTTGTGCTTTGAGAATGGCAAGCTGTGCTTCCGTCCAAATATCGGCGGTGGTCGATGATGTCACTCGGCAGCAAACCCGTAAGTTGTCTAAACATTCGTTACGCCGTGAATAGTTCAGTTTTCACATTGTTTACCTCTACGCGGAGGAAATGTACCGTTATTTACGGATAAACTCCGCAGCGGTAGAGTAAGGTTGCAATGTGCTCTGTCGTTTTTGCTGAAGTGTCGTAATCATAATATTGTTCCAATGTCTGCTAAGGTTGTGCATCATATTAATTCTCCTCCCGCCAGTAGTGTCAAGTAACGTGCTGGCTTAGCTGTTGTTTCTGAAAATATCCACTACCCTCGCCAACAATAATATTTTATTTACAACGACTTACTTCAGCTTCATTTAATGACTACATCTATTGTTTGTGAATTTTCTTGGGATTGGCTGGACGGTGCCTCTTGGACACAGTCTGACTAGGAATTTCAATCTGTAACTGCTCGGCATTCGGCGAAATTTGAACGTTTCCTTGGCTCGGTTCACGGAGAAAACTTATGACGACGCAGCTATATCTGTGTTAGGAAAAGTTTTAATTTTCGCACCGACGCCTAAGCGTTTACCAGACGTTGATTTTTATGTTATATTGAAGACGCTGTCTCTAAACTACCTTCCGATCATGAGGTAGAGGCTAGGAGGGAAGCTCAAATGTTCAAATGATTGTAGAGCTTATGCTCAAGAGGGGATTCGAACCCCCGACTGGGAACGGCCTCGCGCATCGTAGCATAGCGCCTCAATGAACTCGGCCGCTCTGCCGCGGCTCGGAGGGAAACTTGTCATGTGTTGTGTTTCTGAAGCTGCCGTTTAGATTCAAAATTTGAATTTGAATTTAAACGGCAGCTTGTGAAACATACCTACGATACCGAACGACACAGATGATGGTTAGTTCCCTAGCCGAAATCGATCTGTAATCAATAAACAGATTTATTGCGACCAAACGCTGTGTTATTCCCAGTAACTGGATTATTATGGACATTCGCTGTGTGCCCAGTATCGCAACTGACCAAATATCATTACAAAATTCTTTTAAATTTTACAACAAAGAAGATTGCAATTCTCTTGTATTTTAAGGAAGTTTCATATCTTAGCCACACTTATAACGAACACAGATTAAATCAGAAATAATATACGCGCTGATTCGCTACGTGGTTCTCGGCACCATGTCAGGGATCGCGTCCTCTACCGCCGGAAATTCGAGTCCTCCCCTGGGCGCGTGTGTGTGTGTGTGTGTTGTTCTTAGGTTAGTTCAAGTGGTCTACAAGTGTAGGGAATGATGACCAAAGTAGTTTAGTCCCATAGAATTATAAACATTTGTTTTGAATAATTAATTAATTCTTTATAATATTTATGGAAAGTAAAATTTACTTTCAAAAGACTGTGTTCTGATTGATAGCACTTTCATTCTATATTCGCTAATATATGGCCGGCAATACGGAACCGCTTGCATTTGACAAGCTGCGAGGCCAAACACAGACCATCTGTCGTACGTGAGTCATACGGCTTCTGGCTGCACTGTAACTATAGCAATGACGCAAGGCGCTACGCCTGGCGTTGACATCACGTGATATAACACTGAAAGGTTTGCTAGTATTTTAAGCAACTTATTTTAGGAAAGTTACTATTGCAGTAAACTTAGGATTGTTGATTCGTTGTACAGTTTCTATAATTAGTGTAGCTGGACGTGCATTGTGGCCTTCAGTCAAGATACGGCAGTATAACTTATCAGATATGCCAAAGCTTCAAAGCAGAACCACTTTAAAATGGGATAAAGTTACAGCCAGTTGTAGTCAAGAATAACAGTTCTAGCGCTGCGATTGCAAGAAAGAACATTTATCTATGAAATTAGTTCCATTACATGTTGGATGCAACCGGTTGTGAATTTATTTAAACCAGTGGTGTCTGTGGTCGAAATTCGACCAGTTGTGTTTGCAAAGCCATGAAAAAAAAAAAAAAAAAAAAGAAAGAAAGAAAGAAAGAAAGAAAGAAAGAAATTAATATAACTGGAATTTATTGAGCACTGTATAACTATATCTACATCCACATACATACTCCCCAATCCAACGTAAGGTGCGTGGCGGAGGGTACACTGTACCACTACTAGGCATTTCCTTTCCTATTCCATTCCGAAATAGAACGAGGAAGTAAAGAATGCAGATATGCCACCGTGAGAGCCCTAATTTCTCGTATCTTGTCATTGTGATCACTACGCGAAATGTAAGTAGGTGGCAGCAAGATCCTACTACACTCAGCTTCAAATTCCGGCCCTTTAAATTTCCTCAACAGAAATTAAGGAAAAGAACGTCGTCTTTCCTCCAGCGATCCCCAATTGAGTTGCCGGAGCATTTCCGTGACACTCGGGCATTGGTCGAACCTACCAGTGACGAACCTAGCTGCACGGCTCTGAACTAATCTGTACATTCATAGGTTTTTGTGACTGCTGTGAGAACCTTATTTAGAAATTGAGAATTGAACATTACGAAGAATTAAAAAAAAGGGGCGGGGGGGGGGTTACAGTGGGAATCGAACTCTGGATCTTAAAACTGGAACTTCAAATCTTGTTGGATCGCTCTGTCAATAAATTCAGTTGTCCTAGCCAAGATGTCAAATGTTAGTCAAAGTCATTGTCCGAAACGATGGATCTTCATAAAGATGTCAAATGTAGGTACAAGTCATCCTCAGAAACGATGTATCGTCATAAAGTTTTTGATACAAAATGAAACATGCCAAAAGAAGCAAAGAAATGTCGTTAAGTATTTAATACACAAAGCTAAATCAGTAAAACAATGTTCAATGTTTGTTGGTATTCGCAGAGATAATATTGCTTAATTCTGTCACAGACGTTCACTTACTTGGTGGCGTCTATTAGTTCTTTGGTTCACTACAACGCCTCTATCGCTTGTTTGCTTTACTATGCTGTCCATACGTTAAGCATAGACTACATCTGAATGTTTTTCCGTGAGCTCACTTTTATGAAACGAAGTTGCTCCATGCAAATCCGTGAAGTAGTTTAGGAGATAAGGTGTTTCTATTAGATGAACAGACAGTTACTGAAAACACTTAAGATTACTACGTATCTTTTTTCTGTGATCTGATTTTGATGAAATCATGCCTATATGTTGCCCCAGTCTCAGTTCAAATTTCCTGTGAAAACCGTATGAAAATGTGTCAGTATATATATATATATATATATATATATATATATATATATATATATATACGACTAGTGTTACAATATCTTCAAGAATATGATGTAGCTTATATCATACATCAATGATATTCGCCATCTTAAACATTTCTTTCATGATCATTAATATCTCTTGACAATGTATTGAGGCATGTAAAGCTGAAATATAATAAGTATTTCATTAAAGAAGTAGAAATAAACTGAAAACAATTATTATTCTTACGATTGGCTCTCTTTCCGCTAGAAGCACTATTGTCGCTCCAAGCGCGAGACAAACCTACATAGCAGTTGTACGTATATGTTAGACTGTGATATCTGTATGTAATTCTGTCAGTTTCATATTCATTGCGTTGAATGCTATGTATTAGTATTCTGTGTGTGTATTGGTTCTTTGCTGCATTACGGCGTTCTTCCCTAGCATGAAATACTCTTAAAACCGCACATTACGATTGCTTTCAGAAAAATTTTAAATTGTTATATATCACTTTTTCTTATCCGATTTTGTGAAAAGAAGCGTTTATATAACCGCATGACACCTTCACGTTACCTGTGAAAAACTTCTAAAAATTTCACTATTAGTTTTGAACATTAACGTGATGAAAGCGAAAGACAGACATGGCAGTTGCAGTTAAAAAACGTTAAATTGTGATATTATTTTTTACAGTGATCCAACTTTTATGCAACCAATTAGGCTGATTTGTGAAAACCCCATGCGAATTTGCAGATAAGTGGTTTCTAATAGATGAACAGAAAGGCATGGCGGTCACTGGAAGCAAAATTAAGATATCTCTCTCTTGTTTTTCGTGATTCTATTTTGATGAAATCCTGCCTAGATCATGAACCTATCTTCGCATATGTTTCCTGTGAAAACCACATGAAATTTCGTGCAGTGATTGAAGGGAACAGCGACAGGCCTACATTTACAGATTTTTATTCGTACAGATGTGTTCTACAATTGTATAATTTTGCAGGAATATATTGATATGTATGAGTGCTGTATGTCGGTAAAATCTGTTGGGAATACGGATAGTAGTAAAGAAGTAATAGATTAAAACGTGATGCTTGATGGTGCGGTTTTCCATGGATGTTACTCTTTACGTCCTCATGTATCATGAACTACGTGTCTTACTGTGATACAATTTCGAACGTACATTGAGCTTTAAGTGTGTATACCGTCTGAAAAATTTCTTGCGAGTACAATTTGTAGTGTAGCAATTATAAATTGGAACGTCATACCGAATGACATAATTTTGCTCCATGGACAGTGGAAAAGTAGTAAGCAAGAAACTTTTTCCTTTCACCATTTTGCTATGGTTGTCAGCGAGAAAAATGTTTAATAAAGGTTTGAAATTATGTTTATAGTTTGTTGCAAGTACTCTCAGGCTCGTCACATTATGTGGCAGTTTCTTGCAACTCTTATTGTTTATGCTGTTATATCCTGAATCATATGTCGTATGTGGTTCGTAATCCTACAGCAATTGAATCGGTCATTTCAAAAAGGTCATTAGTCATAAAAGTAAAATTTTACAGGAGAAAGAAAAAACGTTCTACAGTATACATCATTTATTTATTTATTGTTATTTTAATATCAATATTTAGTGAGGTGCAAAGCACTGTGTTGCACTGTGTATTTTTGTTTTGTTATTAATAGTTTAACCACAATATCAGTTTAAAAATTGCTGACTTATGACCTTTTTGTAATGAACGACCGTGTGTTGCAACAAATGAAAGCATTACTTGCAAATAATTGCCTATCTTATTGAAAAATCAGTTAATATTTTACACAGTAAAATGAAATGTGAATAATATTATTATGTGAAGTTAAATTTTTCGCAATATTTGTGTTTTTTATAACAACATGAAAATAGAGTACAATAAAAGAAGTCAATCTTCTTTATCATCATCTTCATTATTTGTTCCCCCTCCTGTTGGCCATTCTTGCAGTTGGTCATTCAGTTGAATATACCTCTTCACTTTAAATGTTTTTTTTTATTGATATTGATCGGCAGTTGCTTTCCAGGATACGCCAACTCGGTGGGAAGTGCAGGATGGTTATTGAAACTATGGAGGAGCCGGAATGCCCCTCTGATGATACCATCGATGAATTGCTCTGGTTCTACTTGCCCGCGATAATGTGCATCATACTGAAAAGTCATCCATTTTGAAGGAGAAAAAGAAACTTTTTGTTCCTTGGGAATTTTTCCCACGCCAGATTCGGAAAGGCAGGCCACCAGTTTTTTAATGCAGCCCATCAATAGTTTCCACTGAGTATTTACTTGATGCATTTCTTAACATTATGGCATACTCTTCATAAGTAGAACCGGGCATGATATCTTGAAATTTTTTATGGTCCCAAAATCTGTATCGTTTGGATGGAAACTATGTCTGCGTATAGGAAAGTAATGTTTCATCTTCCTAAATCTCCCAGTTGTTAACAAGTGTTAAACAAAAGCGAATCATTGGAGGATTATTTATTTATTTATTTATTTTTTTTTTTTTTTTTTTTTTGACCAACACACGCGTCATAGAAGAGGTGAAGCTCATTCACATCTTTTGAGATATACTTATCGATGTAATTATACAGAAAAAAGGCATTCGACACGGTGCCACACTGCAGACTGCTAACGAAGATACGAGCTTATGGAATAGGTTCACAGATTTGTGACTTGCTGGAAGACTTCTTAAGTAATAAAACGCAGTACGTTGTTCTCGACGGCGAGTGTTCATCACAGACGAGTGTATCGTCAGGCGTGCCCCAGGGGAGTGTGATAGGACCGCTATTATTTTCTATCTATATAAATGATCTGATGGACAGAATAAGTTGTAATTTGCGGCTGTTTGCTGATGATGCTGTGGTGTATGGGAGGGTGTCGTCTGTAACTGACTGTAATAGCATACAGGTTGACTTAGACAAAATTTCTAGTTGGTGCGAAGAATGGCAGCTAGCTCTCAATGTAGAAAAATGTAAGGTGATGCGCATGAGTAGAAAAAAAAACAATCCTATAATGTTCGAATACAGCATTAGTAGTGAGCTTCTTGATGCTGTCGCGTCGTTCAAATATCTAGGGGTAACATTGCAGAGCGATATGAAATGGAACGAGCATGTAAGGACTGTTGTGAGTAAGGCAGACAGCCGACTTCGGTTTATTGGGAAAATTTTGGGAAGATGTATTTCACCTGTAAAGGAGACCGCGTATAAAACGCTTGTACGACCACGTCTTGAGTATTGCTCAAGTATTTGGGACCCGCAGCAGATCGGTTTGAAGGAAGACATAGAGGCGGTTCAGAGGCGAGCAGCTAGATTTGTTACCGGTAGTTTCGACCAATGCGCGAGTGTCACGGAAATGCTCCGGCATCTCAATTGGGGATCGCTGGAAGAAAGACGACGTTCTTTTCGTGAATTTCTGTTAAGTAAATTTAGAGGGCCGGAATTTGAAGCTGAGTGTAGTACGATCTTGCTGCCGCCTACTTATATTTCGCGTAAAGATCACAAAGACAAGCTAAGAGAAATTACCGATCGTACGGAGGCATATAGGCATTCTTTTTTTCCTCGTTCAATTTGGGAGTGGAATAGGAAAGGAAATGCCTAGTAGTGGTACAGTGTACCCTCCGCCACGCACCTTACGGTGAATTGCGGAGTATGTATTTAGATGTAGATGTAGAAACCTCATATGCACCTTTCTTCGCTTCGCCTTCATGGTACACATAAAAGTGTGACTGATCGGTTTTCATATTATATATGCCAAAAACATTAACCCATAGCTGTCTAAAAAATTATCCTGAACAGGAATATTAGATAATGGTAAATTTTGCATGCAGTCAGAAGTCAGAACACAGACATTATTTTCCTTTTCACGACGTTCAGAAGTTTCTTTAATGTTACTGTAAAACTTTTTGGCCCTCCTACGATGAACCATTAATTCTGCAACCGCACTTCGCTTCACAGAGTCAGAAAGATGAGATTGCGTATCTTAACTGACAGTTCTTCACATGCATTACAAACATCGACCTATGGACGCCCAAATCTGAGGTTGAAATTTTCTTTGAAATATTGTAAGTAAAATTTGTACTTGATATTTAAATCAAAAGACTGTTGTACAAACAACTTATGGATGGATGTAACAACTAGTCGAGCACCTAAATAGTTCAGCATCTTTCCAGAATGGTGTGTAGTTTTCTTAGGAAAAGAATATATATGATCACTGATCTTTTGACAAATTTCTCCTGTTATGGCATTACCTTTTACGTGTTTCCCCCTGAGATCACGAGGACTTTTGCCTTGAACTAGCAAGAGGCATAATCTTCGGACCCTTTTTTCTGTTACACCATGCAGACTAATAAAAGCTTCTTTTTTTTTTAAATACCTTTATTTTTCTCGATGAAATAACTGTAATGATAGCTTCTTAATTTAGGATCTTCTATTTGCGGTCTTCTGCTCTTGACATCTTGAACTTCGATTAGCCCTTGCAGGAACATATTTTGTTGATTATTATCACTGAAACTTTTCAAGTGAGCTATGACATCTGACTTCGCGTCATCATCAAACAGAGAAAAACAGTCCTTTTGGAACCTGAAAGAGTCGAAGTTACCAATCATGTTATCTCACATAAGGAATGTGTGTACCAAATTTGGTTGAAATGTGTCTATTAGGTTAGAAGCAGATGTAGAATCACATGACGCGGCAGTTTTTCACGACTGCCATTTTTTATGACGTAATATCTCCTTACGTATGTGTCGTAGATGTTTCTTACCCCGACAGCGATTTTTGCCTGATAGTAAGGATCATTTGTACTAAGTTTGGTTGAAATCGGTCCAGTAGTTTAGGAGTAGTGTGGAGCATACATACATACATACATACATACAAACACACACAGACACACACATACAGCCTATTTTATAAGAAATAAGTTTACCGGCTTCGGCATAACTAGTCCATCCACATATGTTACACTAAAATACTGGAATGTTAGTACACCGGCTTCATAAGAGTACGTTACTGTGATGACTGGTTTGTTCACTAATATATGCTAAAAGTGTCTGAGGAAATGAGATCAGTAAACACGTGTTCGCTGGTGCTGTGGTCGTAAGCAGGCAATGTCATGTACGCAATTGTTACAGCTTGCTGTTCGGCATCACCAACCTTCGCCGTACAAAGCGTCAATTCATTCGACCAGAATTCGAAACAGGTTACACGTATCATTGTCGCATTCACCGGCAGGCTATTGTCGACGGCTCATTCATCATCTCTGGTCATTCTCTCGGGTAACGTTAACAGCGGGTTGTTTCTGACGTACATGTCAGACGTACCTACTCAGTACACAAGTGTATTGTGTCAGCTACGATGGCTGGCGTGTATTCACCAACGCCCAACACAAATCTCATAATTTGTCTATCTACAATTACTCTAATTGTAGTGGGATAAAGCATACATATAGTTCCTAAGGTAATGTGGTTGTAATACTCTGTAAACACCAGTCACGATTTAATCTTTGCTTGTGTTGGATCCTATGTTGTTGCACAGAATAACGGCCGTTGCAACTGGTGAGTGTGACATGCACTTCAAGCGTGTCCCTCATTTTCGTGACTGTTTCACACATGAATCTTAATGAAGCACATATCTCATTATAAAGAAACAATTATCGAGCAACTAAGGATTTTATCGTTACCTCTATACTGATTACCACTTTCAGCGACTTCCAATCGACATCTTCAGATCACAAGTTTTAACGCAGTTTGCTGCATCACTGCCTACTTGATTTCCATGAAACTTATCGCTGTGACATAGTACCGAACTGTCCCTCGTCGTGTAATTAAAAATGGGCAGTCTATAACCTGCCGGTCAGCTTGGTCACACCATGTTTATCCCTCTTTTGAATGTTTTACAGGTACCAACAGTGCATCGTGCGCTTATACGTCTTTTTAGTATATGAGAAGAGAGAGTGAAGTAGTACGTCGTACCTGTAACTATGTGAAGATTTTAACCAAAATTTGCAGAAATAAGTAGTCGTCTTCATTTCAAGTGGTTTAGGCAAAAACAAATCATCTTGGAAAACTAATGCAGGTCATTCACTGAGATGGCCTACTACATCCGACAATGTCGGGTAATTGCCAAATTATGGAAGGGTTTTTCTGTTTTTGGAGGTAAGTCTGATATCTGTCCGGCAAGAACAAAAAGCTCACAATCTTTAATAACAAGGAGTCCCTTTTCTTGTAGAAACATGTGGTCATGCATTGTCTGAGTAAAATATGGCGTCTGGCGTTTCGTGCAAAATGACTGCCTGCGGTTCGGACGATCTCATTCATGTACGTTAAACCGGTCACAGTTCCCTGGACAGACACACCAGCTGTGATTTATTGTTGTACCAAATACGATGATTAGGACTTAATTAGTGACAACTATTTATTGACAACCGATACAAAAGTGTTACACGTTTGCGCCTCGTACTGTCGTGCAGTCACCAGCCTTGTGTAGAAGCCGTTCTCAGCGACGTGGAAGGCGTAGTATACCGTTAGCAGAGCCTGTTCTGTTGATGGTGCGAATGGAGCGGTCTGTCGAATCTCTGGAACGTCTGAATCGAATGCCACGAAGTGGAATCTTCAGAATCGAATCAAAGTCCGGGGAGTATGGTGGATGGTACAGTACTTCCCGGTCGCATCAACCGAACAGAGCAGCGACAGCTTGCGCTGTATGCGCCCGCGCATTGTCGTGCAAGGTGATGGGCAATGCCGATTCCCCGTACACCTCTTTAAGACCTTGATGAAAATGTCGTGCTGTACGATCTCTGACACATTCATTATCGATCCAATTCCGTTCTTCCTGTTTCGAAAGCATAGTGACACCGTTTAGTTAGACCGCTCGCTCACAAGTGCGCACGCCGGTGACGTGGGACGGGCGAGTCCATTTGCTCGGGAGTAAGGTAGGTATGTCAACAACGAGTGCTATCAGAGATAATAGCAGATTCCATTGCAATGGTTTCTGAACAGCAGTGTTGCCTCTATTTAAGTACAGCACACCACAAGGCCTTGAGTGACCGCAGTATGTCCTGCGTGAATGAAATCACTATGGTGCTGCTCGCCCTGTCAGTGGCGAACCAAAATGCGCCCATCATTTCAGACTGGTTGGTTGGTAGGTTGGGATAGGGGGACCAAACTGCTAAGGTTATCGGTCTCCAGGTGTGGAGGGGAAGAGGTGAGGGTGGGAAAGGGGGGGAAGGGAAAGGCAGTCCAGGGAGGAAAGAAGACTGCAGTAGCTCGGGACCCCGTTCTCGCCACTCACTCATGAAAGAACCATGAGTCTGCTGGGGGGCCATCATTTCAGACAAACATCAATTGTATTCGTCCGAAAACCCTAAGTGATGGCATTTCGGTCCTTGGTGTCGTCTTCTAAACACCATTACTGTTTATCATGTGTCTGCACAACAGTCAAAGGTTAGCGTCGAAGTGGAAGGCACTTTGTAAAGCGTACCGTAATGAACGGTGACGGACTGTCATCCTTAATAGTGTTCAAGGAGCTACGCTGTTGAGCTATTGAACGAGAGCCAAGGAGGATGGAGATCTATCCCCGTTGCAATGTCGAAACACTTCGACCAACACAAGCAGCAATTTCCCGGATGGGATGCATCACATTTTCTCGTGGTAATAATGCACCCTCTATCAAACTCACTGATTTCTCGGTACCTTCCTCTTATCCATCTAACATCAGAAGTGTAAATAACGGATTTTGACGGGTGTCGGGTATGTACATTGAGCAAGTAGTGAAGGAATGGTAGGAGAAATTTGGAGAGCGAATTAAAGATCAGGGAGAAGAAATAAAAACTTTGCAGTTTGCCGATTACATAGTAATTCCGTCAGAGACTGCAAAGGATCTGGAAGAGCAATTGAATGGAATGGGCAGTCAGGGCCGTCTTAAGCCATGCAGGGGCCCCTGGGCACTCAGTGTTTTGGGGCCCCTAAAAGAAAAAAATCAGAATGGTGTACATTTATTTAGTGACTTAATTGTTTAAAATATTACAAACCTGTTTTTCAACTGTTCAGAATCGATTTTTTTAACGGAGAAAGGAAAGTAAAATGTTTGATAACTTTCTCGTATGCTTCTGAACGTCGTTTCAAACTAGAATCCAGTGTGTCGATTATAGGCAGAAAAACGTCTACACGAAATTTTTCTTTGGCACAAAGCTGGATATTCTCTGGCAAATTTTCGGAAAAAGTGATATGCTTGCTGCAAACTCTCGTCCTTACCCTTATAGTCAGCATCTGGATTTTTATCTTTTGCTGAAGATTCTTACCGATCGAATCTACTGCATGCAGAACTGATGAAGTCGGAAATAGATGCAAAGAGTTTTGTTGCAAAGTCTATTGCGACGGTACTACTTTGGAAAGTTACGTTTGTGTTGTTGATAGTTCTCAAAAGGTCATCCCATATCTCCGTTAGGATAATGGTCTCCACTTTTTTATATATTTTTTTTTATTTTATTTTTTTTTATTATTTTTTTTTTTTTTCAATGGCTTTGAACTTCATTTCTTGTTTACTGGCAAATCAGTGTTGTTACTAATTTACTTTAAAGCTTCAAAAATATTGTAGCCATTATTCAAAGTAGACAATCTGGTTTCAAAGATGGACTTCGAAACTTTATTTGCACCTAAACATTCTTTCAAAACTTTCCATCGATTAGAAGCAGAGAAAAGGTGCACAATTTTTTTGATAATCTGTAAGTACGCTACTGCTTCAGAAACACATGCAACCGCCTGAACAACTACTTAATTTAGTGAATGTGTGACACATGGTACAAAGACATAAAATTCACATTTTTTCTTTTATTCTTGTCTACAGACCTGAATATTTTCCAGCCATATTTGCTGCATTATCATAGCTCTGTCTGCGGCAATGTTTTATTGAAACGTCAAAGCTATCCAGAAACTTCATAACAGTATTTTCATACATTGAGTCCTATGCTCCTCCATAGACAAAAATTGCAAAAATCTCTCAACAGACTGGCCATGTACCGAACGATGCAAGTTAGCTGTTCAACATGGGAGAGATTGGCGAGGAATTGAATAGTACTTGGCTGCTTTTAATTCATTGGCAATCGTCGTTAACACTTTCTGTCCCATTACATTAATAAATTCATTGCAAATATTTGCAGACAAATACGATGAATTTCCTTTGCCACTATTGCCATACTTTCTTATATCATCAGCAAGAAAATTTTCAAATTCGCTTATTAATGCTAAGCATCCCAAATAATTTCCATTATTTTCAGAGCCCAAAATATCATTTTCTCCACGAAGCACTAGTCTTCTTGACGTCAAAAATTTCACAACTGCAACAATTCTTTTCAATATGTTCTTCCAATAGTTGACCTCTGCATTAAACTGGGCCGTCCGCAGTGGGCGAGCGGTCTGCTGCGCTCCAGTCACGGTCTGCACGGCCGCTACGGTCGGGGGTTCGAATCCCCCCTCGGGCAAGGCTGTTTGTATCGTCTTTACTATAAGATAGTTCATAAGTAGTTTTTAAGTTTTGGAACTGATGGTCACGCAGTTAATTCCCTTAAGCTTAACAAACATTTGAACATTAAACTGGGAAAGCAGTAGCAACAATTTTGCTTCTTGCGACATAATTAATTATTGATTCCCTGTGCTGTAAACTGTTCTCATGCTTCTTTAATAAGCTGTTTATATGCTTCCAATCTTTGTATCCCCTGGATGAACTCAAATGATTGCCGACGTGATGTGTGTGCAGCTGTCTTCACAACTGGAACTGATGAACTCGAAACACAAATGTTATCCTCTATGTTAAACATTGGCACCGTTTCTAAGATATCTTGAGATGATGAGGTAGATGAATCACTCTGCCTGTTAGTTCTTCAATAGTGAAAAATGAAGTAAGTTTAGGTAGTCTGCTGATGCTTTCTTTTTGAATTGCAAGTTTTTTTCTTTTTTCTGAACCAATTAAGTATGTTCTTTTTGTCACTGATGAAAGACACTACAAAAATATCAACTAGAAACTGCCAAGAAAACAGACCGAATCGCGTAATTCGCGTACAATCAAATGGCACTTCTAAGCACCCCGATAACGAACTATCGCTTCGTAAGGTAGAAACTCCAACAATGCCAAATTCACCTGGACTGGATGCATTGACTGATGCGCAGTGCCGTCCTAAGCACCGGGCGAGTCCATTGGTTTCTTCGTAGGGGACGTCGTAGCGCATTGTCGTCCTAAGCGCTGGGCGAGTACATTACTTTGCTCTAAGGGGAGGCCACATCAGTCTCCTTCAGACCCTTCTAGTTATCGAAGTTCATGTGTTGCTGCATCCATATGTCGGGAAAAAAATGGAAACTGTCCTACATAGCGCGGCATTGCAGTCTCCACCAAATGGTGCAGGAAGACACGAGATATTGTGACTAACATAATTAAGTTTATGTCGGAAGACGTAAGACAGGATAAAATCGCATAAAAGAGTTCCCTTGATAAAGTTCAAGCTACTGTTGGGATTTCACTTGGGACTATAAGAAGAGAGAAAAGTAAGTGCCGGTAGCTGATTTTTTCCTTACTCCAAGAAGAAGCGGAATAAGGAGTGCTTAACATTTGTCGAGAGACTGACACGCAACTACCACATGACGAGCAGCGTCCCACAATAAAACCATTCTTCCGGAATAAAAGAAAATAGTGTTTTAAGTGAAGTACTTTCTCCACAAATTAGACTTCAAGTATATCAGATCATTTTTTTAATGTCCATCTATTGTTTACACTTCGAAATCTTAGTATAAGTAACTCTTCAGTAATTTATCAGCTGTGCTCAAAGCTACAGAAAATGGTACTGTATATATAGTAGAGGTCTGCAAATCGCCCGTTTCGCTCGCTCGTACTCGGTCGAGTGCGCAACGCTCGGCGGTGGCGCGCCGAGTGTGTTTCGCTCGCAGCGAGCGTGTTGACACTCGAACGAGGCTGCGTGGGGCGGGGCGGGCAGAGGCCGCACAGCGTAGTGCTACCACTGTACTCACAAGGAAACCTACCCAAGTCACTCTCCGATTTTTATGAAATTTGCATATAATACATGAAAAACTATGGGACACGTAACCTTTTAGCGGCGGAGAAAGATATTTAAGGGATGAAACGGTCCCTCCAAAATTGTCGCTAAAATAGAAACATGGCGATAACTTAGAGACTAGTGAAGCGATTTTAATGATTTTTGGTATGAAAGTATCTTTTGATAAAGGAGAAATTTCATAAACTTCGATTAAATCAAAATAATTTTTTGAGCACAAAAAATTGGTCACTTTAGGGGTCCCCCTAATTGTCACTCCCCCTACAATGTACCTAAGCCATTCTCTTATCAAGAGATACTTTCCTACCAAAAATTATTAAAATCGGTTCACTAGCTTCTAAGTTATTGCAATTTTTCTACTTTAGCGACAATTTTGGAAGCACCGTTTCCCCACTTAAAAATGTTTTTCTGAAAAAAAAAAAAAAAAAAAAAAAAAAAAAAAAAAAAAAAAAAAAAATACTGTCCCACAGTTTTTATGTATTATAAAGATCGGTGACAGTTGGGTAGGTATCCTTGTCACTGGCTACGGCAGCGGCTCTGTGGCTCTGAGGTGTGTGAGCTGCTGTTGCGTCTGACGAACCCCCACTATCTAAAGAAACTTCAAATCAGTTATGCTGTAGAAGTGTATTCCTGTATAGTAGCATGTAACCGCAATATCATTATACCGAAAACGAGACAAAAAGTTGTTTTCACCAACTACAACATCTGGAAGTAATGTAAAGGATCCAAAGAGAAACTACGGAACGAACGACGTTTTCATTGCAATGCACAAAAGTGAATGTTACCGCACAACGAAGTATACAACATTATCCCTAAACTATTCGTTGGTGACATTGTAACTGCAATGTATTGTTAAAATATCATTGATACGTTGTAGATCGAGTCGAGATATAAAATACAATCACTTCCTCGATAAGACGGCAAGTAACACTAAACAGGCACTAACTGTCCCCAAAATGGGAACAAGCAAGAAAGAAAGATCCTGGAAAACTCATTTAGTAAATTATCTTAGCACAAAAACTTTATATTAATCACTTATAATAACCTGTATGGTAAAGTATAAAATGCGAAACTGAACGGCTAATTCAACTGGATCGAGAGAACAGCTTTCGAAGCACCCGGGAAAGGAAACAATTCCAAATTTCGAGGTCAGGATTTATTCTCTAGCATCTAGTTTGCTCCCGACACTCGCCTTGGACTCGAGTGGCGCTGCGGTGGGCGACCGAGTGGCGAGCGGGCAGTGTGGTCGGTCGTGTCGGTCGAGCGCGCTCCGCTCAAACGAGCGAGGAGGAAGTCGAGCGCAGCCACACGCCTTGTCGCAAGCTGCAGCACCGACACCTGTCGGGCTGTCATAGAACGACGTGTATCTCGCGATTCGAGCGAGCAACCGAGCGACGTGCAGACCTCTAATATATAGTAAATGCATTGACTAAGTAAAATAAGAATATACTGTGAACAGGGTAGGTATATCGTATATGTCAATGACACATATTTGGGCAGTTTACAGACTACACCCTGTGAATGTAGTACAACGTCTAATTAGAGCACGCGTAGGTAACAAAACCTAATTTACTTCTAATGGCTACAAAAATTTTATAAATGCGTTAATAAAAATTGTAGTTAATGTTCCTGTATCAAATTAATGAATTTCATTGAATGTAGTAGTTCTTGTGCTAAACAAATTTTTAATTTTCAAATTCGGAGCTAAAAGGGAAGATTACCATGAAGAGATGAATGCTGCAAATTCTTCAAGTCAATTGTTTTATCTTTTACTACCTGATTGAGGTACACTCTTTTAACTGTTACACATCGACGTAACAAATCAGGTGCGCAGAACATAAACTGACACAAAACTCCGTTGTAGTTGTTAACGTTTGGTGTTAAAAACCAGAAATAATACACAGGGGAAAAGATGAAATGCCATATTGGCTAAACACTCATATTTTTCAATGTGACTAGGCAATCACAATGATATGCAGTGAAACTTCATTTATACGTTTTTGTATGGTGATGTTAAAACAAACATACAAGAGTGATTAATGCTAAAATGAAACTTCCAGTACTGCGCTCCAAATAGGTTTGTTAGGTACATGCTTTTGTCAAACGCTAGTCAAAGTCTGCAGGCAGTATTCCACATCCGAAATCCTTCCTTTCTCACCGTTTCTCCATGAGCCACAAAACTTTCAAATTACTTAAACTAGCAAGGGACCTTTCCACTGCGGCCGCTAATTACACCTAGACACTGAGATCAGCTACGTGAAACCTGTGTACAGCGAATACAGTTTAAACTTTTTATCTGACACAGTTTTTAGTAAACTGTGTATAATCTTAAAACCTACTAATATACGAGGGTTGAAACTTAAATATTGGCAACTATTTATTCACAGCCGATACAAAAGCATTACATGTTTAGACCTGTCACTGTCCTTCATAGTAGTCAAAAAATGTTCAAATGTTTGTATAGCTTATGGGACTTAACTACGGAGACATCAGTCCCTAAACTTACAAACTACATACGAACTAGCTAATACTAAGGACGGCACAAATACCCATGCCCGAGGGGGGATTCGAACCCCCGACAGTAGTGGCTGTGCAGACCGTGACTGGAGCGCCTCAGTCCCCTCGGCCACCGCGGCCGGCTCATAGTAGTCACCAGCGTTGTGTAGAAGCTGTTAGCAGCGATGTGGAAGGCGTAGTATTAGTATTGCCTGTTCTGTACGTCCATTTTTGGAGTATTGCAGCCCAGTGTGGGATCCTTATCAGGTGGGTTTGACGGAGTACATCGAAAGAGTCCAAAGAAGGGCAGCTCGTTTCGTATTGTCACGATATAGGGGAGACAGCGTTACGGAAATGATACAGGATCTGGGATGGGAATCACTACAACAACGGCGCTTATCACTGCGGCGTGGGCTACTTGCGAAACTCCAATCGCCAATATTCTCCTCCGAATGCGAAAATATATTGTTGACTCCCACTTACATAGGTAGAAATGATCATCAGAATAAAATATGAGAAATCAGAGCTCGAACAGAGAGATTCAGGTGTTCTTTCTTCCCGCGCGCTATTCGAGAATGGAATGGGAGATAAATAGTATAATTGTGGTTCGATGAACCCTCTGCAGGCACTTAAATGTGATTTGCAGAGTATCCCATGTAGATGTAGATGTCTGTTGATGATGCGATTGGAGGGGTCTACTGCCTGTCGAATCTCTGTATCTCTGAAGCGAATACCACGAAGTGGTTCCTTCACCTTCGGAATTAAATCAAAATCACAAGTACCTAAGTCTGGAGAGTATGGTGGATAGTACAGTACTTAGAGTCCCAACGACCGAACAGAGTAACCACAGCTTGCGCTATATGCGCCCATGCCTTATCGTGCAAAATGATGGTTGGGTTGCGCAGAAAGTGTTGCCGCTTCTTTCGCAAAGCTGGTCGTAGGTGATGCTCCAAAAGCGTTTAGTAATACAGTTCACTGACTGTTTGCCGTGGACGAACGTAATGCGTTAGGGTAACACCATCGTTTGTTGGAGGATTTTACGCCACGCCAATGCGAATCCTCCACACGCCTCTTGAAGACATTCATGACAATATATATATCTTCCCTGCTACATATTGGTTCTAATGAAATTGCGTTCTAATGGAAAATCTCCCCTATTGTGTGATTGGGTTCACGATTTCCTATCAGAAAGGACACAGTTCGTTGTAATTGACGGTAAGTCATCGAATAAACAGAAGTGATATCCAACGTTCCCCAGGGAAGCGTTATAGGTCCCCTACTCTTCCTTGTGTTTATAAACGATTTAGGAGACAATCTGAATAGCTCCCCTAGACTGTTCGCGGATGATACTGTCGTTTATCGGTTAGTGAAGTCAACAGAGGGTCAAAAGCAACTGCAATGCGATTTAGACAAAATTTCTACACTGTGCGAAAATTGGCAATTGACACTAAATAAAGAAAAGTGTGAAGTAATACGCATGACCACTAAAAGAAATCCACTGAACTTCAATTACGCGATAAATCAGTCAAACCTTAAGGTCGTAAATTCTACCAGATACCTAGGAGTTACAATTACGAACAACTTAGACTGCAGAGAACACATAGAAATTATCGTGGGGATGGCGAACCAAAGATTCCGTTTCATTGGCAGAACGCTTCGAAGATGCACAAGTTCCACCAAAGAGACTGCCTACATCACACTTGCGCGTTCTCTCCTGGAGTATTGTTGCCCATTGTGGGATCCTCACTACGAGGGACTGACGGAAGATATTGAGAAGGTTCAGAGAAGGGCAGCTCGTTTTGTTTTATGGGATTATCGGGGGGGGGGGGGGGGCAAGCGTCACGGAAATGTTGCCGAATTGGGGTGGAAATCATTACAAGAAAGACATTCGTTGCGGCGAGTTCTATTTGCGAAATTTCAGTCACCGACTTTTGCTTCTGAACGCGAAAATATTTTGTTGGCACCCACCTACTTAGGAGGATATGACCATCCCAATAAAATAAGAGAAATCAGATCCAAACCGGAACGATTTATGTGTTATTTCTTCCCGCACGCTATTAGAGAATTCAACGGTAGAGGAAAGTTATGAAAGTGGTTAATGAAGCCTCTGCCAGGCACTTAAGTGTGATTTGCAATCTATGTAGATGTATCAATAAAATTATTCTGGGTATGAGACCGCGTCGTCATTTTATAAACTATACTGACGTTTCGGCCACTGTTGCAGGCGGCCTTCATCAGGGTCTGTCTGACTGCTGAATATACGATACGTTGGGGTTTATATAGTACCGGATGAGGGAGAAGAAGGGGGACGTTGCTTTTCCTTTAAGGTGGTTATATTATTGCATGCCATTGGTGGAAAGCGGCAATGCTGATTGGTGTTTCAAGGCTTGTTTTCCATATGATTTGAGGTTGCATTCTTCCCCCTTATTGGTCAAAATGGACGTTTCCTATTGGCTTTTGCATTACGAGTTGCTATTGGCGGAATGGACCTGAGAGAACGGACGGCGGTTGTGGCGTGCCGCTGTTGACTTGTCGCCTGGCGCAGACGGCGGCGGGCCGGTGCTCTGCGTGTGCACCACGCGGCCGCTGTGTTGCAACTGCTGGCAGCCAAGACGCCGGCAGCCTGTAGCCATCCTCCTTGTTCATATTGGGTGGACGCTTCGCTATTTCTATAGCTTCTCTAATCTTCCTCCTCGTTGAGAATGGTTGTTTCGCCAGCACGCGGGCCTCGCTGAAATATAACTGTTTTCCGCACTGATTGTGATGCTCAGAAACAGCTGACTGTGTGTGCTGTCCAAGCCGTATGTATCTTTCATGTTCGGAAAGCCTAGTGGAGATTGCTCTTCCGGTCTCTCCTATATAAACCAGCCCACACTCGCAGCTTATTTCATAAACGTCGGCATTACTCAGTTTGTCAACTGCGTCCTTAGTTGAACCTAGGATGCCCTTGGTCTTATTGGTGCTGCGGAAGACTGGCTTGATGCCTGCCCGACGTAGAACTTTGCCCACACGCTCAGTGACGCCCTGCACGTAAGGTATTAGGGCGATGCTTTGTGCTTCCTCTTGCTCCCCTCTATTCCTTTCATTCCTCCTGGGCATTATTTTATATATCTCGCCCAGTCCAAAGCCATTAGCCGCAAAGGTGGATCTGAGATGTCGTAGTTCCGCCTGCAGGTGATCGTCATAGCTGAACCTGTGGGCGCTTCTTGTTAGTGTTTGTAGGGCGGATTTCTTCTGCATGGGGTGGTGGTGAGAGGAGGCGTGGAGGTACCTTTTCGTGCTGGTAGTCTTTCTGTATACCCTGTGGCCGTGTTTAACGTCAGACTTTCGGTAGATTTCGACGTCGAGGAAAGGCAGCACCCCATTCTTTTCTACTTCTATTGTGAAATGTATTTTGCTGTGCTGCCGATTGAGATGTTCATGAAACTTCTTTAGCTCCTCTTCCCCATGTGGCCAGATGACGAAAGTATCATCAACGTAGCCGCGGTGGAGTAGCCGAGCGGTCTAAAGCGTCTCGCTGCGGAGCGCGCGGTTGCTCGCCGTGGAGGTTCGAGTCCTCCCTGGGGCATGGGTGTGTGTGTTTGTCCTTAGGTTAGTTTACCTAGGTTTAAGTAGTTTGTAAGCTACGGACCGATGACCACGCAGTTTGGTCCGAAAGATTTACAAAAATTTGAACATTTGTCATCAACGTAACGTAGCCAGCATGCTGGGCGTAGTGGTGCTGACTGGAGAGCCGTTTCTCCAAATGCTTGCAAGAAGATGTCAGCTGCAATCGGAGAAAGTGGAGAGCCCATAAAAAATCAAATGTTTGTTAAGCTTATGGGACTTAACTACGGGGTCATCAGTCCCTAAACTTACAAACTACTTATGAACTACTTACGAACTAGGACGGCACAAATATCCATGCCCGAGGGGGGATTCGAACCCCCGACCGTGGTGGCCGTCAGACCGTGACTGGAGCGGAGAGCCCATAGCTACACCGTCTGTTTGTTCGTAAAATTCTTCTTTCCACTTGAAGTAAGTGGTCGTCAGGCAGTGGCGAACCTAGGTCACAGGTGTGAGGTGCTAAGCGTTCTTCTAATATATTCACTGTGCCTGACACTGGTACGTTAGTGAATAACGATGTCACATCAAAACTAACCATCACATCCGTAGTTGACACACTCTTCTCTTTTAAAAGTGCCACGAAATTGGTCGAATCCTTCACATATGTCTCTGTGTGGCTCACTAGATGTCGGAGCTTTGGTACCAGCTCTTTGGCCAGCTTTACGTGGGTGAATTAATGCTGGCCACTACAGGACGCAAAGGAAAATCCTTTTTATGGAAAACCAACGTCCCCCTTCCTCTCCCTCATCCGCTACTATATAAACCCCAACTTAGTATTCAGCAGTCAGACCGACCCTGATGAAGGCCGCCTGCAACAGTGGCCGAAACGTCGGTAAAGTTTATAAAATGACGACGCGGTCTCATACCCAGAAGAATTATATTGATAGTGACATCAACCGCGGAAGCCTACGTTTGCATTTATGTAGATGTAGCTGTTCCAAACATGGTTTCAAACATAACCCATGTACAATGTTGCGATTACATATTTCCATGGATGAATTAACTTCTTTGATTTAACCCTGCTGTTATCTTCGGGTCATTATAACCCGAAAAGGAATTTGTTCTTTCATAGCTTTTAAATATTTATATATTATTTCTTCAAACTTGAAGACTTTGTTCTTCGAGACATTATAAACACTTCAAATATCAAATTGAAATCAATACTCCCCCCCCCCTTTCCTAAAACTTAATTTGTTACAGTTGTGTTCATCGGGTCAATATGACCCGGGGCAATTAAAAATTCACAGAACGTACAGATATCATAGTCAAGCTTTATTTCGTCATGTGTGAAGTGTTCACACGGGTTTCATGACAAAGTAAACATCTGATTCTTTATTGTTGAAATGTGTGAAGGCTACACAACAATCAGTCACTGTTTGAGTTCAAATTATTGTACCACATTATCACTCACAGTTACATTTTCTCATCTGTTGTGTGCAGCTCATATATCTATCGCAGTAACATTTGTGGAGCTATTATGAGGAAAAGAGTTCTTTCCGATGAGCAATTGGAAGCTTTAGTAAATTCATTTGACAGTGAGGATACAATGTCTGAAGATGAAAATCACACCAGTGATGACAACATTCATCCTTCATCTGAATCAGAAGACATTTCAGATGCCGACATATCAAATGACAATGAATGTTCAATTCATTCAGTCTGAAGACAAAAAGATCACATGGAGTTTAGAACCTTTTCTGCAAACTGGAAGAGCATCTTGTGCAAACATTATAAACGTGACTCCTGGTCTGACAAGATTCGCTATCGCCAGAGTAAGTGACATAAAACTATCTTTTTTTGATATGATGAATGATAATATTCAGAGTATTGTGGTGGAAATGACTAATATTGAGTGTCAAAGAGTTTGTGGAGATGGCTGGGAAACATTTGATAAAATTACACTTCAGGCCTGTATTGGCCTGTTATTACTGGCTGGTGTGTACAAATCATATGGTGAATCAACAAAGAGTCTGTGGGATCCAGAAACGGAAAGAGTCATTTTTCCTGCCGTAAAGTCGCTGAAACGGTTCTGTTGCATTTCACGTGTCGTACGTTTCGATGACAAGTCTGATCGATAAGCACGAAGAGTAAATTACAAGTTGGCACCTATAAGAGTTCTGTGAGATAAGTGGGTGGAAATGCTTTCAACACTATATAATCCTAGCCAGTGGCGGCGATTGAACGTTAGAAGTGGAGGGGGGGGGGGGCAAAATAAAATCTAAACTAAAAATGGCATTATAAGAAACTGTTTAATGTTATAGTTTGTTTTTTGCACCTACCGGCCTATAATACCAAATGCGAGGAAAAACAAAAAAATATACAATTGTAATTGCCATAAGTTGTTTAATTATGTTGTCTAGTAAAATACAACTGTTACAAACAAAGCAACATTGGTTTAATTATAAACAAAAATAACAAACAATAGCGTAATTTAACATGATACGTCTAGTCAAAGCATAATTGCTTTAAAACAAAGCTATGTGCCTTGGTTTCCGCCTGGCATAAATTTCTACACATTCTTCTAATTTGATATTTTTAGCCGCATCTTTTTCAATGGCTAGTCTGGCACTTATCTCACAGAACTCTTATAGGTGCCAACTTGTAATTTACTCTTCGTGCTTATCGATCAGACTTGTCATCGAAACGTACGACACGTGAAATGCAACAGAACCGTTTCAGCGACTTTACGGCAGGAAAAATGACTCTTTCCGTTTCTGGATCCCTAAATGTGTTAAACGTTTTTGAAGCATAGAATTCCTCAAGTAGTTTCTGATCCGTTTGAGGACATTGAAAGATCGTCCTGCCGTTGCAGTGGCCACCGGGATATTCAAAAACAGTTGCAGTATCTTGAACAAATTAGAGAATAAAATGTTCAAATGTTTGTTAAGCTTATAGGACTTAACTACGGGGTTATCAGTCCCTAAACTTACAAACTACTTATCAACTAGCTTATCCTAAGGACGGCACAAATATCCATGCCCGAGAGGGGATTCGAACCTCCGACCGTAGTGGCCGTGCAGACCGTGACTGAAGCGCCTCAGTCCCCTCTGCCACCGCGGCCGGCAAATTAGGGAACACATACTGGTTGTGAACATTTTCAGACTTAAATTGTGAAAACAAATTTGGCAAAAGATGACGATCTATTTGGTCTGAATCATGCTTCTTTCTTGAAAATAAATCGTTTTCTGAGACTAAATTATCATGTTCCAAACCAAATGCGGAACTCACAGCAAAACATGCTTCTTTGATACGGTCGTTACAAATTGAGTTGTTCTTCATCGAAGCTGTCAGTAGTAGTTCCATGTTGCAGAGTAGATTTTTTTTTTTTTTTCCCTGGTCGTGACCTAATGTTCTCACTGAGTGTATCAAACAGAGGGTAGTAAAATGTTTTTAAAAAGTAGGCTTCAGGTGAATCATATTCAGGATTAACATCTCCTCCTCCTATTTTTTGTGGAAGTTTTCTTTTGCGTTGAACTGTTGGCCCCTCAAAGCTATGTCCTTCACAAAAATCAATTGCTTCAGGAAAAAACTTTTGGAACTCTTCTTCATTTCTCAAACAATTTATGGACATAACTACGCTGTCAGCCACCTGGACTACTTCATGAATGGATACATCATGATTCTGTATGTACTTTGAAAGACTGTTAGTTTTTTCAAAAAAGTACTTCATAGTATTCAATACAAAAATAAACTCAAACTTGATAATACATGTGATCAATCCGTGATCATCTCCACCAGTTTTGGAGTCAGTAGCTTCAAAATTTTCCAGAGTGTGCAGTATATCTATTAAATGTTGTTGAACTGCTCGCAAGCTTTCATATCTGCTGCTAAATCTTGTGTCACTTAGTGCTTTCAAGGAAAAATCGTTATTTATTCCTTCTTTGATTGCACATGCTGCACTTTTTACTGTGGCAAATACTGCATGTCTTTTAAGCGAAGCCTCAATAAAACTGTATAGTTGTTGGACTGTGCTAAAAACGTTGCGAACAGAAGGAATGTTTTTAGGTGCATCGGCAAGTGCAAGATTTAGATAATGCATATAGCAATGTACAAACATAACATACGGGTTTTGTTCTTTCATACTCACAGCGACACCCTTGTAAGAACCACTCATGTTTCCCGCTCTGTAATAGCACTGAGCAATTATATTTTTAAGGTCAATGCCAAGTTCACCGAAAATTGAAACAAGCAGCTTGTATAACGTTTCACCGTCAGTCAAACCAGTTTTGTAAAAACCAAGAAAGCTTTCTTTGATTTCGAGCTTTTCTGTTACATATCTTACAACAAGAGTCAATTATTCTTGATGTGACACATCTGGAGTTCCATCAACAATCACGGAGAATTGTTTCGATTGTTTAGCATCATCAAATATGTACTGCCTGGCCAAATTTGCCATGATTTCAATCATTTCATTTTGAACATCGTGATGAACATAATTGAAAAACTTATCTCTGTCTAAAAAATTTTGTTTTAATAAGGAGTTTTCTGTTGATCTCAGCTTCAATAACATGACATAATCACCCCTGTTATTACAGTCTTCATTTTCTCTATGACCCCGAAGTGCTATTTCCTGTTGGCCATGAAAAGTAGGGACTGGAATAAAATCTTCAGATAATCACGATTTTTTTAAACTTCTTCTTGATGATGTGTTGATATTTTGCTTACGACACTTTCTTTACTTTTAAAACCTTCCTGCCAACGTTGAAGAGCACTGAGGTGATAAGAAAATTTTTCGTGCTCTTTCAAGCGTTGGACTGTTTTTTCCAGTTTTTAAACCCATTACATATGAATGTTTCATCATAACTACCTGTGGAACCGAACAAACGACATGGAAAGCAAAAAGCTTTATCAGCAGCAACACTGTAATTGTAACACACCAATCGTAATTTGTGTACCACATACTTCTAAACTTTCTACACCCTTGTTCCTGGGTACTTATGAATAATAGGTTGAAAAGGACCATTTAAAAAAAAAAAAAAAAAAAAAAAAAAAAAAAAAAAAAAAAAAAAAAAAAAACTGTGATGCTGCTTGTCTACCATGAATAGGATCTCTTGGTTCAAATTGAAGCTCAGAAGGACTATTAGACTGAGTAGTCTTACTTACAGGCAATATCCTCTCAGCACTTGAAGGTGTAGGTGTAAGTATACCGGTAACTATTTCAATTGTTGATTCTGTCACTGACGAAATTCTCTGTGGTTCATCTATTGCTGGTGTAGCCGACACTGACACTTCAGCCAAGTCACTATCTGGATCCGGAGCAACAGCAATATTTAGGGCTGTGTGAGACTGTAGTCCTTCTTGTGATTTCTGCCTTTTGCTGAAGAAATCGAATAACGTTTTTCCTGAAGAACGCTTCATTGTTAACTAAAAGACACAAAGCCGGCCGCGGTGGCCGAGGGGACTGAGGCGCTTCAGCCACGATCTGCACGGTCACTACGGTCGGGGGTTCGAATCCCCCCTCGGGCATGGATATTTGTGCCGTCTTTAGTATAAGGTAGTTCATAAGTAGTTTGTAAGTTTAGGAACTGATGACCCCGTACTTAAGTCCCATAAGCTTAACGAACATTTGATTTGATAAAAGACACAACAGTGCCTACACAGACACAACTGCATTCGATTTGACCAGAACTATGACAAACAGAGAGGACAACCTTTGTGCTGGAACAGTACTATACGCAAACTGTAACCTGGCTTGCGGGCCACCTCTCGGATACTCTCGGCAGCAGTCGGTAGATTTCGTGGCGTAGCGAGTTGCAGATGTTAGTTGCCAACTGTGCAGCGTAGACTGCATTTATCGTTTCCTTTGTTGCTTAGCCGTGCTGTTGCTGTCAGTGTTTAGTTGCTGCGTTTACAAGAAAAGGAAGCTTGATCCTGTAGAGGTTGTTGTTGTGGTCTTCAGTCCGAAGACTGGTTTGATGCAGCTCTCCATGCTACTCTATCCTGTGCAAGCCTTTTCATTTCAGAATAACTACTGCAACCTATACATCCTTTTGGACCTGCTTACTGTACTGATCTCATAGTCTCCCTCTTACAGTTTTTACCCCCACACTTCCTTCCAGTAATAAATTGATGATATCTTGATGTCTCAAAATGTGTCCTATCAATTGCTCCCTCCTTTTAGTCAAGTTATGCAACAATGTTCTTTTATCCCCAATTCTATTCAGAAACTCTTATCTAAATTTCAGCATTCTTCTGTAACACCATATTTCAAAAGCTTCTATTCGGTTCTTGTCTTCACTATTTATCATCCACATTTCGCTTCCATTCAAGGCTACAGTCCAGACAAATCCCTTGAAAAAAGATTTTCTAACACTTAAAATGTATATTTGATGTGAACAAATTTCTCTTCTTCAGAAATGCATTTCTTGCCATTCCGTGTCTACATTTTCTATCCTCCCTGTTTCGACCATCTTACACGTAGAGGTATAGCTCATTAATGCACCGCACAGAAAATCCAGTCGGCATATGCCATTTTTTTAGCGGGATAGTTCCAACTCTGGAATCATCTGACGATTGTTTCTGAAATTAAGAAATGTAAAATGTGTTTTGATAAAATTAATACTGCCGCTCACCCTAGTACATCACGTGCATATGCATCATGTTTAACCCTTTACCACTAACAAGCTCTTAACAAATGCCAAAGAAAAATAATCTCTCACCCGCTACCGACACAAAGCGTTACGAACAAGCAGTGGAGCAATTTTCAGGGACATGTTCCAGATCCTCCACACCATCACAAATCTCTGTAAATTCATTATTGGGTCGTTCGATTTTTAGCCTATGTTTTACTTTTTTTAATATGATTTGAAAAATGTACATTCTTTAGAATAACAAATCGTTTTAAAAATTTTTAACTATTGGTTTTTGCACTCATCGGATTGTAATTGCTAACATCTGTATAGGCTGGAAACATTCCCAGAAGGATGTGTTGCTGTGCTGAATGGAACGTAGTCATGTGCACGTAGTCATCAAAAGTCCATAATCTCATCTGACAACAATTAAAAACTTATCTCCCCTTAATTCCTCAAAAAGGACAGAAATGCATCCACATCGTCTATTCTCGTATTGAGTGGATAAACCCAATGCAATCTTCTTCTTCTTCATCATCTTCTTCTTCTTGTCTTCAAACGTCTGTACAAGACAAGCCACGCTAATAACTGATGGTGCTCCATTTGTAGTCTGGCAGCTGCAGACGGAAGGCTGTCACGACACGGCACGGCATGCCGTGTGGCTGCTGGGTGGCTGTGAAGAGGCGTGCATCTCGTGTCGGCCCGGCAAGAATGCCGGCTTGTCGGCTGCCGGGTTGATGTGAAGTAAGCCGACCATCCGCTCACCAGAAGCCAAGTTACAGTTTACGTATAGTACTGGCGCGCAGAGAGATATTTACGATGAGGCAGTGTACAAGTCACTGGGTTTGGCTAAGATCGTCAACTGTCGTCAGATGTCGTGTGCGAAGGCGGAGCCTCCTTCTCTACTACAATGTTGCGCCTAGTATGTGTACCACCGTAATTCCCACTTATAGCTATGTTAGAATTGTACAAATCAGTTTCAAAAGTATACAAGTGTTACTACGCTAAAAAAGTGATTATTTAATCATATTTTTCCCAGAAAGTGGGGGGAGGCAACTGCCCCCCCCCCTGGGCCCCCCTAGTTGCCGCCACTGATCCTAGCACAAATGTAACTGTGGATGAGCAATTTGTGGCTTTCCGAGGACGTTGTCGGTTCAAACAATATATACCGAGCAAACCATCAAAATATGGGGTAAAGATATGGACATTGGGTGATAGTGCCACTTCTTACGTTTTGAAGACACAAATCTATACAGGAAAATTACTTGGACAATCACCTGAGAAAAATCAAGGTAAGAGGGTTGTCATGCATCTGACTTATGAGCTAAAACGACAAAATGTCACATGTGACAACTTCTTCACGTCATATGCATCAGGCCAAGGACTCCTCAAAAGACATCTTACAATGCTGGGCACAGTGAGAAAAAATAAGCCTGAACTCCCTAATAATAATTTTTAACGGTTTATTTTCATTATACCCTTCAAATACCACACTGGGTCATTATGACCCGAAAGACCATATGTGTATACCTTTTTTGAGGAACACAGCAGGGTTAAGGAACAGAGTAGTTTACTACTCTACCGTTGCAGCATCTTCTTCGCGGTGATTCGCGGCTTGACGACGGCAAGCTAGCGCAGCTGCAGCCCGACGTGACGGGCCAGAATGAGACGTCGGGGCCGATACCAGTAGAGCGGGCTGCGGGTGATGGGGGAGGGGGGAGAAAAGAGGGGCGGGGAGGGGGGGAGAGAGGGGAGGGGGTGGCAGGCGGCGCTGATTAAAAAAACCGATTGCGCTCCGCTCTGCTCGGCTCAGCTCGGCTCGCGCCGCGCCGCGTCACGGTTTCAATCTCCTTGATCAGCCGGCAGCGGAGTTCCCCCCACCCCGGCCCCCGCGGTGCGTCCAGCGCATGCGCAGCAGCCGCCACACGTCGCCTGCTGTGTGGCATTTCTCGGCCTGACTGCGCGGTCCGCCGAGTCGGCTGACATTTCTCCTGCTGCCCTCGTGGCCCCTGCAGCTCGAGAAACTGCCGGATTGGAAAGGGGGGGGGGGGAGGGGGGAAGAAATGTTTGCTGCAAAATGTCAACCGGGATCAGCGGGTTTGTTGCGAAAGAAAAGATTTCGGCAAAGCCGGGGATGGATTCGAAAGTCTTCATTTTCCGTCCCTGAAGCAGGGAATTGAGTCTAATACTGAAAAATGAACAATATTGTTCTGCATCGGTAGCATTATATTAGCTTTCTCAGAATAATTACATTCTATACTGACGAATCTCTTTTGAGGTCTTTATTTGCCATAGATCGCGTATATACATTGATTTTTAAACCCAAATTCTATACAAGTAATATAAAATGACAGTTTAGGATTATGATTCATTGTGAAAAGTGAGGATGTTGCACATCATTGAATGTAATACATATCGATTGAACCCCTCATTCTGTTGCCACCTGGTGGTAGATAGATCACTTATAATTATTTATGGCTTATTTCGTCAGTCCATCTCCACTTCTTGCTGTGATGACACACACAGGAAAGCACAGGGTATTGAACAACATGACTGGTTATGTGCATACCAGTGCCACTATAGTGTCAGCTCATTTGAAACACATGTCTTACAATGCCTGGACTATTTAGTCCAGTCAATGAATGCATTATAGAGTGCATGGAATATGCGAGAATTTTTGACTTCAGGGCTTTGTTAGGAATGGTTAGGAGGTGAACATACTAGAAGTCCCCGGCCCTGGGGGGTGAGCTACAGTGGGGAGGGGGGTGGAAAGGTACCATTTATTGGTTTTCCGCTTGTATCTCGAAAACGGTCGGCTTCAGGAAAAATTGTTCCAAACAAAATTGAAAGATAATTGAATTTTCTATAAAATTGTTTCTATCCATTTACGTAGAATTCCCAATGGTTTTAGATATATACGTTATTGAAAATCGACAATTTCGGAAAAAAATCATCTTTAACCTCACTACTTTTGTCAAACATTTACTTCTAGTCACTCACTCGATCTTTTCACAGAAAATTTGTCAGAAAGAAAGTTGTAGAACATTAAATTTTCTTCAATTTGATATGCGCATTTGCTACCTTACCTTCAGCCAATCAGAAGTTACACCATTTAAAAGATGTGCGCTCAGTTTCGATGTCCCTCCAGAAATGAGTGTTTTGAGGGGCTGTGACGTTTTTACCTTATGATACGTGCTAGCATGGTAAATAACAACACTTTAACAATGACAATTGAAACAGAACATCTTTTTATAATTGTAGCTTTTATAGATAATATTATGAATCACACAATGAATATTGTTACAAACACTAATAGTGATTCAGAATGAAAAATAAATGCATTCAAAGGAACATCGTCTTTGTGAGGAGGAATGGTCAAGGTTCATTCATCTTCATCAGTAGTGGAAACGTCGTCCAACGACATTGGTAGATCGATGTCACCGTTGTTATCTTCATCCTGAATTAATATTCCCACCCTGTAGTTGCATTTGCACTTGCAGTTCAGGCATGTAACACAGCAGTGTAACAAGGCTTTTCTGCAACCACATCTGCCACTGTCACATTTTTCGTGCATGGGCAAAAAATCATCTTCAAGATTTCGTCAGGGGCAGCATCTAACTCTGAGAGTTTCGGGACTAGTTGGCCATTCCAACCCCAAATCGGCGCTCCACCTTTAGGTTCCTCTTCTAAACAAAGGCCTACTTGGTGGCAAGTTCGGAATGCACGCTGCTTAATAACTCCCTCAGCTGGGGGGAGAGTTGAGAGTAGACTTGATTAAAGTGTTGTTATTTACCATGCCAGCACGTATCATAAGGTAAAAACGTCACAGCCCCTCAAAACACTCATTTCTGGAGGGACATCGAAAGTGAACCCACATCTTATAAATGATGTAACTTCTGATTGGCTGAAGGTAAGGTAGCAAATGTAAATATCAAATTGAAGGAAATTTAATGTTCTACAACTTTCTTTCTGACAAATTTTCTGTGAAACGATCAAGTGAGTGACTAGAAGTAAATGTTTGACAAAATTAGTGAGGTTAAAGATGATTTTTTTCCGAAATTGTCGATTTTCAATAACGTATATATCTAAAACCATTGGTAATTCTACGTAAATGGGTAGAAACAATTTTCTAGCAAATTCAATTATATTTCATTTTTGTTTGGAACAATTTTAATCTTAGAGCTATCTTCAACCTGTTTTCTATATATTGTGTAGTTACAATGGATAACATCTAGATTAAATAATGTACTGCATTTATTCTACAGTACGGCACTATTTATTCATTAGTTGAAATCAATGTATATATGCGATCTAAGGCAAAAATCTCACACGAGATTCATAACTATTATATTAAGATCGCTTCCTGTATAAATCCTCAATAAGATGTCAGGTAATTATAATTAAATTCTATTGACACGTCTTTGAGTTAGACCTTCCTGGCGGGGCTAGGAAGAGCACAAGTTACCGCTATCCGGCTACTGCAAGTTTTCAATCATTGAGATATGTCACTAAGATACGCTATAATAGTAAAATGAGCTCCATTTCAGGCACCATAGATTTCGGAGAATTACTCCCATCTACGTTGCAATTTTAAGAAACCACTATTTCATAATATTATTTCCTGTTTTTAAATTAACACTTCTACAGCATGTGATCCGGAAAAGTTCTTCAGCACAAATTATGTCATTACTATCCATTGTTGTTCACGTGTTCTTTAAGCCATCTTCCGAACCACCTATTGTGCACAGTTCATATAATTGTTTCATTATTGTTGTATACTCTGCACGTATTGTTTGTACCTCCAGCGTCTAATTACCTTTCCCCCGCCCCACTTCCCCTGACTATTCAAAGCTCAAAGTTACGTCGACTGAGTCAGTCGTAACCCTCTACATTTTATACATATTTGACAAGCCAATACATTTCGACTAAAATTTTATTCACAAACCGTAACATTGGATGTCCATCGCTACTCCAGGAACATCAGCATACGTGCGAGCCCACGAAATGTTCGACTACAGCTATGAAATAATTAGACGCAACAGAACACCTTCAAAGATTACAGACAGGTAATTCATATTCACGAGTCACGTACATTAGTATCAACTGCAGAAATTCTTGGTATTGAACCATACCAGCTTACAGGTCAACTTCCATACCACGGCGCAACACTACCTACTTGTAACTGTTGTTGTTTCAATAAAGATCAGAGTCACTAGGGGATGCGTCGAGATGCCACTAACAAGGAGACCATAAGAAGTGTAAATAACGGATATTGATGGGTTTCGGGGACATACCCTGAGTGTAAAGCAATCAGATTTTTTAGCGACGGGCCTCGGTTTTCGAAAAAACTGATTTTGAACTTCACTGTGCGGTATAAGTTGAGTAACGGTATCCATGTTGCAACTAAGTGGGCGTGGCGCAGAGGTTGCAGACCCCAGCTACTACAATAGAGGTTTGTGTAGGAGTCATCTCTGTGTTTTTGCTTTTCTTTAAATCTTTATAGCTCGACATTTTTTCCTTTTATTTCACAGTATATCAACAAACAGCATACATTGTGTGAAATTAGTACGAAATATTAAAATTTTCTTTAGTAATTTAACCTTCACGTCTTTACAGTCTTAGCCGCTATCGCCTGCATTGTTTGTTATGCCACAACAGATATCCAGATGATATTTATCATAAGAGCAAATCGTTATAAAAAGGTATACAGCAATAAGCACATTTTATAAAACGTAACTTTGATGCGAACCATGCGTAATTGATCACCTCCAGCAAAAAAGTGCCCTGAATTGATGCAAAATTTTTGAGTGTAGTCTTACGACGAATATCAATCGGATTGTGTTGTGGCATAGCAAGCGATGCAGACGACAGCGAGTTAGATTTTGTAATAATGACATGAAAATGTAATGACTACGGCAAAATGTAATATTTCTTATTTAAAGATATCTCAGGTGTTCGGCTGGTCACGTTTGTGGAGAAATTACCAGGTGCCCCGGGCGACCACCCGAGAATTCCTTAAATTAGAAATACTACGGGGAAAACATCAGATCGCACATGTACGCTGTTTGCTGATATTCTGTAAAACAGAATGAAAAAAATGTCGGTGTATTATGATCAAAAAGAAAAAAAATATATATAGAGGACCAGAACACGGTACCTCCAACGTGGTATCTGGAGACCTATCTGCGCTAGGTTCACTTGTTTGGAACATGGCTTACGTTACGCCTCTTACTTCGCTTAGTGAACGTCTACCAATTTTCTCGAAAACCAAAGCCCATCGCTGAACAAGCGGATAGCCTTATAGTCAGGGTATGTCCCTCTACAACAAACACATTTATTGTTGTGGTCTTTAGTCCGCAGACTGGTTTGATGCAGCTCTCCACGCTACCGTGTCCTGTGCAGGTCTCATCATCTGAGAATACGTTCGGCAACCTACATCCTTTTGAATCTGCTTACTGTATTCGTCCCTCGGCCTCCCTCTACGATTTTTACCCCGCATACTTCCCTGTAATGCTAAGTGGACAATTCTCTGATGTATCAAAAATGTTCAAATGTTTGTTAAGCTTAAGGGACTTAACTGCGTGGTCATCAGTCCCTAAACTTACAAACTACTTATGAACCACCTTATACTAAAGACGTCACAAACATCCGTGCCCGAGGGGGTATTCGAACTCCCGACCGTAGCGACCGTGCAGACTGTGACTGGCGCGCCGCAGACCGCTCGGCCATTGCGGCCAGTCCTGATGTATCAGAATGTGTCCTACCAGTCTATCTCTTCTCGTAGTCATGATATGCCAGAAACTCCTTTTCTCCCTAATTCGGTTAAGCACCTCCTCATTAGTCACGTGATCTACCCATCCAATCTTCATCATTCGTCTGTAGCACCACATTTGAAACGCTTCTATAAGCTTTTTGTCTGAGCTCCTTATCGTCCACATTTCATTCCCATACAATGCTACACCCCAGACAAATGCTTTCAGAAATGACTTCCTAACATTTAAGTAAATGTTGGATGTTAACAAGTTTCGCTTCTTTAGAAACGCTTTTCTTCGCATAGCCATTCTGCATTTTATATCTACTTTAATTTGGCCATCACATCTAGCTAACCAAATAACAAAACTCACCTACTACTTTTATTGTTTCATCACCTAATCTAATTCCTTCACCATCGCCTGATTTTCTGACATTCCATTCCATTACCTTCGTTTTAATCTTGTTAATGTTCATCTTATATCTTCCTTTCAAGACACTGTCCTGGACTAGTACTATACAAATGAAATTCGGGACTCTTATGGTGCTACATGGGTTTAGGCACAGATATGACGGAGCCCACGATGTACTATGGCCGGCGATCAGCTGACTGCTCCAACTGACGCACCAAACCACTGAATTCGACTTTCAAAAAACATAGAACGCACGTTTATGTATTGGACACCTCTGAAAGAAGAGCCGCCTTTTTTCACATACTGGGGACATCAAACTGCATGGCTCAACCTTACACGGTTTAAAGTACACCATAAAGGAGGAAATGTGTGTCCACTAAATATGGGTCCACAAACGAGCCTTTGTGTGATAACTACGAATGAATGGATCCAAGCCGCCACTGACGTCATTGTTAACATCGTCCTATTTAGTACACACGAATTTGAAATTTAGACTTAAGATTTACATCGCATTTAGTTCACATTTCATTGACTTCATAGTATGTGGTACATGCATGACGGAGCTCCGTCACATTTTGCTGCTGCTGTGAAACGGGAACTGACTCGCAGATACGGCCAGAGGTGATAGGTCGAACGGGACCTATGCAAATGTTCAAATGTTTGTAAATCTTATGAGACTTAACTACGGGGTCATCAGTCCCTAAACTTACAAACTACTTAAGAACTACCTACAACTAAGGACGGCACAAATATCCATGCCCGAGGGGGGATTCGAACCCCGACCGTAGTGGCTGTGCAGACCGTGACTGGAGCGCCTCAGTCCCCTCGGCCACCGCGGCCGGCGCGGACCTGTGCCTCTGCTTCCAACATCACCTGACCTAAATCTTTGGATTTTTATTTTTTATTTAATTTAATTTATTTATTGTCTGGGGTCACCTCAAAAGTGAAATGGACAGCACACTCGTAAACACGGTTGAAGAACTGGAATGGAGAGTTCTACACGCTTGTCAAGAAATTCTAAATGATCCAGGGGCTTTCGAAAGAATTCGTAGTTAGAGACGAGCCGAATATTGCATCCAGATTCAAGGAAGACACTTCGAACACCTCTTTTCTCAGGTAACCAATACGTGAAATGTGAACTAAATGCGATGTAAAATAGTAAAGTCTAAATTTCAAACTAATTTGTATCAACTATGACGACGTCAGTGATGGCTTGTAATCATACATTCGTAATTATCTTGTAAACAGCTCGTTTGCGGACCTGTGTTCATTCGGACATTTTCCATCTATTATCGTGTACTTTAAGCCGTGTTAGTTTTCGCCAGCCATTTAGGTACACATTGTATATAAAAATCCCGTGTCACGATGTTTGTCTGTGATCACCTCCGGAAATACTCTACGAATCTTCAAATGTTCAAATGTTTGTAAAGGTTATGGAACTTAACTCCTGGGTCATCTTTCCCTAAACTTACAAAAACTTATGAACTAACTTATACTAAAGACAGCACACACATCCATGCCCGAGGGGGGGGATTCGAACCCCCGACGGGGAACGATCTGGCGTATCGTAACATAGCGCCTCAATGCGCTCGGTCGCTCCGCCACGGCTCTACGAAACTTAATTAAATTTAGCACACTATGTGTTATTTGGTCTAACTTAAAGGAACGGGTACTTCTTATCTCGATTAATGATCTAAATATATATTTTTGCCGAATTAAATGTTTTTTTCATCGAAATTGCTTAAGTACGTCTGGAATTCAAAACTGAACTTGCGATAATGTTCTTCATAGTAAAGTGATAGGTCACGGGTTCGAAACCTGTTGGAACCACGGCTATTTAGCCTATGCGTTTTAACCTATCCTTCACCTCAAAACAACGGGAGACAACGTGGTTCTAATTCCACGTTAAGGTGAATGTCGTCTTTTTGCGGCACGTTACGGACATGCAAGTTGCCGAAGCGGCGTGCAGTCGAAAGACTTGCACCGGGCCACTGAGCTCCACGATATTGTTATTACAACCGATTTCAAACATCTTCTTTACAATTTATTTCACTTTATTTCTATTTTCCATATTTACATAAGTGAAAGCTGTGATATTTTTTGCGTATTTAATTTTATTCCAGATGTGCTGTGCATTATTTTGAACAAAATGCCAACAAAGATAAGAAGAATTATCCGTTCGTGTGCTTGTAATTCATACAAATGTACAGTTTTATTCCGATTTTCATAAAAATTTCAATTTTGGCTTTTAAAAAATATGGTCACTGCGTGCTGAGGGTAATTTATTTTAAATATTAGACATAAGTCTAAAGTTTTCCGGCATTCACGGTTTAACTTCCAAAACAAGAGGTAGGCCAACGTGTAGCCGACCGCGGTGGCCGAGCGCTCTTCGGCGCTCCGGTCACAGTCTGCACGGCCACTACGGTCGGGGGTTCGAATACCCCCTCGGGCATGGATATTTGTGCCTTCCTTAGTATTAGCTAGTTCAAAAGTAGTTTGTAATTTTAGGGACCGATGATCCAGTGGTTAAGTCCCATAAGATCTACAAACATGTGAACATGTGCCAACGTGAAATTAATATTTCGTACGGTGCACGGCGAAAGCTACAGCAATTGAATGTAAGGTGACAAATATACCGCCGTACTACAACTGGATTAGATAAATACCAAGCCAACACCGACTACTAAGAATAGTGTGTAAATGTTTGTTCACGGCTCCTTCCTTCATTGAATGAGGAAATTCGTTCGACCTCGTGAGAAAACTGCGATAGCGAGCATAGAGCTCTATATACGACAGGCTACTTCCATAGTGTGCGACGAGTGAGAATTTGAGGAAGACGGGTGGACTGCTCCGAACAAATTTTCACCCGTAACCACCTGTAGTAGACGGATTATTGTCTCCACTACTACCTTTTGTCTGCTCAGTTTCGCAGAAGATTTTGTTTATATTTTATGTAAATGTTTTATGGTATGTGATTCTTAAAAGAGTTTTCGTATGTTTCTTGTGTTTCATGTGCTGTGACGGCGATTCAACCTACGAGAGGAACATCTTCGACGCCGAGCTCAAGGAGTATACATCTGGCCACCTCAAAGTTGCGGGTCGAAGGCCACGAGGCAAGAATATGCTGGTCTCTTCCGTTATCGTCGCGGATAGGGACATTATTATAGAAACTTTCGTGGACATTAAAAAAGACCATAAAATCTTTAACTGTCATTGAGTCATGATCTGTATTGTGAGAGCAAAAAATTTGTTTGTGTATCGAAAGTTAACCAAGTGTCAACGATAATTATTTTGATAGTTATAGAGAGTTACAAGAAATATATTCATAGACAGGAACTGAAGAATTATTTACTGTCAAACTATTTTACAATTTGAAAGAAGATATTTAGGGAAAGTTATTTTGTTTGACAGATAAAAAAAGAACACTTTTATCAATTTTGTAGTATTTTAATCAATCGATCTTATATATCAATCGTTCATCAGTAAAGAGGACTTGTAATATCTGTGTATATAGCAACCAGCACAACTACGAACTTCTGTTTGACAGTTCGATCTTTAAGGGAAGTTTAAAACATTTATTATATGACATTGTAGTAAGGAGTGCGTGTGACTGATTAATTATCTATTATATTCCACATATATAGTGGTTAAGCCACGTCACACGAATTGAATTTTAATTTACAAAACTTAACTAGTTTCAACGAACTCTGTCATTATCAAACGTAAGCAAAAATTGCATTAAACACAAACTAAGAAAATAATTAAATTTTGAAAAGGTGTAGTAAATGTAGCCAGGGGTGTGACAGTGACTCCCAACTGTCTCCCATAGTCACACATGGTATCGCACCATATATATATAGCTGGAAATGGTGCGATGCCAAGTGTGACTATGGCAGACAGCTGGGAGTCACTGTCACACCCCTGGCTACATTTACTACACCTTTTCAAAATTAAATTATTTTCTCAGTTTTTGTTTAATGCAATTTTTGGTTATGTTTGATAATGAAAGAGTTCATTGAAACTAGTTACGTTTTGCAAATTAAAATTCAATTTGTGTGACATGGCTTAACCACTATATATGTGGAATATAATAAATATTCAAAATATTTATTTCAAAGTTACAGTTTTAAAGAACTGCAAACCTAGAATCACATGCTTTTCTATCTGCGCAAGGATCTGTCGTTGAAATTTCACAATATAGGAAGATTGTTTTATTTGGAATTCTTTTTTTCTTGTTGACGAGCGGACGACTTTCGGATCCAGAAGTCTGACGCGGCACATTAAAAATTTCGTATTTAGTCCCACGCAAGAAGAGGTCTATCGCCGCACACAGAACTATATGCACGCTCTATTGCACCCGGAAATAATTTCTTTCCTTTCCCTATGCGTTCTCCCCTTACAACGTAAACAAAGAACATCGTTGCGAATCTCGCTAAAAATCGGCGACCCACATACGATTTCCCTCTCCCCTTGTTAGTGCCGAAATGGAAAGAAGCTCATTTCCATTTTAATTAATTCCCCAGGTAGCAGTACCGCAGTGACACCGGTTAATCTCGGGAAGGGCCGTTTCTTTCCCTAACGGCACGGCGCGCCGTGGAGCAAGTATTCCCATTAAGCGGTGTGCCTGGGCGGGCCGCGCTATCGGCGGTTACAGGAAACAGCACGGCTTCTTAGGCGCGCGCGCGCGGCCTGGTAATTGTTGCAGGGGTCGGTGGGGGCGGCAGGTAGCGGCAGGTAGCGGGGCCTGCCCTGCGGACCCAGCCCGCCTGAATAATGAAGCCGCCAGCCAACAGTTTTAATATAGCTGCGGCGCACAGCCGAGCAGCGCCAAGAGTTGGGTCGGCCGCGGGCGGAGCCACAGCAGCCGACACAGGGTTCCGCCGCTTGACAAACACCGCGCCTGCCGCCAGTTCTTACGGCAGGCGGCGGGGGCATCAATAAGTAACGACGGCTTCATCCGGTGGTGTAACCATCGAATTCCTGGTCGGTCAATGTTTTTCTTTCGTTTTAAGGAGAGACTTCGATTAAATTGTCCAAAAATGTAAATTTTCGATTTATTTTTTGTTTACAGAATGAGATTTTCACTCTAAAATCAAATCAAATGTTTGTCAAGCTTATGGGACCTGACTACGGGGTCATCAGTCCCTAAACTTACAAACTACTTATAATCTACTTACGAACTAAGACGGCACAAATATCCATGCCCGAGGGGGGATTCGAACCCCTGACCGCAGTGGCCGTGCAGACCGTGACTGAACCGCCTCAGTCCCCTCGGCCACCGCGGCCGGCGATTTTCACTCTGCAGCGGAGTGTGCGCTGATATGAAACTTTCTGGAAGATTAAAATTGTGTGCCGGAACCGGGACTCGAACCTGGGATCTTTGTCTTTCGCCGGCCAGCGCGCTACCGACTGTGCTATCCCGACACGACTCACGATACCGCCTCACAACTTTACTTCCGCCAGTACCTCGCCTCCTACTTTCCAAACTTCACAGAAGCTCTCCTGCGAACCATGCAAGACTAGCACTCCTGGAAGAAAGGGTATGGTGGAGACATTGCGTAGCCACAGCCTAAGGGATGTTTCCAGAATGTCGGTAGTGCGCTTGCCCGCGAAAGGCAAAGGTCCGATGTTCGAGTCCCGGTTCGGGCACGCAATTTTTATCTCCCAGGAAGTTTCATATCAGCGTACACTCCGCTGCAGAGTGAAACTTTCATTCTGGAAACATCCCTTACGCTGTGGCTAAGCCATGTCTCCACCATACCCTTTCTTCCAGGAGTGCTAGTCTTGCATGGTTCGCAGGAGAGCTTCTGTGAGGTTTGGAAAGTTGGAGGCGAGGTACTGGCGGAAGTAAAGTTGTGAGGCGGCATCGTGAGTCGTGTCGGGATAGCACAGTGGGTAGTGCGCTGGCCCACGAAAGGCAAAGGTCCCAGGTTCGAGTCCCTGTTCCGGAACACAATTTTAATCTGCCAGGAAGTTTCATCTTTGACTCTGTTCCGTATCTTATAAACAATAACAAAGTAGCTGTATCGTTTATGACGAAGTAATTTTTTTATTATTATTATACTGACGGAGATTTATACAATTGTTCGATTCTTTCTTCATTCAGTTATCTCACGATCAGAAAGAGTGAATAAAAAACCCAGGATAAACTGCGTTTGAATAAGTTATTGAATATAAGACGTGAGAAACAACGACAAACCAGCAATGAGGCTACGTCCTAAATAAGAATGTATGCTCAAAATGTGAACTCGTCTCCTAGCAGCTCCGAGACAAACATTAGTGAGATGAGTGGTGCATACTACAGTGATGAATCTCGGTTTCTGACCGATCCTGCACTTCTCAACAGAGTGTGTTAATGGCAAAATCCAGAATCGAAATGAGTTTCTAAATACACTAATATGGAAACGATGGCCTAAAGCCACATTTGCAACTACTACAGTTTTCCGAATTGCAACTTATGATGCAGTTCTCGTATTTAATTATGAGAACGTTGGGACGATGAACGTATGAGAAAGAATGGGCTTCAAGATAGAAAATTTATCTCAACATATCCAGAGAAAAATAAATTTACAACGCGTCTCTACAGCTGTAAAGTCAGTTGAAGACCTGGCAAAGGAAAGAAGCCAGACAACAAGAAACCAGAAATGTTCAAATGTTTGTTAAGCTTATGGGACTTAACTACGGGGTCATCAGTCCCTAAACTTACAAACTACTTATGAACTACTTACGAACTAGGACGGCACAAATATCCATGCCCGAGGGGGGATTCGAACCCCCGACCGTAGTGGCCGTGCTGACCGTGACTGGAGCGCCTCAGTCACCTCGGCCACCGCGGCCGGCCAAGAAACCAGAAGAGAAGTCTTGAAGGGAAAGACGACCCAGAGTACAAATGTGGTGCCTTCTGAAGAAGACATAAGAAAAAAGGTATGTATACCAAACAGGAGTACTCTGCAGCGGGATAGCATAATGCTGTTTCAGAGATTCGGATTGTTTTATCTTGGCTGCCTCACTAATCCGGCGAATTTTCTCAGGGAGTTGTTTCCGGTAGAGACACCTGATTTGAGATTTATACAGTGTTTCTTTAATGTTAGAAGGAAGGAAGATTTAGTGTTTAACGCCCCGTCCACAGACTGGTCATCAGAGGCAGAGTTTACGCTCGGGTTGTGTGCATAAGGATGGGGAAGGAAATCGGCCGTGCCTTTCGAAAGCAACCGTCCCGGCATTTGCCTGGTGTGATTTAGGGAAATCACGGAAAATCCAAATTTGGATGGCCGGAGGTGGATTTAAATCACCGTCCTCCCGAATGCGAGTCCAGTGTGTAACCACTGCGCCACCTCGCTCGGTTTTAATGTTAGAGTTCTGTCAAGTGTTATAATAAAGTTACATCACAGAATATCTAGTAGGACCAGACCTTGCTAGGCCAGGCCGAAAGATGCTCAAGAAGCTATTCAAGATGGAAGAGAGCACGCGAAATTTTATGCGTTGGTCAGAGGCGTGCATTGTGGGTATGCTAGGTAAGCGCCGCTTACCCACACGAATTTTTAAAATGAGAAATTACGAACCCCTGTTTTGTGGAAACGCAGAAGTTCCTCTTGCAATTCACGTTTATGAAGTGGAAAAGCTGCATCTCTTACCCCTGAGCCGAGAGCTGCTTGTTGTACGACACGCGAGGTGGAGCGTCAGCGTATGCGCATGCGCAGTAGGCCAGATATTCAGTTACCGGGGAAGCTGTGCGCCGCCCGCTGCCCAGCTTGTTAGCTACATGTGCGCTTGCGCCGCAGGCGTGATATACAGCGACGCGGGAAAACTTACCGTTCGAGGAGATTTCTGGGCGAAACAGGAGCAACCAATTGCTTTGCACAATAGCACATCGAGTATTACGTTCATATGAAAGCGCCAGAATTGGTTGAATACGCTGCAAGTTCGTTATGTACGTCTCCATACTTATAAGACGCATTTGTTGTTTGTCTGGTCTCTTATAACTCAAGATTCAAAAGGAAAAATAAAGCTTAGGGTTTAACGTCCCGTCGACAGCTTGGTTATTAGAGACGGTGCTAACGGTCGGAGTTTTGGGTGTGGATGGGGAAGAAAATCGGCCGTGCCCTTCTGGAAGAAACCATCCCGGCATTTGCCTAGAATGATTTAGGGAAATCACGGAAAACCTAAATCTGAATGGCCGGAGGGGGATTTGAACCACCATCCTCCCGAATGCGAGTCCAATGCGTTACCACTGCGCCACTTCGCTCGGTAACTCAAGATCCAGATAACCAAATAACGTGAAATTTGGTACACGTACACAAAATTACATGTGGAAGATTCTTAAATAGGTTTCGTTCCATCACAATCTCACTCTGGCCATGTACCTGTTCTAAGCCGTGTGATAACGAACGCCCCCTCCCACAAAAAAAAAAAAAAAAAAAAAAAAAAAAAAAAAAAAAAAAATGCAAATTGGTTATTGAAAGTGATTTTTTAGTGTTCTTCAGGTGATGATGAGGATGTAAGTAACATACTCCAAATGGAACTGCCAAATATGTTGTTTATCACATTGTTTTAACATAAATGTACCTTTTTATTACATGCAAATAAACGGTTTTGTACGCTTCTACAGAAAATCTTATTTTAAACCCTGGCAAAAGACGGGTACATGCAGCTAGTATTTCAATAAATGTGATGTTAACTGGAAGTAATAGAATCTGTCTGTGTAATACCTTCAGTAAGCGTACATTGTAAAATATCTGTGTTTTACACACACACACATATTATATATATATATATATATATATATTTCTTCAGAATCCATTAGGATGAATGGCCACCGCCAAACTCTGGCCAAAAACAAGGTGGACCACCCTGTGGCACAGCATGGAGCGGAGCACATGCTTGATTTCAATGGCTGCTTCACAATCCGGGCCATCTGGATCCTCCCATCCACCACCAGCTTTTCTGAACTGCGCAGATGGGAGTTATCCCTACAATACATTCTCTGATCCCGAAACCAACCAGGCCTCAACCTACGATAACGTCCCTATATTTTTTCCCCTCATACCTTACAGTTCCTACCTCTCTATCCCAAACCTCGCCTATTTTGAGTGGTGTGTGAATGTACGATCGTGTGTGTGTGTGTGTGTGTGATTTTACTTTATTTTATTTTATTTTATTTTCTCCCCTCATCCGCCTCCCCACTCCATTCATATGCTGCATCTCGTTATTCCCATCTAACCAATCCCCACCACCGTGACGTAACCTTCCTATCCCCTCTCCCCTCCCCGCCCGTACCCGATTCGCTGCAAGCGTGATTCAAAGTGCGGAAGTTGGAGGTGATGGTTGTATGACTGTGATTGCGTGAGTGTTCTATTTTCTGAAGAAGGCCATGGCCGATAGCTGAATCTGTTGTATGCGTGTGTCTTTTGTATGTGCCTGTCGCAGCTCGTCGCCACGTCTTTGCGGTGAGTTGTAAACTGTCCTAATATATAATCACCATGCTGGTGTGTGACAAATATCCCTGTCCCTCCCCAAATGGAGTAACATATTACACTGGATAAAATGACTTCAGAACTCAGAAAACAACAATTCCGATTCAATAATACTTATAATTATGTAACAATGCGGTTTGGAATGTATTTCAGAGACGTTTTAAAAAAGAAGTTAAAGCCTACTTTCAGCCACACCATATTTTACCGGTTTTTGGTGGAGAATCTTTTATTGCCCAACATCCCACCCCTTTGACCGACTGCTAGAACCGCTGCTGTCAGCATGCAGGTTGGAATGTATTTCAGAGACGTTTTAAAAAAGGGGTAAAAAACTACTTCCAGCCACACCATATATTACCATTTTCTTGGGGACAAACTTTTATTGCCCCTCTAACATCCCACCCCGTTGACCGACTGCTAGAACCGCTGCTGTCAGTATGCAGGTTGGAATGTATTTCAAAGACGTTTTAAAAGAGGAGTAAAAAACTACTTCCAGCCACACTATATTTTACCAGTTTCTTGGGGACTTTTATTGCCCCTCTAACATCGCACCCCGTTGACCGACTGCTAGAACCGCTGCTGTCAGCATGCAGGTTGGAATGTATTTCAGAGAGGCTTTAAAAAAGGAGTAAAAAACTACTTTCAGCCACACCATATTTTACCAGTTTCTTGGGGGAGGACTTTTTATTGCCCCTCTAACATCCCGCCCCTTCGAAAGACTGCTAGAACCGCTCCTGCCAGCATGCAGGTTGGAATGCATTTCAGAGACGTTTTAAAAAAGTAGTAAAAAACTACTTCCAGCCACACCATATTTTACCAGTTTCTTGGGGACAATCTTTTATTGCCCCTCTAACATCTCACCCCGTTGACCGACTGCTAGAACCGCACTTCTCAGCATGCAGGTTGGAATGTATTTCAGAGATGCTTTAAAAAAGGAGTAAAAAACTACTTTCAGCCACACCATATTTTACCAGTTTCTTGGGTGATGACCTTTTTATCGCCCCTCTAACATCCCATCCCTTTGACCGACTGCTAGAACCGCTCCTGTCAGCTCCTGTCACTGCCCCTGGAGTTGGTAGTGAATCTGGACAGGAGCGGTTAAGGAGTTGCACCACGTCGTCTTTATTATTCTCACTGTTCTTGGAGAGAATTTTTTTTCCTTTATTGTTATTTTAAATCTAACTATTTACAGTCAGCAGGCTGGCAGTGGCTGCGTTGGCTGCTCTTCAGCCCTGCGAAATACATGTCATGAAAAACAGCGACCTCTCTCTCCTCCTCTATATCCTTTATTCTGCCGACATGCCTCAACCCAAACCTCCCGTCTATCTCCTCCAATATGCTGACGACACCGCCTTCCTAGCCCTCGCCTCCTCCCTTGCCCGTTCCCAGGTTTGTTCCAGTCCCACCTCACCGAATTCGCCACGTGGTGTAACCGGTGGCTCCTATCCGTAAATCCAGACAAATCCCAGGCAATCGTCATAGGTCGTACCACCCGCTCCTTCCACCTCCACGATTTATATCTTACCATCCACAACCGCCCAATCCGTCACACCCCACCCTCAAATTCGTTGGCCTTACCCTTGACCGCAAACTTTCCTGGATCCCGTACCTCAAATCCCTCTGTGAGAAAGCTCTGTCCCGCCTCAACCTCCTTAAATCCCTTACCGGCCTCCACCCTTCCACTGTCCTACACACCCATAAATCCATCATGCGCCCCGTCCTCTGTTCCTTCCATCCCGCCTGGATATCGGCCCCTCCTACCTTCCACAAATCCTTACAGATCCTGAAACGCCACGCCCTCCGCCTCGAATACCGTATCAGACTCCCCCACGCGGATCCTCTATGAGCTAATCCCCTTCCTTCCTCTGCTACAACACCTCGACCATCTCCGACTCTTTTACACTACCCGAAAAATAGAGTCCCAAAACCCTCTGGTATACCCTATTCTCACCAATCCCGGGTCTCTCCCACGCCTCCACCAAACTATCCCTCCCGGCCTTCACCTGCATACACTCCATGTCCTTTCCCAGGGCAACTTCCGCACCCTTCCCTTACCGGATAACGAACTTCGTCCCGATTACCCCATCAACTCTGATCCATTCCCTGTAGCATCAGCACCTCTCCCCTCTCTCCCGTCCTTTTCCTTCCCATCCGCTGGGGAGAAGAACACATTGCACTATTCAGTGGCTCAAGCCGCCGCTTTAAGAACATGCCAGCTTAGTAGCTCATTTTTCTTTGCTCGTAGTCTATGAGTCCCTAGCGAGGAAACAAAATCTGAATTTCATGCGAGGCGCCAGATATATTTTGTCTCGACTCGTGGGGTGTGTTCTAAACGGCAGAGGGCGTGGCTCGCTGCGTTCCCCGGGCGCGGCCGGCGTCCTCGGGTGGGCGGGATTAATATTTAAAACTGGCAGCTGCCGCGGCGCGTTTCCAGATAAATATTTGATCCGCGGACTGCATCCCGCTGCGCGATGTGTATGCGGCAGAAAGGGTCGAAACGGCCCGAAAGGGCGCTCCGGGCCGCGCAGACATTGAAGAGTGGCCAGATTTACCGCCCCGCGTCCCTGAAAGGGCGGCCGCGGCCGCGGCAGGGTGGGCCAGCCACCCTTTGTGCGCCCTTCAGCCCTTCAGCCCTTTCCCCGCAGCCACTGGCTATTATGGAAATTGGTTTGAACGTCCGGGGCGCGTTACCTCGTCTTGCTGCCGGCGGCTCCTGCCGGCCGGCCTCCAGCAGCTAATGCGGAACTCACTCAGTCGCCAACAAATTGCGTTATGGCCGCTCAGTTGAGCTTATAGCCTAAGGGTGGCTGGGGGGGGGGGGCGGAGGGAGTGCGGAGCGCGGGCGAGAAAACCGAGATGCCGGCAACTTTGTGGCACCTTTCTTATTTGCAAAAGGTGTGGAATGGTGTCACTAGCAGAGAAAAAAAAATTTTTTTTCGCAATGTTTGGAAGCAAGGTTACCTAAGAGACTCATGATCTCGGCAGCGGAGGATAAGAGGAGTCAAGGTAGACCAAGAAGAAAGTACTTAGATTCGGTGCAGAATGATTTTGAAGTAAAAGGCATAACACCAGACGCGGCATCAATGTTAGCATTGAATAGGGGATCATGGAGGAATTTTATTAGAAGTACTTTGCTCCAGGGTGAACGCTGAAAGGCATAATCAGTCTCTAAAGATGATGATGATGTTTGGAAACCTATTGGACCAAACTGCTATGGTCATCAGTCCGTAGACTTCCAAACTACTTAAGGAAAACAGGTACAAATATAACCTGTCACAAAATCCACAATTTTTGAGTTATATAAATGAAATTATGTACATAGGTTGATGGTAGTTAAAAGCATCTACAGATTTTTTTTTTTTTTTTTTTTTTTTTTTTTTTTTGTAATTTTAATTGAAGATTTCAATATTTTTAGAATTTCCAAAATTTTTGAACTGGTGATTCACAAAGTTACCATTTACTAAGCACGTTTCTAGGAAATTCTCTTGTAAATTTGACAGTATAATCTCAACATTCATATACAGAAACCTACAGAATCATTTTAATTTATTGACATCTAACGAAGTTCAAATATTCGCTCTGTATACATGTTTATCATACATAATGCAAAAGACCTGCCAAAAATCACAGTTATATATTTCCTTTTTTTGGTGAAAAATGTACCTGAATAATGAAAACGCATTTTAAAGTTAAACATGCGTTTTCGTTGTTATTTCCTCTTTCAAAAGTCCTCATTTACTTCAAGACATATCTTCTGGCTTCTTATTTTCAGTCTTTTTTGCTTTGCAAGGTCTTCAATAGATTTACCGTGGTTCGGAACCCACGTTAAACTGTAGGTCCCCCTATATCTGGCTGGGTAAGTCAGTTCGAAGGTCGGAGGAAGCCAACGGCATACCACCTCCAAACAGGACCATGCCTAGTGAAGCACTGTGGTGTTCAAACGAATCTTCGGATTGCTGACTGCTTTACTTTTTCAATGGATTTATCGGCTGCAAGTATACGTTGAGTGTAAATCCCCATCAAGATGTCGCGAGTGAAAACTCCGGGCTTGAAGCCGATTCTCTGCAAGACTCTTATCCTCTCTGAGCTGTCATCATTAAAGACAATAACTGCATCATAAACTCGTTTCAAATAAGGTGTCAGCATTACAATCCTTGCACAAAATATGAATAATTCCAGATTTTCTGAATCACATTCTTAGACACACATGCTACTTTCACTGCCCTAGACAACAACTCTATGTCAATCATCCGATATCCAGTGTTATTTTGACTCATCACCAATCTCAGTAACATTGACACTTGTAATCTTCTGCCGTGAGCTGCTTGGAGATGAGTTTACATGTTCAGAACACGTCGTCTCGTCAGACGTAACCTCGACACCATTACCGAAATTACTAGTGTGTCTGCAATTTTATAAAGCTCGTACAGGCTTCTTGCACATCTTTTTAAAAGCTTTTCCTTGTCGTTGCATGATTAGAAAACAAAAATACGACGTACAAGTTAGAGAAACACGAAGTGTTTACGATTTCCTAAACAGAGAATAACGTTGTCACTCGTAAACAAGTGCTGTGAGCCAAGGAATGTGAAATAAGCAGCAGAGATGTTATTCCACAGCCTTCTTGATGTAGTATACAAACGATCTGTGCATTGTGACTGCACAATACTGCAAAAACGAAAAAAAAGTCCGCCGCATGAAAAGATAATACCAGAGAATGAAGAACGAAATGGGTGCGTGGCCCTGTGCAAGCTATTACAAATTAGTACTTTTTTTGCATTTAGAAGCGGAATTGGAACGTAATATTTGGTAATTGAAATTTCAATACCGTGTAGTAAACGAAGAGCCAATAAGATAAAAAACTTCAAAATTTTGGTCATTTTCATGTACGTCTCCCCCCCCCCCCCCCTTAAGGGGACCTGGACGGAAAAATGACTAAAAATCAAATAAAAATTTGCCTCGCTTTGAAAGACAAATTTCTCTCGTTTCTAAAAATGGTATGGTTTATTTACTTTTAAATAGTTATTATAATAGGATTGATTCCATGGTGGAATTTGTGCTCCACGACTGTATTTGACTTGAGGAAATTTTTCGGAAATCAGCCGTAAAAAAATATTTATTTATTTGCAGATCTAGATTTCGACCACTGTGTGGTCATTCTCAGTGCTTAAAACAATTAAAATACCTAAAACATCTCGACCTCCATGTTGGAGTACGAACTCAACCTCCAACATGGAGGTCCAAATATTTTAAGTATTTTAATTGTTTTTAAGCACTGATAATGACCACACAGTGGTCGAAATCTAGATCTGCAAATAAATATTTTTTAGGACTGATTGCTGAAAAATTTCCACGAATTATTATAGTCTTAATGTCACATATCATAACTTTGAGATAGCAAGGAGGGGAAGTGCTGAGGAATATCTATGAGACTTCTTCAACGTATGTTAACATCGGCGAATCAACCCAATAATTCCGCATCATGAAGGGTGTCAAGCAAGGCGATCGCATCTCCCCAAAACGTGTTTTGGCTGTACTGGAAATAGCTATGTCAAAGCTGAGCTGGAAAGCTAAGGGAATTAGACTTAACGGAAAAAGGCTTACCAACCAGGGATTTGCTGATGATATTGCCTTACTGGCCAACGACTTTGCAGAGCTCAAAAACTTAGTTAAGGATCTTGCATTGGAATGTCAGTTGGTTGGCTTGTACTTGAACCTTTCCAAAACAAAAGTAATATCCAACAAATGAGTCCCAGCTGGGGATGTGAAAGTGACTACAGTCCATTAGAAAAAGTCGGTGAACATATCTACTTTGGCCAGATTATAAACATGAAGGGAGATGTAAGGACTGAATTCTATCGGCGCATAAGACTTGGCTAGCAAGCATTTGGGAGGAATCCTACCGTCTTAAGATCAGAAATGCCAGTAAATCTGAAGAAAGCGGTATTTGATCAATGCGTTCTTCCTGTGCTGATGTATGGTTGTGAGCATGGACATTGAAATCATTTACGAAAACGAAAAAGAGGACAGCATAGAGCTGGAAATATCACTGCTGGGGTACAGAAAAAAAGGATAGGAAAAGGGCAGATGACATCCGATCTGCGAGAAGAAATGACAGCAGATGGACGAAGATAGTACTGCAGTGTGAGAGAGCATCGGAGGCCTAGAGGAAGAACACCGGACAGGTGGGACAGATATATCTAGAAGGTCGCTGGCAGCACCTGGCAGAAAACTGCTCAGGACCGTTCCAATAGGAGGGGACTGCTGAAATCCTATCTGAATCCACGACTCGAAGAGACCACATCATTTAATGACTGAAATGGCTGATGATGAAGATAACGACAATGATGATGATTGTAGTCTTAAACGCTCTTTGAACAAATGTCTGCACACTGGCCACGTAAATGCTTCAGGCAAGGAATGTCACCATAAACGTTCCTTGCCTACCGGAGTCTTGGAAAAAATAAAGCCAATATACAGGGAACTCGCAGTTAAAAAAGTACTTAGGAAATGTCTACATGGCTGTACACAAAATCCTAATGAGAGTTTCTACAGCTGCATGTGGCAACGAGTACCGAATACAGTGCTTGTTGCATGGACAATACTCAAAATAGGTGTGATTGGTGCCGTTATCTGTTTCAATGATGGTGTAATTAGGAAGACAAAAGTAATGGACAAATTAGGCATCCAACCAGGAAATAATATGATAGCTGCTCTGACTGCCATAGATCGTCAGCGAGTACTTTAAGCTGAAAGGGCTGTGTAAGTCAGCACTAAAGAGTCCAGAGTAGGAAAACTGATAATGTCTGCTGAGGATAAAGAAGCAGCTGGGCAGCTAGATTATGCTACTGGAATGTTCTGAAAGAAGAATACGGTGGTGAGTCAAAAATAGTGTGAACATTCTTTTCTCATTTCTCTAAACAACATTTTCAGAACATTAGATATATCTTCATATTCACAGAATGTACGGCATTAACTGCGATGTGTGTATCCGTCCGGGATTCGAACCCGGGTCTCCTGCTTTCTACGCAGTTGCGCTGACCTCAGTACGACTTTTTTCATTCTTTTTTCCTTGAGGTAGATCTATCTTTTAAGGCCGTCGGTTCAGTTCGTTCTTGGTCGTTCTTTGATCATTTGGCTCAGCTTCTTTATTACAGAGGGCGTTTAGCCCCCTGAACGGACGCGCTGAGCCACGGCGCCCGGCAACACCGTGGAGACACAGCGATCATCACACCTGCACGGAATTACTCAAACACGCCTCCCGTCAGATACAAATTTGGAACTTTACCCTGCCCACTGCCGGCCGCGGTGGCCGAGGGGACTGCGGCGCGTCAGTCACGGTCTGCACGGCCACTACGGTCGGGGGATCGAATGCCCCCTCGGGCATGGATATTTGTGCCGTCCTTGGTATTAGCTAGTTCGTAAGTAGTTTGTAAGTTTAGGGACTGATGACCCCGTAGTTAAGTCCCATTAGCTATACCAACATTCGAACATTTCAACCCTGCCCACTAGAACTCAGACTCGTAGTCACATAGTACCAATTCCAGTAAGAGTAAGGGCTTAGGGGAGTCTACGCACTAAAGAAAGGATGACTGCCCATCTTCCGCAAATTGTATAAGGTATATATAATGCAGAAATCTATTCTTCTCATTCAAGAAATAGCAACACCTTTATTGCACTTCATTGTCTTTTTTCTAAAAATTACCGTTAAATTTATATACAGGAGTATACTCAAAACTACAAAACAGAAGGCATCTGTTCTTACGAATGTTGACACCAGCCTCCCACGGTCTAAATATAAATACACTGATGCTGCACCAGAATATGTTTCCAGAATGCGAACGTGTATTATAATACTTATCAGGCAACATATTGTAATTCTTAAAGTATAACAGATAGTTCAATAAATTTCCCATTACCGCTGAGTTAAAGTCATTCACTGTGGGTACAAAATCGCAAACATCCTCCGCGTTGTAGATGAAGAGTAATGTGCACCGAAAGCAAGGTACGAAAAGGCTGCCAGTTCACATCCACGTCCCTTTTAACGGACTTATACTAAGAACAAAGACAACCCTCACCCTCACACTCACACACACACACACACACACACACACACACACAAATTCCCCGTGGAGGACTCTAACCTGCGTCAGGAATACTAGAGTATGATTTTACATAATATAAATACGTGAGTGATTTGGACAAAATTTCTACATGGAGCACAAATTGGCAATTAACACTAAATAGTGAAAACTGTGAAGTAATACACATGACCACTAAAAGAAATCCGCCGAACTTCAATTACACGATAAATCAGTCAAACCTTACGGTCGCAAATGCTACCAAATACATAGGAGTTACAAATACAAACAACTTAGATTGCAGAGAACACAGTGAAAATATTTTGGGGAAGGCGAACCAAAGGTTATGTTTCATTGACTGAACGCTTCAAAGATGCAACAGTTCCACCGAAGAGACTGCCTACATCACACTTGTGCGTCCTCTCCTGGAGTACTGTTGCCCAGAGTGGGACCCTCACCAGGTGGGACTGACGGATGATATTGAGAAGGTTCAGAGAAGGGGAGCTCGTTTTTTTATCACGTTACAGGGAGGGGGGGGGGAAGCATCACGGAAATGTTGCACGATTTGAGAAGAATATCTTTAAAAGAAAGACATTACTCGTTGCGGTGAGTTCTATTTGCAAAATTTCAGTCACCGACTTTTACTTCTGAATGTGTAACTATTTTGTTAGCATCCACCTGCATAGGAAGACATTACCATCCCAATATAATAAGAGAAATCGGATCTAAAACGGAACGATTTAAGTGTTCTTTCCTGCCGCGTTCTATTAGAAAAAATCAAATGTTTGTTAAGCTTATGGGACTTAACTACGGGGCCATCAGTCCCTAAACTTACAAACTACTTATCTACTACCTTATACTAAGGACGGCACAAATATCCATGCCCGAGGGGGGATTCGAACCCCCAACCGTAGTGGCCGTGCAGACCATGCCTGGAGCGCCTCAGTCCCCTCGGCCACCGCGGCCGGCGTTCTATTAGAGAATGGAACGGTAGAGAAAGGTTAATGAACCCTCTGGCAGGCACTTGCATGTGATTTTCAGAGTATCTATGTAGATGTAGAACAGTACATGGTCATTCGTTGCTGCGGTTTGTTACAGTTTAGCTGAAAACAAAAGGAGAAAGCGTCGACTCTTCCGCGATTCGTTATGAGGATGCACAGGTACCCTTTGCGCCGTCGACGTGAACAGGCGCAGTAGTTCTGGGCGGGCCAAGCCATCAGCGTCCATCTGTGCTACAGGAGCAAAGCTGCCGATGCTCAGCTATCGAAAAAAAGGCCAAGAGCCATTCACCTGGATCCTGGGAAATGGTCTGAAGACACCCCACACGTTGCGTCCAGAACGGAAGTTTCAGAACAGGTGGCTAGCCTCACATCTTCAGTGTTCGTTTTCCCACGACCTGCGCGAGAGACAGTGTTAGTCTGCGATCCGTATTTGTGACGTCGACGAATGCGGATCTTGAAGTTCGGCCTTTCAAGTTAATAAGGTGAACTGGGTTTCGCGCTTCTTGTCCTGAGGCAAATAGGTGGGGGTTTTACCATACGGGAAACGCTCATGTTGTCCTCTGAGGCAAAATACAACCTTGAAATGATTTGACAACTGTTAGACGATTGGCTGCCGTCGTGCAATGTAGCCAAGCTGTCTGAGCGGACACAATATATCATTACTACTATGATACCTTTGACCTGGAGAGGACCTGAGGCGGGAGACAACAGTCTTGGTACCACCGCTGTGGCGTATCTAGAAATGAACATTCACAGAGGCAGCAACTCCGTACTGCAGAGCAACAGCTTCAGCTGCAACTAGGCAAGACGTACGCAGCTTAAACATTACAAGGAAATCCAGTCATTGATCCCGATTACCAGTTCAGGACAAATGTCGCATTACAACAGGCCCAGGAATTCCATTCATTTAGTTTACTTAATCGTCTATCCAACTATTGCAGGTAGCTGTCGACATAACGTAGCAGAGTTAACCTTAATTTAGTAAAAGCAGTAGTGTTTTCCTCTCTACAACCTTTTTAACTACCATTCTTTGTTTTTCGGCTAATGTTCAACTACGTAATTAATTAATTTTTGTCTGGAGATATATTGGAGAAAATTGTGTCAAAAACAGTAAATCAAATCGTGACATTTATAACGTGTTTTTCATTTCAGATAGTTATCTCCGCAGTTCTCAGTTTCATACGACACAATGTTTAAAGTGTAATTCTCCATCTTAAGATTCACCGCTCACGGGTCAAATTTGTTTGTGTTATTATTACCGATCCGAAAATTAAATCCAGCAGCAATGAGTCTTAAGGGTGTGTATGGGAGAAACTAAGTAAAAAATCCTGGAACTTAAAACCACACACACGCGCGGGTTTTTCGCAAAGTTACATACATAAAAATTGAGGTGTTTGTGCGTACATTTCAGTTTCTCCAACCAGAACCACACATCGCAAATGAATTTTGTTTGTATGTGGTAGTTGTTGTCAGTCCCCCATTGTGCTTTACGGAATGTGAGTGTTGATAATGAAAAGGAGGTGGAATGTATGGGGTAAAAGTTATCGACTTATAAAAAATTGTACGCATGTGTGTCAATATTTCTGTTTGAAGCAAAAAGTAGTTGCAGTCCATAGTTTCCCGTTTTACACCATAGCATTTCCATTCAAAAATGTTCAAATGTTTGTAAAGCTTATGGGACCCAACCACGGGGTCATCAGTCCCTAAACTTACAAACTACTTATGAACTAACTAAGACTAAGGACGGCACAAATATCCATGCCCAAGGGGGGATTCGAACCCCCGACCGTAGTGGCCGTGCAGACCGTGACTGGAGCGCCTCAGTCTCCTTAGCCACCGCGGCCGGCAGCATTTCCATATCTTTAGCTATAAGGACGTGCAAGATACGGTGGATGAAAGTCGTCAACTTATATAAATTTCGAAATGAAGATCAGAGATCACTACTGAGACTATATACACAGTGTAACATGTACAGTTGCGCCACTCACTGCTCTGTAATTTCATACCAACTGACTGTTTCAACGACACCAGCGCTCCTAGCGGTGGGCAACCTGCCGAAAAAGTAATGTTTGGTTATTGTTGTAATAGTTACTATAATCTGTGCGTCACAAACTGTAATAAAATATGAATAGACATACATAATCAGAAAATTGATGTAAAATTCACTGGCATAAAGAACAATTTATTCATGAATAAACACAAATATGAGTGTATCTGTAGTTTACCCCACTGAAAGTTGAATGTCTGTGTGCTTTTGTTACTTATATAAGATTGCCTTTAATTCTCATTACAGATCGAAATGATATGCAAATAACCAGTGTGATGAGTGAAAACTCATAATACTACTTAAATGTCATCTGTGAAATTACTTTCGTAAATTGATGCAATCATTTTGCTTATATACTACTTTTGAAATCAGATATAAGGGTCGCCACTAGCTTTTATTAACAAAAAGCTATAAGTGAATTTATACTAGACTATCACTAACTGTCTATGATCTGGATAGGAGAACAGCTCCAGCCAGAGACTTCAAGACAGCACGATCCGACCAGGTACACACCCAGACCAGAGTCTTCTCCCAACACCAAAATTTCACAACTCAAACTCTTCTAATCAAGCCCCTCCCATCGGTGATGTTACGCCAATCACAAATTTTGCTTAATGGTCGAACCAATGGAATACAAGAGCTATTGTTCAACACGCCAGGCTCCTTAAACACGAAAAAGTCCAATGTTGCATTCTGCACGTACTCCAGCATTTCTCAGATATCCATAGAGTTTGCGGACCATCGGAACGAATCTGCAGACGCTGAAATGACTTCACTGTCGACGAGACGCCAGCCTCCCATTGCGAGAGCGCCGCTCTAACTTCCCCAGAAATCACCTCTGGCAATTTACACAAACATTCGCAGACGCCCGCCACCGGTCTTCCATAAACTCGGGCGCACGTGCAGACCAGAACGACGCCAAATTTTACTGCCTCTGTTCATTGTACTCCAATGCCCTTCCGGTGCGTCGTGACCGGAGAGCCTCCCTACACAAAACAGCACCGTAGCGGCAAACAAACTACCTGGCCCCAGGTCAGCCACAGGCGTTTCCAGCCCAAATATAAACGTCCGCCAGCAGACGGAGTGGTTTCACCACGGGTGGTGGCGGCCAATGCTCGCCCTCCAGTCTGTGTCAGCAGAATGCTTTGGAAGCTACATCAGAGAACTCGCCGCCAGCAACCCCCGCCCCCTCACAGAACCTGAGAAGTGCCGGTCTGCTGGTGTTGGCATCGCCTTCCGCCTCGGAAGACAATTATCCCATCGGCGATACAATAATCAAAAACAGAGTAATACTCCCAGTGAACAGTAATTTACCTCCCAAACTCCTCTGATAATTACAAGAAAAATGAAAGATATTGAATATAAACAAGATAGTACTATTGATATCCTTCCGAAATAAATCCAGGCAATAGTGTCCAAATAATATGGAGAAAATAATTCTGAAATAGGACCACCACCACTTAAAGTAAATGGAATATAAAGAGACATAAATTTCTATTATGACCACTTCTTAGTATGACAGCTGTGACGTTATAACAACGTGCAACACCGTCTGGAGCGCAAAGCGCGCTGGTTTGACAGCGGAGAGCGTCGAACAGGCAATCGGCCGCGGCGAGGAGGTGAGCTCTGCCGGGTTTCCCGTCAACGGGGCGGGCCGTGAGCATGAGGCGATGGGAGGCGCAGCTTCGCTTTGGCGGGACGCGTGCAAATGGAAAGCACGCGGCGGTCGTCATGTCGAGTCCAACTGCCAACTTTCCCGCCGAAAAACGGCACTGCCTTTAATATTACATACTACGCAGACACTATTAGAGTTACAGAGTAGAACGTAGTAACAAATGAATGAGGAGATCAATATGATTCGGATGATGTGTTGACATCATTACATTAATTTTATATCAAAAGTAATACAAAAAACTATTATTCATTCACTTGGTAAAATCCAGAAGCTAAACTAATTGAATTACAGTAACGAGCGAGGGCTCAAATGAAAGGTCTCATCAAGACGCAAAGTTTGGTATACCCATATTATCTGCAACATTTATATTGCCCATAATAATGCAGTTTTTAGGAGGAACAATAGTGATTTGTTTATAACAATTAATACAAGACAGAAACACAAACATATAGGCAGTGATAAGTTGCAGGTATCTCAAACACACACAATGACCTGATTATATACATGTTATACCCTCCCCCTTCGTCCATACGAAACTCTTTATACCTCTGTGTATCTCCAGCTCCTCTATAACTGTGCATATCCTCAGCACGCATTCCCGGTTTATCATGTCCACCCCGTCTCTGTGTCATCTTCTTCCTCCTCCTATTTAACCTAAAGCCTTTGACTATTACAGTGGTGTTCTGTCGCCCACCCAACCTACACAACAATCCATCCCTATGCCACTCGCCAATTCCAATCACAACACCTTACCATAGAGAAGACACCGATGCAAAACCACCCCAATCCACCCACCCAGCACTTCCTATTCCATTCCTTTCACAGGCTTATCCTACCACATCAGAGGTCGGAACATCTGTGAAAGCAGCCATCTCATTTATCAACTCTGCTACAATCATTGCACAGCGTTTTATATTGGTATGAGGACGAACCAGCTACCCGTCAGGATTAATGGCCACTGCCAAAGTGTGGCGAAAACCAAGGTGGATCACCCTGTGTCACAGCATGAAGCTAAACACAGATCTCTGGACGTCAGTGGTTGCTTCACTAACCGAGCCATCTGCATCCTCCCCTCTACCACCAGCCATTCTGAACTGCGCAGTCCCTTCAACACATTCTACGGTCCCACAACCATCCCTACACAATATGCCTACATCTCCCTTTCCCTTCCTTACGTATTTATTGTCCTGAATCTCTCAAATTCACGTCTTCCTTGCAACTGTGTGTCGCCCCTAACGATAGTCCTTAGTTACTTTAAAAAAAAAAAAATCTGTTTTCTCCTGTTTTTTCACCTACTTTTTCCTTATTATTTTTGTCGTTTCGATACCCCACACACCCTGCTCACACTTCTCTACACCTCCCTTTTATCCTTTCCCATCCCTTCCCTTCACTTTATTGAATAGCACAACTAAAAATTCCTGTCAATCACAGCCTTTACAATCCATCATGCAACGCGGAACTTTCCATCCCCACCCTTAGCCGTCATTCTGCCCCCTTGACTCTTCACCCACAGTCAGGATGCTTGTAGCGCTGGAGGGGCCGAACATGGTATTTGTGTGCGTTTATAGTTGTGTGAGTGATTGTGTGAATATAGCGTTCCTTTTTCTGATGAAGGTCATGGCCAAAAATTTAAGTTGCGTGAATGTGTCTATGTTTCGTGCCTGTCAACAGCTCAGCCTTCTTCAGGGTGAGCTTTTATCTATCTTCATTATTCATGCTAGGTTCAAAATTGTTATAGGCCTATCTACAAAAGATTTTGACCGATTACTTTGAAATTTTCTTACAACGATGCAATGCGATATACAGGGTGTCCCACTCTTTCACTCCAGATATCGCTGAAACTACAAGAGATATTGAAAAACTATTTTCATGGTCAGGAACATACGGCAGAGGTTTATGAAAGTAGGTACTATGAGACGCCCTAAAACGTAAAGAAATATTATTTTCAACGCAAACTTACGATTTTTTTAAATATATACCTCCTATTATTTCTCTAGAAATCGATAGCGTGAAAAAATCACAAGAAGAATGGCGTTGGTTGCATAGCGATTAGTCATTTACATCCGGAGAAACTGCGAAGCGAAGTTGACGTTTGAAACACATGAGGCGCGTTGCTAACGCGTGTCCGGGGCTCAAGCGAGACTCACGGTTGAGTCTCGGCACGCGCTAGCCGAGCGCTTCATGTATTTCAAACGTCCGCTTCGCAGTTGCTCCGGATGTAAATGACTCATCGCGATGCAACCAACGCCATTCTTCTTGTGATTTTTCATGCTACTGATTGCTTAAGAAATAATATGTGGTACCCATTTAAAAAACATAAGTTTGCGTTGAAAATAATATTTCTTTACGTTTTAGACTGTCTCGTAGTACGTACTTTCATAAGCCCCTGCCGTACGTTCATGACCATGAAAGTGGTTTTTCAGTATCTATTGTAGTTTCAAAGATATATGGGGTGAAACAGTTCAGTGGGACACCCTGTATATAGTCCACCTGTTTTTAATATGTGTCATACATGCGCGCGTGGGATTACTAATATGTCGAGAACATCAGGAATGACAGATTTGTTGACGTTGGTGTACTGCACTTCGTGCCGGACGCACTATGTTCCATAATGGTGAATCAAGTTGCAGACCGCGGAAGCAGGACGGAAGATTTGTGTTTGTCTTGTCGGCAACTAGGTCATTAGAGACGGAAGTTGCACACCATTTGTTTGAATTATAAAATTCATTCAAAAGAGAGCGAAGTGGCCAGACAGAATGTTGGGTGCCGTAACTTCTTCTGTCCGACGTCCTAAATAACACCAGCATAGGAGCAACACAGGCGTTTCCTTAGCACAAATTGCAGAGGTAGACTAGGGGGGGGGGGGGCGGACCGCCCGGGGCTTCCAGTCTTTGGGAGGATCTCCAAATACCTGGAAAGCAAGATTTATTTTTTATTTTTTATTTTATTTTATTTTATTTATTTCTGCTGGTGCCTCCAAATCTCGAAAGCTATTTTTCATACTGTCACGTGACTCTCGTCCTCGGGGGGGGGGGGGGGTGGGGAATCCAATTCTTTTTTATAGTAATAAATGTAACTCCATACGGGCGCGGGGGTGGGGGGGGGGCTCATCTTCTTTCGCCAACGCCCTCGCCGTCCAATAGCCTTAGTCCGCCGCTGACAAACTGAATAAAGTGAGATATTCCTAAACACCACATTCTGGAGAGTAAATATGGGTTCTTTATGTGAAATCCAAAACAAGACGACAATTTATGGAATGGGGTGACTACATCTTCCCCCGCAATATGTCTCCACACTTTTTTTTTTACGCATAAGTTCATGGCATCTGTCTTTTGAGACGAGAAATGTGCTTTGTAAGTGGATATCACGTCACGAGGATCAGCAATAAACGCGGAATTGCATTGTCAGATGAGAGCAATTCAGTATAAACAACGTTGCATGCATGATGATTTCCGGCATTGTTTTCATCCGTGACAATTCTTGGCCGCTTAATGCCGTGACCAATAAAATCCCTTTGCCACGGATCCCGTGTAAGATCGCACTGATCTTAAAATTCTAACTCGGCTCCTAGCGACATCTATTTCCACACACGGAAAATGGCTGTTATCGCAACGATTTCAAACGGATGAGGAGCTCAAGGAAGGCTTCATGGGTGGCTATACGGACAGATGGCAGAGTTTCATGCAGAAACGATTTCGAAGCTAGAGCATGGCATGACAAATGTGTAAATGTTTCTATGTTGAAAAATAGCTGGAAGGATGTACGGTTCACTCACACATAATAAGAATCCCCAAAGTAAAATTTCTTAAGATGGTGTACTTTCCGAAAACCCCTGGTATAGTGTCAGAGAAAAAAATCGTACTGACGTGTTTTACGGCCCACTTTAGATTTGTAGTTTTATAAGTTTTGCAAACATTTTGGACCAAAATAATGAACTAAATAATAAAAAATTCATTAATAACAGTGTCTGAAACCCTTTTAGGAAAAAAAAAAAAAAAAAATAGGTAGGGGCGGGTTCCGAACCACTGACCTTCATCGTCAGAGTCCAACGCTTTGCCCACTACGCAATGGGTAACAGTCTGAATATCTGTTCTTTAATTTTGTACTATTAATGGCAGTTGTTAACTGATGCTAATATGGCATTTGTATACACTAGATTATCATTTATCGAACAAAGAACGATGCGTTTTTCTTAATTCTTCAGTGCGCCATTGCATGAAATGACAACGTGGTAAGTGTAATAATCAAATACGCAACGCAAGATGGCGTATGCCACAGAGAGTTCTGGGTTAGGAATGTCGCGTGACATCTGAGAACGGCTGGTTTTCGTTAATTCAATGGAGGGTGTCAAAACTCTGTTATTTTTGCATATACAAGGTGTTTCACTAATTGTGTTTGCCTCTGTAACTCATAAAATAATAGGTGACGAGAAATTTTAATGCGGTAGGTCAACACAAGAAATGTTACACTTTCTGCGGAGCTATGAATATTGTTTATTGTATCTTTTCCAAAGAGTTACAGCACAAAGATATATTTTTTAAATGGAACAATAGTCTTTTCTATCGTGCATTGGATTCGTTGAAACTAGCTGCGTCCAAATCAATTTAAACTACATTCCTATCTCTGTTAGTGTGGGAGCTACAATCCTTCAAAGTTTCAGGGGCAGATACCACACGCTGTACATAATGCAATGCGCCTTCTAAATGTGGTGCGAGAAGCTTTCTCGATGCGCTGTTAGACCGCCGACTGTCGCCGCACACGGCCGTATACCCGGCAGTTGGAGCCACACAAAGAACCGGGGCTCAATATTCCACAGTTAATGACAACGGATGACTGCTTCAGTGGCATCTTTCGGCACTCGCCGAGCATCAGCAACATGTCAACGTACTCATTGTTCGTGTGTGCCATCGTCATCCATTGTCAGTAACTGTGGTATATTGAGCCCCGGTTGTTTGTGTGGCTCCAACTGTCGGGTATACGGCCGTGTGCGGCGACAGTCGGCAGTCTGACAGCGCATCGAGGAAGCTTCTTGCTCCGTGACACCGGCGACGTTACAACTCGGTCGCACCACATTTAGAAGGCGCATTGCATTATGCGCAGCGTTTGTGGTATCTGTCCCTGAAACTTTGAAGCGTTTTAGCTCCCAAACTAACCGTGATAGGAATGTAGTTTAAATTGATTTGGACGCAGCTAGTTTCACCAAATCCAATGCACGATAGAAAGAACTATTGTTCCATTTAAAAAATTATATCTTTGTGCTGTAACTCTTTGGAAAATGATACAATAAACCATGTTCATATCTCTGCAGAAAGTGTAACATTTCTTGTGTTGACCTACCGCATTAAAATTTCCTGTCACCTATTATTTTATAAGTTAGAGAGGCAAACACACTTAGTGAAACACCCTGTATCTCTCAAACGATACAAGATATGAATAAAAACAAAAGGGAACTAAGTTTTAGAGAATTTTCTCCGCTACAAATTCGTTTAATTAATTTTCGCGTCAGATGAACGGTTTATTTGCAATTAAAATTACATTACAAACTGCTTTTTTTTTGTATTACTAACGTATTTCTTGTCCGAAATATTTCAAAAAGCGAGGTTCTGATCTCTGGTAGCCAACATTATATTCGTAAAATTTGGTGCCGATCGGTTGAACGGTTCGACCTGAAAAGGGGGGAACACGTTACAGCCAGACATACATCGTCAAATTGCCATTATTTTTCAAATACCTCTGCAACAATGAAAGATATGAAAAAAAACATAATAGAGCGAAGTTGTAGAGAAATTTCCCCTCTACCAATTAGGCTATTCAATTTTCGTGTCAGATGAACGGTTCGTTTGCAATTACAATTATATTACAAACTGCTTTTTTTATACTACTACCGTATTTTTTGTCCGAAAAATTTGAAAAAGGGAGGTTATGGTATCTAGCGGCCTACAATTATGTCTGTAAAATTTGGTGCTGATTGATCAGTTGAACGGTTCGTCTTAAAAATAGGGAACACATTACGGACAGACAGACAGACATACATACATCCCAAAATCGCCGTTATTTTTGCAAATATCTCTGAAACGATACGAGATATGGAAAAAAACCTAAGAGAGTGAAGTTGTAGAGAAGTTTCTCCTCTACGAATTCTGTTATTCAATTTTCGTGTCAGATGAATGGTTAAGCCGTCATTTTCATTTAAATTTCGAGCTGTCAAAAGACGATCGCAAAGGCCCATCTTTTAGTGTTACTACCGTAACCTAAAGTGGGCCAATAATGAAGTGAAAGTGTAGAGTCACTTTAATCTCGTACAGCTACTTGCAAACGCTAGGTATGCCACTGAATAGAGCTACAAGTCTTTATGATGAGTACGAAACACTACCAGAGTGTGTTAGTGTGTAATGTCGTTAGCAGGTGATACTGTAGAAGATATCTCAAAATGTAATTTTACAAAATTTGCGGATAAGGTTTCTTACATGACAGTAAGGAAAATAGTTCATAATAATCTTCGAATATCTTTCTGTTTCGAGTTACTAATGGAAGGTGACGTTTAGCAGCTAACTGCCCTTATGAACGTACCTATCGGTTTCTGTATGGCTACGCCCGGGCGATCCCAACCTGTTGCACGCAAACATTGTAATAGATTCCAAGTCGAAGAAATGTTTTGATTTTCAATAATTCACGCAATTATTGATCGATTAAAATTTAAAAAATGGTATCCTATTCTACTTATAAAGAATTACAATCCTATGGAAATTTTGACAAAGCAAGCACTACAATCAGAAATTGCGTGATTGTCTGATGGCGCTCAAAAGTGACGGATTTGTTTTACCATAACCAGAAAATGGTAACAGTTACATCCAGCAGACTTCATATCTAATTTTAAATCTTTATGTAATGTTTTCCGCTCGTACATCCCAGAAAAAGATGAAAAAGTTCATTGCTCACGTATTTTCGTTGTTCATGCCGTCAAACATCAGCATGGAGCATGACGTAGTTTAGGAAATATGACATGACACAGGTAAACACTACTTCTTAATGTGACGTGTACTGAGACTTCAGCATCAATAGGACCGTTTTAATTTACAACTTCTTTTTTTTAATTTTACAGACTTCCACATATGGCACTGAATCCAAATGTTCAATTACGTCATGGTGCGACACCCAGGTCGAAAGATATAAAGTCATAAATGAAGAGATACACTATAATTATTCTATATTCATCCAATGTTCTGTAATGAGAGCAGTAGCAATAGACTTTAAGCGAAACGTCAGTTTCCTAAATTATATTCTTGAAGTTGTCTATTTTGCGCATAAACAATGTATCAGGTAAGTAGATGAGTAAAAGAGTTCGGCGACGGTTATTTTTAAAGTAGGATAAGTTATTTGTAATGCAGAAAGAGTAACTGCATTAAAGACCGTAGAGTGGATAACAAAGTACAATTTGCACATCTTTTACTTTTCAAAATAGTCGCCATGAAAATTTAAAAGACGGTCGCGGTGGCCAAGCGGTCAGCGGCGCGCCTGTCACGGTCTGCACGGCCACTACGGTCGGGGGTTCTAATCCCCCCTCGGGCATAGATATTTGTGCCGTCATTAGTATTAGCTAGTTCATAAGTAGTTTGTAAGCTTAGGGACTGATGACCCCGTACTTACGTCCCATAAGTTCTACAAACATTTGAACATTTTTAAAATTTAAATATTTTCCAAGTCGTGGCAACACCTGTTGCACCCCAGCCAAAAGAACTCTTCCGCCTGAACCGTTAGATTTTTTACGATGAAGTTTGTCAGTGACAATGTAATAAATTACTGATCTTGGGACGTTGAAATTCATGATGCAGCTCTTCAGTAGAGAAGCGCCTGGTTCGACGAATTGCTTTATTAGCTTCTTGTGTCAGGTCTTCGCTGAACACAGTAGGTCGTCCAATTGAAAGTAGCGCTTATTGACGAGTTGCAACAGAAATTTCCACAAGTTTGAAGTCATTAGTTTATCACATACCTACTGACAAACACCATATGCGACGTTCAATGGTAGATTTATTTGATACTTATTGTACTTTGTGATACATTTTACGATCATAGCCGGCCGCGGTGGCCGAGGTGACTGAGGCACTCCAGTCACGGTCAGCACGGCCACTACGGTTGGGGGTTCGAATCCCCCTTCGGGCATGGATATTTGTGCCGTCCTAGTTTCTAAGTAGTTCATAAGTAGTTTGGAAGTTTAGGGACTGATGACCCCGTAGTTAAGTCCCATAAGCTTAACAAACATTTGAACATTTTTTTACGATCATAAATATTTTCTTACCCCATTAAAAATAGGTTGTACCTTCAAACTGTTCGTATAAGTGGGAATTCGTTTCTGGGTAGAATCGGGAATATTAGTAATTATATCCTCGATAACTTTATATTGTCTCTCATCTACTTCTGGAATGTGTACCTGTACTAGTGGTTAGGTAATGGCTTACAGATTATTTGAAAGCTTTCAGTTCTCACATTGTAGGACATTCATTTCGGGATCTGACAGGAGTGTTATATCCGGCCAAGCGAATGACAACGGACACATTGCTACACGAATCTATCGGACGATTTTTCGTACTAGACGCAAAAATTCTCCAAACGTAGGTGCCGTTGTAGCGACGGATTCGTAGCACCACATTCATTGATCGAAGAAGACGAAGTGCTGCTCGTTTGCCAGACAACCATTGTTCTGTCGACGAACCAGGTGTCAGCTCAAGACGAATGCTCCAGGGATTTGGTACATCCATGTTCAGGATGAAAGATACTTCACAATCAACTCATGCATCCATGTCGCCTCCACGTATGCAGGGCTTTCCTCCTATCGACCACCCACCTCGGGGCAGTTTCTGTCGATGGCGTGCTGCAAAAACTGGCAATCTGTTAGAGTACCCTCATTTCTTTTTACAGGTGACGTAACGCTTAGAGGAGATGGTATAACAAACTTCCATAACTAACGGTAAAGGTCGACTGCAATCCTCATTTTACAGGAAATGCTAGACTTTACTATCATTTTAAGAATAACATATAGGCTGTAATTGGGCCACAGGCCTCACAGCTTGTCACCTAGGTTGTGCCTACAGAGGCTTCATTCAGAACGTCGTACAAGAACTAGTAAAGACATGCCCCTTCAAGTGTAATATGTGGCAGAATGAAATTTCATTCTTGGAACACCCGGCAGTCTGTGGCTAAGCTACGTTTTCACAGTATCCTTTTACCCAGGAGTGCCAGTCCTGTACGGATCGAAGGACAACGTCTGTGAAATCAGAATGAAACTTTCACTCTGCAGCGGAGTGTGCGCTGATATGAAACTTCCTGGCAGATTAAAATTGTGTACCGGAACCGGGACTCGAACCTGGGACCTTTGCCTTTCGCGGGCAAGCGCACTACCGACTATGCTATCCCGACACGGTTCACGATGCCGCCTCAAAACTCTACTTCCGCCAGTACCTCGCCTCCTACTTTCCAGTCGTGTCAGGATAACACAGTCGGTAGTGCGCTTGCCCGCGAAAGGCAAAGGTCCCAGGTTCGAGTCCCGGTTCCGGCACACAATTTTAAGCTGCCAGGAAGTTTCAACGTCTGTGAAGTTTGGCACGAGACGAGGTACGTCTATTGGCGGAAGTAAAGCCGTGAGGACAGGCTGTCATGCGTACCTGGGTAGCACAGTAGGTAGAGTCCTTACCAGGTTCTGGATTTGAATACCGGTTCAGCACATAGTTTTAACCATTTAGTGAGCAGTGGGAACCGTTGTTCCCACTTATTTGTTTTCGCTATAACTTAAAGTTGTGCTAGTATCTCTTTTAGAGTGTGCTAACAACATATAGCTTGTGAACAAGCGCGCGAGAGAGGTTTTATTTCTACATTGTTTGTTAGTGCATGCAGAGGCGCAGTTTTTGCGGGAAGACAAGACACTGTTTCGATCATAACACTTTTTTTTTTTTTTGTGTGCTTTCCTTTTGCGTCTGAAGTGACTTGTGTTGTATTTGTCTACTTTGATATTTACGGCGGAGATAGTATTTATGTACATTTGCTGGATATCAATGAAAGTTGCATAAATATTACAAGGTAAGTTAGTGGGAACTATGTTTCCCAATGAACATGTATGAAGTGCATGGCTGTGTAATCGGCATTGTAGTTATTATTTGTTTTTATTGTTTAAAATTCCTGGATTCATGCTAGGAGAGGTTTTGAGAATTTTGTACACTTTACCAGAAGATGTAGGAGCTTCAGATGTCGATGCTGACTCTGATTAAGATTTTGAGTCACCAAATACTTCGCAGATTTTGAACAAAAGATGGAAGCAGAAGTGAAGTATTCTGTCTATTGGCTGTGGCAGAGTACAATAAAATAATGTGAAGAGTGGATCGATTTGATGAGCAGCGAAAACGGTATGCTGTAGGTCGTCGTTCATGGAAATAGTGGCAGAGACTTTCTTTCTTGTATATTTGGCAGTTGTCAATGTGTAAATTATGTGGAAGTTACAGAAGCAGATCAGCTAACATTTAGGTTACATTTGGCAAGGCAGCTCATCTGCGGCTTCTCGAGTCATGAGCGAAGAGGAAGCCCGTTCATTTTCAGACACCAAAAGAGGCTTGTATGGAGTTCCATATGAAGTTCGCCTGGCGAAAGTTGGAAATCATTTGACAACAAAAGGTACTGCAATCAGAAGGGGCCGCTAATGTAACAACAAAAGAAAGAAAAGAGGACAAAAATAATGTGTAGCAACTCCCGTGTTTCTCTGTGTGTAGCACCATGCTTCTCTAAGTTCCAAAGTACGTCACGCTAGTGAACTCAATGTACAATATGAAGTAATATAAAAGTAAATCAAGTGTTTAGTATGCTTTTTGTACTAAAAAATAAAGGATATACATTTTTTTTAAATTATCAAGTCCACTTACTGCTCAGTTCGCTGGGCACAATAGTTCCCACTAATTTTTTTACACCCATAGGCTAAACCCTCACTTTCAAAATTTAAACTGTGATTTTATGTATTGCTTCTTAGCCCAATATAGTATTCATAAAAATTATACAACTTCTGGAAATAATTTGGTCACTAAAGGTTTAAATTGACATGATGGGTCTCCGGTACATGTTAGTGTTTGACGCTCTGGTTTGCATCGATAATGACGATTTGAAAGGCAGAGCAAGACTAATTCCGTGACACAGACGTCTTCCTGACCTTAAGCCTCTGAGTGCTGTATAAACGTTTAGTCCATGCAGCACTCCACCCGGATGCAGACACTTTTTATCAACGTTTCGCGTAAACCTGGATACCATTTGACACCATGAGGAAGAATTTCAAAGGCGAGCGACAGTCCGTAATTGGACGAGTGTGAGTGTATTTAGAAGCAAGAAGAGGACATATAGAGAAGTTTTTGTGAGACCCAGTGAACCAAATTGTTAGTTTTGATTTATACAACACTGACTTTTCGGACATATTCTCATAGGACTTTTTTGTTTTCGTACATGGAACTGTTATATGTTATAACCCCATTTTCAAAGAAAGCAGGCCCAGACAGGTCTGAAAACTACAGAACCATCGGTTCAATAAGTCTTGGTTGTAAAATATTAACAGGAATTATTTATAGAAGGATGGAAAAGCTGGTAGAAGCCGACCTCGGGGAAGATCAATTTGGGTTCAGGAGAAATGTAGGAACACGGGAGGCAATAATCACTTTACAGCTTATCATGGAAGAAAAGGCAAACCTACATTTCTAGCTTTTGTAGATTTGGAGAAGGCTTTTGACAATGTTGATTGGAATAAACTCTTTCAAGTTCTGAACAAAACAGGAGTAAAATATAAAGAGATTAAGGTTATTTACAGATTGTACAAAAACCAGACAGCGGTTTACAGAGTTGAAGGACATGAAAGGAATGCAGTGGTTGGGAAGAGAGTAAGACAGAGTTGTAGCCTTTCTCAAATGTTATTCAATTTCTACATTGAGCAAGGTATAAAGGAAAGCAAGGAGATATTTGGAGAAGGAATTAAAGTTCAGGGTGAAGAAATAAGAACATTGCGTTTTGCCGATGACATATTAATTCTGTCAAAGACAGCAAAGGATCTGGAAGAGCAGTTGAACGGAATGGACAATGTGATGAAAGGTGCATATAACATGAACATTAGCAAGAGCAAAACTAGGGTAATGGAGTGCAGTCTAAGAAAATCAGGTGATGCTGAAGGCATTAGATTAGGTAATGAAATAATAAAGGAGGTAGATAAGTTTTGTGACTTGTGCAGTAAAATAACAAGAGGATATAACAGAGGATAACAGAGGATATAAAATGCAGAATGGCAATGGGTAGAAAAGCTTTCTTGAAAAAAGAATATTGATTTAAGCCTAAGGAAGTCGTTTCTGAAGGCATTTATGTGGAGTGTTGCATTGTATGGGTGTTTAGCATGGACGATAAACAGTGCGGACAGGAAGAGGATAGAGGCTTTTGGAATGTGGTGCTACAGAAGAATGCTGAAGATTATGTAGGTGGATTGCATAAATAATGAAGAGGTGCTGAATAGAATTGGGTAGAAAAGGAATTTCTAGCATACCTTGACTAAAAGAAGGGATAGACTGATAGGACACATTTTTAGACACAAAGAATCGTGAATTTAGCGTTGGAGGGAAGTGTGGGGGGGGGGGGCAAAAATCGCAGAGAGAGACTAAGGAATGAATACAGTAATCAGATTCAAATGGATGTAGGGTGCAAGTCTTATGAGGATATGAAGATGCTTGCTCAGAATAGAGTAGGGTGGAGAGCTGCATCAAACCAGTCTCTGGACTGAAGACCACAACAACAACAACATATGGAACTGCTCCCAAACTATTTCTTAAGCAACCTGTATGAAGGTCAAGGCAGAAGGTTTCGTTATGTCATGGTCAGGAAACCTGTCTGGCAACGTTTATCACAGCACTTGAAAATGGCCTAACGCCGAATCCAGGTTGTGACAAAAAAAAAAAAAAAAAAAAAAAAAAAAAAAAAAAAAAAAAAAAAAAAAAAAATGCTATTGTGTTATTAAGGAAGCAATTGAGAGATAACAAACAAATCGTCTTATAAATAGATAAGGAGGTTTCTTCTCTAAATCTATGTGTAATTCTACTCTCTGTTTACAAAACCAGAGGGACAAATTTAATGCCGCCGCAACCTTTGGTTACTGACATTTCGTAATGATACTTCTGACATATATCGTCTTTGTTTGAGTGACGGTGCTGTATCTTCCTTACTCGTTGTGTGGCATGTTCCCTATTTTCATTTTGTGTTCATTATGTGTCTCTGCAGTAACCTTGAAAATGGCTAGCTGTAGTTTTTCGAAGAGCAAGCACCATGTAATGGGCAGTCTTGCCAATGTATTTAGGCCTGAAGTGGGTGCAGTGGGCAGTGTTATCTGACTTGCAAAGATATTTTTAAAGTTGTCTCTAATTTGAAAATACTGATGTAAATTCACATCAACCCAAACGCTGCAGTTTCATTTCCTTTGCTCGTCCCCAACTCGGTACGTGACATCTTTATTAGGCACTGCTGAAAACTCTATCAAAGCTCTACCAGTGTGATACTATATTCTTTTCGAAAATGAAATGAAGACTCCATTAGGAGCAGTATGCAACAAGACCATAAAATGACAAATATTAAAAGAATTTTCAGCATTGGCCGTAAATTATCATTTATTTACTGCAAATTCATTTCGACTATGGAATAGTCATTTTCAGTGCAACATGCACAATCGAGTTGATACATATCTGGTGTTACATGTCAAGCCCCGAGGCATAGCTACAAAATATGTAAGATATTCGAGAGTGCCCAATCATGACTGAGTAGCTGTGCCATGGGGCTTGACATGTAACAATAGATAAGTACCAATTCGATTGTGCATGCTGCACTGAAAATGACTGTTGCATAGGCCCAATCGATTTGCAATAAATATTTGGTAATTTACGACCAATGCTGAAAATTCTTTTAATAATTTTCTAAAATGCTGCCTTTGACCACGCGGGCATTCCGCGCGACTACGTGTGAGACTATTACTTGTATATTACGAACGAGCGCGGTAACACATTGGTAGACTCACAGACTATGAATGTAAAGGTCGCGGGTTCGAATCCCGCCGTGTCCTATCTGTCAGGCTCCGCTTTTGTCACCTTTGGTAATGTCGCTGGTGATAAAAAAGTCGCGTAGCAGCGTCGTTCAGATTCCACGTCAAACTGTAGGTCCACCCCCCATAACTGGCTGGGTAAGTCAGTTCCAAGGTCGGCGGAAGACAATGGCATACCACCTCCAAACAGGACTAAGCGTATTAAAGCACTGTGGTGTTCAAATCAACCCTAGAATAGTTGACTTCTTTACCTTTCAACCAACGCGATGATGGGCTGTCACGAAATAGCCATTTTTATTGCAGAATCAGAATTAACTGGTGGTTCGAATCCAGTCGCCACGTTATGAAACAGTAAACGTGATTTATAGTGCTATAGTGTTTCCAGCTACCTCCACACCGCTGTCATACTTGGATCTACCCATTCGATTATAAAAAATATTAATGTTGCCACACGAGATTCACGCACGGAAAGAGGTGTCGCAGTGTTAACACACTGGATTCGCATTTGGAGGAACGGGGTCCGAAACCCGCATCAGACCCTCCTGATTTAGGTTCCTTCTAAGGGCACCCCCGATTTTCTTCCCCGACAGTTTCTGAACGCCTTCTCCGTCTAATGATCACGACGTCGACGGGAGTTTAAATCAAATCCTACCTCTTCCTTCAAAATGTTCAAATGTTTGTAAATCTATCGGACCAAACGGCATGGTATCAGTCCGTAGCTTACAAACTACTTAAACCTAGGTAAACTAACCTTAGGACAAACACACACACCCATGCCCCAGGGAGGACTCGCACCTCCACGGCGAGCAACCTCGCGCTCCGCAGCGACACGCTTTAGACCGCTCGGCTACTCCACCGCGGCTACCTCTTCCTATATATATATATTTTTTTTCTGTGACATCCGCGCGAATACATTATTACAAATTTTACCTTAAAAAAAATTCCACTCGTAACTTCACAGAAAAGACACTTACGCAACCGAGTTGCTAATTACAAAATGTACCTAAAAGGAACAAATAATTTCATCACTATCTTTTGCTCTCTCTCCTCCATTGTCACTAAGCTTCGTACATCACTTCTTCGTTATTTTTTATTGCCACTTCCTGAACGAATTACTAACACTTCTCAACGGATCTCATGCGGTATATAACATGATACTTCTCAACGGATTTCCTACGGTATATAACATCACATGACACTTCCCAACGAATTTCCTGCGGTATATATAACGTAACCATCTATCACAAGGCAATAATCGGAACACTCGAACACACTGCTTACTTTCTCCTAAACATTGAAGTACATATTTTTCTTACTTGTAACTGCGAAAGAAAGTAGTCTGACCTGTGATGCAACGATGTTTGATTTGTTTGCGTTCCTCAATCAGTTCAAGGACGGCAGGGAAGATTGTATCCCAGCACACAAAAGCTTTTCCTCCCTTGAATGTTTTTCTCTGTATGTAGTATTTACGACCCCGTGGAGTGGCCGAGCGCTCTATACACAACAATGGACTGTTTTATTTTATTTGTCAGTGAAAGTTTATCATAGAATATTAAATCTGAATCCTCTTAAACATTATAGTGCCACCCAGTACTAAATACTATCATTTTCGCTATCCTTAATAAAGATTAGTAGCTGGAGATGTCTCCCTCGTTCCCTGAATACCAAACATCCCCGTCGACTTACCCATTCATTTTAAGCGACTTCACTTGCTAATCAATGTTTAGTTTGTGATAAAAATAAACATTGTTTCTGGAAGACAGAGACGGGCCCGAATGTACATGAACAGAACTGATGAGGGTAAGAGATAGATGGGATTAGGTGATACACACAGAGTTGTAAAAGGAGGAAGGGTTGGTAAATGAGGCAGGAAGAAGTTGTAAGGTGGTGAAAATGGGTTTAGAAGTGAGGCAGCATGTATACACAATTGCAGAACATAGGAAGTATTGTCGGATTAGGTTGTGGTCTTACAAGACACCCTTGGATTAAACTCGAACGGAATGCACGTTCCCGAGGATTGCTCAATGGGAGAGCCGTCCACAACTCCCGGTGTATAATTAAGCCGTGATTTATTGTAACTACTGACCATAGTCTCAAGTGTCGAGTATGGCTCTATGGTGGTAGTTCGTGTGTTGTGGACAGTGATACCCTGATCAATAAATTCTCGGTACACCTTGCGCACAATTATTTCTTAAAATTATGTCAAAATCAATTTCCCATTCGTCCGTCACCACCAATCATACACACAACGGCGTCAGCTTTCGACCGTTTTATATAAGACCTCTGACAAATTGAATAATGAAGATAGCAAGGTCGATGGGGCAACACGGGCGAATCACAGCGCCGCACCTACATAGCGGCCAGTTGCGAGGGTGAAGATCGGGGTGAGAGTTTAAAATAGGGAAAGATTAATTTTTAAAACTCACAACCACCAACTGCGAACCAAATTCCTAAACATGCAAAAACACTGGAACTGTGATTGCGACTGTTTGACTCGTTTTCTAGGGGATGATATCACACATTCGCAGCTTTCCTTCCCTGCATATGATTAACAAAAAATTTCATAATAAACTATGTTCATGAGAGAAAAGGGTGTACTAACTACTATTTCTGAAAACACGTGAAAGTTCACTTTATGTTGTTTATTACACCATATTAAAACCCTGTCGCTGATACGTCTGTACCTCGACACAGTTATCAAATTAAGCTATAGCTCGTGAGCCCCCAGACAAAATGAATATTTGTCGCAAATTGTTTTCACACCATGTGCCTGTTACAAACACCGTTTATGTTCATGCCTATGCGACGACACATGTTACATTAACAAAACACAGTCACTTTTAGTGCGATGCACACCTTGTTCCACCGGCTAAATATTCACAACACACAGTAGCACTTGATACAACTTGGAGCAGTCTACGACGAGCAACCACAATAGGCACAAAAATCTATAGTCTCCACCTGGAGATCCACATGCCGACTGCCGTAGAGCGACGCCGCCCGGCCAGCTACACCACGTGCTCCCGACTCGTCACTTCCTGCCCGCGCGCGTGCTCGCGCGCCAAAAGCCCAACTGCCGGGTTTTTCCATACGTCATCAAATTCCCCATGTGAGTTGTTCTAACCGACTTGCCAACGTACAGCGCTCAGCCAATACATTTCTAAAACTTTACTTAAAATCAAAATAATTACACTACACATTAAACAAATTTCTTATTATGTTTTATATTGGTATAAACATCCTTTGCACTATTTATTACAATCGTGCAATTTCTTATATCACAGATAAGTGATTTAACTGAATATTTCAAGATAAAATACACAAGATTAATTGAAAATAAAATGAGAAATAGTTAATATATTACTTTTATAAACAAAAATTGCCATGCTAGTTGTGTAACTATCTTGTATTCATTGGTAATTTATTACTTTTCATTGTAAATTAAACATATTACGCCAGATGTGACTATATCAGCTAATGTATTGTTTATTTGTCAACAGGCTATTTTGTAATGAGGGCCTTAAAGGTTCCTGACTGCATCGAATTACTTCAAATGCCAGTAGTATTACAATATTTTATTTCACGCTGTGCACTGCACTGTGCCTGGCACTCGCCATTGTCCCTCTCTCCCCTCACCGGAAACGAACCTGAAAAATCCTAAGCTGGAACAAGCCACCAACGTCGGCCTGCTCGCTGGCCTCTCGTCAGCTACAAGCACACAGCAAATCTCAGCGTGGAGAATTTCTACCTGTGGCCTAACTGCGTACATACATTGCGTACATACATTGCTACCGTAATTAATAAGATTAAAATTGTGTAACATTTAGTGCATTGGCAAGGTCAATGTTTGCAGTGAACATCATACTGTTTAATTTCAAATGCTATTAATTACCAATATTTCTATTGGGAGGTAATCTCACACAGTGTTGACAATCTGCCGACTAACGAACTTCAGTTGATCATCGGGTGTGTTCCATGTTAGACCTGTTGCACAAAGTGATGATTTACTGCGTTGGTTCTGAACTGAGAACAGGACAATGAACGAGCAAAGCATCTATTCAAAGTTTTGTTTTAAGCCTGCATGTTGGTGCGTGTTTATGGGGATCAAGCACCGACCATGAAATGTTTGCGCGAATGGTTCTCCCGTTTTCGACGAGGTCGGGGAATCGTTTCTGACAATCCCCGTAGCAGACGACCGGCGACCGTCGTCAGTGACTAAATCACTGAGAAAGTGACAGTGCTCATATTAGTGGATGAATCGTTGATTAACCGTGAATCCGTACGACAAATCATTACCCAGAAGGTGCGGAAGAGAAGAAATCGCACTGACGTGTTTTACGGCCCACTTTAGATTTGTTGTTTTATAAGTTTTGCAAACATTTTGAACCAAAATACTAATCTAAATAAAAATAAATTAATAAGAGTGTCTGAAACCCTTTTGGGAAAAAGAAGTAGGTATTGGCGGGTTTGGAACCACCGACCTTTCGCGCCACAGTCCAGCGCCTTGCCCACTACGCTAGGACTACAAATTAAAACAGGAGCTCTTGAATCTCATACTATTGATAGGCGTTGTTAACTGATGTTAATATGGCATTCGTAGACATTAGATTATCATTTATCGTTCGAAGAACGATGTGTGTGTGTGTGTTAATCCCTCAGTGTGCCATTGCTTTGAAATGACAACGTGTAAGTTACAATAAGAAAATCATCAAATACGCGAGGAATGTCACGTGAAATTTCCGAACGGTTGGTTTTTCGTTAATTCAATGGAGGGTGTCAAATCTCCGTTATTTTCGCAAATATGTCTCAAACGGTACGAGGTATGAAAAAAAAAAAAAAAAAAAACTTAAGGGAGCTAAGTTGTGATGAATTTTCTCCTCTACCAATCAGGTTATTCAATTTTCGTGTTAGATGAACGGTTCGTTTGCAATTACAATTATATTACAAACGTCTTTTTTTGGTTTTGTTACCGTATTTTTTGTCCGAAAAATTTGAAAAGGGAAACTATGGTCTCTGGTGGCCTACAATCATGTCTGTAAAATATGGAGCTGATCGGTTGTACAGTTCGTCTTAAAAACAGGGAACACGTTACGGACAGACAGACAGACAGACATCCCAAAATCGCCATTATTTTTGGAAATATCTTTGAAACGCTACGAGATATGAAAAAAAACATAAGAGAGAAAAGTTTTAGAGAATTTTCTCCTCTACAAATTCAGTTATTCAATTTGCGTGTCAGATGAATAGTTAAGCCGTTATTTCATTTAAATTTCGAGCTGCCAAAAGACGATCGCAAAGGCCCACTTTTAGTGTTATTACCGTAACCTAAAGTGGACCAAAACGTGTTGTCCTCACACGCCACATCACTTCACTGACGATCAGAAGTATGCACGTTTAGAGGTTTCACAGGATTTTCTAGAAAAGTGGGTGCGACACCCAATTTCTGGAACATTGTGAATGAAACCTGGGGTCTCCGGCACGGCTCTTAAGCGAAACGGCAAACCATGTCATGGCGTTCTCCGACACCACCTCGTCGGAAGAAGGTCAGAACCGAATATCATGGTCATCACCTTTTTCGATAGTCAAGGCATCTTCCACAAAGAATGACGTAGAACGCTGCAAGGTTCTTTGAAATTTTGCTTCGTTTCATGCAAAGTCTACGCAAGGTACGACCCAAAAACGCACAAGGTTCCTCTGTTAACGACAATGCTAGCCCACACACATCCGTTAGTTCCCGGCATAAAAAGGGTTTGTTGCACCTTGAACGTGCACTATATCGCCGGATTCCCAATTCTCCACGACTTCTACGTACTACTCAAACTCGCTGTGAAAGGAAAGAGATTTGGCGATATTCCTGACACCCAATGAAACGTGACAAGGCCTTTGATCTGCACCCCAAAGAAAGAATTCGTGTGAAGTTACCAGGACATGTATTGCAGAACTCACCGTTGCATAGTTGTGGGAGGTGACTGTTTGGAAGGGTATTAAGATAACTGTAGTTCATAATTCATGACATTAAGTGACATCACAGGTTGTGGAGGTGATCTGATAGATTAATATTCTTCAAAATTGAAAGGTCAAGATCTAAATATACTTATTTATTGAAACTTCCAGGCGGGTTAAAATTGTGTGCTGGAACCGGGACTCGAACATATGCCTTGTATGCTGTTAAAGATTTTAGTACAGTGTTTAAGAGAATATTCGTTTGTCTGCCCAATACTAGGGTAAATACACTCCTGGCCATTGAAATTGCTACACCACGAAGATGACGTGCTACAATGCGAAATTCAAGCGACAGGAAGAATTTGCTTTGATATGCAAATGATTAGCTTTTCAGAGCATTCCCACAAGGTTGGCGAAGGTGGCAACACCTACAACGTGCTGACATGAGGAAACTTTCCAACCGATTTCTCATACACAAACAGAAGTTGACCGGCGTTGCCTGGTGCAACGTTGTTGTGATGCCTCGTGTAAGGAGAAGATATGCGTGCCATCACGTTTCCGACTTTGAAAAACGTCTGATTGTAGCCTGTCGCGATTGCGGTTTATCGTTTCGCGACATTGCTGCTCGCGTTGGTCGCGATCCAATGACTGTTAGCAGAATATGGATTTGGTAGTTTCAGGAGGGCAATACGGAACGCCGTGCTGGATCTCAACGGCCTCGTATCACCAGCAGTCTAGATGATAGGCATCTTATCCGCATGGCTGTAACGGATCGTGCAGCCACATCTCGATCCCTTAGTCAACAGATGGGGACGTTTTCAATACAACAACCATCTGCACGAACCGTTCAACAACGTTTGCAGCAGCATGGACTATAAGTTCGGAGACCATGGCTGCGTTACCCTTGACACTGAATCAAAGACAAGAGCGCCTGCGATGGCGTACGGAACGACGAACCAGGGTCCACGAGTTGCAAAACGTCAATTTTTCGGATGAATCCAGGTTCTGTTCGCAGCATCATGGTGGTCGCATCCGTGTCTGACGACATAGAGGTGAAACGCACATTGGAAGCGAGTATTCGTCAACGAACTTATGACTGTAAAAGATCAAGAAGGCTTAAGACTTTAAAAAATATGAACCACAAAGGAGTTAAGAAATTACTCACTTATTAATAATCATTCAGGTATCGACGGAAGAAAAGTTAGGTAACAATTTTCTGCAACACAATTTCTCCGCGCTGATAGTAAGGGTAGAACTCAGGGGCATGTCGGTAAAAGTGCTTACATTATTTTTTTGATTTCTGTATAAAGTGTTTCCGGAGGAATACTACATATAACACGATATGGTTGCAATCAAAATTCCATATAACCTGTGACAAACTTTTATCGACTACAAAGATATAGTCGTTAGTATATAACCCAAACAAACTTAAAGTTGGAGTGATGTCCCTGCTGTTTTATCCCCCTAAAAGTCATCTTACCTCGTAGAAGCAAATTACTTAAATCAGTGGAAAATGAGTGCATTTTCACCGTTCTTCCGTTGGTATCTTTTGTACATCAGTATACTGAAATCAAAGCAGAATGTACTGCATGGTGTGAGGTTCTTATCAGGTGGGGAAAATCTTCAGGTGCTTGTAAACCTAAAGGACCACAAGCTTCTAAGGTCACCGGACTATAGCCATACAAATTACTTCAACTAACTTAAAATAATTTACGCTGAGGACAACTCACACACCCATGCCTGAGGGAGGACTCGAGCCTCCAGTGTAAGCGGCCGCGTAATCCATGACGTGTGGCCGTAAGCCGCCGGTTGAACTGGCGGAGAAACGGGTTGAAAGAAGAGCAGATCGTTTCGTACTACTCCACGTCAGGGGAGGGATGTCACGGAAATGACAGAACAGTCGGGGTTGGTATCACTACAACAACGGAGTAGTTTTATTGCAATAAGATCTCCTTACGAAATTTAGGACTTTCTCTCCCCAGACTGCGAAAATCTACTGTTGACTCCCACCTACCGTAGCCCGCTAGTATGCTCAAACACCCTCGGCACTTCTTACCTGCTCTTGTTGCGCTGTGTAGTTCAGCCGGTCGCCACTGAGCGCTGCCTGCAGACTGTTGCAGGCTACTACCGAGTGATGTGCTTATGGCGTTAAGAACGAAACTTCTTTCGTTCATTTGAGTTCAACAACTTCGGCTATTTCTAAGCTTCTTAAGCAAATAAAGCTATCTTCTTGAGCACAAGTACTAAGACTAATTTTCACATGGGAGCACTAAGAAGCATTGGTTGCTTTTTCCCCACAGCGTTCATTGGCGAAAAAACGGCAGTAGTTGCTTAATTGACTTCTCATTAGTTACTAAGCTACACAGCAATCCCGCAAGTAGCTTCTGCTTCAAATCTTAACTTTGTCAAAGGCACAGTTCCTATTTCTTGTCAAATATCCCTAACAATATGAGGACGAGTACGGGTACTGGACAAATTTAAAATAAAATCTCTGGCATATTACGAGGCTATATGGTCGTAGATGTGTAGTCTCGACGTATTTTTCTCGAAATAGCAGTACAAAGACCAGCACTTCACCATTTTTACTATTACTCACTTCCCATATACCTGACGTTTCTAAAAAGAAGACTCCAGTCGGACGATATTGTTGAAGGACAATACATGCAACAAATCATATGTTACATATTCACTATTTGCAGCTTGCGTGAGTATGTATGACTTTGATAGTAAACAATTTCACTGTTGGGAAATCAGGGCATAGACCGGTAATCTAAAGAACTATAGTCGTCGTCACCTACGACGGCGGCCCAGTTTTCAGCCGTTCTCCATTACCGCAACGACAGTCAATAACGTCCATTCTGTAGGCGCGTGTCTGGCCGCGAATTACGCAATGTTTCTCCCGCAGGCACAACTGTTGGCGCTCGGCCGTAGCTCCTCCCCTCCACGCTTTCCATATCGCTCCGCCTTTATGCTCAGAAGCGCCTTCTTATATGACACCAGGTATAGAGTTCAAGGCAACAGATCGTACGTGGTGCCACGTGCGGCAAAATTTGCAACATCCACCGACACGATTAAACCCATTTGATCCCTGGAATCGCCGGGGCTGTTAGATGATAACTAGCGAGCTATGCACGTACAAAAGGGAGACATATTGCCATCATAATAATACGAGAAATCACAGGTAGACAGGACAGGTATAGGTGTTCTTACTTCCTGAAAGCTGTTCGAGAACGTACTGTTTGACAATAAGTATTAAGGTTGCTACATGGATACTATGGCAGGCCCTTGGATGTGATTTTCAGAGCACCCCTACAGATGTAGATATGCCTTGCCTCCTTGGTTGGCGACACGAGACTAGAGTCAACCCCCTTCCAGCCGTCCCACAAACATCGTTGGCACTACCGCAACCCGAGCCCCGGTCCTCCATATGGAGATCAGCCATGCTGATCACACGACTACCGTGTCGGACAGATAAAATAAAAATGATACAACCCAGAAGTTGTAGACTTTTTATGAATACTGTATTGGGTTAAGAAGCCATACATAAAATCATAGTTTAAATCTTGAAAGTGAGAGTTTGGCCTACGGGTATAAAAAAAAATTAGTGGGAACTGTTGAACCCACCGAACTTTGCAGTAACTGGACTTGATAATAAAAAAAAAATGTAAATCCTTTATTCTTAGTACAAAAAGCATATTAAACATTTGATTTAATTATATATTTGTTCATATTGTCCACTGATTTCACTAAGGTGCGTACTATGGAGCTTAGAGAAGCATGATGCTACACAAAGGAACACGACAGTTGCTACACTTTATTTTTGTCCTCTTTTCTTTGTTTTTGGTGAACAATGGCGGCACCTTCTGTTTGTAGTACCTTTTGTTGGCAAATGAGTTCCAACTTTCGCTAGATGGACTTGATATGGAACTCCAGACACGCCTCTTTTTGGTGTGTGGAAATGAACGGGCCTTCCTCTTCGCTTACGACTTGAGAAGCAGGAGATGAGCTGCCTAGCCAAATATAACCTAAATGTTAGCTGGTCTGCTTCTGTAACTTCCACATAATCTAGACATTGACAACTGCCTAGTATACAAGAAAGAAAAATAGTCTGTGCCACCACTTCCATGAACGAAGACCTACAGCGTACCGTTCTCGCAGCTGATCAAATCGATACACTCCTCCTATTATGTTATTGTACTCTGCCACAGCCAATGGACAGAATAATTCACTTCTGCTACCATCTTTTGTTAAAATTTTCCGAAGTATTTGGTGACTCAAAATCTTAGTCAGCATCGACATTTGAATCTTCTCCAGCTTCTTGTAAAGTGTACAAAATTCTCAAAACCTCTTCTGTCATGAATCCAGGCATTCTAAACAATAAGAAACAAACAATAACTACAATGCCGACTGCACAGCCATATACACTACACTTCACACACGTTCAGTGGGAAATATAGTTCCCACTTACTTACCTTGTAATAGTTATGTAATTTTCATGGATATCTAGCAAATATACAGGAATACTATCTCCCCTGTAAATACAACGCAAGTCACTTCACAACCAAAAGGAAAGCACACTATACAAAAAACGCTGTGATGGTCGAAACAGTGGGTTGTCTTACCGCGAAAACTGCGCTTCTTCATTGACTAACTAACACGCGCTTTCGCGCGTCTGTTGACAATCTATATGTAGTTAGTACACTCTAACAGAGATGGAAGCACAAGTTAGAAGTGTGAACACTGAACTTATAGAGAAAACAAGGTGGAACTATAGTTCGCACTGGTCATTAAAGGATTAATCACGGGCTTGTGACTGCACCCTAGATGAAATCACACAGATTATGTAGCAGCCAGACTGACAGTGAAAAGGTATATTCTCACATGACAACTTGCGAGCCATGGACGAAGGGCAACAGGCGGATTGTGTTTTTCTCGACTTCAAAAAGGCGTTCGTCACGGTGCCACACTGCAGACTGCTAACGAAGATACGAGCTTATGGAATAGGTTCACAGATTTGTGACTGGCTGGAAGACTTCCTAAGTAATAGAACGCAGTACGTTGTTCTCGACGACGAGTGTTCATCAGAGACGAGTGTATCGTCAGGCGTGCCCCAGGGGAGTGTGATAGGACCGCTATTATTTTCTATCTATATAAATGATCTGATGGACAGAGTAAGTTGTAATTTGCGGCTGTTTGCTGATGATGCTGTGGTGTATGGGAGGGTGTCGTCTGTAACTGACTGTAATAGCATACAGGTTGACTTAGACAAAATTTCTAGTTGGTGCGAAGAATGGCAGCTAGCTCTCAATGTAGAAAAATGTAAGGTGATGCGCATGAGTAGAAAAAACAATCCTATAATGTTCGAATACAGAATCAGTAGTGAGCTTCTTGATGCGGTCGCGTCGTTCAAATATCTAGGCGTAACATTGCAGAGCGATATGAAATGGAACGAGCATGTAAGGACAGTTGTGAGTAAGGCAGACAGCCGACTTCGGTTTATTGGGAGAATTTTGGGAAGATGTACTTCACCTGTAAAGGAGACCGCGTATAAAACGCTTGTACGACCACGTCTTGAGTATTGCTCAAGTATTTGGGACCCGCAGCAGATCGGTTTGAAGGAAGACATAGAGGCGGTTCAGAGGCGAGCTGCTAGATTTGTTACCGGTAGGTTCGACCAATGCGCGAGTGTCACGGAAATGCTGCGGCAACTCAATTGGGTATCGCTGGAAGAAAGACGACGTTCTTTTCGTGAATTTCTGTTAAGTAAATTTAGAGGGCCGGAATTTGAAGCTGAGTGTAGTACGATCTTGTTGCCGCCTACTTACATTTCGCGTAAAGATCACAAAGACAAGATAAGAGAAATTAGGGCTCGTACGGAGGCATAGAGGCATTCTTTTTTTCCTCGTTCAATTTGGGAGTGGAATAGGAAAGGAAATGCCTAGTAGTGGTACAGTGTACCCTCCGCCACGCACCTTACGGTGAATTGCGGAGTATGTATGTAGATGTAGATGTAGATGCTAATCGATAGCACTGCCACCTTTCCGTGCTCTACTCTAAATCACATCGTTGATTTATACGCACCAAAAAAGTACTCTTGCGTTGATTATAAGGAGACCACACGGGTATTGGTGTATATTCTGAACGCGAAGTTCGTATTCATGTGGCTGTTGCCTTCAACAGAACTCTGAAGACGGTGCTTCTGTTCTCGAGCCACGAGTTTCACGAGCCAGGAGTCAGTCTGTAGCGCCGTAAACTCACACCGCCATTCAGCTGCGCATAGTCGGCGCGATGGCGGAACTTGGTGTGTTAGGAGGAGTGATGGAGCTATAAACGGAAAATATCCCTTGTTTTGAAAGTACAGCGCACCGCGCGGGCACATGTGCGCCGAAGGTAAAGTCTGCCGTGCGTGTCTGTTTAGAGGGCTTTGGCAGCTGAACTTGGGTCGTATTCTTTCTGACTACTTCCTTTCTTTACTTGAACACACCTGTGACACGCTTTGTATCGCTGATAAACCATGGGTCTCACCTACAGTCAAACTACGCTCATATGTGATATTTAAACTAAAATGTGGAAAAAAAGATATAACACATCTTTCTCTTCTGGAGAGGAGTTCAACCTTATGCAAGACACCCTTCATTGTTGTTTCTCACCCAGACATGTTGCGGGAATTAACTGCTAGCTTAACACTTTGACCTAAAATTATTTAGATATAATTATAGTAAATGAACAGCTCGGTAATATAAACAAAAACTAACTTATTTAGTAAAACCTAAGGTTAAACAGATATTTGTACACGTGCTACCCAATTAAAAAATAAAAACAAATTAGAATAAAAAGGTATATAACGTACACAAAAAACTAACGTTTTTAATAGCTTATATGATTAAACCCACTGAAGGTCACGCGTAAATTCTGAAACATTTCTGGGTAAAAAAATGAAAAATTTGTTCATATTGTCCATTGAGTCCACTAAGGTGACGTACTATGGAGCTTAGAGAAGCATGATGCTACAGACAAAGGTACACGACAGTTGCTACACATTAATTTTGTCCTCTTTTCTTTGTTTTGGGTGCTACATTGGCGGCACCTTCTGATTCTAGTACCTTTTGTTGGCAAATGAGTTCCAACTTTCGCCAGACGAACTTCATCTGTAACTCCATACACATCTCTTTTTGGTGGCTGAAAATGAACGGGCCTTCCTCTTCGCTTACGACTTGAGAAGCAGGAGATCAGCTGCCTTGCCAAATGTAACCTAAATGTCAGCTGGTCTGCTTCTGTAACTTCCACATGATGTAGACATTGACAACTGCCAAATATACAAGAAAGAAAAATAGTCTCTGCCACCACTTCCATGAACGACGACCTACGGCATACCGTTCTCGCAGCTGATCAAATCGATACGCTCCTCTTATCATTTTATTGCACTCTACCACAGCCAATGGACAGAGTGCTTCATTTCTGCTACCATCTTTTGTTGAAAACTGCGAAGTATTTGGTGACTCAAAGTCTTCATCAGAGTCAGCATCGACATCTAAATATACACACCTTTATTTCTTAAATATTCTACCATATATATATATAAGAAATAAAGATGTCTTGTTTAATGCACAAAATAATAACTGCAGTATTCAAATAAAGAAAGGTTGTCATCAATATACAAATGATATATAACATTAATACATTCGTTGATTTCAGAACTTGACTATGACCTATACTTCCAGTAAGTTGTCCAGGAACTAATATGAATAAATTGTTTGATGAACACGCCCTTAAGCAAGCAACAAAACTTTGCCCGCGTGGGAAAAATCGAGATGTAAAATTTACTCCGCACTATTTAATACATTTCCCCGTATTTATTAATAATAATGGAAAAGGGATGTATTATCGGAAACTGCAGTCTTTTGAAGTTCAAACTCAGATTTGTCGGAAATAATGATTATTCGTTGGATGGACACTGCTTTATTCTTTTACATTTCTTGTTGCTCTATTGAGGTTTATTGTTTTCGCCGGCAGTCGTGTGCGCGTAACAGTTGAAACTTGTCAACATGACCGTTATCTTCCAGGAATTTCCTTAAGCAGACTGGAGTACAGCAGTGTCTTAGTAGTAAATACAAAATGGATAAAAACGTAGTGCATAATGTGACAAGTTTTTATCCATCGCAATATATACAATACCATATGTATATGTTGTGTAACTGTATAATGTTGCATGTATTTCTTCACTTGTATAGGTGCTGTATGTCGTTATAATATGTTGTGATTACAGTTTGAAGTGAAGAAGTGATAAAACCTGATGCGTGATTAGGGCTCTTACCATGGACGGTACTGTTTAGGTGCTCATATCTCAAGAATTACACGTCGTACTGTGATAGAATTTCGAAGGTACATTCAGCGGTTTGTGTGTATACTATCTGTAAAATTTGCTGACAGTACGATTCGTAGTGTACAAATTATAAATCGTAAATGACTTACTGAATGCCGTAGTTTTTCTCAATTAACCCCAGAAAAGTATTAATCCCTTTCATCATTTTGATATGGTTGTCAAGAAGAAAAAGTGTAATAAAGGTTTAAAATTATGTTTAAACTTTGTTGCAAGTCGCTAACTACTCTCATTCTCATATATTCTATCAATAAAGTCTCCTGACAGTTTTTTACTACTCCTGTTTTTATGACGCTATATCTCCTGACTATGAGTCGTATGTAGTTCTTAATCCTCAGCAATTGTTACATCACGATAAGGAATATGTGTAACAAATTTGGTTGAAATCGGTCTAGTGGTTTGGAAGGAAATGTGCAGCATTGACGCTTAAAGCAGCAGTTTTTCGCCTAACTCATTAATAGGGCCTACATTGTATCTACTGAACTATTGTACATGATCCTTACACTTACGGCGACCGCCGTCATGGATGGAAGCTTACGCATACAACATTTCACAAAGATTGGAATAAAGCTGTAGATTTGTATGCAATACGTGCACAAATACGCACAAACCAACAAACACACGGACACAGTGCTTTATATAAAAAGAATACACACTCTAAAGTTGTATGGCCACACATTATCTTTACAGTATTTGATTTACTTTAATCTTCTGTCAACGAAAGTTTACCATACTACCGTATTCTGGTGTTCCATAAAAAATGTTCAAATGTTTGTAAATCTACCTGACCAAACTGCGTGGTCATCAGTCCGTAGCTTACAAACTACTTAAACTGAGGTAAACTAACCTACGGACAACACACACCAATGCCCCATGGAGGACTTGAACCTCCGACGGCGACGGCGAGGCGCCTTAGACCGCTGTATTTTTTTAATTTTTTCCCTTTCTTTCTTTTTTTATTTTGAGCTCTAGACAGCTTTTTTTATGATATAGAAACGAGAATGTTTGGCAACCAAAAGAAACTATTGTAATGGTGTTACGGGATGATAATGAAATAACATTTCCATCATACGTGCAGATTTAATGAAAAAAAAAAGTGGGACGAAGAAATCTTGAAATTTAAGCATCTTTCTTCACATAATGGTGGTATAGGACTCCCCTCAATCGTTGTGACCGCTCGGCTTCTCCACCGCGGCTCTGATGTTTCATTTAGCTCACTGTATGCATAGCGCTCTGCAATTTTTTTTTCTTCAAATGTTCACCTATTGGTTCCTTATAACAAAGGGTTCGGAGTTTCATACTCTAAAATTTCCGAAAGTATTACGTCATTACACTAGTGTAATAGCACAAAAGAGTAGCTAACGTGGGTACAAAGTTTCCACCGATTGAGTCTTGTGGAGCATACACATAAAATTTTCAAGTATTGCAAAAGGCATTAACTCTGTAAGAAATAGTTTCGTTTCGGTGCTCCGGCTCGGCACGCACTGACTTGGGAGAATAGCATGGAGTTTGGCGAAGATTACAGATTAGCTGAGCAGAAGCGCCCACCTCCCCCGGAAGGCTCTGGAAGTAGTTAATCCTGTGAAGCGGCTCGCGGCTGATGGGGGGGCGGATAATAGGAAAAGCCCTCCCAGGCAATTAGGCTTTGGGCCACAGCTAACGGGGTCCAAGGCAGTCCATAATGAAGCATGTATATAACTGCTCGTCCTCATCAGCTATGATTCGGATATGTTATGAGAAATATTTCTTTTTCAATAATCTAAACGACCTTATCTGATTGTCAGAATGGTTTCTAAACGGCACTTAACTGTAAAATCTCCAATTCTAGGTTTTGGTAATCCTCCTCTGACGTCTACCCATAACATTCGACATTATACACTCCTGGCCATTCAAATTGCTACACCACGAAGATGACGTGGTACAGGCGCGAAATTTAACTGATAGGAAGAGGATGCAGTGATATGCAAACGATTAGCTTTTCAGAGCATGCACACAAGGTTGGCGCCGGTGGCGACACCTACATGAGGAAAGTTTCCAACCGATTTCTCATACACAAACAGCAGTTAACTGGCGTTGCCTGTTGAAACGTTGTTACGATGCCTCGTGTAAGGAGTATAAATGCGTACCATCACGTTTCCGACTTTGATAAAGGTAGAATTATAGCCTATCGCGATTGCGGTTTATCGTATCGCGACATTGCCGCTCGCGTTGGTCGCGATCCAGTGACTGTTAGCAGAATATGGAATCGGTGGGCTCAGGAGGGCAATACGAAACGCCATGCTAGACCCCGACGGCCTCGTATCACTAGCAGTCGAGGTGACAGACATCTTATCCGTATGGCTGCAGCCACGTCATGATGCCTGAGTCAACAGATGGGGACGTTTGGAAGACAACAACCATCTGTACGAATAGTTCGACGACGTTTGCAGTAGCTCGGAGACCACGTCTGCGGTTACCCTTGAAGCTGTATCACAAACAGAAGCGCCTGCGATGCTGCACGCAACGACGACCTGGGTGGAAAAACGTCATTTTTTTTCGGATGAATCCAGGTTCTGTTTACAGCATCATGATGGTCCCATCCGTGTTTCGCGACATGGCAGGGAACGCACATTGGAAGCGTGTATTCGTCAACGCCATACTGGCTTATCACCCTTCGTGATGGTAGGAATGCCATTGGTTATACGTCTCCGTCACCTCTTGTTCGCATCGACAGCACTTTGAACAGTGGCCGTTACATTTCAGATGTGTTACGACCCGTAGCTCTACCCTTCATTCGATCCCTGCGAAACCTTACATTTCAGCAGGATAATGCACGACCGCATGTTGCGGCCTCTCTGGATACGGAAATGTTCGACTGCTGCCCCGGCCAGCATATTCTCCAGATCCCTGAGCAATTGAAAACTTCTGGTCAATGTTGTGCGAGCAATTGTCTCGTCACAATACGCCAGTCACTACTCTTGATGAACAGTGCTATTGTGTTGAAGCTGCATGGGCATCTGTACCTGTACACGCCATCAAAGCTCTATTTGAATGAATGCCGAGGCGTATCAAGGTTGTTATTACGACCAGAGGTGGTTGTTCTGGGGACTGCTTTCTCAGGATCTATGCACCCAAATTGCGCGATAAGGTAATGTCAGTTCTAGTATAATATATTCGTCCATTGAATACCCATTATCAGCTGCTTTTCTTCTTGATGTAGCAATTTTAATGGCCAGTAGTGTAAAATTCTGTGCTTTAATTTTCAGATGTAGTGGTTACTCTATATTAACTTATATTACAGCGCGTAATGAACATTTGGATGCGACAGAGTTTTGATATCTCTGCCTTTTAAGGCAATAGGTAATTAGTGGTTCAAAAATATTTATTATATGCACCAACATAGAACCTTACTATTTCGCTGCCTTTGCGCGCCACACCTTCCAGTCCGCAATCTGTCAGCGATAACCAGTACGAGGAATACAGACGCCGAGCCACGGTATTCAGCCTGTTGCTACGAGGGCCACTCCAAAAGAAATGCACACTATTAACCCTAGGGCGGCAGCGCCAATTATTATAACTTCAGCAGCAGCGCGGTGCATATTTGTTACCACTGTGTATTCCGAGTCACGAAGTAAATATGTAGCTACTAAGTGATCAAAATGATAAAAATAGTGTAATGTACAGGTAGAAATATCACATTTGTTAATATCTGAATTAGTATATCAATTACATTATCCCGAAAGTGAACAATAATCACATATAATAGACTCAGCAGTGCTGTTATTTCCACTTTCTTTTCTTCCCTGCAGTTCCTGTCTCTTGGGTAATTAGTGTCAGCTTTCTTCTGTGTTATGTGGAACGCAGTACACATAATTACGTCATCAATCATATTATCATCTAGCATGAATGAGAGAACTAGCGTCTCTGACCTCACGCCCCTTGCGTTCCTTTTTGAAACAGGGGGGGATTTTTATGATATTCTTTTTCAGTGCTGCTTGTACGGCGTTTTACTCGATAGAGTGGTACCGTCTTCAGTGTCAGATTCATGACGTCTGAAATCTTGTTCTGTATCGGAATTGGGATTTACATTTGAATAATAGTATCCAGTTCATTATCTGATGAGGAATCTAGACAAAAATCACTAAGATCTTCATTACTTGTCGAAAGAAGTCTATTTCTTCATCTGTTAGACCCATACCGTGTGTACGACACCTGAAGATTAAATTATGCATAGTGTAAGGCTAAAAAGGGTTAAGAAAGAGGGACGGAAACTGCAGCGTGGCTAATCAGGAGAAACTAGAGGACTATTTATGGAGAGTTAAACTTCTGTTGACGAAATAAATTTAAATTCTTGAGAATTCTAATATGTAGGGTAAAATTTATACAATAAATATTTACTAGAAACTGCCACAAATCCATTTGCAAGGAAAACTAGACGTAACACAAAACAATTCAAGTCTACTTACATGACAGGCAGCGCGGTGTAAATCTGCTACCAGTGATGCACTTCCTGACAAAACTTTTTTTGGGTGGACACAACCGTGCACTAGAAACTCAGAAACTTCAATGACATCATTGTTAAGGATTAATTGAGGAATAGCTAAAGCGGAAATACGGCATCTGCATTAATGCGACAACAGTGAGCATTTGAAGTGAAGTGGCAGCATATTTGCACCAGCGCTGCCGCTCGAGGGTAAAAAAAAAGTTTTTCATTCTCCATGTTTCAAAGTTTTACAGCGTGTAGACACATCCTTCTCGCTTGTTTTCAAACTTATTTCAACCTGTTTCCGTGAGCAGCGCCTCACAGCATGTCTTAAAGATGACTGCTAACACTTGACGTTTGACAGAAGCAACGTGCTGTCATTGAATTTCAGAGCTGTGAAAACAAGACAGTGGGAAACATCCAAAAGAGGTTGAAAAAGATGTATGGCGATGCTGTTGTCGATCGCATTGCAGTTAGTCGGCGGGCAAGCAGGTTACGTGATGAAAGCGGGCACGGAAATGTTGAGGATTGTCCTCGCAGCAGCTGGCCTCGTACTGCACACACTCCAGACGATGTGCAGAGAGTTAACGAATTGGTGACTGCTGACAGACGCATCACACTGAACGAAGTGTCACGCTACGTTGGGATAGGGAAAGGAATTGTTTGCAGAATACTGAACGTGTTGGCGTTAAAACAGGTTTGTGCCAGGTGGGTGCCCAGGATGTTGACAGTGGCTCACAAAGGAACACGAAAAACGGTATGCTGAGAACTTTTGGAACAGTACGGAAATGGTGGAGATGAATTTATTGGAAGAATTGTGACTGATGATGAAACATGGTTCCGTCATTTTTCACCAGAGACGAAGAGGCAAGCAATGAAGTGGCATCGTGCAAATTCACGCAAGAAAAAACAAATTCAAACGCACACCTTCTGCTGGAAAAGTTGTGACTACGGTGTTTTTCGATTCCGAAAACATGGAACCACCATAAGTTCTGATGCATATGTGACGGCACTGAAGAAACGTCGAGCTCGACTGAGTCGTGTTCGACCACATTGCCAAAAGCAGGATGTTTTGCTGTTGCACGACAAAGCACGGGCACATGTCAGTCAAAAAACCATGGAAGCGATCACAAAACTCGGATGGACAACACTGAAACACCCGCCTTACAGCCCTGACCGGCTCCATGTGACTATCATTTCTTTTGCAAACTGGAAGACTCTCTTCGTGGAACAAGGTTTGAAGGTGCACGCTGACTTCCATGTGCACGCTGCGAAACAATGGCTCCAACGTGTTGGTTCAGACCCTGGTTCCAAGATCGCGTACGGCAATTGATATAGATGGGGTTTATGTGGAGTAACGAAAATATTGTTCCTAAAGGTTGTATCTACACACTGTCAAACGTTCAAACATGCAGAATAAAAATTGTACTAAAAAAAAATAGTGTGCATTTCTTGTGGGATGACTCTTAGTCTAATCGATAATTGGCAATACTGAAGATTACGACATTACCTGATATCGCAGGTTGTGGAGGCGATCTGATAGATGAATAATCTTCAAAAGTGGAAAGCCAACATCACAAAATATTTATTTAGTGATAACCGGTTTCAGTGGGCTGTGCCACCATCATCTGGTCATATCAAGTATTACTAGTTGTCAACTTATTTCAGAATTGGAGATTAAATAATAAGTTGAACATAGCACTTAATAAATATAAAAATACAAAAGTTAAACATCACACTTTGTAAGATACTTATGTAGTTTTATATTTGGACCCAGTGCTATTTTGCACGTGTTATTTAATCTCCAATTTTTAAATAAGACGACCAACCTTTTATATTTGATATGACCAGCATAGCCCACTCAAACCGGTCGTCTTTAAGTAAACAAGTATTTTGCGATTTCAGCAGTTCCACTTTTGAAGATTACTAATGGTATATTACGTTTGACAACTCTGAGAGCGACGAGTTACTTCCTGGTCACCACAGACTTAAGATGATAAATTCACTTGATTTGTCATGCCATTTCCATTCAATAATCTGAGTGATTTTCACTGAAGGTGTGACATAAAGTATTTAATCCGTGTTCGTGGTCCACAGGAAAATTGCAACCAATGTCTTCGTTTATTTTTCTATTTGTCTCGTCTATTAACGTCTGGGTAAGTAAGGCAGAGCCAAACAGTGTACTTCTTCGCAAGCTGTGTGGGAGCTTATTTGCATGCTAAGCGAACGTGTCTTCGGCTTGTGGAGCCTGTCTCTTTCCCGTTAAGTTTTTTGTTATTTGACAGAGCTACAAGTAGGATTTGAAATTAAATAAATAAATTGCCACTACTGCCAAGGCTCTCCATGCAGCGGAATAGCACCTCAGCAATGGACATGGTGGAACAATCCTGTTATGGTGATATAAATATCAATTAATTCGAATAAATAATCCCTGAGACGGATTTACGTCTCAAATATGTCAAAGACATTATTGATAGATCTGAAGCATTGAATTAAAATTTGTGGTGCGGCCGGGAATCGAACCCGGACCTCCATGCTTGCTGAGGTGCTATTCCGCTGCATGGAGAGCCTTGGCAGTAGTGGCAATTATCTTTGGAACAAAGGAGCTGAATTAAAGTTTGTGTTGGGGAGGGAAATCGTACATAGACTATTCCAAGGCGCTTTAATCGTTAGTGGTGTGGTAGTCTAACGATTAAGACGTCTGCCTAGTAAGCATGGAGGTCCGGGTTCGATTCCCGGCAGCACCACAAATTTTAATTCAATGCTTCAGATCTATTAATAATTTATTTACTTTCGCTGTAAACTTTCTTTTCGCGGAACATTATTTTCTCAGGCGCTACCTTTTCTAAATTTACATCATTACATGGAACCATTACTTTGATTTTATCATTTTAAATAATAAAAAATGTATTTATTAATATTTTTATTATTATTTTTAAGCAATCAATTAGGGAGAAATATTTCATTGTAGTACCAGAGGTTGCTAACCAGCAGAACGCGAGTCTTGTATGTTGTCAGGTTGGGCGGTGGGTCACGTTATGCCTCCAGCCAATGGGAGAGCTCCGCCGAGCAACTTGAAACGGAAGAGCGGTTAGGAGAGGTGTCAGCCATTAGAGACAATTGGCTGAGTCCTCGACCCAAGCGGACTTGAGTAAGAGTACCGTAAATGTGCCTTATATGGCCGAGTGCACCAACCTCGGTCAAGAAGCACGATAATCAAGGGTTCCGAGAACACGGTCAAAAGTTAACCGCGGTTAAAACGTCTCTGCGGTGCACCAACGTTCATCACCGGTCAGCAAACCGTCGTCAGCCAATCGTACATTTGATCGTGATCAAGTCCGTGTAGCGCAATGGAAGGCACCCAAGTGATGCAAAGGTGTTAGTTGAGCTTACCTGCATGTGTATTCTCGACTATCTTTGGTGAATGACGACAGTACTACGTGATTTGTATGTACAAGATTGTAAATACGGTAAAATTGTACGACGCTTCTCGTCGGGCTGCAGTGGTTCTATTAGCACCAATGGTAATGATGGCAACCAAGATGACCAATAAATATTTTTTCGTGACAGCTTCAATAAAAACGAAATTTATTTTCTTCTGAACAGACAAGGGTACATACTAGAAACTTTCAACCATAGAGCAGGTACAGTATTAATTTTGCTGCGAGTGAAACGAGCAGCAATAACGTTTACTCAGTAGCTTGTGAAAAATATTAACGCAATTCATCAACATAAGCACTGGAGCCCAGCGAGAAGCGTCGTAAAATTTTACCGAATCCAGTCATATTGCAAAGAGAAATGATTATTAAAAAAACACCCTAAGACAGTTTTATATAATTACATAAATTTTGATTTATTGTTTCGAACAAATCAACACAAAGGTCATTGTTGTTCACAGCGTATTTTCCCATGCACCGCATGTTCACCTGGTTACAGAAATATACAGATAACATGTTTTAATAACACGAAAGATTTACGATTATAGTTACGGAACATATCGTAATTTTTTATTCTGAATTTTTTTTCTGAATTTAATAGTTACCTTACTGGAAATATTCATTAATTATGGCGCGGCGAACTGCTCTTCCTAGCAATGTGTCGTCGCGATATATGTTGCTGTTGTCACGAATAAGTACGTTAAATGCACCAGTTGCATATGCTCTTAACGTAATCAATAGTCTGTTCATAGGCGAAATAGTGTTATTTCTATCGGTAGGAAATTCTAACCTGTCATTGATTTGGTTTAACAACCACCATACTTTCTTTGGAAAAACAAAATCTTTCTTCGAACTTTTTGTCATTGTAATCTTCAAAAGTGTCCCCCCTCAATACGTTCCGGTTTTTATCCCGATTTAAATGATCGAGGTAAAATAAATCTTTGTCAATTTCGTCTAATACATCAAAACGCGCCACCATCTTGATACTGCACACTCGTATAACCCTGGTCATCTCGACAAAACCGGGCGTCAGTCGCGATCAGATTTAACCTGATCAACTCCCTCGTTTAACTTTGATCAGTGTCGGTGCACCAGAAACTTGAGTTGACCACGGTTAAATGCCGACTTGACCGCGATTAACTTTTGACCGAGGTTGGTGCACTCGGCCGATAGTGTTGATTTTCTTGAGTTATTCGATCGGTAATGTTGCTGCTATCATCATTCTATCGCGAGATCAGGTGTGGGATGCAAGTTCATGTAATTTTAACTTACAAATTCTGCTTAATGTGGAACTCGAAATCGCCGGCCGCGGTGGCCGAGGGGACTGAGGCGCTTCAGTCACGGTCTGCACGGCCACTACGGTCGGGGGTTCGAATCCCCCCTCGGGCATGGATATTTGTGCCGTCCTAGTTCGTAAGTAGTTCATAAGTAGTTTGTAAGTTTAGGGACTGATGACCCCGTAGTTAAGTCCCATAAGCTTTACAAACATCTGATCCGAACTCGAAATTGTAACGGTTTCTTTTGTGTGGGACTTGAGACATCAGCTTCAGCCCTTCAATATCCAGTTCCAAATAAGTAACAGGGAGTAATGATTCATGATCAAGTGCTTGTATTTGTATTACAAAATAAATGACTATGTTCGTGGCAGAATCATATTTAACTCATTGTATTGAGCGAGCCGAGCATGCGTTCTCGCCATTTCCTGTTTTCTACAATTTTGTGTCCTCAAGGTCCAACAGTAGCTAATAATCACCTTAAGTGTGCTTTAGTAACTTTTCTTAATTACCGTGCCTAAATAATTTTTGATTTCTCTCTTAATTTTTGCATTTTTTCTCAGTATGTGATATTAACCTTTGACAACGGTCTAAAGTATTTATCTTGAAACGGTCATGGGCCATCAGCTCCATCGACCTGCAGTTAAATATCTGGCTCTATAGTAAGGAACTAAAGCGAGCAGTATACCGCGGGGGACTAGTTATGATAATACGAGTAATGCCCGAGATAGTGGAAGTGCCCATGTGGAAGCCCACATGGTTGCAGTTGTTTCCCGCCATTGTTCATTTGCTTCCTTTTCATGTTGAATGTAGCAGCAGATCCCCTGTAACCACCTTCAGCGTAACGAAGTTAATATTTCAATATCGATGGGTAACATTTTGTCCTGATATTATCGCCAGATTTACGGTTTTTCTTAGTAAGAGGATATGAACGTTTGCGTAGCATCACGTGTCTTGGCAAACGTGTCTTCGTATCGGTCTTGTTGTGAATTATATTCTTCTTGTCGGTCAGAAGTATTTTCCTCCTGAAATATATTTGATTTTTTTTTTTCATTTGTGGTGTTTTTCCTTTTCGCGAATGTTAATGGAAGTCATAGATCATATTAGTATTCTGGTAGTGTCAAGGAATCTCTGTGCTGATTCTCTTAAGCAGTACGTACTTTAACGCTTTGTAGTGCAATGAATTGTGTGGAGAATGAATGATGTTTTACTGGAGAATTAGCTCCCTTTGTACCCCTTTCCCACTATATGAGAATATTCACTACGTAATACAACCAATACATTTAGTGAGACATGTAATTTTAAATATTTTACACCTAGCCAGTCGGCAGGATTACGTAACATCATTGTGTTCACTTTTTATATGTTTAGTGTAGAGGTGCTAGCTTCAATAAATTGTGTAAAATTTACATCTCTCCCCATTTTCTCATTTAATGTGTATCTCCGCCCATCCTTTAAGCCCTATTATATAAAAAAATGCTGCTTTGGGTTGTGGTGGCGACTCAAACTAGAAGTACGACAGTCACAACAAAATCATAGCCAGTAGCAACTATTCGGAACGAGCGTTATCCGTTGCGTAATAGAAATTGAATTAACCAGTGGAAAATTGAAACAACGTGAAAAAAAAAAGGTTCAAATGTCTGTAAATCTATCGGACCAAACTACGTGGTCATCAGTCCGTAGCTTACAAACTACTTAAACCTAGGTAAACTAACCTACGGACAAACACACACACTCATTCTCCAGGGAGGACTCGAACCTCCACGGCGAGCAACCGCGCGCTCCGCGGCGAGGTGTTTTAGATCGCTCGTCTACTCCACCGCGGCACCACATGAAATATCAGGGCCATAAAACCTAATAATAAAATGGTGCCGAATGGTGTCTGCAGATTAGGGAAGGTAAATGTGAACACCCTGATAAATTTACAGACAGAACAGGTGGATAAATGTGTCAAACTTGCCCGCAGGGTTATTGAAGAAATTAAGGACGTAGAGTTTCATTGTAATAGGTATTCTAAACGCACCTGACGTTAAAATGCCTTTAGATGGCTGCTGAATAGCGGTGTAGTTGCCTTGTGGATCCCTTCTGTTTTAACATCTGCAATGTCTGGGTTCAATTCCCGCTTTCAGACATATATTTTGAACCGGCACTATCGTATTACTTCACTTCCGGTAACGCAAAGTGGAGAACATCAAGTTGCACCACAGTTCAAAACCGTATTAAACAAAAATAATTCTCAATTCACAAGGACAGAGCCGATTTATGTTTGGCAGCGACAGACAGAAGATAAGGCAATTAGTAATGCAGTTGCTAAATCTTTTCTTACATTACAAAACTTTATTTTATTTTATACACCAACCGTATATGTATATGGACTGGAATGCTGGTCCAGCACAAAAAATCCTCGATATCATTTGAAGCCCTGTGTAGAGCGCACTGAGCTACTAGTAGAAAATAAATTTTAATATGCCTTTATGCTAAACCAATAACAATGACAATTGCCCTTCATTTTAGTCAGACACTAATGCATTCTCAGTCCTATTAACGTCTGAGATTTAACGTCTATTCGTGCACAGAAAAGTTGTCAATACGTTCCGGGCTCGATTCACAGTCGGGCATGACGTAATGAAATATCGCCGCTGATGAAAGAAAAAAACCGACGGTTTACATTTGATTTATTTATCATACTATTTAAGATTGGCTAACTGATACTTGTGACGCAACTTCCAGTATTTCAGATACCTTTATGCCTAGTCAGCTAAGACGATCTTTGTCGTTATTATCAATAAATACACGAATACTTTGTTGGGTACCAATGGCTTCAGCTGTGTGGATCGATTCGAGAACCAGATGAAGATAGGTCGTCGTATCATTCCATGTTCAGAAATGAGAACTTGTTCAGTCATGGTACAGAAAAATTATTGGGGTTACACAGTTGATGTTAAAGTTTCTATAGAGCTTTGTTTTTGGAGGTTTTATTATCAGTTTACATCAACAAGCTCTAACTATGAAACTGCTCGTCAACGCAACGAAGATTCGCTGTTGTGAGACAACGATTCAGAGAGCAAAAATACTTAGAGCAGCTGAAGAGCATTAGGAAATTCAATATTGTGGTAAAATATTATGTTAATTATAATATAAAATGATGTCTAAGCTTTACTGAATGTTGTATGTCACGAAGTTTGTTAAATCACACTGTAATGTGTGTGGTAATACTTTTGATATGTTTTTGTTTTAACAAATTAGAGTTATTCAACTATGAATCAGGTTGACGTAAGTCAGTGCCATAAGAATTTTGCAATAAAATTGGAAAACTAGCGCCTATTATACAGGCCCAGTAGAAATAGAACAAAGACTAGAAACATAGTACGTTAAGGACAAAAGGAAATGGCAAAAACATAACGTGTCATATGTGTCAGGAAGTATCTATTCAAAGATTTAAAATGAAGTCAGATCAAATACACGCCAATTGAGAGCAAGATGAGAGGATGAAATATGACGCGCAGGGTCCGCGTAATTATTATAGTGATCCACCCATTAGAGTAATGCACGGATTTAATAGTGATAGAAGAAGAGTAAAATTATCAACGGATTCCAGAGGTTATTATGCGGTTATCATCATCAGTCCACAGGATGGTTGATATCACAGAAATTCGCAGGACATATAGTTGTGGTCCGATTGTGAATGACAAAGAATAATGGACCATTCTAAATAAAGTTCGTGGTCTACCGCAGAGAAAACGACCAAACTCACTGTGATAGAACTGAATAAGTATATATGTTTAAAAGATGTTGAGAGCATGTAAGGACATAAAAAGTAAGTAATTGAGGAACTTCAGGATAATAAAGATGTCAGGTAAGTGTAAGTACATACTATGAATTGTCACTCTCTGCTTCTCAGAAAACGAGAGGGGCTGCACAATTACAACGTTTTGGTAATACAGGGTAGATAAGGTCGTTTAGATTTTTAAAAAATGGTGTATTTCTCACAACCTAACGGGACCAATACTGAAGATGGCATACAGTCAGATACATGCTTCATTATAGACTGACTTGGATCACTTTATCTACGGCGCAGGTTCGAGTCCTCGGTCTTTGGCACATTTGTTGTCCTTAGCATTAAGTTAGTTTGTAAGCCCAGGGACTGACGACAGAGTAGAAAAGCCCCTTAAATTTGCAAGTATTTGAACATTTGATGATCATGTCTCCCTACGTAGGTGCGTGCTATTAAAATCGCATTCGGAGGAGAAACTTGGTGAAAGAAGTTTCACAAGTAGATCTCGCTGCAACGAACAACGGCTTTCTTTTAATGATTTATACCCCAACTCTGCATCATATCAGTGACACTCTCCCCCGTAACCAGATAATACAAAACAAATCAATCTGATATTTGATTCTTATCTTACGACGCACACACACTGAGGGACGAAAATTCTTAGTGAACCTCGTCTACAAACCAGATCTCTTTGCGACATGTATTCAGACTCGCCTGATTACAGTTCTCTCTTAGTGATGAGTACTGGCCTTACATGGAGGGAGAGTTCAGTTTAGCTGCAATTGCAGGCAGTCCTGGTTAAGACGTCTTAAACGGCTATTTTGAGAGGTTAGATATATTCTTCACTTGACAACGTCCAATAAATTCAGATACTTTTCTATTCACTTTTAAGGTAAGTCGAACAGCATAGTTCAGTATTATGTAATTAATGTTTTTCATTCCATTGCATCACAAAAACATTTTGCTTCATTAATTGCTCTTCAAACTTCATCCAAACGTTAGATAAATATTTAGGTCCCATACAAAAGGCAATTTTATATCGACTACAAAAATCTATAATAGTAAAATAATTATCTTTCCTTTTGTTCATGACTTTAGTTTCAACGTAAAGATAGGCAGGAGTCAACTCCATCATATGACAATGTGTCCAAATGTATTACTTTCCGTACTGATTTCAACTTTTAGACATTAATCTGAAACACAGATATATTTAAGAAGATTTTGCGTAGGGATCCTAAGTACAGGCATGTCTTAGCAGGGAGGATGTAATGAGAGATTCCTTTCGGAATTTGAAACACGTGTGCTTGTAGTTACTTTAGTGTTAAATCATACAAAGTATGTGTTTTGCATGTTGAAATACTGACAAGAAAGATTTTTACTATTAGAAACTGGTATCATAGCAACCAGATGAAAGTGACAATGAGTAACATATGATTTGGTTAGGAGTAACCTTTAAGAGTAAGATGTATAGGATTATAATACACAAAAGAACAGGTTCTTCTGTTATGGAAACGATGAAGACTGAATAAAGCGATTTATCCTGTAGAATTTTTCTACGCAATGTCTCAGATAATATCAGCTACTTCCAGAGGCAAGCGAATGCCTAGAGCTTTTTTTTGTCGGTTTGGCACTATGTAAGGCAAGTGTAATGCACGCAGTAATAACTTCAGTTATGGTACAATGAGGAGATCAGCTTCTTTGAATAAATTAGAAATGGACAGTAAGTAATCTGGTTTAAGCTCTATTGTATCACGTGATAGTAACTGAAGCAGAGTGCGTTGCAGAAGGTGACAGAGGGCAGGGTATGACACATGATAAAAATTAGAAAAAAATGTTAAAGTAAATGGAGAGAAAAACTACAGGAACAGAAATTTGAGAATTGTTGGATGGCGCATAGCATGATAACAAGATCAAATAATATTTTGCAGTTCACGAGGAAAAAAATTAAGCATCATATATAGTTTTCTTCAACACGGCCTAAATTATGTTTGCAAAAATTGGCACACATAATTACAATGTGCTTTTATAGCACTGTGTACCATTATTTTCAGAAAATTCTATGATGATGTAAAGAATTATTGTTCAGATACTTTATATAATAAAATAAATATTGTGTATTTATCTCAGGTTAGCAGTTGCTAGTTTTCTTTTCTAACGTACGGAGTTAATAGCAGGAAATAAAAAAAAACCTCAATTGAATTTTTTTTCTGTGTGTCTATCATTTTATAAATATTGGTAACAGCAGCACGATATAATAATCCATCTTTCTCAAAAGTTTTCATTGCACAACGAATTTTGATCTATGTATGCTTTACAAATTAATACTGTGAGGTAAAAGATAATACATAGAAAGCCGCCCGTTGGCGGATAAATCACCTGAATACTCTTAAATTATATGTAATTTAAAACTTGAAAAACATCAAGCAATAGAACTCTAAGGCTATGTTATTCCACACTGGATAAATGAGGAATTTCACTTACTACTTGTAAGAGAATTTTGTTTATACTTGTTATGTACGTCATAGACATCAGCACTGAAAGCGTCAAAAGTGGATAAACATGTTGAAAGACTGAAAATAGTATAACGAAGTTACTCTTACAACTCAATAAAGAATTCGTTTTGCATATACCGAACAATTTTGAAAATCGAACACAAATGCCTGATTTGCCTGGGGTTGCCATGTTTTGTTCACTGCGTACCTCTATGTCAGGAATTTAGGCATTATCACACAGTGTCGATAAGATTACGAAAAAACGCCATTTGTTATCAGGGAGGGAAACCGTAAGACCTCACACGAAAGGCATCATTTCAATGTGTCATATAGGGACCAAGTAAGTAAGAGAACAATAGCTCTTTAATCAGGAAATACGTCAGTAATACGTGCCTCCATCAACACCTCATCCCGACGTCAATCACATCACATGCTGACGCACTCCCCACAGCACACAGTGTCATGAATGCTATGACATGAGCACATACGAGGACAGCCATAACAACGAAGCACAGAGAGATTACCGTATTAAGCCCCGCTGACAGGAATTTCGACGAAGCAAAGGCAAAGGATGCGTATCCATCCAGCTAAAGCGAACGCTGACAGCGGCTGTGGCGGGCGGACATTGAATGCTGTAGGTTGACGGAAATAGAAAGCGAGTCAATGAAAAAGTATCTGTATGGAACTCTTTCTTCTTTGGGGGTGATCTGAATCATTTTATACAAGTTTCCAGTCAAGATCACGGTATTTATTTATGGATGACCGGTTTCACAGACGTCATCTTTTGATTTCCTATATTTTACAATGTCATGGATGACTGACCCATAAATAAATAACACGATCTTGGCTGAAAACGTGTATAGAAAAAGTATCTATTCCACTACACACCTGATATAGACCGCACGTTGAGAATGAAATCCCAGTCAGTACAACAGATTACAGTAATAAGAACAGTCATTCACAGCTATTTATCGACAAAAATAAACTAGCCACAGTACCCAAAATTTTGTATGTATATCTTTATTTCATTCGCATTATACTCCACCTACTTCTTCGCCTTCTGTTCATCGCCTTCAGCCCTCTCTCTGTCCATTTCACCGGTGTCTCAAGTGAATTTCAGTATTTAGTTTCATTTTCATGTGGCTCAAAAATTATGACCGCCATACGATTTTCTCGGTACGTTTAGTGAAACATTAGGAAACTGCCAGCAAAATGTGTTGCCTATAGAGTCAGAGAGGACGTAATGAGTTATGCCGTATGATTCAGTTTTTGGTAGTTGTCATTGGTTTATAGTGCCAAACACCAGAACATTGTGTCGCATTCCATTTAAGTTTGACGGTAAATTCGATTTACATGTATTTGGTGTCTGAAAGCATCACAAGAGTGCTGAATGTCGTAGTTGAACAGTGGAGAAGTAGTATGCCATAATATTTTGGCCCTCTTTAGTTTAGTAATAGGGACCTCAGTCTTTAGTTGTGCTTAGGTTGACCCGAGAAATTCGTGGAACTGGAAGAAGAGGTAGAATCAAAGAATAGATTTTTCCAGACAGAGATTTAAATACACCAAACGAGAAACTTTATTTAATTTAAGACATCATATGTACTAATGCTGGTGGCTTTACTAGGTAAGAATTTTGGTATTAAACAAGACTTGATATTATTGTAACAGTAAAAACATAATGATCAATTAAGGCAAAGCAAAACCTAAAACCTGGAGGGCTTAGCGGCACATTCAAAGAATCACTTTGCAATAATTATGGTTGTTAAGATTTTCAAATTTACTTACAACAATTTTTAAAGGTACAAATTACGCTACAGCAAGTAGCACCTTTTATAACACTGAAAATATAATCTTTGGACAGTCATTACAAGTATTCTAGGGTACTAAGGATTGACAATGCTGGATAAATAAACGTAACATAAATAATTAGAGCACAAAGATAGCAATTAAACAACAAGAATGAACAAACTGGACTTTACATTAAATAAAATACAAATTTTCATAAAATCACGAGGATATTTAACGGCCTGCATTAAGATAACATAATTGATCAAACTAGAGGCCAGGTAAACTTAAAGGCAGAACGGACCAACTTAAAACAATCACTATCAATCCAGGTAGAGCCAATATTCCATTCTGACCAATACATAAAAAACAGGAAGATAAAACTAAGACTCCAAACCACACTTTAGCTGGTAAACCTGATATAATAAGTTATATAACAGGGGAGCAAAAATTCTCCAAATGACAAAGATGAAAGATTGCAATTTAACAGGCAAAACAATTTCTCTGACTTTTACTTTCAACCTGGCGCAAACTGGCACTTTAACTACAACCTTACTATTTATTAAATAAAAAGAATTCACATATGAGATGCATGATCAGAGTTACAACCGCTAAAAGATGACAGGTAACACTTGGCTCTTGGGTTAAAAAGTAGCTTGTTAAGTTTTCTAAGTAAGATCTCGGGCACTAGAGATCTGCGAATGCAAGTTAGAACTCTCACTGCTGCCCTAAATTACTTTACCAGTGGCCACAGTACTTGCGCAACGGAAATTTATCTAACTGTTCACTCCTTAAGGGAGCAGACAATGTTTTAACAAACACAAAATATGTATTGTGGGCATCCGCAGCTTTAGACTTGAGGCAAATTGAATGGAAACCGCTTCAGCTGTATAGTACTCATTTATTCTACCAATTAGTTTCTTAGCATTAGAGGCACATAATTAGGATTATAATGAAACGTGAAAATGAATGATAAGGAAGTATGTAATCATGAATTTATTATATATTTCGTAGCTTCAGCTACGGTTCATATACAACAAAATGCGCCATACGTAACAGTAGTCGCAAGCAGGGTGAAACGTCCTTGAAGCTACTTTTTCTGTTCCAGCAGTGGCTGCGTGGACTTAAAAACAGTAAGTCTCTCTTCCAATCCAAAGTTATGTGTAACTACGGATACTAAACAAAACGGATACTTTCGCTGTGCTTTACTGTAACTCTCTTACTATGGCTGTTCTTTACTAGTAGCTAACGACTTGTAACTGAGCGGAGTGCCGTAGGTTACTTTACTCGACGTCTCATATGTAATGTGATTCCAGCAGTCGACCATCTCGTGGGAAGTTGTAACGACGAAACGACAGAAAGAAAGAAGCGACTTCTTGTGACCCTGCTGCGTTATTTGATGTCAACGACCCGCGAATACGTCTGGAACCATGTGACAACTAGCCACCGCTAAGGTCAACATTAAACCGCAGGATTCACCTCCTTTTACACTATTTAACTGCTTTCGGTGTCGACTTTTGTTACTGATTTTCAGAAGGCCGCACCTACACCCCAGGCGAATGTAACAAATAGATCCGTTCTGTGCACTAAGTGTGGTATAGGGCGCCAATTAAACAGCTCATAAAATTACCATTTCTCATGGGTACTTACTGAGAAAACCCGGAAAGGCAATTGCTATTCACTGAACAAAATGAAAAATCTAAATATATGTTCTGAAGATGGACATGCTGTTTATAGGAAGCCTACTCAAACTAATTTGCATCTGTGACCTGATAGTTGTCACCATCCAGCTCAGCCTAAAGGAGTACTTCGTACCTTCGTTCACAGGGCCCCTGGCATTTCAGACTATGAATCTTTGTCGGGTGATGTGTCCCATCTCGAGGTCATCTTTCGTCAGATTGGTTGTAGTCAGTGGAAGATAAAACGTGCAGCTGGTGAGTGACGACAGTAACGAAGTGGCACCTAAATCTATGGCCTTAGCAGGATGCATTTCTAAAAGGATTGGTAGTATTTTACGAAAATAATCTTTTTCGACCACCTTGTGAGGTAAAGGCCTTCTTGGAATCCCTAAAGGATGATCTTGATTTTCGTCAGGCTGATGTCTATCGTATTCCTTGTAGGTGTGGCATGTCATACACAGGTCACACATTCACGACTATGGAAGATCGGTGTATTTATCACAAGCGCCACTTACGCCTACAACAGCCGAGCAAATCAGTTGTTGCTAATCTTTGTCTTGGCACCGGTCATCCTCTGGAATACAACACAGAGATTCTAGTATAGTGTTATTAAGGAAGCTGTTGAAATTAACTCGCAAGCTACCTTATAAATAGGTATGGTGACTTTTGGGCTGCTTGGTATCCGGGTCTATCTCTCGGCGAAAACAATTTAATGATTTCTCACCTGTTGATTAGCTGTCACTATGGCCGGCCGCGGTAGCCGAGGGGATTTAGGCGCTCCAGTCACGGTCTGCACCGCCACTACGGTTGGGGATTCGAATCCCCCCTCGGGCATGGATATTTGTGTCGTCCTTAGTCTTAGTTAGTTCATAAGTAGTTTTTAAGTTTAGGGACTGATGACCCCGTAGTTAAGTCCCATAAGCTTAACAAACATTTGAATTTTTTTTTTATATATATATATATTTTTTTTATTTTTTTTTATTTTTTATTTTTTTTTTTTTTTTTTGAAGGTTCAAATGCCCCTTCCGGCATTGATGTTTGTGTCGTCTTTAGTATAAGGTAGTTCATAACTAGTTTGTAAGTTTAGAGACTAATGACCCCGCAGTTAAGTCCCTTAAGCTTAACAAACATTTGATTTTGAAATTTTTGTAAACCTATTGGATGATGTTCCTGTGCTCATCAGTCGCAACTCTTACAAACTATAATTGCATAGGCCAAAGTCAGATGACATATAAGTTTTCTGGATGTTGTGCCGCGTCATGATGTAAGAAGGCTATTACTTTAATAACCGACGTTTCGGCCAACGTTACAGTGGCCTTCATCTGGATACACTGAGTATACTAAGTATAATGAGTATACTGGATATACCCAGGTGAAAGCAACTGTAACATTGTCCAAAACATCGGTTATTAAAGTAATAGCGTTCTTACATCATGACGTGGTACAACAGCCAGGAAACTTTTATGTCATCTTACAAACTACTTAAACCAAATTACTATAAGGACAACACACACGTATACCCGAGGGAGGACTCGAATCTCCTGCGGGAACTGCCAACCAGTGCGAATGATGACGCCTGAGACCTCACAACTATCCTGTGCGGCTGCGAATTAAATAAGATAAATTTTCATTCGGTATGAGTATCGTATATCAAAGGTTATGTCAGTAGTTTTATTTCATTCCTTGAGAGAAGGAGAATTTGCTGTTTTCCAAATGGGGCGTAAAGCGAATGAGAGGGAGCAGCGGATGGTAGGTAATTTCTCTCTCGGAGTGCACGGCGGAAGGTAGCGGTGCTGGCTTTTGTGTGGGCTGGTGGTGCCAGGCAGACCGTGGCTGCGAGATGCCACCCGCCAGATAGCTCCGCCTGTAAACGTGACTGATAGGCCGACCCGCGACGCACGCGTTTTACGCGGTTGCCTCGCTGCAGGGGCTTGCTGGCTCGTGTGCTTATCGCGCTACCGCTGGCGGCGTACAGCCGGCCCCGCTGACGCAGAAAAGACGGCGCGCTGCGGCATGAATATGACGGCGGGTGCGCGTCGTTTTTATTTCCGCAGACGGCACAGCGCAAATAGTGCGACGTTTAACTGTACAGTCGCTTCCACGCAAGGCACTGCCAGCGGGGCAGATGGAAATCTTGGACACTGCACGACCTGTTACTTCTACTATACAGTACGTCCTGTTAGGGCTTTCTGGGCAACACCGAACACATATTTATATAAGGAACTCATAGTTCGATGGGGCGATCTATAATTGTTTAATAATGATTTTGCAGCCAAGATCGCATTTTTCATTTATTATGTTACCGGTTTCGGCGTGCTCTACGTCATCTTCAGACTTGTCGTAATTTACATAATTTCACGACAGTTTTTATATACTAAAAGAGTACATACAGGTTGAGGCATCACCAAACATAAAATTAGTAGTCACAAATAAAATTTATACATCCATCTTCTAATGGTTCTGAAGCGAGGTACTTCAAAGTCTAAGTTCAATATTAATTGAAGTCCAGTATAAGTTCAATATTAATTGAAGTATAAGTGTTATACTGGACTTCAATTAATATTCAACATAGACTTTGAAGTACCTCGCTTCAGAACCATTAGAAGACGGATGTATATATTTTATTTGTAACTACTAATTTTATATTTGGTGATGCTTCAACCTGGATGTACTCTTTTAGTATATAAACATGTCGTGAAGTTATGTAAATTACGACAGGTCTGAAGATGGCGTCCAGCACGCCGAAACCGGTAACATAATAAATGAAAAATACGATCTTGGCAGTAAAATCATTATTGAACACATATTTTCTCATTTTCCACAAGCTCTGCGGAAGATGCGAAAGTAAAATCAGCAGTCCACAAATGGCAAACCCAATTAGATGAACTTTTACAAACAGGGCGTATTGAAACTGGTACCACAATGGGGCCGCGCGGGAGTAGCCGAGCGGTCTGGAGTGCCACGTTAAGGATCGCGCGGCCTCCCGCGTCGCAGGTTCGAATTCTCCCTCGGGCATGGATGTGTTTGTTATCCTTAGGTTAGTTTAACTTACAAGGAAAGTACTTGGTCGCGAACAAACACATATACACCAAAATCGTACGAGAGACAATGTAAAGATCCCTTATTGAACTAGTGAAACTCCCGCATCTGCAAAACTCTGCGGTCGTCCGTTAGAGGCCTCTGCGTGTGCCTTGCCACATTGCACTTTGACCTGTCGGTTCGCCAGGAGGGACGGTGCAGTGTGTCTCCGAAGTTGCGTTTTCTGACATTTCTGTGGTGAAATGTCAGATGGAGCGGCGATTGATAATCAGTCCTGCTAAAGTATCGGGATTGGTTGAGATGAAGTTACAAAGAACCATTCTCCGTGAAGATGGTATTAGTGTAGAAGATGAATCATTCGCATGCTTTCTCGTCTCTGTTATGGTACAGAAATATGAGCATAAGTTAGATACTGTTGTAACACTAACACATAATGATGATAATAGGGACGGTAATGACGAAGATCTCATTGCTAGCGTTTGTGCTACGGTAAGTGCGGGAAGAGGCGATGGAAGCAGTGGCAGTGAATACCAACAGTCTTCCGAGAAGAAGCTTAAAGTTGCAACTATCATCACGGCTTTTGATGACAATACGCTAGAGAACATGTTACATACGTTATAGTTGAGACATCTGCATTACGTATGGCGTCTACAATTACATCTACAGTGCAATCAAGAGAATGATTGCTTCGTATTGCATAAAAACGACACCAACCGGTACATTGAGGTGTACGTAGAGATACTGTAACCAAACGTTCACACAGATATGTTTATTCGAGCTCAAATACTTTCCTTGTTAGTTTAAGTAGTTTGTAAGATTAGGGATTGATGACCAACATAGTTTGGTCCCCTAGGATTAAAACATTTGTACCACAATGGGAGAAATATATTGAGAACTACACTGCCGAAAATAAAAAGTGCTACGCACTCTTAGAGTTTATAATCCATTCAATAATTAATTTTGAAACAGTGCATAAGGAGTACATGAAAAGATTACATTTATATAGTGATTGATGAATGATGCTGAGATACCATATGTCAATCGATACGGAAGCTTTGAGACGGTATATGCCGCCACGACAGTAACACTATTTTCTCTCCTCTTTCTTTCTGGTCGACGCTTAACAAGTATGGAAATTGTCACGATGGGACAGGAAGAAATGCTTTCATTTTTCATTACCACTTCGCCCTTGAGCCATCGTGATAGTCAGAAGAAGATGTGTCGTTTCGGATTTCGTCGCCCGGGTATTGCATTGTGAGCGCGAATGTCAATTCCTTCCAATTAAATAACGTCAAATTAAATCCCTCTAAATTTGAATATTCTTCAAAGGTGAAAACGCCAAGATAGCGAAATACTTTTTTAATGACCATATTACATTTTAAAAGTTGGTCATATTATTTTTAAAAAATGAGACAAATAATAAGTGCAACATAGCACTAAATGTAAAATATGTAAGTTAACACATTTTACATGTAGACTAAGTGCTATGTTGCACTTATTATTTTATCTCTATTCTTTTAAATAAGATAACCTACTTCTAAAATGTAATATGACCAGATGATGGTGGCACAGTCTTTCTAAACTGTTCGTCATTAAATGAAATAAGTATTTCGCCCTCTTCGCGTTTTCACATTTGAAGAATATTAAACTACCAGATCGCCACCAAGACCTGCAATGCCTGGTAATGTCCTCTAAATTTTCATAATTCAAAATTAATCCCCCATGAATTTCCATTCAGTAATTCTAAAAAATTATTAGCATTAATTGTGTTCTGGAAACAATATGGTTCAGTCATTATTTGTTTTATAGAACCGGCAACCTCATTATCATTGTTTTTCATTGACATATTTTTTTCTCGTTTACGAAGTTTTCGTAACGCAAACCAAACTTCACGTTACGATAATCATGGTCACAAGCATTAAACTAACTTGATTCAACGAAGTATATTTTGTGGACATCCACAGCTGTAGAGTTGACTCACATTAAATGGAAACCGCTTCATCTGTATGGTACTCATTTATTCAACCAATTAATTTCTTGACATTAGAGCCGCATAATTAGGGTTATAATGAAAGTTGCTTCTTAAGTTTTCTACGAAGAATCTCAGGCAGTAGAGATCTTCAAATGCAAGTTAAAGTACTCACTGCTGCTCTAAATTACTTTGCGAGTGGCCACAGTACTTGTACAATGGAAATTTATCTAACTGCTTACTCGTTACTGGAGCAGCCATATTTTAACAAACACAAAATTAATGTTAAAAAAAGGAATAGATAATTAAACATGGGATAGGGATCATGAAGTTATAAAGGAGAGTTTTGATACTTTAAATCATTATCTATTCAATAAAATGAAGAAGCAATTAAATATGGGGAGACCAAATTAAGCACAATAAAGCACACACCTTGTACAAAAGTGACTTAAATCATACAGTTACTGCCCATAATAAAATTATTTCTGCCCTATATGAATATAGAGGTAACGTAGGAGGGAATTTTCAAATACTCAGTGGATGAAGTAAAGCACATTCATACACTCACAGACACATGCATAATGCTTGCAACACATTACTCATGTGGCAACACTTGATAGCAGTGACAAAATGAAGCGTAGGCGGTGTTTTGACAAATGGCAGGTGTCTTCAACCACAATTAAATTCAAACTATGCACCAAACGAACTACTGTGTGGGGATGCAGTGGCATTCTATCCGTAAGTACCACATGGTGTGCGACCATGGAGAGTTACATAGAATTTACAAAAAGAAATTAATTTAGAATAAGCAAGTAAAGCACATGCGAGTATTCATATAGAAGAAAGCTAGTGTCAGTAAAAGCATGGATGAAGGCCGAAGTAATGACTGTTACTAAAGTACGTTCTGCAATCGGTCATACCAAGACAGGAAAGACGGAATTAAACCAGCAAACCTGAGAAAAATTTTGCATACTTGTGGATATAGACGTGGTGTGAAAATGTTAGTTAAAAAACAGCAAGTCAATTCAAACATACTAAGTTTACGAAAAGGCTGAAGAACACACAAGTGTATTCTAACTTGATAAAACTGGATACAAAATCATCAGCGGAATGAGAATGCAAATAATAAATTTAAACTGGATTACTTGAGTTCTGTAAATGAATAAAACACTTTGCCTTGCATGGCGAAAGAATTACTCAAGGAAACTATGACTGATAAATCAAGACTGCCTGATTACAAATTAAAAAAGTTCTAACAGCATGCCATCCCCTCAGCATTATTCGACGACATACTCACTTTGGTAGACACGCCTAGAGGGGGCCTCAGGCCACGCCAGAAGCCTTCCCCTCCACACACCGGATGTAGGGTGCGCTCAAAACGATTCAGAGTGAGTTTAGAACATACTGTCTACCAACCCTCGCTACCTGCAGAAGATAATACCCTCTTACTAGGGCTCCAGAGGGGTCTCTCGGCACCTCTTACGACCATGATTATGTTGGTACTGCACTAAGAACAGGCCACCTCGCCATCTTGCCATGAAAGGTTGTCTCTGGCCACCCAGCAGGCGGCAATGCAGACGACATACGAAGGCATGCGTTCTTAATTAAAGTAAACGAGGCCTAAAGCGCGAGACGGTGACTGTAAGCCATTGCGCAACAGTCAGTCAATATTACAAGCAACCTTCCACATTCCTACGATCACATAAGTTCAATCACACGTGTGGAAACATATATAAACATGGGGCATTGATCATAAATAAAGGAATAAAATAACTGACATACAAATAAACAATATTGATGGTGGAGAAACACTTTAGAGTAATAATAACTCAACACGGAACACGAACACACATTCAGTGACGTGTCAATAAAGTATTTCATATTTTTCTCGGTGGCTCTAGACGACCCAATATTCTCTGGCCAGGTGTCGTTACGCTGGGGTCGCCCGTCACATGGCTCTAATACCACTAAACTAGTTGGTTGAATAAATGACTACCATACAGCTGAAACGGTTTCCATTCAATATAACTTGCTTCACTTTACGAATTCAAATTCCAAATCATAACATACGGCAGGATTTCTGCTTACTTTCCGCGACAGCGCTCGCCTGGTCTATACGTAGTACGCATAAACGGCCGTTACTTGCGTGGTGGCAGAATCTGCTGCTATCAATGAAGACTACGAACCGCCATTCAATCTTAAATAAGATCCTCTCACGGCACCAATCGAGTGGCGCACGTCAATGCTCTGACGCGAGTGGCTGACGGACTAGAAGTGTCTGTGTCTGTGTCCTTTATTTCAATAGCTAGTAACCAGTTGGCGACCAGTTGTTATTGACATTTCCGGGTTAAAGACAGTGTTATCTGCGCTGTGTTAGCTGTTCAATTTACCGCTGCTCCTCTTTAAATACGACGATCCCGGCGGACGTCTGTGCTATGACAACGTCAAAAACTTTGTTTTCGGGTATAAGAAATTTGACGTGAGCATTTCTACCAGCACCATCACACAACTGAAGCAGCACGTTCAACTACTGTGGCAAATCTCCTAAAGGGACAACCTGCTACTCATAATGGTCCAATTTCACATTTTTGAAACCTCTGAATTCTCTGTAGGAAGTAAGAGTGCGTCTCTTAGCATGGAGCTTGTTTCTTTCTCCCGTTGATGTCGCACCGAACATTACGGGTACAAACATTCCGTGGTAAGTGTATCACTATTCTATCCGTTGGCGGACGAACCTCCGGTTGGCATCTGCCGTTAGTGCATCAAGATCTACCCCCTCTTTCCTGGTGTACTATGTTTTTCCATGCGATGTTTGTAGAAAGGTAGATAAAATATGTAAGTTCATTTGTAATTTTGTTTCAGTTTAGTTATTTTTGTAATAAAATTATTGTACCTTAAATGTTCAAATGTTTGTTAAGCTTAAGGGACTTTTCTGCGGGATCACAAGTCCCTAAACTTCCAAACTACTTATGAACTACCTTGTACTAAAGACGGCACAAACATCCATGCCCGAGTGGTGATTCGAACCCCCGACTGGGAACGGCCTCGCGCAGCTTAGTATAGCACATAAATGCGCTCGGCCTCACTGCCGAGAGTAAAACAATCAGTATGACAATACGGTAAAGTGATTTCAGTTATATCACCATGGTATAAGGGTGTCTAGTTGAATCTATATCGGCCGATATCTCTGGAGCGACACAATTCTTTAAAAATATCTCTATTAAAAGTTTACGAACCAGGTACAGACTAATCAACCGAGAATGCGGCTAAAAAAAAAAAAAAAAGGAAATGACAGGAGACTGGAGATGATGAGTCAAGTACATCGGCGCGACCACAGACGCCGACACCAGCGTCTCAGCGACCACGGGGATTGATTGCCCCGTGGGAGAGGGGGGAGTGGGTATGAGACGACCGACCGCCTTCAGGATCCCAGTTCGTCAGCGCACCTGACATGGAGACATGTCTAATCGCCGAAACGAAATGTTGTGCCCGTTGGACACAACGAGCCGGCAGTACGGGGGTAGACTGTTCGAGCAACAAATACGCCCGGAGAAACTATAGAATCCCCCCTTAAATCCTGTTTTCAAGGACGAACCAAGGTGAAGTTCATTATTTTTCAGATGGTAACCCCTACTTTTTTATTCCATATTCGTATTCTACTTGAAAAAATATGAAGTTTTAAAGGTAAAATTTCCTTCTAAAAACCAATGGTTCGTCGCCAATCATTGTAGGCCTATGATTCCCAGGTTATCAGTATGTCGACAACGAAGCGAGATGGGGAAAAATTTTCAGTACAAATTTTATACGATCACTGAACTGCGTCCACTGGTGAAATTTTCACAAATTTGAATTTTTTCCCCTCTTTCTTTTTTGCAGAACTATGCCGTTCCACAGATATCGGCCGCTGTAGATTAAAATAAGACACCATGAGTAAGTGAGTTAGTGAGTTAGTGAGGCCCACTTTCGGTGTGAACATGTTATATGACAGAGTAACAACGTGACAGCTACGACACGCCACGTCTCTCCAAGCTGGCGCCTACCAGTGGCAGGTGCAGCAGAGGCTGGCGTTGGCTGGGGACATGCGCAAGCACTGGAGCAATTTGGCTGGATGGGCCTCCCAGCCGCAGATGTGGATGGCCGGCTCTCGACAGTGCCAGAGGTGGGGCCCACCGTTTCCCCGGTAACGGCGGCTGGCGGCCGGCCAGGTCGGTGATGGCCAGCGCTGACGGCCAGTTGGCGTGCTGATGGACGCGTGCTCCCTTTGCAATGTTACCACACCGGCAGGCACACGGCCGGGGACACCGCTGCCAAGAGATTACCATTATGGAAATATGCGCTGCCATAAATCCTTACCTCTATGTCAGGTCGTAGCTTTCATTCCAACTCCGTACCAGCTACGCCGCTTGACTCTCCTCTTAACGATTCTAAAAAAGTATGTCACCATTCAGTTCGGTACCAAAATATCCAATGAGTGTACGACGTGCAGGTGTGATAGAAATTGGCGATTAATGGGCAACCAGTCGCTCTTTCGAAAGTTGATACAATTTATTTCCCCCAGAGCTGCGAGCTCATGTCCTAGGGCCAATCAGGCTCTACACACTGGCGGGTCATCCACTGTCAACAGCGTCGCTGGATGCGGTACGGCCAGGCCAGTAAAATTAGGATTCTGCCTTCCAAAAATTTGTGGAAATCTGGAAACTCTTTTACTTAGCCAAGTAGGCATTTGGTATGAATAACGTAAGTTTGCCCCAATTCTAAGTGGAACTGCAGCTGTGATGAAAAGAAATCCACCGAAATTTCGAACTTTTTCTAGGTTTATTTATTTATTTATTTATTTATTTATTTTTTACAATTTCGCATCGATTGAGTACCAAACTGTAGCTATTTAATTACTCTAGACCAGAGAAACAGTACGTCAAATATTGACAATTTTTCACACTTACCAAAAAACACTAACATCATCGGTATTAGATGGGCATCATTTGGGAATTGGCTTGTTGGCGCAAAATTTTATCAAATACAATGAAATTGAGGAAACGCAGAAAAAAATTGTCGTTGTTCAATTACATGTAATGTGAATGATACACTTAAGATTTATACTTTCCAACATCATCATCATTATCATTAGAGACTGATTATGCCTTTCAGCGTTCAGTGTGGAGCAAAGTACCTCTAATAAAATTCCTCCATGATCACCTATTCAATGCTAACATTGATGCCACGTCTGATGTTATGCCTTTTACTTCAAAATCATTCTACACCGAATCTAAGTACTTTCTTCTTGGTATATCTCGACTCCTCTTACCCTCCGCTGCCGAGCTCATGAGTCTCTTAGGTAACCTTGCTTCTCCCATGCGTCTAACATGACCCCACCATCTCGGCCTGTTCGCTCTAACTGCTTCATCTATGGTGTTCATTCCCAGTGTTTTTTTTTTTTTTATTTCCTCATTATGGACACCCTCCTGCCATTGTTCCCATGCATTCTTGCTACTTTCATATCTGTAATCTCTACCTTATGAATAAGGTAACCTGTATCCACACAACTTTCACTCCCATACAACAAAGTTGGTCGAAAGATAGAGCGGTGCACTGCTAACGTAGTCTTGGTACTCTCCTGCGAGATTCTGTGAAGTTTGGAAAGTAGGAGGCGAGGTACTGGCGGAAGTTAAGTTGTGAGGCGGCATCGTGAGTCATGTCGGGATAGCACAGTCGGTAGTGCGCTTGCCCGCGAAAGGCAAAGGTTCCAGGTTCGAGTCCCAGTTCCGGCAAACAATTTTAATCTTCCAGGAAATTTAATATGAATTATGATTAAGAATATCTGTGCAAAGGAGCCTGCTAATTCAAATTAAATTACGCAGGGCAGGCGGCGAGGACGACCCTTTGCTTACAGCCCCGTGCGAATTCCCCCTTCTACTTCCTAAATTGCTCAACCTAGAGTGCAATGGAGGAATATCAATCAACTGTGGCACAGAGCTTCACGGAAAAACGTTTATAATAGCTATCGGCGACAAAATGACACACTGGAAGCTGCAGAACTGCGCATGCGCATAGCTGCTTATGGAACTCCACAACAAGCTCTGCGCATGCGCTGCTGTACAGCTGAAAAACTGACACTCACTTAAGCCGCTTATGTATAAGAACAAAATTGAGTGCACCCACTTTAAATCTTCCCACCGAGGAAAAACTCTTAGCTGTATAGAAATTTGGACCCAGGTACTTCGCACTGGCGTCAGCCACGATGACCTCTCAGACATACGCGGACTCTGCCTATTGGTTTCCACTACAAACGTTTAAATAATACGAGGGATGTTCAAATGAAAAGGTACGATACGATACTGTGGGTGTAACTGATTTGACGAATCGAGTAACTCCCGTTCTCAGAATTTCTGTAGCTGTGAACAGACAAGTCCTCTCCTGTGTCCTTCGCTGCCCTTTGAGATGCTTTTAGCAGACCAAACAGATGGAAGTCACAGTGCAGCATGTCCATACTGTTATGTGGCAGCTCAAGCTGCCCTCATTTGAACGTGGCCAGTAAGCTTTGTGTGACGCGGGAAACGTTATCAAGAAGCGGAATCAGTTCCTATGTGAGCAGCCCAGACCGTTTGCAATTGTTCACCTTGTGTAGGCTACGCTGCCTAGCAGTACACGCCACTGTTAATGGCTTTTCCCTGCTCCACAAATTCGATGAGTATCGGACCTCGTCGAAAAGGCGTTACCTTGCACAGCTTTGAATTTTGTAGGGGGAGGCGACAACGAATGCATCGCGTCTCTAGATTTCGCACAACGTCACCCCAAAGGGTTATATTCAATTTTCAGTCGGTTTTGTTTTTAAGAGATTTCGTAACTTCTCATTTGAACATCCCTAATAATTAGCTAATTACACATTTACATTAAATAAACAGTAGACTTGGGTGAAAAAGTATAAAGGTAAGGAAAGTCCAGAATGGAATATTGATAATACTATGATGATAAGTGGTACGTACCATTTAGATAATCACTAAGTCGCAGATTCAAGACACGACAGCCGTAGATGGCAATCATATGAGATGCGCTTATATTACTGTGTGTGTGTGTGTGTGTGTGTGTGTGTGTGCTCTCTATCTGATGAAGGCTTATTTCAAGGGTCAACTTCGCTTCACAATATCTCCGGATTTAATTGGTGTATTGTGATGCAATCTAAGTCTTTGTTTATGTGATTTGTCATGATACAGATTGCTGATGAAATAATATAGCGTGTGCATTTAAAAAGACATTAATTTGTTTGAAAACACATATACTTTCGCTTTAGAGTGTTTCAAAGCATTTCCGTTTACATTCATGAGTCTATGCCTTACATTGATACCGGTGAAAGTCGTTTTACAATAGCTGTTGTTGTTCCAGAGATACTTTTTGTGGTCAACATAAATGGGACCCCTGTATAATGTAGTGTCCCTGTTTGTGATTGTGTCGTTCCATTGAGAAATTTTGCACACTTGACATTCAAAACAAGAGGAAGACCACTGTCTGCATAAACGTTCATATATTCTATAGTTTATGGCAGAGGGTACTTTACCAATGGAATTCGATGGAATTTTCTTTAGATTTTATTCAATTGTGCACACTTGACCATCAAAAGAAGAGGAAAAAAAGTTTCTTTTTAAATTTTCGTACGGTGCAAGTTCAATCGGTAGAGCGCTTGCCGCGAAAGCCAAAGGTCCCAGGTTCGAATACCGGTTCCGGTACACAATTTTATCTGCCAGGGTTTCACATAAGCGCACACTAATTATGCTGAACACATTCACTAAACAGCGTGTTTGTTAAAACAGTCAATCCACAAGGACAAGTTTACAATGGAACTAGTCACCTATTGTATTGTTTTTTGCAAGATATATTGCGCTATCCCCCCCCCAAATAAAACATAAATGTCCTAAAAGTAAAAAAAAAATCAATAAATAAAAACAAAAAGCAATGGAAAAAGTAAACTAACACGCGAGGAGTGATTCGGTGACGGGAGCGGCAGCTTTGTCTTCAGCAGCATGAAAGTAGCTGTTATCTTTCCTGCTTTCCTTATTTCTGTCGCCACAGTCCCAATAAAAATATGGTGAAGTGTCGAACTACAAACGAAAAGATTATCTGTTAGATTGCTGGTAATTCCTAGAATATTTAATCTTTTACTTATAATGTCATTAATTTCTGGCAATATTTGTGAACGTGAAAACCACTCTGTTACAGATATGAATCCCCATTTACATGTACGTCCCCATGTAAGTGGCTGACTTATTCAGTTCAAAGGTCGGAACGAGAAATGTCACACTACCGCCAACATGACCGTGTCTGGTAAATCAACAAGATGTTCAAGGCAAACTTTCGGTTGTTGACTAATATACTTAGATGGTACTTTCATGATTCGATTAACGTAATGTAACCTCATTTCTTTTAGTCTGAAAAGACAAAGCTCTTCTTGTGTTAAGAAGAAAACTACAGAACGTGTATCAAAGCAGTAGACTGAACTATCACATCGACGTTATTCACAATTACATTATCCAGTCAATACTCTTGTTGTCGAGAGAAACATGCAGAACCAACTTTGTGTAGACCTTTGTCGTTACATGCACGCCTTTCATTAGCTCGACTAGTGAAGGATATTTCAATAAATCAGGCGAAGAAAAATCGCTACAGCCAATTAATTACTGAGCACATCAGTGACCTGTTCCTCTTTGATAGTAACTATAAATGTTCTCATGTTGCGAACAACTTAAAAGTGTTAAGAGCTACAACTGTAAATATATAAAATTATTTGCTTATTTACTTCATAAGAGAGTTTTTTCTGTGTTACCGGAATGTTACTCATTACATGTGCACATAGTGGCAGAATAAATACTCGTTTTGGTAATGAGTTATTTTCACTCTGCAGGACTTCGTGTTACGTACATGAGGCAGGAAAGACGTGAGGGAGAGAGAGAGAGGTCGGATTTGTGTGCCAAATAGCGAGGCGGGACGAAGCAACGCAAGACTCCGTGACAGGCCATGCGCGGTTACTCGCATGCCAGATTGCGGACAGGAGGCACGCAGCGAGTACGGAAGCGAACCCGAGTCATGTCGGCTCGATTCCGCCTTCTACATCTATGTCTTCCTTTAAACTGATCTGCTGCGGATCCCAAACACTTGAGCAATACCCAAGACGTGGTCGCACAAGCGTTTTATAGGCGGTCTCCTTTACTGGTGAAGTACATCTTCCCAAAATTCTCCCAATAAACAGAAGTCGGCTGACCGCCATACTTACAACTGTCCTTACATGTTCGTTCCATTTCATATCGCTCTGCAATGTTACGCCTAGATATTTGAACGACGCGACAGCATTAAGAAGCTCACTACTAATGCTGTATTAGAAAACATTATGGGATTGTTTCTCCTACTCATGCGCACCAGCTTACATTTTTCTACATTGAGAGCTAGCTGCCATTTTTGCATCAACTAGAAATTTTGTCTAAGTCATCCTGCATGCTATTATAGTCAGTTAAAAAAGACACCCTCCCATACACTACAGCATCATCAGCAAAAAGCCGCAAATTACAAATTATTCTTCCCATCAGATCCTGACGATACACTCGTCTCTGATGTGAACACTCGCCGTCGAGAACAACGTACTGCGTTCTATTACTCAAGAAGTCTTCCAGCCAGCCACAAATGTGTGAACGTATTCCATAAGTTCGTATCTTCTATAGCAGTCTGCAGCGTGGCACCGCATCAAACGCCTTTTTGAAGTCGAGAGAAACACAATCCGCCTGTTGCCCTTCATCCATGGCTCGCGAGATGTCATGTGCGAAAAGGGCAAGCTGAGTTTCAGATGAACGATGTTTCCTAAACCCGCGCTGATTCTTAGAAAGAAGCTTTTCCGTCTCAAGGAAATTTACTATATTCGAACTGAGTGAGCCGTAACCGGTAAAATATAGCACGCTGCACTCTGCAGCAATCTAGTGTCAAACCACAGCATGCCATACGTATAAAAATAAGTGAGTGATAATCTCGCAGAAGCTATTATTACTAAAAACAGAAACGAAACTTATATCTATAGCTCTATAGAAAGAAAGTAAAACTTTTTAAGAAACGTGGAGTTTGTCTTTTGGCGTCATAGCAAATACGCTGTCCTGCTTTCCTTCAGTTTTTCTCAAAGACTGGCGAACTTGGGCAATGACGTCTGAAACTGCATTTGTTAACAGGCATGGAAGATGATCTGTTGAGTTAATACGCTGGGGGTTATCTGTCAAGATGCAGCCGAGTGTTGTCGCAGAGTTCAAACGAATATCCCATTCAAAAATTTCAGGTGACTTCTCGTTAAGATGACGAATACCAAACTAGAAACGTTTTGACGATACCACATATCAGCTGCTAACACGAGAATATTTCATGGACGAAATTCCCTGAAAAGCCGGGTTTCAATGTTTTATCTTTTCTAATATGTCAACGACACTCTCCTTGTAACAGTTCAAAGAGCAACTTTTTTTGGCAGAGATGTGATGGCAATGCTGTATGCGTCTAAACGACCGTGAAAAACAGGCTAAAAACTATGAACGCATGTCACTGTATCAGGACAACTGGCGATAATCCGTCTAACTTATTTTAATGTCACACTCTAGACAGTGCTTTCAGCTCTAGAGTAAAGGAGTTAAGATTTATCGGTGAACTTGTACTTACGAGGTCTGTTCTAAAAATTTCGGAACTTCATCCACAAATATTTTATTTGCTTCCAGTTACTTATTGTTCATGGTCTCCTTCGAAACAGTCTCCCCCGAAAATGACATACCTCCTCCCAACATCGTTTCCACTCGGGAAGCAGTCTAGCAGTCTCGCTACCCCTCTTCATAAAACGCACGAAGCGCCGTCTGCGAATTTTCTATTATCTCGTCTATCTTTTCAAATATTCCTTGTTTCAACGTGGTTTTCAACTTTGGAGAAAAAGACCTCCTTGACAAAGTATGGACAATACAGAGGATTAGGCATTACAGTTATTCAGTTTCTTAAGAAAGCTCCCCGCTCTCATATTCCCCTTCTCTAAGACTTTTCATAATTAAAAACACGTTTTAGTAGTATCGCGCATAATTCCCTCTCCTGGTACGTTCTTACTGGAGCGGCCTTCAAATAACTTGACAGTGGACAACAATGTACGCAGCGATACTGTCACGAACGAATATTTCCATTATCACAACCTACCAAAATATGAAACCGTTAGTCCCAGACATATTTCTACATCAGTTTGCTACACGGCAAAATTTAAATTAAATGTCTAACCTTACGCCCAAACAAACGGAATGAAAGTGCGGGAAGACATTTCACCGTCGAACATAACACAATACGAAGACAGGCTACAAATCTTTACGTGGGCCTAAAACGGGGAAGTACCCCGAAATTGATAACGGTGCAATTGCTTGTGTCAGTGAACTTGGCATTGTGCTGTCTCGTATGAAAAGATTCGGAACAAAACTCGTGAAATAACGGCCTCGCTAAACATTGACAGAAAGGACTTTGAAACAAGAATTGGATAGGTGATTCGTTTCATGAGACGGCAGAATCTTTACGAAGGGAACTTCTTTGTCGCAGCGTTTACCTCAAGACTGCATAGATAAAAAAATGTTCAAATGTTTGTAAATCTATCGGACCAAACTGCGTGGTCATCAGTCCGATGCTTACAAACTAATTAAACTAAAGTAAACTAACCTAAGGACAACACACACACACACATACACACACCCATGCCCCAGGGAGGACTCGAACCTCCGACGTCGAGCAACCGCGCGCTCCGCAGTGAGGCGCCTTAGACCGCTCGGCTACTCCACCGCGGCTACATAGATAAGGTAATCGAATTCCATCTTTACGTATGACAAATGCGACAGCAAAATGACTATATGGTCTCCAAGACTGGTAACGCTGACCAGAGGCCAGTGGTTTTCTTATATGCTGCTTGACAACCATTGCTCCAACAGGCTCAAAAAGTGTCCTAGTGAAGACGTCTGGAGCGGAGAAACTAAGATGCACAGTGGTGTTATGCGTTATAGCAGGCGACAACATACTTCCACCTTATGCCACCTTTAAGAGATTACCAAAGGAAACTATCCCTCATGAGTTAAAAAATAAAGGGCTTGTTGATTTGATGGATTGCTTGGAGAAAGTCTCGGGAAGACAGGCTGGGGCATGATGACAAAAGAAACCCCTTCTTATCCTAGTCAGTTTGCTAGGTCACCTTTAAGAGGAAGACATTACCAAAGGAGACTGCCCCTCATGGATTTCACTTTAGAGTTCAATAAAAGGTCTGGATGACAGCAGATTTGATGGTGGATTGGTTGGAGAAAGTCTGGGGAAGACGAGTAGGGGCATTTTAGCAAAATAAATCCCTTCGTATTGAAGACAGTTTTCGGGGTTACCTTTTGGAAGCTGTAAAGGAGAAAATGAAACGGATGACGTCCCATCCTGTCGCCATTCCTGGAGCTTCAACGTCCATTCTTCAACCTTTCAAGTAACTTCTTCGACGGCTATATTCACAATGGATGGCGGTGGGATCTTATCTGGAGGCAAGAGACGGAAGCCATCAATACCTACGATGTGTCAGAGGATAATCGGTGCATGGTAGAAAATTAGTACAGATATTGTTAAGAATAGTTTAAAAAATTGGAATATCTTGTGCCATTGACGGTTCCCATGACGCCGTGTTGTGGAATAGTGAAAATTAAGAAGATGACGTGTTATCTGATCATGAAAATAGTAATGATAGGGACGAAATAAAGGCAGCAGAATAGTAAATAAACAATGAAACAAATCATTGCTACTCTTCGTTTTAGGCATAATGAAACCAATAGTATGAATAAAGTTCTTTTGTGTTAATTGAAAGTAAATTGTGTTAATTGAAAAAATTAATACCCTTAGGTACCTCTTTTCTCAGAGATTACAATAACTCTAACTTTTATCTACCCAATACTTTGTTTATCTTCTGTTTTGAATTCCTACTCGCATAATTCCCTCCCTAGTGTTTTCAATAAAAATTTTCGACAGCAGAAAGGGGGGAATTAAGCGATAAACTACGGTAGTCACGATACAACTGGGATGAAATGCATGTGCGTTGTGCTGAGGCAAGAGCCATGATTTCTCTCTCCACATTTCAATGTTTACTTCTCACATTTTCCTGCATGCATCGTAACACGTCCCAATAGTATTATCGATGAACAGTTTGTCCCTATGACACGAATTCATGATGAACTATTCCTTCGCAGTCAAACAAAACTATCACCATTGCCATTAACACTTGACCTAAACTGGCAGGCGTTTTTGTTTCAGAACACCGTGTATGATTGAGACACTCATCACCGTACGTTTCGTGCGTAATTCGGTGGGTCACTGTAAATGTTTGTTTGCTTTTCACGCAAAATTTAATGCAGTTGCTCCTCGAATTCTGCCATTTCGAAATACGCAATCTGCGTGACACAATGTTTCACTCAGTATAGCAGTGAACAGTAACTAACAGACAAACAGTAATGACACTTCGCGCAATTGCACATTCAACAGAGGAGTGTGTTCGGATGCTAACAGCATTTCGCATTTCGCTCCAATATATCATTGTCGCAAAATTTCAAAACGTTTTTGAGCAGTCATCGTAAATACTTTTAGATATTCAGTCAATACTCTTTGATTGCGCGTAGATAAACGAGTAAGGCTCCGACAGGCATAATCAGTTTATCCCGAATATATAGTGCAAGGTATCCCGAATATGTAGTGCAAGGTATCACGAATATCTGAATAATACTGAATAATGAGTAACTTCAGAACTGAGCTTCTACAAGCAAACAATGTGGTGACTACAACCACCAAGGTAAGCCTAATAACATTACTTAATATGCGCAACGGAAACGCTCGGGGAAAGGGGAAAAAATATACTAAAAAATTATGGCCCTGTTGGAAGTACTCCCGAAGGGCACACCCAAACCGATTAACTTCAATAATGAAAGGGAGGCAATGTGACTGCGATACAAAATAAATAAATAAATAAATAAATGGAAAATTGGACTTACTTCTTATGTTCTTACTACGAAACTGGAAACATGAAACAGCAAGCAGCTCGCAGAATGCAGGGTCATGACTTTTTTGACAATTGAATTAATATATTGAAAATGGTTTATTGGTAATAAGGAAGTCAAAAAAATGTTTATTTATATATGAAGAAAATGAAGGGGAAACTAACAACAAAAATGAGAACGCGGAAAACAAATTAAAAAATCATAAATCGTATATTCTAAAAAATGTAAGGCAGGCAAACATTACAGGAATAACAAGAAACATGAATTACAAGAATGGTGTACCGCAACACATACTTCATCGAATACTAATAAAGCGTTTAGCTGATGACGTCTCCAAGATTAATATTCTTATAATACAATTAGTCTTCAAATACATAACCTATTCCATATATTACAATTTCGGCACACAAGCCACAATACAACTTTTTCCTCCATTACAATTTAGTACATAAGGACTGCCATCACCAACTTCTACTCGTTACCGCAACTCACTAACACTGGTGCGCTAATACTCTCTCGCAGTTGGAACACTCAGTCTCAAATTGAACGCTACTTCCAAAGACTAGTCCCCACTTCCAACGTATATCTGTGTCCAGTTCAGAAAAACAACTACATTGAATATCTTTGCTGCAAAATGCATACAAAATCACTTGAATACATTAAAATTACTATACCACGAAAATGACGTACTACAGACGCGAAATTTAACCAACAGGAAGAACCTGCTGTGATATGCAAATGATTAGCTTTTCAGGGCATTCACACAAGCTTAACGCCGGTGGCGACACTCACAACGTGCTAACGGGAGGAGGGTTTCCAACCGATTTCTCATACACAAACAGCAGTTGACCGGCGTTGCTTGGTGACACGTTGTTTTGATGCCTCGTGTAAGGAAGAAAAATGCTTACCATCACTTTTCCGACTTTGATAAAGGTCGGATTGTAGCCCATCGCGATTACGGTTTATCGTATCGCGATGTTCTGCTCGCGTTGGTCGCAATACAATAACTGTTAGCAGAATATTGAATCGTTGGGTTCGGAAGCGCAATACGGAACGCCGTGCTGGATCCCAACGGCCTCGTATCACTAGCAGACGAGATGACAGGCATCTTATCCGTAACGGATCGTGCAGCCACGTCTCGACCCCTGAGTCAACAGATGGGGACATTTACGACAACAACCATCTGTACGAACAGTTCGACGACGTGTGCAGCAGCTTGGACTATCAGCTTGGAGGCCATGGCTGCGGTTACCCTTGACGCTGCATCACAGACAGGAGCGCCTGCGATGGTGTACGCAACGACGAACCTGGGTGCACGAATGGCAAAACGTCATTTTTTCGGATGAATCCAGGTTCTGTTTACAGCATCAAGATGGTCGCATCGCGGTGAACACACATTGGAAGCGTGTGTTCGTCATAGCCATACTGGCGTATCATTGTTACATGTCTCGGTCACCTCTTGTTCGCATCGACGGCACTTTGCCCAGTGGCCGTTACATTTCAGATGTGTTACGACCCGTGGTTCTATCCTTCACTCGATCCCTGCGAAACCCTACATTTTAGCAGGCTAATGCACGACCACATGTTACAGGTCCTGTACGGGCCTCTCTGGATATGGAAAATGTTCGGCTGCTACCCTGTCTAGCACATTCTCCAGATCTCTCACCAACTGAAAACGCCAGTCACTAATCTCGATGAACTGTGATATCGTGTTAGATTAGATTAGATTATTTATTTGTTCCGTAGATCCATATTGAGGGGATCCTCGTGGATGTGGAACATGTCAAGAAGGAAAATTTACAAGTTGAATAACAAATAATACTAATAATATAAATACAGATACATATTTTTTTTTTTTTTTTTTTGCTGATAATATAATAATACTAATATAGTATGAGTGCATGCATCATTTGGTACAATTTAGAAATTCACTAATGGAGTAGAAGGAGTTGGCCACTAGAAAGTCTTTTAGGTTCCTCTTAAACTGATCTTTATTTGTAGCTAAATTTTTTATACTTGATGGTAAATTATTGAAAATGTGTGTTCCTGAGTAGTGGACCCCTTTTTGAACTAAAGTAAGTGCTTTTAAATCCTTGTGTAGATCATTTTTATTTCTAGTATTGTATGTATGAACTGAGCTGTTTGTTGGGAAAAGGGATATATTATTTATGACAAATTTCATTAAGGAATAAATATACTGAGAGGCAGTAGTTAATATACCCAGTTCTTTGAAGAGGCTTCTACAAGACGTCCGTGAATTTACTCCACAAATAATACGTATTACACGTTTTTGGACTCTGAAGACTTTTGACTGACTTGAAGAGTTACCCCAAAATATTATACCATATGACATTAAGGAATGAAAGTAAGCAAAGTATGCAAGCTTTGTTATTTTTATGTCTCCTATGTCTGATAACACTCGTATTGAAAATACAGATTTGTTGAGTCGTTTCTGCAGTTCTGTGGTGTGCTCCTCCCAACTAAATTTATTATCAAGCTGTAATCCCAGGAATTTAATTCTGTCAACCTCTTCTATCTGCTCTTCTTCATATTTAATGCATATGCTGTCAGGAAATCTCTTGCAAGTTCTGAACTGCATGTAGTGCGTCTTTTCAAAGTTTAATGACAATGAGTTGGCTTTAAACCATTTATTAATGTTCATGAAAATATCATTAGCAGACTTTTCTATCAATATACTTGACTTACTCTTTATTGCAATACTTGTATCATCTGCAAACAAAACGAACTCTGCTTCTGGTAGTGTAACTGATGAGAGATCATTAATGTACACAAGAAAAAGCAATGGCCCTAAGATGGATCCTTGTGGGACACCACATGTAATTTCTTCCCAACTCGATGATGACTGTTGGCCTAATTCACTAGTCACTTGCACTGACACCCTTTGTTTCCTGTTAGTGAGGTACGACTTGAACCATTTTGCAGCATTTCCCGTGACCCCATAGAATTCTAATTTACTTAAAAGGATGTTATGGTTCACACAATCAAATGCCTTTGACAAATCACAGAAAATACCTGCTGCTTGCAATTTATTATCTAATGAATTAAGTACATTCTCACTGAAAGTGTAAATAGCCTTCTCAATATCGGAACCTTTCAGAAATCCAAACTGTGTTCTAGACAATATGCCATTTGTGGTTAAGTGGTTGAGAAGCTGCTTGTACATTACCTTTTCTATAATTTTTGAGAATGCTGGCAAAAGTGAAATGGGTCTGTAGTTTGATGGTATCTCTTTATCCCCCTTCTTGAAGAGAGGTTTAATATCTGCATATTTTAGCCAATCAGGAAATGTTCCCGTTATAACAGACTGGTTACACAAATAACTTAAGATTGTGCTAAGTTCACAAGAACACGCTTTAATTAACTTTGTTGATATTTCATCGTATCCACTGGAATTCTTTGTTTTTAAAGATTTTATTATGGAAGATATTTCTTGTGGTGAAGTGACTGACATATTCATGTGTGTGAAGTTATTTGTAAATGCTAGTTTCAAATATTCAAGCGCATTATTTACTGTTGAATCTGCATGGGCATCTGTTCCTGTACAAGCCATCCAAGCTCTATTTGACTCAATGTACAGGCGTATCAAGGTGGTTGTTCTGAGTACTGATTACTCAGGATCTATGTACCCAAATTGTGTGAAAATGTAACACACGTCAGTTCTAGTATAATTTGTCCAATTAATACCCGTTTATCATCTGCATTTCTTCATGGTGTAGCAATTTTAACGGCCACTAGTGTAAAATCACTGTTGTGGTCATCACTTTCAATAATTTCCTCTTGCATATGAACATCCTTATCAGACTCACGTCAACTCATCTTAAGAGATTTCCGCTAGTACTAGTACGATCAGTTCGTGATCCGTACAATGCCACCAGCACTGGAAAAATATAGAGGCATAAACACTGTAAGGCGCTTGGCTACAAACTCACCACAGAGGCTGATTGTAAAATGATATTGGTGTTGCAACTATACAATGGCCAAGTTGCCTTCAAGCTAGGCGAAAAAATATCCATGTAGATGGAATACCATATTCTATGAATGCCATTCACTGGGCGCTCAGTTGTGGTGCAGCGTGCCCAATGGAGGGTTATTTTCTGCAGTCGTAACAGTCTACTGTGCTGTGGGTCAGTCGTCACGCAAATATAGTGCAAAGCAACAACTATTTATCAGGTTGGTAAAAAAGTTATGACATACAGTGTGAGTTCTAAAAGTAAAATACCAGCAGCGAACTAATAATACAGACTTAGAATTACCGCTATTTTGTCAGAAAGTGACATTGTGAGAACCATAAGTGTGGTATTATAATGATTTTAATTAACAACAGCTACCAGATACAAGTAAAATATAAAATGTTTACTTATTTAAACTATTGTTTACCGTATTTGTTATATAGCCTACAGAGCTTGTGCACTTCGTCATTTTACAAGCTTTGTGCGATATGTGGAAAATAACTGCTCATGCAGAAATTTTACGTTTGTCGCAAATCCGAAGTTAGAGGAGTACGTAATGAAACACACACACACACACACACACACACACACACACACACACACACACACACACATAGAAAGAAAGATGGCCCGTATGAATACTTCACACCGTATGTTGTTAGTGATCTAGGTAAATTTATATCAATTCAAAATGTTTTACTATTGTTATTAACAGGACCTAAAGTATTAAATGCACGTGTGTTTTTTCTTACCATATTCATAAAAATTCTTAAAATCACTAGTTCACCCGTGCTTCTCCGCAGTATCACACTTGAGATGATGTTGATAATACGAGGGATGGAACATAAATAGTAACAACTATTTATTCACAATCGATACAGATGCGTTATATGCTTGAACTTGTTACTGTACTCCAAAGTAGTCACGAGCGCTGTGTAAACCGGTTGCCAGCGATATGGAAAGCGTAGTATACCGTTAGCAGAGTGTGTTCTGTTGATGGGGCGAATGAAGCGGTCTACTATCTATCGAAGCGAATGGCGCGATGTGGTTCCTTCACCCTCAGAATCAAATCGAAATCGCAAGGACTTAAGTCCGGAGAGTATGGTGGATGGTGCAGTACTTCTCAGTCCCTTGGGCCGAACAGAGCAGTCACAGCTTGCGCTGTATGCGCCAGCGCATTGTCGTGTAAAATTATGGGTGGGTTGTGCAGAAAGTGTTGCCGCTTTCTTTCGCAAAACTAGTCGTAGATGATGCTCCAAAAGCGAACAGTAATACTGTTTGCATTGACGGTCTCCAGTGTTTCCGTTTCGAAAATATTGGGTCACCGTTACATTAGACTGCTCAGTCACAAGATACTGTGTTTCCCTCGATTGTGCGCACGCTGCTGACGTGGGACAGGCTCGGGGGTAAGGTATGTACTTCGACAACGTGTGCTATCAGCGACAATAGGATATTCCATTGCACAGTATCTCCACAGCAGTGTTGCCACTATTCAAGTTCCAACCCTCGTATTAAGATCATAGTGGTGATACATTCACACTGTAGTTTCTTCCAACGGCCAAACTTTCAGGAAATATTCCTCACATACAAAGAAAGAAAATATGTTATGTGGACATGTGTCCGGAAACGCTTAATTTCCATGTTAGAGCTCATTTTATTACTTCTCTTCAAATCACATTAATCATGGAATGGAAACACACAGTAACAGAACGTACCAGCGAGACTTCAAACACTTTGTCACAGGAAATGTTCTAAATGTCCTCCGTTAGCGAGGATACGTGCATCCACCCTCCATCGCATGGAATCCCTGATGCGCTGATGCAGCCGTGGAGAATGGCGAACTGTATCATAGCCGTCCACAATACGAGCACGAAGAGTCTCTATATTTGGTACAGGGGTTGCGTAGACAAGAGCTATCAAATGCCCCCATAAATGAAATTCAAGAAGGTTGAGGTCAGGAGAGCGTGGAGACCATGGAATTGGTCAGCCTCTACCAATCCATCGGTCACCGAATATATTGTTGGGAAGCGTACGAACACGTCGACTGAAAGTCAACATTACCTTCCTTCAGTAGAGGCAACTGGGGGTGAATCGACGCAATTCAGTAGATACTAACGAAATAATTGGGTATTTTGACAAATGTCTGCACGAATTATTTCAATTTACATTTAAAGAGAAATACTAAAATGAGCTCTAACATGGAAATTAAACGTTTCCGGACAGATGTCCACATAACATATTTTCTTTCTTTGTGTGTGAGGAATGTTTCCTGAAAGTTTGGCCCTACCTTTTTGTAGGGTGTTTCACTGTGTTTGCCACTGTAACATATAAAATAATAGGTGACGGGAAATTTTAATGCGGTAGGTCAACACAAGAAATGTTACACTTTCTGCGGAGCTATGAACATAGTTTATTGTATCATTTTCCGAAGAGTTACACCACAAAGATATAATTTTTAAATGGAACAATAGTTTTTTCTATCGTGTATTGGATTCGTTTAAACCAGCTGCGTCCAAATCAATTTAAACTACATTCCTATCACTGTTAGTTTGGCCGCTACAACCCTTCAAAGTTCCGGGGGCGGAGGCTGCGATAGAGTAGCTGACTGGCCGAGTGGCTATCCCCTGGGTCACGGCCCACTGTCTCATGACCAGCAGCCAGTCAGCTACGCAGTCGTAGCCCAGCCCCCTAAACTTTGAAGGGTTGTAGCTCCCAAACTAACAGTGATAGGAATGTAGTTCAAATTGATTTGGACGCAGCTGGTTTAAACGAATCCAATATACGATAGAAAAAACTATTGTACCATTGAAAAAATTATATCTTTGTGGTGTAACTCTTTGGAAAATGATACAATAAACTATGTTCATAGCTCCGCAGAAAGTGTAACATTTCTTGTATTGATCTACCGCATTAAAATTTCCCGTGACCTATTATTTCATAAGTTACAGAGGCAAACACACTTAGTGAAGCACCATATATATATGCGTGTTTTATACGACGATACAAAGACAGTCGCATCGTCTTCTACCAAATACGCTAAACAAAATTCATAAAAATCGGTAGAGCCGTTTCGGAGGAGTACGAACACAAACACCATGACACAAAATTTATATTTCTAGAGACGTACTAAATGAGTACACAACAAAGTAAGTATTTAGTTCTTAATGAGCAATGTGAAGGCACACTATACAGGCAAACGTTCGGCAGCAACAACTACTCCAGAAATCACAGCACCCAAAAGTTAGAGTACTTCAGAGTGACGATACGGAGCAACAATAGGTGAAACTTTTTACTTTACAGTGACGACAACAATAAGTGGTCACCCTTTGGGGAAATTGTGCTCTGCGCCAGGTGGGCAGTACTGAGAAATAACTAAGTAGACTTGAAGAAATTGGATTTCTACACTCAATGAGGAACACAGAAACTGGAGATGATGGTTTTGAGAGTTGTGTATCTGTTAGTGTATGAATGAGAGTGCGCTTCCTTCATTTGTGTGTGGCTGTGGCCGGTTTGTGTGTGTGTGTTTGTGTGTGTGTGTGTGTGTGTGTGTGTGTGTGTGTGTGTGTGTGTGTGTGTGTATGTGTATGACTCTTTTTCCCGTGACTGTGTGTGGTTCGATGATTGTCTTTGAGGTTAGTTACAAGCTAGCGTCTGTAAATGTATAATCATCATCAACATTAGAGACTGATTATGCCTTTCAGCGTTCAGTCTGGAGCAAAGTACCTCTAATAAAATTCCTCCATGATCCCCTATTCAATGCTAACATTGATGCCTCGTCTGATGTTATGCCTTTTACTTCAAAATCATTCTGCACCGAATCTAAGTTCTTTCTTCTTGGTCTAGCAAGACTCCTCTTACGCTTCGCTGCCGAGCTCATGAGTCTCTTAGGTAACCTTGCTTGTCCCATGCGTGTAACATGACCTCACCATCTTAGTCTGTTCGCTCTAACTTCATCAATGGTGTTCATTCCCAGTTTGTCTTTGATTTCCTCATTATGGACACCCTCCAGCCATTGTTCCCATCTATTAGTACCTGCAATCATTCTTGCAACTTTCATATTTGTAACCTCTACCTTATGAATAAGGTAACCTGTATCCACCCAACTTTCACTCCCATACAACAAAGTTGGTCGAAAGATAGATCGGTGCACTGTTAACTTAGTCTTGGTAATGACTTCCTTCTTGCAGAAGAGAGTAGATCTTAGCTGAACACTAACTGCATTGGCTTTGCTGCACATCGATTCCAGTTCTTTCGCTATGTTGGCATCCTGTGAGAAAATACATACCTGTTCTTTGTTCCTCCTATCTGGCACTCAATCTGTTTGAACGTCTTTCCCATAGGCAATACTTTCGTTTTGGAGATGCTGATCTTCATATCATAATCCTTGCACCTCTGACTAAGAAAAATATGGTGGACGGAACTTCAACTTGCTTCATACATGGCGGACTTATATCCACTCTATAAAATTAAACTCGCTGGGTATACACAATGATCTACAAATGATCCCTTAACTCGTTGTTTCATGTATTGAGGTTGGGCGAACGAGCAAGCCCCGTTGTCGGCAGTTTCACGGTTTAATATTTAAAAATTTTCACATGAGTAATTTAGACGCACTACTGTTTAGTACGACAGTGTGTGTAGTTCGCTAATGGTCTTTGAGGTCAGTTCCAAGCTATCCCCAGTAAATGTTTAATCTTTAAGAATTTTCACATGAGAAATTTAGACAGACTGCTGTTTAGTACGACCTCGTACCATACTGCTGTAAACGTTCTTTCAAAAAAATAGGAAAGCCTTTTTCCGTATGCTACTGATGAATATGACGGCTTCAGCTCGCGTTGACACTATCTTTTACGCACAATTGATGATCGACTGAGATCTGAACAGTGAATCCCATTCAGGTCAGCTGATTCTGATCTTGAAAATACCGCTTTGATCATAGGTGTGATTCAGTATTACCTCGTGATAATGGCATCACATCACCTCAAAAGAGTAATAATCAATGTGGGAACATTGTCGCCTCCTACAATGTGGGCAAAGTCAAGCGTCCCATCAATCTCCTGTCCTGTGAGGTGAAAGAACAGCTTAAAGAACCATTTGCGCAAAGGCGTCTATCATCCTGTCACGAAAGACAAATGCCAGTTTGGAAGAAGGCTTCAAACGACAAAATGCTGCATATTAACAGGAAATTGTCGAAATACTTCAGAACATTTCAAGGAAAGGGCCATTTTAACGTACATTACAGTTAATATAAATTTCATCTCTCTGCACTAGCCACTATGAAGACGAACATAGCCAATAAGAATTCTGATACAGTGGTTAAATGAGCTTAAAATGAGCTTAAACACACAGTTATCATATGAAGGAACATCATGTAAATATAACAATGTGCTGACACTTTACAGTTTTTCTTGTAATTTTAATGGATCCATTTCGGCTAAATAGCCATCATCAGACGTTCTGCGAAATATACAAACACAAAAAAATTAAAAAAAATAATAATACAATATTTAACGTCTCGTTTGTATACATAGGTTAGGTCTGTTTTTACAATATATTTACTTACGTCCATATGACATCATTGGCAATGTCATACTGCTTATATCGTATAACAATAAGGTGGTAGTACACTTACCAGGTGTAATAGAATATTATAACAAATTTGTAAATATTATGCAGGTTGTTGGTTTGACAGTTAGCCAAAGCTGTATGTTTATAGTTGCTAAGGTATTTGTCATTTTCAGCTGTGGTTGATGTGTTACTAATCTGTGGGTGGCTACATTTGTTCGATACCTGTGACAAGTGTAAATTTAAAAAAAAATTAAAAAAATAAATAAATAAAAATAAATAAAAATTTAAAAAAAAGTCTTTGAAACACGCAATACGGTTATAATTGCTTTGATATGTGTCGTTACTATTGGAAATATATTAAAGATGTTTGTGATCGATATATATACGGTATGTCTGCTTACCACACCGTAAGCAAACCGGTGAATATTGTATTTTTAATTATTTATTTGTATAGTTCGCAGATTGTCTGATTATGATGGCTATTTAGCCGAAATGGATCCATAACATTATACTAAAAACTATAAAGTAGGAACACAATGATATATTTATATGATTTCTCTTAGAACAATTTTTTGCGCTGCGGGCACATTGGACCGAGAAAAAAAAGAACACGAAGGGACAGTTCTTTTACCCTAAGAGTTCATTTATTTTTACACAGGGGATGATGGTGATACTTATTACAGTCGCTGTTTTTCCACTTAGTGATTCCGGTAATCAAAATATTTGCACTGAAACTACGGTGGAAACTTTTTCTAATTGTGTTAGCACAAATCTAATAGCAGTTGATAATCAACATGTTTTCGTTTTTTTTTACTATTATCTTCACTGGATTCACATTAAGGAATTTGCAAGTTACATCATTCCACTACTCTATCTACAACTGAAAACAGAAGACATTTGGAAAGCTATTTAAACAAAAGATAAAACTGAAAGGTTTTCTGAGAGCTTAGGAACAGTAAAAAAGTGTATTCAAAATACATGACAGCCAGTTTATTACTATTTTTCTATGTCCAAAGAGTCGTTTTTGTTATCGCCAGTTTAAACCAGGCTGGAAGAAGATGAAGACGCGAAATTTAGTATTTATTGTTAAACTGCGAAGCTGCTGTAAGTTTGATAATCATTTAACCTCATTTAAAACTACAATTTTCTTATAAAAATTTCTAGTATAATATAGCAATGTGATTTGCTACTTAATTCCGCCATGCACCTCAAGATATAATATTAATATCAATAATAAATAACAGTAATAGTAATAATAACAATAATAATTTTGTGAACATGAAAACTGAAGCACTGACTGTGATTATTAATTACACGAGGAGACCAATGAAACTTATGTAATGCAAAAGGTATTTTGCGAAACATATGCATTTGTGTACTTAGTGTTATGAGTGTCAATGTAAGTAGGTGTTTTCCGGTCAATAACTCTAATGTTAGCTTCTTTGCCATTAGTTAAAAAATCTCCAATTTTCAACTGACAACTGAAGAGCTACCAACACTTGTCTTGCATACCGATAAGGTGCTATCTTGGAAATGCGTACGAAAGTAACTAAAACTTGTAGCTGCGCTGGAGTAGCCGAGTGGTCTAAAGCGCCTCGCTGTGGCACGCGCGGTTGCTCACCGTGGAGGTTCGAGTCCTCCCTAGGCCATGGGTGTGTGTGTTTGTCCTTGCGTTAGTTTACCTAGGTTTATGTAGTTTGTAAGCTACGGACTGATGACCACGCAGTTTGGTCCGATTTACAGACATTTGAACATTTTTTAAACTTGTAGTAGCACTTTCTAAGGACCTTTATTTTTAAATATTTCATTTGCATACCAGTTAGATACAACACAATAACTGCTAAATCGAGGATGGAGTCAGCAGTGAAAATAAATATATCACAATTTGTAAATAACATTTGTTTATATCGTTATGGAAGGTAGAAGGAAAGTGAGACAGGCGGGATATCGATAGATGGAAGAGGAGATGAAACAGTAGTAGATAGTGTGGATGGACGATATGGGTGGATGGAGTGGGTATGACGTAAAGAAACGATCTCCAGACGAGGTAAATCGTCTCATCTTTATATATTTACCCATAAAGTGGAAGACCAAACAAAAATATTTATTACTCCAATGATATAATACAGAACGATTTTCAGAGAAATCATTTTTTCTTTCTTTTAATTCCAAACATCTACAAGAAGGTACTGATTTGATTGATACACATACTCGGTGAATTTCGGTTCAGAAGAATTTTTTAATTATCGTTCTATTTATTACATCTAAGACTGATTCGCAGCGAAGCGCGGTCCGGTTTAAATAATTTAAATAACCGGGCTCATTTTTCCTTGTTTGTAATCCGGTCATTACGTAAAATATGAAAATGATGAAAGAAGTATGAAAGATGATAATATAAGGCAAACTGCAAAATGAGGGTGCTAGGCATAAGTGTTAAGTAAGAGGCCAAAGAGATAAGACTCTCCACGAATTTTGTGTTCTATGGAAGAAATTATTCCACGAAATTTTACTCTTCCTCTGACAGGGACAGTTGTAGCATAGTTATTAATTCTCAAATTAACCAAAGACATACTACAAAGTCTACTTTTCTACTTACGCGATGAATACAACGTAAAATGTAGTAGCTGCTCTTAAATAAACGAAAGAAGAAGAAATTTGCGAACAGGTTAGAAGGTTCTAAATTATCGGTAGTGAGGTGATAATAGCGTGCAGTGCATTCGCGTGAATATTCGACAACATGGTTAGGTAGGCATCAAACATCGCCGTTTGGGCTACCATCACACGAGGTCGAACTCTGAAGTGGCACACGAAGAAACTGAAAAGGAACTGGACTTCGATAGGTCGAACAGTCGATCATATCGAATGAAGTGATTGCTGACATTGCCTTATGTTTTGTCTCTCTGTTACAACAGAACTTTTACATTTCATTTTAGAAAGGTGGCAACATTGTGTAAAGTGTGGATCTCCCGAATGATTTTTGCGTACCGTAATTATTTCTATGATCACACGTCAGTCTTTCTTCCTCCAAAGCAGATAACAATATCAGGTCAATGGAACGGCGAAAGAACATAATTACATGCGTGAACGGTAAAACGACTAAATTGGTTTCCTACTGATGTATAACTAATTGAAATGTTCGTTATGAACATATTAAATGAGGTAAGGTACTTACAGGTATCACCTCAGAGGAGTCCAAATATTCAGAGGCACATACCTGGAAAAGAAAAGACATTTTTAAAATATAAAAAATATGAAGGAAAATATTGCTATTATATTTGCTAAGGCGTACAGTAATAGTAGTGAGCTAGGGTAAATACTTTTAACAGGAAAGTTAAGAAAGGTAAACCGGTCATAAGTCCTAAGATTGGTTGGAAGAATGTGCTTTACAAGGCACGGTTCTTTTTAGAGGTGGTACGTGGTTCCTTTCCTCCGACTTTCGAAGTGACTTACCCAGTCAGTTGTAGGAGGACCTACAGTTTAACTTGGATTACGAACCATGGTGCTACTCGGTTTTACACATCAATTAACATATCGAGAAGTGAAAGAAGAGGAAAATAACAGATACAAATCTGAGGACTGAGACGAGATCGAACCTGTGACGCTTGGATTTATGGCCTGACACTCTATTACTCTGCTACCTATATATAATATATATATTTTTTTTTTTTTGCCTTTTGTTCTTTAGGTAGTTCTGTCCACTGTGAACGTATGTTCGATTTGTCAGCCCTCTCCCGAACGCGCTGAGCCACTGCGCCGGCTGCTACAGAGCCACGTACAACGTCAGAAAATAGATAACGGATATGTTACGATTTGCTACTTATGTAGGTATGATATATTTCCACAAAATATGCGTAAATAGACTAGCACATCAAACCAAGCCATTAAGCATTCCACAGATCATTGTTGAATCAACCGGGTGATCAAGAAGTCAGTACAAATTTGAATACTTAATAAATCACGGCGTAATGTAGAAGGAGAGGTAAAAATTAACACACATGCTTGGAATGACATGGGGTTTTATTAGAACCAAAAAATAAAAAGTTCAATAAATGTCCGAAAGATGGCGCTTCATCTGATCAGAAAAGCAATAAGCAGCAAAACAAATTAAGACGAAGCAAAGATTATGTTCTTCACAGGTAATGCTCAATATGTTCACCATCATTCCTCAACAATAGCTGTAGTCGAGGAATAATGTTGTGAACAGCACTGTAAAGCGTGGCCGGAGATATGGTGAGGCTTTGGCGTCGGATGTTGTCTTTCAGCATCCCTAGAGATGTCGGTCGATCACGATACACTTGCCAAAGCCAATAATCGCATGGACTGAGGTCTGGGATCCTGGGAGGTCTAGCATGACGAAAGTGGCGGATGAGCACAGAATCATCACCAAAAGACGCGCTTAAGAGATCTTTCACGCGCCTAGCAATATGGGGTGGAGCGCCATCCTGCATTAAAATCATACGTTCCAGCAGGTATTTTTCAGACAGGCTGGGGACGATGCGATTCTGTAACATATCGGCGTACCTCTCATCCGTCACGGTAGCAGTTACCAAACGAGTATCAAGCAGTTCCTCGAAGAAAAATGCCCTCTGCTTCACTAAATCGCTACGTAACAGTTCATGATGCCGATGGATTTTGTAAGGATAGCATCGGAGGGTACGCCTAAGTGACAACTAAACAGTAGAGTATGGAATGACAGTGCGACGTGCGACTGCACGAGCGCTCACTTCCCCGTGCATAGAGGAACCCGCTACAGTCTCCATTTCTTCCTGAACTGTCACAACAGCATTACGCCTTGTGCTCGGTCGGACACTACGGGGTCTATCGTCTAAAACAACCCGTGGCTTCGAACTTCGAAATCATACTCGCCACAGCTGCATTTGTCAACGGACCTGTACCCGTTCGAATCCCCTTCCTATGGCGATAGGAGCGTAACGCTGAACTAGCACATTCCCCATTCTGATAATACAGCTTCACTAAAAGCGCCTTTTTTAGGTAACGTCAACATGCTGCGACTGCTGGTACATCTAATTCTCTCTCTCATTACAGCTCCTTTTATACACGATTTTCATGCGCAGTCCTGACGTTTAGCTGTCCAGTGCCAACTTTCGAACATTTTCTGAACTTTTGTTTTGTTCTAATAAAACCCCATGTCATTCCAAGCATGTGTGTCAATTTTTACCTCCCTTCCTACATTATTCCGCGATTTATTAAGTTTTCAAATTTATACTGACTTTTTGATCACCTGGTACTTAAAGTAGCACATTGTCTCTACAAACTGAGAAAAGTGTAGTATGTAATAAAAGCGTCATATAATATGAGAGGCACAATTACAATCTATGTAAGAAATTTCCAAACATCTTCGTGTACGCTGCCGTGTTACATCGTCGACCACCGCCGTTATTTCGAAAGGAACACAGCCGGCCATTCGCAAGGCAAAGCTAACTCAAGGAAGCAATGTGCAAGCGAATTTAATACCTCGGTTTGCAAAGGGTAAACAAGGAAGATAACACACACAGTAGAAATAACCGCAGAGTCAACATAACCAAAGATGACTACACAAATATCGATAGTGACTATTAAACTGCAGGTGAGGCAGCATTAATTCTGTCTCTCTGGTTTTTGACAAGAGACGGGGCTGGATTCAAAGCAGAATTTAAAAGTCGCTTGCGTGTTTAATTTGAACAGCTTTCTTGAGAACACTATCGCAATAGGTGGATGTGCAGGCCAGAGTCTTTGTGTTCTTGTAGTGATAGGATAACCAGTGCCAAGAGAGTATTTTGCAACTATCGATAATTCTAGTGTTGGTCGTCGTTGATTGTGTTGATTCTGTGGTGACTTGTACTGTGTGTGTTATTTTCCTTGTTTACCCTCTACAAACAGCAGGATTAAATTCGCTTGCCCATTGCTTCTTTGACTGCAGTTGTGCCTTTGGAGTGGCAGGGTGGGCTCCTGTCGAAATATCGGCGATGGTCGATTACGTCACCCGGCAGCTTATCCGTAAGCTCTTTGAAAATTCATTACGCCAGGAAAAGTTAAGGTTTCACATATCTAAGATATATTCGTCATTGTCTCTGTGAATTTCATAATTGTCTGTGAGATACCATTTCGTACTATAATTAAAAACACTATAACAGCAAATTAGAAATTTTTTGATCCAAATAAATCAAAGTACAAAATTCGGAGTCTCTGAAAAGAAGGATAAGAAGCTGTATCAATCGTACATTTTGCAGGTGTTTCCATCTACATCTACATAATACTCCGCCCGCAATCCACAGTAATGTGGAGGGGGCTGAGGCCCTCTAGTCACTGTATGCACGGCCACTACGGTCGGGATTTCGAATCCCCCCTCGGGAATGGATATTCGTGCCGTCCTTAGTATTAGCTAGTTCGTAAGTAGTTTGTAAGTTTAGGGACTGATGACCCCGTAGTTAAGTCCCATAAGCCATACAATCATTTGAACATTTTTTATTTCGTACCAATGCCAGTTCCAATCCCAAATAGAACGAGGGACAAATGAATGCGTATATGCCTCTATAAGAGCACGAATGACTCTTATCTTTGTGGTCTTTAAATTATATACAAGTTGGCAGCTCCTCCAAATTTCATCAACGGTATTTATCGTAAAGAACATCGCCTTCCATACATTTCGCCTTTTCCATTTGAGTTCACGGAACATCTCGTTAACACTTGTCAGTGGACTGCACCCGCAACAAACCTAGCAGCACACCGCTGAATTGCTTCTATGTCTTCTTTCAAACCGATCTGGATGGGATTCCAAACACTTCAACACTACTCAAGAGGAGGTGACACAAGTGTTCCATAAGCAATATTGTTTGCTGATGAGACACATCTTGCCAAAATTCTCTCAAATGTTCAAATGTTTGTATAGCATATGGGACTTAACTACGGGGTTATCAGTCCCTAAACTTACAAACTAGTTAAGAACTAGCTAATACTAAGGACGGCACAAATATCCAAGCCCGAGGGGGGATTCGAACCCCCGACCGTAGTGGCCGTGTAGACCGTGACTGACGCGCCTGTCTCCTTGGCCACCGTGGCCGGCAAATTCTCTCAATAAATCTGTCTTGACCACTAGCCTTCCTCATGACTGTTCTTTCCTGCTCATTCTATTTTATATCGCTCTGCAACCTTACACCTAGATATTTAATCGACGCTTCTGTATTGAGCAGCACACTACCTATACTGTAGTAGAACATTATGGGATTGTTACTCCTATTCATCTGCACCACCTTATATTTTTCTGTACTCAAATGTTCAAATGTTTGTATAGCTTATGGGACTTAACTACGGGGTTACGAACTACTTAAGAACTAGCTAATACTAAGGACGGCACAAATATCCATGCCCGAGGGGGGATTCAAACCCCCGACCGTAGTGGCCGTGCAGACCGTGACTGAAGCGCCTCAGTCCCCTCGGCCACCGCGGTCGGCGTTTCTGTACTCAGATCTAACTACCATTCCTTACACCACCTAGAAATTTGGTGCAAGTAATCCTGCATCCTTCTACAGTTATTCTATGAGAACAGGTTCTCACACACCACAGCATCATCGGCAGCAGATTGCTACGTCATTTATGTAGCTGGAAAATAATAAGGCCTTATCATGTTTCCCTACGACACTCCTGACGATAGCCTTGTCTCTGATGCTCTCACATGCCTGCGAACCTATTCCTTATACTCATGCCTTCGCTAGCAGTCTGCAGTGTTTTCACATGTCAAACGCCTTTCTAAAATCGAGAAATATGCAGCCTGCCTGCTACAGTTCATCGCCGGCCGCGGTGGCCGGGCGTTCTGCGGCGCGTCAGTCACAGCACGGCCACTGCAGTCAGGGGTTCAAATCCCCCCTCGGGCATGAATATTTGTGCCGTCTAGTAGTTCCTAAGTAGTTTGTAAGCTTAGGGACTGATGACCCCGTAGTTAAGTCCCATAAGCTGTACAAACAAGAAACAGTAAATGCCGGCCGAGGTGGCCGAGGGGACTGAGGCGCTCCAGTCACGGTCTGCACGGCCACTACGGTAGGGCGTTCGAATCCCCCCTCGGGCATGGATATTTGTGCCGTCCTTACGATTAGCTAGTTCATAAGTAGTTTGTAAGTTTAGGGACTGATGACCCCGTAGTTAAGTCCCATAAGCTATACAAATATTTGAACATTCTGAAACAGAAAATCTGTATTTTATACCAGCCATGCTTCTTAAATTCACGTTGGTACATTAACAGATTTTTTTCTGTCTCAAGGAAATTTAATATATTCGAACTGAAAATATGTTCAAGAATTGTAAAGCAAACTAATGTTAGTGATACTGATAGACAATTATAAGGGTACGTGTTTTGCCTTTCTTATAAACAGGAGTCAATTGAGCTTTCCGCTCCATGAAATATTCGCTAAAAATGCAAGCCAAGTAAGGGGTCAGTGCCACAGTAGTATTTCAATACAACTCTGAATTTCCTAGTCCAGCTACAAATAATCAGACAAATATATGATAAGTCTGAAAAACAGTACATTTTAACCGTCGTCTGAGTTTGGCCTTTTAAATAATATCAGAGTGGATATCCTGATTCGATTATTGACTAATCCTGGAATGATTGGCTGCGAAAATGCAGCGGCGATTTCTAATCTTTACTTTATCATCCTATTGGCTGCCCATATCTAATGACGTTGTCCGCAATTATTTACATCTACAGCGGACGATTATGGCCGCGGTGAAGTAGCCGAGCGGTCTAAAGCGCCTCGCTGCGGTTGCCCGCCGTCGGAGGTTTGAGTCCTCACTGGGGCATGGGTGTGTTTGTGTGTTGTCCTTAGGTTAGTTTACCTTAGTTTAAGTAGTTTGTAAGCTACGGACTGATGACTACGCAGTTTGGTCGGATAGATTTGCAAACATTTGAACATTTTGGACGATTATGATTCGTCGTCGTCGTCGTCTGAGACTGCAGGTACCAGAAAGTATCCGGAAAAAAGAGACGACGCACAACTGGTTTCTCTCCCGTACGCTTACGAGGGGTGTTGACAACCTCTTGGTTTTTACAATGAGAGAGGGCACTAACCCGCGAGTGGAGGCGCCCATGCGACGTAAACACGTTACATTCGAAAATGTTCAACTGTGTGTAAAGCTTATGGGACTTAACTACGGGGTCGTCATTCCCTAAACTTACTACTTATGAACTAACTAAGACTAAGGACGGCACAAATATCCATTCCCGAGGGGGGATTCGAACCCCCGACCATAGTGGCCGTGCAGACCGTGACTGGAGCGCCTCAGTCTCCTCGGCCACCGCGGCCGGCACACGTTACATCTATACAAAGATTTGTACATGGGTAAATGGGTGATATAGTTCACTAACACATTCAATTTGCCATTCCAGAGTATAAATAAACATATAATATCATACACATTCTGTAATAATTCAAAGGATTGGATATTATAAAGCTGATGATGATGATGTTTGTTAAGAATGTTTGTTACTAACACTTATGTGTAGCTAATATTTTACTTTTACGAAGAGAGAGTATAACTAATAATAAGGATGGTATATTTTGTATACTGGCATCAGTGGGTTCGAAGAAGGCAGGTATTAGCGGAGATGATCACAGCAGGAACGTATCGGATGCTACTGGTTTACAACCTGATAAGTCTTTCATGTTTCGAAACGTGCCGAAATGCAAATGCGTATGTTTCGTTAAGAGATATGACTGTTGTGGTCATGGCTAATTTAAGATTTTGCATTATTAATATATTTTAAATTTAACCTTTCACAATGAGACCACCTTATCTTTTCATGACAATAACAGGCTTCCCAAGGGGAAAAAAGCCGAGATCGACCTGTACTCCAATACGTGAACGTATACATTTTCCGTATCACCTGTAATTCAATACGTAAAAGTATACATTCTTGTTTTCACCACGAATGGCCAATGCTTTACTTCTGAAGAAATTTTATCTGACCATGAAGTGATTATCAGCTTTCCATTTTCATTTTATATATAAACTAATTCTGTAAACTAAGTGGTATATTTTATTAGGTATTCCTTAAAATAACGAAGCAAAAGAATCACTATTAGAGAACATTCTGGAGTATGGCGATGTGTGCGATATGATCAACGGGAGAAAATAGTTTGCCGGTAGTCTGAGCGTATGTAAAGCTCAGGCCAGCATACGTGGAAGAGACTGTCAGGACAACCCAGAAACGTTCATGTTAAACGTGATAGTAAAATTAGAAAAATATATAAGACGCGTATAATCGTGCAGTTTAAATTCTCACTGAAGCTGAATCTTGAGCTTACCTACAAGAAAGTGACACAATTATCACGTTAAAATTGGTGAAATAGACCATTTAACAGGACGATGTTCATGATTTCAGTGCAAGTTGTCCTGATAGTACAGTACAATGTTAATGCGAGTACAAATACGTCGGGCATTTGTAAACTACATTGTTACATTTCAAAAGTTATGAACGTCGACAGAACAATATCGATATGTACGATAAAATGATTTAGATTATGTATGTTTAGGTTAATGGTCTTTCATTTTTGAAAACTACTTGACATCGTAAAATGAGGAAACACATGATTACACAAAATATTGTTTATTTAAAAAAATTGTCATTTATAGCACTATCGAGTGTAACAAATTTCCATCATGCATGGCAGGTGCAGCGGCCCGTCAGCACTTTAAAAATTATTTAGTGAAATAATCATACAAAATTTGAAACTTCCTGGCAGATTAGATTGTGTGCCGGAACCGGGACTAAAACCTGGGACCTTTTGCCTTTCGCAGGCAAGCGCACTACCGTCTGTGCTATCCTGACACGACTCACGATGCCGCCTCTCAACTTTACTTCCGCCAGTACCTCGCCTCCTACTTTCCAAACTTCACAGAAGCTCTCCTGCGAAGAAGAGCTTCTGTGAAGTTTGGAAAGTAGGAGGCGAGGTACTGGCGGAAGTAAAGTTGTGCGGCGGCATCGTGAGTCGTGTCGGGATAGCACAGTCGGTAGTGCGCTTGCCCGCGAAAGGCAAAAGGTCCCAGGTTTTAGTCCCGGTTCCGGCACACAATTTTTCTCTGCCAGTAAGTTTCATATCAGCTCACACTCCGCTGCAGAGTGGAAGTTTCATTCTGCATACAAAATTTATTTCTTTAAAAAGATGTTAAAATTTTAAATTCTGTTCTGTGAGATCTTTTTAAATCAGATTTGTTTTCAAAGTAACGTCTTTCATGCAATGGAACCTCCATGATAATTGTCAAGCAGTGTTAAAGTATTCCGTGTACTGTAGCAGTTCTGTACAGATTATGAAACTTGTTCTGTTCAATCTCTTAAAGCGGTAAATTACGTCTTGTGAATGTCTATGATTACTGAAAATATAACTGAAGAATACTTACAAAAATTACGCATTCTTACTTCAAAGAGTTGAAATTTAGCTTGTGCTCTTTGAAAAAGTAGTATCTGATTTTTCTCGAATATACCCGAAGTCAATAGTTTACAATTGTCATAAAAGTGCAGATGATTTCAGTGACCGTAGGTACTTACCTGTTTAAAAGTTTAAAGGTTTTTTACAAGACGGGTCTTTAAAGTAATATCTCGAAAAGGAAGTATTAACTGTGGTCTAGAAATGACAAACTTACTGTTCACGTAAGTCTGCGAGTGTAAAATTACCTGACGCGACCTAAATTTGGATACCAGTTTATCCATAAAAACAGTGCTTAGAGAAAATTTATTGTTATTACAACGTTTCCTGAAAGCGGAAGAATATTTACCGATTTAGGCTTTCAAATGTTAGTTCAAGATATTGATTTACAAAACGATTTTTAATTTCATTAATTTGTGCAATAAGAACATTAAAGCCAAATCACAAAACAGTATCGAGTGCGATAGTGGAATCAGATAGACTGTTGCATTGTTATCATAAGCATAAAATAGTGTGAACATTCTATCACAGAAGTGAAATATAGAAATTTTACTGAAGAGTTCCCTTATTTTACTAGCAGGCATCATAAACAAGCAAGGTAGTGCATATTTTGAAATATTAGTCGTTCTAAAACCAGTTTAGAACTGACAACGGACACCTGCTTCGTAATACACAAGAAAAGGCCCGGAGAACTTGAAATTAAGAAGGTCATGCTCTCCATCTGAATAAATCATAATGCATTTTGCTATCATTCTAGAATCTGTTTATATGATAATGCGTAACGGACAGTCAGAGATGTGTATCGTTCCAATACAGCACTACAAATTGGCCTGAGGCAGAAATCTGGATAGTGCAACAGAGAAAAATGGATGATTCAAATTGTGGAGAGACGTTTAAAAAATTTATATGATTGTGGCTTTGCGGGAATAAAAAATATATAAATAGGAAAAAAATCATAATGTTATGCTTGAGCACTTGCATATCAGTAATAACGTCGTGGAAAATGGTTTCATTCAGATGCTCGTAATATTTATTAGGATTTTTATATACGTGATATTGGTTTTTTATAGGAATATTAACCTATTTATCAGCTCGGGTATTTATATTTGGGAAATTATTAGTGTATATATGCAGTTATCATAGTAGGAAATTACTTGTTTTCGGTCATAAAGAATATTTAAATGCAAAGTAAAGAAGGAAGTAACAGCATGGAGGATGCAGTGTCTGATATATTCTCCATGTTGGGGTATATAAGCAAAATTCCGAAATTGTTACAAAAAAAAAAAAAAAAAAAAAAAAAAAAAAAAAGAAAAAAAAAAAAAAAAAAAGTCCAGTTATTTAGGTTCATTTCGGAAGTGCGTTTATGAGAAGTTTAAAGTTTATTTTCAGTTAGTTCGAGGCTGATGAAGATAGAACAGTCGAAATCAGATCTCCTCTAAGATCTATTCGAAACAGCGTGAGCAATGTGGCAAACATTATAAAACACGGACAGTTTTAATCAGATAATTTATGGAATTGAGTGAACTTAATAGCGATGAGAAGTTAAATTTAGATTTTCAAGTATGATTAGGTATCATTTCATCTGAAGAGACAACTGTTAAAATATACGGAAGTGGTCTTTTACTTATTGATACAAACATTTCGCGAATGTATCTTTGATGCGAACATTTATCCGAACATTTAAAATACGGAAATCTTGTTACGTGAATGTATTGTTGTGCAGTATTATTAATTTTGAATGTGTAGAATATAAAAATAACAGTGCATTCCGTAAAATGATAGAATTAAAAACCGGACCGGAGCCAGAAATGTGTTAATAAGTGTACTAAAGATACTAACTGCATGTATCGATAGGCAACGATAAGTAATATCTCTGACTAAATGATACAAACGAAAGACGGACTAAAATTTTCTTGAATCAAAGCATAAAATTCACAAAACGTATAATTCTGATCAACTTTAATTCAGCGAAGAATCGTCTTGCTTTGTCCACTGAGTGCTATGACCAAAATTCTTGAAATCTATAACTACATGGCTGGGCCTAAGTGCAGTGGAAAGGAAGGGAGGAGGGTCATAAGAGCAACTTACCAGAAGTTTAGACAACATTTACCTTTCCGTTTCCGAACTGTGATCGAAGGACTTGACTGTATTCCTATCGCCGTCCACAGAGGCCCATTATATTTCCAGAAGGGGAGACTTCTGCGATTTCCTTTTGTGCGCGATATACACTCGGCGGCGTGACACCGCTCTCTGCCCTGGTAACTGATGGCTCCCTTTGTACCTGTTCAGCTTCCCAGATATAAAAGGCGAGCGCGGAATCCGTGGGCCCCGATCTGAGGAAGTCGTATATCTCTCGGCCGGGCCCCTCGCGGCCGCCATCCTTTATCCTCAGGCATCTCTGCGAGCACAGCAAATTGGCCGTGCTGCTGCTGCTGGGGCCACATACACACACACACACACACACACACAGAGCGTCTGCCCGCAGCCCTCGCCGCTCGCGCCCGCTGCACGGCTAACTACAGGTGCCAGCCAGGGCCATTGTGCTTGCCCTGTGTGGCCCAGACACTTGACGCCTGCGCCCCTGGGGGGCAGCACGGACCACCAGACGACAGCTTTCGCCTTTACGCCTCGCAAATAGCCGGAGTTGCTCTGGTCCCAGGGTTGCACCTCACGCGAACTTTGATCTCTCTCTCTCTCTCTCTCTCTCTCTCTCTCCCTCTCTCACTCTGTGTGTCTCTCTCTCTCTCTCTCTCTCTCTCTCTCTCTCTCTCCCTCTCTCTCTCTCTCTCTCTCTACCCGCTCCCCACATCTCTCCACCCCTTCGCAACCTCTGCTCGCGTCACTGACCTACCAGAAGCATTCATCCCTGCAGCACGTTGTCGGGGACATGTAAACAAACCTGCACGTCGTTAACTACTCCCACCAGTGGCGGCGCTTTCCAAGTGTTCACTGGTCCAGGTACCCCGGAAATCGCTCGTCATGAAAAAGAAAGTAAATAAATAAAAACATTTATGAATAGCAGTGTTTGTCCCTCTTTGCAACTACAAAAAGAAAAAGAAAAAATGTTCAAATGTTTGTAAATCTATCGGACCAAACTGCATGGCTATCCGTCCGTAGCTTACAAACTACTTAAACCTAGGTAAACTAACCTAAGGACAACACACACACCCAGGAAGGACTCGAGCACGGCGAGCAACCGCGCGCTCTGCAGCGAGACGTTAGACCGCTCGGCTACTCCACCAAACAATGTTTCAAATGTTTGTATAGCTTATGGGACTTCACTACGGGGGCATTAGTCCCTAAACTTACAAACTACTTATGAACTATCTAATCCTAAGGACGGCACAAATATCCATGCCCGAGGGGGTATTCGAACCCCCGACCGTAGTGGCCGTGATACTGGAGCGCCTCAGTCCCCTCGGCCACCGCGGCCGGCGGCTACTACACCGCGGCAACTACAACAAAAATGCGATTTTTCTCACCAGATGCGTTTTGTTTTAATGATAGTAAAACATCTTCAGTGTTCTGTAATAATAGAAATCTACAGTTTGTTTTGTTTTTAGATCGGAAACAGTTCGTAAACGGAACATGAAAAGTAGGCCTAACGTTTTGTTTCTTACGAAAATTTTGTCTTGTTTTCGCTTTACATCGTGGAATGCCCGTCTGTTTCATACAGTACCGCCGGTTCTTCATGCTGTGTCGTTTTTTCCACTACTTCCACTGTCACTTTTGCATGGCGCATAATTGTTTTCACAGATCAGACGTGTTTGTTTTTGTTTTGACCGAGTCTGCAGAGTGTTATTGGAGTGTTGCTAACATCACAAATGTAGTTCTTTTTCTATGTTTTATAATAAATTATGTTTTAGTGTATTTAGTTTTGATGTAAGCGGACTGGAATTCTTGGCAAAAGAACTACATTCGTGATGTTGGCAACACTCCAGTAACACTCTGCAGACTCGGTCAAAACAAAAACAAACACGTCTGATCTGTGAAAACAATTATGGGCCATGCAAAAGTGACAGTGGAAGTAGTGGAAAAAACGACACAGCATGAAGAACCGGGCGGTATTGCATGAAACAGACCGGCATTCCATGATGTGAAGCCAAAAGAAGACAACATTTCCGTAAGTAACAAAACGTTAGGCCTACTTTTCATGTTTCGTTTACGAACTGTTTTCGATCTAAAAACAAAACAAAAACTGCAGATTTCTTTTATTACAGACCACTGAAGATGTTTTACTATCATTAAAACGTAACGCGTCTGGTGAGAAAAATCGCATTTTTATTGTAGTTTGAAAGACGGACAAACACTGCTATTCATAATTATGAAAGCAACTACGGACGTTATGGCCACACAAATTAAAAAATAAATACTAATAAATGTTTTCCAACTATCATTCTTCGTTTAGTTCTTCTATCAGTTCATTTTATACGCACATTCAAAATATTTTTATCGCATGAGAAACGTTTTACGTCGAGAAGACAGCACGTATACCAGGGTTTATTTTACTTATTTATTTTTATTTTTTATATACGTTTCATTCCCGCACCTGAAAGGTGTTAACTGGAGAGTATTTCGCTCTATTGGTACCATAGGGGTTACATTATATATTTCATTTACTGTTATTTAATTGAACATTCCAGTCTTACATCTGAAACTTATAAACTAGCTTATTCTAAATTGACATTTTTTTCTTTTTTGTTATTGCTTATAGAATGAAGAACATTTGACATCAAGTTTTATTGGTGATTCGCAAGTCAACATTTTTGTTGGGTGAGATTGAAAATATTACAAGTTGGTGCAGATTCAAGGTGGAGTATTTACAGTATTTAAAAGTGTTTGATACAGTTTTGTACAATGTTTGTTGAAGTGAGTTACTTTAATACATAGTTTTGTACATTGTTTGTTGACGTGGGTTATTTTTATATACAGTTTTGCGCAATGTTTGTTGAAGTGAGTTGTTTACAGAATATGATCAGAGTGAACTAGGAGAAAAATGGGAGGAATGTCTGTATGGACAAGGTGTGATTTCAGAGAGTCCTGATGGGACTTTGGGAGACGGCGAGAAAGGAGTTGTGTGTTAGGTGTGGGTGGGGTTAAGTGCCAGTAAGTGAGATGGTGTCTGTGATTCTTCTGCTATGTGTGTTATTTGTATTGAGTGTTCATGGTTGTGTATGATGTCGGGAAAAGTATTCAGTGTGTTGTGTATGATGGTTCGGAGAGGGGGGGGGGGGGAGAGAAAGTGTATTTGAATTTGGGTTTGTCGATGTGTCTTGGTCTCTATGTGAAAATGTGTATCATGTCTGGGCTGCTGGTGAAGATGCGTCGGTCGTATCATGCTCGGAAAATGGATAACCTGGTTTGGAGAGGGATAATTTTGGCTTCGTGGTACGCTTCTTATCTAGGGGTGGTCGGGGGTAGTCGGAGTAGGCTTCTCACGAGTCTTCCTTCAGTTTGGTAAAGTTTCTCGGCTTTAGTCCGTAGCATTCCGGCGAGAGGGACGGCAGCGTATTCAAACAGTGGCCTGCAAATGTTTTATAGGTGTTGATGGCAGTTCTATCGCTGCACCCCTCAAATTTACCCTGTACGTTTTTAATGAGAGACTGTCTTTGTCATGTTTTGTTTAGGGTCAGTTTGATGTGTTCGTCAAAGTTGAGGTATTTGTCTGGCATCACTCCTAGGTATTTTACTTTGTCAGAAGGTCGAAGTCGGGATCCCCACAGCGAGATGTTGACGTCGTCAGTAAATTGTTTTGTCTTTTTGGGGATGTTGCAGAGTTTGAAAAGTATGAGTTGGCTTTTGTCAGGGTTAGGTTTGATCCTTAATGTACGCATCCAGTCTTCGAGTCTGGTAAGGTATGATGTCGTTTGTCTGTTGATGGAGGTAGTGTTGGGTCCGGAATTTCTGTAGGCATTGTCGTCACGTTGCGCGGCCGCTTAATAAAGGCGGCAATGGCCGCAGCGTTACAATGCGCATGCGCGGCTAAGGCTCAAATTCTCGTCTGAGCTCCCTGCAGACAGCATATGGTCGGTCCCGCGGCAGGGAGGGGCGAGGGAAACGCCGCCTTTAACATAGGCGATGGAGCTGGTAGAGACACCAGCTCCTGGCTACTCGAGCTTTGGCGGTTACCAGCGAATGGTCCCGAAGCAAGACACCGGAGTTACGGCATACGTCAGTTTGCGCATTTCCAAACCCTCCATGAAGTCAACATCCGCCCTTCATATTTCGTTTTTGGAGCATTGAAGATTCATCAGAAAGGTCATATTTAGAAAATATCTTATAAGTTAAGGACAGATAACTGTAAAAGCCTTCAGAAGATCCGAGTACGAATAATAACAAAGTCACTACTCGCTACTCCTCACTTAGCAATATTAGCCGTGTGGATAGCGGAATCACGCTGAACTGTAGAAAATATTAGGTACGAGACCGACTGAAAGAAACTTTTATGAAACCTAATCTTCTGTTTAACAGAAACAGGAACAACAATGACTTTTATATTGTTGCTTGCCACATATCTTTGGGAAATGTGATGTGATTTTGAGGTTAAAGTACATTTATACTCTTAGTTGTAACAAATATTTGTTTGAAAATATATGTGGGAGAGCAGCCTTTGAGCATGCGTGAGGTTAGGAGGGGGTGCTGCTTACAGTGTCACTGACCTGAAGTTAGCTTGTCTCTTCATTGTAGCAGATTCATATTGTTACAGACACTTGTGTAATCAGTTACTTACTTTGTATTAGTGTTCCTGTGCATATTCATATATTCTTGGTGTTTATCATAGACCATAGATAATATAGACTGCGCGTAACGCCATTACACTGAAACCAACATCGAAGTCACGTGACTCGGGGCAGGAAACCATTTTCATCATTACGAGTAATGTGAAATATAGCTGAGAGTTGCAGTCTTATGCTTTTTAATGGAAATTAATCGTATATTTGAACAATTACGTCTTTAGTAGTACAATTGGCGATAGTTCACCGCGAATGCAAGAATTAATGCCTCAGCTACAGTTTTTACATGTGCATAGATGAAACGTACTGACAGTCTTTTTAAAACAATATAACTACTTGTTTTAAGCGATAGATTTTTGTGGTTGTACTGTGAGTCTTTTAGTTTGTATTTTACACAGGAGCAGGAGATCAAATTTCAGTTTCAAAGGAGCATCAGCTTTCTTAACGATTCCTCATCAATACATTTGAAATGTTTCGCTGAGCTTTTATAAGAAATTAAATCTGTCTGCATCCATAATGCCCGATTTTAAAAAAAATACAACCGTTTATATTTTAAGACTTTTTCCACGGACCGGATGCTGAAACGTAAAACAACCAAAGTATTAGCGATTTACAGTAAATAATAAGTTAGTGAGAAAACATCATCGATGCAATCGGCATTAAGGGACTTTGTAGGGAGTTAATGAATAGTCTGTATGAATGTTTAGCTTTGTATAACGTCATTGAAATCAGATTTGCACTAGAAATGACTTACTTGGTGACACATAAACTTGCTCAAGAGCAGCTTTAAGTATCTTCACATCGATAATCACATTGATGAGTTGCAAAATGTAAAAGATTCAAAGCTTAACACAAACACCGATGATATTTAATTCTGGTGCTTCTAAAAATAACTGACAATACGGTACTTTTCGCCTGGTCACATGCAAACACGACAATCACTGCATTAATATTAATAAGATGAAATTACGTTAACTTTACTACTAGATTTGTAATAGGAATACGATAAGTCTTTATATTGTTAAAATCAGCGCTTTTTCAGCTGTAAGTGCGAAAAACTGTTGCTCATACTGACTGAAATTCATTCACGTGCCTCGGAGCAATTTTAGATGTTGGTTTCAAATCACAAGACAACAGAGATAGGAACACGCGCAGCCACGTTATCTTTGGTCTATGGTGTTTATTATCAAAGAAAAATGAACAACAGTATCTTTTGGAAACAAATTACTCAGCTTTAAGCTTGAAACAAAAGTGTGAAATCAAGAAGCCTGGCAGGTCGACGCCTCAGCTAGAGTTGAAGCAAGCGCAAACAAGCCGAAAGAGGACATTCTGCAGATCTTTTAACGAAAATACAGCTGAGGGAGGGGAGGGCAAACGGGGCTCTTTTCCCTGGCGCCAGTCACAGAGGTGCGCGAAATTGTCTCTTTGTAAGCCGAGTGGGGGAGTGGGGGTGGGGGGAGGGGGAAGGGGAGAGGGGGAGGCGCCACTATCAAGATCCGGCACTCAAAGAAGTGAACCCCCAGTCATCTGAAGCACCAGCCGACACTGAATTCCACATTAAGAAAAAAGTGAAACAAAAAAGTGTTAAGCGCTACCATTTGTCATTGCATGCCTCATACATATACGAGTGTCGTTACAAAAGAAATACCTCCTATGTTTATTCATGAAGATATACAAACAGCACAACACAGCTAAATAGAGGAGTATTTCATTTCCAAAAATATTTTTCCAACATACGTTACGCACTCATTTTTATGCCAAGGTTGCAAAATATTTTTATTTGTTATGTTCTACCGGTTTGGGCAGTTGCTGCCACCAACAGGAAATCAACCAGATTAATGAAAGACAAATATATGACAGTTACATACAATTATACAACCTGGAGTGACGTATAAAAATTTTGAAAACATTGTTGGTACTTACATATTTTACATCAAAGCCAAAAAGACAATATTTTTCCTAAGTAAAGCAACGCCTAATATTGTGATAGTTTCTAAAAGCGCTTCCATTTTATAATCTAGTATGTATCCCTTTAATTAATCTTTAACTATTAGCCTATGAATGAGGAAATTCTTTCTTCCAGACAATATGAACAGATGACATTACTGGAACAGATGAATGTTTATCAAAGAACTTCAGGATTTAATTCTACTTTATCATATCTCTGATTCTAAAATATTTGGTTACAGTTTTGTGAACAATGAAATGGCTTTTATGCAGTAGAGCATGAAGGTATATGAAAAGTCATTACATAGCAAAATAGAAGAATGATCATTTTATAAATTCTATCAGGCACTTCTCATAGATTATGTCAAAAATAAAACTATTTTTTATGTAATGACTTCTCATACACCTCTATGCTCCATCTCTATAGACGCCATTTTCACTGTTTCAAAAATTGTAACCAAATATTGTAAAATCAGTGATATGATAAAGTAGAATTAAATCCTGAAGTTCTTTGATAAACAGTCATCTGTTCCAATAATGTGACCTGTACATATTGTTAGAGTCTGTAACAAAGATTTTACTCATTTTTAAAAGATTAATTAAAGGAATACCTATTACATGATGTAAAATGACGGCTTTTATAAACGATCACAATATTTTATTGTAAATTAGACACTGCTGTACTCAGTAAAAAATTTTGTCTTATTGGCTTTGATGTAAAAACTATGTAAGTCCTAACAATATTTTCAAAATTTTTATACGTGACTCCATGTTGTGTAATTGTATGTAACTGTCATGTATTTCTCTTCCATTTAGGTTGTTGTTTTCCTGATTATAGCAGCAACTGCCGAAACCGGTATAACATAACAAATAAAAATATTTTGAGGCCTCGGCATAACAATGATTTTTTCAAAGTACATCGAGGCTGTAGATTGCTACCTAAAAACAGCATTATTAGTTATGTACTTTTGTCAATTATGAAGCGGAATCCGCTGAGTCTAGCCACTTCGTTACAGTATTAACAACAGCATCCGAATCTTGAATATGTCATATCAGGTGACAATGCATTTCAGTAATTGTCAACTTCACCTTAAAATGTGCTCTTATTGACAGTTTCACAACGGGCGCCTGAAGATGGTGCAATTGTAACATCTCAACCGGTAGCGTAATTGAATATTTATACAGATGCTGGAACTTTCTTCCACCTTCATATTATATATGTGGTGTCTGTTCTTTCGGACACGTCGTAAATTCCGTGAATATGAATTGATACTAACTGGAGGATCAGACACCACATATACAGGGTGTCCCATTTATCTTGACCACCCCAAATATCTCTGGAGCAACAACAGGTATTGTAAAACGACTTTCAAAAGTATCAATGTAAGGTAGGGGCTTATGAATATACATTGAAACATTCTAAAACGAAACCATATGCGATTTTAACACAAATTTATTTGTTTTTAAATGGCAACCCTGCATTATTACATCAGCAGTCTATAGCATGACACGTCACATAAACAAAGGCGTTGATTGCATCGCAATTCTCCAGTTACATCCCGAGATATTGTGAAGCAAAGTTGATATTTGAAATAAGCGGCTAGTACAAGTCCTGAACCTGAGGCGAGAACCTCATGCTGCTCAGGAAGTTCTGTATCCGCGCTTTTCGCGTATTTACATTCATGAGTCCTCTCTTATATTGATACCGTCGAAAGTAGTTTTACAATACCTGTTGTTGTTCGAGAGATATTTTTAGTGATCAAGATAAACGGGACACTCTGCATATAACGAAAATAATAAGCCGTTGACGGGCAAAGATACTTTTTTCAGTGTGCAGGCATTTCTATGCCCTTAACCGATTAAGGGTTTGAAAAAAATCCGCGAGTTTGATTAACAGTGGGCAGGGAAAAGCTGCGAGTTTGTGTCTGACGGGAGGCGATTTGGAGTATTGCGTGCAGTTGTGATGATCGCTGTGACTCCAGTGGTGAAGGGTCAGCACAACTGTCTAGCAACCAGAAGACCTAATACAAGCAAGCTTCCCATCTGCTCCCTGCGGAAGCAAGATTTCCACTTGAATTTGGTAAAGTACGTGGCGAGGTACTGGCAGAATTGCAGTTGTGAGAACGGACGGTGAAGCGTATCGGAATAGCTCAGAGGTAGAACCCTTGCCCGCGAAAGGCAAGGGTTCCCAAAGAGTGACAAATCCTAAGAATCAGGGGATACGTTTTAATCAGCTTGTGGTTATTTTGAATGCCCTTAATCATTTAGACGGCTAAAGCGGGGTGATCGTTTTACAGTAATATCAACAAATATTTGACTAACAGTTAACTCATGCTTTAATTAAGAAAATATATATTAGATGTTTTTTTCCATTGCAGCAACTGTGTTTTATAGGTTGGAAACGTAAACACTCACCAGCAGCAAGTTGCAGATTTATTTCCAACCGGTTGTGAGCAATAATTGCCCTTCCTCAGGTACACAAATTGTGCACAATAGGTTTACACAAAGCATTTTGTATTCACACTGAACATGAAGTGCAATTATCACTTTATGTTCAGTGTGAATACAAAATGCTCTGTGTAAACCTAATGTGCACAATTTTTGTACCTGAAGAAGGGCGATTATTACTCTCAACCTTGCTGCTGGTAACTGTTGACATTTCCAACCTAAGAAAGTAAACATTTGAAAGGGTGTCATATGATGATGGTATAGGGTGTTGTATAATTTCTATTACCATTTACACAAGTTTTACTGGGATGATACAAACGCTTCAGCAAGAGGCTTGAAGATATGCTGTCGATCAGTGGCAGTTATCTTTGGTCTATGGTGTTTATTATCAAAGAAAAATGAACAACAGTATCTTTATTACAGTTTTTGATACATATAACTGCTACGGGAAACACAAAAAATGTTCCCTAGCCACAGTCTCTTTTTAGAGAAAAACTTTTTAATTTACTTCTATCTACTTACCAATGCACTATTAGTTTCTGTGCACTATGGCGTCATTTTCAAACGCCTATGATCACAAAATATTACAATGATTCAATCACATTACATAGTGTAAATTTTCTAACTTCACAAAAAAACAGAATTACAGAATTTAGAGCGGGAATGTCCTGTGTTCAGCTGTGGGCACACTTGTTTCATCCTTCATCATAAATAATGAAACACTTGCCAACAGCTGAACATTGGACATTCAAGCTCTCAATTGAATTCAATATGTAACTGATTCTGAGCTTCGCCAGGTGGGTATACGCGAATACCTGTACAGAGGAAGCTATACGGCCGGCCGCGGTGGCCGAGGAGACTGAAGCGCTCCAGTCACGGTCTGCACGGCCACTACGGTCGAGGGTTCGAATTCCCCCCCCCCCCTCGGCCATGGATATTTGTGCCGTCCTTAGTCTTAGTTAGTTCATAAGTAGTTTGTATGTTTAGGGACTGATGACCCCGTTGTTATGTCCCATGGACTATACGAACATTTGGATCTATGCGAAATTGGCATAGATTTCTCTACATATTTACAACTTTGGACTGTAGGACTCACCACTTGAAAAATTCAAACAATTGTACAATATGGTCGAAAACTGTGTTGTACGTATTAAATGATCCAAATGACTTAATGGTGACTGTACAAAAACGTACATGTTGTTTAAAAAAAGTTAAAATGTTTGTCATTCGAAGGGACCAAACTGCTAAGGTCATCGGTCCCTAGTCTTACAATCTACTTTAATTAATTCTAAGGACAAGACACTCACACACACACACACACACACACACACACACACACACACACGCCCGAGGGAGGAGTCGAATTTCTGGTGGGAGTGGCCGCGTACTCCACAACGTTGCTCCCAAGATCACACGGCCATTCCCTTGCGACTCACATGGTTTGAAAAATTATTAAATTTTTCACTGTTTAATGTGGTAGCATCATAGTAATATTTTTTTACTCATAGTAACTTCAGAATGACGCCATAGTGCGTCGAAACTAGTAGTGCATTGGTAATTAAATGGAAGTATATTAACCCGCGAGTACTCGCACGTGTGCGTTTTGCATACAGTAATTTTAAAACAATTGGCATTTTATCAATTTTAAATATTCAAATATGTGTGTTTTCTTATAAACGCAACTAGAAATACTTATGTAGATATATTAACTACATTACAAACTGTTCTTTGACTGTCAGAAAAATGTTATACATGCGATCGATCGCATAACTCTTAAAGGCGAGAGTTCTCGCGGGTTAATTTGACAATGAAGACTACTTTATCTAGTGATGCCAAAAGCACAAAACATCTGCAGTACTTGATGAACATCCATTTACTTCGGACTGATGTCAACTTACGCTGCCCCTAGACACAAAATATTACTTGACACATTGTTACGGGTAACGTTTCTAAGTTTACAACACTGCGAAGCTGCCATCTGCTCGCTGATGCTCGCCCTCTCCTCCACGGCAGCCATGGTACACGCCTCCTGCCGCTGCCAACAGCCAGCACACGAATCGTCAACTTACCGTGGATGAACAGTACAGTAACCGGAGGAGTAGCTGTGTCTTTATCAAACAATGCAGAAATTGGAAAAAAAAACGGCTTATCCAAAAGGTCGCCCAATTACGGGTCAGAAACAAACAGCCAGTAAATACGAGTATGTCGCGCTAAGTTAGATATTCCCTCAAAACCTAAAATCATATCTCCTCTGTGTTTTACTGAGTCAATGTCTTCATCATTCTTTGTGAAGTTGCTATGCAAAACGACATAAATTTTCAGGAAAGCTTTCTCGATTAACAAAACTTAATTGCAGATTAAAATTGTGGGCCAAAAACGGGATTAGAACCTGGGAGCTTTGCCTATAGCTGGCAAGCGCTCTACCATTAGAGCTATCCTGTCGCGCTTCACGGTCCGTCCAGAAAACTTTACTTCTCCCAGTACCTCGCCTCTTACTTTCCAAACTTCACAGAAGTTCTCCTGTGAACCTTTCAGGAGTAGCACTCCTCATTCTGGAAACATCCCTTACGCTGTGGCTAAGTCATGTATCCACCACATCCTTTCTTCCAGGAGTGCTAAATGTTCAAATGTTTGTAAAGTCCATGGGACTTAACTACGGGGTCATCAGTCCCTAAACTTACAAACTACTTATCAACTACTTACGAACTAGGACGGCACAAATATCCATGCCCGAGGGGGGATTCGAACCCCCGACCGTAGTGGCCGTGCAGACCGTGACTGGAACGCCTCAGTCCCCTCGGCCACCGCGGCCGGCCTAGGAGTGCTAATTCTGCAATGTTCGCAGGAGGGCTTCTGTGAAGTTTGGAAAGTAGGAGGTGAGGAACAGGCAGAAGTAAAGTTGTGATGACAGACTGAAGCATGTTGGGATAGTTCAAACGGTAAAGCGATTGCCCGGGAAAGTCAAAGGTCGCAGGTTCGAATCCTCGGTACAGGAAACAATTTTAATCTACCAGCGCACACTACACTGCAGTGTGAAATTTTGGTTATGAAAATTACACTCGACTGTGTTTCAAGAAGAATTTCTACTACGATGAAAATCTTTTGTATTTGATGTGTGGAAAAATGCCTTTGAAATTTCTAATTTGCTCCAATACGTGGAAAATCGAAACGTGTAGCTTCAATGGGTGGGAGTACCATTTCTTAGTGTCTAGGAAAAGAATCAGATAACGAAAACATCTGAATGCGCCAGCCTCAAGGAGGTTAGGATACAAGGAGACGCCCTTACGCAGTAGAAGTAAACCCTGCCTCCGCCATATTGCTAAGTTTGGGAGAAGTGTTCGTATTGAAGAGCTAATGTTTTATGTCACTTAAAACGGGAATAAAACGTGCAACGGTTTTGCCGTGATATACAACGTGTTAAAAGAGTGCCAATTAGCCGATAACAATTAAGTTTTCAAATATATTATGATGAGTATTAAAATGGCGGACAGGCGTAAACTGACGTATGTGCTCAGCATAGATAATGCCATCTCCCTTTATTCTAACTCACTGGCTAGCCTGAACGCAGCGCTTGAAACTCACAGTTTTGCTTTACATAGTTGAATCCTTTAACTTTATTTACATATGAGTAAAACATATACTAGAGCTCATTTATTTCCCAAGCAACCACGAAACAATAAAAAACTTTCATTTATTTTTATCGCAAACTACTGTCAAAAAAGGGCAAGAAGAGATTAAATGGAAGCATAACACAAAACGTAAAATTACGTTATTTTAATTACAGGGATTTTGCTTTTTTAAACTCACTACATGCTGCCCGTAAGTAAAAGTTAATTATTCTAATGCTAAGATTGTTTCCCTCCCTCCCTTCCTCACCATCTAGCGTTTTTGTCGAGGCTATTCAGTTGTTTCCTGCGATGGTCTAATAAGCCAAAAATTGAAGTGAGTAGAAAATGAGTGGAACAAAAACAATTTATTTGCTACAACAAATTGGATTGGATTGGATACAACAAATTTCTGTTGTAAATTGCTCTCCTAGTCCTTCGATTGCACTGCTCTTGAATATTTTCTATATATTTTTTTTAATTTATTTTATATACTTATTTAGTTTTGAGCGATCAATGAAAGACAATAGTAAATGATGTACTGAGATTTGCATCTGATGATGGACCCATTACGTTCCGGAAGGCATGGTTTTCTCTTTAATAGTTCAAAATAAGATTATGGCAAGATGGCATATATGTTGACGACCGGTTTCGACAGAGGTACCACTTTCTGGTCTGGTATCTTAATGCTCTAGCATTATGCCTTTACCGAAGTTTACTAAGATATTAGACAAGAAGATGGTACCTTGGAGTGCCGAAATCGATTGTCAAAACAAACATTTCAAAAGAATTAGCTGATTAAGCCATCAGATTTAATTTGAATTTAAAAGAAAATCGCCCATCCCAAATAAGAGCAAATTAAGTAATTTTAACAGAGCACGATAGTTGTGATAGAATGTGTTTGCGTTCATACCTTCTATACATTTAATTTTTTTAACTAGCTTAATTCCAGCTGCTCCACAAGCGTGACTGGATGGTCTACATTGGTGGTTTCTACTTCTAAATATGGATTTTCAGAGATTTAGCTTTAAAAATGATTTCCTAATAAAGTATTTTGATACAACTTGCTTATTGCACCATTGATGGCAGAATTTAAAACATTCCGAAACACATTTTTGTGTTTTAAATTCCAACCATGGTTCGAAATTTAAATTATCGCATTTCTAGCATGAAAATAAAGTTAGTAGCACCTTAAAAGATTTTCCCTTATTTCACCGGCTTAATGATTGAATTTCCAAAAATATCGCAACACGCGTTTCTAAAATTCCAAAGAAATATGTAAATCCGAAGTCTTGTATTTCTTGTTCCAAAATTTCCTGATCATCAACGTATTTTCAAAAACCCGTTCATCCCCTATTTCATCCCCTTAGGAATGGGAATATCGAAAAATCACTAATCCCTACAACGTAAAATAAAAATGTCTACAAATTTAAAGTTTCTATCGTCTGTAGATTCTCTTTTCAGCGCCGTTTTCTGTCTTTTAGAAACGGATCGAGAACGCGTAATTTCTTTCCTAGTCTTTGGCATCTTTTTTGGTCGTTTTACTTTTCAAACTGCAATATGCACTTATTTTTCTTTATTCGTATGCTTCTTGCAGAGAAACAACTGAAGAATGCCATCACGTTTCTGCTATTAAAGTGTCAAGTCGTCGTTGGTCTTTAGTCGGAATTTTATACCATCTGACGACCTTCAACCACTATATCTTCCACCCTCTTATTATTTTATTTTGATTCTTTTAATTTTTTGTTTTACGTTTTTTCTATTTTTGCTTTTTTAGTTAGAATTCCAGTTTTCTTTTATTGCAACTCTTACTTCCTAAGGCTCATGTTGAAGCTCCTATTTCCGGTAGAATGATTTTGGCAGGTATTTTGTTAAAGCTGGGTGATACGGAACTGCTATGGTGTAAAATCAAATGTTTGTATAGCTTATGGGACTTAACTACGGGGTCATCAGTCCGTAAACTTACAAACTACTTATGAACTAGCTAACAGTAAGAATTGCACAAATATCCATGCCCGAGGGGGGATTCGAATCCCCGACCGTAGTGGCCGTGTAGACCGTGACTGGCGCGCCTCAGTCCCCTCGGGCACCGCCGCCGGCTGCTATGGTGTACAATGGGAGACTTTGTACTGCAACAACACACACAGAGAGAATTCGTCTCCATTGTATAGTTTTCGCTGAAGAGGGAAAATATTGACAACAAGAAGTAGAATTTTATATATGTCAGTAACTTTAAACTCTCGTATCTTCCACTCCTATACCGTTATCAAAATGTTCAAATGTTTGTACAGCTTATGGGACTTGACTACGCGGTCATCAGTCCCTAAACTTACATAGTACTTATCAACTAGCTAACACTAAGAACGGCACAAATATCCATGTCCGAACGGGGATTCGAACCCCCGACAGTAGTGGCCGTGCAGAGCGTGACTGGAGCGCCTCAGTCCCCTCGGCCACCACGACCGGCTATACCGTTATCAATCCTCTACCATCATAGTGCACAATGGGAGACTGATACCTACTACCACATAGAAACCTTATTCGTTTGCGATGTGTAGTTTTGGCTATAGAGTGAAATACAGGCACAAATTATTCACGGTACTTGGCAGAATCGGATGTCTTTGACAAGTTGTAAATAGTGCCATTAATTCAAATTTCTATTATGTGCTTACTGAAAGTACGTGTTTAGCCTAGACGTGAGCTTTGGCTGTCCCAGTGCAGGCAACCGTGCCCCCGGTCCTGGCACTACTGGAAAGCGTGTAGCCAGGCGGCGTTGCGACAACAGTGTGCGCCGCGCCGCAGGCCACCCCGGGGGCGCGCCCAGTGGGCCGCGCACGGCTAATGGCCGGGGGTTCCCCCGCAGGGCTGCCAACAGCCGCGCGGCGCTCGGCGCTGATTCGCCCGCCGGCTTATTGTCTCTGGCGCAGATAAACTCGCCGCCAGCCGACCCGCAAACCAGATTAATGCCAGCACTGCGCACGGCCGGCACATTTCCCGGGTCAGCGGCGCCCACTCGCAGTTGAGTGCCGCTGAAGAAACACATTGTTGGCCTCGAGTGCCACTTCGTTAACGCAGAGCGCGGCTCGGAAAATGAGAGCCTACTACCGTCCTATTATGTTCCACTCGACCGCTGCAGTGGAGTACGTTTCACCGTGTATGAACATCGATTGCTAAAGTCAATGTTCAAACTCTCATGCTGAGGTTTTCAATATTATCCAACGCTGCAAATGTAAAATATGTTTCCTCCTGTATACTCCAAACGGAATATCATTCTGTCAACAGCGTTCCTCGTGGCTTTCGAAACAAAGGTCTTGTTTAATAAGTATAACTATTCTATACTAGCTTAAACCCGCCGTTCCGCTCGCGTATTGGTTGATATGACAGATAAGCTATCTTTCAGTAGTGTGCGATCAGACTGGTTTTGAAGGATGAAATACAATACCTATTTTTAATCAACATTGAAATAAAAAAATAAAATTATGATTTACAGTAAATAATACATACATTATCCCTAATAGCCTGTGTTGCAATATCTCAACGCATATGGTGAGAGTAATGTCATAATTCATTTTAATTTCATTTTAGTATTTTTAGTATTGTTTGGAGCGTAAATGTAGAGATTTTTTGGGTTGCCCAAGCAGGAGAAAGCGACGTATAATTGTAGAAAGATATAGAAAAGGCAAGATCGCTGATCATCAATTTTTATTTAAGACGACCGGTTTCGCTTAACTATGTCAGCATCATCTGGTCGAATGAAATCATTTTACAAGGCCATAATCTTGCAATGTCAATCAGTTGCTACATAACGTAATTTACAGTGCATAGGTGCACTATGTCATTATAATAAAACATAATTGTTATCTACCTCTACGTTATTCTGGCCTCTGTTTTTGATTCGAAATCTGGAATATTGGTTTCGTTTTGTTTGGTGAATGAGTTTCTAAAAGTTGTGTTTACTAACTCTCATTTAGTACCACTATCATCGGCAGCATCTCCATTACACTGAACTCGTCATAGTCCACGTTGCACTCCCGTACAATCCCAGACTCCAGAGAAATGAAATCGGTAACGATTTTCTAGCAATTAAAATAACTTTCGATATCAACAGATTCCGCTTCTTCAGAAAAGCTTTTCCTCCCAAAGCCGTTCTTTACTACGGTCATCAGAAGTTATTTTTCTACCCAGATAACAATATTCATCTACTGTTTCTGTTATCTCATTACCTAATTATTTCTGTCAGTATCGGCTTCTTTTCTTACAATACATTCTGTTACCCTTGCCTTGCTGTTGTTGATGATCATTCCGTTCCGATCCGTTCCGTTCCGTTCAATTGCTCTTCCAGTTCCTCCGCTGTCTCTGACAGAATTACAACGGCCGGCCGCGGTGGCCGAGGAGACTCAGGCGCTTCAGTCACGGTCTGCACGGCCACTACGGTCGGGGGTTCGAATCCCCCCACGGGCATGGATATTTGTGCCGTCCTAGTTCGTAAGTAGCTCATAAGTAGTTTGTAAGTTTAGGGACTGATGACCAGGTAGTTAAGTCCCATAGATTATACAAACATTCGATTCGAATTACAACGCTACCGGCATAGCAAACTTTCTTTATTTCTTCTCCATGAACTTTAATTCCTTCTGCAAATTTCGCCTTGCATCCTTCACACCTACCACTGCATCCCATTCACTTCACGGGATACCCGGCGTTACTGTGGAACATTCATTGTTGACGAGATGATTAGCGGTATGAGTCTCCCCTGGTAACATTTCTTTTTTTTTCTTTTTTCTTATCGCCCGGTTATTGACAATTTTAACGTTATATTGAGAAACAGAAATCAGACGTCTGCTCGGCCATAAATGATATGTTCTTTACCACTGCACGCAAAGTATTATATGCACTTAAAAAAGAGAATGAGGTTAGCTCCAAAATGAGTCAAAAGGAAGAAGTTAAAGGCGACAACCGTCAGAGGTAAACAAGCCACAATGCACTATGCAAGAAATAGTTCTTGCGCAAACTTTAAATACACGGCTAGAACACTAGCAACAGGGTGATGGAGAAGCAAAGTCTTCGCCATTGTCAAGTCACTTTCCGAGTATCAATAGGAGGCACCGAACCACGTCTGCACAATGTAAGTTCTATGCAAGGAAAGTAAAACAAACCAGTGTCACTTCAGGCACAAAACAAGAGACAAAAATCACATTGAGAACAAAATTATGACGTAAAGAAAACGGAAAAGTTCCTATTTTATCGTTTGTCAATCATTCAAACACCAAGCGTCATCTGATATCAATGGACCAACGCTACGTTGAGAAAATTCTCAAACAGACTTCGGTAATTTGGAAGCGGCCTTATGTTCAGACGGACGACCCATAAATAACCAAAAAAGAGACAAGATCGTAGAGTTTTATCTGAATGCATGTGCCGTGTGGCCCAGGAGCCAAACAGTCTTATGAGAGGGCTCGAAATCCGGTGCCAGATCCCAGTTGGGCGCAATCGTTGCTGGTGTCGTCCCATTGAGAAGGGCCACCATGCCGCGACAGAAGTCCCAGACAGGCGTTACACGGCGACACAGGAACCGGTGTTCTCGCGTGGTGGGTATGTCGCAATCCCTTCAAGCTGCCGATGGTCGAAGCCCTAAAGCAGCCAATCGTTGGCTCGTGGCCAGTGCGTCATTGACAAGGCAGTACCATATGGATTATACTTGCCATGGCAGGACCGCGCTATTGATGTTTTCCCACACCTGGCTCCACGTAACGGTGGGGTGGTGTAATGCAAGTTTGTGCACAGGGGGTCGTCCAATCAGCGCCGCTTACCGCCGACGTACAGTCCGAAAGCGATCGGTGGCCATATCCAACCTAAAATCCTTTACCACAGTAACATGTTTTCGCCATTTGTCCCTGTCTTGAGCTATTTCCTTCCATTCGCCTTTAATACCTAGGCTCCTCAAATCGGTCTTCACATTGTCCTCCGCCAGCCGCGGTGGTCGAGGGGACTGAGGCGCTCCAGTCACGGTCTGCACGGCCACTACGGTCGGGGGTCCGAATCCCCCCTCGGGCATGGATGTTTTTGCCGTCCTTATTATTAGTTAGTTCATAAGTTGTTTGTAAGTTTAGGGACTGATGACCCCGTAGTTAAGTCCCATAAGCTCTAAAAACATTTGAACATTTCACATTGTCCTCCCATCTACGCCTTGGTTGTCCCCACAGAACATTTTCCCTCTAACTGCCCTACGAATTGCGCGCTGCCCTGCCTTCATCCAATCGAGCAACGTGACGCGCCCATCGCAACCTACGTGATTCAATAACACTATATATGGGCTTGAATAGAGTCGTAAAGCTCTACGTTATGCAGTTTTCGTCACTCCCAGCTAATGTCATCCCTTTTTGCCCCGGAAATTTTTCTAAAAGTTTTGTTTTCAAATGCTCGAAACGGTTTTTCATTCTGCAAAGTGATAGACCAAGTTTCACATCTATACAACACAAGAGGAAGTATAACAGTTTTGTATATTCCGATCTTTAAATTTATAGAAAAGAACCGTGACGAGAGTAATCTATTCAGTGAGAGGTAGTAAGCATCTCTTCCTCAGCTCGGATTCAATCTCATTTATCGATATAATTTCCACACCTAAATACTTAAACGCGTTTCAAAATGCTTGCGACCAACTCTTAACATTTCCTGATCTATTGGTGTTGGGATTCTAGTAGTAACCAAGTAGTTCGTTTTGACATCACTTATCCTCAGACCTACGTCTTGACTACTCTTGATTGACGCATTCGCATTTGCTGTTACAGATTCTTTACAATCATTAATGATGTTCACTTCATCTGCATATCCTAATATCTTAATATTTCAATTTATCTGCACACCCTCTGAAGTGTCTGCTGCCATTTACTCCTAGAATATATATTCTAGGAGTAAATTAAAACGTATAGGAAACAGGGTTCGCACATTGATTCCGTATTTCTTGATTTCCAGAAGGCTTTTGACACAGTACCTCACCTCACAAACTGCTTTTAATCAAATTGCGTAGTTGTGGTATATCGCCCCAAATTTGCACACAGGACACAGGGCGTAGTAATCGATGGTAAGGCATCGACTAAAACAAAAGTGGTATCGTACGTTCCACAGGGTAGTGTTATTGGTTCTCTGCTGTTTCTTATTTACATAAACGGTTTAGGGGAAAATCTAATTAGCTCTCTTAGATTATTTGCAGACGACGCCGTCATTTACCGTCTAGTAAAATCATCTGTAGGTCAAAACCAACTGCAGAACGATCTGAATAAGACATCACTATGGTGTAAAAATTGGCAATTGACACTAAATAAAGAGAAGTGTGAAGTAGTCCACATGAGTACGAAAACAAATCCCTTAAACTTTGTTTACAAGATAAATCACTCAAAAGTGAAGTCCGTAAACTCAACTAAATACCTAGCAATTACTATTATTTCATACTTAAATTGGAAAGAATACGTAAATAATGTCTTGGGAAAGAGGAACGAAAGACTGCGTTTTATTGGCAGAACCCTTAAAAGATGCAACAGAACTACAAAAGAAACTGCATACACTACGCTTGTCCGTCCATTTTTGGAATATTGCTGCCCAGTGTGGGATCCTTATCAGGTGGGTTTGACGGAGGACATCGAAAGAGTCCAAAGAATATCAGCTCGTTTCTTATTGTCACATACAGGGGAGACAGCGTTACGGAAATGATACAGGACCCGGCAACGGCGCTTATCGCTGCGGCGTGGGCTACTTACGAAACTCCAATCGCCAACATTCTCCTCCGAATGCGAAACTATATTGTTGACTCCATCTTACATAAGTAGAAATGATCATCAGAAGAGCTCGAACGGAGAGATACAGGTGTTTATTCTTTCCGCGCGCTATTCGAGAATCGAATAGAAGATAAATAGTATAACGGTGGTTCGATGAACCCTCTACCAGGCACTTAAATGTGATTTGCAGAGTATCCCATTTAGATGTGGATGTATATTTCCCGTCTTATGGCCGTTGTTTCTTTGGAACTAGCTGAAAACCCGGCGTTGCCCGGGTATTTATCTCTTCATTCCTGCCATTTTTCAGGTATATATTCAATTGTATAAGGGCTTTATGTCTGTAAAATCTCTTCGAAATACAATTAGTAGTAAAGAAGAAATAGATTAAAACTTGGTGCGTGATGGGGTGGTTATCCATGAACGTTATTGTTGCTCATATAGAATGGACTACCTATTGTACTGTGATACAATTTAGAAGGTACACTCAACTATATGTGTGTAAAATGTCTGAAAAATTTCCTGAGGCTACAATTTGTAGTGCAGAAATAATAAATTGTAACGCCATACCAAATTGCGGAGTTTTAGCCCATGAACAGCGGAACGTTAATGTTTATGTGCTCATATCTCATGAACTACGTGTCTTACTGTGATACAATTTAGAAGGTACATTCAACTGTAAGTGTGTATCCTGTCTGTAAAATTTTCTACGGCTATTATTTGTAGTGTACAAATTATAGATTGTAACGTCATACCGAATGCCGTAGTTTTAATCTATGAACAGTGGAAAAGTAGTAAGCGAGAAACTTTATTCCTTTCAGTAATTTTGATGTGGTTGTCAGCGAGAAAAAGTTTAATAAAGGTTTGAAATTATGTTCAAAGTTTGTTGCAAGTCGCTAATTACTCTAATTAAAAGTAATTGCCCTCGCAAAAGGAACATTTTGAATCACTTGAACACTGTTTCGTACAGATCATAAAATAAATAAAACATGCTGTACCCGCTCTATGGTTGACAGGTTCTTGTATGGACCCTTGTTCGCCATGTGAAAGTAATTGCCCTCGCAAAAGGAAGATTTTGAATCACTTGATCACTGTTTCGTACAGATCATAAAATAAATAAAACATGCTATACCTGCTCTATGGTTGACAGGTCGTTGTATGTACCCAATAGCATTAATTATTTAATTTGTTTATGAATATCTGTTTCCATTTCTCCACCAACATTTGTTTCTTATGACTCAGCGACGTTCGTGTGTTCGATATACGACACTGCGATACTCGCGTCTTCGATACATATCGATAGTAGGTCGTCCGAAGCGATATACAACGATCCTTCCAAATTACCACCGAGCGAGGTGGCGCAGTGGTAAGACATTGGACTCGTATTCGGAAGGTCGGTGGTTCAAATCCACCTCCGGCCATCTTGATTTAGGTTTTCCGTGATTTCCCTAAATCACTCAAGGCAAATGCCGGGATGACTCCTTTCAAAACGTCACGGCCGATTTCGTTCCACATCCTTACCCAAAACTCCGAGCGTTAGCTCCGTCTCTAGTGACCAAGCTGTCGATGGGACGTTAAACCCTAAGCTTTCTTGCTCCTTCAAATTACCGTGATTTTCCCCTCCTGGCCCTTGGGAAATGCTACTTCTCCCGGTGAACCGAAAGTAATATCGTGCAAAGTTTTTAGTTCAAATAATTAACCCTGCGGCGTGCGCGTGGCGGCATACAGTGCCGCCAATTCTGTTTTCTTTCAATAATTACGTCAGCATGCCGAGCACGCAACAATGGTGCTAGATATGCTTCGATTGTTTCGTCGCGCGCCAAACTACATTACTGCGTCTCGAATATACTCACCATAACAGCTGTGACTGACCTATGGAGTGGACGATGCACCAAGACGGCACTGCGTACCGCACGCGCCCGGTAATGTAAGTACATGTAGCCGTACCACTGTCGGAAGTTTTCATGATTAGAAGATTTGTTTTACAAGTCTGTACACTGCGGCAGACAGAATCCTGGACCATATTTGCATCTAACCAGCCAATGGATATTGCGAAGAGATTGGTTGAGCCAATCAAGGGAACTCACAGGAATGCAACTGCGAACAACTACTACAGTAGTTACCCGGTAGCCAAGCATCTTCTTGAAAATGGGCTAACGTTCATTGGAACATTGAAAAAAAAAAAAAAAAAAAAAAAAAAAAAAAAAAAAAAAAAAAAAAAAAAAAACAAGAAGGAAATTCCTCCGGAATTTTTGCCGAACAGATCGCGAGAAATTGGAAATTGTCTTTTCGGATTTCAGGATGACTTCTGTCTTGTTTCGTGCCAAACAAAAAGGAACAAGGCTGTGCTTTTCCTGCCATCAATGCACGAAACTGCTGAAATAGATACCGCTACAGGCAAGTCTGTTGTAAATTTGGAGTACAATGCAACAAAGGTAGAGTCGATATTGTGGATTATATGTGTACATTCCTTTCTACACAAAGGACCACAAGAAGATGGCCCTCAGCATTGTTTTTTCTTTATCTGGATGTTGCTGGGATAAATTCCCAGGTCTTGTTCTTTGCAAACATTCCATGAAAATATTCACACGAAGAACCTATCTAACAAACCTGGCCTTGGCTCTGATGGACTGCCATTTGAAAGAAAGGGCTCGGCTCTCTACCAAGAGATATTCAAGAATTTCTGTCACCTCATCGATCAATTCCCGCCAATCACGTTGAGACTGTAAGAAGGTGTGGGAGGTGCCATCTTTGTGGTGGTAAAACAAATAAAACTACTGTCACTTGCAATAGCTGCATAGATTCGTTTGCAAGCAACATTGCCACAATGTTGTCACATGTAATGATTGCAAAGCATCTCCGGAGGTAGAAACTGTGTGATTATTGATACGTATTTACTGATTGCCTTATTCTTTATTGAATGCTTTGGTGAGGCGAGTGTCAACAGCCGTAATATATTTCATAAAATTCATTTTTTTTTTAAACCATCAGCTGTTTATTAAAAACCTTATACATCTACCAGTTTCGGTCATTGATCATCTTCATGGATAAAAAGGTGTTAAAACAGAATGGTAAAATGCATCAAATAAAATACATCCAACTGAGATAAACAGGAGTCAGTATAACTAAAAGTGTAAAAAATTACTATGGTCATCTTACATAAAATCTATCAGTCAAACACGACATAAAAGGTGAGGACAGTCTATGACCGAAACTGGTAGATGTATAAGGTTTTTAATAAACAGCTGATGGTTTTTAAAAAAGAAATGCATTTTATGAGATTATTCTTTATTATTTTATACATATTATTATTTTATACATATTACACTTTTTTTTGTAAAACTTGCTTTAACAATGGTAAACAATCGAATCATATCTGTGGCTGTATTTATTTAGAATTTGTTATTAAAGAGAGCTTACGAAATATCCTGGAAACTTGTGCCAGATATACTCTAACAATTTTAATTTTATATATACATGTGGCGTCTGTTCCGAGAGAGATGACGTCAATTCTGATCCTGCAGTTGTTATTATTCAACAATCATAGAATATATGACATTAAATGTTCTCTCGGAACAGACGCCACATGTATATATATATAATATGCCGGTGACGGGCAATGATCCTATCGTTAGTGGGGAGGGGTGGGCAAAGTTTGAAGCCCTTACTCTTACGGGAATTAGTTCATAACTACGAGTTTGAGTACTGTGGGAAGGGCGAAGCTGGGAATATGTATCTGACGGGAGGCGTGCTTAGGTAGTCTTTGCAGGTGCGGTGATCACTGTGTCCCCATTGGTGTAGGGGTCAGCGCAACTGCCTAGAAAGCAGGAGACCCGGGTTCGAATCCCGGCTGGGTACACATTTTCAGCTTCTGCCCAATCGCAGTTGATGTCATATATTCTATGACTGTTGAATTTTAATTTTCCCATACTCCCTCTATATTTGTATACAGATCATATTAAAAGTTGCTGTTAGGAATGATGTTATACACAATAAATAATTAATTCCACCCAAAAAATAAAAAGAAATAGCTTGCCTATTTATTTAAATGTAGGCGGCACTGAGTGCCGCACGCGCCCGCTGACGTGACAATCGTAAGCGCGCCTGCCGAAGGGTTAAACCAGGTCCGAGCCCGCGTAGTGACGCATCGGGCAGAATAGGCAGGTCGCCGGTGCGGGGCGGCGTGGGACGGACGGGGAGCGCGCGTGCCGGCGGCGCGGTCGATACGGCGTGCGGTGGCGCTAAATGCCAAAACAATGGCATATTAACGCGACGCCCACACAGATTGGCCCGTCGTGTCGCACCGCTGGGCTCGGCTCTAGGCCGGCTGGGGCGGAGACCGTGAACTTACTGGCCACTGCCACCTGACGCTGCGAATTGTTGCCCCCAACAGGCACCTTGTGGGTCAGCCACCCGAAAAACACTGCAGCGGCGATCGTGGCACGCTACCGCCATCGGAGTGCGCCCCCCATTATCGGCAAAGACATTTCCTTCAAACTGTCGTATGTAAGGAAATAGCATTTCCAAAGAAGTTTCGGTAAAGTACTCATGGTGAAAATGGAATCAGAACAATATTTTATACGGATTTAGAAAATATCGTTCATGCGAAACACAACTAGCTCTTTATTCATACGAAGTGATGGGTGCTATCGACAAAGGTTCGCAAATCGATTCCGTATTTCGCATTTGCTGTTACAGATTCTTTACTGTCATTAATGATGTTCAGTTCATCTGCATATCCTAATATCTTAATATTTCAATTTAACTGCACACCCTCTGAATTGTCTGCTGCCATTTACTCCTAGAATATATATTCTAGGAGTAAATTAAAAAGTATAGGAAAAAGGGTTCGCACATGTTATGGAAACATATCGTGTATACAAATATTATGAATTATCTCCAACAGAACAATCAATTGGCCCAAGGTCAACACAGATTTAGAAAATATCGTTCATGCGAAACACAACCAGCTCTTTATTCACACGAAGTGATGGGTGCTATCGACAAAGGTTCGAAAATCGATTCCGTATTTCTTGATTTCCAGAAAGCTTTTTACACCGTACCTCACAAACGGCTTTTAATCAAATCGCGTGGTTATGGTATATCGCCCCAAATTTGCGATTGGATAGGGGATTTCTTGTCAGAGAGGACACAGTGCGTAGTAATCGATGGTAAGGCATCGACTAAAACAGAGATGATATCGGGCGTTCCACAGGGTAGTGTTATTGTCCCTCTGCTGTTCCTTATTTACATAAACGATTTAGGGGAAAATCTAAGTAGCTCTCTTAGGTTGTTTGCAGATGACGCCGTCATTTACCGTCTAGTAAAATCATCTGAAGATCAAAACCAACTGCAGAACAATCTGAATAAGATACCACTATGGTGTAAAAATTGGAAATTGACTCTAAATGATGAGAAGTGTGAAGTCATCCACATGAGTACGAAAATAAATCCGTTAAACTTTGTTTACAAGATAAATCAATCAAATGTGAAGGCCGGGAACTACACAAAATACCTAGGAATTACTATTACTTCAGACTTAAATGGAAAGAACACGTAGATAATATCGTGGGAAAGGCGAACCAGAGACTGCGTTTTATTGGCAGAACCCTTAAAACATGCAACAGAACTACAAAAGAAACTGCATACACTACACTTGTCCGTCCATTTTTGGAGTATTGCAGCACAGTGTGGGATCCTTATCAGGTGGGTTTGACGGAGGACATCGAAAGAGTCCAAAGATGGGCAGCTCGGTTCGTATTTTCACGATACAGTGGAGACAGCGTTACGGAAATGATACAGGATCTGGGATGGGAATCATTACAACAACGGAGCTTATCGCTGCGGCGTGGGCTACTTGCGAAACTCCAATCGCCAACATTCTCCTCCGAATGCGAAAATATATTGTTGACTCCCACTTACATGGGTACAAATGATCATCAGAATAAAGTACGAGAAATCAGAGCTCGAACAGAGAGATTCAGGTGTTAATTCTTCCAACGCGCTATTTGAGAATGGAATGGGAGATAAATAGTATAATTGTGGTTCGATGAACCCTCTGCCAGGCACTTAAATGTGATTTGCAGAGTATCCCATGTAGATGTAGATGTAGATATATAAAGCAGAGTGTCCGTATGTGTGTACATGTTCAATACAAATCTGCTGTTTTCTTCCAATCTATATGAAAGTTTGTACAAGTGAGCTTCAATCCATGTGGACGGTCTCCGCAAGTGTAAGAATCACGTAAGATACATAGTTCACGAGATATGACGTCATAAACAATAGGAATCGCAAAGAAATGGCAGATAATACAGTGAGACGTTATAAATACGCTATATGAGAATGAGAGTAATTAGCGACATGCAACAAACTTTGAACATAATTTCAAACCTTTATTAAACTTTTTCTCGCTGACAACCACATCAAAATTACTGAAAGGAATAAAGTTTCTCGCTTACTACTTTTCCACTGTTCATGGATTAAAACTACGGCATTCGGTATGACGTTACAATCTATAATTTGTACACTACAAATAATAGCCGTAGAAAATTTTACAGACAGGATACACACTTACAGTTGATTGTACCTTCTAAATTGTATCACAGTAAGACACGTAGTTCATGAGATATGAGCACATAAACATTAACGTTCCGCTGTTCATGGGCTGAAACTCCGCAATTCGGTATGGCGTTAAAATTTATTATTTCTGCACTACAAATTGTAGCCTCAGGAAATTTTTCAGACATTTTACACACATATAGTTGAGTGTACCTTCTAAATTGTATTACAGTACGATAGGTAGTCCATTCTATATGAGCACATAAACAATACCGTTCATGGATAACCGCCCCATCACGCACCAAGTTTTAATCTATTTCTTCTTTACTACTAATTATATTTCCAAGAGATTTTACAGACATACAGCCCTTATACAATTGAATATATACCTGAAAAATGGCAGGAATGAAGAGATAAATACCCGGGCAACGTCGGGTTTCAGCTAGTTCCAAATAAGCAACGGCCATAAGCAGGGAAATATACACCCACATCTACATGGGATACTCTGAAAATCACATTTAAGTGCCTGGTAGAGGGTTAATCGAACCACCGTTATACATTACATACAAGAACCTGTCAATCTTCGATTCATAAAAGTATTATCGTGGTCTACGCTATTTCAGTTAAAAAACTAGTCTGTAGCGTACCCTTAAGAAGGACAGGTTTTGGATTTTTAGTACGTGAATCTCCTGTTCAGAAAGGTATTATCGTGGTCTAGGCTAAACAGTTTTCTCCTCTATCATAAAGGCAAATGATTTCGCCTACGCTTGCGAGTAAACAAACTATGATAGCGTTCTTATGCTCGCATGTTCGATACAAATTGACGCTACTCAACTATCGATAGTCCGTCATTATCGAAAGCAGGCCGTCCGAAGCGATATACAACAGTCCTTCCAAATTACCAAAATCACCCTGTAACATGATATTGCCCAGTTCAGGTGATACCACGCCACAAACATTTTTAACCCCTTAGCTTAGAATGTCGTGTGAGAGACCTGGCCAAACATCAACTAGACGAATCACAGACGTGGTATGTTTACCGCGCCCAACAAGCGCAAGTCGTGTGACAGACGTCGTCGGTCAGCCGCGCCAAATGTAAGCAGAACGACTCAGACACGTTGCGGAGCTGCGGAGCTGCATGCGGCATACACGAAGAGTTCTTCCCCGCATTCGGACCTGCAGATATTACAAAAGTAATTTCACAATGTTCTCGGAGTGTAGCAAAAGTATTCACGAGGAAAGGGAGAATTGTGGTGATATAGCCAACAATGATTTTTCAGGATATTTTGACAGCGGCTTTGACAGTGGTAGGGACGCTTTGCCTCCTGTACGGAAAACAGTGTAAGTGGCTGGTGATTGAGGATGATACTGACGAAGAAGATCAAACCTAACATCATCAGAGTTGCGGATGTGGTAAAAAGAAGACAATAAACCGAAAATCTGGATGTATACGGAAATTCCCGGAATAAAAGAAGCAGCTTTACAGCAAGTGAGTACAAGCATAAGAGAGATGTTTTCAATGTAATATTTAATAGTAGATTTTGGGAAAACATGAGACGAAAAATGAGACGAATAGATATGCACAAGAACTACTAAAAATGATCATAAGAGACGAAAAATAGACTAAAAGTGGTCTCCTATCGACTGTAATGAAATAAAAAGAAACATTAAGCTATGTATAATCATGGCTGGTTAGGAAACCATCGAATCAGATGTATTGGAGTGCCGTTATAGAAACACTAATATTTAGGAAGACGATGACATTCAGGAGATTTCTGCAAATAAGTAGATTTCTGCACCTAGTTTAGCCAACAACACAGATACGCTGTACAAACTAAGGCCAGTCATGGATATGTTCAATCAAAAATTTAAGGAAGTGTACACAATGCAAGAGAATATTGCCATTGATGAATCATTAATGAAATTTAAGGGGCGCTTATCGTACAAACAATTTAACCCATCAAAAAGAGCGAGGTTTGGTATTAAAATTTATAAAATGTATGAGTCAAGTTCAGGATACGGCTACGATTTTAAGATATACACGGGTAGTGACAAACGAGATGCCTGTGGTAATGTAGTTCTAGAACCATCACAGTCGCTATTACACAAAGGGCTTAATCTATATTTAGATAACTGGTTTTCTTCACCGAAACTTTTCAAAACTCTCCTCACCAATAAAACTAATGTGATTGGAACAGTGCGCTCAAACAGAGGAAAATATACCCATAGCCATCCTGCAGGGAAAATTAATAAAGGGATAATATACAACGAAGAGCTGTAATATTGGCACTAAAATCAAAAGATAAACGTGACGTTTACATGCTTTCCACAAAACGTTCAACAGCAGAAATGATTGCCACAGACACACCTATCTGTGTCTTGGATATCGAAATGTGTCGTCGAATACAATAGAGGAATGGTTGGAATTGATCGCAAAGATCAGATGTTTGCATGCTTTCCTGAGCTGAGAAAATGTATGAATGGTTACTGCAAGATTTTCTTTAACCTAGTTGATGTTTCTTTTTTTAACACATACATTTTGTATTACAAGATACATTGCGGCAAAAGAGCTACGCAGAATATAGGATTCAAATTGCAGAATCATTATTGAAAACTACACCTTTACCGGAATATAATCGCAACGGACGATTAGCAACCGAATATTTACCACAGAGACTGCTCGCGCAACATTGGGCACTTTTCCCAAACATAATAAAAAGTAAATCCTGCGAGAGCTTGTGTAGTTTGCAGAAAGTATAAACGGCGCAGCGAATAAACGTGGGAATGCAAAAAGTGCAGGGTTGCATTGGATGTGCCAGAATGTTTTGAACTATATAACACAATCGAAGACAAAATCTTGTAAATTTCATCGTGAAGACGTTGCGGTTGAAAATATGTTTCCAACATAATAATGTAACGAGTTCCCTAGTGTTTTGAAAAAAAAAAAAAAAAAAAAAAAAATTACAGTCTCAGATCACTGCATTTTTGTGATGACGATTATTAAGATGCATTTCATCAATGTATGTCATAAAAAGGAAAACGTTTGTAAATTTATCGATCAGTTTGAGGCAAATAATGTTGCGTTTCCAATGGGCAACTAATCGTCATTATTTATGATATCTACAGAAAAGTCACGTCAGTGATTTACAAATACCGAGGGCGTCTGCTCGACTTCGGACGCCACCAGGCGTAGTGCACCGAAGCCTTAGCGTCTGTAAGCGCCGGAAATCGTAAGGCGCATCCGTACCTTGCAGCCACTTACGGCTTGCGCTAACGTCGTCACTTAAATCGTAAGACAAAGGGTTAAGGCACAGAAGAAAATAGCTGCCATTGGCCACTAAAGGAAATCGTTAGCGTTTTTTTTTTAATTTTTATTTTTATTTATTTATTTATTTATTTTAGCTATCTGTCATGGTCCTCTATCACGCGGGAATCGGACGCGTGGACGCAGGTGCTATTTCGCTGATTCCGCAACCGATCCCTTTAGATATTCTATACTTGCCCCAGACATGCGTGTATGTTTTGTCCTTAGAGTAACTTAGTTTAAGTAGTCTGTAACTCATCAGAAGTTTGATCACTTTGGTTATCAAATATTTGAACATTTCTGAAAAGATGTTGAATAATAGGGCAAGGTATAAACATCTACATAAATACTCTGCAAGTCACATCGAAGTGCACCGCAGAGGGTCATGACATTTCTCTACAGTTCCATTCTGTTATGGTTCGCGGGAAAAAGGAACATCCAGATCTTTCAGTTTTCGATCTGACGTCTCTCATTTTATTCTAATGATAATTTCTCCTTATGTAGGTGGTTGCTAACAAAATATGTTCGCATTAGGAAGGAAAATTTGGTGAATGACATTTCCCAAATAGATTTAGTCGCCTTTATTTTAATGATTTCCATCCTAACTCGCTCATCATTTCCGTGACACTGTCTTCCCTATATTGCCATAATAGAAAACGAGCTGTCCTCTGAACTTCCTCTAAATCGTCCGTCATTCTGACTAGGTCTGGAGCCCACAATGCGCAGCAATTCTCCAAAATAAGGTGCACAAGTTTGGTGTAGGAGGTTTCTTTGGTAGAACTGTTGCAACTTCTGTTCTTCCAATGAAACGTAGTCTTTGTTTTACCTTCCGTACTATATTTTCCAGGTGTTCTTTCCATTTTAAGTTGTTCGAATTGTTACTCTTACGTATTTAGTTGAATTTACGGCCTGTAGGTTTGATTTATCGCGTAGACGACGTTTAACGGATTTCTTTTAGAGGGCTTATGGATGACATCGCACTTATCATTAATAAGGATCAATTGCCAATTTTTGCACCATGGTGATGTACCCCCTCTCTCGCTGGTCCTTTCCATAGAAACATTTTCCGTTAAAATATACGTAATGAATGAGCAACTTTCATGGTAATGGAGTAACATCGACGCCTCTTGGAAAGTATGTTGCCACGCAGAACAGCTGCGTGATCTGAGGCATCCAGTCCTTCCTCGGGCATGGGTGTGTGTGTATTGTCCTTAGTGGAAGTTAGTTTGGGTCGTTTGTTAGCGTAGGGAGTGATGACCGTAGCACTTTGGTCCAATAGGTTTACAAAAATTTGCTTCCATGCACCGTACAATGGACTGTAAAGAAAAAAAAAACTTTCTACGTGGAAATATACACAATGGTGCCAACTATAATAGTGACTGTTGATATCGCAGAATATTGTAAGGTACCCAGCATTAAGCACCCTACAGTGGTTTGAGGAGCAGAAATAACTTCTCTGAGGGGATAGAAAATACATATCCTCGAAGATATGGCCGAGCGGTCTGAGGTGCCATGTCATGGATTGAGAGACCGCTCTCCTTCGATGTTGAGTATCTCTCGGACACTGGTGTGTTAATTTAAATGTTTTTAAGCTTGTTGACGAAACTATTACGGTCATCAGTCCATAGATTTACAAACTATTTTAACTACAGTCAACATAGTCGTTTTTCGACAGTCAGTAACTAATATTTCAAACGCTTAATCATTTGATCATGAGCCAACAGTCGGCTGATGGTCAGATAATAAATTGTTCCATATACTTACAGTAAAGTACTGATGAAAATGTTCACGAATTAAAAGAAACTTGTGGAATATACACTTACATTAAGGACAACAGACACACACACACACACACACACACACACACACACACATACTCATGCCTTAAGGACGTCTCAAACCTCCGGCGAGAATGACCACTCGGTTCGTGGTATGACAGACCACGAGGCCATTCCGCGCGAAGCATTGGTGTGTGTTCTCTTTAACATAATTTAGTTTCCTTTGTGTGTAAGTATAGGGACCAATGACGTAAGCAGTTTTGTCCCTTAGTCACTCGACTTCCGAACCTTGAAGAAATACATGTGTATCCAAAATACACTCCTGGAAATAAAAAAAAGAACACCATGAATTCGTCGACCCAGCAAAACTCAATTTTATTGACACATTCTTGATGCTGTATACATGATCAAACATACCCAGCTCAGTACAGTCACTACAACGTGCGCAATGTCGTGCGATACCACCGTGTAGCTCATTTTGCAGCTAATCAAACTCTAATTCCTACACGGAAACGATCGTAAAGGTACCGAATGTGATCTTGTGGATTGGCCTGCAATGCAGTTTGCACCTGGTGCTGTCCAACATGAGGTTTCATGTGGTTCTAAACATGCTCAATGGAAAACGGATCTGCGGATCGTGCTGGCCAGGTTTGTTGACGTACACGTTGAAGAGCACGTTGGGTGGTATGGGATGAATGTGGACATGCAAATGTCCTGTTCGAACATCATATCGCCTTGTTGGTGCATGAGTGATCCCGGGTTGAACGATGGTTTCAATGTACCGTGCACTGTTCAATGTTCTCTAGACGATAACCAGAGGAAAACGGCCAGTGATGCATGATGCATGATCATGCGTGCCGTTAGGATGATCTCCGCTAACGCCCCAATATCGTTCAGCCGACCTCCAGTGGTGTCACGATAGGCATTTATGAAGGGACGAATGGACACATGTCGTCTTCAGTGATGTGAGTCGCTGCTGCCTCGGTCCCAATTATAGTCGTACGCGCGTGTGGTGTGCAGGATAGCGCGAAAATCTGGAGTGTACACAGAGACAAACGGAACCGACAGCTTGCATCATGGTGTGGGAGCCAACTCCTACACCGGCCGTTTTCCTCTGGTGATCATTGAGGGAAAATTGAACAGTGCACGGTACATTGAAACCATAATTCAACATGTCTTGCAACCGTTCATGCACCACAGAAGCGATATGCTTTCCCAACTGGACAGTGCACGTCCACATGTATCGCGTAACACCCAAATTGCTCTTAAAGGTGTGCGTCAACTACCCTGTCCATCATTATCCCCAGATCTGTCTCCCAATGAGCACGTTTGGGACCGGATGAAACGTAATGTTGCGTGGCCTGGCCAAACTGAGGCACCAGGTGGAAATAGTATGACAGCTATTCCGCAAGATTACATTCGGCACCTCTATGATCGTCTCTATGTGAGAATTACAGATTGTATTACTACAGAAGGAGGATATGCTCGGTACTAGCGTCAACATTACTCTGGTGGCCGCACTCACGTGCGTATACCTCTGTCTGTGAGATCGTGTGCTGTATACATCCTCAACAATGTGTCAATAAAATTTACGTCTTCTGGGTCGGCGAATTCATGGTGTTCTCTTTTCATTTTCCAGGAGTGTATTACAGTGAACTACAAATATGTCATTTCTATCGCCAGTTATGATGAAAATTTTGAAGCCTACCAGAGGTACCCAACTACCTCCTTACTGTACCAAGAAAATAAAAAATAAATAAAAATAATAATAATAAAAAATTGACATCCACGGTCAGAACAAAGCTTGAAGTTATGTTGTTATTGTTTTGGTCTTCAGTGCGGAGACTGATTTGATGCAGCTCTCAATTGTATTCATTCCTGTGCAAAAAGGTAGGTGACCAGCATCAATATGAACCTGGATACTACATTCATATCTGCGATTTTTACCCCAAATATTTCCCATCAGTACGAAACTGACAATTTCCTGTCGTCTCAGAATGTCATATCAGTCGAACTATTCCTTTAGTCTATATAATAAATTCCCCCCTTTTTTCTCTTCGATCCATCTGATTAGTTACGCGATCTATCCATCTAATCTCCTAGGTCTTATTTTGTAGCACCAAACATCAAAAGCCTCGGCAGTGCATGTAGATAGCGTGCAATCTGTAATTTCGTATACGAACAATGGAAAACCAGTACAGGTCCAGCCTAGAAGAAATATCGCAGTAGGGAAAGGAGAGCCGTGGCGGAGCGGCCGAGCGCATTGAGGCGCTATGCTGCGATGCGCGAGGGAGTTCGAATCTCCCCCCTCGGGCATGGATGTTTGTGCTGTCTTTAGTATAAGGTAGTTCATAAGTAGTTTGTAAGTTTAGGGACTGATGGCCCGGTACTTAAGTCCCATAAGCTTCAGAAACATTTGAAAATTTTGGGACAGCTTTCTGCTGTCGGTTTGAGACCGACCCACGTCGACCAGTTGTGTCGCTGGTAGCGGCTGCTACAGGGGCTCTCATTTCGGCCTCCCAGGCGCAGCTTCGTCAAACGCTAACTCTGCTGCTGTGGTACAGGCGGGGCTAAATAATAAATGTTTGTAGAGCTTAATGCACTTAACTGCGGGGTCATCAGTCCCTAAAGTAAAAGCTAAAGACGACACAAATATCCGTGCCCAACGGGAGATTCGAACGGCCGACCCTAGCGGCCATGTACACTATGACTGGCGCACCGCAGACCGCTCGGCCAATATGGCCGGCACACAATATCGTATTTCACGCCATGGAACTACTTCAGTGCCCTAGTGTAGCTTTCCTTTCTCTTCCGTCCTCATCGCTGACATAAAAATGCAAGAGACATGACTGTCGGATACTAACTATAGGTTTTGCACAGAATCGTTCTGCCATTCTTAGCCTCTAATTTTCACATCGTGTATTGACACCATATTATTACGTATTAAATATCGAATGTTTCAGTGCTCCTTCATATATAGTACACGCTGTACGTCTCTAGCAGAGCCAGTGTTGTGGAGCGGTTATTTCAGTCTGCAGTAGCCCCATGACTGACAACAAATACATGTAGTATCTGTTTGAGCAAGTAGTGAAAGAATGCAAGGAGAAATTTGGAGAAGGAATTAAAGTTCAGGGAGAAGAAATAAAAACCTTGCGGTTTGCGTTTGACATAGTAATTCTGTCAGAGACTGCAAAGGATGTGGAAGAGCAGTTGAATGGAATGGACATTTGTTGAAAAGAGGGTATAAGATGAACATTAACAAGAGTAAAACAAGGATAATGGAATGTAGCGTCAGAAAATCAGGGTATGCTAAAGGAATTAGATTAGGCAATGAGATAACAAAAATAGTAGATGAGTTTTGTTATTTGGGTAGCAAGATAACTTCTGATGGCCGATGGTGGTGGTGGTTGTATACTCTATGGGACTTAACTACGGGGTCATCAGTCCCTAAACTTACAAACTACTTATGAACTACTTACGAACTAGAACGGCACAAATATCCATGCCCGAGGGGGGATTCGAACCCCCGACCGTAGTGGCCGTGCAGACCGTGACTGTAGCGCCTCAGTCTCCACGGCCACTGATGGCCGAAGTGAAGAAGATATAAAATGCAGAATTGGTATGGGAAGGAAAGCGTTCCTTAAGAAACGATATTTTTGTCATCCAATATTAATTTACATATTAGGAAGTCCTTTCTGAAAGCATTTGTCTGGAATGTAGCATTGTATGGGAGTGAAACGTGGACGATAATCAGTACAGAGAAAAGGGGATAGAAGCTTTTAAATATGGTGCTACAAGCGGATGATGAAAATTAGATGGGTAGATCAAGTGACTAATGAAGAGGTGCTTAACCGAATTGGGAAGAAAAGGAGTTTCTAGCATATCCTGGTAGGACACATTCTGAGACATCAAGGAGTCGTCAACTTAGCATTAGAAGGAAGTGTGTGGGGAAAAAATCGTAGAGGGCGACCGAGGGACGAATGCAGTAAGCAGCTTCAAAAGGATGTAGGTTGTCGAACTCACTCTCAGATGAAGAGGCTTGCACATGAGAGGGTAGCGTGGAGAGCTGTATCAAACCAGTCTGCAGACTGAAGACTCCAACAAAAACAAGAACTGTTTTTTCAGACATATATGAAAGAACAGACATCACTTTTGATTCTGCTGTTAATATCATTTCACTTTCGCGGAATTTGCTACATTAACTGCGAACGGGTTTCCTGCTTCCTAGGCAGTTGCACTAGCCCCTACACCACTGGGGACACAACTATTATCACAACTGCTCGCATGACTCTAGCTCGCCTCCTGTTAGACACAAATTCTCAGCATTTCCCTAGCCATGACATATTCGAAAGAACAGATGCCACTATAATTTATATGACAAGCCGATGAAGGACGATGATCCCTTGTTCAGTGCAGAAGCACTGCTAGGCACTTACTCCAATGAGAATCAATTTGGGGGGAAAATTACTCCAGTTTGATTAATAGTGGGCCGGTAAAAGCTGAAAATTTGGATCAGAGGGGAGGTTAGATAGGTTGGTCCGTGCAGTTTTGGTGATCACTGTGAACCCAGTGGTGTAGAGTTAAGTGCAATTACGTAACAAGCGGGAGGCCAAATTCCAATCTTGATTAAGTACATATTTTCATCTTACCCCATTCGCAGTTAATGTTGTAAACAGTGACATGAAATATGTATTAGATAAAAACAAATTTACTGTGTGTCTGTTAGAGAGAGATAGAGAGCCAGCTGCAGTGGCCGAGGGGACTGAGGCGCTCCAGTCACGGTCTGCATGGCCACTACGGTCGGGGGTTCGAATCCCACCTCAGGCATGGATATTTGTGCCGTCCTTAGTTAGTTCATAAGTAGTTTGTAAGTTTAGGGACTGATGACCCCGTAGTTAAGTCCCATAATGTATACAAACATTTGAACATTTTGAGAGATAGAGAAAAGAGCGACTTAGGAGGGGCAGTAGAGAAAAAAGACACTGTGCGAAATCTCATGTGCACACTGACTTGATGACAAAACTGCAACATGATCGAAATACATCTTAGCTGCATGTCTCTGATGTATATATTATACGGCAAGATGTATCTCGCAATAAACATTACGAGTAATAGGCAGTGCGTCTTCTGTCTGCAGAACAAAAGAGTGAGGATCGCAGCGGCAGCAGATTGCCGGCGGCGCGGCGGTTGGCCGCCCTGCTGCTAAACATTCAGTGAGAAGCGCGGGCATTAGTGGGCATTAGGGCGTCGAGGGCCTCATGCAATTCCGATCGGCCGCGTCCGGCGACGGACGTGTGGCGGGCGTGCGTCGCCCGCAGGCGCAGTGCTACCACTACCACCGGCCGGCAGTGTTGCCAAGATGCCCGCGGCCGCCGCGCTGCCAGATCGATAGCCAGTGGAGTAGCGCGCCGGTTCAGCGCTCAGTGCTGCCACTCGCCCGCTGCCGCCTGCAGACGTTGGTACCGGCCCCACCGTGCCATTTACCTCCCGCCGACAAGCCTGAGCAGGTGGCAGCAGTTCTGCCTGCCATCGTTTAAACGCCGAATGTTGCTATGTATGTCACGCCCAGCTGAGATTGTTCCATGAAACATTCAGTTAGGTCTCATCATCACTACAGGCTACCTGCATCATCAGGTTATCTTTCTTAAGATTTTCTTGAGTTTCATGTAAACTTTAATGCTCCTCAAAATATGTTATCTCGAAATTTTCACACTGTGAATCCGAATAGAACTAACTGACATACAATAATCTACACTTCGCGTACATATTTTAATAAAGTCGTGTGCAATGATGACAACTGCAGATCAAGAAGAAGGAAGCTTAGGGCTTAACGTTCTGTCGACAGCGTGGTCGTTAGAGAAGGAGTTAACGCTCGGAGTTTTTGTCAAGGACAGGGAAGGAAATCGGCTGTACCCTTTCAAAGGAAGCATCACGGCATTGGCTTGGAGAGATTTAGGGAAATCACGGAAAACCTAAATCTCGATTCTTGCAAAAAGATTTCCAATAGCTGTTCACGTTATAATTTTATATAGGCGACAAGTTTCGGTACATCAATTGTACCACCTTCAGGCCCGAATATTGAATATTTGGATAAGCTCCTCCAATTCATAAGGTTGGACATCATTTAACATCCGTTTTACCAACCTTCAGTATGAGGTTGGTGAAACGGATGCTAGTTGAGGTCCAACCTTATGAATTGGAAGATCTTATCCAAATATTCACTATTGGGGCCTGAAGATGGTACAATTGATGTACCGAAACTAAATAAAATAAATAAAATTATAACGTGAACAGCTGTTGGAAAATTTTTTGCAAGAACTGAACTGACCAGCCGACGTCCCACTTCTATCCACAAGAATGGATACACATATACCCTAAATCTCGATGGTCAAATGGGAATTTGAACCATCTTCGTTCCTACGCGAGTCCAGTATGTTATCACCGCGCCATCAATCTTGGGAAAAATTCAGATCGCTACAATAAACACTGGCGTGAAATTACGGATGTTTCGAATTTAAGAGACCTCGTACGTCAACTGCAGCGCATGTTCACAGCAGTGAAGCAACATTTATAATGGCCCATAATGCACTATCGCTCCAATTAACTGAGTATAACTCTGTTGACATACAGTACAAATACACTGTGGTAATCTCTTCATAGGTTGTGCAATCTATAACGCCGGCAAGGACTATTTTAACACATTTTCATAGAAAAAAAGAAAACAACATATTATTCCAAGTAGACATTTTATAATTATATAACTTGATTAACAGCGGTAATTGCACTAATATAAAAAGAGAATAATCTGCTCCAAGAATGCCAATATCACAAGTAATTTTGACTACATTTATGTTTCAGCTTTTGTGGAACGCTAGTCATTACACAAATACATAAAACTTGGTTTCATAACATTGCGCCATAGTTAATCTGTACAACATGATGGCATGTAATCAAAAATTGATGTAAATATACTGTCATTCTGTAACCGAATATTGCAATAATATTAGCGGCTGGAAAATTTTTCGTCACCTTAGCTTTCGAACAAGTCACTTTCGTAGGTGCTGATAGCGATTTAGATCTGGGTATATGTCAGGCCACTCATCCATCCTTATTCTTCACACGAAGTCGGTGTCATACCCCATTATATGTTTAAAATGGAACACTTTCAGTATTTCAAAACTCCACTATCTTGGAATCGGTCCATAATGACTTCAATTGCACCATAGAACCGAAATTTTAACTGGCGAAAGATCTCTATACCATTATGCTCTCGCCACCATACATAATAGTAGGTACTTTGTAGCGGGCATAGTTCTTTTATGTTCACTGGCATTTGTATATGCCAACGGAAACAAATAAACTTATTTTCTTTCATACGCAATTACTGTTGAGGTACCAGTCTTTATTAGATCTGAAAACGGAATTTGGTATTGCCAGGCGATGTTAATGGCGTTCTACTTGGACTCTTATAATGAAGACAAGACTTTCCGCGTTTCGTTCATAGGATACTGTTCGATACTTCTATGTTTCACAATTCAAGCAGCTCTTTGTTTACGTCAACAGTAGTCTTCTTGGACTCGCTTTTTGATATACTCTTATGAGGTTCTTCATTCCGAGTGTACTAGGCCTATCCCTTCTTTCTGTTCTCTTTTGTCCCTGTTGATCGTTTTTCATTATTCCAAACACACAATGTGCTGCTAAATCTTTGCATAACTAAAACTATGAAAAAACTGAGAAAATACGCAAAGAATGTTGTTTTTCACGGGTTTGCGGCCGGATTATGTCGATCTGCTGATACGATATTTCGGCGGTGCACCTGGCCGCCATCTTCAGGTATGACTGGTGCACAATAACGCAGGAACTGAGGACACATCAGTTACGGCGGCTCCTTTATACCGCGGGAACAGCCCCGTGCGCATGTGCAAGAAGTGGAAGAACGCCCTCTGGGAAGTGAAGAGTATTGCAGCGCCACCAGCGGTAGAAGTTAGCCAAAGCGAGTAATCGAAAATTAAGAAGGAGCTGGTCGAAAACTAGACCGTTGTTTTTTAATATAAGATAAAATGGGATTCCACATTTTACTCAAAGATTGTCTGATAATCTTATTTCGATCGATTCCTTAAGGACACAATCCCAATAACTTGAGGCTGGAACAATAATTTGCGTGTCTTTAAATGACACGTTATGCCCTTCCTTTAGACAATGTTCAGCCACTGCAGACTTTTCTGGTTGGAACAGACGTGTGTGCCTTTGATGTTCTACACAAAGGTCGTGAATCGTACGAATTATCTGTCCAATATATACCTTTCCACAGTGGCAAGGGATTTTATATACTCCAGGTTTGCTCAATCCCAAATCATCTCTTATAGATCTGAGAAGAGCTATTGATTAGTATTTACGCAGAGTAAATTAAAAATAAACATTTTTTCAATAAAAGAAGTTACTCTCAACATCCAGTTGTCCGTTTTAGGTCGAGTACTATCGTCCAGGCAGACGTTAGAAACGTCGGCAGTTTTGTTGTTTTAGTGTTTCTTTCAAATTCAACGAACTATGTAACTCTACGAACTAACAACTATCCCTATTCTTCACAAAAAATCGAGTACTTTGATGCATACGTTAAAGTTATTTCAGCCGGCCGCGGTGGCTGAGGGGACTGCGGCGCGCCAGTCACGGTCTGCACGGGCACTACGGGGTTTGAATCCCCCCTCGGTTATGGATATTTGTGCCATCCTTAGTAGCAGCTAGTTCATAAGTAGTTTGTAAGTTCAGGGACTGATGACCCCGTAGTTAAGTCCCATAAGCTCTACAAACATTTTTTGAAAGTTATTTCAGTATTTGACTAACTGTTCTGTTCCAATACCAGTTCAAAGCTCCACAAGTGGAAATACTTAATAGCCGACACATAATGCTGTACACTTGAGTGAACTTTATGGGGCATAGTGGCAGCGCACACAAGAAGATAGAAGTCTCCGGAAATCTCTGTCTTTACCTCCATGGATATAAGGTGGCCACTGGATATGTGTTTTTCCTCTTTTTTATGAAGCTGTTATGATTTATAATTAGGAACCTATTTTAATTGTAGTTCTGGTAGGCGTAAAGGGGAAATAGACAGATGCAGTACCTAATTTCGTTACAAGGTTGACAGCCTTATGTTAATCACATTAGAGGATTCCAAGTTACAGTGAGAAGATTAATCTGCAGATTTACAGGTCGAGACCAGATAAGGTACATGCTTTGACGTGTGACAGCATTAGTAAGAAATTAATGAGGAAACTAATTAAAACAGTCGGTAACAGGATAAATGCATCTGATATTTAATGAAACAATGTGATCTAATTATTGTGTTTCAGAGTGCAATTTTGGTGATAGTAATTTCTTTGTAGGTAGGGCGGTGGGGAGAGAGAAGAGAGGGGGCGGGCGCGGAGACAGAGATTAAAGGACCCAACACGAAAGCCATCAGTCCTAAGTAGTGTACATACAACTAGTGACGTAAAATGAAATTAATTATCATCAATTACTTAATCTTAGAAACAAATAAAACCGTGTTCTTGCTGAAATGCATTAATTTTTCGTAGGCCTCTTTCCTTCAAGCCAACCTTAGTGGATTCTAGAAATTACTCTTTTGCGATGGACTGTTTACAAACAATTCACGTTTTTATTTCCATTGTAACTGGCCGCGGTGGAGTAGCCGAGCGGTCTAAGGCGCCTCGCTGCGGAGCGCGCGGTTGTTCGCCATCGGAGGTTCGAGTCCTTGCCGGTCGAGGTGACTGAGGCGCTCCAGTCACGGTCAGCACAGCCACTACGGTCGGGGGTTCGAATCCCCCCTCGGGCATGGATATTTGTACCGTCTTTAGTCTTAGCTAGTTCATAAGTAGTTTGTAAGCTTAAGGACTGATGACCCCGTAGATAAGTCCCATACGTTGTACAAACATTTGAACATCTGATTTTCGAGTCCTTCCGGAGCATAGATATGTGTGTTGTCCTTAGGTTGTTTTACCTTAGTTTAAGTTGTTTGTTAGTTACGGACTGATGACCACGCAATTTGGTCCGATAGATTTACAATCATTTGAACTTTTTTTTCTAATGTAAATATATGGTTACCGACAGTTTATCTTATTTCGGATTTGTATTTTTCGGTTCTTCTCGTATTGTCAGAGTTTGATGTCACACAGTTGTTCCATCTATGTAGTTTTCGTATCTGCCTATTATTCAATTCTGTCTCAAAGCCGAAATTTCCGTTGTTATTTTCATATTTCGTTTGCACGTTGGCTACATTGATGTGTGTGCGTGCAGAGAGAGAGAGAGAGAGAGAGAGAGAGAGAGAGCGAGAGAGAGATTATTGACAAAAACGTGTAACTCGGCACTTGCTGTGGAAGATAGCCACACGAACAAATTTGTTAACATCACGAAGCAGGCCGGAAACGATTAGTATCACAGACCTGGCCAACATCAAAGCGTCACTACTTCTGAGAAGACCTTTAGTCATCTGTTACGAAATTTCACTGCTTGCGTCTAGCCTCGAAATAGCGTGGAGTGGCCACAGTAGGGGGTTACGGCTACGATGGGAACGAGGGAATACAGGGAAGGAATGCAGCCACGACAGAAGAAGCGCTGCGGTAGCTCTGGGACCATAGCGCGCCACTCACGTACCCACAAAAGAGCTGTGGGCCTCTGGGGGTAGCAAAGACGTTCACAAGTCCACCGTCAACTGCAATGCAGTGCCTGCCTCTTGTGGACAGCTGCTACGTATCAGACAAGAACTCATTCGTATGGACGTTTTCAACATGCATATTTTCAGGACTCGCTGTCCAACGTACGCAAGTGTAGTGCGCTTTGATATTGGCAGTAAAGACCGCGTTAGCAGCCTAATGTTACTTCTGTAGTATTCGCATGTGAAAGCTGGTGTAGAAGGACATGCAGATGTGTCTCGGATATGGTCAGGTGAAGGTGGTATGTTCAATCAAAGCTTTCAGTTCATCATCACCACCACTGAAAAGATGTTGATGTCTTTCTTACTGAACCTATATTTCAATTTGATAACTATGCCTAAGTGCCTGAAGTATGTGTTGTAGTCTTCAGTACAAAGACTGGTTTAATGCAGCTCTCCAAACTACCCTATCCTGTGTAAGCCTTTTCATCTCTGAATAAGAAAGGCAGCCTAAATACTATTTGGTTACTTACTGTATTTGTCTCTCAATACTTCCCCTGCTATTTTTACGCCACACACTTCCCTACAACGTGTTACAAAATAGTACGGCCAAACTTTCAAGAAACTTTCCTCACACACAAAGAAAGAAAATATGTTATGTGGACATGTTCCGGAAGCGCTTAATTTCCATGTTGGAGCTCATTTTAGTATTTTTCTTTAAATGTAAATTGAAATAATTATTGCAGACAATTGTCAAAATACCCAATTGTTTCCTTAGTATGTACTTTACTTTCTCGATTCAGCGCCAGTTGGCCCAGTTGAAGGAAGGTAATGTTGACTTCAGTTCTTGTGTTGACATGTGACTCATTGCTCTACAGTACTTGCATCAAGCACATCAGTACGTAGCATCAACTGGTTAGTGTTCATCACGAACGTTGTTTTGCAGTCAGTGCAATGTTTACAAATGCGGTGAATCGATAACGTACAGTACGTACTAACGAAACAATTGGATATTTTGACAATTATTTGCACGAATTATTTCAATTTAAAGAGAAATACTAAAATGAGCTCTAATATGGAAATTAAGCGTTTCCAGACACATGTCCACATAACACATTTTCTTTCTTTGTGTGTGAGGAATGTTTCCAGAAAGTATGGCCGTACCTTTTTGTAAATCGTCTCTTCCGAAAGAACCAGACGTCACTTCTGATCCTGAAGGTGTTATCTTTCATAGTCACAGAATATTTGACGTCAGCTGCGAATGAGCAAAGTTGAAATTGTGTACCCAGCCGGGATTCGAACCCGGGTCTCCCGCTTTCTAGGCAGTTGCGCTGACCACTACAACACCCGCAAGGACTACCTAAGTACGTCTCCCGCCAGACACAGGCCCTTACTCTTATGGGAATTAGTTTCTAAAACTACGAGTTTGAGTACTGTGGGAAGGTTAAAGCTGTGTCTGGCGGGAAGCGTGCTAATATAGTCCTTGCAGGTGCGGTGACCACTGTGTCCCCAGTGATGTAGTGGTCAGCGCAACTGCCTATAAAGCGGGAGACCCGGTTTCGAATCTCGGCTGGGTACACATTTTCAACTTTGCCCATTCTCAGTTGATGTCAAATATTCTGTGACTATGAAAAAATAACAACTGCAGGACCAGAAGAGACACCACACACACACACACAAACACACACACACACACACACACACACACACACACACATGTGACGGGCAATGATCCTTCTTATGCCATGTAAATGCCAAACCGAAAAGACTATTTAGTAATACTTGAAAGATGTAACTACCATGAACAATGAATAAGACAATTATAAGATGTAGTCCTCTCTTCCTGGATTTGATCGGGCGCAAAAGACCTCGGTGTCGTGTGCCCAAAATTCCCCCATATTCATCCATCATAAAATGTAGACGACACATCTGTGAAACCACGACTGAATTTTGTCTTCCCCTTCGATCTTCTTGAAAGAGAAACGATTCTGTAAAGTCTGGTGTAATTTGTCCTACTTCGTGATTAATTACGAGAACGAATCGAATCATTGTCAAGCATTCTTTTACAATAACATAACCCTGAAATTCCCGATTTTTGCAGTGTATATTTTTGATTATTTTGTTAACAATTCGTACCGATGTGGCTCGCAATAGGATTTATCTGCCTCACTGATAACCCGTAAGTTTCATTTTAATTACAGTGCCCATTTATTGAGAACATGCGGTTTAGATTCATTACCATTTAGAACTTACCGATGCCTTTCTTTTCAATATTAAATTCATTTTTCACGGTCATGGTTCTTTATTAATGGTTTCCGCCACATTTATTCGGAATATTCTTTTATTTTTGGGTTAGATCATTTCCAGTGAAGTAATTAATAATTTAAAAGCTTATTCACTTTCAATTAAAGAAAGATATCCAAAATATTTTGTTATTTCCAATCAAGGCTTTTACGTAATACTTATAACTTCAAATTTTGAGGAAGTTCAAATATCATAATCTTTGAGGATAATAACTTCAGAATTTCAAATTAATATTTGATACGGGAAGTAGAAAGATTTTTCAAAAAAATGTTCAAATGTCTGTAAATCTATCGGAGCAAACTGCGTGGTCATCAGTCCGTAGCTTAAAAACTACTTAAACCTAGGTAAACTAACCTAGGGACAAACACACTCACCCATGCCCCAGGGAGGACTCGAACCTCCACAGCGAGCAACCGCGCGCTCCGCAGCGAGGTGCTTTAGACCGCTCGGCGACTCCACCGCGGCGAGATTTTTCAATTTAATACCAAGTTTGTACAACTTTTATTCTTTTATAATAAAAGAACAAGTATAAGGTGGTAGGACACTAAGTTCAGACACACAGAATAGGTTGTGTCTTGTTCGCAATACATCGGAAGTGGTGCAAGGATTGAGTTTCAGTGGTCGAGGAATAATACCTGAATGTCTCTAAACAAAATGTGAGCGTAAATTATGAATACATGAAAGTAAACTAGGCAAATATCATTCACTTTGCAACTTCTTGCCGATTAAAACTGGGATTCGAACTCAGGATTGTTGCCTTTCCTGGGAAAGCGCTCTACCGTATTTTTGTTTTCCGTCGCGTAGATAGGTTTCTTGCGGTCATGGTATCTTGCTTGATCTGTGTTGCCTGTTGGTTCACATTTTTTTAAGAGAAAATCAAATGTTTGTATAGTCTATGGGACTTAACTACGGGGTCATCAGTCCCTAAACTTACAAACTACTTATGAACTACTTACGAAGTATGACGGCACAAATATCCATGCCCGAGGGGGGATTCGAACCCCCGACCGCAGTGGCCGTTCAGACCGTGACTGGAGCGCCTTAGTCCCCTCGGCCACCGCGGTCGGCTTATAAAACTTCCAACCCTCTCACTGAACGAGCTCATATATTGGGCCTGCTCCGACTGATCTACATGTGAAATCCTGACGGTCCACTCTCAGATTTAGTTTATCCAGGAGACAAGGTGCACATGTATCTTACTCCGTAGAGCGCTTGTCCGCGAAAGACTATGGTCTGGGTTCGAAATCCAATCTACCAAGAGGGTTCACATCAGTGCACACAACTCTCAGGCATGAAAGTTTTCATCCTGATTATTCACAGTCTTAAAAATTACTTCAAATTTTACAAATAACTCTCTGCGTCTCTGTATTTTTTAAGCCATATTCGAAGAATTTTAGAAAACTATTTTAGCATTTTACATCAGAATCATATCTAATTTATCCCTAGTTAAAACCAGGAATTTTCTGCAGTGGTTTTTCATTTGAACAGTCAATACAGAAAGCCTGAAACTGGCGACCAGCGCAGAAGAACAGAACGAAAGACGACATCAGTCACTACAAACATCATCCACTACGAAACTATGGAATACGACAAGTGCTCTTAAACACATTACGACAATAGTGCATGTACAGTCTCTCAAATGAAGGACAGTAACAGGAACTTTTATTGCGTCCTTGTGATTAATACGGAAGCGGAATTCTTCATTACAACTCGTGACACATTTAGCGAGAACTTTGTCTCTGCCATGAAGAACACGGTACAGGTAATGAAAAACATGAGTCTTTCACTTTCCAAAACAGTTTACAAAGAATAATTCAGTTTCTGTACAAACGGAAGAGGAAGTAGAAGAAGATTTAGTAGGAGATACGATACAGGGAGAAAAATTTGACAGAGCTCTCAAAGAACTTAATCAAAACTAGCCCCTGGTGTAAATAACTTTCTGAAATAGTGTCAGAGCCAGCCATGTCAGAACAGTTCTTCTGATTTGCAAGATGTATGATAAAGGAAAAATACCCATAGTTCTCAAGATGAAAGCAGGCGAACAAGGTGATGAAAATTACAGAACCTTCAGTTAAATAATTTGCAAAATTCTAACACGAATTATTTACAGAAGAATGGGAAAGCTGATAGAAGCTGATCTCGGGGAACATAAGTTTGGATTTAGGACAAATGTAGGAACACGCGAGGCATGTTGACTCTACGAATTATCTTAGAAGATCGGTTAATGAAAACCAAAACTACATTAATAGCTTTTGTAGATTTGGAGAAAGCTTTTGAGTAAGAAAATAATTTGTATACAAACCAGATAGTTATAAGGCTCGAATGGTGCGAAAGTGAAGTATTTTTGGGCAAGAGATCAAAACAGGTTTGTAGCCATTCCCCAATGCAATTTGAAGCTTTCTTTAAGCTAGTAATAAATGTAAGAAAAATATTAACTAAAACAAGAGAGCAGGAAAAGAAAGCCTGCATCTTGGCGATAACATTGCAATTCTGTCGGAGACAGCAAAGATGCTATAGGAACGAAGAAGAAACGGAATGGACATTGCCTTAAAAACCATGTACAACATGAACATTAACATGACCGGAGTAAAGGCGATGGAATGTAGCTGAACTGAAACAGGCGATGGTGAGGGTATTACATTAGGAAACGAGACAATTAAATTGGTAGATCAGTTTTGTTACTTGGGCGGTAAAGTAACTTACGATGGTCGAATTATAGTAGGTATGAAACGCAGAATGGCAACGGGAAGAAAAAACATGAATATCAACTTAAGAGTTAGGAAGTCTTTTCTCAAAGCTTTTACATGTAGTGTAACACTACTTTGTGGTGAAAAGTGGAGTCGCGGTGAAATGGCCGGGCGCTACTAGGTGACCTAGTAGGTGACCTAGTAGGTGACCTACGTTGACTAAAGTAAATGAGCAATTGGTAGGACACATTGAGAAGCATCAAAGTATCGTCAACTTAATGTTTGTGGGATGTGTGACGGAAAAATATCGCAGAGGGATTAATTGATAGTGCTGCAAATAAGATGACTAGGTCGCAAAAACTTTTTATTACATGTCACGTTTCAAGTACAGAATGACATGCCGGCCGCGGTGGCCGAGTGGACTGCGGCGCGCCAGTCACGGTCTGCACTGTCACTGCGGTCGGGGGTTCGAATCCCCCCTCGGGCATGGATATTTGTGCCGTCCTTAGTATTCAAATGTTTCTATAGCTTATGGGATTTAACTAGGGGTCATCAGTCACTAAACTTAGAAACTACTTATGAACTAACTAATACTAAGGACGGCACAAATATCCATGCCCGAGGGGGGATTTGAACCCCCGACCGTAGTGCCGTGCAGACATTGACTGGAGCGCCTCAGTCCACTCGGCCACCGCGGCCGGCGTCCTTAGTGTAAGTTAGTTCGTTTAGGGATTGATGACCCTGTAGTTAAGTCCCATAAGGTATACAAACATTTGAAACAGAATGACATCAATGACGAGTTTCGAACATGTCCATCATCTACATGTCATGTATCTACAAAAATGAAAACCATTCTTCATATGGCACATAGCAGTCTAAAGTTGCATCTATCATAATATTACAGAAGTCGTAATTCACATTATCTTACACGTGTTTTGTGACGAAAGTCACACGTATTAGATATATGGATTGCGGAATGATGTTTGTTGTATACACATATACAGATTACAAACGTGATGACCTAGGGAACTGAGGAATGTGTTTCCCGTCACCAGGTGGCATTACATGGCATGAAATATTGTAAACGACGTAACAATATACAACTGTTTAAAATTATCATAATATCTACGTTTGGTGGTAAATTATCGACATGTCATACAATACTCATACAGTCAAAGTGAAAAATAATATCATTACATAATAGAATTCAAGTTATTAATTATGTAATTCGTCCTGCTTACATCTTGGAATGATGATAATATGTGATATTTTTTCATATCAGGAAGGGGAGGAAGGGGAGAGGGAAAGGTAGTCTAATTTCGTATGTAGATGACAATAATATAAAAACATAATTTGAAATATCATGATACGCCTTAAGCTTAAGAAATTGATATAAACCAATCGCACTAGCGAGAAAAGAATCACAAAGTATAGTCATTTCGAGGTGTCCGCAGGACAAGTTATATAACTATTTGAATTTTCTCGACCCCTTACCACCAAGTGTAACCGCGGTGGACTAGCCGAGCTGCGGAGCGCGCAGTTACTCTCCGTCAGAGGTTCGAGTCCTCCCTGGGGCTTGTTTGTGCGTGTGTGTTGTTCTTAGGTTAGTTTAATTAGTTTGTAAGCTACGGACTGATGAACACGCAGTTCGGTCCGATAGATTTGCAAACATTTGATTTGAACACCAACTGTACAACATCCGTCAAATTACAAATAATTTCTTAAACGGTTGTGTACTGTTACGTCGTATACAGTAAGTTCATAGCCATCCTTCATATATATAACTAACCCCTGAAACATGACGCTGTCTTCTGCCTGACAGCACTAGCAGCGTGACACCTACTGCCTATGTCCCACCAGTGCTCTAAATTCTATATCTAATGAGTTAGTAGAAAAAACATTCTAAAAAACTAGCGTTAACACTTGGAAATATAAGGATTTAATAGGCTAAATTACTTTAGGCACAAAGAGTCTTAATCAAGAAATAAAAATTAATTTCTTGAAAAAATTTTGACATTGAGAATGCTCAAAGCATGCCACAATACCCAATGCATCAAAAGACAATAAACACTCGTCTTCCTTATAATAAACTTAAAAGTTCTAATTCATCAGCTCAGTTACTGCTCATAAACCCATCAACTTCATTGTCATTAGAATCTAAGCCGAAGCTCGCATTATTTCAAGGACTGGGAAGTAACTCGATCGTCCCCTTTCACTGAAACCAAACATAACACGATTGAACCATCACTCAAAATTTACCTCTGAATTCCTTCTTATTTCGAAAATGGGCACGCATACAAAGACAATAACGTTGGTATAATTCTAGTCCATTTAAATAATGTACACTCTGTCAACATGAAGCTAAGGAATGTATGATACTGGCATTTTGCTGCCGTCCGCATCGGCAGAACTGAAAACTTGATTAAAAAACCGCGGACGGCATTTACAGTCGTACACGCTTGATGGGTTGATACGCTTAAGGCTATGCGCTATGGCGCCACTATTTACATTTTAAAGGCCACCAGGTGACATGAAATGCCCATCGTCAGCTCGTAAGTTAATGACGCTTGTAGTAAACTTGTGTAAAACGCTTGTGAAGCTTGTGTAAAACGAATAACCTTCCATAATCTATGTATCTGCATACATGTGACTGTCGTCACTAAACAAGTATAATATAATGTAATTTTATGATGTATGTAACCTTCCACCGTTATGTTCCATATGAAAAAAATTGTTTTTGCACATATAATTATGATGATGGACGTGTACGAAAGGCGTCCTTGAAGTCATTCTGTAGTTGAAATGTGAACTGTAATAAAAATTTTGAGACCTAGCCAGCTTCTCGGCAGCACAACCAATAATTTAATCACGGTTCCTTGCTTCTTCCACTACTTCACGCCACATTTACAAAATCGTATAGCTAGACCAAGAAGCGAAAACAGTAAGCAGATTCAGATGAGGGGCACCGTCAGAGGTTGTGAGGCTTGTACATGCTAAAGTAGCATGGAGAGCTGCATCAAAACATTCTGAGGACTTAAGACCACAGTAGCAGCTACTTCATTTATTTGGCAGTGGTTGCGCCATTTCAAAAATGTTTAATTAACGAGACATTTCTCAGTTTCGTTTTCTGTACGAGCAATGTTGGCAGGATGTGTTTTTTCGGGTGTGAGCGCCGTCCCCTGAGATCACGTTTCCTGAGGCAGCCACATCCTCTTTTTGTTAGGAGACTCTGTGGACAATCGAAGGCGGCTGCGGCCAGACCGCCTCTCAACTTCCAGGAGGAAGTTTCCACGCCAAAGCACCACTCGCGGTGGGGCGAGTTCGTGATTGGCGTTTCATGTTGCCCTCCCTGCGACAACTGTATCATACAACTGGAAGAAGCTCTAACCAGGCGTGCCAAAGGTGAAGGAAATTTCGTACCAATGCAACTGAAATGATTCACATACAGTGAATCGGGCTTCCGGTAAATTATTGAAACTGTTTGTTACGAGTACTGCAACAGTTACTGAACTTAAGTAAGTGCTTTTAAGTACTTGTGTAGATCGTTTTCGTTCGTAGTATGAACTGAGCTGCTTCTTGGAAAAGAGGTATATTATTTATGACACGTTGCATGAACTGAGCTGTTTGTTGGAAAAGGAGTATATTATTTACGACACATTTCATTGTGAGTTAAGTATACTGAGGAGTTGTACGCAGTATAACCAGTTCTTTCAAGGGGCATCTACAGGATGTAGATGAATTTATTCAAGAAACAATACGTATTAGACGCTTTTAGATTGTGCAAAATTTTGTTTTTACTTTTACACCACATGACATTATGGGATGAAATTAAGCAAATTAAGCAAGCTTATTTATTTTTATGTCGCCAAAGTCTGATAACACTCGAATTTCCAATACAGATTCGATAGGGCGTTCCGTCAATTATGTGATATGCTCCTCCAAACTGAATTTATTAACAAATTGTAATCGCAGGAATTTTCAACTGTAAACCTATCCTATCTGCTCATCTTCATACTTCATGCTAATGCTGAATGGAAACATGGTACATGTTCTAAGCTGCATGTAGTGAGACTTTTCAAAGCTTAAAGCCAATGAGTCGGCTGTTAACCAGTTATAAATGTCCATGAAAACCTTTCTAGAAGTGTTATTGACATGCTATTTATTGCTATACATGTATATCTGCAAACAAAACGAACTTAGCTTCTGGCAGTGTAACTATGAGAGGTAATTAATGAACACAAGAAAAGAAATGGCCCTAAGGTGGATCCTTGTGGGGAACAACATGTAATTTCATCCCAACCTCATGACGACCGATGGCTTAATTCACTAGTCTCTTGCAATGACACTCTTTGTTTTCTGTTAGTGAGGTATGAGTTCAACGATTTTGCAGCACTGCTAGTGTCACCATAGGACTTACTTGGGAGGATGTTGTGGGTGACACAATAAAATGCATTTGAAAAATCACAGAGAATACCTGTGCTTATAATTTATTATCTAATGACTTAAGTACATCCTCACTGTATGTGTAAACAGCCTTCTCGATATCAGAACCCTTCAGAAATTCTGACTGTGTCTTGGACAATACGTTAATTATGACCAGAAGTTGAGAACCTGCCTGTATTAGACTTGGTTGAAATCGATTCAGTATTTTCGGAGAAGATGTGGAACATCTGTATAATATGTACATACAGTACGTTGACCTAACAATGATTTCTTACAATGTACGTTTTTGTCCGTATATAACGTTGTGGAACATAATGTGAGAGTTAATAGTCATATTTTCTGTGAGTCATAGAAGACGCAAAACATGTCGCACATTTCCCCACGTTCTTATGTCAATAACGACAACACAGTGGCAGTTCCTAAGACTGCGAAACAAGTAGCGGGCTTTCGGTTTTCTGTGCGCTGCTGGCCGCGGTGGCCGAGGAGACTAAGGCGCTCCACTCACGGTCTGCACGGCCACTACGGTCGGGGGTTCGATTCCCCCCCTCGGGCATGGATATATGTGCCGTCCTAGTTCGTAAGTAGTTCATAAGTAGTTTGTAAGTTTAGGGACTGATGACCCCGTAGTTAAGTCCCATAGACTTTACAAACATTGGAACATTTTTTTCTGTGCGCTGACATAGGCTACGGAGGAAGATACAAACATAATCAACACCACACAAAATGCCAGTATTGTGCGTGCAGTGGATGCTGCCGCTAAGAAGGCGAAGCGTCGGGCGGCAAGCTATGATCTGCTTGACAATGCTAGCATGACAGAGCCCACGTCTATCTCGTTGCGTTTCTGCCAGCTAGTCTTATATATGGTGGCTTCTTGGAGTAATGAAAGGAAACTGAGGAGGAACTCTATTATTGCGTATGCCTGTTTTATTATCTGGTTTTATTCCCACGGTTTAATATTGAGGAATGCGTACAAAGAATCAGTATCCAAAATAAGAATATACTGCCTTAGGTTTACAGTCCGAAAGTAAGATAAAAGCACATGACCAGAAATTTCAGTTGCGTTTCGTAAGTACTTTTTAGAAATTACGACCATATTGTGTGTATGTGGCAAATAGTAGGAAACTTTTTCCTTTTCTTCCTCTTATTTCTCAAACGTTAGCAGATACAAATAAGCACATTAGTATGTCATGTTTTAGATATGTACGTAAATAACATAAACAGATCGTGAGGTATGTCGAGTTATGTTAAGTGGTTCAGCATTCATTTTGTATTATACACAATATTTCAATAGGAGCAAATAAGTAAGTTTCGTCAGTTGTTATATATATGTATATAGTATGTATGTAGTGTGTGTGGTCTTCAGGCCAGACATTGGTTTGATGCAGCCCTCCACGCTAGTCATACTTGAATACGAAGTGCAACCTACATCCCTTTGACCTCGCTTACTACACCCCCGGAAAATGAAAAAAGATTCGTCGACGCAGCAGCAAGAAATTTTTTTGAAACTTTTGAGAATATTTACTCCACACGACCACACTTACGGGGCTATAAACACGTGTGTATAGTTACCACAGCGTGCATAATGTCAACACTAGCACCACTTATACCCTCCTTTGGCACCGATGCTGCTGTAGTTCTCTCATAGAGACGATGTGGTCCTGTGGAATGTCACCTGGTGCCTCATTGGGGCGATATTTCGTGCCGGGCGTGCAGACCGTTCAGAATGGCGTTTCATCCGGTTCCAAACATACTCAATGGCGGACAGATCTGGAGATTGAGCTGGTCAGAATAGCTTTCATACACCATGAAGAGCACGTTGGCTGGTACGGGATAAATGTGGACGTGCATTGTCCTGTAGGATGTTGCCTTGTTGTTGCATGAACGATGGCAGGACGGGTTGAATTATGGTTTCCGTGAACGTTGCACTGTTCTATTAATCATCGAAGATCATCAGAGAAGAACGTCGAGTGTAGGACATGGCTCCCCGCACCATGATTTCCGGTGACGGTCACGTGTGCCTCTGTCGTATACACTCCACATTTTCACGGTTCCCTGCTCCATGACACTTGCATAAGACCATCATTTGCACAGACGCAGAAGCAGCTCCCATCACTGAAGAACACGGATCTCCATTCGTCCTTTCATAAGCGCCTCTTGTGAAACCACTGGAGGTGGGCTGGACGATGTTGGGGTGTGAGCAGAAGACGCCCATAACGGCACGCATGATTGTGCAACGTGGTGTGGGGAACAGTATTGAACACTGGTGGTCCTCCGCTAGTGATCATCGAGGAAACATTGAACAGTGCGCAGAACATCTTGCTACCGTCATGCACGAACAAAGCGATATGCATTTCCAATAGAACACTTCACGTCCTCAGATATCCCGTAACACCCAACCTGCTCTTGAAGGTGAACTTCAACTGCCCTGGACTGCACGATCCCCAGATCTGTTCCCCATTGAGTATGTTTGTGACCCGAAGAAACTTCACCTTCTGCAGCCTGCACAACCGGCAAGTAATCAGGTCCAGCTGAGGCGCCAGGTTAAACTGTATGGCAGGACATTCTGCACCTCTACGATCGTCTCCATGGGGGGAATTACAGCTTGCATAGCTACAAAAGTCGGGTACACATGGTATTAATATTGGCATTTCGCAGGCTCTGGTGACTGTACTCACTTGCGTATGGCTGTGTCTGTGTGATCGTGTGTTGTACACATTCTCAACAATGCTGCTGGGTTGATGAATTCATGGTGTTCATTATTTCATTTCTAGGAGTTTATATTCGCATACCCTTCCTCTGAAATGTTTACCTGATAAACTCCAATCGAACACCACGTTCGTCTCTTAGGATGTATCCCACCTACAGATCCCAATTTTTGCCCGCTACTCTGTTCAGTACCTCCTCATTAGTTATGCTATCTACCGATACAGTATTCAGAATTCTTCTGTAGCACCTAATTTTTAGAGCTTATGTCCTCGACTTTTTTAACTGTATTTCGTCCACGTTGGTCTCTAGTAGAAGGTAACACTCAGACAACTGCCTTCAGACAAAGACATAATTAAAACTCAATATTAACAGATTCCTTCAAAAGTACTTTTCTCTTTTCTTCCCAATGCCTTACCAATTTTATATTCCACGAAACCAGCCATAAGAAGTTCCCAAATAACAAAATCTACTACCCACTACCTTCTTTCTTCATATAATTCTCTCAGCATCGCCTGATTTAGTGTGGCATACGCTCTTTGCAATTATTTAAAATTATCGAAAAAAATTACCCCACAATAGCCATTTTAAGAGCAAGATGTCCTATTTCTCGCTCCACTGTGGACGACCGGACGTCTGCGAGCGGCTGTCGTAAGAAACGGATTTCTTTTTCTGTAGGTAAGAAGAAATAACACAATTTCCAATGTTCAGTAGATCACCATATAACCGAAGTGCTTAGAGTAATAATGTTTTTCCTTTCGATAAAAATTACTTTTCTGTTCATCTTATTGCGAATTTATTTCGTTTACTTTCTGTAGCACACGGAAGAGTTCTTTATAAGCGGAGTTCAAGTTCCCTTGCGTAGCGATACTCCGCAATCACACATCATGAGAAAATCACACCCACGCTTGCATTTTGCACACCAGGTTTGGAAAACTTGTTTATTTCCAACTAGTTCTCTCCTTCACATTTTGACTCCGCACGCAGTTTCATCCGCATAATCTCCATTAACCCTCGGGTGGCAGCGCCAATTATCATAACTTCAGCAGCAGCGCGGTGCAGATTTGCTACCACTGTGTATTCCGTGTTACAATCCTAGTATGATCTTAATGACAAACATAGTTTAATGTAGAGGTAGAAATATAACATTTGTTAATATCGGAATTAGTTTATCAGTTACCTTCGGTGTATAAATATAACAAATGTACTATTCCGAAAGTGGACAATAATCATGTATAATGGACCTAGCAGTATTTCGTTACTTCCCTGTGGTTCCTGTCTCTTGAGTAATTAGTGTGAGCTGTTTTCTGTGTTAGGTGGGTCTTTGTACACATTTCCCTCATAAATCATCTTATCATGAATGACAGGGCTTTCGTCTCATTTTTCATTTTTGATATTCTTTCAAATGTTCAAATGTTTGTAGCACTTATGGGACTTAACTACGGGGTCATCAGTCCCTAAGCTTACAAACTATTTATGAACTATGTGACCATAAAGTTTTCCCGGCGTAATAACTGTTAGTAATCTTCTGGGGTCTTATGAACTAGCTAAGACTAAGGACGGCACAAACATCCATGCCCGAGGGGGGATTCGCACCCCCGACCGTACTGGCCGTGCAGACCGTGACTGAAGCGCCTCAGTCCCCTCGGCCACCGCGCCGGCGATATTCTTTTTCGGTGTTTCGGAGTTCTGCATGTATGGCATTTTACTCCACACAGTGGTACCGTCTTCAATATCAGATTCATTGCGTCTGATATCTTGTTCGGGATTTATGTTTGAGTAATAGTATTCTGTTCATGACCTGATGAGAAAGCTAGACAAAATAACCAAGATCTTCAAATCAAATGTTCAAATGTTTGTAAATCTATCGGACCAAACTGCGTGGTCATCAGTCCGTAGCTTACAAACTACTTAAACCTCGGTAAACTAACGTAAGGACAAACACACACACCCATGCCCCAGGAAGGACTCGAACCTCCACGGCGAGCAACCGCGCGCTCCGCAGCGAGACGCTTTAGACCGCTCGGCTACTCCTCCGCGGCCCAAGATCTTCACTACTTGTCGAAAGAAGTCTATTTCCTCATCTGTTAGACTCATACCACGTCAACGAGACCTGAATATTAAATTATTTAGTAGATTAACAGTCATTTTCGCATTGTGTAAAGCTTAAAAAGGGTTAAAAATGTCATTGACTGAACCTACAGCATGGCTAATCAGAAGAAACTAGAGGACAATTTATCGAGAGATAAACTCCTATTTACGAAATACATTTAAATTTTTGAGCATTCTAACACATAGGATAAAATTTATACAGTAAGTACTTACTAGAAACTGCCACAAATTCATTTGAAAGGAAAACTAGACGTAGCAGAAAACAATTCAAATCTACCAACATGACAGACAGCGCGGTGCAAATCTGCTCCCAGTGATGCACTCCCTGACAATTTTTTTTTTTTTGTGGGGGGGGGGGGGGGGGGGGGTGGACACAGCCGTGCACTAGAAACTCAGAAACTTCACTGACATCAATGTTAAGGCTTAATTGAGGAATAGCTGAAGCGGAAATACGACATCTCCATTCTTACGACAACAAGGAGCATTAAAAAAAAAAGAAGCGGTATTACATTTGCACCAGCGCTGCCTCTCTAGGGTTAAATGAAATGGGGACCACTATGACACTCGCGGCCACTGAAATCTTGTGAAATCTAACGTTGTCGGTCGGTACGGTGTGGGAGCGTTTCGTATCCGTTTCTCCCCCCAGACGAAACAAAAGCAGCAGCAATCCCAGCCGGCGGTGGCCAGGGGCTCGCAGAAGTTTCGATAACTAATTGTTTCTCGGGCACGCCTGGGGACCGGACGACTCCGGCACCGCAACATAAATCTCTGCAGATACTCTGTCAGCGGACGACTGTGCGGCCCTGGGGATAACAGACTCGGGACTAGCGGCACAGAAGAGGAAACGGCAAGGGTCGACCCAAAAGGAAACCGTGTTACTAAAAGTGGTAAATCTTCACGATAACTGCACAACTATTTTTGCTTGTGGAACGATTCTTAATTTACATCATTTTAATCATTACTGTACTTCTGTTTTAATTAAGCGTTTGATTATTTAAATGATGTTCGTAAATTAATTTTGACGTTTAGAGTACAAATCATTATATAAATACGCTAACACGAAAATTGTGGTACAGATTACTAATTTATTCGTACAAGAAGGCCAATAAAAGTTACATAATTCGAAAGATTATTTTGTAGATTTCAGGAATATAAATATTATGTGTGCATTTAGCCATTAAAAGTGGTAAAAGAAAGAAGAAATTTTCATATCTACAGCTTGGATCATGTTCTACATTCTCTGACAATCAGCTCACTGATTGGCTATGCGCCTCGACCAAAGACGCTGTAATTCAGTGCATCTGCAGTATTAAAGTAACGTATTAAAGGCATCTAGCGGTGATCGGGTGGAACTACGAAGTCGAGAATGCCGATATAAAAGATGATGCGCCGGGAGAAGCATGTAGCGGTGCACGGATGAAACTACGAGGTCGACATGTTGTCAGCTCTGGAATTCTGAATATCGCAGTATCGAAATAATATTTTTTCTTGGCGTTGTATAAATATATGAACATCGAAATTGTAGTTCCATTTCAAATATTAGGCTAATGAAAGTTATATAATTCAAAAATGCCATGAGAAGCATATACTTCCGTTTTTCTTGTTGTTATTGTGTCAGACATTTTCCTTAACACGTAAAAGATACCGTTTCATACCTGCCAGTGCCGGTTAAATTTTACCAAATATCCCGGCGGCCTCCTATGATAATGTTGGCAACAGATGCTGAATAGTGAGAATCCTGTAAGTCTACATTTTAGCCAATGTTTTCTCATGGAATCTTCGCTTTACGAGGGCAAGAATTTCAAATGAACGAACGAGGGCACATACAAGAACCGGTCAACCATAAAGCAGGGACAGCATTATTTGTTTACTTCATGGTCTGTACGATACACTAATCGAGTCATTCTATGTGGTTCGAACAAATGTGCAAAGATTTTCTATCGTGTTGTTGATGTTGCCATCATGTGAGGCCGCAGACATGATACCTAAAATTTTACCCCCAGTGACCATTGTAAATACAATTGGTCGATTTTCGACCACAGACAATACTAGTAAAATTAAAAACTAAAATATGAGTGAAACTTTCTAGCAGATTAAAATCGTGTGTCGGAACCGGGTCTCTAACCTGGGACCTACCACTTTTTTTAGGGCCTCCTTAAAAACAACAAGACACACTTTCCCGAGGAAGGACTCGAATCTCCGACGGCGAGCAGCCGCGCGCTTCGCAGCATGGCGCTTTAGACCGCTCGGAAACGCTGAGCTATCCTGAAATGACTCACGGTCAATCGACACACCTTTACTTCCGCCAGTACCTCGCCTCCTACTTTCCAAACTTCTCAGAAGTTCTCCTGCGAAACTTGCAAGACTAGCACTCCTGGAAGAAATGATATGGTGGAATTGTCTCCACCATATCCTATCTTCCAGGAAATAGTTCCATACAGAACGAGGGAAAGACGAATAGTTGTTTTCATCCGTACGAGCCCTAATTTCTCTAATCTTATCCTTGTGGTCTTTACGCGGCAGTAGAATCGTTCTGCAGTCCGCCTCAAATTTCGGCCCTCTAAATTTCTTCAACAGTGCTTCTTGAAAAGAACGTCGCCTCCCCTCCAGCAGTTCCCGAAGCATTTTGGTAACATTCGCGCATTGATCGAAACTTCCAGTTACAAACCTCGCCGCCCGCCTCTGAACTGCGTCTTCCATATAACCGGTATGGTGGGGATCCTAAACACTTGAGAAACACTCAAAACGGGGTTGTACAAGCGTTTTATATGCGGTCTCTCTTACAGACGAATGACCCCCACGACTGTCCTTATATGCTCGTTCCTTTTCATATCGCTATGCAGCGTTACGCCTAGTTGTTCAATTGACGCGACTGTCAAGCAACACACTACTAATGTTGTATTTTAACAATACGGGAATGATTCAGTTACTCATCAGCATCACATTTTTCTACATTTAGCGCTAGTTGTCATTGCTCACACCACTTATAAATTTGATCAAAGTCATGCTGCAACCTACTACAGTCATTCAGTGACGACACCCTATAGTGTAGAACACGTTTATTACTAACACAAGCGTACACTCATTAAAGACAGCCTCTTGCTTCGAGTGCTCCACTATTTTACCCTTGAAACTAAAGCGAAAAAAGACCAAATGAAGTATTTTCTTTTTAGCATTATTGTGTTACTTCGATTCTACATCCTGGTGTCAAAAATTTGGATATCTTCTGTCACTCAAAACAAGAACTACACTCTTTTGAAGTTCCTACAGTACGAATGGAAGACTTTTTGTTCCCATCCTAAGAACCAAGCTGGTAAAGACCTGAAGGTGTCCTATGTTACAGAATCCCAAGAGTACCTTACAAACATTAATTTCCAGGAGGGAATTTATTGTTTTACAACCATATTTTTGTTGTTTCTAATAAGTAAAAAGTACTGTGGTTTAGATGAATTGTCATATATCTAAATAAATGAAACTATGTCCCGTTAACGACATTTTTATTGTATGTAACGACTAATTTTTGGTAGTAGTATAAAAGGTGCTTTGAAGGTACAAAATTTGAGACATGCCCTTCTGAATCATTATATTTTCGATTTCAATGACAAAAAACAGAATACAGATAAACGGTAATGTTCCTAAAACCTAATTAATTATCAATACGTTTTAGGATAATGAGTGGACTCAAAAATAAATATAATTTTTCAATCGAGTTGCATAGAAGTTATAGAGTTAAATATCACCCCAATAGCACATCAAATTACTGCTTTTACAAACTGATTTGTGCAGTCCACTATGAAGGGAAAAAATTGACGTTAAGAAAAATGACAAATATGATCCCATTTTTAAAAATATGTTTATACTTTTAAGGAATGCTAATGACAAATTGTTGAAGGTACTGTACCAATATAAAACTTTATTTAAATAAAGCAATAAAACTGTAAAGTTTCAAACTTTAAAACTGCTCTTCTAGAAATCCATACAATGGTCTTAACCAGTTCTTTCTGTGTAGTCTTCATATGTCGTTCTTAGCTACCATTTAAATATTTTCGGTCTGCTATGTCCTTTTGTTTTTTTTAATCAGGTGATGTAAGAATGATAAACATAGTTTTTTTTTATAAAGGAAGTATATCGGAAGAGTCGTAGGACACACCACTCTCTCCGGCGTATATTCTGGCGAGGCGGGGAAAATGAGCTACGTCATGGCATCGCAGCATCTGTGGTCCTTTGATTATGGGAGACAAAAGGACGGCCGGCGCCGCGTCTTTGAAGTGGTATCAGTCAGCGCTGTCTATGCGGCAGATGAAAGACAAACTTAAAACAGCGCCGCAGCCCGGCCGGCTTTATCTCAAAGTTCTGAAAGACTGTGACGCCATTTTAGTCGACCAAGTTGGAAGTACCGGAAACACCGCCATTGGCACTATGACTTTGAGATGCATAATATTGTCACACCGAAGAGAGTGGGTGCATCTGTCGTCCACCGAAAATGACGCACCTCATTAACTTCACCTCACACATTGTATCCCGATATTTAAGTAGCACAATATCAGTCAAACCATAAGGTCGTAAATTCTACCAGAAACCTAGGAGTTACAATTACGAACAACTTAGACTGGAGAGAACACATAGAAAATGTTGTGGGGAAGGCGAACCAAAGGTTACGTTTCATTGGCAGATCGCTTCGAAGATGCAACAGCTCCACCAAAGACACTACCTACATCACACTTGTAAGGCCTCTCCTGGAGTACTGTTGCCCACTATGGGAACATCACCAGATGGGACTGACGGAAGACATTGAAAGGGTTCAGAGAAGGGCAGCTCGTTTTGTTTTATCACGTTACAGTGGAAAGGGGGGGGGGGGAAGCTTCACGGAAATGATGCACGATTTGAGGTGGAAATCATTAAAAGAGGAAGGAAGTTTAGGATTTAACATCGCGTCGACAGCGTGGTGATTAGAGACGGAGCATACGCTTGGATTTTTGGGGAAGGATTGCGGGAGGAAATTCGGGCGTGTTCTTTGAAAGGAACCATCCCGGCATTTGCCTAGAGTGATTCAGGGAAATCACAGAAAACTTAAATCTGGATGGCCGGTGGTGGATTTGAACCACCGTCCTCCCGAATGCGAGTCCACTCGCTCGGTCATTAAAAGAACGATGGTATTCGTTGCGGCGAGATCTATTTGCGAAATTTCAATCACCGACTTTTACTTCTGAATGTGAAAATATTTTTCAAAATGTTCAAATGTTTGTAAAGCTTATGGGACTTAACTACGGGGTCATCAGTCCCTAAACTTACAAACTACTTATGAGCTACTAACGAATTAGGACGGCACGAATCAAATATCCATGCCCGAGGGGGGATTCGAACCCCCGACCGTAGTGGCCGTGCAGACCGTGACTGAAGCGCCTCAGTCCCCTCGGCCACCGCGGCCGGCGAAAATATTTTTGCTAGCACCCACCTACATAGGGAAACATGACCAACCAGAAAAAAAAAAAAAAACGGGGGAGAGAAATGAGATCGAAAACGGAACGCTTTAGGTGTTCTTTCTTCCCGCGCGCTATTACAGAATGGAACAGCAGAGAAAGGTTATGAAAGTAGTTAATGGACCCTCTGCCAGGCACTTGAATGTGATTTGGAAAGTGTCGATGTAGATGTATCGTTGTGAACTGTACGTTACAGTAACAAGGGGCACCTCTGACCTCGAACACTCGAAACAGCACAGAACCATTTTTAAAATAACGAGTAATAATAAACAGTTGTGCGCATCATTTACACTCAAAACGCCGCACTTGTCTGTTGTCGCCACTAGATGGTGGGCTATTGTTGTGTGATTCCTGGGCGATTGACGGCTGCTCCGGCCATCACCACAGTCCACCAGCAAGGTCCCAAAGGCCTGATGATGGTCCTCCAGGACTTGCGATCTGGACTGTCGTATTTCAATTATGTATTAAAAAACCTTGGACTGACGTTGGTTATACCACCCACGAAAGAGAGGCCATCAACTCCGAGAATTCTAGATAAGTAGTAACTGTATCTGATACTGTCTTCAGAACGTGGAATGTCGTCTATAAAGTATATTAAGTAAATCATTGTGAATATTAACATAAAGCGGGGTTACTTTAAAAGTACCAACCTAAATACCGGATGCAGTAGTGCAGTCAGGAATGGTTCTGGGGTGGGGGGGGGGGGGCTCATTGAATTTATTAATGGTAAAGGGTTCGCTATAAAAAGTATAAGAAGCTCGCGTATGTTATAACTAATTAACGTGAGATTCTATGTGTAAAAATTGAACTGAAATAACACTATTGTTTGTAATTTTTGACGGCCTTTATAGGGTTCCATTCGGTGGCGCCGCTGACCTGCTAAGCAGTGGGTCGCTGCATATGAACAATCGGCTCGTAACTTCAGCATAGCAGTAACAATAGCGGCAGCATCAAAGCTGGTCGCGGCGGCATTAAAACCGCTCACAGTAACAGCAGCTTCAGTCCGGTCTGCACGGCCACTACGGTCGGGGGTTCGAATCCCCCCTCGGGCATGGATATTTGTGCCGACCTTAGTTGTAGGTAGTTCATAAGTAGTTTGTAAGTTTAGGGATTGATGACCCCGTAGGTAAGTCCCATAAGCTTTACAAACATTTAATCTTGTGCTTGGCAAATTATAGTTACGTTGTGTTTACTACATGTATAACTATTTCACATTTCCGGTGCCGGCCTGTTAAGAAATTAACAAATAAATAAATACCATAAAAATAATGAAATTTAAAAAAAAAAATCTTTGGGAGGCGCCGTTGCCTGGGTTTAGGACCAGTATGAAGAAGCCTGAAGCAAGGTTTCTCACCATGGTGTCTCCTTACTGCAATCCGACAATCCCGGTCTCGCAAGCATTCGGTTGCTGACGTCCATCGTTCAACGCACCATTGCTGCAGCAATCGCCTGTGGTGCTGACATGTAAACGCAGCAATAAATACCTTCGGTACAGTCTACTCTGTTGCAAATGACCAGCGTCTAATGGTACACGAACAATGCTTATGGTCCACCTGACAAGGGGAAGTGTAAATAAGGGATTCTCATGGCTGTCAGGTATGCCTTAGAGGGACTTACCATCAGTACGAGGCTATCCGCTTGTTTCGCCACGGGCCTTGCATTTCGAGAGAATTTGTGTTGAACTTCACTGTGCGCTATTGGACGCGTAAGGTTAGCCATGTTCCAGCGAAGTACGCGTGGCTTATCGGTTTACATTGTAAGGTGCCTGCCTACTTGAAGTGAGCACTCACCCCTTCCCAACTGCTCTTCTTATATGCACCTCGTGTAATTGATTGCAAATGGTATTGCTGGACGGCAACTTCGCCGTAATATCAGTTAAGGGAATATTCGCTCGACTTGGAGGTGGGGAGCGATGGTGACCGCGGGGAGCCCGCGTGCTGCTCTAGGCCACAGCCGCCCTTCGTAGAACTCGACGGGAGACCGGCCAGCATTCACACAATGGCCGCATGATGTCAACTGTCGCTGGCGAGGTGGATTGCTAACGTAAACACACGCCGCAGCCCAACAGTCAGCGAGCCAGGTGAACGACCTGACACAGAGCACGACCCTGAGGAGATCTATTTGCAGGCGGTGATAGGGCGAATAGCGCCTTCTCCATGTACCACTCCGCGTAAGAGGTAGTGGGACTGATCTCTGACACCCATAAGCTAACCTTTGAAATGACTGTCGGTGTTTGGTGCAAACAGTTTTGGGAGGGAATTTTTCTCAGTGTTCGAGCCAGCTAGCGCAGGAGAGCCGCTGGCGAAGTCAGTCGTCTGACGAATCTCTCCTTGGGCAGTCGTTTAGGTGACTACTCTGGAGATTTTGCTTGAGCAGTGTTCCGTTTTGTTTGTTGCGTTTCGATCCTGATATTAAATTGAGGTAGTGTCTAGAAACACTCTGTTTACTTCTGATTTATATCGAGATTTGCCGACGTGCGGGGAAAGCCAAATACCTCGTACATTTTTTTTTTTTTTTTTTTTTTTTTTTCCGAGGCTCCAATTCACTTGTTCACAATCGCAGTGAACAAGCAGTACGCAGCTTCATTGTTGCTCATCCGCCTATTCACTGACCTATATGTCTCTCTCTCTAGAAGAGCACAGGCTGACCTCTTGACATCAGGAACTCGTACGAGTTAGATAAACACCGATAGCGGTGTACGAGATAGTCCACAATTTATTTCGCGTCCTTTCCAGTCATCGACGGCAGTCCACCGCAACGGCCGTCTGCGGCGTTAAGAACGGCGTATGGTAACGTACATTGTGCACCAGCATTGTAATCATATTGTTGGCTGTTTCCCCTGCATCAAGATCGGCCGATCTATTCACCGTCTAGCAGTGATTATCATTATACAATTTAAACGCCCTCCAGTTCAGATTGAGAGTAGTAATTACGGACACCATCACTACCGAAGTTTTGCCAATTGCATGGCAGTACCATCATTTTTTGTCATCAGTATATGCTTTCCCTTGTACTTTGTTTGTATGCCTCTTAATTTTCGAGCAAGAAGCTGTTGGCCTTCGCCATCTTAAGGCGCTCACTATTTTTTTTATAGTTACTACACCTCTTGTGATACGAAGCTACGACTCAGAGATCATAATTTTATTGTCGTGCTTCCTCTTAATATCAAGCAGATCCCCCAAAGCATTTGCTTATGAGTGAGGTGTTTTGTGTCTCGTTGCCGCCGATTGTCCTGGGTGTCGGTGGCCGAGTGGAGAGAGACCGACACAGGAAAGTAGGATGCACGCGTGTGCAGGTACAGAGTCTGAGGTGATCAGCCAGTGGGACAGCAGAAACTAGAAACACTAGGCTAAATTAGAACAAGATATATATTTCATAGAGATGGTACATACTTAACTTGGAGAGCAGCAGACTAGTAGAATGTTGATACATAGTTTGACTAGATAGAGGCCTGCCTACTGATGAGAGACTTTCCTAGTGCCTGTCCGATTCCCAAGTGGCCGATGCAGTTCGGTGGTGGCCACGAGCGGAGTTGCAGGAGAGGGCGCTCGTGGCCGACGTCGTAAGAACGCCGCGCCGTGCGTGCATGGAGGCGCGCGGCGAAAGTAGGTGGCGCGCACTTCAGACTTGTGCGACACCACACCGTGTATTTCAACACCTACAGCTACAAAGCTACAATGTTCTGGTCCTTTCCGTGTTCCTTTATCTGAATAGTGTGATACTTTTCGATTATACTTTACATATTAACAAACGCTATACATTGTGTGAAATTTGTATGAAATATTCAATTTTACCGTAATAATTTAATGTTCACATCGTTATTACAAAATCTTATTTACTATCGCCTGCATCGCTTGCTATAGACCTTTTTGTAAGGTAAATCGACAATGTTTTCACGTATCTTACAAAATCCGAACGCCTGCGAGACAGTAGCTTTTAAGCAATGTGCTTTGAGCTGTAAAATATTGTGTTTCAGTTGGTTTTGCGACAAATATCATCCGAAATTTTCTTGTGGCACAGCAAGCGATGCAGGCGATAGCGTGTAAGATTTTGTAATAATGACCGCAATATTGAATACTACTTACTAATTATTTCACAGTGTACACTATTTGTTAATATTTTGTAAAACAAAATGGAAAAATCATCCGATTATCTCCCGGCTAAGAATCACGCAGCATCTCATTGGCTGACAGCTAGAGAGTTCTCATTGGCCGGAGCCTGGGTACCCCTTAACAGGGTTCGGTTCGAATTTTCGCTCCCCTGATAGCCACGTGGTGTGACGTCAGTGGCGCTCACCTACCTTACTGGTGATCGTTCAGACGCACGTTGAGAATATCTGGCATGCTTGATACTGTCCGTCAAGTTGGTAAAGCTTCTTCAACGTGCGGTTCGTCAGAAACTCACCACGTTGGCCACACTTGCTCAGTTACACGCTCCGTGTGCCGCTGGCTTAAGACGCCTTGTTGCGGAGCGCGTGGTTGTCCGACATCGGAAGTTGGACTCCTCCCTAGGACATATGTTTGTGTGCGTTGTCCTAATTATAGATTAGTTTAAGTAGTTTGTAAGTCTAAATATGTTTGATCCGTTAGGTTTACAAACAATCGTTGGCCCAAAAAGGACATTTTTAAGGAGACCCAAATTGGCGCAATCACACACTCACACAAAAACACACACACACACATACACACACTCACACAGAAAGAGAGAGAGAGATATTTGGACAGTATGGAGGGTGGCCGAGACCACCCTTCGACAAGAAATCAGAACAAAACGACGAAGAACTCTCACCCGTGTGGCCATTATGATTCATGAAAAGATCGCGAGAAATAAATACATACCCAGAACAACGACCTCTGGCCGTAATAACTGCCTTGATACGCCTGGACATTGAGTCAAACAGAGCTTGGATGGCGTGTACAGATAGAGATGCCCATGCAGCTTCAAAAAGATACCACATTTCATCAAGAGTAGTGACTGGCGTATTCTGACAAGCCAGTTGCTCGGTCACCATTGACCAGACGTTTTCAATTGGTGAAAGATCTGGAAAATATCCTGCCAGGACAGCAGTCGAACATTTTCCGTATCCAGAAAGGCCCGTGCGGGAACTGCAACACGCGGTCGTGAATTATCCTGCTGAAATGCGGGGTTTTGCAGGGATCGAAAAGGGCCACTGTTCAAAGTGCCGTCGATGCGAACATGACGTGACCGAGAAGTGTAACCAGTGGCACCCCATACAAAATGTTTCAAATCTTTGTTAAGCTTATGGGACTTAACTACAGGGTCATCAGTCCCTAAACTTACAAACTACTTATCAACTACCTTATACTAAGGACGGCACAATTATTCATGCCCGAGGGGGGATTCGAACCCCCGACCGTAGTAGCCGTGAAGAACGTGACTGGCGCGCCTCAGTCCCCTCGGCCACCGTGGCCGGCGCACCCCATACCATCACGCCGGGTGATACGCCAGTATGGCTTCCAATGTGCGTTCACCGCAATGTCGCCAAACACGAATGCGACCATAATGATGCTGTAAACAGAACCTGGATTCAACCGAGAAAATGTTTTGCCATCCGTACATCCAGGTTCGTCGTTGCGTACACCATCGCAGGCGCTCCTGTCTGTGATGCAGCGTCAGCGGTAACCGCAGCCATGGTCTCAGAGCTGATAGTCCATGCTACTGCAAAAATCGTCGAACTGTTCGTGCAGATGGTTGTTGTCTTGCAAACGTCCCCATCTGTTGACTCAGGGATCGAGACGTGGCTGAACGATCCGTTACAGACATGCGGATAAGATGCCTGTCAACTCGACTGCCAGCGATACGAGGCTGTTGGGATGCAGTACGGCGTTCCGTATTGCCCTCCTGAACCAACCTATTCCATATTCTGCTAACAGTCATTGGATCGCGACCAAAGCGAGCAGCTATGTCGCGATACGATAAACCGCAATCGCGATTGGCTACGATCCGACATTTATCAAAGTCGGAAACTTGATGGTACGCATTTCTCCACCTTAGACGAGGCATCATAATAACGTTTGCCCAGGCAACGCCTCTCAACTGCTGTTTGTGAATGAGAAATCGGTTGGAAACTTTCCTCATCTCAGCACGTTCTAGGTGTCAGCCTTTTGTGAATGCTCTGAAAAGCTAATCATTTGCATAACACAGCATCTTCTTCCTGTCGGTTAAATTTTGCGTTTGTAGCACGTCATCTTCGTGGTGTAGTAATTTTAATGGCCAGGGTTGTGTATATGTATATATGTTGGGGAAGATGGACAAAGGGATGGAGAGGAAGAGATGTAGATGAGGGAGGGAGGAGAGGGATAGAGAGAAAGAGAGCGGGAAGAGATAAGGAGACCCTGTATTGATTTGTCATACACATTAGTAATTGCAAAGAACTACTGCGTTCGCTAGTCTTTATATATAAAGCAAGTTGTCCGTATGTTTGTGTGTACATATTGCTTACAAATTTACAGTTTTGTTCGAATCTTTATGAAATTTTGAACACGTAAGCTTCTGTCAATGAGGACGGTTGCCATAAGTGTTAGGTTCACGTACAACACATTGTTCACGAGATATGAGGTAATAAACAATGATATGCGAGAAAAACTGCTGCATTACGCGACAATGTTGCACATTTTCTCCTAAACCACTGGAACGATTTCACCCAAATTTGGTACACATCTTCCTTACCGTGAGGTACCAATTCTGTAATGGTAATAACTACATACGACACAGGATCGGGAGATATAACGTCATAAACAAAAGGAGTGACAAGAAACTGCCACATAATGCAAGGCGACTTTATGAATACAGTATATGAGAACGAGATTGCTTAGTGATTTGCAACAAACTTTAAACATAATTTCAAACCTTTATTGAACTATTTTTCGCTGAAACCATAGCAAAATTATGAAAGGGAAAAATTTTCTCGCTTACTACTTTTCCCCTGTTCATGAAGAAAAACTATAGCATCCGATACGCCATTACGATTTATAATTTCTACACCACAAATTGTAGCCGCAGGAAATTTTACATACAGAACACTCACGTGAATGGACCTTCTAAATTGTATCTCAGTACCACACGTAGTTCATGAGATACGAGCACATAAACAGTAACGTACATGGAAAGTTTTAATATATTACTTCTTTACTACTAATTGCACTCCCATGAAATTTTACAGACATACAGCACTTATACAAATAAATATGCCGGCTGCGGTGGCCGAGGGGACTGAGGCGCTCCAGTCACGGTCATATATACCTGAAAAATTATAGAATTGTACAACATATAGCTTAATAAATATGAGATCCTACGAATTTTATTTATCATTTGTATTTTGACTACTATCTTTCTTTGTTTGGATATTACTCTTATAATTTTGTACATTGTGCAAGACAGCGTTGTTTCTTACATATTCTCCGATAAATATAATATGATTTTAGAAAAAAAAGGAGATGGAAGAGAGAGAAGGGATAGAAGAAGTACTAACTCAAGGAAGGAAGGAATAAGTAAATACCCGGTCAACGCCTGATTTTCAGCTAGACATAAATAAAGGTATTTTTGATAAAAATTATAAAGAAACTTATCCTTACCATTCTCCAGTATTTGAAATGATGTCAAATATAAAGTTTCCATTTCTGTACTGTTATGATCTTGCAGACTCACTCACTGCTTACTGTTCAAAGAGAAGATAATAATGACTGCTCGCAGCTCCGTAAAGATAATCATTTAACAGGTAGTGCATACCTCTGACACACTAAACCACAGGAACGCAATGGTCTGTACGCGATGGAGGTAATTCTACATCAAGAAATTCTATTTCATGATGTAATACGTATCACCGTGTCAAACGTTTGTCGGAAATCTTGGTTGCATAGAGTCTTCATCATATCTAGTGGAAAAAAAAGCTGAGTTCCGCAAGAGCGGTGCTTTCTAAAACCGTGCACGAGTGTGGACAGAAGCTTTTCCTTCTCCTCGGGCAACCTGGGTTAGGACGCTACTCGATTTCCTCAGCAGCTTTCTAAGCGATGGAGCTGAGAGACTTCAAGGATCCGATGTCGCCTAGTCCGAAGTGTTCGAAACATCGAGAGAAATGGTATTTGTCCATGACAACGTAGTCACATCATGAGTTTGTTAGAAACGACGCTTCTTTGCTCAACAGTACACCTCCTCTTCACTAATACGTGTGCTGGCTATCGAAGTTATTCCGACCTTAGCATCTGATAGTCCTGCAGTACAGTAACACGTTGGTGGGTTCAGAACCCAGAGAAAAATTAATTTTACTGCAAAAAGTTTGCTAACTATGTTTCCTATCTCTTTTCATATGCGCGCAATCAACCAGTTATTATCATCATTGAATTCGTAGTTTCCCGTCTCTCACAAGTCTGCGATACTACTTTAATAGAATAATACATTACACTTAATTCGAAAGGGCAGGACGAAATGTCTGCTTAGGCATCAACATGTGTGCGGCATGTCTATTATGACGAACCTCTTGATTCCTAGGTCGCAATTTCGGTGTTTAGTAAGGAGCGTACGAAAGTATTAACAATTATTGCAGGATAATTTGTAGCTTTAATGACTCACTAGTAGATCAGTGTCCGGTATGTTGAGAGGTGAGATGCAATTATTACACATTTTGGACATTGTTGACAAGCAAAAGATGTTCAAATCAAACCATTCCCCGGCACAGCGAATGACAATTCCGCGCCACAGCGATCACACTGGTTCGCATCATGAAGACCGAAGATCAATACCTTGGTAGCTAGAAACCTGCTCCGGACGTTCAGTGAGGTATCTACCACTAAAGAAGGTATATCAAAACATTTCGCTGTAATAGGGGGATGAGCAATGGTGGAATGTTTTGAAAATGTCTTGGATGTCGACGACCTCCATATTGTGAACTCTAATACAAACATCCAACAGGAACTTAGTGATTGTAGCTGCCAGACATTCGTTTCCTGATACGTTTCCATAGGCGTCCGCAAGCGGAGACAATAGCCGCAACTCCCCCCTCCTGGCATCGGAGAGGACGAACTTCTCATGCATTTCTAGAAATGACTGTATCACAACCCACACCTGGAGTTGTCCACTGGAACGGGAAGTATTGTGGTTTAACAGTGCCAATCTACATTAGCTTTGTTTAGCAGTTAATCTATTTTCGCCAAATATGCACCTTTCCCTTTTTGCAATAGTAGTTTCCGTGCCGGCAAAAGTAAAACTTTGCGAAAAATCGCCACAATACGGAAATCTCCATGTATTGTCTATCTGTTAAGTGCGCATCCCTTACAGAGTTACAAAGAGGGTGCCCAAACCAACACACAGCTAATTAGTTTCGTTTGATTGCTGCACAAAATTAAAGTCACTGAATAAATTTATTAACATGATGTGTTATGAAGTTCTGTAGCTTCAAAATTTTTTACATAGGATTAAATTTGCATACTTACTATACAGTTTGAACAGTACATAATACTGACATTTCTGCTGATACGTTGTGGTAATAAGAAACATATTATTTCAGAATGTTTAGACTACATTTCTGTTACAGATACTTATATTTCAAGCTAAAACATTAGTAGAATTTGTGCAAATGATATACTTTTGGCAAAATATGTTAATTTATACCTTCTTGGAATTGGGGAAATGTAATTTGTTGCAACGCGGGAGTAGCCGAACGGTCTGGACCGCCACGTTGCGGATCGCGCGGCCTCACGCGTCGGAGGTTCGAATCCTCCCTCGGGCTTAGATGTTCAAGTCGTTTTTAGTATTTGTTCATAAGTAGTTTGTAAGTTTAGAGACTTATGAACCCGCAGTTAAGTTCTATAAGCTTTGCAAACATTTGAACATTTTAATTTATATATAGATAAAATCGGATTCATACTAACGATAGAAAAGACTGCACACATTCAAGTATATATACCTTACTTCTCTGCCGCAAAGCAGTCCACATTCATAAATATTCGTTTGTAACTGGAAGAGCAGTTGAACAGAATGGGCAGTGTGCTGAAAGGTGAATATAACATGAACATTAACAAGAGCAAAACTAGGGTAATGGAGAGCAGTCTAAGAAAATCAGGTGATGCTCAAGGAATTAAATTAGGTAACGAAACAATAAAGGAGGTAGATGAGTTTTGTTACTTGGGCAGTAAAATAAAAAAAAAAAGATGGTCGCAACACAGAGGATATAAAATGCAGAATGGCAATGTTTAGAAAAGCGTTCTTGAGAAAGAGAAATTTCTTAATTTAAGCCTAAGGAAGTCCTTTCTGAAGCCATTTGTGTGGAGGTTTGCCTTGTATGGAGGTGAAAAATGGACGATAAACAGTGCGGACAGGAAGAGGATGAGGCTTTTGAAATGTGGTGCTACAAAAGAATGCTGAAGATTAGGTGGGTGGATCGCGTAACTAATTAGGAGGTACTGAACGGAATTGGGGAGGAAAGGAATTTCTGGCATACCTTGATTAAAAATTCAAATTAAAATGTTTGTAGAGCTTATGGGACTTAACTACGGAGTCATCAGTCCCTAAACTTACAAACTACTTAACAACTAGCTTATCCTAAGGACGGCACAAATATCCATGCCCGAGGGGGGATTCGAAACCCCGACCGTAGTGGCCGCGCAGACCGTGACTGGAGCGCCTCAGTCCCCTCGGCCACCACGGCCGGCCTTGATTAAAAGAAGGGATCGATTGCTAGGACACATTATTAGACATCAAGGAACCGTAAATTTAGCGTCGAAGGGAAGTGTGTGGAGTAAAAACCGCAGAGGAAGACCAAGAGATGGAAACAGTAAGAAGATTCAGACAGATGTAGGTTGCCGTTCTTGTGTGGAGTTGAAGAGGCTTTCTTAAGATAGGGTGTTGTGGAGAGCTGCATTAAACCAGGCTCCGGACTCAAGATTACAACAACAACAGTTTGACATACAACACGCTTAGTATAGTCATAATCGTACGAGTCCAAACTCAGCGAAGTGCTCCAGAAAATATTGCCAGTTTCGAAGCTTTCGCATTGTTGAAAACATTTCTGCGGACGCTCACGCGCCTTCGTGATGCACATTGTGGGTCAGTAACAGCTAATAGTTTTCCTGGCACAATATATGACACGCCAGTTTCAAATAACTACGTGCGGTGTCGTGTTTAACGACGTAACCAACGCAAATATCATTCAGACTTGGATGCACGTGTTTAAGTCGAAGGCCGGTATTGCACTGCCAAACTATTGGACCAGGAGCTGGACAGAGAAATGTTAGACGTAGTATCATTGTTACCTTTTTTATAAGTCAGCCAATCTTTAATCACATCTAAGGATATTCTTTGATCAAATCTAATCCTCACCCTTAGATTTGATTAAATATTCAATGACGGCTTCTGTTTCCTGACTTTTCTTGCAGTGAGAAATGTAACCGCTCGTGGCTTTAATAGCAGAAATAGTACCGCCACCATATCTGTTTGCTATAGCGTTCGTATCTGTAAACGTGAGTACTGGCGCCAAGTTTGAGTGGTGCGTTCCAGCATAAACACAATTCATAGAATGTATGAAGCAGATAAGGCGCTGTATTACATGCAACATTCAGACTACAAATATTGTTTGTGAAGAATGAAGAACGAAATAAAAGAAATGCGGAAGCCATCAGCAGTTAAGCTGTACTGCAGTCAATTAAAAAAATTCTCGTCTTGCAGCTCTCATAAAAATTTTTTATGGAACTATTTTATTTATTATTATTATTTTAGCTTGCTTTCTTACGGTTTCACTCCAGTACATACCCTTTTCTTTTTTCAAATCAAATGTTCAAATGTTTGTATAATCTATGGGACTTAACTACGGGGTCATCAGTCCCTAAACTTACAAACTACTTATGAACTACATAAGAACTAGGACGCCACAAATATCCATGCCCGAGGGGGGATTCGAACCCCCGACCGTAGTGGCCGTGCAGACCGTGACTGGAGCGCCTTAGTCCCCTCGGCCACCGCGGCCGGCTTTCTTTTTTCTCTCCTCCTAAATGTAGACACAACTGTGACTTGTATAAGCAATGGCTCGGTTTAAAACCACCATTTTGAAGGAACTTTAACATAAGATTGGATGACGTTGTAATAGCCCCTTTGACGCTACGACCAAGATTTTTGTCAAACTGTAGGATCAATAATTCATCCAATTTTTCGCTCAATTCATTGTCCAATAATTTGATAGCGTAATGCCAGCCAAAGCAACGCAAGTGACATTTGTATACATATTTCTTTCCGCACCGGAATTACGAGTATACAGAAACAGATTGTAATCCGGTACATCAAAGCTTAAGCAAGTTTTCGACATATTCACCAAAGCAGCTGAGACACTTGTCATATCCTAAGATCACCTTTTACATTCTTATGTCGTGGAAGTCTGCCGCTTGTGAATGGAAGCAGGGAGCTACAGTGGTCTTCATCCCTGCGGCACTGGCAAAAGGTGCCATACAGAACAAGAGTCGTGGAATGCTTACTGCAGGAGTTGTGCTACTCCGTGACAATGCTATAGTTGGAGTCATGTAGGAATGCGCTTCCGCGCATAGAGGCGGAGTGATAGGGGGAAGCGTGGTGGGGAGGAGCTACGGCCGAGCGCCAACTGTGGAGCCTGCGGGAGAAACATTGTGTAACTCGCGGCCAGCCACGCGCCTAAGGAGTAAATATTCAATTTATATTTTTGACGACGTTACAGAGTTCATTTTTAATGAAATAAAATGAAATTTTTATTTCAATAAAAATGAACCCTGTAACGCCGTCAAAAATATAAAATTGTATACAAGGCGAGGCTGGGCTCGTGACGACAATTAATTGTGTCTCGATACCTCATAGTCTGTTCTCCCTGAGGTGGGAAACAGTATTGTGGCTGTGAGGATTACAGAATTAAGAGGCTGTGGTAATAGGAAAGAGACAGTGTGGCGAATGGAGATTTGTGTGTGGCGGGAGACGTGCAGGGAAGAGTCCCCTGCAGTGGGGTTGGTCACTGTGTCCTCGGTGGCAGAGTGGTCAAGGCGTCTGCCTAGTAAGCAAGAGATTCTGGGTTCGAATCCCAACCGGGCACAAATTTTCATTCGGCGCACATTGGTATTCCATCTAAACCTAGGACAGTGAAGCCATTATTTCATTAAGAGTAAGTATTATTAGCTGCCAGTGCGGCAGTGGAGGGGATGCGGCCGGCCGCGGTGGCCGAGGATACTGAGGCGCTCCAGTCACGGTCTGCACGGCCACTACGGTCGGGGGTTCGAATCCCCCCTCGGGCTTGGATATTTGTACCGTGCTAGTTCGTAAGTAGTTCATAAGTAGTTTGTAAATTTAGGGACTGATGACCCCGTAGTTAAGTCCCATAAGCTGTACAAACATTTGAACATTTAAGGGGCATGCGCAGAACGGCTGAAAACTGGCCGCCTTCCTACGTGGCGCTGACTTAGTCCACAAATGGAACGCCGTGCAGTAACAATTTTTGCAAAGGTTCGGCTGGAAGATGTTATATCATCCAGCACGCAGTCCTGATCTGCTCCAGTAATTTCCAACTCGTATTACAGCTCTTGAAATTTCTATCCACTGACCAATGTTTTGACAATGAAGAGCTGCAGACATATACACTGTTTCTATTCATATATGTCTCACCTCTACCACACTGGAATGCAGAAGTTTATCCCACGATATCGCGAGTGTCACAATTCTTTGGGTGACTATGTCGACAAATATCTCCAATATGTTTGTACTTTCTGTTTGCTGACATTGTCAGTACAGTGTGCGACTGGAAAATTATATAAAATCTCTGAAAGCAATGTTCAAATATTCGTAAGCCATTGGAACAATCTGCTATTGTCATCAGTATCTAGACTAGCAAACTACTTACACGAAACTAACTTACACGAAAGACAACACGCACAACTAAGCCTGAAGGAGGACTGGAACCCCAGGCGTGAACGGCCATCGACTCCGTAACATTATGACTTTGACCACTCTGTGCGGGCAATATAAGGTTCGGAGAATAGTCTTGTAACATTATTGTAGATGAACTATGAGCTGCACTTACATTACGATCCTTTAAATAGTAACCTCCCATAACTGTGGCCTGCTGATAACCACATTGATGCTTCAAACAATCAACTGCTTAGATATAATAGTCTGCACAGACTTTCAAAGTTTGTATTACAAAATGCAAATGAATTTAATAATTCAAATGTTGAAGGACTATTACATCGATGCATTGGATTGGTTACAGATTGACTACTAAGGCCTCTTAGTACCAAGTAAGGAGATTTTATTTTTATTTTTGAATCATTAATAATGTATTACTCGAATTTGAATGTGATGTAATAATACATCAAAACATGTCTAGTAGGAAAAAGAATTTAAAAAAAATCGTCACAGCGACTGTTGATGGTACCTTAGTGTTTCACTTTTGTTTTTCTATGGTTTTACTTGTTGACAATAGAATCTTTAATATAACTGTAATTTAAAAGAAGAAGACAGAAAAATCGGGAAACTTACCTCCCAAATCGTTTCGAAGAATAGATTGTGGGTGGTAGATACACTGTGGCATATGGTAGATTTGGTCAGTACAGAAGCTATCCGCAGATAATGTGTTGGCTAATACAATGTTTTTCAAATGTTTGTGGAGCTTAAGGGACTTAACTGCGGTGTAATCAATTCCTAAGCTTACAAACTACTTATGGAGTACCTTGTACTAAGACGGCACAAAGATCCATGCCCGAGGGGGGATTCGAACCCCAGAAGGGGAACGGCCTCGCGCATCGTAGAATAGCGCCTCAATGCGCTCGGCCGCTCCGCCACGGCAGTGTTTTTCAACATTTCCAGATATCAGATATGTGACCCCCTTCCAAGCAAAATTATTCCGGCGTCCCACTTCCAAATAATAATATTCTGGCGATTTCCATTCAAATAAGAATATTCTGTCTCCCCTCCTCTAAGAGCCATAACAATGTTACTTCATCACAAAGAAAACGAATTTATGATGATTCTCCTGTGAGATTTCTTTATTTGCCCAGATCGCTTATTTACATCATTGCTTGATGACTAGTTTTAATTCATTTAAGAGCCATTTTCGAATCTTACTTGTCCAGGCATAATAAAATGTTTAAAAGATGCAACACTGTGGCATGATATAAATGGTATGCACATCCACATCAATAAGCGAAAGCGAACTGTATGCAAGAATAGAACGTGACACCAAGGCACATTGCATGGATATATATGTGCATACCATTTATATCATGCCACAGTGTTGCATCTTTTAAACATTTTATTATGCCTGGACAAGTAAGATTCGAAAATGGCTCTTAAATGAATTAAAACTAGTTATCAAGCAATTATGTAAATAAGCGATCTGGGCAAATAAAGAAATCTCACAGGAGAATCATCACCAATTGTTAGATCGCCTCCTAAACCTGAATAATAATGTCAGGTAACTATAAAACAAATTTCAACGTTTTTCTTTTGGCTAAAGCTTTCTCTTAAATTGCTGGACGAAATTTTTGTGTCTTGTTTCGGAATAAAAAATATCCTCTTTTTACATGATTTTCGACAGAAATATATATTTGCTTAACCATTTCATAATTAATGTTACAGAAGAAAGTCCATAATTATAACACCAAATAAATTATTTTATTTAGACACACGATTTTGTATTGCTGATCCCGTAGTTATTTTATGGTGCAAGTACTGCCTCCTGTGACTGCGACCGCACGGAGTAAGATTTTACGACCCCTCTGGGGTCGTGACCCACAGGTCGAAAAACACTGGGCTAATGTGTCCGCTTTAGAAATGTGAGAAATCTGGGCTCCAAACTAGAAGATCTTACATCTGGTGTTGAGTCATATTCCCATTTCGAAAACATTTCTTGTACTTTCATATATGTCTTACAAGGAGACCCCATTGGTATCGGATTTCAGACTTTCTTTATATTTAACGTACATGAATTTAAGTACTTAAATAACAATTAGCCAAAGCCATTAGACGCAACTATTAAAAGTTCCCAAGACAATCGACTTTGAGGTTTTTCAACTAAATGTAAATACCAATATTTGAAACAGAAGCAGCATCAAGCGATGTAGCAAAGACAGCGTTCTGGCTTCACATCCATAGAGTCTGTGGTTCGAATCCCGCCGTGACAGATTTTTTTATCGTTTTCGAATTCTGTTATTGGGATGTCTAATTCCACGCGTTGTGTCAGCTCTTGTTTATGCGTATGCAGACGAGCTGATCACCTTGTCGTCGCCTAAAATGATGACTGAGTAGGTGAGCTGCTTGGAAAGCCATTAGTAACTATGGAGATTACTTTCCAGAAACAACGTCGTAGCTCTTCATTAAATGAACAATGAATGAGTACCGTCGTCAAATAATAGTGAAGCCAATACTGTAAAACACGTACCTGTGTTGTGGAAATCACCATCATTAACAACTTTTTATATTTTGTGTCCCAGCCTCGTCACCGCTTTTGTGTCTTGTTTCCGTCGTAGGTGTCGGTGGCCGAGTAGGAAGACCGAGACAGGAATAAAGGCAGCACGCTTGTGCAGGTACGGAGGGCAGCAGCCAGTGGGACAGCAGAAACTAGAAACACTAGAGTGAATTAGAACGAGATATATATTGCACAGAATTTATACAATACTTAGATAGTACTGCAGAATGCTGATACATAGTTGAGCTAGAGGCCTGTCTAGTGCCTGTCCGATAGCCAAGTCTTCACTGGTGCCTATCTGATTCCGAAGTGTTCGCTGGTTCCTATCTCAGTCCCAAGTGAACGATGTCGTTCAGTGGTGGCCACGAGCGGAGTTGTAACAGAGGGCGCTCGTGGCTGACGTCGTAAGAACGCCGCGCCGTGCGTGCATGGCGGCGCGCGGCGAAAGTAGGTGGCGCGCACTTTGGACTTGTGCGACACCACATTATAATATTCAGAAAATTACGAATATACAAAAACACTTGCATTTATCGTAAGATTGACTATTAGATATTAAAATTGTTTAAATATTCGATCGCAACGGGATAAAATCTGTCACGGCACGATTCGAACCACCAACAATATGGTTGTAAGGCCACAACACTGCCACCTGCCACAGATTGTTCAACATATTGGTATTTACGTTTACTGCCAAAACCTGAACGTCGATTATCTCCATAATCTTTGAGAGTTGCGTCGAATAGCTTTGGCTGGTTTAATTTAAGTTCTGAATTTCACGTACCATAAGTATGAAAATATTCTACCATCCGATACCCATGTGGTCTTCTTGTTAGTAGGGAACTGAACTTGCAACCTTGCTATCAAGACTCTCTTTAAGAGATCTTTCTTCGAAAAACGTTGAAATGTTTGTAAATGTATCTAACTACAGTAGAACGTCGATTATCCGAAGTAATTGGGGGACATGGGTGTTCGGAAAACTGGTTTGTTCGGATAATCGAACTGTATACGTTTATTTGCCAAAAAGAAGTACAGTAGGTGACTGTTTGCACCGCGAGAAGCTCTTCTTGGGGGCGCGCAATCCTTCAAACTGCGCGGAGCGGAACGCCTCAATTCCAAGCTGGCGCAGTGAACAGCTTTGATACTGCCGGTACTTCTACTGCCAGTGCCAAGCCGACAGCAGTGTGCTGATCGTTGCAACACAGCGACTGGCGGCGTGGCCGGTGCCGGCCGCGGTGGACGAGGTCAGGGGGTATACGCCCTCTGTAATAGAACAGCTGAGCCAACCATTCAACGAACAACCACGAACGAGCTGAACGGACGACCGCGAACCATAGATCCCATCCTAGGGCATCGAAATTTGTGCTGTCCTTAGTATTAGCTAGTTCATAAGTAGTTTGTAAGTTTAGGGATTGATGACCTCGTAGTTAAGTCTCATAAGCTATACAAACATTTGAACAGGTCTTTTTTTATGCTTGGCCGGTCTGCAGTGCCTTGTGAAGGCCCTATTAGAAGCAATGTTCCGCCAGCGGTAGCCCAGTGCGGCGACTACTGTGGTGAATTTGGTTTGGGAGTGAGGGGGGATGATGGACGGTAGCGCGGGAGAGTAACAGGTGCGAGCGAGAACACAGTTCGGTTAAGCGGTCATTAGGTTGACCGACGTCCGGATAACTACGCTCTACTGTAATCTGGTTAAAGTAGTTTTTAAGCCTAGGGACTGATGCTAAGAATAACAAATACAATGCTCGAGGGAGGACTCGAACCTCCGATGGTGAGCAGCGGCGCGCTCCGCAGCTAGACTCCTTGGACTCCTTGGAACTTCGCCACTCCACGGCGACTAGATTTCCTTATAACTGGAAAAGCATCGCTTGCGCTTCTGAAGTGGACACCTGCGTCAGACCCCCGATGTCTAAGACAGTAGCGTGCTGCGACGCCCTCTTGGCCCTCTCGGTAGAGTGGAGGCAATAGCTCTGAGAAATTCAGTGGGGGGTGGGGGGGTGGCCGGCTGCGCTTTAGGTGGATGAGGTAGGGCACGGCGATTTGCCGCTAGTGACTGATTGGATCGGACCAGACCCCGCGGGGATAAATCTCTAGGGAGGGGCGGGGAAGGGGCAAGAGGTGGAGGGGGGGAGGGAGGGTCTGGTAGCGAGCGGAGCGTCCAGCGCGGCTGTTGTCTAATTTAGGGGAGTGGCGGCGCGCGGCGCCACCGGCGATCGCGGAGGGCGCGCCTGTTGCTGTCGCTAACTGCCGTCTAAACAATAGACCCCAACCCCCCCTCCCTCCACAGTCCTTAACGCTAATTTGGCGCGGCACGAACGGCGCCACCGTCTGCCTGCCGCGCGAGATCCCACAGAGTGCTTTCCAGAGCAGACCCTATGGCTCCCATTCGTCAGATGCCGTAGATTTAACACCAGTGGCACAGAGATGGTAGAACACTAGGAACTTATTATAATTTTACGGTGCTCCACAAAAAGGAAATTTTGTAAAAATAGATACATTAGATACATTAAAATTTTAGAAATGGTCAGGAGATCGTTATAATATATGATGCTAATTGTACCGTTTTGGCCAGCAATTGTTTTAGGACGACGTTGTACAGTAGCCTATGCTGTAGAGTGGTTAGTCTTATTTCAAGCTAGAAGTCACGTTGTTTCAGTCCAGGAAAATAGTCAAACAACTTTCGTCCTTACACAGAAGCATTATCAAAGTGACGAAAGTAAATGTAACAGTTATCATTTCACGCTTAATAACTGGCACTATTACATAAATGGAAATATAACTAAGTGGAATGAAGAAGAAAGAACATATAATGTGATGCCGCTGTAAAGTTATGCTCTCTTTCCCGCACTTGCCGGATCGGCTTTGGTTATTTCCGATTTGGCGTGTTAATATTAACTTGGTGGCCGGGTGCGCTTCCTGTCGCATGCCGCGATGGCCGAGGGGACTGAGGTGCTCCTGTCACGGTCTACACAGCCACTACGGCCGGGGTTTCGAATCCCCCCTCGGGCATGGATAGTATTAGCTAGTTCATACGTTGTTTGTAAGTTTAGTGACTGATGACTCCGTAGTTAAGTCCCATAAGATATACAAACATTAATTTTGCAAATATTTTGGACCAAAATAATAATCTAAATAATAAAATTTAATTAATAAGAGTGTCTGAAACCCTTTTAGGAAAAAACAATTAGATAGCTGCGGGTTCCGAACTACTGACCTTCAGTGGCACAGTTCAACGCATTGCCCACTACGTTACAGCTAACAGAAGTTACGTTTTCAGTTAAAATTTCCGAGCTGATGGGCCGTGGTCCAGATGTAAAACTACCTCCCGACGTTTAGTCTCCAACTGCGGGAGACATCTTCAAGGGTCTTCCGGCTACTGCCACTGTGTGCCGAGGGGCTCTCGCATTTATAGAGGGCTTAGAGGACGCACCATACGTCACGTGATGCTGACTTTGTAACTTTCTCTGGATGATGACGTCATTCTCGATTAAAAATAATCGATTGTCTTTTTGCTGGTGCAACTGTAAAGCCAATAATCCCATGGACTGTGGTCTGGGGACATGGGAGGCCAAGAATGACGAAAGTGGCTGCTGAGCACACGATCATCACCAAATGACGTGCGCAAGAAATCTTTCACCGTCTAGTAATCTTTCTTTTTCTTTGCTTCTAATAAAACCTCATGCATTCCAAGCATGTGTGTCAATTTTTACCTTTCTATCTACATTATTCCGTGATTTATTAAGTTTTCAAATTTATACTGACTTTTTTATCACCCGGTATTAAAGGAGAATATAATTTTGAAGTTGTGAGACACTGAATGAGACATGGGGATTCCGCACTTGCTATTTGTCAGCGATAACGATTTTGCATACAGACAGCACCAGAAAGCATCACCACACAAGAAACTGGAGAAATCCGTACTTTACCTGACTTTGGACGCTTTCTGCAAATTCTCTGCTCATTTCGATGTGTAGAAGCCGTGGAAATAAATTGTCTTTTACTGTGAATGATGCTCATCTTGTGAGTCTATAGAAGCGAAAAAATGTAAAACCTTGGAAAAGTGGTAAGTTAATTTGGAATGTAGCTTCTAGAAATTTCTACCGTGATCGACTACCAGCTTAAGCATCATTTCACAACTACTGATATTGCTGGAAAAGAATGCGCTAAAATTATTTAGAATAGGTAAGGGCTCCTTTTCATTGAAAGTAGAATCAGCAATAAATTAAATTATTTGTGGCAAAAGTTAGATTATGCAAGGCTCACACACACTTACATTTAAGGAATACGGTAAAAATAAGACAGACTATGAGTAACTACATTGTCTCTCCAGCTCAGATAAAAGATGAGCATGAAAAAAATAAAAAAAGAATTCCAAGTTATAGGTGGCACAGATAACGGTGCTAGCGATAATAGTCGTTGATACTTTTTTAAAAATAAAAAAAAGCTCAATAAAACGTGATTATCGAGATCACCATCAGTGTAGCTGTATTCTTGTTGTGTTTTACGAAATTGAGACAGCGGTATTGAAATCTATTTTTTATTTATTTATTTACTCATTTATTTAACCTGGCAAGATTACACCCTTCGTCCCTCTCTTACACCTAACCAGGCGATCTAAATATTTTAGATTTCAAATATTACAGAAGTTATACTAAGCGTATAAAATTTAAAAATTTCAGTTAGTACAGCTAACGAAAGACATACACACATCAAATCCATGGCTTTTCTGCCATATGTTGGGAGCCTGTCGTCGAAAATCGGACGGATTCTGAACAAACGCAAAGTTAAGGTAATTTTTCGGCCCCCACCAAAGACAGCACCATTTTTGGGTTTTATCAAAGATGATTTGGAGCTCTGTAAGGTTTACAAGATCCCCTGTGGCTGTGGCCTTTCGTACATAGGATAGACGATACGTACAGTCAAGGGGAGATGCACGGAACACCAAAGGTCTTGACGTACGAAAACGTCAAAATCTTAGCCTCCACTTCATCTTTCTGGGATTCGGTGGTGAAAGAAACAATTGAAATTCGCTTGGGAACGAATTTAATTAAAAGAGACAACGGCTTCGGCCTGGATAAATCTTGGAATCCGGCACATTCTTTAATAAATTTACAGGGACGCCGCCATAGCAGAGATCGTAACACATAGATTTCTCCGCGATAATCGAACATGCAGCCACAGACATAATTTACACACACGTGTACGTCCTTGCCGCCGAGTAAGGTCTTTGGCACTTTGTTGTAACTGTGGCCGCTTGCGCAGTCCGCGCTTTTATAAGCACGAAGCACGTGCTGGAGCGTGAGTCTTCGACTCTCTCTGAAGGTGGCTGGACCGTACTCAACCGAAATATTAGAAGTCAACTTTATGCGGATGCACGCCCATAACTTTTTTTGAACATACACACAGTTTATACTCGTATTTGATAAATAAGCGAACATGTCAAGTGTTACAATAGGGGATTATTTATTTATTTACTTTTAATTTTTTTATTTATTATTATTATTATTATTATTATTTTTTTTTTTTTTTTTGTTACGGCTGCTAGCAGAAATGGGCATGGAGGAAGTGATGGAAAGGCGGGAGAAAAATTAATGTAATAATACACAAAGAAGGAGTTATACGGAAGAGCAGGTGGCGTGAGTTGTAGTGAAGGAAAGAGACGGAAGAGAAATAAGGGAGAGAAGAGCATAGTTTTTTTTTTATTTATTTATTTATTTTTTAATCAGAGAGAAAGTTGACTGCATACGTGATTTTTGTTTTTAGAGGAAGTCATAAGTAAGCGTTACAAACTTTTATTTATTTATTTTTAATGTAGCATAACACTGAATCGTCCGGAGAGAGCAGGGTAGCTCGTGCGAGAGGCGAACAACATAGACAACGAAGGAGTTTGCAAATGTTTTCGTTTTTTGAACCGGCACTGCTATGCTAGGTTACTTGATAAGTGGGATCTTGTGTTAATATTATTATTGCACGAAAGATGGTTAAATTCTGAGGCGAGGTACTATGGTGCTTGCTCACTGAGCAGTCGATGGAGAAGGCACAACATGCGGCAGTCCCGTAGTTTGTTCGGCCGTAGCCGCCCTAACTGGTTGTATGAAGCACTAATATGGTGATATCGACGAATGTTGCATATATACCATACACACGCATCCATTGTCAGCTCTAACCGTCTTTTATTTTCGCTACTTGTACCATGCTAAATAATATCACAGTAGTGAAGGTTTGCTAGAACTAGTGATTTCTGCAGTTTGCACTTTACATCTTAAGGAAAGATGTTGCGAAACTTTTTGAGGGCGTAGAGGCAATTGGAGGTCTTCCTACATACAGTGACGGTATTGTCTGCCCAATTTAAATATTCGTCGATAAGGACACCCAGTTTCTTCACTGTTTCTGATGTGGTATTGGTATACTTCCACGTTGAATGGGAGGTAACTGATAGCGTAATTCGGAACTTATTAATTTCTTATGGGCGACTAAGGTTACTTGCGACTTTTTAGCATTTAATTTTGGCCGCAGGTTTTTCGCCCTTATTATGACCGAAGACAAATCCTCATTCATATGGGCAGTAGCAGTGTTTATACCTTCAGGTCTGGTAGTTTTCCAGAGCTAGAGGTCGTCTGCATAGGAGGGATATTTACAGAAAGTTAAAACCGATGAATTTTCATTGACATACAAGGAGTACAAAAGTGGAACTAAAACTGATCAGAACCAAAATTTCTCCACTAGGATTTTTCATTCTCATAGACAACACTTTGCTGTCGATTTTAAGTACTTTGAAACCACTTCAGTGCACTAATTGATAACATTAGTTGTTGCATTTTAATCAGCATCTACGTCATGCCTTCGTGTTCTGCATTGAACTTACCTCCAAATGCGATTTTCGAAGAGTCACAGGCCTGGGGTTGCTTTCTTTAGAAAGATCACACATTTTTCACTGGCACAAATAATTTTTGGAAGGACAAGAACACTTCGAAAATGAAACTCGCACAGGGAGACCTTCAGAAAAACAAGTATGTCATATATCCGCTTTTGTAAGATCAGGCGGTATTTTAACAGTTTGGCTTATGTCTGACACTTTTAAACTACAATCTGATGTCACTACATATATGTACACGAGAAACATTTGTGCCAAATGGTGGCGAAAAAGTCCCAATTGAGAGGAATGAAAGGAGTATGATGGTTCTCTGGATAGAACCTCGAATAGTGTGTATTTGAAGAGGATAGGTTTTCTATTTCACAGTAAGGTCGTAAAAGAATGTAGCAAAGTGAAGAGTGATAGATACACATCCCCAACCTACAACCAATGTCATCGGTGCCTGTACTTACAAACTACTTAAAGTAACTTGGACGAACTTAAGCTACGGACAACATAAACACTCAAGCCCGAGAGAGGACTCGAACCTCCCACTGGAGCGTCCGCGTAATCTGTAACGTGACACCCCAGACGCGTGGCCCATCAGCCAACGAAATCTCGAATGTTCATATATATATGATCGTTTCTTCGTCTTTATTTGAACATTGGGAGTGTTCCTTCAGCTAAACTGTCAGCTGTTTAATAACAATATCCTGCAATAGTTCAGGAACAAGTTGAATCGAGTGAGGCAGGATAATACACACAAGTGGATGATGGATCATAAGAACGCCCCATATCACACGGCCTGTTCTATGACGAAATTTTTGATCTGAATAAGAAATTTTTTGCTTTCATAGCCTCAATATTCACTTTGTCTATGTATGCTTTTTGAAATGTTCAAATGTTTGTAAATCTATCGGACCAAACTGCGTGGTCATCAGTCCGTAGCTTACAAACTACATAAACCTAGGTAAACTAACCTAAGGACAAACACACACACCCATGCTCCAGGGAGGACTCGAACCTCCACGGCGAGCAACCGCGCGCTCCACAGCGAGACGCTTTAGACCGCTCGGCTACTCCACCGAGGCTGTATGCTCTTTATTTTGGCTTTTATTATGGTATAAAAGTATATTGCCTTGGAGAAAATTAAGAAGACTGTGACCGACATGTTAAAAGGACTACCAGTTGCTTCAGCGATGCTAATAAGACTCCATCATTATGTAAAGTTCAAATGTTTGTAAACCAATAGGACCAAACTGCTATGGTCTTCACATCCTAGAGTGACAAATTACTTAAACTAACTTACACCAAGGACAACACATACCCATGCCCGAGGGAGGACTGCAACTTCTGCAACTTCCGATGGCGTTAAGCGCTCGCTCTGCTGCAAGGCGCCTTAGACCGCTCTATTATTCCGATGTGTAGCTGCCGAAGGGAACAAACACCTCCATCTTCTGCTTGTCAATATATACTGTTTATACGTGAACTTTACTAGTCGGATTTGGTTGGCTGTCAAATCTGTCACTCAACTATTAATAGTAACACTCTGCCTGCTAGTCATCTACAACTATCTAAATACTTTGCCATCCACCCAAGGGTGCGTGGCGGAGAGTACTCAGTACCAATACTACTTACTTGCTTTCCCGCTCCCCATATGGAACGAGGGAAAACGAATACAAGTATGCATTATCCTTGTGGTCCTTACGCGAAATGTAGGTTCGCCACAGTAGAATAGTTCTGCAGTACGCCTCAAATTCCGGCCTTCGAGTTTTCGAGGTTTCCAGTTTTTTTTTAAATCCTGCATCGTCGTTGCACTCGAGCGTAAATAAACGTGCATGTGGGGCGAAAGTGTGGTTGCCTACCAGCTGACATGCTAGCCGGCCTCTGCTACAACTGTTCCTGCCTCGCAGTTCTCCACTACAGCGACCCATTCCACTCTTCCCCAGCAGCCGTATGCCGAAGAGGCCTAGCAGAACGCGGCCGCCTTGGAACAGGCCGGCACTGCCACAACACGGGACGGCTGCCGCGCCTTTCTCACGGTGACCCGCGGCGTTATGGGGGATTTGCAAAAAATGTTCAAATGTTTGTTAAGCTTAAGGGCCTTAACTACGGGATCATCAGTCCCTAAACTTACAAAATACTCATGAACTAGCTAATACTAAGGACGGCACAAATATCCATGCCCGAGGGGTGATTCGAACCCCCGACCGTAGTGGCCGTGCAGACCGTGACTGAAGCGCCTCAGTCCCCTCGACCACCGCGGCCGGCTGGGGATTTGCAAACCTGTGTCACGCGCATGCACTCTCGCTATTCATTTCAATTTACTTGAAACCAGCTCACACCAATTCAATCAACTCCAAGTAGGTTTGGATCTTTTGTTCTACGAAAACGGGGGAAGAGTTCAAAAAAAAAAAAAAATAAATAAATAAATAAATAAATAAATAAATAAATAAATAAATAAATAAAATAAAAAAAATTAAAAAATTAAAAAATTAAAAAATTAAAAATAATAATATTACGTTACATACGGCTGGACTTATGTTTCCAATATTCACGGGTTTGCTCGGAATTAAAATTAAATTGAGAAGATTGAAGACGCCATGTTACACCTGCAGGTAAAGAAGTTGACTGAACTTCAAACCAATGAAAGCCTGAAAACAGCCTACCATAGCTGCCTGCAGAATGGACTGACGGACTTTTATAAAAAATATATCGAACCCGATCAGTGTCCCAACCTATACCAGTTGTCACTTCAACAGGTGTTCTTCTTGGGAAGCACATACCGGTAGCCAGCCGCGGTGCCCGAGGGGACTGCGGCGTGCCGGTCACGGTCTGCACGGCCACTACGGTCGGGGGTTCGAATCCGCCTCGGGCATGGATATTTGTGCCGTCATAGCTAGTTCATAAGTAGTTTGTGAGTATAGGGACTGATGACCCCGTAGTTAAGTCCCATAAGCTCTACAAACATTTGAACATATCGGTATATCTGTGTACAGCTTTCTTCACGAATGAAAACTGTAAAATGTAAAACGAGATCTTCGCTTACAGATGACTATCCGAGCGGAATTACCCGAATTTCTACATTGGACATATCACCAAATGTCGACAAACTCTGCACAAGTAATTTTATTAGTTCCCCATTTTCATTATTTTTTCTATTAATATAATTTTTCTTTGAAATTTATCATGTTCTGTTATAAATACATGCTACCTGCCTACCTAGAAAAACAGTATTTAATTTCCACTGGTTTAGTAATTGAATCCTTGGTAATTTTCTTTTGTCTTGCCCGCGACAGTGATTAAAGTTGGTAATGTGGCCCGCGTCGAAATTTAGTTGAACACCCCTGAACTAGAAGAATGTCAAATCCACCCTCAATTGTTTTAGTTGGTACAGCTACCGCGGTAGCCAACCGAGGGGCCTATGTGTCATTACTACAGCATCTTAAAGGCTAGTTTACACGACGACACTAGGTTTAATGAAACTGCGCTACTGGCCAGTGCGCATGCGCGGTAGGCGTTCGCGCAACTCGTTGGTGAAACTAAACAGTTTCGGCACCTTCCAACTTTGGCGAAACTGATTGCGCGTTTTTTTAGGTTAGGTTATAACCAATTCAGAAATAATTTGGTTTTTGAGCATATATGCGCGCCTCGGTTGCACAGTGGTAGAGTGTTAGACTACAAATCCAAGGGTCCCGGGTTCGATCCCCGCCAGGTCCTAGGATTTTTATCTGTAACTTTCCACATCTTTCACCTCTGGCAGTATTGCTCATGTGAAAAATACCGAGTAGCACCGTGGTTCGGAACCCACGTTAAACTGTAGGTCCCCCTATAACTGGCTGGGCAAGTCAGTTCGAAGGTCGGAGGAAGGCAACGGCATACCACCTCCAAACAGGACCATGCCTAGTAAAGCACTGTTGTGTTCAAACCAATCTTCGGATTGTTAACTGCTTTACTTATACGATGCATTGGTGTTTGTGCGATTTCAACGACGGAAATCTTAGGAATAAGCAGCGGCGTGTTGGTGCTCTTCAAGAAATTGATCGTGAATTTAATATTGATGGGGTGACGGTTATAGTGAACTGCAGACTAAAATACATTCAATTCAAAAAACCTACACAAGCGAACTTTTTTTTTAATGTTTGTACAGCTTATGGGACTTAACTATGGGGTCATCAGTCCCTAAACTTACAACCTACTTATGAACTACTTACGAACTAGGACGGCACAAATATCCATGCCCGAGGGGGGATTCGAACCCCCGACCATAGTGGCCGTGCAGATCGTGACTGGAGTGCCTCAGTCCCCTCGACCACCGCGGCCGGCACAAACGAACTATGGCAATTGTGGATTTCGGGACACAGTACAGGTACTGTAGAGACGAATAGGCCCTATGTACACGACACGAAACGTAATGCAATTTGTAATTTCAGTTCTGGTAACAATGCTTCACGCTTAACAGTATCTTGTTTCTTTATCGCATTACTAATTCAGTTTAAAAGGCACGTGAACTGCTCTGGGGACATTCCAAGTTGATTAAAATAACTTCTAGGGTCTTCAACCACAATTTCTTGCAGCAAGGTCGCTGAGCAACAGAGCTGACGTCTTTTTTAATCCAGTCACGAACCGTAAACATGTTTCTCATTCTCTTTATGTTTAGTCTTATGCAGAGACTTCACACAGAGAATCAATAGCTCCAACACAACTGTTACAGCTACCAAAACTTTCATTCTACGGCGACTGAGGCACTCACAAAACGACGAAACTGACGTGTATGGTACTGGCGCCGTCTCTACAGACATACACGAAACCAGTTGCGCGCAATTGATTTCATGCAACGAGTGTCGCAACCTAGTGTCGTCGTGTAGACTAGTCTTAATAGAAGACAAAAAATAATTATCAGTATGTTTCGCGAGGATTAAAAAGAGTTAAAGACATAATGAACTGCCGCCCTCAGGTGTACTAAAAGCTGTTTCGGTTGCTAAACCGAGACAGTTAACAGCCCTGCATTCTCTTTCCAAAACAGCAGCGTTCAAGCGCCCCCATTTTCAATACGCGCGCACAGTAGAGCGAGTGACGTCACGCCACGTCACACACCGTCGACACCAGCGATTCATGCGCGGAAGAGAGACCGAAATAGCGAATTACTGCGCGCATCGTGGCGACAGCAGGCAGCACAAAAGACCGACCGCGGCTGAATGAAGCGAGCGCGCAAATAAAAGAACTCGCCACGCCTCACCTGCCTCCCTTCCCCTCCCCCTCCACAACACCCCCCCTCCCCCACTTCCCGCTCTCACCTACCGTCCCCCCCCCACCCCTTCTCCTACCCACCAGTCAACACCGCTTTCCCCGTGGTAGACCCCACAAACGCACACCTACGTACGGACACGTATCCGCATACCGGTATACCCGGCGACAATTTGTGGCCAGTTATTATTTGTCAAACTTTATACGCTAGCTAGTGCGAAATTAGTCGGATATGCAGGGTGGAATGCAGATTTCATTTTTGCGCGCACCCTGCTCTGATGAAACTGACGTACTTCACATTCGACTGTGCTTTTATTTCGTCCCCCTCCCCCTACACTTTTTCCGTTACCGGTATTTTCCTACTCGGCCAAATAAAATGATCGCGGCATCAAACCTCCCGGGAGCTACGCTTTTACAGTACAGAATCACAAAACAACGATCATGACCAATTCGAGGGACGTGTTTGTTTGTGTAATTGTGTGTGTGTGTGTGTGTGTGTAGGTGTGTAATACAAACAAAGCAAGTAGTTAGCAAATTTAGTTTGTCGTCAATTACGCGGTTAAAAGCTATTTGGAGAGACCATACAACTTCCGAGCGAACAAAAGAGTAGGCTTAGTACATGCACTGACTGGACAGACGCGTTTTGTTCTTTATAATAATAATCCTATGTAATTTTTTCATAGATGAGCTTATTTTTCATCGCCTATACAGTGATGAAAATTGTCGCATATCATAAAGCCGATGAAATCCTACCCATCGGTACCTCAGAATTTCTGATCCAATGGGATGTGATCGTTAAAATTTCATCCTTATGCATGCTTATTTTCAGTTCAGATGGTGTGATGTTGCTGACAAGAGGACGTTCCCCTTTATGTACATGTGCGAAATTATTATGCCATTTATCATCTGAGACCTAGCGTTCAGTCTCCTGCTAGCGTGTACATATATTAAGCGACAATACTAAAATAGACGAGAGGAAGGGCATTCAAGCGCCCGAAACTGGTCGTGAAAAAGTTATCACAAGCAACTGGTCACTGCATTTTATATATTAATATCTGAGAATAATTATGCATTCGAAGAACAGTATTTTTTCTGGATAAAATGATGATGATGTTGATGGCGATGATAAATTTCTCTGACTTCCAGTTACTAAAGCTCAACCATGCAACAATATTTTTAAAACTCTGCGAAATTAAATCCATAGTTTATGAAACGAAGAAAACCATCTCCGCTGCGACTAGATTTCTTATAAGCTGTAGACATATGATACACAAGATTAATGAAAGCAAAAAATTTAACAGTAATACATTTGATATCATCACCATAAACGACACATCTTCGTTAATTTCATTGTCGTGGTTTCACGGATTGAATGACAGGCATAATAAAAGCAAAGCTGATTATTTCTTCCTAGTTTGTATCAAAAACAATCCTCGCTAGTTTTTCCATTATTTAACGTAATTTTCCATCTTTTCCGTATATTGTCATGTAAGTGTGTTCAAATTAATAGGTATTTCCCTCTCCTCCTCATGGCGATATGTGGCACTTAGGTGGCTTCTTGTTACCACCTACTTCTGAGTTTTCCGCTTAATTTTTTTAAATTGCGCTTGATATCGTTTGGTAAGGCAAAGGGATTTCCATTTCGAAAGATGTACACTGCAATAATATGTTACTTACTTTTTATCTCAGAAAGTATTGTTCAGCTTTTATAAACGAACTACTCAGTTTTTGAGTATTGGATAGTAATTGGATAAAAAAGGAACTGTGAACGAGTGAACTAGCTCCGAAAAATTACCTAGTTTGACAATCTCTGACGCTACGGTCGGGGATTCGAATCCCTCCTCGGACATGGATGTTTGTGTCGTCCTTAGTATAAGGTAGTACATATGTACTTAAGTGCCTTAAGATTAACCAACATTGGTGAGTAAGGAGACAAGTGCTTCGTCTCCTATTTCTGTTCCTAATTATGAGAATTTGTAACTTTTATTACGTCATATTATTAGGACCATTAAGTTGTATTACGTGCTGAAGCTCGCATGTTGTTTATGAAAAATGCGATTCAGTATTTAAATTGGATTTATAATATCCGTTGATAATTTTATTAAGAGTTTCTATTACTGATCATATATTTTCATATTACAATAGGACTTTATCCTCTTTTCTAGTTTTTCCCATTCCTTCATACGCCACTGGTGAAGCAAAACAGTGCATTTTGCAAATGACGTGAATTTTATTTTTAAACTGAGATGGTAGATTTTACACTGAAAGCTGACTAATTTCGCGTTAGAGAATATATAAGATGAGAGCTTACACACGGATAATTTGGTATTGGGTGATAGTATAAGAAAATGTCAATGGTTTATATAAACGTTTATAAGTAAACAGTTCGATCCCCCATGTGCTAATGCACAACACAATTTTAATCACCCGCACAAAATGATACATATTCCCGTCATTGCTCCGTGAGATATCGTTGGGCTTACATGAATGAACTACGCTCAAATCTGAGGGGTGGCACCACATCCGTCTCAATGTCCCCAATATATGTAACAAAATATTGATCTTAGCAGGCAGGAATATTCACTGAAAGTACGCTTAAGCTTTAGTTTTTACTCTTCCTTTATTAAGTGTCTTTTATTCAATTTTTCATGCATGTTTAAGTCCTTCACTCGACTGCAGAGTATTCCCAAGTTATCTAAAGGCACCAACTTATGAAAACCAAAATAAAAGTTTATTACCATAAATGTTTCTGCAAATCAGTTGACAATCACAAGTCACAAAAACGAAATCATTCAGAGTTGTGCACTGTGTGTCGTGAGGCAAAAGCGGGGCATTATAAAGACGTTGGCGGACAGAGCAAGGAACATCTGCGAACAGGAATTACTCGACGCCGAATTGAAACACCTGAGTAATGCTTTACTTAAGAGTGGCTATTCGTTCACAGAGCTAAGGAGAGCTTTGAGTCCGACACTTAGAATTGAAAACGCTGAAAAGCTTCCTGTGAAATCTAAACTCTTCCTGCCTTTTATTAAAGACGTCACCGACCGCATCGGTAAAATTTTGACGATACGGAATGTGGCAGTTATTTACAAACCTACTCGGAAGATACAGGATCACTTGAAATCGGCGAAGGATGGTCGCAAACCGCTGGAAAAAGCAGGAATTTACAGGATTCCGTGTAGCTCTGGAGACGTATACGTGGGTACCACAAAAAGAACGGTCAAAAAACGACTAGAAGAACACAAGCGGAACTGTAGAAGGGGAGAGATTGACAGATCAGCTGTTGCGGAACATGTTTTTCAACAAGGGAACCACCTTCTTCAATTTGATAAGACTCAGGTTTTAGCAGCCACGAATGGATACCACGAAAGACTGTACAGGGAGGCTATAGAAATTGTAAAACACCGCAATAAATTCAACAGGATGGAGGAGGGCGTGAGACTAAGTGAAATCTGGATTCCGGTGTTGAAGAAAGAAATGTAACAGTCTTCCACCATGGGACGGTATTAATGGACGGCGGCAATCGGCAACGACGAATTGCGCGCGCATATCACAAACATCTGACGTCACACCTCTGCGCGCGAGCCCTCGTATAAACGGAGTTTGGCTTCAGTCAGTAGCGAGCCAGGGTGTACATCGCACGTACATAAGTACCACGATCCCCCTTGAAAATGTCCTCCGCAGTTGGGGTCGAAACGTTGGGATTGAATAATAAATCCATAAGACCACGGCATAATAGCCAGAAACTTTAGTAACATTGGTTTCAGGTATTGTCACAGTATGAAGTCGATTTACGGAATTTCGTGATTCATTAAATATAGTTACTGAGCTGCATGTGTGTGTACAGAGCGTCTATACGGACGGCTTGCTCCCTCCTGCCGTCGTAAGTCAGCGGAGTTTCCAGCGTTGCACATCATGACAACTGTTTATTTTATCTACGTATGATAATCAGTAAGGATTCTAGTTATTCAGCGGTCGATTGTAAATTTCTAGAAAAGCTTATAGCGATCGCTCCCATACGAATTGTTATCTACAGAAAACGTTGTTTTAAAAAGTTTGAGCTTGTAACTTTCAGAATGGTTTTTGCGGTCTAGTTGTTAACCTTCCTAGGTCCGGCCTTGTACCGCGGCCGCCAGTAGCTCGACCTATACAACCGTCGTCGCACCCTGAACGACTGCACACACTGTCCCTCAACCAAAATGGCAGCCCCCTTAAATACACAAGTAGCGATACGCTGGAGTCAAATCATGGTCTATTCAATAAAAATACTTTTTTACACTTAATATACATGAGAAAAAATGTTTGCTATATATATCAATAAAAGAGAAACGTCCCTCTTAATTCGGAAATGTCATCAGAATAAATATGCATCATTTGGTTTGTAAATTATTTAATAAATACTACGTATTCGTAATGCTCGAAAATCACATTTAGGCCCCTTATTTAAATTCCCTGAGTTTGAGAAAAAAATTACATACCCCACGGAACGTTACTGAATGAGAGTTTTCATTTGAGCGCTTTTTGAGCAATTTTCTCAAAGCGTTTCCAAAGCCACATTTTACAAAATCATATATATATTATTTCTCATCAGTGTTTTCTGTGGGTAGGCCAAATCTTCCGTATTATTTAATTAAAATTATTGATTGAGATATCATTTTCAAGGTTTCGTTCTCCACTAATGACGAAAAATACACATAGTTTAAAGTTATTGTTTTCATAAAAAAATTATTTTGAAAAAAACTGCACTGTTCCTACATTCTAAGCTCATAGCTGGCGAACGATCGTTAATGGTTCATGTAATTACGCTTGCTCCCATCAGCCACCGCGCCGAGTATCAGCTTGGTTTGCGCGGCCGATAAAAAACAACGTAAAAGGTGCCATCTATTGACAATCTCTATAACTAACTTGAACGACAGCTTTTGCAGTTGTTTAGTTTCTTTATGCAAGCTAAAGACCTTCCTTGAAGCAAGCATAGTTTATCACATGATTTCGGTTTTACACGTCGATGTAACGACGAAAAATACGCAAATGGTGCACGATTAATGATGACTCACTTAGGCGAGTACATCATCACTGCTAAATTAATTAACTGTTATAAACTAATACCCCGCATTAACCTCACACCTTCTGTTTCAACCATGCCTTTCCAAATGAAAGGAAAACAATTTCCAATAAAAGTAGTCTTCACTATGACGATATATGAAGACCAAGGACAGACGCTTCAAAAGACAGGATTATATTTACCACAACCTGTTTTTTCGCATGGACAGTTATAAGTTGCTTTTTCACGAGCTCGCTCATTCAGTGATATTTATGCTTCTGCTAAAGAAACGTGCAGCCCCAAAGTAAATAATCACTTTATAACTCCGCGGCGGAGTGGCCCAGGCCATTGAGGCGCTATGCACCGATGCATGAGGCCGTTCCCTGTCGGACGTAGATGTTGTATCTGTCTTTAGTATAAGTTAGTTTCTAAGTAGTTTTTAAGTTTAGGTATTGATGACTTCGCAGTTAAGACCCATAAGCTTAACAAACATTCGAAATTTTTTCATATTGTAACATTGTTTTCAAAGAAGTTTTAAAAATTAAAAAAGTTTTCAAAAAATAAAATAAACATGAAAAAGCTAATATCTGATTTTTGTATGTTTCACAATTAATCATTTTGTATTTAATTACATAAATTTTCTTACAATGATACTAATATTTGTTACTACTATTAACAGTGTATTATCTTTTATAGATATGTACGTGCACCTGCCTTTTCTCTGTTACTATCTTACCTATCTGATCTGGGTAGAGTGCGAATTATTTTCACGGACAACTAGTTATTATTTAATGCCAAAATTCAATTTACTAGATCCCAAAATCTATTAATGTGAATGGAGGCGCGTTTATATGAGCGCAAGCAGCTATTTTTTTAGCTTCAAAATGGACCTACAAGCTCCTTCGTATCACATCGGAGTAATCTGTTATTAATTTTTAAACATTGTGTAAGATATTGTTTCGCCCTAAAACGGGTCATCTCCTGCGTCCGATTTACGCAGTGATAACCGCCGGTATTTCCAGTCACGTGATTGTTATACCTAAGCGATACTCATCGGAGGTGCTGCCATCTGTCGGCCATATCCGGAACTCGGTCAGCTCATCTGTCAGATTGACACATGACTACCTTGTTTTTTGCAAACTGTCGTAACATAGGCCGGCTGCGCGCGAGAGAGACGCGGAACCTCATTGGTAACATAGCTTCACAAGGCTGGTCACCTTACAAAGAGATATGTGTAACCAAACCGTGAAAAGTAATTGATCGCTAAAAGTAATTTACACGAATTAAGAGGTACCGGGTCATCATATTCCTGTGACACTCCTGATATATCTCTGTTGTCTGATAGTTGGTCCAGACACCTTACTCGGTTCTTTAACCAAAACGTCCATAAACTGAGTTAAATATACGAGACTATGACTTTGGTAATTTCTACGTCTTGTCACTCCATAAAACTTAACCAACTATGAAGTTCTCAGAGGTCTGCTTCATGCACTCCAGTTAAGCCCCGTTTTTCCGCTTGCGCGATACACAGTCGGGCAACTATAATCACCTTCTTACAAGCCGCGGCAGAGGACGTCTTGCAGCGGACAAAGACTCGCGCTTTGTGCTTAGCCGGGCGTCTTATTAGATAACCGCCGCTGCTTTGTGGCTGTGAGCGTTTCCACGACGTTAAAACTCGCTCCCTAATCCGCGGACCTTCTAGGCAAGCGCCTGCCGCAACCTAGAACTGGGTCGTCTGTGGGAAGGAAGTTACCCTCCGCTCTGCTCGTGCCTTTTGTACCGGAGATTAATTTGGAAAACCTAGCTGTGACTTAAATGACTGTAAATACACGCATTCGTCTGATACAATGCAATCTACTACTGTACATTCAACGGAAAGGACCCGAAATCGTTTCTATTTTCAGTTTACCGACGTCAAGTTTTAAAAATCTTACAAGGTAATTTATTTGATTTTCTTTTCAGGTCTATAAGTATTTAGGATATATTAAAGGTGACTCTCTTCTTACTTTAAAATTTATAATTCTTTGGATGGTGAAAGGACACTTGAAATAAACTAATTAAAATAATGATTTTGCAGCCAAGATCGCATTTTTCATTTATTATGTTACCGGTTTCGGTGTACTCGACGCCATCATCATTACACAAAGCTTAACAAGTGATCTGTATACATGATTGCGGAGTGCCACGTACATGTTCTGTACAAGGCAATTTTGAGAATTATAATGCAACTTTGCAACTTTTTATATATACTTTGACATATATAATAGAAGACCTTTTTGCATGGCGCTCTGACTGCTAGAAATTTTGTAATATTAGCATGGATACATTCTTACACATTGGCTACCTGTATTCAACCCACTATCATACTAATATGCCTGTACGCACCAGTCCTTGCAGACTGTACTACATGCATTCATAACACGAACTTAAAAAAGAGATATGTAAAATTTCTATGTAGGATAATTTAGTAAGTGTAATATGCTTTCTTTCAGCAATCTGTGAATATTTTTAGATATGTGACTTGTATGTATATGAATATTAATATACATTTATTGAAAATTGTAACATTTCTGTACATCACAATAGGTAACTGGCATAGCGCCTTACAATCTATGGTGCTTAATACAGTAATTTATACAAATTATACATATATATGACATTGGATGTAATTTGAGAAAATGTACTACACGACCAAAAAGGGCAGAGACCATTGTATAAATGTACATGTAGTATCTTAGTATATAGTTTACCCTTATAACAGTTAGTGTTATACTGGACTTCAATTAATATTGAACTTAGACTTTGAAGTACCTTGCTTCAGAACCATTAGGAGATGGATGTATATATTTTATTTGTGACTAGAAATTTTATGTTTGGTGACGCTTCAACCTGGATGTACGCTTTTTAGTATGCAAAAAATGTTGTGAAGTTATAAAATACGACAGGTATGTAACCATGTAATTGTATATAGGTAGTGTCTTGGCAATCATGTATACAGATCACTTGTTAAACTTTGTATAATTGGTCTGAAGATGGCGTTGAGCACGCCGAAAGCGGTAACATAATAAATGAAAAATACGATCTTGGCTGCAAAATCATTATTAAACAATTATAGATCGCCCCATCGAACAATGAGTTCCTTATATAACTAATTAAAAATTAAAACATGAAAACTATAATTAAAAAAGAAATAAGTAAATAGAATTTCATGGCACCACGGTATAATATGTGGATACTCTGTTGCTACAGACGAACGATAAAAATTAGTGGGTGAATCAAGTAACTAATGAGGAGGTAATATTACAAAAAACAGTCTTATTGCAAACAGTAACAGTTTTTATTTACCGGTTTCGACCTGATGTAGGTCATCTTCGGAATAAACTGTAGCCCTTGTGGCCAGTGCTGGACTGAATAGTTACCTGCTGGCAGCGGAACAGCCAGGACAGCCCAGCCCAGCCGAGTCCAACACTGGCCACATGGGCTACTTGTAATTCCGAAGGTGATTTACATCAGGTCGAAACCGGTAAATAGAAACTGTTAATTTCGGCGATCAAGGCTGCTTTTGGTAATATAAATCATACCAAATAGATCGCTGTTTTTCTCGTTTGACAATGTTGTCTAAATTAATGAATAATTCGGTGGTGCTCAAAAGAAAAAGGTGTTTCTGGCATATCGTGACTAAGAGATCGGATAGGCTGGTGGGACACATTCTGAGACGTCAAAGAATCGTCAACATTAGAAGGTAGTGGATGCGGTAAAAAATCGTAGAGGGAGACAAAGAGACGAATACAGTAAGCAGATTTAAAAGCATGTACGTTGCCGTTTTTGTTCTGAATGAAGAGGCTTTCTGGCATATCCTGACTACGAGAAGGGATAGGTTGGTTGAACCCATTCTGAGACGTCAAGGAATCGTCAGCTTAGCACTAGAGGGTAGAGTGAGGGGAAAATACGTAGAGGGAGACCTAGGGACGAATACAGTAAGTAGATTCAAAAGTATGGGGATTGCCGTTCTCATTCTCAAATGAAGAGGGTGGCACAGAACAGGATAGCGTGGAGAGCTGCATTAAACCAGTCTGCGGACTGAAGTCAGTGAGATGTTCTTCAGTCTGCATTTTGAGAAAGCTGTGAAGGAATGAGAGGAGAAAAATTAAAATGTTATTAAAGTACAGTAGAAGAAATAAATACTAAGCGGTTTGACGATGACATTGTAATTCTTTCGCACAGAGCAAAGAACCTGGAAAAGCGATTTCATGGAATGCTTAATATCCTGAAAGCAGGGTATAATATGAACATAAAACAAGTGTCATGGGATGTAGTCGAATTAAATCAGGAGATTCCCAGGGAGCCAATTTAAGGAATGACACAATCAATGAAGTAGACGAATTTTATTTCTCTAGTAAAACAGCTTTTGATGTCGGGAGACACTGAATAGTTACAATGGAATGATAAGCAGTTATAAAAAGACATATCTGCTAACATGGAATGTTAATAAGTGTCAGGAAGCGTTTTTCTGAACGATTGTCTTGAGTGAAACTTGGACGATAATGTGTTTAGAAAATATAAATTTCAAATGTCCTTAAACCTATGACCAATGTAATGAGGTCATCGGTACCTTATGTTAAGGACAAAACACACAATCTGCACGGCCGCTACGCACGAAGAGCACTAAATATCGTTGACACACACATTAATCCATTTGTTTGAGCGTCATTCTAAATGTGAGTATGGAATCGACAATCGTCTTTTTCACTTTGAAAACATGGCATCCCTGCTAGGACTAGGGTGTAGCATGTCAGCGCGTATCCTTACCTGCCTGCTCATGTGTTTAAAAATGGTTGCTTGCGTTGCGTGCGTGTGCGAACATTAGTTCCATTCACCAACCAATTTGAAAACATTAGAATCGGATATCGTGGTGTCTACGATGTGGGTAGACCTTGCAACGGCCGTGCAGCGACTACGTATAGCTGCTGCAAGGTGTACCAACATCACATACAACAGGACATCCGATTCTGATGTTTTCAAACTGGATAGCGAATGGGACTATATTCACACACCCACGCAACCCACCATAGACAACGGAATATCAGCGAGGAAGTTCCAAGTAATGGCAACACCTGCTGTGAAAGCCTTCATTGTTTACTGTGTCGTTAAAACCTCTGAAGATGTTACCATTATTGGAAAACATAAGGTTAGGCGGATGGTGATCGCTCGGATGTATCCTATCCATGTACTGTACGAAAACTTATATAGATAGGCATCATTCTCTCGTTTCGATAGTCTGGTTGCAAAGTTTAGTCAGATCGGTGTCGAAAACATGCAACATGCACCGTACGAAATCTTATTCAAGTACCCTTCCTATTGGTTTCAAGGTCAAGTTTACAAACATTCATCAGTATCAGAATAAAACTGTAGATTTGTGTCGCATTCTGTTGAAAATTCTCTCATCCAAGCACCGTACGAATTATTATGCAAACAGTGCCGTTCCATTTTTTGAATGTCAAGAGTATAAAATATTATCGCAATGTATTTATATTCAAAACGGTCGTTTCTAAGTTTTTGCGATATTAATACAAAACAATCCATTCATACTTATATATTCATATTTGGCTTTTAATATTTCACTGATGCTCTGTTCACACTCTTGTAACAGGAATGCGCATTGAGATTTGTTTGCGCGTAAATCACCTGTTTCAGTAGAGTAATTAACACTTTAACTGTGAACTACTATCACTCTCTCGTCCAACAGATTTGGGGGGGGGGGGGGGGAAGACAAATATTTTTGACTGTGGCAGCCACATCATTTAAAGAAGTCTTTCACTTGAGACTCAACAAAATATGTTAAATGGGATATGGCTTGAGAAGAAATATATGCTAGCGAACTTACAGTTATTAGTTTCTCTTTAAAATATAATTTTAAGCTGAAACAATTTTTTTTTAAACACAATCGATCAAATTTCTATGGTCATCAGTCCCTCAATTGACAAACGTTTTATACTAACTTACACTAAGGATAAAACACACACACACACACACACACACACACACACACACACACACACAAACACGCGCGCGCGCGCGCGCGCGCACCCCAATGCCTGAAGAAGGACTCGAACCTCCGGTAGGAACGTCCACCCAGTCCGTAGTACGACGCCTTAGACCACGTGGGCACAACCACGCGGCTATGGGCTTCCGCCGTCAGGGCCATTTTGAATAGAAGGATATTTGTGTTGGCTCGCGTCTCTTTGAATAACTGAAGTAAACAAACTACCGGAGTTTCAACACTTCGATGTGCTTTCTTCAGGGCCGACTAGGCGGGAAGATAGTAAAAGGCCGCACGTTTAAATCTCAGTTACGTGAATTATCTTCATAAATAATGACAATGTAATCAATACATAGAGGAATAGTGTATAAAAATGTGTTACAATTTGTGACTGTGATTTCCATAATATTCCAGTAGATTACAGTCTTACGTGTGATACTGAAGGCGTATTTTTGTGTAAGCGCTTGTTATACGGTTTAAAGTATTTACTGCTGCTTGTGTCGTTAGTTAAAGGAAGAGGTATCGTAGTTTGTATATACATTTAGCGCAACCCAGGCAGTTAAGAGCAAATCATACTGCCCCCGCCTGAAGAACAACAGATTTACGACGTTAAGTGGTTCTTCTGCACAGGGAGGACATCTTTAGAAGACACTAGGTGGGAGGAAATATCAGAAGCCCTTTGTAGTCCCTCAATGTGACATGTACAAATAGACTATTCACACATCAAGCATTCCCAGAATAAATTAATTCCGTGCTGTCTGTAGTAACACAGTGTACGCAATATGCAGAGCGCAATTTCCACTAGACACCGACTGATATAATATTCAGTTACAGCGGTCTACCACCGCATTTACGTAGTACTTTATTGTAGTAAAGCAATATATTATATCACAAGCTTTATGACGTACATATATCGAAACGTACGTTTTAAATCGTTCCACAGTTTTAATATCGGCGCTGCAGGAATACGCTTTCTGAATTGACACACCCGCCGGTCTTTCAGCATTCGAATTGAAGTTATTTTTAGGTAATCATCAGGCGCAAGTGCATCTCACCGTAATTGCTTTGTGATTTAAACGGAACTACCATACTGATTGAAAGATAATGCAATACGTCAGCTCCACCCCTGCCCTCAGGTATCGTGTCACTTCGCGATTGGACTGGATTTATATTTCAGCTGTATCAGCAAAGATAATTAGCCATGCTATAGGCGAGACTACGCCAATTAAGAATCCTAATGATGACACTGTTTGTGTGTGTATTCTGCGCGAATATCTCCTAAGCGACGAATAAATGACCTTTTAGAATATTGTATACAGGCTGATCACGAAGATACTCAAATATTTTAATATTCTACAAGTAGAGCTAAATAAAGAAAATCATATAACTATAGGTTTGCTGGTGTTTAGTTATGGAGTTACGGCTAATAAAAGATTTTCTACGAAATTTAGAAACATCGCTGATTTGAAGTCAGCGCAAAAGTGAAGGAGATATCAGTAAAGCACGATTTCCATTTATTTTGTCGTTGTTGATCTGCTGAATCTAATAAAAAATGCCGAATACATGTATCTCTCGTAGTGCTCCAGAAATTCTGGAGAAGCACAAAAAAAAAAAAAAAAAAAAAAAAAAAAAAAAAAAAAAAAAAAAAAAAAAATAAATAAATAAATAAAAATAAAAAAATAGGAAAATTTGAAATTTAATAACTACTTGGCCCTTTTTTTTCTTTAATTCAAGACCACTAGTTCGTTTCAAGGTTAGGAAACGACTAAAAACGTTCGCTAACGCTTACCAACCTTAATGGAAAGTTAACAAATTTATTTGTATAATGTACTTGTATAATTTCTGGAATTTCTACTACAGATATATGTCTGGCACATGGTTTATATTCAACAAATTAATAACGACAAACAAATTTGGAAATCATGGTTTACTATGACCTTGTAGAGTTTTGCGATGGTTCCTTATTAAACGACGTTGCCTAAATTCCAAACAAAATCTTTTATTAGCAGTAACTCCGTTATTAAACATTTGCGAACCCTTATATAACCTTTTTCTTTAGTTTTACTTACAGATATTTGCATATTTTCGTGAATCAGCTTGTGTATTCTTAAAAACTTCTGATATCCGTATTAGGAATTAAAATTCCTTTTATTGCAGTTTCCCAGCAGTTTAGTTGCATCCTCAGATGTTTCTCTAATGTTTACAATTTAATCTATTCACTTATGATTTTGTTCACGTCTGCTATAGCTCTCCCATAAAGGAAACGGCAAATAGATGATCATGGATAAATATTTCCCAACTTCTCCATACTAAAATGTATACTCTGTCCATCATAGTGTTATATCACAGTCGTTGCCATAATTCGGAGCAGACTGCTTGCCTGAATACTCCAAATATCCCCTCAAGCTCTGGAAACTAAATACTATTGAAAATGTGAACAAATAGTAAACAATTCTGTGGGCTTAGGAGAACAGAATTATCTAAGGTACCCGGTTCCTGGGAAAGAGGCATTGAACTGTAGTAAGGGAGCAGTAACAGAGCTGTTTTGCAAGACGAAGATTACATTTTGAAGTCGTCCATAGGAACGGATGCCAAGTGTCGAACAAAAACAGAGATGAAGACTACACATACTTCAAGATTGCAACCAGCAACCAGCACCATCAATATATATATATATATATATATATATATATATATATATATATATGAAGAAATCTATAATGTGTAACGGGTAAGTACCATGTAGTTATGTACCCGAATCTGTGCTGAAATCTCATGACTGTTGCGCCATTTGGCGTAAAATTAGAATTAGTTAGCACCTTCCCCCTATGAGACTGATAACCTAGCCGTTTGGTCCCCTTTAAAAACCCAACAACAACAAGTTGCCCCCTGTATATCATATTCTGTTTAAGCCGCTAACAACCTTGATGGCAGTTTATCAGCCAGACCAGCATGCCATAGTCACCTCCCCAGTATCCTTTCTTCGAGAAGTTCTAGTGCTGAAATATGTGCTGCACAATTTAAGTCTGGAGAGATATTGACTTAATTAATGGCTGGTTCGTGAGAAGAATCGAGATAGCTTAGTCACTAGGGAATTTGCCTGCTGACATAAATAAAATATACCGACTTTGAATCCCGTCTCAGAACCCAATATAACTCTTAGAAAAAATTTCAAATCAACGCAGAATTGAAATAGCGTCCCGGTCAATAACAGAAAGTTATGGAAAGATTTCATTTATTTATTTCAAGGCTCAATTTCAGCAGCTCTTCATATTCGAAATGAAATGAAATGTTTGTAAAGCTTATGGGACTTAACTACAAGGTCATTAGTCCATAAACTTACAAACTACTTATGATCTACTTACGAACTAGGACGGCACAAATATCCATGCCCGAGCGGGGATTCGAACCCCCGACCATAGTGACCGTGCAGACCGTGACTGAAGCGCCTCAGTCTCCTCGGCCACCGCGGCCGGCCTTCATATTCCATTAAACATAGAAAACACAGAGGAAAATACTGTGTCACTATGGTACATGAAAAAATAGGCCTATATTAACAAAAAGAAGAAGCTCACTAGTACCTGTTTGGAATGACACCTCTTACCTCAAGAGATTCTGTCGAGTTACATTAGCACTGATAAGGCCGAGTACTCACCTGAAAACAAAAGAAAAGAAGTGTTCAATTGATGTGATTTTAAACAACATGTAACATAATAGAGGTTGCAACTCAAATACCAAAGTTAAATTAATTCAAATTTATCGTGCCGCGATGGAGTAGCCGAGCGGTCTAAAGCGTTTCGCTGCGGAGCGCGCAGTTGCTCGCCGTGGAGGTTCGAGTCCACCCTGGGGCATGGGTGTGTGTGTTCGTCCTTAAATTAGTTTACCTAGGTTTAAGTAGTTAGTAAGTTACGGACTGATGACCACGCAGTTTGGTCCGACAGATTTACAAACATTTGAACATTTTGAACAAGTTTATCAACGATACTGTTGAGCTGAACTAGCTTACAACTTTACAACAAATGACAGACATTTCAACGTCAGCCAGGTTTTAGTTATCAACTCTGAATTTTTCGAACAAAGCATTTCTAGGAAGTGAAAGTGGTATAAAAATTACCCTGACCCCTCACTCTAAAAAACGGATTGCGGAGTATACAAGGTGCGTCTGAAAAGTTCGGTGGCGCCGCATGCACATCCAGGGACATGTCAACAAGCGCCCCCTGTCATGCAAAGCACTACAGCTAACAGGGCCATTGTGAGGACACGAGTCATTGCAACATGGAGCGCAGTTTTGTTTCAAATTAGGCAGAATGGCGACGGAGACCCATGGAGTATTAGTGCAAGTGTATTGTGTAGAAGCAGAGAGCGTGTATTTGATTTAATTCCGTAGATTTTCCCGGCGTAATAATGGTTGTCGTTCTTCACGGATTTGCGACCGGATTATGTCGATCTGCTGATACGATATTTCGGCGGTCCACGTGGCCGCCATCTTCAGGTATGACTGGTGCACAATAACGCAGGAACTGAGGACACATCAGTTACGGCGGCTCCTTTATACCGCGGGAAAAGGCCAGTACGCATGCGCAAGAAGTGGAAGAACGCCCTCTGGGAAGTGAAGAGTATTACAGCGCTACCAGCGGTAGAAGTTAGCCAAAGCGAGTAATCGAAAATTAAGAAGGAGCTGGTCGAAAAGTAGACCTTTGTTGTTTAATATCAGATAAAATGGAATTCCACGTTTTACTCAATGGAAATCCTTTTTTCACTATTAATAAGATTATCTGATAATCTTATTTCGACCGATTCCTTAAGGACACAATCCCAATAACGTGACGCTGGAGCAATAATTTGCGTGTCTGTAAATGACATGTTATGCCCTTCGTTAAGACAATGTTCAGCAACGGCAGACTTTTCTAGTTGGAGCAGACGTGTGTGCCTTTGAGGTTCTACACAACGGTCGTGTATTCTCTGGGAGTAGAGTAGAGAGCGTGTATTTGATTTAATTCCGTAGATTTTCCCGGCGTAATAATGGTTGTTTTTATTCACGGGTTTGCGGCCGGATTTTATATACTCCAGGCTTTCTCAAATCCAAGTCATCTTTTACAGATCCTAGAAGAGCTCTGGTTGTAGACAAAGGCAATAAGATATATAAAATCCCCTGCCACTGTGGAAAGGAGAGACAATTCGTACTATTCACGACCGTTGTGTAGAACAACAACGTGTATTTGATTGCTTTAAACGCTTTAGAGACGGAGAGGAAATTGCCTAGGATGAGCCACTGTCGGGTCTACCGTCCACAATCACAGTTCCAGGTAACATCGAACGAGTGCGACGAATGCTTGCCCATGATTGGTGGCTGTCTTTGAGAGTGATGGCGCCGAATGGCTTACACTTCGCACCGGTTGCGAAGATCACGCTTGACCTCAGTGCATCGAGTGATTCCACAAGAAGCGTTTGCTGACAGTTTCCAACGGCTGTACAACCGATGACAGAAATGTATTGTAGCCCTTGGCGATTAATTTAAAGGTCAGTAAAGATATTCACCTTGCAGCTCTTGTTTCCTACATTTCCTAAGACCATTCACCGAACTTTTCAGACGCACTTTATACTTCTAGAAGTACATATATAGGCCACTTGTTAACAACATGCAAATTCGCTCATGGAGAAGATGCGATTCAAAAATTTTCAGCCGCTCTGCAAATCTTTGCATGTTTGTGCTCATGATAACACATTTAACTCACGTTATGCAGCCCTGGAACAATGGCTAGTCCAGACCTCGGGTGTACGTCCTTCTCTAGCTGCTCCACCAATTTAATTGTGTAGAGGAAAGTTGCCAACCTAAACATGTGAACTACTTAAGCCGCATTTCCTCGCTAAAGTCACAACCGTTTTGCCAAACTAGATGATGTAGGGAACCCATGTATTGCCATTTCCGTTTTGATTCAAACTGCACTCTGTTGAACTCACTGACAGTGGGGATGCAGGTTAGTCTGTATTACATATATGATTCTACCTGGTAGTTTCCTGTTGTCAAAAGTCGAGAAAAAAAGCTTAATTATAAAACTTATACTGTCAAAACGGCAATGCAATAGTTCTATGAGTAATTTATATTTGGATTAGTAGATGGGTTATTTGTGTTTTCAAGAGTTAAGACGAAGTGGACATCTAAACCTAACATATTAAATAAGAAAAAAATGAAAAAAATCAGAACCATCCTGCAAGCGCGTTTGTTAAACAATATGAATGAAATGACTGACCTTGATTGTAGCATTAATATAGAATCATAATTGTGATTTATATATACATTAATACAAAAGCATTAAGTCCCGACCCCTCCTCCTACGGTATACAGATATTTGAGTCGTGAAGGAAACTAAATGTTCCTGGCCATCGATATCCATATCAAAAACATATTCACGTCTGGGTAACGTCATATTCTATAGGCAAACGCAAACATTGTACTATGAAGGCAATGACCGCTTGTTCAGATTGTGATAAATCTGTTAGCAGTAATGGTACCTACATCTGAAATACAATAAAGAATGTACTTATATATTGTATGGAAATATTGTTCTGCCTCTATTAAACACAGTACTTCTTTTTTTTAAGGTTGAAAACAAAACAAACTGTTTTTGTTCTACTAAATTTTGTTTATTTACTAACTAGTTTTCGGCTTATTAGGCCATCGTCAGGCAAACTGTTGACATGCTTCGACAAAGACGCTATTGCTTGGTTCTCAAAGATGGTAAAACAAAGATACAATACACAGATTACTTGGTCTTTGGATATGACATTTGTTGGAATTACAAACAGTATCTGTTGCCATGCAGAATTATGTTCACATAATCAGTGGCCTCCTTAACATTTTTACATTTTAATTTGCGAGTGAACAGGGTGAAACACATTACATTTCCAATATTATTGAATGAAAAACTATATTAACATTATTGACACTGTAGCATATGTTGGGATCATCACTTAAGGTGTACAATAAATTCGTTTTCTACACTGATTTTACTTTTTACTTACATGATAGCATTGGCAAGATTCACATATTTAAATTACCGTACATTACATATTACTGGGCAGTTTATTATATATTGTTGAATTTTAAAGTCTAAAAGTAAACATGGTAGGAAAGGGGACTCTACTTGTGACATTATTTCTTATTTTTAGAACCCAATCATGTGTTGAAGAAGAGTATTCATCGTAAGTAGGTTTCCTACGGGGTCATCAGTCCCTAAAGTTACAAACTACTTACGAACTAGCTAATACTAAGAACGGCGCAAACATCCATCCCCGAGGGAGAATTCGAAGCCCCGACCGTTGTGGCCGTGCAGAACGTGACTGGCGCGCCGCAGACCGCTTGGCCAACGCGGCCGGCTAGGTTTCCTTTAGTATTTGTTAAGCGTACATAAAACGGAATGTGCTTCTTTATAAGTAATCCTTTTTGAGGTAATAGTTACTCCCATTAACGACATTATTAACACTTTCGATTGAAGTGCAGCTATAAATATTAACCCCCCACTATGTCCTGCGCAAAAGGTGAACTCAGTTTTTTCACGCGTACTTTGCCTAAACTGTGAATTAATATTTTTTCCCCTAATGTTTCGTTGCAGCACTACTGCTGGTAACTGCTATAGTCGGTAATAAAATATTCTCGATTTTACTCTTTGATTGTCGATTTGTAAGTTAAAGTACCATCATTTGGAAAAATATCTATGATCTGAATAGGCTTTGTAAAATGGCGGTGGGTGACTACATATCTAAGAAAAATGTAAACTTGTTTACTGTTTTGTAGATTTCGCAAATTCACGCTTACTGTGTCACTGATTATGTGGTGTTTACTTGTTCCGCCATTCTGTATCGTGTCTTTTTAACGGAAGTTAAGAATTTTTTGTGTCTGATGTTGTAATTTCTGGTTGTCTGCCCAATATAGTGTCTTGATATGTGAGATGGTAGATCTCAGATGTGTTTGTTGTCCTAGTTTGTTTTGTAGAGAGGTGTCCTTTCTGTAGGCAATTTTCAGGCTATGAGTAGCTCTGAGTCATAATTTCTGTATCCCCTCTCCAGCATAGCTGAGAATATGGACGACATATTTGGTTTAACCGATCACCATCACATTTCGTCATTATTGTACTTAGTCAACGAGAAGATATTTATGAATCGGAATCCACCGCCATAAGTGGTACCTTGGATTCCAGATTACCACTTCAGCACCACTCGAAGGATTTGGCTATTTTTGTTGTTGTGTTTGCATTTTCCAGGACCAAGTTTGTATGAAGGAACAGTTTTGAAATACTCCGGAAAAGTCGGACATTTATATGGTATTTTCGTAGGATAATCGCAATAAAAGCAATGTGACTCTCAGTTTGATAGTTCCACAGACGTCTTTTTTTATAAAAAGTAAAATTTAGTTTGTCAGTTCTGCCTTTCCATGTTTTCATAACAGAAACAAAATTCACGTTAAATACTGATATGTTGAGAACAAGAATACATCTGGAAACGATACTTCAGTGTGTTGTTGATTGTGATCATATCTTTGATGTTGAAACGATTAATTTGGTGTTATTTCGCGGTAATTTGGTGTGTTTCAAACATTGAATTGATTTCAGTTTGTATCTTATTTATTTTGAAAAAAAGAATTAAACGAGAAAACACAACAATAAATTATGCATTTAATACTGATATTCATCGAATAAGAAAAGAATGAAAGCAACATTTCAGTGTGGTAGCCGTGTTATCGGTGGTCGTCATATCTAGGAGCGTTGCAAAGATAGAATTGATGTCAGGTCGTGGTATTTTTTGTGTTGCAAAATTGAGTACAGATCGTCATATCTCCTGAAATACAAGTCATACAATCAAATAATGTTGTAGGTATATACACTAGCATCAATGGACACTGTTTTCAAAATGTATTGCGCATACAATTAATACTAAATAAGTAATACACTAAACGTCATTTATAAAGTGGCATTTTTTCACTCCTATCAGTGTTCGCGAGGTTACACGTGAAATAACTGACGTACAGTGATACAATTTCGCCTCTAGCCTTAGCGAAAAATGACAGAAATGTGTCAAATTTGATGGTCATCAGTCTAAACAAATATGTCGTTCCGACCGTCAGCTATGATTGTGCATACAACCGATTTAGAAAATCTTATTTACTTCTATTCCCAATCGATGTTCCCCATTGCAACAATAATGAATTACATAGCGAGCAAGGAGGTGATAGAGAATGATGCATGAAATGGATTTAAGAAATTATATAGGTGAAGAGAAGAGAGAGGAGATGAATATAGTGTAGGATTAGCGGGAGGGGGAGAAGGACAGAGAGGTGGAGGAGGAGGTGATGAACAGAATGAGGGGAAAGAAGTTGATGGAGAAGCAGAGGAGGATAGAAGAAAGATAGAGAGAGTGAAAAGAGAGAGTGATTAGGGTGTATATCCCACACATATAATCAAAAGAGAAACGTCACCGGGTTCATTACTAATGTATGTAAATCCACCCACATGAGCCCATGCCTGGGCAAGGCGTGTTGAACTTCAGGCGACGGCGTATGTATTTGGTCGGCTTCGAAAAGAGGGGACCAAATATCAAGGGTCATCGGTCCCACCACGTTTGTGGAACACGTGCTGCCTCACACTCTTCCCTCAGTCTGCCCGTGTGAAACGAATTAAGTAAGTTTGTACGTACGACACTTTTCGAGCGCTACGTCACTCTCTAATTCAGCAGAATCGCGGTGTAGGTGATGATTAGCCTTCGATTTTTGTGGTAGAACAGTAATTTTTCAAGCATTATGACACAGTCTAGCGATCTGTGTTCGCTAGTGTTTAAAAATGAATGCGAATGGCAGAAAATATTATGAGTCCCATAACCGTCAGGTTCTAAAGTTTCACTATGGAACAATTTTACAGGATCATGGCAAAAGAATGATAAAAAATAAAATAAAATGAATTGGATTCATTGTTCTGTACATCGAGAAGCAATTTGTGCTAAACTGGCGTAATGTTGTGGTAAGAGTAGTACATTTTCTGCAGTCGCACACTATATTCTACTGAGTCTCCTACAGCTTCCGATACAACTGAACGAATGATATGGAGACGATTACAGCACGTACGTTTGTTAAGGGGCATACCTGGAATGATTTTTCGTTTTAAATTCTGTATTTGTAGAATTTATGAAAGAAAAAGGACAGCTGAAACGTAAATTACATATTGAATGGATTGCAGATCTGTAATTTTATGTAAACTTGACTACACGCAGCGAAATATGATGAAAGTGAGGGAGAGAATATTGTAATTTGTTAGGGATGCATTTTAAAATTGTATCGTGTGACTTACTATATTAAGAAATATCTGTCCAAGGAACTAAGTGGAACAACATTGAATTTTACGAAGAGTGTTTCCTAATAGTTCTGAGAGCAGTGCCTTCAGGCACTTATGATGTCCCCAGAATGAAATTTTCACTCTGCAGCGGAGTGTGCGCTGATATGAAACTTCTTGGCAGATTAAAATTGTGTGCCGGAACCGGGACTCGAACCTGGGACCTTTGCCTTTCGCGGGCAAGCGCTATACCGACTGAGCTACCCCGACACGACTCACGATGCCGCCTCACAACTTTACTTCCGCCAGTACCTCGCCTCCTACTTTCCAAACTTCACAGAAGCTCTCATGCAAACACGCAAGACTAGCACTCCTGGAAGAAAGGATATGGTGGAGACATGGCTTAGCCACAGCCTAAGGGATGTTTCCAGAATGAAATTTTCACTCTGCAGCGGAGTGTGCACTGATATGAAACTTCCTGGCAGATTAAAATTGTGTGCCGGAACCGGGACTCGAACCTGGGACCTTTGCCTTTGTGAGGCGGCATCGTGAGTCGTGTCGGGATAGCTCAGTCGGTAGAGCGCTTGCTCGCGAAAGGCAAAGGTCCCAGGCTCGAGTCCCGGTTCCGGCACACAATTTTAATCTGCCAGGAAGTTTCATTTATGATGTCATTTCGGTAGAAACAGAAACGTCTGGAAATAGAGATAACAATTTACCATCCTCAAACTAATCCAAGTGACTCAACGATATGTTTTTCAAATGGATCGTTAACTAGCTATGGCTGACTGCCTTCGCAATGTAAGAGTATTGCTTCCATAACAATCGAGCCTGTACAAAGTCTTTCTCTCACATATGGACTCGCGACACAAACAGTAGTGAAATTTTATCTGCAAATAATTTAGTCGTCAATGGTCGGGACTGTGCTTATAGACGGGCTTTCAAGATTATTATTTTGCTGCGGTATGCTTCTGATGGTCCTCGGCTTGTGCGCATGAAATGATAATAGGGCCGGAATTAAAGGGAAAAAGAATGTATGGTGGCATATTTATATTGTAGTTGAAAATCGAGTACTTTTGATGCAGCAGAGGCGAATTTTTAGCAGGCTTTTATATTAATTGTATGTGAGGACGAGAGCGTTTCTGTTCTGTGTGTGCGTGTGTGTGTGTGTGTGTGTGTGAGAGAGAGAGAGAGAGAGGGAGAGAGAGAGAGAAAGAGAGAGAGAGAGAGAGAGAGAGAGAGAGAGAGAGAGAGAGACAAACAGACAGACAGCGAGACAAAGTGAACCTGCAAGAGAGACTGGAAGAGAAAATTGTGGACGAGGTTCCGCGATGTTCTAGAGCGGCAATCTAAATTATATAGTCAGGCAAACTACACTATGGTGTAGTTTGAAACACAGTCTGCATCTCTCCGAAATGAGGGGATTAGCACCCTCCGACAAGTACCATGCCCTCGTACGTCATCGACGGCTTCACCAGCTTCTAGTACCACTTCAGTCGCCGCGTGGAAGAGAGAGAGGAGGCCACTTGGTAATTTCTCGACCTACAGCACTTTGATGAGTTCGCTTACTTCTCTAATGCCACTTTACGTGCTCAGATTACCCCACCTCAATTGAGTGCTTAGTGATGGCAGCTAATTATCGTTTTACGTTGCGATTACTGCTCAGTCACTTTAATTTACGAGTAGAGCGTTGCACGATGACCGAATAGACGTATATTAGCAATCAGTGCTGTCACAATGTGGGGCATTAATGAATGCACAGTTCTGAATTTCGTATTCAACGTCTAGTAGAGTGTTTTACCCTTACCTTTTAAAGGCGTTCATCAGCCCGTACAGACTAGTAACAATCTGGATTTCCGCTTGCTAGTTACTTAATGAAAAACGTATCATTATCAAAGATGATTGAGAAAAAAGCATAAAAAATGACATCACTCTATTTTGATTATTCTAATTTTATTTTGCGTTCTGCGGGAGTCTTAGTCATGTAGAATTTTATGAAGGGTTTGACCGCTATTTGACTCAGTTAATTTACTTAGTTTTATTTTCATAATCTAGATAAGGCCTAAGGCCATTTTCAAATGATATTTCAAATTCATCAGACTTGGTTATCACAAATCATTGTCGAAAATATTGATATCATATGCTAAATTTGATTTGAAAATTATGCGAAAATACATTCAGAACATAAACATATACTTTGTCCGTTCATGTTTCAGCCTCAGTACTGTGACCTTAATACTGTGTCTGAACCAAAAAGGAACCCAAGATGTACTTACATTCGGAATGTATTTTTGCGTGGATTTCCAAATAGATTTTTGCATTTATTTATTTTTTTATATATCCTGATCAAAAAAGGGCCATCAGGCCCTTTCTTTTCTTACATTGGACCAGAGTTTTACAAATACTGTACTTTTAACTTCTGTGTTGCCTGTAATACAGCATTGGTTTTAATGGATAAACGATTAAGAATGTGTTAGTAACGCAATTTAAACGGATTGAAAACATGTAAGGAGAATGTAAATAAACAGTATTGTCTAAACTCTAGTAAGATTAATACTAGTAGTACTAATAATACAGCTTGTGCTACTGCCGATGTAATAATGGATATAATAACTTTGATATTGTAAAATATAAAATCTGCTTTTGAGTATGAAGATATTGAATATGACTTAGCAGATTCTGATTGAAGGAAGCCAGGAAAGTTGTACATCACGAGAGCAATAGGAATCGGAGAATATCCGGGTCGACGTATGGAGGTAATGTTCTAGCAAGACCTTAGGCGAACAGAGAATGTCGCGCAGGAGTGATTGTGCAATCCAATGCGCCTTTCTGTGGAGTCCGGGTCTGCTCCCCGTTGGAGGTTCAAGTCCTCCCCCTGGCGAAGGTGTTGCCAGTAGCTGGAATCAGACTCTGGAACAACATCCCTCACTGTATCAGAAAATTGAATAACATTGTCAACTTCAAGAGGCAGTTTAATGAAACATGTACTAAAGTAATGAAATAATCATTAGGACTTAAACCTCCAACGGGGAGCAGGCCCGGACTCCACAGCAAGGCGCATTGGAGCGCACAACTACTCATGCGCGACATTCTATGTTCCCCTCAGGTCTTGCTAGAACGTTACCTCCATACGTCGACCCGGATATTCTCCGATTCCTATTGCTCTCGTGATATACAACTTTCCTGACTTCCTACAATCGGAATCTGCCAAGTCACATTCAATATCTGCATACTCAAAAGCACATTTTATATTTTCCAATATCAAAGTTATTATACCCATTATTACATCGGCAGTAGCAAAAGCTGTATTAGTAGTACTACTAGTATTACTCTTACTAGAGTTAAGACAATACTGTTTATTTACATCCTCAAAAAAAAAAAATGTTCAAATGTTTGTAATTCTATCGGACCAAACTGCGTGGTCATCAGTCCGTAGCTTACAAACTACTTAAACCTAGATAAACTAACCTAAGGACAACACACACACCCATGCCCCAGGGAGGACTCGAACCTCCACGGTGAGCAACCGCGCGCTCCGCAGCGAGATGCTGTAGACCGTTCGATTTACATCCTCCTTAAGTCTTCCCCGATAGAGGTTAAAGTCCTCCTCCGTACGCGGGGCCGCGCGCGCTCGCGTGTTTGTGTGTGTGTATTTGTGTGTGTGTGGTACTTATGTTCAGTTTGTTTAAGTAGTCTGTAAATTGAGACACTGATGACAATTGCAGTTTGGCCACATAGTTATATAAACACTTCGAACAAAGAATGATTTTTGTTTTTACTTTAGTACATGTTTCATTAACTGCCTCTTGAAGCTTGTAGTGTTATTCAGTTTTTTGGTACAGTGAGGGATGTTGTTCCAGAGTCTGGTTCCTGCTACTTACAACACCTTCGAGAATGTGGCTGAGTGATGAAGAGGGACAGGAAGGATTTTGCTGCGATAGAAACGTGTATTTCGGCTAAGTTATTCAGACAAGACGGGTAAGGTCGAGGTAAGATATGAGGGAACAGTGACGTTGACTATAGAGTGTTTCAAAACCTACGCACCTGGCAGCACGGAGACAGGGTAGCTGCCTGTAAGAGGGTGAAATAGGATCAAAGGGACGATCGTTTCAGATATATCCAACACCACCTAGCAAGAAGGCCTCACAACAGTCCTTGTTACGTCACACTGTCCAGGTCGCGGCCGCCAGCTGAATGGCTGGCCGCTACGAGGCATTGGGTGTGCCCGAGGGGCCAGCCATTCAGCTGGCGAACGCGACCTGGACAGTGTGACGTAACAAGGACTGCTGTGAGGCCTCGTCTCTAGGTGGTGTTGGATATATCCCAAGCAGGCGTTCATGACTGCTTTCAGACGTCATGAGCTTTTCCAAGAAAGACTTTCCAAGACAACATTGCTGTAATCAATTTCTGTAGGGCAAGAAGATATATACTGATGCCTTATTACCCACTCTTACACCCTCGGCGAAAGGTCTGGGACAGATAATAGACGAAAACTAAATAGGGCTGTGCTCACAACTGCGGAGCACGACAGCCTGATTTTATTCGTCATTTGTGAATGAGAGCACGAAGTGACTTGCAATAAACTTTAAACGTAATTCCAAATCTTTACAAAACATTTTATCCCTGACAACCTCAAAAAAATTATGAAAGGAGTAAAATTCATCGCTTACTACTTCACCCATGTTCTTGATGAATGTTAGAACTTATTACATTTTCACTGTAAATTATATTCGCTATAAATTCCACAAACAGTGCATACACATACCGCTGAATGTTCCTTTGATATTATATCACAGTTCGACATATAGTTTATGAGAAATGAACTCATATTTTAGTTCATGAAAAACGGCATATAGAGTATGAGGTATCGAGTTATTACGTCCTTACTACTATTACAATTTACGACATATATTGCAGACATTATGCACGTATACCACGGAATATACCTTCAAATTTAAATCATAGTACGACACATATGTCAGGAATTATAACGTAATAAACAATGAAATTTCCGAATAACTGCTACATCATGCGCAATTTTTCCACACCTCCTCCTAAAATAGTGAACAGATTTCAATTTAACTTGATATACATATTGCTTACAATCGCTGTGGGGTTAAAAAGTACCTAAGACACACAGTTCATGACATACGACGTCGTAAACAATGAGTCACAAAAAATTTCCGATCACGCGACGCATGATCTACGGGACTTGATTCACCCACTATTTATTCATCGCAAATAGTTTCCTAATATTACACTCAACAAATGTACAAAATTATAATATTGTAGGACTCTTAGTCAAGAATATACGATGTCATAAGTATTGAACTGCATAGAAACGAAATTTAAATGGACTGATAGCATGATAAAAGGCGATGAACAGAAACGGAAGGAGACGAACTAAGATAAGATAGGCATGAATACATGTATTTCATGAGATATGACGATACAATTAGGTTCATTCAAAATCACAACATCACACATGAGGTTTCGATTTATTACGTCTTTACTACTAACTGTGTTCACGACATGTTTTGCAGACACTATGCGGATTTACCTCTGAATATACAATCGAAATTATATCATTTGTATTTTATTACTATTTTTCTTTCTTTGGTTACCACACTTAAAATTTCGTACATTATGCAAATACCTTTGTTTTACTGTTTCATATTTTCTAAGCTGCTTTTATGAATATATGAAGATGAACATTTTATTTTCGTTCCTAATGCAAGAGTTGAAAAATGCAGTACCAGGTTTAGCAGCTAGTACGATACTGTCGCGTTGAAATTTAGGCAGGCTTGACTTCGAAGGCAGGGTTGGCGAGTGAACACAGCACTTATGCTGAAAGCTGGTTTATTGTGAACTGAACATACACGCAGCACTGACTGCCTCTCGGGCAGAGTGCTCTGCTATTTATACACAGACAGAGTTTACCAGAACTTAGAAGAATATTTAACATAAGAAACAAGTAGAATTTACAAATGAACATAAGAAAGATGTGGAACATTCTGGAATTGTTAATTACGAAAAAACAATTATTTTACGATGGGCGGAATTGAACCGGTGACCGTGTTCTTTGGCTCAGCTTTTTTGTTTGTTTCAGAGGGCGTGTAGCCCTCTGACCGAGCGCACTGAGCCACGGCGTCCGGCTCAATCGGTGACGCTATCACCTGCGCCACGCCGGCCGTCGGGTTACGTGGAGTCTCGCGGCATTGCTCCCTCTCCTGGAAAAACAGCGACCCGCTGTTATGTTCCCTGTGAAGCCAGCTGCAATGCCCTGGATCTTGACCTTGTCATGGGACGTCTGTATGGCAGTTCAAGAGACTCCTTTCCTTCTCCACGATTATCGACGACAGACGTTCCTGTCGTGGCTTCATCAGTAACTTTACCGTCCTTAGAGTCCTTGAACAAGAAGCCATTGTCGCCTACCTGCTCTTCAGGATCGTAGTAAAGCTTCATGCACAGGACGTGAACAATGTCTCTTCTTTTTTTTTTTTTTTTTCGTTTCGACGACGGCTCATAATCCTCAACTTCTCATGTGACGTCTGACAGCCGGCGTATGGCACGATACGGACCATAGTACCGCTGCAATAACTTTTCTGACAATCCAACCTTCCGTACAGGGGTGAAAATCCATACCAGATCTCCTGGGCTGTATACAACAGGTCGGTGCTTGTCCTTATACCGCTGACGGCCCTTCTCCTGGGCGTCCAGTGTCCGTATGAGAGCCAGCTGTTTTGCTTCTTCGACCCTGGTTATGAGCTGTTTAACATAGTCATCCTGAGTGTCGTCCGGTTGGAACGGGCACAGCGTATCCATTGTCGTCTCAGCTTCGCGGCCATGGAGCAAGAAAAACGGCGTGAAGCCTATGGTGTCTTGTCTTGCGGTATTGTAAGCAAATGTCACGACTGGCAGAATTGTATCACAATCCTTCTGCTCAATATCGACGTACATCGACAGCATATCGGCTAACATCTTGTTAAAACGTTCCGTAAAACCATTTGTCTGAGGATGGTATGCAGTTGTCATTCTGTGGACAATGTTGCACCGTGACATTACTTCTGATACTAGTTTTGACTGGAATACTTTTCCACGATCAGATATCAAGACACGTGGTGTCTCGCGCCAATATAATGTTAACTATTTTATCATGGGATATAAAGGTAAAGCAGTCAACAATCCGAAGATTGGTTTGAACACCACAGTGCTTTACTAAGCACGGTCCTGTTTGGAGTTGGTATGCCGTTGTCTTCCTCCGACCTTGTAACTGACTTACCCAGCCAGTTATAGGGGGACCTACTGTTTAACGTGGGTTCCGAACCACGGTGCTACTCGGTATTTTTCACATCAGAGGCGAAAGAAGTGAAAAGTGACAGATAAAAATCCTAGGACCTGGCGGGGATTGAACCCGCAACCTTCGGATTTGTAGTTTGGCACTCTATCACTGTGCTACGGAGCGGCACCGTGGGGTCTAAGATTATTGTATTTACTAATAAGAAAGATAAATACTTCCTGCACGGAACACTTCGAGCTGCCAGAAACTAAATGACAAAATTTTGTCAAAGAAGCGGCAGAATCACAGCTGATGAATATTCGACGCTGTAGTCATAATGGGTCCGATTTCGGGGCATTTCACCGGCGACCTTCTGACAAAAAAAAAACCTCGAACAGCCATTGTATGGACCATGGCTCACCAAATAATATTAGACGGGGCCTGATACTTTCTAACATTTTATTCGAAGTCCATAAGTAAAAATCTCATATTCCTTAATATTTGTTTTATTTTCTTTCATAAATAACATACAAAGATAAGCTACACATATATTCTATATTAATAAAAATTAATTGCCACATTTATGAAAGCGCATCACTTGAGAATGGCTTCACGGATTTGGCTGATCTTTTCTTTGTTCTGTTCGTAATTATCAGGACAAGGTTTGCATTAAAGAAAATTTATGGAAAATCTACCGGAAAAATCAGAATTTGAGAAAAACTGACAGTACGCTTCCAGCTCGGATTATTTTCTAAATTCTCCAAAATCAGCTTATTTATTCGCTACTCGCCTAGCGAAGAAATGCGCTGTAACGAAGCGAACAAATACGGAAAGGAGGTTAGAGTAAAAGGAGATAGCGTTAGCTATGCAGAGAATACATGAAAAATATCTTCCTCAGTAAGTTTAATGAGTCTGAAACTAAATTATTATGCTGATTATCAAAATAATATTATTTACTATGAAGAGAAAACAACTTTGGCCATCTAAATATTTCGTTGGATTTACCATGATTGGTCGGCTTCATTACCAAGATCAAACAGCTGTTGCCAACATAGCTATACTACACCTGTGTCGCGAATTGTAAAATTTTACCGTTATGTAACAATGTTGTTAATAGTGATTCAATTAGATTCCTAATAAGAGTTCATTATTCACTTCCAGGCAAATAAACAAACAGATAAATATTGCTGCCAGTTACAAAAACCACATTTGATGGAACGATAGAGCCATTTTGGCAACGAAAAATAAGGACGTAGACGATTTGAACACAAAAGTTCAAAGACAAATCGCTTACCAATTACATTCATTTACTTCGATGGATTCCATTACCGATCCTGATGAAGTTGTCAATTATCCACCAGAATTTCTAAATTCATTGGGTTTGCTATTAATGCCACCGCACGATTTGAAACTCAAGGTCGGGTCTGTGATAATCATGTTTCGCAATGTAAGCCAACCGAAAGTATGCAATGGAACAAGCTGATGAACAATGTGATTGAAGCAACGATAATCACAGGAAATTTCAAAGGAGAGGATGTTCGGATTCCAAGAATACCGCTGATTCCATCCGAGTTGCCGTTTCAATTTGAGCGTGTACAGTTTCCCATTCGTCTTGTATTCGCAATGTCGATTAATAAAGCGCTTGGCCAGTCGTTGAAAGTTTCTGGAATAAATCTTAAATCGCCGTGTTGTTCACATGGGTAGTTTTACGTGGCGTGTTCGAGAGTTGGTAAACCATCTGCACTGTTTATTTTCTCTACGGAAGGAAAGAGAAAAAAATTTCGTTCATCAACAAGCATTATGCCACAATACAGATATTCAAAACGTTGTATTTACATTCCACTTAATGTTTTTCGATTAAACATTTTGTTTCATATGGAATTTCTATCAATGAAGTATCATAGAAATATCTGAAGAAGATATAAACATCTTGTAAAAAACATTTCTATTCTGATCGCTGCGAGAAAAACATGGTTAGCTTTGCTGCAGAAATGTGCTTTCTTGTTTTCGTTTTCCCAGTCATTTTTAATATAAAACAGGAAAGTTGGTGTTATGCCTAAATTTATAATCATACCTATTCGTACAATAGAACCAATAAAAGTATGGCTATTAAAGCTAATAACATCACAGATTGAACATCTCGAAAGGTTTGTCTAATAACCCGTTTCCAATTGATTTACACATCCATTTTGATTTCTGTTCACAATTAGGGTCCCAATAATAATAATAACAGAGAATGGGGAAATGGAATAGATTTTAAAAGAGGGCGGACAAGAGGAAGGGTGGGAAGACGGATATGGTGTGGAATAAGACGGAGTGGTGTGAAGATGGTGGATAAAGGGGAGGAGGCGATGGGGAAACAAGGTTGGAGGAAGGGATAGACATAGGAAGAAGAAAAGAGATCAGGGTATATATCCCATACACATTAGCTACTGCGAAGCGTTGCCGGGTTTGATAGTTTGTGTTAAAATCGTTCTGTTGTGGTCTTTAGTCAATAGTGTATTAAAGTGGTAGAAGTTTTGTCAAGGCTGATTCTCCCTGTCTTACGTAGCTTTGCGGAAACATCGTCTACTGCAAGAGAGTTGTTTCGATATTGTTCTTTAAAAACTCTGTCATAAAAAAAGAATCTACGAGAGAAATTACACTTGCGTTCTTGAATCAGTTTCGTAGGGTTACATTCACTTGGGGAGCAGCTTATGTGAATAATTTCTCCCAGCCCGGTAGCCTTTATTCATCAGCGATGCTTGTTGTTGATGAAATTCCTTTATAATGAAATTTTACGAAAACATATTGAGCTAAACGTAGTAACCAGGTATAATGTTTAGTTCTTTGAAATTTTCCCATTCTTCTGTAACATATCTACTCATAAATTCTTCAGCGGATACAATTATTTTTATTTTTATTTTTTCACGCTACAAGGAAATGTGTTACTTCGACTTGGAGTAATTCTTTCAAAGGCCGAACAGCTGTAGCTGGAGAAACTTTAGAATGCGATTTTAAGAAACACGACAATTTCCATATAAATACGAAAAGAGTATGATATTAATTTTTCATTTTCTTGAAGCTCGGTATTGAAAGCTTATAAATATGTCAGAATGACTTTCAAGAAAGTCGCATTTGACGTAGTGCGTCCGCTTGTAGGAACTCCAAATGCTTTCTTGCTTCATGTGAATACATTTTTACTTGTCTCTTTTTTTATTTGCTATACACGTTGAAACAGTTGACCTTTAGTTACCCACGAATAATGTTGTACTATAGCAAACCAGAATGCACCGAATCGCGCTTAAGAAGAAAATCTGATTTGTTTGTGACAATGGAGTCGCTGGACTATCACTTAATTCTGTGAACATACGCAGTTTCGGGGGTTTGTAGGGCACCTGGCGTGACAGCAGAGGCGGTATGAACCAGGAATGTTAAGGCGGATGTTTCGGATACGATCACATTCTAGACCAGAGGTCGGCAAGTAATCTTAGACGGGGTCCGGATACTTTTGAAATTTTTATCGAGGTCCAGATGTAAATCTGAATGTTCCTTACTAATTTTTTATTTTAATTTTCACTAACAATATAATATGAATTGCAATACATGTAAAATAACAATGTACAAGCAATCCAGAGACTCTTATATTTTTATTTTTATATTCACTCACAAAAAGTATGAAATAAAATGAATAGTCAAACTTTTATTGGAAAGGACAGAAACTGGTCATGCATTATATATACTATTTTCTTTTAATTTTCACTAAGAAATTGTGAAATACAATGAAATTTGCGCATATTTGTTAAAAAAAATCGTGGGAAAAATAACATTTGCGGTCTTAAGGAGGTATGTATAGTTAGATTCACCTTATGCGAATAGTGTCTTCAAAGTGAGCGGTCTTGACCGAAAATTATTCTACAGGAAATTAATTTTTGAAAATGAAATTTCACAAATACATGTGGAGCCAAATATAGCAGCCAGGTAGATCGCTAATTCTTGGCAATTTTCATATTAAATACTTCAGTGGGCACAGATTTATACGGTTGAAAGAAAATGTATTCCTGGAATTCTATTATCTCCATTTCTAGTAAAGGCTTTGAAAGGTGGAACAACGTCGCAGCTTCATATGTGCATTATGCTGCAGGATAAACCTGAAAACATGATTTTATGAATCGTGACAACTTGTCTATTTCTAAAAAGTCTTTGAATCTTGCTGCAAATTCCTTCGTAAGATCTGCCAAGAAATTTTATAATATGGAAATATTTATTAATTTTAACAATTTTATATAACAGCCACATCTATTTCAGGATTGTTTTTATATTCAAAAATTGTTGCGAAATGAAGAAATTCTTGACTTACAACGTCTCTTTCAATGAACCAGCTTGAGACAGAATGATGATACACTTTTAACCAAATCACATTTCAGTTTCCCATTATCTTGTAGCTCGGTGTTGTTACCTGCAAAAAAAATGTTTTTTAATAATTAGAATATGTAACTTACTCAATTCTATGGCGGTCCAGCTTTTGGCCTTCCACGTTCCGAACGTGAACCGCGGTCCGCCCGTTGCCGATCGCTGTTCTAGAGTTATAAAACTAAATTACATATTTTTGGAAACATTTCCGTTTCTCTATTTTTGGTAACAGCACTCTATTTAAATTTATTAATAAAGAACAATCTAGAATGCACTAATTTATTTCATTCAACTAGTTTCAGTCTTATGTAGACCATCTTCAGGAATTTGTCTCCATCGATGTTGTGGAGCTGGCAGGTAGCTGGGAGCAGTCACTGCAGTGACGCACTGGAAGGCTCCCAGCTACCTGCCAGCTCCACAACATCGATGGAGACAAATTCCTGAAGATGGTCTACATAAGACTGAAACTAGTTGAATGAAATAAATTAGTGCATTCTAGACTGTTCTTTAGTAATAAAACTAAATTAATTACGTGCAAACTAAGTGTGCTAATGAAAAGCTAGTACCCTCGGGTTAAAGAAATGTTAAGACGTATAATGTTATGTAAATTCACCTACTGTGTCGCTCTTGATTTAAGAACTATTCATCAATAAACAACTTTTTAGTAACTGTAAACAGCGCTGGCCTTAGGGTGGAGCGACCCGGGTGGTTGCCCAAGGCGCCGAGGCCCAAGGGCGCCAACGTATTAAAAAAAAAAAACAAAAAAAAAAAAAAACACTCATTTTACGGAGCAAAATTATTATTCCGTCACATTCAACATCCGTCGTTATTCTCACAATAGTGCGCGAATGCACTCTTCCTATTGCCTGCATCTATCCAAGATTCACGCGAGCTTTGTCTGACGTTGCAAGCGGCCAAATGGAATTCTAGACTACCACAGCGCCTCTTTTATTCGTTTCAAAAACTGCTACAAGCAGGCGCTTAAGCAGTTGCACTATTTCTCGTACACCACATAAACTAACTATCGGTCCAAATGAAAGAAAATAGAGACTGTGAAATAGGGATTACTTAAAGATTTGATTAATACGAGTGGCTTTTTATGGTATATTTTGACTTTCTGCCTCATCTATAACAATTGATAGAACACGCAGTGGATGTACTGCATTGAAGGATAATGGTCCTTTAAGGCACTGGAATAATACAGCGCCACACAATGTTTGTTACACTGCGTATGTTGCCAGCACAACGATTTACACTCCAATGTCTGTTATTGTCAGTAAGAGCCGGAGGCAGTGTCATGATTTCGTGGCTGAATAATGGTAACAAACGAATTTCGTGGCTGTGGGTACAATTTTCTGGTAACTCCGAAAAATATTTTTATATTTTAGTTCTTTTTTTTATAGTCGCTACTACTGATACGTGATATGCATATCGTGAATAACTGTTTCGCAAATGTAACATAAGCTTACTAATATGTACATAATAAATATTAAAACATAACAGTTGCAGAGCTTGATATTCAGCAATGAACGAATACAACGCCGCGGCGGATTAGCGCGCTACAGCGAGGCGTCTTAGACCGATCGGCTACTCCACCGCGGACAGTTGCATTTAATTCCCGATTTATAGTTTTTGTAAGAAACCTAAATTCACGAGGAAAAAAACCATGCTGTGAGCATAAGATGACGTAATTAACCATTCAGGACGATCTCTAGGAAACAGTCATACACCGTGATGCAAAGCACTGCCAGGTTCGCCATTTACATAGGAAAGGGTGCCAAATAGGCTTCTCTCCCTGGGCACCTGCAACGTTAAAGCCGGTCCTGACTGTAACCTCAAAAATTCGTAACTAGAGGACAAGTGATGTGTTTTAAATTTATAAAGCCGCAATGCATATATTGCAGGGCTCTATCGGACACCAACCTCAATAGTAACTTTTACTATTTACGAAATATGAAATACCAAATGTTTTCTTGAGGGAAATGATTTATTTAAATAAACAAAATAACGGCACTACATATCTCCTATGACTAAAAAATGTTCAAATGTTTGTAAATCTATCGGACCAAACTGCGTGGTCATCAGTCCGTAGTTTACAAACTACTTAAACCTAGGTAAACTAACCTACGGACAAACACACACACCCATGCCCCAGAGAGGACTCGAACCTCCACGGCGAGCAACCGCGAGCTCCGCAGTGAGACGCTTTAGACCGCTCAGCTACTCCACCGCGGCATCTCCTATGAATAGTAGGAACCAACGTACAGTACATATATTACTTATGTTAATTTAAGAAACTCTGTAATGACAGAAACTTGCAACTAAACATGTATTTACTAGTAAAACTATTTAATGTAAAAGAAAACCAGCTTCAGTACTGGAAAAACTGATGTAATTTCTGACCAAATTGATAAAGAACTTCTATTGAACAAGTCCTATTTAAAGTTTATATAAAACTTTTCACTTCAGAGAATTCCTGTAAATAGAGGTACTCCATCTTGAATTAGTCAGTCAGTGTCTGACCCTCCTAGAGGAGGATCTGTATAGCGGTGTAAAGGTTCCACTAACATTCCCTTGTATTATAATTTTCGTGTCTGGCAGTGAAGATACGAAGATACGGGAGGGAGAACCTTTCACAGTCTCTCAGAAGATTGATGAATATTACCGAGTAATACTACGGACGTATTTTTATCGTGATTTTGGAGCTACTACTGAAAACATTAATTTATATTCGAATTGCGCTTTTTGCGAATTAATTTTGGAAAGGCTGAACTTTCGTGACACATTCCGATAATCACATAAATAGTGAACCTAATTTCAATATTAAAGCGGAAAGTACTCGCTATTTATAACTTCTTCACTGAACTGGGCCAATATTCGTCAGGACTTGCGTCTGTGCGGAGAAGTGTGTCAGGTAAACTCATATATTTTAACAAGAATAAACAATCCGTGAGTGTGTCGGTTGTTTGTAGACGTAACCCTGCCTGTGACGATTCACTAAACCGTGTTTTTATAAACTGTGTTTTCATGTTTTATAAATAATTTTGGGCGTTGAAGCGAGGAGTATACAGTTTGGCCTAGATCTGAAACGACGCCAAACACAGAAATCCCACCGTAACACTTTGCCCGTGCAGCTGTAGTGTAGCCTAGACACTATTTATTCATAGCACACAGTACACTGAGGGTTCGAGCTAAACTGAAATCTCATATTATCAAGAAAAACTTTTGGTGGAGCAGCAAAAACGGAACTTCATGAAAGCACACCCACACGCAAGTCTCGCAACCTCATAAATTTAATGAAATTGATCAACCAGTCCATGACTTCTTTTAGAGACAAACATTTTTATATTTTCGAGTTTCTATATATACAGTTACATATATACTCCGCAATCCACCGTAAAGTGCGCGGCGGAAGATACACTGTACCCCCAAATTACGGCCCTCTAAATTTCCTCAACAGAATTTCTAAAAAAAGAACGTCGTCTTTCCTCCAGCGATCCCTATTTGACTTCCCGGAGCATTAGTCGAACATACAAGTAATGAACCTAGCTGCACGCCTCTGAACTGCTTCCATGTTTTCCTTTAAACTGATCTGCTGTGGGTCCCAAATATTTGAGCAATAGTCAAGACGTGGTCGTTCAAGCGTTTTATACACGGTCTCCTTTACAGATGAAGTACATCTTCCCAAAATCTAATATATAAAGCAGAGTGTCCGTATGTTTGTACGTGTTGCATATAAATCTACAGTTTTGTTCCAATCTTTATGAAATTTTGTATACGTAAGCTTCAATCCATGAGGACGGTCGCCGTAAGTGTAAGAATCACATACAGTATATAGTTCACGAGATACGACCTCATAAACAATGAGATGCGCGAGAAACTGCTGCATTTTGCGACAATGCTGCTCATTTTCTCCTAAATCACTGGACCAATTTGAACCAAATTTGGTACACACATTTCGTACGTGAGGTAACAATTGCTGCAATGTTAAGACTCACATGCGACACATAGTTCAGGAGGTATGACGTCATAAACAATGGGAATGTCAAAAAATGCTACATAATGCGGCGAGAATTTATAAATACGCTATATGAGGCTGAGATTACTTAGCGACTTCCAACAAAGTTTAAACAAAATTTCAAACCTTTATTAAACTTTTTGTCGCTGGCAACCATAGCAAAATCATGAAAGGAAAAAAGTTTCTCGCTTACTACTTTTCCGCTTTTACTACTATTCGGTATGACGAACAATTTATAATTTGTACACTACAAATTGTAGTCACAGGAAATTTTGAAGATAGTTTACACACATATACTTGAATGTACCTTTTAAATTGTATCCCAATACGACACGTAGTTCATGAGATATGAGCACATAAACTGTAATGTTCATGGAAAACTGCCTCATCACACACCAAGTTTTAATCTATTACTTATTTACTACTAATTGTGTTCCCAAGACATTTTACAAACATACAGTCTTTATATAAATAAATAAGTTCATGAAAAATGGCAGGAATAAATAAATAACTACCCGGGCAACGCCGGGTTTTCATCTAGTTCTCACAATAAACCGAAGTCGGCTGTCCGCCTTCACAACTGAGGTTACATATTCGTTCCATTTCATAGCGCCCTGCAATGTTACGCCTAGATATTTGAACGACGCGACTGCTTCAAGAATATTACAACTAATGCTGTATTCGAACATTATGGGATTGTTTTTCCTACTCATGCGCATCATCAATTAAGTTCAGTATCTCCTGCTTTATCCAGTGATTTCTATTATGTCTTGTCCTTCTACCAATATGATCCACTTCGGTGTTCATTACCTCTTCTACTATATTACTTTCCCCTATTTATTTGAACTCTTGCCAAACACTCACTCTGTACTTTTCTACAATCTCAGATTTCTTCCATGTATTCAATTTATAATTCTAACTTTTTAACTTTCTGCAGTTCATAACCCATGGTACTTCTTCCAGTCTAAAACGTCGTTCCTAACATTATAAAAAAGTCTTGTACTTTCAAGTGTAAGAGACACTGGAGGTTAGAGATTGAATAAAATCAAAGTATACAACCTTCAGTTTTGATTCTTAAACCGAGTGTTTGTGATGATTGTGGTCTGTGGAAAGTTCTTCTTCACCAAACATTTTTCATTGTCGTCCATTTCCTAATATCGACTTCCAGTATTCAATCAAAATCTAGTTTTCCTCTCCGTTAACTGTCTCATCATCCTTTTTTTTAATCTCCTTATAATCGGCAAAATAAGGTAGTATATATACTTGTATTACTACAATAATGCGATCACTGTGCTGTTCATTGTAGTTTACCCAAATTTTCTTATTGATTATCAGACCTACTCCTGTGTTACCCCCAACTGAACTCACCTGACTAGAAATTCTCTACATCCTGCCATCGAACTTGAGTAATTCTCACCGAAAATAAGTACAACGCATCCATTTCCCTCTTAAAATTTTCTAAATTGTCTATCCGATAAAGGGATAGAACATCCCGTACTCCATTCCACAGAATGCCTCTTTTTGTTTTACATGATGGCGACATAGTCCTGAGTAGCAACCTTCCGGAGACCCAAACGGGGGAATACTTTACCTCCAAAATACTTTGCGCAAGAGGACGCCACCATCATATATTCATACATTAAAGATACATTGGGAGAAGTTACCACTGTAATTTCCCCTTGATTTTAGCCGCTCGAAGTAACTGCTTGGCAAAGCCACGTTAAGTGATGTTACACGGCCAGCTCAGTCAGTTATCCTGTTGCCCCTGCAACTACTGAAAAGGCTGCTGCCCCTCTTCAGGAACCACACGTTTGTCTGCCCTCACCACTTTGCCCCCTCCACTTTGGTTGCCCCTGCGGTCCAGCTATGTGAGGATCACAAGGTGTCCCACCTCGGTGACGACTGTGGTTCAGGCTGTCACGTTTCCTTAACAAATAATTTGGGCTAGTGATTAGTAGAGTTTGCACCACATTCGCACCCTACTTTCAAGTGGGAACTCAGCCACAGTTTTTATAAGGAACAATATACAGGGCCCACGAAAAATCTTGCAAGCGTATCGTGTTTTTAGCAAAGTCATTTCAGTCTGTCATCTCATTCCTTGCCTATTAAGAGTACATTGCACAGCGCTGTGCTAACTTTAGTCGTGTATCGCCTGCTATTATTGCGAGCAGTGATGACTGTGTGTTAACACTGACAAATCTACTCGGTTGCCTTCGTTATTATGTGTAGGCTGTCGGCCACTGCGTTATCTCCTGTGAGGACTAATGCATGAAATTTGTTACACTGTTGATACTGTCGATCTCAGAATATTACCTAATAAATTCCGAAGTGCAGTGCTCTATGCTGCTAACTCGAACTACCATTCAGCGTTCAAGATCTGTTAATTTCCATCCAGAGACCACAATAACGCCGCAAATCCTTCCGCATGAAACCCCTCACATCTCTGCCAATTGATTGCCCTTTTAAACCTTACTATCGAAACCGGCATTGCTTCGCAATTACTGATATGTACGGGAATTCGATATATATATATATATATATATATATATATATATATATATATATATATATATTCCCCTCACCCTATACCTCTGTTTTTCTGCCCTCTACGTTTTCCTTCTCCTCCTTCTCCCATCCCATTTTGTCCATCTCCCCTCTTCACTCCTAACACTATCTGTCCATACCGCCACCGTTGTACAGTTCTTATCACACTATCCGTCTCCCTCCCCCTCACCACCTCTCTCCTTGTATATCTCCCTCCGTTTCTTTATATCCATTTCAAACCCCAACTCCTTGCCCCCACCCTTTTGTCACTGATCTTATTTAGTTTAGTTGCAAACGAAACCTTGAGTGGTAACATAAGTCGAAATGAATGAATGAATCGGTTGAAATCATTAATGAAAATTGTGTTAGACCTTTCAAGCTGCTATATCTGAGAGGATGGTAGTTTTAATGACCATACATCGTATAGTATTGGCTCTGAGGTGTGTCCAGATTGTCCAATTGCCCGTCGGTCTCATTACTTACAATTTTAGTTTTACAGTTAATATGAGATTCGTCGTAATACAGAAGTGCTGGAAAGTGTATCTAGTAAGCTTTTCATCATGGCAAGTCTTTTATTTGGGTATATAATTTACAATGATGTTTTTCCTGAGCATTTCAGGATGTCTTGGAGAAATTAATGTTATTTTTATTATTTTGTTCATTTATTTCCTTTAATAATAATATTTGTATCGTTTTTCTCTAAGTGTATTTTGTAGAAAAATGCATTTATTACTTTGGTAAAATAGTAATTGAATTATTAGTTATTATTTCTATTGTTTGTTAAAGCAGTTATAACGAATACTTTTATCAGCATGTACAAAATCCTTCATATAATAAATAAAGTAATTAGAAAAACACATAACAGAACACAATTAATGACATTCTATCATGATATGTAATCTATATACAGTAATGATTATGGTATTTGCCATCAGCACAATTTCTCAGTTTTCTGTTTAAAAGGAAGCGAAAAAGAAAAAAAAATCTCACATTTTTAGAGCACTTCTTATAGTGTTCTTTTTCGCAGCGGGTTCAATAGCAAATAGCTGCGGCGGAGCGGCCAAGTGAATTGATGCGCTGTGCTGCGATTAGGGAGGCCGTTCCCCGTCGGGAGTTCGAATCCCGCCTCGGGCATGAATGTTTGTGCTGTCTTTAGTATAAGGAAGTTCTTAAGTAGTTTGTAAGTTTAGGGACTGATGACGCCGAGGTTAAGTCCCACAAGTTTCACAAACATTTGAAAATTCAATAGAAAAAATTTTAGAACACGTTTAAATCGCCAATGTTTTGCAGTGTGGGCTGTAACGTTCCCTACACTACGTCTTTATTCTCATCTTCCATTAGTCCACCACCTCCTCCCTCTGTGTTCACCTGATCCTCTGTCCCTGTCCATCTCATTCTGCCCCTGTCTCTTTACATCTCCATATGCGTCTAACTCCTCCTTCCCGCTGTCTGTGAAACAGTACATACACCTGTACTTTAATTTGAGTACTCAGTCGGTATCATAGCCCATTGATACTTGCACTCCGCCAAGCATCTTAAAGCGGTTTGCAGAAGATTAGAAAACACCTCCATGAAAACATACATGCGCTAAGTTCCATTTTTATCGACAAAACAGTAATGAAACCATTCATCTATCAAATGGCATCGAAATCGATTGCAAGGTACCTACCGCCTTGCACCATGAGCGAATAAGAATATGATTTTTGAGTTTTGTTGGAATTTTCCGACTAGCCTTCGTGCTGAAGGTTTCTCTTAAAACTTCACCACCGCCATAACAAATAAAACCGGAACAAAGGAATTACCCTCTACATCTTCCTAATCGTGAATTATAGGACTGAGTTCATCAAAAACACTTCAAAAACGCATTTTAAATTTTTCTCGAATTTTCCAATGTTGCGGTAAATTTTTAATACGTTAATTTGAGAAATATTTTGTCCTCAATTAAGAACACAACGAAAAAAGTTCAGGCAAATCGATCGAGCCGTTCTTAAACGATGCTCTTAATTACAGGAGTCGATTTATTTTTACCTGTATACGTAAATATACATCTACATACTTACCTAGAAAATCACATGTAAGTGCCTAGCAGACGGTTTCATGATATTTATCTACAGTTCAGCTCTCTAATAGCGCGGAGGAAGAAGGAACAAACCTTTCTATCTACGGTATGATTTCTCACTTTTTTTTTAGAAGTACATTTATCCCTATGAACCTGATTGCTAACAAAATATGTTTGCAACCAAAGGAGAAATATGGTTAAGTAAATTCCGCAAATAGAACTTGCTGCAAGTAATAACGCCATTCTTTTAATGATATTCACCCGAAGTCGTGCATGATTTCCGTGACTCTCTCTCCCCTATATCGCAATAATACAAAACGAACTGCCCTTCTAGTAGGTAAGCTCTATATTCTTCGTCAATCTCACTAGGAGGGGATCCCACGATGCGCAGCAGTACTCGAAACTAGGAGGTACAAGTGTAATATACGTAGTTGCTTTAGTAGCCTTTAGAAGCACTGTTGCATATTCTAAGTGTTCTGCCACTGAAACGTTGCGTTTGGTGCACCTCTCCTACGATATTTTATGTGTGTTCTTTCCAATTTATTTCTTTTTGTTTATTCGTTGATTTATTTTTCTAATCTTCCGGTGACTGGTAAACGGAAACGACATCCGCGAACAGTCTTAGGAGAGCTGATCACGTTGTTTCCAAAATCGTTTATAAAGACAGGGAACCGTAGATGCCCTATAACATATCTCTGGGTAACGCCAAATATAAGTGTTAATTTACTCGATGACTTTCCGTCAATTACTATGTACTGTGTTCTTTATGACAGGAAATCGGGAATCCATTTGCAGTATTGTGGCGATATTTCTAAAGCACTCAATTTGATTAAATGTGAGGTACGGTACCAAGAGTCTTCCGGAGATCTAGAAAAATGGAATCTATCTGAGATCCTTTGTCGATAGCACTGATCATTTCATGTGAGTAAACATCTATCATATGTTAACTGTTTCAAAACAGCCGAAGTTGCATATGACGTTGTATTTGTTAATGACGTGAAACCGTTCTCCAAAGGAGTGTCATCTTCAATATGCAAAAATACATATAATCAAATTTACAGAAACAAATGTATGGATTTATGGAGTGTAATACCTTTAGTTTCCGTAAATTTGATGACACTGATATGGGAAATTTCCGAATGCGCTCAGGCCAGCCCGAACAAAAAGCAGCGTTTATGCAACTTTGGCTATTTTGAAATAGTTAACATAGATTTTAAAGATATTGCTGTTCCTGGACAACCCAGCCCGCTGGAATTTCATAAAAAGAGACATATCACTACTATATACAGCGTATAAGATCTATGCCAGAATAATAACTGAAAGACTAAAACCCATAATAGAGTCCTTGCTATCAGAAGAACAAAATGGATTCGGAAAGGAGAAAAGCTGTACTGACTACATAATTATGCTACAGTAAATTAAAGAAAATTGTAAGGAATTCAATAAAGAAACACACATACTTTTCGTCTATTATGTAAAGGCCTTTGATAAACAGACAACCATTCTGGGAAATTTTAATAAGAATGTGTATACCAACACACGTTATAGAGGTAGTTCAAAAGATCTATGCTAATAAAGGATTCCAAATAACAGAGGATATTAATTTAGGAGTTCGACTAGGCTGAAGTCTCTCTCCACTGCTTTTTAATATATACATTGACGACACTGTACGGCAATGAAAACTATACATATAACTTTAAATAAAAACATTACATACTGATTTTCTTATTCGCAGATGGCCAAGTGTTAATTTCGAATAATGCAGATGGACTACAGAGAACTGTACCAAACATGCCAGATATATGATATGTCAATATTAATAACGAAACAAAAGCCACAATTTCTGTGGAAAAGATCCAGTAAGAACAAAAATAGTTATAGATAACAGAATTATAGAGCAAATAGAGAGATTAAAATTTCTACGAATCATGTTATCGTACAGGGAAGAGAAATTTGACTACTTAAATGACACTTTCAGAAGAGCCCTCCAACGAAAAATATCTAAAATTTTATAAAGTCATGTCAGTACCAACATTCTATATGTAAGTTATTCTTGGGTAATGAAAAAGAAAGGTAAAACAAGATTACAAGCCAATGAAATAAAATTCCTCCGGTGCATATCAGTATACACCAACATAACCTACAAAATAAATACAGATATCAGGAATGAAGTAAATATTTTCGTTATAAACAGTAAGGCTGTGTATGATACCTGTCAGTGCTATGCGTCACATAGGAACATTTATTTACCATGTAATTATCGATAAAAGAATTTATCACGTTGTAAATTAATTTCAAGACTAATTAGAATATTTGCAGTATTCAATATATATCAAAAGCTTATTATTAATCACAAATTTATAGTAAATTATTTTTCAGGACATACAAAACCTTTATGTAGTTTCTAGGAAGAGATAGTTGTTGTTCTTTGCTGGTGGAGGTTGGATTATGAGTGGCTTCTGTATGGAATGTTAATGGATGCGTCACGAACTCTCAATATATGTTTCAACTCAAAAGTAAGTTCTGTATTAGTCTACAGTTATTTAATCTCTTGCACATGCAATTTCTGTTGAGAATAAAGGTAGCCTTCGAGAGTTACCTCATCCGGAATTAAGAACCGGCAGATTATACACACACGGGACTTTATCTGAAATTCATCGTAAAATTGACTGATACATTACACACAGAACTGCTGGCAATTCCAGATTGGGTAGTGGATTATCCATTTGGTGCTGGGAGACTTATTCCCGATACTCTATCTCTTACGCAGAAAAATGAATTCAAGGTTTACAGGTTCACACAATTGCAGACCGTAAATCGAAAATCTACGAGCTGCATCGACACCACAACGCCTAGGCTGTGTTAGTAAGAAACAAATAATCGATTGAAATAATTTATTATCTCAGACATATTGAATTTATTTATTTATTCATTTATTGATTTACAGCTGACGAATCGCGACAAAATGGATATCCTATCTGATTCGAATTGAGGAATCAAGATTACCGCTAAATTTTTTGCGATATACTCCGCAAGGTGAGAGATGTGTTGGAAGACCTGTAAAACGGTGGAATAACAAGATGTAGCTGCAACAGGCTGAAGGAAAGCGTAATGGCTGACTGAAAGAAAAGAAGCTAGCTGCCTTCCACAAAAACGAAACTGTATGAATACGTGTTGTGTATGGTTCAATAGGTCGTTCTGTTCGACGTATCTGTGCTATCTAGCCTATTCTCGCACCAGTTGTGAGTTATATAAAATTGTCAGAACGACATGATTCGGGACCAACAATATCCCATTCTCACGTACTATATGAAATAAGGAAAGAACGCACAAATTAAAATGCGAACACATGAAACGAATATCCTTTCTAGGATAACGTACTTAAAAATTAAAATGAGTCAGTCATTAGGCAACGTCCACCTTAAAGGACATGCAGCATCGGTGCATTGTCATGCAATAATCTGACATGTTGTCGGTTTCAAGAACAGTAATGTACTGCCGACTAGCTGTACTTTTGTTTCAACGATAATCAGTGAGCAGCTACAAGTCAAATATGACTGACGGCGTGACTCCCACAGAAGGGGCCAAGTGTGTTCGAATAAAATTATTTAAGAAGGCGCTAAAAAGGTCTAAAGCGTGACTACATAGTTGAAAATCTATAATTGCCATATAGATTTTGCTATTTCTCCAGGAGAACATTATTAAAATGGCCCCAGAAATGTAATTTGGACAGTTCCATTTAATACGCTGTTCGACTCTTTCTTTAATGCCAAAATATCTCTAACTCTTCTAAATTAGAGAGCAATAATCCTTTATCTTCGTAGTGTAATACTCTCATACTATCAAAGATGTTTCCCAAGGAGTGTCGTTCTTCCTTCAGGTGCCTACCCACCACCGATGAGCCATTCCCACTGTTGTGCTCTTTGAATCTGAGTTTGAAATTTCTCCCGGTTTGCCCCACATACGTCATGTAACAATCTGGACATTTGATTTCGTACACCCTGTCTTTGCCCGTCCAATTCTCTTCTGTGTCGATTTTATGTTTCAACCTCTCTTATAATCGATTGTCAGTTCTATAGGCTATTTTTACACCCTCTTTGTTAAATAATCTCGCGAGTTTGTACGTGATGGTATCCCAAAATGGCATTACATTTTTGTGCAGCTTTCTCAGTTTGTTTCTTTCTATGCCTTATTGTCGTATCTAATGTTAAGCCTACGTCATAGCTATTTTATACTGCTATTTACAGGAGAGTCCGCAATTCGTCTTTCCTCTTTTCTGGTTCCAGAGGAATGGAGTTAACCGGGTGCAACGCGCTTTTAAATAACGATTCTTGATGTTTCAGGAGGCGGCATGAGGTTTCATTGATAACAGCACCAGTAAATGTGGGTTTCTTATACATTCCTAACTCAAGATTATTATTTTTATTCTCGATCCTCATATGTAAATAATGTTTGTCCCGAAAAGTGTCGTTCTGACAATGTTATATAACTGACAACTTGTGAAAGAATTGGCTAGATATGTAATACAGTTGTAGAGCTATGACATTTCACAGACCAGCACAAAGGTGTCATGAACCACATGGTCAGCCTTTAGGTCAAGGAGAATGGCCATAAATAAAATAATTCTTAAATTTCTGACAACGGATTCCAATGTAATTAAGAAATGACGATTCGTTTGAAGTATTGCACATTTAGGTCAGATTAATATTCAAGAAGTTGGTGAAATTAATCGCAAATAAAATCATATAAAACTAATTTTCCCCGACTATCTAAAATTACCGTTTGCTTGTCTCATGGGAGCGAAATAATTTTCCGTGTGCTGTATTAATTAATATATTAAATTGGAAAGATGGCCATCAGCCACAAACACTACCGGAGCCGTTAAGTTCAAACCCGGAGAACCAACGTCTTCGTGGAAGGACACTTCTGTTCCTGCCGTCTTTGACGAGTTGCCTCCAAGACAGGCCGCCACCCTAGGAGTCGTGAAACAGGGCCTAGCGGGCCAGAACGAACTCTAACTGTACTCTGGGTCAGGTTGGTAACACGTCACTAGTTTTGCCGGCGGAAGAATCAGCGGTGTGAAACTCGCGTTAACAAAACGGGCGTGAGCGACGTGGCCGCTCCCAGTTCGGCAGTTGCTTCAGATGCTTGCAGTTCTTAGGAGGACAGGTCCGCGACCGCCTACCGTTCAGAAGCCGCCATGCTCAATCTTGGTGATATTTCGTGAACGACAGGAACTTCACATTCCAACGAGTCCATATACGCGATTAAAGTGAAGTAATTGCATTCGGTCGCGAGTTTAATAAATATGCACCGATTTGCATATCTGGCGGTAGGCGCGATGATTACTAAGACGCGTTTCCTTTAATTTTTGTACCGACCCTGTTTCGGGCTCAGTCTACTGTTCTGATGAGCAACGGAAATTTTCATGAAACTCAATACGCTCGCTTTCTCTCTCGTTAAAGGCCGGTCGAACTATTTGAATGTGCTTTAATTTCGATGTTTGCTCTCTACTGTATTTCTTGTCCGGCAGCAAGAATCAGTAATCGTTTAATAAGATGTAACAGGCCACCTCGTAATTCTATATGCTACTTTCAGAATACAAAGAGTATTTCATTGAACTGTCCTTCTTGTCTGTAGCCTTCCCCTGTTGCTATCATTTTTATTCATTTACAAAATAACAGAAACCCTTGCTAGAAGAGAGGAGGTCCGAGACTGGCAACGCTCACAGCAACGGAAGATTAACAGGTAAGTCACCTGTTAACTGAGAAGCGGAAGTCAGGCACATTTTTTATAAAGGTGAATAGATGGGGCATAACAGCTTTCAGATAATTGCAGAACGACATTTGACCATAGCTGTTGATTAATTCTCAATGCTACCGGTTACGGTTATTTACCATTTGAGTCTGTAGCAGTCAGCCACTGTGAAAATAACTTGAGCAAGGACAACGAATACTTTTGTTATAATTTTGTATTTTTGTATTTTTGTATTTCAACATGTTAAGCTATTAGCTAATCTCTGCTAACGCTTGACAATGGTAAATAACTGAAACCATTGAGAATAAATAAACAGCTATGGTCAACATGTCGTTCTGCAATTCAAGCACATTTATTTAAGTCATAATCTCGTTTCTTTATTCCCACAACCAATCTTAGGAAGAGACTGGCGCTACATAGTCGTGTAAAGGCGTCAAAAGAGAATAAGTGCTAGTTGCTACCGCAATCTGTTTCTGTGCATATCGCTATAGCATAACTTTTGTCCAGTGTATAAATAGCTATGACTTAGCATTGCCGGCCGCGGTGGGCGAGGAGACTGACGCGCTTCAGTCACGGTCTGCACGGCCACTACGGTCGGGAGTTCGAATCCCCCCTCGGGCATGGATATTTGTGCCGATCTAGTTTGTAAGTAGTTCATAAGTAGTTTGTAAGTTTAGGGACTGATGACCCCGTAGTTAAGTCCCATAAGATTTACAAACATTTGAACTTAGCATCGCAGTCCTCCGGATACGCCCGATATAAGATTCTGTCGAGAGGGATACTCTTGAAGACCGCACTGCGCTAGCGGTCCGTTCCTTACGCCAGTGGCCCTGTTATGAGCTGTCGTGTTACGTCAGACGTACGAGGACGGCCGGCGAACGCAAATCCGCCGTGGCCCGGAAGAAACAGCTCCGTCTGGAGAAACGGGACAGAGTGGTAGAGGGTGGCAGGGGGTGCCGGTGGCCACCGGGACCCCAGGGGGCCGGCCCCAAGCCAGGAGATTGCTTATCGATTGTTTAGGCTGGCCCGGCGCTCGGCCCAAGCTGTTTTCCTAAAATATGTCCCCCCATATCCGCTTAGCTCTTAGCATTACGCCCTTTATGAATGCTAAGTTCGCCGTGTATGCCGCGCAAGAGCGACGTGGGGATTTCGCGCTGCCGCGATTATGCAAATTGAGCCGAACGTGCGCTGCCGGCTCCACTCCTTTTGTTATCCGGACCTCGGCGAAATACGCACCCGAGGTAGAGTAGGGAGACAGGAAGAGGGAGAGAAACAGTGAGAGGGAGAGACGAGCGAGAGAATAGACTGAAAGGGAAAAAGAGAAATTCGGCTCACGGAAGAGTGTGGAGATATTCGCCAGGGACTCTTAAATATTGTAACAGCTGACAGCGGCAGCAAACGGCCGACTATATTACCAGCTGCTTGTGACGACAGTGTGGGAAAGCAGTGGGGAAGTTAAATGAGCGCCGCGTGCTCCATACATGTAAAAACGCGCACTTCCGCGGGCAGAGAATGAAATATTAAAATGTGCATATCCGGTGTGTGGTGGGCATAGTTGTCGTGCCTGAGGCCGACCAAGGTCGATGTAGTAATCAGGCGGACGGCACTGCGATTTTTGCCAGTTACCTCATATCACAGCACGGGAAATAACGGAAGAGAGCGCGTGCTGCATGATTCATCGGTTAACTAAATCCACTGGTCAACTGGTACCGCTGTAATTTCGCTTCCACTTATAGGTATTAGCCTTTAGCGAGTTTGCTGTGACGTAATTGCTAAGCAAAATCAAATGTTCAAATGTTTGTAAATCTTATAGGACTTAACTACGGGGTCATCTGTCCCTAAACTTACAAACTACTTATGAACTACTTACGAACTGCCAGCCACGGTGGCCGAGGGGTCTGAGGCGCTTCAGTCACGGTCTTCATGGCCACTACGGTCGGGGGTTCGAATCCCCCCTCGGGCATGGATATTTGTGCCGTCCTTAGTTGTAGGTAGTTCATAAGTAGTATGTAAGTTTAGGGACTGATGACCCCGTAGTTAAGTCCCTTAAGCTTAACACACACAAAAAAAAAATAAAAAAAAATAAAAAAAAAAAAACTTACGAACTAAGACGGCACAAATATCTATGCCCGAGGGGGGATTCGAATCCCCGACCGTAGTGGGCGTGCAGACCGTGACTGGAGCGCCTCAGTCCCCTCGGCCACCGTGGCCAGCAACTGCTAAGCCCTAAGCCTAAGGCTCCTACAAACCCGAGCTGAACTATCCACCATTTTTTCCAAGCTGTAGGAGTTACCATGTTCCGGACGAGCTCACGCGTCATCTCGCGTTTCATTCAACTCTTTCACACTCGCAAACTACTCACTGTATGAACGTGGAATTTTCATCAATGTCTTCATTAACAACTACACTACATTTCAATTTTTAGTTTTATTTATGGCAATAATTTGTAAATAGCATATACTGATAGTTTACCACCATGCACTTTCTGACGTTACGGAATTTTCGACATGCGAGGAAATTTTTTTCCTCTTGAATTTAGGTGAACACATTAAGCCAATGAAATGTTCAAAATAGATCACATTTTCATCCTCTCCAAACAGCAGCTCTGTGAGAAATGTATAACTAGAGATAATGTCAGTTAAATAAGACGCACTGGGATCCGCCCGCCCGTCTAGTAGTAACACGTATTCCGTATAAGAGCTCCTAATAATTAGGCACATGTTGCTACTGCAAAACATCCATAGTTGAAGATGCTGGTACTGACTTCTTTTAACCCATTAAATTTAATAGTTGCACACTACAAAAGTGTTGTGTCTCTATGTAATATGCAATTTCAATATTTCAGTTATATGAAAAGGATATTCTATATATTTAATGAAAGTCCAGCTCCAGTTGCATGTATTGGTGCTTTATTTAAGCCCACACTACCGGATTCGGCCTCTATGTTAGGCCATTTTCAAGTGTGACAGACGTTATGCCGTACAGAAAGCAACGTCAAGTCTTGACTGGAGCTGGACTTTCATTAAATTTGAACCACAGTTGCGGCAACAGCAACCATCCAGTGATGGAGAAACTAATATTCTATATATCTCAATACAGAGTGCTTTTATTATGTAGGAAAATGAGAACAAGTCAGCTCGTTAGTTAGTGAAGAGATCCTTGCTCTCTGGCATTTTCAAGTATTCTCGCACAAAATACTCATTAGATCTAGTAACTTCCGTTCTGTTACTGCTATGCGTTAAACTGAAGGAAATGTAACTCCTATTACGTTTTGAAAACGGAGTAGTGGCTCTGAAACACCTTGGACAAGAAGCAAAGAAATAAACATTTGTTAGTGACAAAGGAATATCTGCAAATCAAAAAATAAATCAGTAACTTTACTCTGTTTCATTCTGCAACTATATATTCCCTTGAATGACGCGACAATTAATGAAGTTTTGCGTAGTAACCAAGTGGCAAAATACTCCCCTCTTTGTATGTTATCATTTGTCAAAATATCATTTTGATACCTCTAACCGTGTATGAGATATGCAATGATTCATTCTGCCCTTATCGCCATCGGAAATGAGTGCGCTAAATAAAATAAAGTTTAGCGGTATCAGTGAAAGGTAAAGATCTCCTCCTAAGTCGAAAATAAAATTCAGTCCATTAGAAAAGTTTCATCCGCAGCAACATATGACGCAACATGCACCAAACGGAATATCATAGCAGCCTCTATTTTTTACTGCAAACTTTTCTTAACGTAGCGCAGTCTCTTATTTCGAAGCAAATATCTTATTAACTATGACTATTAACGAAATGATGAGCATTTCGTCACAATGCTGACACATACAGATTTAAGTAGCGGAAAAATTAAATATTTCTACCAATTAGTTTTTGCGAAATCGTTTGTGAAAGATGGCAGGGCATGCGCCTCTACGCTGTTAGTGCAGCGCGATTCCAACCATGTTGGGGAAAACATGGCGGACGATTCAGCCTGGGTATTTAGGAGCTCTAACTAAGCGGGTATATGTCCGAAGTAGCCCTCCAAGTATATCGAACTGGAGACAGACCCACATTTCCGATTATACGTTACACTCGGGGAACACAGTCGGGAGTACAGGCATACACACTGGATGGCGTTAGTAGAAATAGTAATACTTGACATAATTTTGATTCAAGTTTACGCTGTAATATTTACTGCCTTCGTTACAGGGCGACAAGTTCCTTTCGGCGAATATGACATTTTTAAGCAAATCTGCTAGTTGGTATATTGTGAAAAGGTAATCTGTGTGACTGATGGAATAAGTCCTTGATGATTCAACGTAATTAAATTTTGTGATCTACGCGAAACTGTGCCACCTAGTACGCGACCTGTATGAGACAGGAGATAGTCCCTTAGACTTCAAGGAAAACTTAATAAACATGGTTCCAAAGATAGTAGGCGCAGACACATGCGAAAATTACAGAACTATCATTCAGCTGGAAGTCAGCTATCCAGCAGGCGCCACCGACAGCGCTATAGTTAAAGTACCAGTGACCTATTTTCATTTACTTGTCTGTCTGCAGTGCAAATTCTTACGTGTTTCTTGTTTTTGTGTTTAGTAGGCCGACTGTCGCGTATTTTTCAAAATAGTGTAATTTGATAGCAGTGCTTTGCGCATTCCTTACCGCATCAGTCGTTTGTTTTGTTTTGGTACGAGTGTTAGTAGCACCAGTTTACCTTAGTCGGGTCTACATCCCATCTTTTCTAGGTATTGCCACAGACTATATACAGACGGGAAACCTCCGTAAGGGCGCGGTCCTACGCTCAGGGGTGCGGGGAGGGAGGGTTTCCAGCAGTTCCGTAAGATGTCCCATGATGGCGCTGAGGTCAGAAGAAGCCCTTTAAACTAGCCAGAGCAGGCGGCAGGTAGCGGCTGTCCCCACCACCACCTCCCCTCAAACGCCAGCAAGCCGGACACAGCCGTGGCCTCGTGGCAGGCGGCACGAGCTCTCCCCTCAGCCTCCTCTCCACGCTACCCTCTGACGTGCGAGAGGCACCCTAAGCCAGGGAACCGCCTGACACCTGCTAGCATCTTACGGAACTATGAGGGGAGAGTAGGATATTGGTTTAGGGGAGGCTTCTCCTCCGTATATGTTACTCTGTGGTATTGCTTTCATGAATAGGGAATATGACTGCTGAGTGCAGATGCAGACTAAGCTGGTGACACTTCGCTTCCAGCTACAAGCTGTGTTAACCTTGATTGCACAACTTGAGGCTGCGGTCGAGGGGCGCAGTTGTTGTTGGCCGGTCGTGGGAACCGAACGGATGCCCGGGGTATCCAACGATTGGCCTGCGCCAGCGACAAGCCCTGATACTGCTCGCATTGCGGCAGACACCCCACCCATGATTGCGTGGGAGGTTGCTCCAGTGCGTGGCAGGAAGCGTAAGACATTCCGGTGAACCGATCGTGAGGCTTCCCAGGTTCGTCTTGCAAACAGGTTTTAGGCGCTATCTGTTCAGGGCATTGTTCTCTAATCCCGAAGTCACCACTCAGCCAGCAAGATCCGGGATTTGACAAAGGTAGTTAGACGGGTGATGGAGCCCCTTAGAGAGATGGCTGCCAAGGAGGGGAAGAAGGCCAACATGCACTCCGTGTGCATACCGGGTGGAGTCATTCGAGATATGGAACGGGTCCTCCCGGATGCCATGAAGGGTACGGGGTGCAGCCAACTGCAGGTGGTCTCGCTGTGGAGAGCGCGGTTGCTCGCCGTGGAGGTTCCAGTCCTCCCTGGGGCATGGCTGGGTGTGTTAGCCTTAGATTAGTTTAACTAGGTTTAAGTAGTTTGTAAGCTACGGACTGATGACCACGCAGTTTGGTCCAATAGATTTACAAACATTTGAACATTTGAACTGCAGGTGGTGGCTTACATCGGTACCAATGATGTGTATCGCTTCGGGTCTGAAGAGATTCTCTCAGAGTTTGAGCGGCTATCTGAAATGGTATAGATTGCCGGTCTTGATTGCAGCATGAAAGCAGAACTCACTATCTGCAGCATAGTTGACAGGACCGACTGTGGAGAGTCTGAATCAGGGGCTCAGGTGGTTCTGCGACAGAGTGGGCTGCAGATCCCTCGACTTGCGCGATCCGGTGGTGGGGTTCAGAGATCGGGCCACCTGTGAAAGCAGCCATGTGATGAATCAACTGTGCTGCAATCATTGCACAGCGTTTTATATCTGTATGAGGACAAACCAGCTGTCTGTCAGAATGAATGGCCACCGCCAAACTGTGGCAAAAAGCAAGATAGACCACCCTGTGGCACCACATGCAGCTGAGCACAGCACTCTGGATTTCAATGGCTGCTTCACTACCCAAGTATTCTGGATCCTTCCCTCCACCACCAGCTCATCTGAACTGCGCAGATGGGAGTTGTCCCTTCAACACGTTCTACAGTCCCGCAACCATCCTGGCCTCAACCTAAACTTCCCATCCCTGCACCCTCTGCCTAACGTCTCCTCCCCACCCCCTCTTTCTTCCCCACCCATTATCTTGTATCCATGTCTTCCTTACAACTGTGTATCACCACTTAAAATATCCACTGAAGTAATTACTTTTATTTTAATTATTCTTTTATTTTTTCCTATTTTTTCGGACTTTATTTTTTCCTTTTTTCCTTACTTATTTTTTTCCTATTTTTCTAACTTTATTTTTCTTTTTCTTTTTCCTTATTATTCTTATCATTTCAACCCCCCACTTCCTCCCCATACTCATCTAAACCGCCCTTTAATCTTTTCCCGCCACATCACTGTATTCATTGCCGTAATTCAAATTCTTGCCTATCAGAGGCTTCAAAATCCATCATGCAATGCGGAACTGTCCATGCCCACCTTTACTCAGCATCCTTCCGCATCCACTCTCCACCTCACTCACAGTCTATATTGTGTTGCTGGTGTGGCCGGACATGATAGTTGTGTGTGTGTGTGTGTGGGTGTGTGTGAAGTTGACTGAGCGATTGCGTGATTATATGTGTTTCTTTTTCTGACGAAGGCTATGGCTGAAAATTTAAGCTGTGTGAATGTGATTATCTATTTTCGTTTATGTTAGCAGGTCAGCGAGACTATACGGTGAGTTGTTGCTTATCCTTCATTATTCATATTACTATCGCATTTTCAATTGTAATTTTGTTATATTATAATTGTACCAATGAATGTAAGCAATTGCTGTATATGTACACAATTCTTCTTTGTGTTTTTGGCCTCCTTTTTTGCAGTTGCAGTTATACAATTTGTATAGGTTATGGGAAAACATAAAAATTCCTGAGTAATATTAGTAGTCCATTTTATTCAGAATCAAAACAATCCAACTGCATGAGAACTGTTACCGATCGACTTTAGTAAAAAATCAAACAAATGATGTAATAAAAACCATTTCCTGTACAACCATTTCCTGTTGCATAAGACGGTCCCTTAACCTATACAGATTGGTGTATATATGTTTTCTATTTGGCGTTTTTAAATTATTTTTTTTCTAATCTCCCTCTGTTTCAAACGCTTAAAATATATATCATCAACGAACTAATGTATAATATAACACATAAAACCATAAATGTACGTCTTGCTTTATATTAAAAGGTAGCAGGACAATAAATGAGAAATAAGTAAAATTATAAAAGTTTGCCCATCGATAGCGTGACGCCACACAGTTACTACAGACTGTTCAAAATTACTTTCTTAATTATTAAAGGAACAAAATATTGCTTTAATTCCTGGGCAATCTCCGTACAGTACGCTACGATATTTTTCATGCGGTGTATTCTATATACAGGGTGTTTTCCTAAGTGTGTTTGCCTCTGTAACTTATAAAATAATATGTGACGGGAAATTTTAATGCGGTAGGTCAACACAAGAAATGTTATACTTTCTGCGGAGCTATGTACATAGTTTATTATATCATTTTCCAAAGAGTTACAGCACAAAGATATAATCTTTTTAAATGGAACAACTGTTTTTTCTATCGTGCATTGGATTCGTTGAAACCAGCTGTTACTTTCAGGGGCAGATACCACAAACGCTGCGCATAATGCAATGCACCTTCTAAATATGGTGCGGCCGAGTTGTAACGTCGCCGGTGTCACGGAGCGAGAAGCTTCCTCGATGCGCTGTTAGACTGCCTGTCGCCGCACAAGGTCGTATACCCGACAGTTGGAGCCACACAAACAATTAACGTGTGGTGTGGAATCCTTGGGGATGAAATCATCGGTCCACACTACTTCCCAGGTACAATGGCAGGTGAGTTATATCGCGCTTTTATAACCGACAGTTTGGATGGTCTCCTTGAACATGTGTGTCTACACACGAGAGTCCATATATGGGTGCAGCACGATGGTCACCCAGCCCATTCTGCGTGTGCTGTTGTGGAAGAACTAAACAACAGGTTTGCAGGAAGATGGTTGGGATGCCATGGTCCTCATTCATGGCCCGCAAGGTCGCCCGATTTAACACCATCGTGTTTATGTCACTGATCCCACATCCCCAGATGATCTAAAACGGCGCATCGAGGAAGCATGTCGCTCCGTCACACCGCGATGTTACATCTCGTCTGCAGATCCTTTCGACAGCGCATTGCATTATGCATTGAGGAACATGAACACACATTTGAACATCTTATTTAAATCAACTTCCCACCGCCATAAAATCCATCACTCACCACACAGGCGTGTATTATGTATCTGCCCCTGAAACTTTGAAGGGTTGTAGCTCCCAAACTAACAGTGATAGGAATGTAGTTTAAATCGATTTGGACGCAGCTGGTTTCAACGATTCCAATACACGATAGAAAAAAACTACTGTTCCATTTAAAAAATTATATCTTTGTGCTGTAACTCTTTGGAAAATGATACAATAAACTATGTTCATAGCTCCGCAGAAAGTGTAACATATCTTGTGCATTAAAATTTCCCGTTACCTATTATTTTATAAGTTACAGAGGCAAACACACTTAGTGAAACACCCTGTATGTCCGTAAGAAAATTAATATGTATTTTCGACATATTATCATTCAGTTTGGCCCAAAAGATTTTAAAGACGCCTTATACATATACAATGTAGTAAATCATACAATACTTTACCCCAATTCAAGTTCTTCTTTCAGTTACTTGGATCTGTATAATGTACTGAATAACCGTGTACGTCGCTATTCTGTTCAGCAACAGGGAATCCGCACTCTCCTGAAGGAACTTTGAAGTCGTCCAGATTCCGGCTGTAGAACCTGCCGGCTCCCGCGCTTAGACACACACACACACACACACACACATACCAGACGGACGCAGACAGAGACAGAGACGGACACGGAGGGTATGGGGGTGGGGTGTGAGGGCAGATTGCTGGATTTGATTACAGCTGCCGGCGGGAATGGCTTCCAATCACCGCTTTGGCGGGTGCGGCCGCTCCAATCAGCCGGAGAGGCCGGGCGGTCGGCCGCCTGCTCTGCTCTGGCCCTCTACGGGGGCGGAGGCGGGGGTGGAGCGGGGGCGGAGTGGGGGCGGAGGGTGCCGCCGCCACCTGCCTGCCCCCAGGACAGCGCCGCATCCGCCGCCGCTTTCATGTAAACCACCTGCCAGCACTTCCGTCAGCGCCAAAACGGCTCCCCGACTTCGTTAAGCTCCACTATCGCTGATCAATCGAATCTCCTAGCGCGGCACATAAGTTGCATTCTAAAAGTTCGTTCCCTCAGGACTGTGCACTTCCAGATTTATCGTCGCGCCCTGTCTCCGTACTTCCGATGGAAGTGAGCCAGCGTAATTACTGTTTTCAAAGGAATTGGTAAAAGCTAACCTCAATAGTTTTAAATCCCCTTATATCGCATCGGCTTTCCGAAATTCCGTCGCCATTGAAGACGGAGGATTCGAATTGAGAAGAGCTAACAACTTGCGTAGTTTAAAAGCAGATATCCACAGAGAAGTGTTTTTCAACCTTTTCGAACGTACGACCCCCTTCGAAGTAAAAATGACAATATTTTACTACGCGTTTCCACACGTCTGCTTTGACCGATGACGTCAACAACATGTAGGAAAACCCGTATATGGGGTATCTTAATACTTTTCTACTGTAGATAATAAATAAACTTTAGTTATCCCCGTAAATTACAGATAACGGGAAGTCGCGAATAACTGTTCTCAGAAAAAAATTCGCGACTTCAGCGCTCACATGAGAAAATAAAAAATCTCTCGTTAACCTATACCTTACCATGAGGGTGAAGCTACAGATCAATTTTTAAACACAAAATATTAAGCTATAAGCTGTTTGTAAACTAACTGTCGTCTTTAACTCAGCCACTACGTAATACTCACGCGTTCCACAAACAAGCACGCACCTCAAAACTACCACCCTACGATGACGCCACGGATCAAAGCTCATGGTTGGAATCGCGTCCTATAAATGCATCGTAAAATTAATTGGCAACTATCTTCCAAATTAAAATATTCTGGCGATCCCTTCCCCCACGTATTCATGAACCGTATCAAAACTATGTTATCTCAAATGAAACAAACTAAATCTTCTGTTTATCATCAGACTGATGACTCCGTGGAAGCGTGCAGCCCATAGTGGCTAGCTCTTTCTAAAAAATTCTTTTTAAAATTTCGTGACCTAAGCTCTACTGCTGAGTTGTAACTTTTATTATGTGACTTGTTTTTATTTATAATTTCTGATGAAGGCAATCCTAGTTATTGGCGAAACCAGGTTAAATAATTTTAATTTTGCGACAGAGGGCTGCATGTTTATTGGCTATCATATACAAACACACTCTCAGCCAGAGGTCCATACTCAAAGGCTGTGAAGTTGTACAGGGCAGTTCAAATAGCCAAGAAAGGTAATAGTAACGCGTCGCAAAATTACAGGCACGTATCATTGGCGTCGATTTACAGCATGATCATAGATTACATACTCCCCCAAAAATTATGAACTACCTCGTAGTAATCGACCAACTCACCAGTAGTTAACAAGGATTGAGAAAGTATCGATCTTTTGAATCACAGCGAGCTGTTTACTCACTTGAAGTGATGAGTGCTATCCGCAAGGAATCTCAGATCGAATCTATAAAACTAGATTTCTGGAGGGCTGTCGACACTGCATCTCACCAGCGCATTCTAATCAAATTGCACGCTTCTGCACTATCGCCACAGTTGTATGATTGGATTCAGAATTTCCTGTTAGAAAGGACACAGTACGTCGTAATTGACGGAAAATCATCGAATCAAACAGAAGTGATATCTGTCGTGCGCCAGAGAAATTGGGAAGATCTCTTGGACCGCGGCGGATGATGCTACCATTCATCGATTAGCAAAGTCACCGAAATGTAAAAATCATTTAGACATCTGCATGGTTCAAAAATTGGCAGTTCCCTTAAATAATGATAAATGTACAGTCATACATAGGGGCACTAAAAGAAATCTGTTAAACTTCCTTTACACGATAAATCAGTCAAATCTACGGGCCGTAAATTCAACTAAATGCCTAAGAACAACAATGACGAAAAACTTAAATTGGAAATTTAATATTGCGTGAAAGGCGAACCAAAGGCTTCGTTTCGTTGGCAGAACGCTTACAATACGCAATTTTACTGTAGAAACTGCCTACAATAAATTGTGCGACCTAGTTTGGAGTATTGCTGCGCATTGTGGGATCCGCTTCAGGAGGAACTGACGCAGACAAGGACAGCCAGTTTTGTATTATCGCGAATAGGCGAGAGAGTTTTAACTCATGAGTTGAGTTGGAAATTATTAAAGGTAACACGTTATTCTTTTCGCCGACTCTTATTTGCAAAATTTCTGTCAGTTACTTTCTTTTTCGGATGCCGACATATTTTGTTAAACCTTAATACATAGGGAAACATGATCAAAAAAATAAAGTAAATTAGTTCGAAAACGGAAAGAGTTTGTTGTTACTTTTACTCTCGCGCTATTAGAGAATGTTACGGTAGATGAATATAAAAAAGCCGTTCGATGAACCCTCTGACATGCACTTTAATGTGAATTGCAGGGTATTTATATACATTAAGACCAAAGTTCACATCAGAAGAAACATTGAGAAATGTAATAAGAGGCAACAAAGGGAAAAGTAATACCTTAGGAATTCCAATAATTCATGAATTGGCCGAGGGGACTGAGGCGCTTCAGTCACGGTCTGCACGGCCACTACGGTCGGGGGTTCGAATCCCCCTCGGGCATGGATATTTGTGGCGTCCTTAGTGTAAGGTAGTTGATAAGTAGTTTGTGGGTTTAGGGACTGATGACCCCGTAGTTAAGTCCCATAAGCTTAACAAACATTTGAACATTTTTTTTGAATTCCTGAATGTTATACGTGGCCATAACACGAAATTATAAAGGCAATGCGCAGTCAAGTTCTATAAGCTTAACAGACAACATAATAAAGGAACTAACAGCATTCCTCTGTAGTAACCACTTTTTTTACAGGATCCAGAAGTAAACAATAATAAGGGAAACAAAATGCTATTCGTAGGAGATAGGGAAAATATAGACTTAATATGAAAAGTTAACGAGTGGTGAGTGAGCTGTAACGCCTAAGTTGAACATGGAAGCGGCGCTGTGTTGAAATCAGGCGTATGACAATAGAGAGGGACGAGCACGTTTATGATATCAGCAAATAAAGTGGAGCTGCTTGGCTGCGACGTACGTGATCGGAACTAGGAGACAGGTCACATGAAGCAAAGATCAGCTGTGCCACATTTGTGAAACACAGGCCGACGGGGTCAACCTCGTCGTATAAATACAGGCGAAAAAGACAGGTTCGTCAGAGTCAGCCACGGCAGAGAGAGAGAGAGAGGCAGCCACGGCTGGGCAGTCACCTGCCGCCCGGACTGTGCTTGACGTCGACAACAATAATGTTATTATTGTTATCGCAAAACTGAGTCCGTCGCAGGCTGGAAGCACTTTGACGCAGTGTGGCCAACAACCGATCATCACAATCAGCACGGAATCCCCGTCGATAGATGCAGCCAGCGGAATAGCGGCGGCCAAGTCTGATTCCACGGGCAGCGGGGTCTCGGCCTCGACAGCAGCGCCCAACCAAACTGAAGCCAGTTACTCACCCAGGGGCGTGGTTTGGACGAAAGAACACGGCCACACTTGAAGCACTCCTGTGAACGGTCTAGAGGGCGAAGCAGCAGCAGCGGGAGGAGGAGGATCTGGGTTCAACTCCCGGACAACGCCCAGCGCGGTACGGCCTTCGCGAAAACGGCGCGGTGCGGTGCGAGAACGATACTTCACCTTACGCAACACAGAGGCGAAGCAGCGGGCGGGCAGCCGCACCAGCCGTGTCAGCTACTCCGAGGCTCGTGGCGTCAGCTGGACGTCACCTCAGTGCATGTATCACGCACGCACACTCCACTCACCTCCAGCCGTTTGTAAGCTTTAATGTAAATAAACTGTTTATTTATACTGATCCACTGCTTCATTGCCACCCTGTGTTCCGAGTACTGAGCTCACAGCCCATATGGAATGAACTACAGTAGCCATCCTGACATTTGATGTCAAAACCGTCCAATATTTCCCAGACACGTTACATACACAATAATTAAGATATTACAGTCTAGACCCAAAGTGATCTTTTTATTTGCAACTGGTGTCGGTACTACAGGACCATCATCAGGCCTTTGGTACCTTGTTGGTGGACGGTGGCGGTGGTCGGAGCAGACGTCAACTGTTGTTGCATGCGCCTGCTCCGGCCACCGCCACCGTCCATCAACAAGGTGCCAAAGGCCTGATGATGGTCCTGTAGTACCGAAACGCTGTGTTAGCTGAGCGGTCTAAAGCGCTTACCTAGTAAGAGGTCCTGAGTTTGAATCCCGGTCAAAGCACAAATTTTAATTCAATGCCTCTCCCTGTTGTGTTGTTGTGGTCTTCAGTCCGGAGACTGGTTTGATGCAGCTCTCCACAATACCCTATCCTGAGCAAGCCTCTTCATCTCCACATAAGAACGACAACATACATCTGTCTGAATCTGTTTACTGTATCCATATCTTGGTCTTCCCCTGCGATTTTTACCCCACACACTTCCCTCCAAGCTAAATTCACAATTCCTTGATGTCTATGAATGTGTCCTACAAATCTATCCCTTCTTTTAGTCAAGGTATGCCAAAAATTCCTTTTCTCCCCAATTCTCTTCAGTACCTCCTCATTAGTTACGCGATCCACCCACCTAATCTTCAGCATTCTTCTGTAGCACCATATCTCAAAAGCCTCAATCCTCTTCCTGACCGCACAGTTTATCGTCCATGTCTCACTCCCATACAAGGCAACACTCCACACAAATGCCTTCAGAAACGACTTCCTTAGGTTTAAATCAATATTCGATGTTAATAAATTTCTCTTTTTCAAGAACGCTTTTCTACCCATTGCCATTCTGCATTTTATATCCTCTGTACTGCGACCAAACTGATCTCCCCCGAGGTTGGCTTCTACCAGCTTTTCCATCCTTCTGTATATAATTCGCGTTAATATTTTGCAGCCATGACTTATTAAACTGATAGTTCTGTAGTTTTCACACCTGTCTGCACCTGCTTTCTTAGGGATGGGGATTATAATATTTTTCTTGACGTCTGAGGGTACTTCACCTGTCTCATACATCTTACACACAAGGTGAAACAATTTTGTCATGGCTGGTTCTCCCAGAGACTGCAGTAGCTCTGAGGGAATATCATCTACTCCAGGGGCCTCACCTTATCTTTAATAAAGTTTACTACTCGATGTAAAACGTTCTTTCCCAGGCACAGCGGGAATGTTAACTCACCAGTCCTGCGGAGGGCTTACGGGACAACCGTACGGCTGTAAAGTTCAGATACGAAGTCTGTGTAGCTGCAGCCGAAGACAATGTTGGCTAAGGTTTAGCGATACGATATATTCCTGGTGAAGGTTCGGAGGTACTAGTTGAATATCGCAGCTACTCTAGGCGGTAGGGGAACTGGTCTAAGGGCGGTTGTGGCCCCACATACAAGATGGTAGTAAAATACATGTCAAAAATGAAACGGTAGGTACAGGGGGCTGGAATAAGCAAATTTCGTATAGGAATGAGCGGTCGGCAATGACGTATTACTGCGCCAGAAGAGAGGAAAATGAATACGGAAGTAAAGACGAAAAAGGAAATTTATGGGTAATTTACATTAGGTTCTCGAAAGATCGGCCATCAGCAGCGAAACAAGATTTACAACAACGATATATGAATCGGCGTACATTAGAAAGGACGTCAGGCATGTCGACAACCTGTCCAGCAGCAACAAACTCGTGGACAACTAGATATTTTCATTAATTTAGACAACATTGTCAATGGAGAAAAACAACGATCTATTTGATATAATTAATATTACAAAAACCGACTTGATGGCAAAAAATTAAAAGTTTTATTGAGCGGCTTCGACCAGCTGTAGGTGATCTTCGGAACAAAATGTAGCCCATGTGGCCAGTGCTGGACTAGGCTGGGCTGGGCTGTCCTGCCAGCTGGTAACAGTTGTTCTCCTGCCAGCTGGTAACAGTTGTTCTCCTGCCAGCTGGTAGTTCTCATGCCAGCTGGTAAGTGTTGTTCTCCTGACAGCTGGTAACTGTTGTTCTCCTGCCAGCTGGTAACAGTTGTTCTCCTGCCAGCTGGTAACTGTTGTTCTCCTGCCAGCTGGTAACAGTTGTTCTCCTGCCAGCTGGTAACTGTTGTTCTCCTGCCAGCTGGTAACTGTTGTTCTCCTGCCAGCTGGTAACAGTTGTTCTCCTGCCAGCTGGTAACAGTTGTTCTCCTGCCAGCTGGTAGTTCTCATGCCAGCTGGTAAGTGTTGTTCTCCTGCCAGCTGGTAACTGTTGTTCTCCTGCCAGCTGGTAACAGTTGTTCTCCTGCCAGCTGGTAACTGTTGTTCTCCTGCCAGCTGGTAACAGTTGTTCTCCTGCCAGCTGGTAACTGTTGTTCTCCTGCCAGCTGGTAACTGTTGTTCTCCTGCCAGCTGGTAACTGTTGTTCTCCTGCCAGCTGGTAACTGTTGTTCTCCTGCCAGCTGGTAACAGTTGTTCTCCTGCCAGCTGGTAACTGTTGTTCTCCTGCCAGCTGGTAGTTCTCATGCCAGCTGGTAAGTGTTGTTCTCCTGCCAGCTGGTAGCTGTTGTTCTCCTGCCAGCTGGTAACAGTTGTTCTCCTGCCAGCTGGTAGTTCTCATGCCAGCTGGTAAGTGTTGTTCTCCTGCCAGCTGGTAACTGTTGTTCTCCTGCCAGCTGGTAACAGTTGTTCTCCTGCCAGCTGGTAACTGTTGTTCTCCTGCCAGCTGGGAACAGTTGTTCTCCTGCCAGCTGGTAACTGTTGTTCTCCTGCCAGCTGGTAAGTGTTGTTCTCCTGCCAGCTGGTAACTGTTGTTCTCCTGCCAGCTGGTAACTGTTGTTCTCCTGCCAGCTGGTAGTTCTCATGCCAGCTGGTAAGTGTTGTTCTCCTGCCAGCTGGTAACTGTTGTTCTCCTGCCAGCTGGTAACAGTTGTTCTCCTGCCAGCTGGTAACTGTTGTTCTCCTGCCAGCTGGTAACATTGTTCTCCTGCCAGCTGGTAACTGTTGTTCTCCTGCCAGCTGGTAACAGTTGTTCTCCTGCCAGCTGGTAACTGTTGTTCTCCTGCCAGCTGCTAACTGTTGTTCTCCTGCCAGATGGTAACTGTTGTTCTCCTGCCAGCTGGTAACTGTTGTTCTCCTGCCAGCTGGTAACTGTTGTTCTCCTGCCAGCTGGTAACAGTTGTTCTCCTGCCAGCTGGTAACTGTTGTTCTCCTGCCAGCTGGTAACTGTTGTTCTCCTGCCAGCTGGTAACTGTTGTTCTCCTGCCAGCTGGTAACTGTTGTTCTCCTGCCAGCTGGTAACTGTTGTTCTCCTGCCAGCTGGTAACAGTTGTTCTCCTGCCAGCTGGTAAGTGTTGTTCTCCTGCCAGCTGGTAACTGTTGTTCTCCTGCCAGCTGGTAACTGTTGTTCTCCTGCCAGCTGGTAGTTCTCATGCCAGCTGGTAAGTGTTGTTCTCCTGCCAGCTGGTAACTGTTGTTCTCCTGCCAGCTGGTAACAGTTGTTCTCCTGCCAGCTGGTAACTGTTGTTCTCCTGCCAGCTGGTAACAGTTGTTCTCCTGCCAGCTGGTAACTGTTGTTCTCCTGCCAGCTGGTAACAGTTGTTCTCCTGCCAGCTGGTAAGTGTTGTTCTCCTGCCAGCTGGTAACTGTTGTTCTCCTGCCAGCTGGTAACTGTTGTTCTCCTGCCAGCTGGTAACTGTTGTTCTCCTGCCAGCTGGTAACAGTTGTTCTCCTGCCAGCTGGTAACTGTTGTTCTCCTGCCAGCTGGTAACTGTTGTTCTCCTGCCAGCTGGTAACTGTTGTTCTCCTGCCAGCTGGTAACAGTTGTTCTCCTGCCAGCTGGTAACAGTTGTTCTCCTGCCAGCTGGTAGTTCTCATGCCAGCTGGTAAGTGTTGTTCTCCTGCCAGCTGGTAACTGTTGTTCTCCTGCCAGCTGGTAACTGTTGTTCTCCTGCCAGCTGGTAACATTGTTCTCCTGCCAGCTGGTAACTGTTGTTCTCCTGCCAGCTGGTAACAGTTGTTCTCCTGCCAGCTGGTAACTGTTGTTCTCCTGCCAGCTGGTAACTGTTGTTCTCCTGCCAGCTGGTAACTGTTGTTCTCCTGCCAGCTGGTAACTGTTGTTCTCCAGCCAGCTGGTAACTGTTGTTCTCCTGCCAGCTGGTAACAGTTGTTCTCCTGCCAGCTGGTAACTGTTGTTCTCCTGCCAGCTGGTAACTGTTGTTCTCCTGCCAGCTGGTAACTGTTGTTCTCCTGCCAGCTGGTAACTGTTGTTCTCCTGCCAGCTGGTAACTGTTGTTCTCCTGCCAGCTGGTAACAGTTGTTCTCCTGCCAGCTGGTAAGTGTTGTTCTCCTGCCAGCTGGTAAGTGTTGTTCTCCTGCCAGCTGGTAACTGTTGTTCTCCTGCCAGCTGGTAACTGTTGTTCTCCTGCCAGCTGGTAGTTCTCATGCCAGCTGGTAAGTGTTGTTCTCCTGCCAGCTGGTAACTGTTGTTCTCCTGCCAGCTGGTAACAGTTGTTCTCCTGCCAGCTGGTAACTGTTGTTCTCCTGCCAGCTGGTAACAGTTGTTCTCCTGCCAGCTGGTAACTGTTGTTCTCCTGCCAGCTGGTAACAGTTGTTCTCCTGCCAGCTGGTAAGTGTTGTTCTCCTGCCAGCTGGTAACTGTTGTTCTCCTGCCAGCTGGTAACTGTTGTTCTCCTGCCAGCTGGTAACTGTTGTTCTCCTGCCAGCTGGTAACAGTTGTTCTCCTGCCAGCTGGTAACTGTTGTTCTCCTGCCAGCTGGTAACTGTTGTTCTCCTGCCAGCTGGTAACTGTTGTTCTCCTGCCAGCTGGTAACAGTTGTTCTCCTGCCAGCTGGTAACAGTTGTTCTCCTGCCAGCTGGTAGTTCTCATGCCAGCTGGTAAGTGTTGTTCTCCTGCCAGCTGGTAACTGTTGTTCTCCTGCCAGCTGGTAACAGTTGTCCTCCTGCCAGCTGGTAACTGTTGTTCTCCTGCCAGCTGGTAACAGTTGTTCTCCTGCCAGCTGGTAACTGTTGTTCTCCTGCCAGCTGGTAACTGTTGTTCTCCTGCCAGCTGGTAACTGTTGTTCTCCTGCCAGCTGGTAACTGTTGTTCTGCTGCCAGCTGGTAACTGTTGTTCTCCTGCCAGCTGGTAACTGTTGTTCTCCTGCCAGCTGGTAACAGTTGTTCTCCTGCCAGCTGGTAACTGTTGTTCTCCTGCCAGCTGGTAACTGTTGTTCTCCTGCCAGCTGGTAACTGTTGTTCTCCTGCCAGCTGGTAACTGTTGTTCTCCTGCCAGCTGGTAACTGTTGTTCTCCTGCCAGCTGGTAACAGTTGTTCTCCTGCCAGCTGGTAAGTGTTGTTCTCCTGCCAGCTGGTAACTGTTGTTCTCCTGCCAGCTGGTAACTGTTGTTCTCCTGCCAGCTGTTAGTTCTCATGCCAGCTGGTAAGTGTTGTTCTCCTGCCAGCTGGTAACTGTTGTTCTCCTGCCAGCTGGTAACAGTTGTTCTCCTGCCAGCTGGTAACTGTTGTTCTCCTGCCAGCTGGTAACTGTTGTTCTCCTGCCAGGTGGTAACTGTTGTTCTCCTGCCAGCTGGTAGTTCTCATGCCAGCTGGTAAGTGTTGTTCTCCTACCAGCTGGTAACTGTTGTTCTGCTGCCAGCTGGTAACAGTTGTTCTCCTGCCAGCTGGTAACAGTTGTTCTCCTGCCAGCTGGTAAGTGTTGTTCTCCTGCCAGCTGGTAACTGTTGTTCTCCTGCCAGCTGGTAACTGTTGTTCTCCTGCCAGCTGGTAGTTCTCATGCCAGCTGGTAAGTGTTGTTCTCCTGCCAGCTGGTAAGTGTTGTTCTCCTGCCAGCTGGTAACTGTTGTTCTCCTGCCAGCTGGTAACAGTTGTTCTCCTGCCAGCTGGTAACAGTTGTTCTCCTGCCAGCTGGTAACAGTTGTTCTCCTGCCAGCTGGTAACAGTTGTTCTTCTGCCAGCTGGTAACAGTTGTTCTCATGCCAGCTGGTAAGTGTTGTTCTCCTGCCAGCTGGTAACAGTTGTTCTCCTACCAGCTGGTAACAGTTGTTCTCCTACCAGCTGGTAAGTGTTGTTCTCCTGCCAGCTGGTAACAGTTTTTCTCATGCCAGCTGGTAACTGTTGTTCTCCTGCCAGCTGGTAACAGTTGTTCTCCTACCAGCTGGTAACTGTTTTTCTCCTGCCAGCTGGTAACAGTTGTTCTCATGCCAGCTGGTAACTGTTGTTCTCCTGCCAGCTGGTAACAGTTGTTCTCCTACCAGCTGGTAACCGTTGTTCTCATGCCAGCTGGTAACTGTTGTTCTCCTGCCAGCTGGTAACAGTTGTTCTCCTACCAGCTGGTAACAGTTGTTCTCCTACCAGCTGGTAACTGTTGTTCTCCTGCCAGCTGGTAACAGTTGTTCTCCTGCCAGCTGGTAACAGTTGTTCTCATGCCAGCTGGTAAGTGTTGTTCTCCTACCAGCTGGTAACTGTTGTTCTCCTGCCAGCTGGTAACTGTTGTTCTCCTGCCAGCTGGTAACAGTTGTTCTCCTGCCAGCTGGTAACAGTTGTTCTCATGCCAGCTGGTAACAGTTGTTCTCCTGACAGCTGGTAGCTGTAGAACAGCAGAACAGCCAGGACAGACCAGCCCAGCCGATTCCTGCACTGGCCTCATGGGCTACATTTTGTCCCGAAGATGTCCTGCATCAGGTCAGGTCGAAACCGTTCAATAAAAACTGTTCATTTTTTGCGATCAAGTGGGTTTTGGTGATATTAGATATTCTTCAGAAGGGAGTCTTACACATCAGGTTTTTGATATGACACTAGAAGAAGAAATCCACCACGATTAAATCAGGTGAATTGGGTGGCCAGATAACCAGTCTGCCACGTCCTATTCACTGCTGGTGATTCCTGACGTTTCAGCTTAAGTGTGCTGGAGCTCCGTCGTGTTGGAAGCACATTACTCCGCGAACATTTAGTGGAACATCGTTCAGAAGTTCACATATGGCCAGCTGTAGGAATATTTTGTACAAAATAATAACTGCAGCAAGCGAAGCACTGGTAAGCAGCGCACTCTTCAGCGCTCTCTACCGGTTTAAGGCGTGAAACCGACCACACATTCGATTACGCCATCTGCCTATTTCGGTCCCCTCTACCGGGTGTTTCACTTTAGACAGATACGACGGTTGGAACTTGAATAGGCCCTACTATTTATTCACAACCGATAGAAAAATATTACATCTTTGCACGTGTTACTGTCCTTCAAAGTAGTCACTAGCGTTGTGAAGAACCTGTTGCCAGCGGTGTGGAAGGCGTAGTATACCGTTAGCGTGTTGATGTTGCGAATGGAGCGGTCTACTGACTGTCGAAACTCTGGAACAGTTCCGACTTCTGAAGCGAATGCCACTGTTGTTTATTCATCTTCGTAATCGAATCAAAGTCACAACGACTTACGTCCGGGGCGTACAGTACTTCCCAGCCCATCGACCGAACAGAGCAGCCACACCTTCTGCTGGATGTACAGTCGTGTGCGATAATCGGGTTTCGTGGCGAGCTTAGGAATCGGCTCGCGTCGATCACTATCTACTAAAGTATGCACTTCTTCTTATGAGACGCTAGGATGACCTGCCTGATGCATGTCTGCCACAGAGGCCGTCCTTCGTTGCTTTTGCCCAACATGCCACGTACGGCAATGCCGATTCTCCGCACGCCTACTGAAGACTGTCGTGCTGCACGACCTCTGGAACCGTTACGTCAGACCACTCGCTCACAAGTGACTGTTTCCCTCGATTATGCATACGCCGGTGACGTGGGACGGGCGAGTCCATTTGCTCGGAGGTAAGGGAGGTAGTCAACAACGTCTGCTGTCAGCAATGCAACCCTCGTATTCCATGACCACCCTCTGTAGGAGGCTTCGTCAGTCGGAGTTGACTGTACGATACATCGAGGCAGAAGTCGGTTTGTCGGTGCTTTCTATCGCAGCTGACTCCCTTGGAAGAATTTAATTTGCACGTATTCGGCTTGTTTGCCTCGTTCGCTACAATGTACTGGTAAATGTTTCTGGGTTGCTGACTTACGGAGCAGGACGTAAGCCTGTTGAGTATGTTTCCCGGTAAACCACTATACTAGCTACATCAATATATACAGGATGAATCACCTTACACTTACACCGCAAAGATGGCGGAAAGGGAAAGTGCGATTGATGTGCGGTTTTCACAGAAAGGAATGGAAGGACTCATATTGTCAGTCAATAAACTTTAAAAATACCCAGAAAGTGTATTTTGTATGCAAACATACAATTTTTCCAACGGAACAATGGTTGTTTCTATCATGCACTGGAATTTTTGACGCCAGCTGTGTACAAAGAATTTGGAAAGACATTTTTATCACGTTTAGTTTGGAGCATGGGACAGCGAAGCTGACTGGATGATGGTCATGAGACAGTGGGCCGTGCCCCAGGGGCTAGCCACTCGGCCAATCAGCTACGCTATCGCAGACTCCGCCCCCGAATCTTTGAACGATTGCAGCTGCCAAACTAAACATGAGAAAAATGTCATTCAAAATTCTTTATTCACGGCTGGTGTCAAAAATTCCATAGTATGATAGAAACAACCATTGTTCCATTTAAAAAAATGGATGTTTGCATAAACAACTTCCTATGTAATATTACAATCTGTTTATGGGCTAAAATACGACCCTCTGACTACCAATCCATTCTGTGAAAACCGCCCATTAATCGCAGTTTCCGTTTTCGCAATAATTGAGATGCAAGTGTTAGGTGATTCACTCTGTTTATATTCTGTAATCCCAAATATAATGACGATAAAAGAATGTCTACATACCTCTGTACGAGCCCTAATTCCTCTTTGTGATCGTTACGTGAAATGTCAGTAGGCGGCAGCAAGTTAGTTCCCAGTCACTTTTACTTAAGGAGTCTTAGTGCCCGTCACAAATATGTGAACCTATTCCATATGCTCGTTTGTTCGTTATGAGTCTGCAGTGCGGCACTGCGTCAAATGCCTTTTTGAAATCGATGAAAATAGCCGCCTGTTGCCCTTCATACATGGCTCGCAAGCTATTATATGAGAAAAGGGTAAGTTAAGTTTCACGTAAACGATGTTTCTTAAATCCGCGCTGATTCATAGAAAGAAGCATTTCTAAGAAAATTGACTATATTTGAACTGAGAATATGCTCCAAAATTCTACAGGAAACTGATGTCAACGATATTGGCCTGTAAATTTGTGGGTCAGTTCTTTTACCTTTCTTATAAATGGGAGTGGCCTGCGCATTTTTCCATTCCCTAGGTACTTTGCACCGAAATAAAGATTCATGGTATATGCAAGCTAAGTAAGAGGCCAATGCCGCAGAATACTCTTTGTAAAACCGAACTCGCATTCCATCCGGACCAGGAGCCTTTTTTTTTGTATTCAGCTCTATCAGATGCTTCTCTACACGGGAACTACCTATTAATATGTCAGTTCAAATGTTTGTACAGCTTATGGGACTTAACTACGGGGTCATCAGTCCCTAAACTTATAAACTACTTATGAACTAGCTAAGACTACAGACGGCACAAATATCCACGCCCGAGGGGGGATTCGAACCCCCGACCGTAGTGGCCGTGCAGACCGTGACTGAAACGCCTCAGTATCCTCGGTCACCGCGGCCGGTAATATGTCAGTTTGGGAGTTATTGTGTTATTCAAATGATGATACCTTTGTACGGTCCTCCATCGTGAATGATTTCTTAAAGGTTAAATTTAGAACTTGAGCTTTTCGTTTCCGATCTTATATTACGGAGTTGGGCGTACGTCTGTTGAGTATATTTTCTGGTAAACCATAGTGCAATGTTAGTTGCCTGTCCACTGGTGCCGCCCCTTGGCCTGTATAGCAACCTCATTTGTTCCGCATCGACTGCTCGATTAGCCTCTACTTTACGCATAGTTTGGTGCTGTTTGGAGCGCTCGAGACCAAAGTTGCCCCTTGGTGGGGGGTACAGTTGGCACAAGGTGCTTAAAATTCATAGAGTGACGATAGGTCCTTCATGATTGAGGCAAATTGGAGTCCACTATGTTAATTTGGGGGATCGGCTAAAAGCTTGTATGCCACACCGACTACAGAATTTAATTTACAGTTCCACGATTTAAATATAGATTAAGTATTGTATACGGGTGTGGATCAAGTTCTGACAGATTTTCTCGAAGCTGCGAATTGACGAGCCTGCTAGTAAATATCCTAAAATGCGTTAATGAAATTTCACCAACCTATCAGTATTACAGTTCCAGTTCGAAGGATGACAGCCGAAGTTTACAATAACAACGGAAGTGCCGCTGTGAAAAGTGCGTCCATTAATTACCTGAAGTATTTGGGGGGAAGGGGTCGAACCGACTCCACCAAATGTTTCATGGTAGAGAGGAGCTCTCGGCAAATCTCACGTATTTTTTTCTGCAAGAAACAGTACAAAACTGGGTTAAATTGAGTAAAACATGTTTCACGTTTATAATACAGCTAAATCCCACAAAATATTACTTATCGCGGCTATGCAAACATCTCATAGAAGCCCCTCGATGTTTTCTCTACGGATACACGACCTTTTTTTCTCCGCGCGCGTTTTTGTCGGAATTCGAACGGAACACTTGCGGCTGCAACAATGCTGGCCACCCGGGCGCCTCTCTCGCTCTGAGTGAATAGAAGCCCAGACCAGTCCACTCGGCTACAGCCATACGAGCGTTCTTTTCATGTACGTATTTTTAATTATTATTATTATATTTTATGTGGCACTTCAAAGATTGAAGTTGTCCCATTGTTCATTTGTACTGGAGCAGCGGCAAATTATACTTACGTTCTGTTAAAAGAATACGTCTCCTATTCAGTTTCTTTAAGAACTTTATCTTTTTCAGCTTTCATTTTCCGATTTTCTGAACAAGAAATCTTTTTCTTAAACGTTTCCCTCTCTTCTGGCATGATTTAATAATCTGGCAAATTATGGCGTAGGCATTGCTCTATTTCGCAATCACAATATTAGTTCTATAACAAGTAAATAAAATCACCTAACAGTAGACATAAATAGAAAAGAATACTTGGACTAAACGATAAAAATGTTTTTAATATTATCGGAACATTAAAATGTTGTCCTCGTCACGACACTCTTTTCAGTAACTGTGATTCACCACGAAAATACGAACCCTGCCTCCCCCTTGTACTAACAGTTACTGAGATGTGGGTGTAAATCGTACTCATATGGACGTCTTCACACTTCTCATTATTTAGTGCACATTTTTACACCATAGTAATATCTTACTCAGATCTTTCTGCAGTTGGTTTTGATCTTCAGATGATTTTAACTGGACGGTAAATGACGGCGTCATCTGCAAACAACCTAAGACAGCCACATAGATTATCCCCTAAATCGTTTACGTAAATAAGGAACAGCAGCGAACCAATAACAATACCCTGTGGAACACCCGATATCACCTCTGTTTTAGCCGATGCCTTACCATTGATTAGTACGAAGTGTGTCCACAGGAAATCCCCTATCCAATCGAAATTTGGGGCGAGTACGGTGTCCTCTCTGAAAGGAAATCCTCTATCCAATCGCAAATTTGGGGCGATATACCGTAACAACGCAATTTGATTAACAGCCGTTTCTGTGGTACGGTGTCAAAAGCCTTCTGGAAATAAAGAAATATGGAATCCATTTGCAAACCCTTGTCGATGGCACCCGTCACTTCGTGTGAATAAAGAGCTAGTTTTGTTTCGCATGACCGATATTTTCTAAATCCGTGTTGACGTTGGGTCAATAGATCATTCTGTTCGAGATAATTCATAATATTTGAATACAGGATGTGTTCCAAAACCCTGTTGGAAATTGACGTCAATGAAATAGGCCTGTAGTTTAGTGGGTTACTCCTACTGCCTTTCTTGAATAAACAGGGTGTTACAAAAAGGTACGGTCCAACTTTCAGGAAAAATTCCTCTCACACAAAGAAAGAAAATATGTTATGTGGACATGTGTCCGGAAACGCTTAATTTCCATGTTAGAGCTCATTTTATTATTCTCTTTAAATCACATTAATCATGGATTGGAAACAGAAAGCAGCAGAACGTACCAGCGTGGTTTCACACACTTTGTTACAGGAAATGTTCAAACTGTCCTTCGGATACATGCATCCTCTCCCCGTCACATGGAATCCCTGATGCGCTGATGCAGCTCTGGAGAATGGCGTATTGTATCACAGCCGTCCACAATACGATCACAAAGAGTCTAGATTTGGTACCGGGGTTGAGTAGACAAGAGCTTTCAAATGCCCACATAAATGAAAGTCAAGGCAGTTGAGATGAGGAGAGCGTAGAGGCCATGTAATTGGTCCGCCTCTACCGATCCATCGGTCACCGAATCTGTTGTTGAGAAGCGTACGACTGAAATGTGCAGGAGCTCCATCGTGCATGAACCACATGTTGTGTCGTACTTGTAAAGGCATATGTTCTAGCAGCACAGGTGGAGTATCCCGTATTAAATCATGATAACGTGGTCCAGTGAACGTAGGTGGAAGAACATGAGGCCCAATCAAGACATCACCAACAATTCCTGCCCAAACGTTCACAGAAAATCTTTGTTGATGACGTGAACCTAGGAAGTACAGGACATACTTACGAAACAATTGGGTATTTTGACAATTTACTGCACGAATTATTTCAATTTACATTTAAAGAGAAATAGTAAAATGAGCTCTAACAAAGAAATTAAGCGTTTACGGATTTATAACCAATCACAACGAAAAAAATGAATACTAATATATGGAATGTGACCGGTAGGTATACAATATTAATCTGTGTATACATAAGAACTAATCCGAACTGTAACTACATAGCTGCGCAATAAGAATGTAATTTTTACAGTGGCCACTACTAACACTGTCAATCAAAAAAGTGAAATGTTTTTGGTAGATGAACTAAAACTGAATAAGCTACGCAATGTTTATTTACACATGTTTATGATGTATAATAGTTTGTATCTTTAGACTGGAATCAGTCTGTTGATACAAACTAATAACGTTTTAATTTAATTGTAATTATTTTATTTTATATGAAACACAATCACTACTTTGTTATTTCGGACACGTAAAATTCCTGGTTGTTTACGAATACTTGAGATACTATAAAATGCATTAACCTTCATAAAATTTTCACTATCAGTCTTCACATTTTTCCATTCTTTCATAACTGTTGTAAATGAATTATCTGTGATGTCGCACAAGTCTAAAGTGCGCGCCACCTACTTTCGCCGCGCGCTGCCATGCACGCACGGCGCGGCGTTCTTACGACGTCTGCCACGAGCGCCCTCTGCTGCAACGCCGATCGTGGCCACCACTGAACGACATCGTTCACTTGGGACTGAGATAGGAACCAGTTAACACTTCGTAATCAGATAAGCACCAGTGAAGACTTGGCTATCGGATACGCACTAGGCAGGCCTCTAGCTCAACTATGTATCAGCATTCTACAGTACTGAGCTATGTAAAAGTTAAGTATTGTATAAATTCTGTGCAATATATATCTCGTTCTAATTTACTCTAGTGTTTCTAGTTTCTGCTGTCCCACTGGCTGCTCCCCTCCGTACCTGCACAAGCGTGCTACCTTTATTCCTGTGTCGGTCTTCCTACTCGGCCACCGACACCTACGACGGAAACGAGACACGAAAGCGGCGACGAGGCTGGGACACAAAATTATCCATCACAAAAAATTATACACAGAAAAACACTGTTGGAACACAATTATAGCTTCGACTTCCTTGTGTCGTGTGACATCACCAGTGCCGGCCGCGGTGGCCGAGGGGACTGAAACGCGCCAGTCACGGTCTGCATGGCCACTACGGTCGGGCGTTCTAATCCCCCCTCGGGCATGGACATTTGTGCCGTCCTTAGTGTTAGCTAGTTCGTAAGTAGTTTGTAAGTTTAGGGACTGATGACCCCGTAGTTAAGTCCAATAAGCTATACAAACATTTGAAGATTTGAACAGATGTCCGCACAACATATTTTGTTTCTTTTGTGTGTGAGGAATGTTTCCTGAAAGTTTGGCCGTACCTTTTTGTAGGTGTGACCTGTGCAACTTTCAAAATGTTCAAATGTTTGTTAAGTTCAAATGTTTGTATAGCTTATGGGACTTAACTACGGGGTTATCAATCCCTAAACTTACAAACTACTTATAAACTACTTACGAACTAGGACGGCACAAATATCCATGCCCGAGGGGGGATTCGAACCCCCGACCGTAGTGGCCGTGCAGACCGTGACTGTAGCGCCTCAGTCCCCTCGGCCACCGCGGCCGGCTGTTTGTTAAGCTTATGGGACTTAACTACGGGGTCATCAGTCCCTTAACTTACACACTACTTATGAAATACTTACAAACTAGGACGGCGCAAATATTCATGCCCGAGGGGGTATTCGAATGCCGGCCGCAGTGGCCGAGGTGACTGAGGCGCTCCAGTCACGGTCAGGGGGTTCGAATCCCCCCTCGGGCATGGATATTTGTGCCGTCCTAGTTTGTAAGTATTTCATTAGTAGTTTGTAAGTTTAGGGACTGATGACCCCGTAGTTAAGTTTCATAAGCTTAACAAACATTTTTTTGGGGGGATTCGTACCCCCGACTTTAGTGGCCGGGCAGACCGTGACTGGAGCGCCTCAGATACCTCTGCCACCGCGGCCGGCTGTGCAACTTTCCACGGTCTCCCCACCCTAAAGTCGACGCTGTTACTGACCACCAGAAAAATGGCGGCCGAGTTAACGCAGATTGCCGCAAAGAGCGCTGTTGCTCGTGTGTCAGCCACTGTATGAAATTTGGGCTCGTTGGGTGCGTACCTGCCGCATCATGGAGTTTCTGACGCTTGTGCCTGTGGCAGCGGCGGTGTCTGCAGACACGCGGTACACCTCGCCGTCAGCTGTGGCCTGCCCCGTGAGACGCGCCACGCCGACGGCAAAAGGCGTTCCTAAAGGGCGCTTTTAATTGCCCGCTGCATAATTAATGCTGAAAGCGCTCTCGTCAATACGGCCAAGCCACGCTCCTGGTGCGGAGCGCATCGCCACTGTCGCGAGCCGGGCTGGACTGCCGGCTATTCACCGGCGTAAACGAGCCCCATAGGAGGCCACGCAAATAGAACACCGCCAGAAAAAAAAAAAAAAAAAAAAAAAAAAAAAAAACACGAAAACCTGCCGCTGCGGTGGCGCGCCTCAACTTATTCCACTGCCTGTAACTGTACGTCTGGCGCACAGCGCCGGGAAGAAAGTTAGGCGTCGCTCCGAGTTGCAAGCAAATAAAACGCGTTTCGGAGCTGGCAGTGCATGTTAGGTATTAAGTAAACACCTGACGCGGAAACTGCGGATTTTTTGCATAAATTTTAATTGGTTTGTTGGTTTGTAGTTTTTGAAAGGGACTAAACATCATCGGTTATCAGTCCCTTGTGCCAGACTTAGAGCTAAAACATTGTGTTAAGCGTTACGATGCATATGCTTTAACATGTCAAAGTTTAAAAGGAACATGTAAAAGACGAAGGGTTTGTAGTAATACATTAATGATTTTTTTTATAACTTGTGCGATGCTTGTCGCTGACTTCTGCTCTCTCTCTGACAGCGTATCGATAAACATATGACATTTGTCACGTTCATATTTTTTACAACAAGCTGAAGGGAGAGAGCGGAACTGTTCGTCACTTACTTTCTTCTCCTTGATGCGTTAGGACGTATTCCAGGACTTTGACTAATTATTGTAAGTGTGAGCTTCTTTTTTTATTAATTTCAATAAAACCCCACAGTTAATTTGAAATATCTTACTTACTTACAATCCCTTCCCCATTGTCACTAATTTTAAAGTTATTTATTTTCAGCAGATCCAGTACTTCAAAAAGTGATGCTCGGGTATTGTTGCGATTTGTTTCGCGATTGTACTAGAACATTCTCTGTGTAACTTTTATTTATTTCGTGTTTATGAATGGTTTATTACATTTTAATGCCTGCAGAAAAATCTTCGTAATGTTTATGAAGTCCGATAATTTTGCAATTTTTGACGACTATCATGATTAATTTTCAACACGGTCATAGAACAATAGTAACCGAAACGCACAATCCCAGCATCAATTTATCGAAGTAATATTCCAGTCATCTCAGCTAGAATCACTACAGAACATGACCGAAATATTTGTACCACCTCTCAATAAGGTAAAATTCCGCCGACTTCTTCAGTAATGTTGCTTTCTGGTGTTGTATTTGCCACCGAAATTACGACCGCTACCGTTTAATGGCGGAATCCAATAATTTTGTTTAAATTGTCCCTTCCTTGTCAAAATTGCTTAGTAATCTCATTTAAAAATATTTGACTACCTGGTTAAATTTCATTTGCTGTCCCCAACCTTAACTTTAATACTCAACACCCATTTCATACGAAAGCAGCATTACAGGTTGACATAAATATAAATAATGGATAAAAGTACTGGGACAGGACAAGAGTGTTTTTGCTGGGTGAGTACATAAATGTAAGTATCACATCCAGCCACGCTGTACATATTAAAACACCTGCCTAATAGACTTAGGCAAGCGGAGAAGAGATAAATGACAGAGACACAAGAGACTTCAAATGGATTGATACAGTCCACACTCACGAATAAAATTTAAAACTCTGTCAACCATGGAGGCATTGTCAGCAAAAACAAGCGTCAAGACGTCAGTGATATTAAATTTCCGTCGCTCTGCGGCTAGATTGGGGCATTCCACTAAGATTTGGGCGACTGTCCAAGCTGCACCACAGCGACACTGAGGAGGGTCCTCACGACGCAGAAGGTGTCCATGCGTCAGCCAGGAATGGCCAATACGCAGCCGGCAAAGGACCACCGACTCCCTGCGAGAAGCCCGCAGTGCGGACTTCCATGCAGCGGTGGAGGGCTTTACAGTGCGGAGCTAGTTTTGTTCGGTCAAGCTCGCCCTCTCACAGTTCCAAACCCCAAGGACCCTGCTACGTATCTGGGATCAGAGGTCTCTTTCTGGTAGGCCAATATTCAGAGACCGTGAAGTAGTGGCCTGCTTGGCCAGCTGATCAACACGTTCATTGCCTGGGATGCCTATGTGGCCTGGCGTCCAGATGAAAGCGACAGAACGGCCGAGAGCGAAGACAGCATCTTGTATTGCTCGCACTAAAGTGTGCTTGGGTATACCTATGGTGTAATGAGACAATGTTGTCTCAAGGGAATGTATTTTTTGTTGATATTTATATCACCTCGGCCTGAGGAACAAGGCGGGATAGTTCCTATTCGCGTTCTTTGCTGGGATGCTATTCCAATGTAGGACAGCCCTGGCAATTTGATACGCATTTCACAGGGAACATGAGGCAGTATATGGTGTGGAGGGAGACGTGCTTTAAGGCAGTCCGTGTAGTTGCTTTGGCTACAACGCGGTGTTAGCTGTCTTTTCAAACTTCTTTGGGAGTACATTCAACGACCGTCCCCGCAGCTGGAATGTGTTCAGTCAATAGAAAAGAATTTTAAATGTTTCAACTGCTGTCCCTCCTTGAACTGCTCAAAGGAATGCACATTCTACGAGAAGCCGTGACTGAACTTACTAGCCGCAGGAAACCAAGATCTTCTGAATTATACAACGAACAGCAAGATCTATTAAATAAAAATAATGAAATAAAATCATAGTAATGTCAATAAAGAGAATTTCTTTGTTTTGACTCCTACACATTCCCCTTCCTTTTCTTTCTCTTCCCTTATATAGTTAGTTTCCAGGTGTAATTTTACTTCTCTGAATCCTTTCCTGAGGTATTAAACATAAGGTGAGGCATTGAATTAAAATTTATGCGGTAGCCGGGATTCGAACCCGGGACCTCCTACTTACTAGGTAGCTCCTATAGACCCCTTTATTTTTATCTTTGTATTGTGCCTAAGTAAAATTACACCTGGAAACTAACTATATAAGGGAACAGAAAGAAAAGGAAGGGGAATGTGTAGGAGTCAAAACAAAGAAATTCTCTTTATTGACATTACTATGATTTTATTTCATTACGTTTATTTAATAGATCTTGATGTTCGTCGTATAGTTCAGAAGATCACCTGCGGCTAGTAAGTTCAGTCACGGCTTCTCGTAGAATGTGCATTCCTTTAAATAACTCTGTTATTATTAATTTTTGGGAAAATGATACTAAAATGCCACTTTGATCCGTCGTCACTCACGCGTGTGAAATTCAGCTGTGCGAGCAAATAAAACGCATTGAGTGTTATGAAAAGTGCAAAGTTCAAGTTCAAAAAGTGAAACAAAAAATAATATTTGACTGTTTAGAATAAGGACGACAAGATGTCGGATACAAAAGCCTCTCAAAATGGCAGTAAGCATACTAGTCCCAAGATGATGAAGGCACAAGTTCCGTAATGAGACGAGGTGCTACATGTCAACAGTTAGGTCGGCGCTGGACTGTGCTCGACCAGGCATGGCTGCTAGTTGTTGCCTGTGACCTTTTGGCGCCAAAGGAACCTTCTAGATTCGTCGCTCGTATTTTGTTTATATAAATTATAATGAACAAAGTATCAAATGGTTTCAAATGAAAGCTTATTAACAGAAAAGTTGTCCCGAAACATGTCGTGTTGACATTTCTATTTTATTATTGACAACGTGAAGTAGAGTAATAATAGTAATAACTGAAAAGTGTTACATTGAAATTACGCTATTATCTAATGTTTACTTTCTTAAATATTAATACATGAAACGAAGGAATGGTAGCACCAAGAGGGGAGGTGACAGGCAATCTGATGACGTCTTTGCTACACTGCCGTGCATTCTCACGGTCCATATCTGATCTGTGCCATCTGTTATGCTTTTCCCACCCCTTCCATCGATTCCATTATGCTACTTTGCCTACTGCCAGTCAGCTACATGGCTTCTATAAAATTTACAAATACAAAGATATGAAAACTGAATACTATTATTTAATCAATAAAAAAATAAAATCAGACTTGTCACAAGTGGCGATCCTCGAAGAAGTCTATACCGAAATGGACACATATTTAAATGAAAATGTGTTTTTATACTTAACACTGACAATGTAGCTCGTTAATACAACCAGGAGCGAAAAGGATTGAAAGCCTTATATTAGGCTGCATTCAAATAATTCATCGGTGCCAAGCGAAAATTTGTGCCGGACAGGAATTTGAACTCGAATTTCTTGTCTTTTAACAGCTGTCATGCTAACCACCTGGTTACACGAACACGCCTCCCGTCCGCACAAACCCTCCTAGTCGTACACTGTGGAAGTAGTTCCCCTATCGACCATATTTCTCAAGATACGAAGGTTGGATCTTAAATAGTGGCAACACTGCTGTGGAGACACTATGCAATGAAATCTACTATTGTCTCTGATAGCACACGTTGTTTCCACATCGAGAGAAACACAGTCACTTGTGAGCGATCGGTCTAATGTAATGGTGTCACTATCTTGTCGAAACAGGGGCAACAGATTTGGATCAAGATCAAATGAGCCAGAGGTCTTACAGCACGACAGTGTCAACAAGGTCTTCCAGAGGCGTAAGGGGAATCGGCAATGCCGTACAGAACAGTGGCACGTTGGGTAAAAGCCTTCAACGGTCGGCTAACTGTCGGCGACATGCATCGGGCAAGTCTTCCCAGCGTCTCTGCAGAAAAAGTGCACACTGTTGCCGCGTTAATGGACAGTGATCTACGCCAACGCATACGACTGTGTTTCGCATTCTGAAAGAACGCCTGCATTATTATTATGAGTTTCGCAGCAATTATCGGAATTGCAGAAATGGATGCGTTACGACGCTGCTCAGACGCACTTGGACGGCTATGGGCGCGAAGGAGAGGCTTTCTCAAGCCGTATCGTATGGGCCACATCGTACGAGGCAAAACTGAATTGCGAATCCATGGTATGGCATCATTATGGGTCGCCGCGAAAGTCGAAAGTACGTTAGCGCCCCAGTATCGTGAAAGTTATGGTGATCCTCTTGTACGACTGTGATTGTGTTATTCTAACGTATTACGTTCCTCCACGGAAGACAGTCAGTGCACAGTATTACTGTTTGTTTCTTGAGCGTTACCTGCAACCATCTTGGCAAAGAAGTGGGCACCACTTTCTTTGCAACCCACCCATTATTTTGCAGGACAATACGCGGTCACATACAGCGCTAGCTGTGGCTGCTCTGTTCGGGCGATGGGACTGGAAGTGTAACGTCCACGATATGCCTCGGACTTTGATTTGATTCCGAAGATGAAGGAACCACTTCGTGGCATTCGCTTTAGGTGTTCTAGAGATTCGACCGGCAGTAGACCACTATAGTCACACCATCAACAAAACAAACGCTTTGCTAACAGTATACTGCGCCTTCCACATTGCTGGAAACGGTTTCTACACAATGCGGGTGACAACTTTGAAACACGTGCAAATATGTAACGCTTTTGTAGCGGTTGTGAATAAATGGTTGTCACTATTCAAGTTCCAACCCTCGTAGATAGGCAGAGTCGCCGGTGGGCCTGGGCTTAATTCAAAAATCAAATATTTGTAGAGCTTATGGGGCTTAACTAAGGGGTCATCAGTCCCTAAACTTACAAACTACTTATGAACTAGCTAATACTAAGGACGGCACAAATATCCATGTCCGAGGGGGAATTCGAACCTCCGACCGTAGTGGCCGTGCAAAACTTGACTGGCGCGCCGCAGACCGCTCGGCCAGCTCAGCCGGCTGGGATTAGCTATGTGGGGAAAGTTGAAAAGTTGTGATTAGCCGAGATTTAAAAGTGTGTCCTTCTTTTTACCTGAGAGTCGTACTGACCACTACGATACTACCAACAAAGCAGTCACCAGGTCCTTGTGGGCTACCCCTGTACTCCTCCTGCCTGACACCCCCCCAGGGCCTCTCGGTTCTTTCTTGAGTACGTGCGTGGCGGGCCGGGGGCCCCGTGCTAACGCAATCTTCCTTCTTTATTTGCTTCCCAGACTGCATTTCCTTTCCCCTCCCCTCCCCTACTTTCCTATCCTCACTCCTTCCCCTCCCCACAATGGGACTGTTAACCTTAGCAATTTAGTCTCCCTATCCCAATCAAACAACTCTCTACCCTTCCCCTTGTCAAGTCCAAGAGCATATACTCATCCATACACCACTGCCCATAACCTTGCATTTCTCTCAGTACTTCACTGATTGCAGTAAGAGCTTAGACCAGCTATGCATTCGCATATATACGTGTATTTATTAATCTGTTTTACTCGCCATGCTACATTCGCGCACGAACCAAATATACGGCATTTGCTGTGAATAAATGGACCTAGCGTCATTATATCTTTGACATACGTGGTTTGTCTAAAATGTTCGTTGAATTCTATTAGACAAAAAACAAATCCAAAGATACAATGTTCCGTATTTCCCTTCAAACTAGTGGCGAACAGCTACTACTCAATTGTTTATAATAAATAACAGCTAGCAACCACAAGTATGGACATAAAATATTAATTTCTTTTAAGCATGACCGGTTTCAGATTTCCTTTACAAATCCATCATCTAAATGTTGTACTTCTTGCAAGCTGTGGCCGCGTATTTTTTTAATTATTTTTTTAATGTTAAAGATATGTTGCTCTAATATAGACAAAAATATTTTATGGGCTATTTCATGAGTTTGTACAATGGATTATTTATTTTAGTCGATATCTACACTTTTAAGGGATTTGTAACTTAATGAAGTGTGGCAAAAACTTACGTGTCATGAGTCTTCTTATGGTGATTTTGTCATCTGTTTTAATTAGTTATTTTCATAGCATTGTTTTTCCACATATGTATTGTGTTGGGCGCTGTTAAATTCTGTGTTATTCACGTAATGTAGCACCATTATTTGCAGACAGCACAAGCAATAAGTACATACAAAACGTGACAGTGCTTCACAACGAAAATGTAAACAATGCAAAGATGTTACTGCTATACATATGCTATGCTACAGATACATTTCGACTTTATGCCTATGTTAAAATATGTCTCTGCTTTATAATGAAATTAATTTAAACGTAGAGTTTTGGACTAAAATTATTTACAGTATTTTATAATATAAGTGGCTGACACAACACATACAAATATTATATATGAATAAAATATGGAATTACACTAAGTCGCTGAAACAATATATATACAGGTTGTATCTGGCCAAAAAAAAAAGTACTGGTGCATTACAGAAGCAGACCCAGTTGATTATTGAAATTAAGAATGCACTGTGGATTAAAAGTATTGTTGTCTTACGTTTTACTGATCAGTAGCTTAGATTGTAACAATTTTTATTATATCAAACAATGATCTTTATTTGAATGTAAAATTTAGAAAAAGGAATGAACAGAGTTATGCTGAGTACAAATGAGATGGATTTGTGAAAGAAATCTGAAACCGGTCATGGTTAAAATAATATTTTATATCTATACTTGTGGTTGGCAGCTGTTTTTTATTATAAACATTTTAATACTACAACCACGTTTCTCAGAAAGTCAACATTTGACAAAATAGCGTACTAAAAACTTTTCACATCTTGAGGAAACTATCAGTAAAGTCCTCTAGTGGAATCGATCGCAGAAAAAATATCACACGATCTTTGATGGAGCAGCATCCATTTTCGAGTCCTATGGAACTCTGACCAAATCGACGGATACGCTGTAACAATCGGTTCAAAAATAAATAGTAAAGTACAGAATTAATGTTTTGACACGCATGTTACTCCACTGCTTTGTGACACTTCATCTCACACTAAGTTCATCCGGTCGCAGTGTGTTTACACTGCCAGTCCATGCAGTTCATGCCGTGTATCAGTTGTATCCAAGTTTCCGAAGAGCCATGCGCATGCACGCACACATGCGAGTCTGAAGTACAGGAATGACATTATTCACCTTCAACACTTGAGACATGCGACGAAGGCAAATGTCCTTGGAACGCTCAGCTACTCCACCGCGACGAAAGTTTTTTAATCTGAAAAGTAATGTACATAACCCGCTCTAAAAGAGAGATATTGGTACGCCCCACCTCATTCACTTGCACCAACTGTCTATTAGTAACTTTCCAATGATTTATTTTTTCTCTCACTGCAAGATAGTAATATTTGCTAGTTATTTAGTTAGTGTAACTGCGATTGTAGGCCTGGTTTGTTGGGATTCATGCTATATTTCTCTTTAGTATTTGTCTTACTTCGTGCGCGTTAATAGTGCATCGCTTCACATCAAGTGGGAGGGAGAGTATCGAGTGTTTACAAATGGAGCTCTGAAGGAATTAATAGATCCACATCTACTTAGCTAAACGAACTTGCCTTTCTATTTATTTATTTATTTATTTATTTATTTTTTTTCACAAAAACAAAATTACTGTAGTAAACGATTTACATATAGAACGTACCATTAACACTTAGCCTACAAAAAATCTGATTATCAGTTTACCATTAAATTTCTATTATATAATTTCCAAGAAAAGTTGTGTTCCCGATACCAAAAAGATTTGGGAAGCACTGATATAGCCGATTTACCACTGGCGGGCTATTTATTTGTAACAACAGCATACTCATTCGTACTGAGTATAATTGAAATTTATGGGCGCGTAACCGATGAAGCGCTTCATGTCACCTATTAACAGACACTTGTTGGGTTGTATTAAGCTATTAACAGGAGATGACATTACCTGACATAACAGAATGGAGGCGATCTGCACAGATTAATTATCTTCAAAAAGAAAACGCCAAGATTACAGTATGAATAATGAATTTACTGACGATCGTATTGGATGGGCTATGCCGTCATCATCTGGTCATATAAATCCTGCAATATGGTCATGTTGTTTAAAAATGGATTACAGGAGAGTATGGGAGCAGTCGACCGAGTGGACTACAGCCACGCGAAAATTAGTCTGAGGGGAAACAGAGTTTTCAAAAAATCTCCGTAACTAGAATGTAGCGCTTTCAAGTGCAGTACAGTTGCAAAGAAAGGATCTCACAATAGAACCTTGTTTAAGGAATACTTGAATATTTGAACTCCGATACGATTTATATAGACAATATACGAAAGAGAACAGGGCTTTGAGCTGCTGCGTTCGTTTACTTAGCGCGAAACCCTCACGGAGATGCTAATATTAGCGACACACATTACAAATGAGAGGGTGTGCGTCATAGTGAGATTTACTGACTAAATGTCCGGATTATAGCCATGCAGAAACAGTGTTTCCAAAATGGACCGGCCGCGGCGGAGTGGCCAAGCGCATTGAGGTGCCATACTACGATGCGCGATGCCGCTCCCCGTCGGGGTTTCGAATCCCCCTCGGGCATGGATGTTTGTGTCGCCTTTAGTATAAGTAGTTTGCAAGTTTAGGGACTGATGACCTCGCAGTTATATCTCTTAGGAACCGAAAGTCAACACAGTTTCAGCCGACCAGTTGCATAAAATGGTTTACATCCATAAACCTTGACCTATGTTTCGGCAAAAGTAATTTTGCCTTCTTCAGAAGTATTGCATAAAACTCACATTAAAAAAGTTGTTAAATAACACGTGGCTGACTCCATGTCAATAGAATAAAAAGTAAAATTTTATGATGTGACATTGTTTTAAAATTTTACTTTTTATTCTATTGACATGGAGTCAGCCACGTGTTATTTAACAATTTTTATAATTTGAGCTTTATGCAATACTTCTGAAGAAGGCAAAATTACTTTTGCCGAAACATAGGTCAAGGTTTATGGATGTAAACCATTTTATGCAACTGGTCGGCTGAAACTGTGTTGACTTTTGGATCGTGTTCCAGTTTGCTGAATTGCAGCCATGTTTAAAATTTTGAAATCCCTTAAGCTTAACAAACATTTGATTTGAAAATGGGCCGGGATGCGAAGCTGGAAATTTCGCCGTTCGCAGTCCCCAGCAGAAAGAAAATGTCATTCTTATAACACCCCCTAAGCTATTGCTAATCAATGTTTTCACAACATCACTTCTTCCAAGGGTGCTAGTCATCGAAGCATCGAAGGAGGACTTCTGTGAAGTTTGGATGGTAGCAGGCGGTGTACTGGCAGATCTATAATTGTAAGAAGTGGTAGGAAGCGTGGTAGGATACCTCAGTCGATTGAATGCTTCCTCACGAAAGGCAAAGGACCAAGCTTCGAATCCCGATCCGACACACTGTTGTAATATGCCATGAAGTTTAAGAAATTATGCACACAAAGCAAACTCCAGCATCTTCTACGTCCCCACATATGGAATCCCAACTGATTACGCCAAGATCTTTGACATAAGAACACACCTCTGATGCGAGCTGTACAACGACGAAACTCGGCAGTCAGCAGTAACCAGTGAACCATCGTGTACAAAGTATTTATAGCAGTCTTCACAGTAGTTTTAGTCAATGCATTCGATTTACCGTACACCAAATGCATTTCAAAATTCCTATTTAATGGTGTCTCTGACGTACATAATCTTTACTATAGTTGTAAAGGTGACAGAGCCTGGTTTGTTAACGGGTGTGTCTATTGAGTTTCTACAAATTGAGTTAAAACCTCTCCCTAAGAAAAAGTCTACAGGAATTCATAGTGTACTCTCGGCATTATAGACTATAACATATTTCAAACCTGGCACAGCCTATGCTGAATCGCCATAGAAAGATGTTTCACTGTCTGATGAAACTAGAATGCTCATTATATGTTCTTCCTATAGTTTCAATAATGGTAAATATTCTCTGTCTTCTTTTTTGTAAAATCGAAAAATATCAGCTTTATTAAAATTTTGAAATGCTCAAGTATGCTCGATATGACAGTATTACAGAGTGTCAAAAGAAAGAGAAAAAAATTTTGGGGCCAGATTCCTTAAAGCTAAAGAAGAAATAAATGTATATTAACGTAGAATCTGAAACACATATCATAAGAATGGGCACACTCTCATCTTCCATGTATCGCCTAGTCATTTAGTCATTTAATACCACACCTTTGTTAATTAAAATATTTATCAAACATCTTAAAAAAATGTAGGTCTCTCGAGGAGGTCATACACAAAAGACGGAAGTCAAGTAATTACAAAAGTGTTGGAAATGTATTGCTTTTATAATATGAATTTTACGTTTAATAGCCTAATGTTAGAAACAACGTATCATCTTTTTTTCTTTTGTTTCTCGCAGTTTTGCAAGACACAGTCGTTAAAGAAATCAACGAATTGCATTATTATTGCTATTGCGACCACTCCAGCAGCCCTCGGCGTCTGCATCAGGTGTTACTAAAGTAAAACTGGTCGCCGCCTTAAAAAGTGATTTCATTACTGTTCTTTATTGTCTGTTTGATTCATTTTGAAGTGCCTTTCTTTTCTGCGTTTGGGTTAAACGTTTAATGTTGTTTCTATGGATGTTATCGTTACTACTTTGTATATTGATGTAATCACTGTATTATGTATCTTTTAATAAGACACAGTGAGCTTCTTCAGGTGTTTTTCATGTATTTTCCGTTTGTTTTTTATTCTGCGTACAACCAATTTATCTTCCAAGATGTCGTTAGATTACCTAGTATGTAAGCCTCTTTAAAGTGTTTGAAAGGATACATTAACCTCCTGAAAAAGTGAAATTATTTTCTTTCACCAGATGACTTGCATTTGTTTTGGTTTTAAGGACTGCCTTATTTGAAGTAGATAAAATATTAAGATGCACAATCTGAGAAACATGTTAATGAATACGGAGGTCCATTAAAAACATAGTGAGTTCAATAGACAAGTCATCCGTCAAGTCTGTAAGTCCATCTTCAGACAACTTAGTACTGCAGGTTATACACATCACATCAGCTGCTGTGTCGAATACAAAGATGATACAAATACATGTGTCACTGATATACAGTATAACCTTTAGGTATTTTATAAATAAACAGACGCCCAACCAAATAAAACAAAACTTTATCTAAGAAGTAACTAGAAATTCATTTTTAATAAATAAGCTGACACAAACAATTGTATATTCAATTATATATACGAACAAATGTTGGAGGGGAACACGTTAGTGAGGCAGACTTTAAAACAATGTAATGTGAGTGGGGGACAATTACATATCTTTCGAGTATGTGAATATGTAATAAAGGAACATTTTAAAGAATATAGCCTATCTGTCTTGACTGAATGGTGGAACTTGTGCTCAACCAATGTACTAGTAGAAATTATTCAGCAGTAAGTCTTATGTATTATTTTTTAACAAATGTAGATTACTTATTAACACATCAAGATTTTTTACGTGTTTTTATAGTTTTTTAATCATTGATAATGACCACACAGTGGCCGAAATCTAGATCTGTCAATAAATAATACTTACGACTGGCTGCTGAGTAATTTGTACAACCATATAGCTTACATCAAAAATCGCTGATTTCCACGAGTAGCACAAGGAAGGAAAAGATTGATGTTTAGATGTTTGTATAGCTTATGGATCTTAACTACGGGGTCATCAGTTCCTAATCACGGTCTGCACGGCCACTACGGTCGGGGGTTCGAATCCCCCCTCGGGCATGGATATTTGTGCCGTCCTAGTTCGTAAGTAGTTCATAAGTAGTTTGTAAGTTTAGGGACTGGTGACCCCGTAGTTAAGTCCCATAAGCTTTACAAACATTTGAACATTCATCAGTCCCTAAACTTACAAACTAGTTACGAACTAACTTACACTAAGGATGGCACAAATATCCATGCCCGAGGGAGGATTCGAACCCCCGACCGTTGTGCAGAACGTAACTGGAGCGCCTCAGTCCCCTTGACCACCGCGGCCGGCGGAAAAGTTTGAAATGAGAGTGAGAGACATCGCACAATTTAACAAAGATTATACATAATACTACTTACGAGGAAACCCTCTGATCACCTTGGTATGCAAGGAACTGAAACAAGATTTGAAAGCGATAATTCTCGACTAAGGGATTAAAGACCTGATGCAAAGAGAAAGAGAAAGAAAATAAAAACAGTGTTAAAATTGCTTGTTCCACAGAAAGGTGAAACGGTGACAGATAACAGAATACGTAAGTTGCCAGTGTGACGCCAGCTCCCCGAAGACGCTTCGCTTATTTCCCCCTCAAGCCGACCTCTGTTCCTCTCCCTTTGTTTACCACCCGTGTCCGAACACCAGGCGAAAGCAGCCGCAGTGGAAAGGGCCAACCCGCGTGGCAATGACCCAGTGGGGGAAACGTACGGCAGACGGGTCCCGGCCCCTTTCGGGTAGGCCAGCCCGCGTGGCACTCGACCGTGCGCTGCGGCGTTGCCGAGCGCTATCGATCTCGCAAAGCGCCGAGGCGGCAACGCCGCACTCTCGCACAGCCGCGCCTCGCGTGACTGACCGACTGACTGAGTGAGTAGCCCGCGGCGTTTGCATACACCCGCGCCCTTCCGCCGGGGCGTACACGGCGCGGGGCCGTCGCTCGCTTTCTTACGCCAGTCATCAGCGACCGCAGTAAAATCTTGATGTCCGCCCACGTTGGCGGCGGCAGACGTAACTGCACAGTGGCGTGGAGATCCCCGCGGGCTGCGCTCGCCGTAATGACGACCGCTGTGGCGCGCGAGTGACGCGAGAAGTATCGACCTGCGACAAGTCGCGGGGCGCTCTCTCCGCAACTGGGCCACTCCACCCGCAACGCGCTTTCGCTTAGCCTACTACCTAGCGGACAAAGTTCCTGTACCCATTTCTTCATTCGACACAAGTGCTAAACTAATGTGATATAGGGAAACAGTATAATTTCCCACACTACTGAACTATACAATGAAGAAAAGACAGAAACTAAAGAATGCTGCAGGAGCGATTAACAAATCGGCAATGTTAATCACTGACTTCCGTCTTTTTCTGGATGACCTCCTCCATCAACATATATTTCTTAAGAAGCTTTCTAAATAGTTTAACCATTTCAAAAAATGTTCAAATGTTTGTATAGTCTATGGGACTTAACTACGGGGTCATCAGTCCCTAAACTTACAAATTAGCTAATACTAAGGACGGCACAAATATCCATGCCCGAGGGGGGATTCGAACCCCCGACCGTAGTGGCCGTGCAGACCGTGACTGGAGCGCCTCAGTCTCCTCGGCCACCGCGGCCGGCTAACCATTTCAGACCTAGTGTCCGTTGTAATGGACACCGACTTTGTATTAATTTTAGAATACTATACGGATGCGCTTTACTTTGAGACCCATTAGCCTGTCTACTGGACATCTGTCGCTATTAGTTTGGTGCTTCTTGCTGCGGTCTGTCATCAGAATGGCGTGCTACAGTGAAAAATAGTGAACGTGGTGGACCCATTGCAGAGTACGGCAGACAAATAATTCGTTGAAATTATTTCATGCACTAATTTATGAATTTTGCACAAATTCCACTTTGCGATGTAAGTTCCACAATAAATATGGAGTGACGTATATAACTGTTGACTTCTTATTTCACATCCTTAACCGCGTTCCAGACCCAGTGACCAATTTTTTGTCATTTTTTATTTTTGGAATCAACAATGAAAATTTTTAATGTTGCTCGAATATAAAATAGGTAGGGTCTTATGGACGAGGAAAAGTGCAAGAATATGTTTTATTCTATTTTTAAAATAATTCAGGACTGAAAGGGTTAATTAACAAAGGTGTGGTATTAAATGACTGGGTGATTATGGAAGATAAGAGTATGCCCATTCTTATGACGTGTTTCAGACCCCATGTTTAACAGACACCTTTTTCTTCTTTTTCTGTAAGGAATCTGGCCCTAAAATTTGTCCTTTTTTCCTTTCCTTTGACAAACCGTAATACTTTCATATCCAGCATATTTGAGCATTTCAAAATTTGATTAGACTTGAAATTTTTCTATTAAAAAAAAGAGAGAGAGAGAGAGAGAGAGAGAGAAAGAAACAGAAAAAAAGAAATAGGAGTCAGGGAAAATATATTTATCACTATTGAAACTATAGGAAGCACATGTAATGAACATTCAACTTGCATCATACAATGAAACATTATCTTTCCATAGCGATTCAGAATTGGGTCTTATCTGCCAGGTTTCAAGTACATTATAGAACATAATGCCAATACTATCACCTCCTCTAGGATTCGCTTAGGGAGAGGTTTTGACTCAATTTCAACAAACTCTATAGACACGTCCATTAACAACCCAGGCCCTGTCATCTGTATTACTATAGTAAAGGTTGTGCACGTCAGAGACACAATTGCCGCGGCGGAGTGGCCAAGCGCATTGAAGCGTTATGCTTGGATGTGCGAGGCCGTTCCCCGTCTGAGGTTCGAATCTACCCTCCCTCGGGCATGGATGTATAAGGTAGTTCATAAGTATTTTGTATGTTTAGGGAGTGATGACCCCGCAGTTAAGTCCCTTAAGCTTCACAAACATTTGAACATATTTAGAAACACAAATGTCACAAAGAATGTTAGGAATTTTGAAATAAATTTGGTGTACGGTAAATCAAATGCATTGACTAAAACTACTATGAAAACTGTTCTAGATCCTTTGTAGATGATGTGTAACTGGTTAATGCTGACTGTAGTGATTCGTCGTCCTACAGTTGGCATCAGAGGAGAGCTCTTATGTCAAAGATCTTGGTATATTCAATGGGGATGCCATATGTGGGGACATAGAAGATGCTAGAGATATCTTTGACTGCGTCATTTCTGAAACTTCGTGGCATATTACAACAGTGTGTCGGACCGGGATTCGAGCCTTGTTCCTTTGCATTCACAAATGAAAATACTTTTCCTAATGAAAAAAACGTAATTATTGAATCTGGGGATGAGAAAAACGGTATAAGGAACACATGAGGACGGAGAACAAACCCCAGAAATACGAAAGTAGCAGAAATTCAATCAAATGTTTAAATGTTTGTAGAGCTTATGGGACTTAACTATGCGGGCATCAGTCCCTAAACTTACAAACTACTGATGAACTACCTTATACTAAAGACGGCACAAACATCCATGCCCGAAGTGGGATTCCAACCCTCGACCGCAGCGGCCGTGCAAACCGTGACTGGCATGCCTCAGACCACTCGGCCACCGCGGTCGGCGAAATTCGAACGGTGATAAATTTTTAATCACAGCTAAGGACTATGAAATGCATGGCAGACGATGTGAAGAATGTGTGCCATCGTGAACGCATAGAACGCATATAACACATCAGGTAGAGCAGGATGCGAAATTTCAGTTATGAAGTCACTAGGCAGTCTAACAGCTGAATATGAAATAATTCACCTTCCTCCCAACCGTCACTGTTCGAACCAAAAAGGTAGACTACCATAGAAAATCAACACCGCGTCCAGAGTGAAGCAAACTGAACAACAGTCTGCCATGTTATCGGAAGTCTACTGGGGCGTGTTACATGACAGTAGGTCAGAATACTATTAAAATATAACTGTTTGCATCTTTCAGTTTTAGCCAGGACAATTTTACCGCCTTGTATAGTGCATAAACGTTTCATACACATCGTTTCCCGAAAGTGTCAGCACCTTTATTTTAAGTACAGTACCCCCGACGATCAGTTGCATTTGCAACTAATCGATATGGTCTGGGAATTTAAGATCAATCTATGTTAATTTAGTATGCCGTTTCCAACAGAAAATTTTCGAAGAATGGTAGATGTTTCAGAGACTACCTTTGTACAGTAAGATTACGTTCATTTCAATTCATTTAATGTTAGAAGCAGGAACTATAGCATGGGTTAAGGAAATACAATCCCACACTGGAGCTTTATACATAAGCCACCCTATCAGTAGAATATGCAATGAAGCTTGTGGTTTGTCGCAGATTTAATGAACTAGTAGTCAGTATTATGCTTGCCTTTCTCATGAATCTGATTACGGTACTCTGAATCATAACACAAGGAATCTGCCCTATTCGGAATTTACCTTGCCGTTTCATCTTTTATGATGAAAAGTGCGTTAAATAAATTTAGCCTTACTTCCTTCACTTCATACAAAAATTATGTTTCAAGATACGAAGGACAGTTACGTGTGCTTAGTGTCGGAAACCAATTCTCTCTTATCATTGCAGTAACCCGTTTCTTCGTCAGCAGCTGGTTTTCAACGGAAACTTTGGATAAAATAATAAATATTGACAAAGTGAAAAACATAACTCAAATACGCAAACCAATTAACATATAACATACAATATTTTAAACAGCACTCTTTTAAAAAAAGAAAAATTCGCAGTATTTTTGCTTCTGCTGGTTCATTATTAGTTACACAGACATTAGGCATGATTTAAGGAACTCCTTAACTCACTGGTTCGCACAGGTACTTTCTTGATTTCAGAAAGCCACTGCCTGACTTCCGATAATATGGCGACTATTAGTACAGTGTGGGAACGCCCCTCTATGTATATACTTTCTCTTTGGCACGAACAATATCTTTACAGATAATACCATATCAAATTGTTTAATAGAAAAATACGTACCAGTACCATTATCTAGCGGTCTAGCACTTCATTTTTGTGTAACGTCGTCTTTCTGTTGAGGAGTACCACCTATCAGTGGCACCTTTGGGTCAGACAGAAGAGGCCCAGTCACAGATATTACCAGCAAATCCTACAGTGTGTCATAAATCAAGCCCTGTACGCTGCATTTACTATTTGTAAAACGTTTCTCGAACCATTTTCATCGAATTCTCTCTGATATTCAGATGACTATAGTAAATGTGTTTTGTAGGATTAATGTGGGACGTACACGAAAATGACCAAAATCTTGAAAATTTGTAATGGGTTTTCATTTACTGCGTGGTATTTAAATTTCAGTTACCAAATATTACGTTCTAATTCCTCTTTTAAATGCGAAAAAATTGATAATTTGTAATAGTTTGCACAGGGTCACTCAGTCTTCCTTGTTATTAATTCTCTCGTATTGCTTTTTCATTGTTGTGCAATCATAATGCAGGGACTGTCTGTGGAATAACAGCCCTCCAAAGAAATGTGTTCATGGTAAAATGCAAATTCCTAATTCTGTTTCTTAAGGTCCTCATCTGAAAACGTTGCCCCAAAACTACGTTTTTCTCATCCAAGTTAGTTGACATTGCAGTTCATGATGCAGTCATTGTCTTTAATGGAGGCAGCTCAGAGAGAAAAAGACTTGTAGAGAATGGACTTCAAGCCCAGAGTTTTGAATCGCGACATGTTGATGGGGACTGACACTCAACTTATACTTGCAGCCATTAAATTCATTGATGACCTAACAGAGCAAACAAGACAGAAAAGAAGAAGGCAGAAGAGAAGTCGTAAACCAAATGAGGACATTCATTACATATCTGGAGGCTTTTGAATGGCAAAAAAAGCGTGTTTAACTTTAAGATGCATTTTCCCAGAACTATCGTTTTCATTCTTCAGGCACATGATTTTTTGCATGTCTTTTGCGTTGTACATAAGAAACATGTATACAGAGTTAATATTTAATGTGTATTTTTGTGTATTTTTATGTGTATTTTTTCAATTAAAAATAATTAAACCTAAATCTTCGTTAAGTATCAATAAATTGAAATGATTCAGTGGGTTTCTTTATAAGATGGTTGACATTATAATGCAAAACATTGAAGGTAATTTCGTAGAAACTTTCTTAGTAAGTTCTACCTGTGTGAATCATGAGTCTATAAACTTAATAACTTCAAATCATATTTAAAAATTTCAATTAAAATTACAAAGTAGTTTCAGTAGATGCTTTGAACTACCATCTACCATTGTACATAATTTCATTTACTGAACTCCAAAATTGTGGATTTTGTGGCAGGTTATATTTATACTTTTTTTTGTGTACGTCCCCCTTCCCTTCAAATAAAATACTTACTTTACAACTGACTATGTAGCATAAATATGAAATACTCGAATGCGGGAACTGCAACAGCTTTCAAGACTTTTAAGAACGCACCACAAAATACGAATCACGTGAGTCTAACATCAGAAATTTAAACAGCTGTGCGCAATCGCGAATCGGGCAGCTTGGAAGTGCCACATTAAATTTTCGAGTGCAGTCTGCTAATCAGATAGCTTGCTGTCATTGCTTATACAGGAAACAGCCACACCTCAAGTAGACAGAAGCAAGAGAAGGCGCAGCTTATTCACAGTTAATTTGCACTAACACTGAGAAAGGATGTTAAAATACTCTTACAACTACCCGAAAATGTAGGCCTACCTTACTCATAAATATGCCGCTTACCTCTTCAGTCTTGTACAATTCCGAACCTAGGTCCCGTGTTTTTAGAAAATAAAATTTCTATATAAGCACATATCGCCAGCTGCCAATTTTCGGTCGCCAATGGCGAGCGGGTGACCTTAAATTCCGCATTCTGATGTATGGAGTATATAACTCTTTCGTTCATCGTTTTGTCAAAAGTCTCAGAATATTGTTTTACCGACTGCAGACTGCATAAACAATGTCTGTGTTTCTTTATGCTGGAGGCGGATGACAACAATCGACTAAAGGCGTGTACACATGTGATCATTTCTACAACTAAACTAAAAGTAACGTATTACCATTAATTTGTTAAGAAATTGTGCTCCGCTGCAGAAAGTGCATGGTAGATATCGTTATGTGACAATGGAGTGACAAGTGTTATTCATAACGGAAGTCTAAAGGACTTGTTTTTATTTTACCGGTTTAATGAAAGCACAAATACAGTTTTATTGTAATAAACACAAAAGTAAGGTAAGAGTAAGTGCTTTTGTCTCCTTTGAATGGGGTAGTCAATGAGAGAATATTGGTCGTGCTGTGTTTCACGTACATGTGTGGAACGTGTTTCATGTTTTTCTCCTTTTTTATTTAGAGCCTAACGAAAATTTACTGATGACAAAGTTGTTAAAAGTTTGTTAAAGGTGTGTGTGAGTTATTTTAGTGATTTCTTTTTGTTACATTGTCAGCTAAATTTTTTCAAATCTGATTATTTTCATTAGACACCATTGTGATGACAGGCGTTCGTGTTGCATAGACTTCCTCAATTTTTTAGGTAATATTTCTTTATGTACAGTTGAAATAATTTTGAAAGCTTGTAAGTCTTATATATTCAATAGATATTCCTATTATTTGTACACACCACACAGCTCATTTCAGTAAATATTTTATTTTTCAGACTCTGATAAGGCGAAACATTCCGACAAGGGAACTGACAGATTCTACTAGAGCTGAATTACAGTGAATGTTCAGAGCTCTCCGACAGCGAAGAGTTTGGACATGAAACTGTTTGAGATACAGCAGATACGAGGAATGAAAAGCACAAGGGAAGTGCTGGATATCATAGCAAGAAAGGAGACACTCTACTACCGAAAAAAGAAGTTTCACAATGAAAAAATGAACAATCACAAGGTAAATACAAACGGAAAAAATGTCTTTCAGATGACTTGATACTACTTTCAGTGGTCGACATACTACAACTGATAAAGAAATAAAATGCCCCGCTGAATATTTTTCAGAATTCTTCACCAATTATTTTCTGGAATACGTATATTTCGGAACAAATGAAATTGTATTCAGTGCAGAAAACGGAGTTTCAGTGAACGTCCCAGCTCTGAAATACGAAACCTGATTGGAATACCCGTTGTGATGGGTAAATTGGGATGCCATGTGACAGTTTCTTTGGTCAAGAATGGCAATTGTTAAATTTAACATTAAATAATTTGTAGCAATTAGAATTTTGTCTTTTGAATGGTGCACTAATTATTTCTGTACAAAGAATTTGTTAACCATATTCTTGAGTTATATATACCCGTAGCGACACAGTGGTCTCAAATAACATAATATTTATCTAATACCATTTTTGAATTTTTTCTTCAGAAAACATGTTGATATAAGTGATTTGGTAATGGAATACGGAAAATAATTTTTTTTTCATTGGCGAAGAAAAAAATGAAAGACAGGCCGACACGCCTGCTTCTAATTACCGCCAACATGAGCAAGCGGTCATGTACTGATTATGTGGTCACACACTTTTATTACAATATTCTTAAAGGTATCACTTTTTAGACTAACAACAGTCAACTAGTGGGGTTACTGTGCAGTATTTTTAAATCTTGAAATGTCGGTTTCAACATTTTATATTTTAAACGTTGACATGGAGTAAAATTTGCGCTTGACTGGAGCATTTGGTTCTAAGTTACATTTTATAACAAATTTTATGTGATTTACTCGCCTGACTTCTGAAGAAGGCAAAACTATTCTTGCCGAAACCTGGACAAGGATTTATTAAAAAATAAATTTAACGCAACTGCTTGTCTATTATTGCTCTACATAGCATTCTGCCTAAACTGAACTGTAGCCATGTTTAAGATTCTTAAAGGAGTTATGATGTCAGTTATCTTAAGCGGGGTCACAGTGAATTCTGTATTCCAATCAGATTCAGAATGAAATATAAATTCCTGCTCAAAAGGAGCCTAATATTATATAATAGAGCCTTAAAATGGGGAAGAAATTTCTCTAAATGTGTCTTAGGAACAAAGCATGACACAAAATTGAACAATTCACTGTAGAAAACTTGAAAAAAATTAGGAACCAGAGCGTTTCTCTTGTGGTCCACGAGACGGATGCTTAAAATTAGGAACTGACGAGATTTGAAATGAACTCGGCCAGAAAATAGATAGTGCTGAACTGTACATCGATGAGTATACAGGCTGACCTAAGTTCCGACATTGGGGATAATGTGCATGGTACTAGAGGGAGCCGTGTAGGGTAAACCTTGTAGTAATTGACACATTACTGCTACATTATACGCCCCTCCTCCTCCGCCATTTCATACACCACATCACAGGATGAACGTTTGACAGAGGTACTTATTCACCAACATTATTGTTGGTTTGTCACAATACAAATAATATATCAAAACCGTTACGTTTTAATATAAAGGGATCGTATTTAGTGTGAATACGTACGTTTGTAAAAGATTTACCTTGTGATGTAGTGCATGAAATGAACGATAGGTTTGAGAAGAACTGTTTAACGAATTTTATTTCTGAGAATTCTAATAGCTTAAGTACGATTTTACATGTGTTCTTTACAGATCCGTTGATGGCACTTTAATCTGTCGAAATCGATCATATGATTAAATACTGCAACCGATCTTTGTTGTTTCCCATAATAAAGTATTTAATGTAGATAGCAATACACTAGATACTTCATTAATGAGTTTAAGATTTTTCGCTATCTTTCCTTTTATTTTAAGGACGGGTTTTTAATTTTGGAGTCGTAACTGATAAAATATTTGATTTGTGTGAGGCCCGCAGTGTTAAAAATGTCTTTTAATGACATATTAAATTTTAATTGGTAGCTTTTATTGGCGCATTGTTATCGGCACAATACTCTTATTTCGGCTATTAAACACCTTCCTGTCAAAATGGCGTACACTGTTCTTGTATTTTATAAATCTGTACTTACGTTTATTTTCGACTGGATCTTGCTTTTACAGTTGAGTCAACGATATTGAACGTTTAAATAATCACTTATTCGAAAACGTTAATAACATAATGATGATCGGAAAAAGGAATATCTAAAAAATTTAATAAGTAAGGGATATTTGAAAAAAACTTTTATTCTTGTTTCTAATCTGCAGTCTTCTAGTTCTCGCTTATTATTCCTGTGTGTGTAAATCTATATTTGTGCTTTCAATAAAGTGGCAAAACTGAAACACATACTTTAGACTTGTGTTATAGATTACACTAAACCGTCCGTTTCTACTTAGTGGGTATCTGCCATGCACAGCTCAGTTTCTTTACAAATTAATAGTAGTATGATACTTTTACATTAGTTGTACAAATCATCAACTAAAAATACGTATAAAATTCTTTTTCCACAGCTACCCATGTGTCTAATTAAAGAAAAGGAAACGTTTGAGTGCGAAACGTGTCACAAAAACGTTTTCTCCAAATGAGCGTCTTAGAATCTTCGAATCTTTATTTATAGACATGAATGTTTGTCTGTATGTCCTCTATGAGTTCATAAACCATTCATTATTGCAATGCAACTTTGGTGAACTGTTCACCGTACGCCCACGAAGGTTCCTGACACCAAAACAAAAGATCAGGACACATAGCTCAGGAGATATGACGTCATAAATAATGAGAGGCCAGCGCGTGAGAATACCCAGATTTATGCGTCAATTATTGGAAAATGGGAGTAGTTAGGGACCTGTAACAAAGTTTGCATCTAATTTAGGACGTTTATGAAGCGTTTTGTAACTGATCTTCCCCCCCCCCCCCCCTCACCCCCAACACACACACACACACACACAATGATGAAACGAAAAGAAGTTTTGCTGTAGATGTCATAAAACTGTCGTATCAGGCAAGACCGTATATCACATAAAGTTAGCATTACACATTTGCATGTTACTGTTCATTATTGTCTGCGAGTTTCCCTTAATTATCTTGCATCCAAAACTAAGCAATCTGGTTCCTTCACCTCTATCTATGTGAAAGCGAAAGGACATTCACTCACTCACTGACTAAACACAAAATCTCGAAAACTACTCACTTAAGAAGCTGAAATTTGGCAGTAATGGAGTTTATAGGTGGAAAACGTCTGCTAAGAAAGTATTTTATGGTAGGTGCATGGCGGAGCTTACTTCTCCTACAGACTCACGAAATCTACAGTTTCATTTCGAACTTCACGAAATTTCGTACGCTTGACCTTCAAAACAAGAGGAAGGGCAAAGTCTACCTTAAGTTACACACGATGCATGGGGGAGGGTACTTTGCAACATAAAAACGTATCCCTAAATACCTTGGTCCCCCAATAACGTAAGAACTGCTCGACCGATTTCACAATTATTATTATTATTATTATTATTATTATTATTATTATTATTATTATGTATTCGTTAGTCACGGAACAAGGACAACAAAGTGAATTTTTTTATTTGGCCCTACGTTTCTATTACATAGAAATCTATAGCTTTGTTCCGATATAGATTTAATTTAGCACACTCTACCTTAAAAACAAGAGGAATGCCAGTCTGTATAAAATTTCGTTTGGTGCATAGTGGAAGGTACTTAACTTACGGAATTTCACAATATGCATAGTTCGCTCCAATCTTTATGAATTTTTCCACATATGACCTAAAAAAAAAAAAAAAGAGGAAGATCCCTGGGCACATAGATGTTTGTATGGTTCATGACAGAGGTTATCTTGCAGAAAACTTTGCTAAGAGAGAGAAAGGTGGAAACGAACAGAGAGATGGGAGAGAGAGAGGTGGATGCAGAGAAAGGGGCAAGGTGATGTCGATTACGAGAGTGTAGGATAAATAAACACCCGGGCAAGCTAGTGGTTTATAAATATGCAGCACATAGAAGTGGTATAAGGGGTAACGAAACAAAAGTTCACGGATATTATGTCTAAATCTTATCTGTGGAAGCATTCTGGACTGTCAATATCGACAAAAGCTAGATAAATGTGTTGAAATGCGACTGTTAAGCTCGCAAATTTTATTTACTTTTAGATCAATATAGGATCGTTATGGTACAGCCATTATTGATCATTTATGTCAATATAACAGCGATCATCCGCGAAATATTCAATATAAAACGATTACAGCTGCATTGTAGCCATCATCAGTGCTAGAGTATATGTCAGAGACTGCATTCCGAATTATAACGAGAGTCACATGGGAGTGACCGTGCTCTCTCAAAAATGTTTGTAGAACTAATGGGACTTAAAGACGGGGTTATCAGTCCCTAAGCTTACAAACCACTTATGAACTAGCTAAGACTAAGGACGGCACAAATATCCATGCCCGAGGGGGGATTCGAACCCCCGACCGTAGTGGCCATGCAGACCGTGACTGGAGCGCCTCAGTCCCCTCGGCCACCGCACTGTGCTCTCTAAGGCATGTTGCTGCAGAGTGCGCGTCTGCTTGCCATCTAAGGTTCGAGCACTCTCTCGAGCATGGTTGTGTTTGTTGTTCTTAACATAATTTAGTTTAATAGTTAGTAAGTCTAGGACTGATGACCATTGCAGTTTGATCCCATAGATTTACAAACATTTGAACATTTGAATTATAACGGAGTAGTTAGCCATGAGAGTGACCAATAGTAAATCGCAATTTTCTATAATAAAACCGGTGAAATTAGCGGAATTCTTGAGAAACAATTGATGAGCCTGTGACCCACGAAGATGTAGCATACTGACTTGCAGATTTATACTCTGGGTGAAAGCTTAGCCGAAACCAGTGCTGTGATTATGTTCTAGCCCTCATATTTGTCATGAAAACCATCTCTGACTTTTCCTATTTCAAAAATAAATAAAAATAAAATTAATGCCATTCGTTCGTCATCATCGATGACAGCATCAAGGTACCTAAAGGCACCAAAATAAAAAGTGATCTGTGCAATATAAAAACAAAAAAGGAAAAAAAATAGTGTCATGTATGATGTCAGATGAAGCAGTTAGAGCGAACATGCCGAGAGGGTGGGGTCGTGCTACACGCATAGGAAAAGCAAGGTTACGTAAGAGACTCATGGTTTCAGTAGTAGAGGGTAAGAGGGCTCCAGGTATACCAAGGAGAAAGTAATTTGATTTAAGAATGATTCTGAAATAATAGGCTAAACATCAGACGGGGCGTCAATATTAGCAATGAACAGGGTATCATAGAGGAACTTAATTAGTAGGGGGGGTGACTATGCTCCAGGCTTAATTAAATGTTCAAATGTTTGTAAATCTATCGGAACAAACTGCGTAGTCATCAGTCCGTAGCTTAAAAACTACTTAAACCTAGGTAAACTAACCTACGGACAAACACACACACCCATGCACCAGGAAGGACTCGAACCTCCAGGGCGAGCAACCGCGCGCTCCGCAGCGAGGTGTTTTAGACCGCTCGGCTACTCCACCGCGGCAGGCTTAACTGAAAGGCACAATCAATCTCTAATGATATGAACTGCGCAATGCCAAACGAAAATTGCTCTACAAAGAATAATTTTACTATAGTTGTACAGATAATAGTATTTGATAAAATATTCACGGGACACCCACTGTGTCAAATTAGGATGAAATCACAAGCTTTCGATGACGGAGCTACTCATGGAAACATGGTATTTTATCTGAATTTGGCTTGGCAACATTACCGAGGGCTCCGTCAGGAAAAATCAGCAAAATCAGATAAAATTATTTATAAAAATTAAAGTTCTTTCCTTGAACATACAGTACGTGAATGTGAGACAAGACCCAACGAAGATAGAGATTTATGCAGCAGAGCTAATTTGCATGGGTGGAGAAACTGAAAGTACGTTGCGCGGTTCATCCAAGGAAAATGCAGAGAAAGCATCTGCGATGCATTTTGCGAGCCTCTCTTCGGAAATAGCACGCGCCCAAGTGCGACTCCGAGCCTCGTATGCCGAGGCGGTGAGCGAATTTAGACGGGAAAATGTGATTCCGGGAATCAGAATTCCGCCCCTGAGGTGGCCGGGAGAGGGGTGGCAGGGAATGGAGGGGTCCAAACACGGTGTGCTGGCTGCCTGGCGACCGGGAGGAGCCCCAGAAGACACGGCAGTAGCAGCAGACGCCGATATGGTGCTTCCAACACGTGCTGCCAAATCTGTTAAAATTCTACACAACGTGTTGCGTAGCCGCTTATTCATTTCCGTTGCCATGTGTCATTGCTTCGTCTATTCTCTTGTATGCATTAGGCAATATTTATTTCTGAAAAAAAAAAGTTCAAATGTTTGTATAGCTTATGGGACTTAACTACGGGGTCATCAGTCCCTAAACTTACAAACTACTTATGAATTGCTTACTCTAAGGACGAATCCCCCCCCGCCCGAGGTGGGGGGGGGGATTCGAACCCCCGACCGTAGTGGCCGTGCAGACCGTGATTGGCGCCCCGCGGCCGGCTTTATTTCTGAAATGTCAAATTAATTGCCAGTGGTTTGTAAGCTAATAACTAATGAGCAACTCTTGTAGCAGTAGAGATTTTCATTTATTTTGCTTTTCCGTAGAAGTGACTGTTAGGGATTATGAAATTGAAGGTTTCTCCACATTGAGTGTTCTGGTTGAGAATTGTCTTCCACACGATCGTTGACGTTAGAATTTCTGTTCGAACTCGATAAGTATGTTACTTATTTTTCAGTGTTTAATGTACTGAAAGTCTATTACGCACACGAGAACACGTCGGAAAATTATATGAGAAGCGTATTTCGAGACTCTTCGTCACAAACAAACAGAGAAAATCTTAAATTTTCGACATTCAAAAGTATAAGACTATGCACATTATTTCGATAGACCGACTTTTTTTTTTTGTTTACATCTGGTAGCGAGTGGTTCCAGCCGTAGCGGTCTCCGAAAGCTAAGTTCCAATAAGTGTTTGTGTATTGTAGTTAAATTATTAAAGTTGTAGATTTCAGGAGGTGTTATCACGCTAGTTGTTTATTAACTTTAGTACTTTTCAACAGGTGACTTGCTGTTTTTAACGTAGTTGAGGTTGGGAAACTTTAAGTTACGGTATTTGATAACTCATGTACTCTCACAGTGTTTAGTTATTTTATTACTGACGCTTGAATTTGAACTTGTTTATACAAGCAACAGTGTAAAGTCTGTGGTAGTGTTATTTGCTCTTTTCTGATACTATTAGTTGTTATTGTTACTTGATTTGTAGAGACTGAGGTTTGTTGATTGCTGTTGTTAAGAGGTACTTCCTAGTTATTTTGTAGAAACTTAACTTCATAACGTAGACGTCTAGTTTTTCTTAACAAATTATTGTAAAATTTTACCATGAGTGAAAAGCGTGGGCTCTGTCGTAGGGTCGTGCGTAGTGGGCTGCAGTGTGGGATTTGTAGTAAGTATTTTCATGGGGGGGGGGGGGGGGGGGGAGTGGGGAGTGCAGTGGGGAAAACAGGGGCATTGTGGTCAGGGTCTCTCCTGGAACTGTAGGATTTGCAGCAGGAATAAGTTGATAAAGGAGCAGGAGCGTTTGATCTGCGCCCTTCAGGTGCAGTTGAAAAACGCCGAAGAGGTACTAGGTAGGTTGAGGAGGGGTAGGGGGCTGGGGAATGGGAACTGGCAGTTGGCAAGAAGGTAGCTAGGAGAAGGTATTCAGATAGCTTTACATTGCAAGTTGCAAATAGGTTTGACCAACTGTCAGAGTTGAGTGGAGATGAACCTCCTGTAGCTGTAGGTGTAGGAAGTACGCAGCAGACCTCATCTTTTGGTAAGCCGAAATCTGTAGCGAGGTTTCTTAGGAAGAAGAGGGTTCTGCTGCTAGGCAGTTCTCATGGCAGAGGTGTTGGCCAACAGTTGCAGGAAGTACTTGTGAGTGAGTACCAGGTCACCAGCATAGTGAAGCCTAGTGCAGGGTTAGCTCAGGTCACTTGTAACATAGGGGACTTATGTAGGAATTTTTCAAAAGAGGATCAGGTAGTTATAGTGGGCGGGACCGGGAATAGTCTTGATAGGGATGGGGAATATGATATAGGTGGTGATCTGGAAAGGATAGCAACTCAAACTGGTGGCACGAATGTGCATTTCGTGCAGCTGTTTCAGCGTCATGATAGGCCTTGTCTTAATACGGCTGTCAGCCGTGTTAACATGGGGCTTGAGAAGGCGCTGATGACGGAGGGCATGGATCACATTGCAGTGGTGCCAGTTGAGACTATCCAAAGGTCGGATTTTACTAGGCACGGTCTGCACCTCAATAGGTATGGGAAGGGGAGGTTGGCAAAGCTCATAGGTGACAGTGTAGTAGGGGGTGCGGGTTTCACTCATGGAAAAATTCCTGTAGTAGTTGGTGTTATGGCTACACCTTTTTTAGACTGAAGACAGCTAATAGATATTCCTGCTTAAAGGAAGTGCCTATAAGAAATGAACCACCTTTGACAAAGTCTAAGAATATAAGTAATAAGGGAATTACTGTTTTTCATCAAAATATACAGGGTATCAGAGATAAAGTTAATGAAATGCTTATTGCTACTGATTCTGACATTATTGGAATTTCAGAGCACTTTTTAAGTGATGTGGCAATTCAGAGACTTCCTTTGCCAGGATACAGGTTAGCTGCCTTCTACTCTAGGAGTTCCTTGCAGTATGGGGGAATTTTTTCCAATGAGAGTGCAAGGAAATAGCAGTTCTACCATTGACAATATTTTTGTTCATTCTTCATTATTAGAGGGGCACTCTGTCAGCAGAATAGTAAATGGCCTATCAGACCACGATGCCCAACTTTTAATTCTAAAAAGTGTTTGTTCTCAAACAAATGTTAAACATAAATATCAACTACTCAGAAAAGTTAATCCAGTTGCAATTGAGACCTTTTTAAGCCTAATTAAGGAACAAGAATGGCAGGATGTTTATAGTGCTGATAATGCAGATGATAAATATAATCCTTTTCTGAACACATTTATTATGCTGTTTGAAAGTTGCTTTCCGCTAGAACGCTCAAAACAGGGTACTTTCAGTAACAGACAGCCAGGGTGGCTGACAAAGGGGATAAGAGTATCATGTAGAACTAAGCGGGAGTTGTATGAAAATGTTAGAAGCAGTCAGAATGAAGATGCAGTAGCTCATTACAAACAGTACTGTAAGGTTCTGAAAAATGTATTTAAGAATGCAAAAAGTATGTGGTACGCAAAAAGAATAGCAAACTCTCGGGATAAAATTAAAACTATCTGGTCAGTCGTGAGGGAAGTGTCTGGTCAGCAGCAGCAGGTAGAAGATATAACGTCAGTGCGTAGTAGGAATGTTTCTGTTACTGACAAGTTAGATATATGTGCAATATTCAATAATCACTTTCTGAATATAATAGAGGAACTAAACAAAACTCTAGTTTCTACAGGTAATCATATAACGTTTTTAGAAAATGCCTTTCCAAGGCTGTTACCTGAAATGATCCTTCATGATACTTCCATAGGTGAGATTCAGTCAAGACTAAGACTAAGTACTCTTGTAGATATGATGGTGTATCTAGCAGAATTCTAAAGTACTGCTCTCCATATGTTAACCCAGTACTTAGCCATATTTGTAATTTTTCCTTTCAGAATGGTCAGTTTCCTAACAGATTAAAGTACTCAGTAGTGAAACCGCTTTATAAAAAAGGAGAAAGGGATAATATAGACAACTATAGACCTATTTCTATGCCATCGGTTTTTTCCAAAGTTATTGAAAAGGCTGTATATTCAAGATTAATTGATTATTTCAGTTCACATAATTTCCTGTCAAACGTACAGTTTGGTTTTAGAAATTGTTTAACGACTGAAAACGCTATATTTTCGTTTCTCTGTGAGGCACTTGATGGGTTAAATAAGAGGCTACGGACATTAGGCGTCTTTCTTGATTTAACAAAAGCGTTTGATTGTGTTGATCACAAAATATTGTTGCAGAAGTTGGAACATTATGGAATACGGGGAGTAGCCCACAACTGGTTCACCACTTACTTTAATAATAGACAACAGAAGGTAATTCTCCGCAGTGTAGAAAATGGCTATGACGTGCAATCCCAATGGGGCACAATTAAGTATGGAGTGCCCCAGGGGTCTGTTTTGGGACCATTGCTGTTTCTTATTTATATAAATGATATGCCTTCGAGTATAACAGGTGATTGTAAAATATTTTTGTTTGCTGATGATACCAGCTTGGTAGTGAAGGATGTTGCTCGTAATATTGACACAGTAACAAATAATGCAGTTCAAGAGATACGTTCATGGCTAGTAGAAAACAAGTTGATGTTAAATCACAGTAAAACTCAGTTTTTACAATTTCTAACACATAATTTGACGAAAGCTGACATTATGATTACACATAATGGGCATGTGATAAGTGAGACTGAACAGTTCAAATTTCTAGGTGTTCATATAGACAGTAAGCTGTCATGGAAAGCCCATGTTCAGGATCTTGTTCCAAAACTAAATTGTTATATTAGAACAATATCTGAGATAAGTTATTCTTCAACACGAAAAGTAGTCTATTTCGCTTACTTTCACTCACTTATGACGTACGGCATTGTTTTTTGGGGTAAATCGCCTGATGCAAAAAGGGTATTTCTGGCTCAAAAACGGGCGGTTCGAGCAATATTTGGTGTAAGTTCGCAAACGTCATGTCGACCCCTTTTCAGTAGTCTCGGAATTTTGACTCTGGCGTCACAATACGTTTTTTCTTTAATGTCGTTTGTTGTTAATAATATCAGCTTATTCCCACGAGTTAGTAGCTTTCACTCGGTGAATACTAGACAGATGTCTAATCTACATTTGCACCACACCACCTTAACACTTGTGCAGAAAGGGGTGCAGTATTCTGCGGCATCCATTTTCAATAAGCTGCCACAAGAACTAAAGAATCTTAGCACTAATCCACATGCTTTCAAATCTAAATTGAAGAGTTACCTCGTGGCTCACTCCTTTTATTCTGTCGAGGAACTCCTAGAAAAGTTAAACAATTAAGCTAATTCATTTTTTCTTTATTGATTCTTTCACTTTGTCTTAAGATTGTCGTGTGCAAAGGACTACTTAAAATTTTTCTATTACCATTCTTGTGTAACAATGTATTGACTTGTTCCATGACCATGGAGTCTTACTCCTCAAGTGGGTCCTATGGAACAGAAAAAACCAATAAATAAATAATAAAACTGGCTGCCATCTTGGGGGGGGGGGGGACGCCGAATGAACGTATTCGCCGGAAAATGAGATAGAACAGCGGCCCCTTTATACACCGCTGCGGACCCACCGCGCGTGCGCGAAACCAAGGTATACGCCTTCTTGGCACAATACAACCAGTAGGGCGCCAGCGGAGAAAATCAGCAAAAAACTAGAGACGCGTTATGGTGATTCTCGTGTACGAATCTCATGGTGTTATCCTAACGAATTACGTTCCTCCAGGGCAGACCGTCACAGTATTACTGTTCGCTTTTGGAGCTTCACCTGCGACCAGCTTTTAGAGAGACGCGGCAAAACTTTCTGCGCAACCCTCCCATCACTTTGCACGACAATACGCTGGCGCATACAGCGCAAGCTGTGTGCTGCTCTTTGCGGTCGATGGGACTGGGAACTACTGTACCATCCACCACACTGTCCGGACTGAAGTCCTTGTAATTTTGATTTGATTCCGAAGATGAAGGAACCACTGCGTGGCATTCGCTTCAGAACTGTTCCAGAGATTCGGCAGTAGTCCACTCCATTCGCACCATCAACAGAACAGGCTCTGCTAACGGTATACTACGCCTTCCGCATCGCTGGCAACGGGTTCTTCACAACGCTAGTGACTACTTAGAATGACAATTAGAGGTGCAAACAAGTAACGCTTTTGTGTCGATTGTGAATAAGTAATTGCCACTATTTAAGTTTCCACCATCGCATTATGTTTACGTACCATAGAGACGACAGATGAGACGCAGACAGTTGTATAACTAACAATCACTCACACGATTTAGTTTTCGACACCAGCCTCCGTCAGAAAAAGACCGCTCGAACACACACACACACACACACACACACACATACAAACACACACACACACACACACACACACACACACACAGAGAGAGAGAGAGAGAGAGAGAGAGAGAGAGAGAGAGAGAGAGAGAGAGAGAGAGAGAGAGAGAGAGAGCTCAGCTTTGGCCACATTCACATTGAAATCTTTATTTTCTATATACAATACAGATCGATTTCGGTCAGTATCTGACCATCCTCAGTGCATGAATCCAATCCCTGCGTGCCTACTTGATGTTAATATGCAAAGTGCAAGTTTTCGTGGGCCCATAGGGCTTTGATTCATGCACTGAGGATGGTCAGACACTGACCGAAATCGATCTGTACTGTATATAAAAAATAAAGATTTCAATGCGGCCAAAGCTGGTTCTTCCAATTTTAATAATTTTAATGGAGTCGCCTACATACAACTCATTCAGTTTTCAGAATAGATATTCGTATTTTACGGAAACTATAGACCACCGAAATATATTAAAAGTCTTTAAATATAAGCTCGCTAAAATAAAACGTACGCGATTTATTAGATGTTAATCGTCGCTCACCGTCAGATTGACCGGTGCGGTCGTTATCGTGCTAATAATGTAACCAGTATCCTCACAGGTTTTGCTGCGTCCGGTTCGTCTCGTTGCTGTAGTATAAGCCCAGTCATATCGGGAAGGGTTCGGAAGAGCGTTTCCCCTTCCTCTCCACTGCGTGCAAGTCTGCCCAGCAGGCAAAGCCAGAAGAGGATTTAAACGGAAGCACGCAAAGTCCGTCACAAGCAATCCGCTCTCACGGCAGGAGCTGAACCACAGGATCTGCTTAAGCGGAAACACGAGAGGCCGACGAGGGAGGTTCTCGGCGTTATCAGAGAGGAGGCGGCCTTCGGCAGCATCTCACCGCCGGCAAGGGACCTGAATCCACCTGCCCAAGGCACCTTCTAAAAATCCTGGCTTCCTTTCTAGCGAACAGGAAATTTTGTGTTAACTTAGATAAACGTAAGAGTAGTGTTAAGTCAATAGAGGCTGGTGTACCGCAGGGATGAGTCTTGGGACCCATCTTGTATAGTGTTTACACCAACGATCTGCCAAAATCTCCCAGCAGTCATCTTGCACTCTTTGCAGATGACACTGCTGTATACGCAAGCCACCCGAATCCCAATTACATTGTCCCCAACGTTCAAAGGCACCTCGACAAAATTACACTGTGGTACAACTTATGAAAATTAAGATCTATCCAACTAAATGCCACGCAATCATGTTTACCACCAGAAGGAGACCTCCAGACCGCCAACTAACCATTGAGGGTAGGGACCTCCCCTGGTGTGACACAGTGAAATACCTAAGCCTCAAAATCGACAAAAAAACTCACCTGGAACGCTGCTGCAAGTAATCGTGGTTCGGGCAGCATCTTTCAATTATATCCGTTGCTCAAAGGCAATGGACTAACCACCAAATTGAAGTTAAGAATCGGGAAGGCGGTGGTACTTCCAAAAATAATGTATGACTGCGAGATCTTCGCCACAGCCGCAGATACTCATATAAATAAGCTGCAGGTAGTGCAAAACAAGGCACTGCGAATAATAACAGACGCCCTCTGGTTCGTCCGGAATTCCGACATACACAGGGACACAAACACACCACACATTTCAACAATCATCAAAACACGCACACAAGCACTCTACACTAACACTGAAAACTCACCACACAACCTAATTGCAACACTTGGCACCGACCCATTCCATGTTAAGCACAAGCACCCAAGGAACATAATAACCCGACAGTACCGGGTATAAACCACACATGCATAAACGAAACCCAACATGCTAACTAGACTAAATCAGACAGAAGGCATTAAGGCAACGACCTGCGGACCTTCAGTATACGTGGACTTGAGTCCAGACATGACATCCGACGGGACTTGCAGAGACCGCGCCGCAGAGGAGCAGCGGCAAAGCAGTGGCAGCGGCGCGGAAACGCAGCGCCACAATGGTGGCGCCATTAAAACACTTGCCGCGCAGTGGGAAGCCCGCCGCTCATTTCCCCAGTGGCGCCCATCACTCAGGTGGAAAGAAACCTCGCGACAGGCGGTCGCCGAGTGCCGTAGAAAGCACTCTGATTACCAGCCGCTTCCCGCCGACGAGCCGCTCAGCCGCTGAGGACGGAATGAGTTCGGCGCGGGCACTCGTAAAACGGAATCGTCTCGGAGCATCGACACAGTTTCTTATTCATCGGTTATCTTTCGTGAGATGGACGAAAGAAGGAGACCATAAAAATTAATGCGAAACAGGCGTTGGTTTTTTTGCAGGATCATACCGCTTTAAAGATTCCATTGTTGCCTGCAACAATTTAGAGAGAATGGACAAAATACGAGGTATGTCCACAAAGTAAGTTCCGTTCGGTTATATAAAACGTGTAGAGATACAGAAAAAATATTTTTTGCACAAAAATATACAACTATCTAAATATACAACTGTGTAAATGTGTGGGTGTGTGTGTATTTGTTTACCCTTGTTTTTCCCCCCAAGGTAAGTCTTTCCTGTCCCGGGATTGGAATGACTCCTTACCCACTCCTTTAAACCCTCATCATTTCCTTTTCACTCTCCTTTCCTTCTGCCTGACGAAGCAGCTAGGCTGCGAAAGCTAGCGTTTGTGTGTGTGTGTGTGTGTGTGTGTGTGTGTTTTATTTGTGCTACTATCACCACCTGTGCTCCTTCGTCTGGTGAATAATCTTCGTCAATTTTTTATGTTGTTGTTGTTGCGGTCTTCAGCCCGGAGACTGGTTTGACGCAGCTCTCCACAATACCCTACCCTGAGCAAGCCTCTTCATCTCCACATAAAAACGGCAACCTACACCTGCCTGAATCTGCTTACTGTATCCATCTCTTGGTCTTCCTCTGCGGTTTTTACCCCACACACTTCCCTCCAACGCTAAATTCACAAATCCTTGATGTCTAAGAATGTGTCCTACCAATCTATCCCTTCTTTTAGTCAAGGTATGCCATAAATTTCTTTTCTCCTCAATACTATTCAGTACCTCCTCATTAGTTACGCAATCCACCCACCTAATCTTCAGCATTCTTCTGTAGCACCATATTTCAAAAGCCTCAATCCTCATCCTGTCCGCACTGTTTTAAATTACTTTTCTACATAGCTTCCGAAATTTTGTAGGCATTTGTCATACTGTGGCAGAAGTCTTTGTACGCCTTCCTCGTAGAAGGTTGCCGTCTATGTATTCAACCATGTGGTAACATGTTCTTTCAGATCGTCATCATCGCTGACGTGTTGACCACCATGGACAGGTTTCAGGTGTAAGAAGAAAGCCGCTTGGAGCGAGGCTGTACGGAGGATGATCAAAAACGTCCCATTGAAATTGCCGTAACAGTTGTTTGCTCACATTCTTCTTGTGAGGTCGGGCGGTAACATGAAGGGAAGAATAAGACTCCTTTCATCTCTTCTTACACCTGACATATGCCGTTGGTGGTCAACAGTTCAACGATGACGACCTGAAAGAACATGTTACCACATAGTTGAATACAAGGGCGGCAAAATTCTATGAAGAAGGCACACAAAAACTTGTGCCACGCTATGACAAGTTCCTACGAAATTTCGGAAGCTGTGTAGAAAAGTGGTTGAACAGTTATAGATTTTTATACAATAAATATCTTTTTCTGTATCAGTAAACTTTTGGTTTATATAACCAAATGGAACTTACTTTGTGGACATACCTCGAACTATGGACAAGTAACAGAAGTTATTTAAGGGAATCAGAAATGCAGCAACCAGTCACCTTTCTTATGTATTTATTTACCGCGATCGGTTTCGAACTGCCTGGTAGTTCATCATCAGGTGGTATACATTTTATAGGTTATTCACAACATTGTGGAACTCGTTTGGCTGTGGTGAGATAGATAAGATGTGTCAGCTACATGTTTGGCACTAAATAACGACATTTATTCTAAACAGCTACTTACAGTTAGTTCACACTGATGTTAGACGATCGTTGGTTTTTCATGCATTGCAGATATGATGAAGTGCTCAGAAGGTGGCCACAACACACACTTCACCACAGCACTCCCTTTCCACATGTTTTACAAACGCTAGTTGTCAAAGATCACAGTTGATGCACAAATATTATTTTAAACTTATTCACTAGTTACAGTTTCAATAGTTAATGTGTTCATACATTTCTATTTACATTATTCTCTTACAGTTGTGCCTTTTATTTCTTTATTTATTGTAAATGTAAATAGCAATTAATCAACATGTTAACTATGAAAACTGTAACTACTAACCAGCCGCAGTGGCCGAGCGGTCTGCGGCGCGCCAGCCACAGTCTGCACGGCCGCTCCGGTCGAGGGTTCGAATCTTCCCTCGGGCATGGATGTTTGTGTCGTCTTTAGTATAAGGTAGTTCATAAGAACTTTGCAAGTTTAGGGACTGATGACTCCCAGTCAAGTCCCTTAAGCTTAATAAATATTTGATTTAGTAACTAGTAAATAAGTTTGAAATAATTCTCTGCATCAACTGTGATCTTTGACAACTAGCGGTATATATCTCCGTATTGTTTACGTTTGTAAAACATGTGGAAAGCGAGTGTTGTGGTGAAGCGTGTCTTGTGGCCAGCTTTTGAGCACTTCATCATATCTGAAATGCCAATTCTGCCAATAAAACGCAATCTCTTGTGCGCCTTTCACACTACATTAACTACGTGTTATTTCTTAAATCTGAAATAATAGTAATTTCTGGATATTTAGTAGGTTTACTGCCTTCACATTAATTGATTTATCTTGTAAGGAAAGTTAACGGATTTCTTTTCGTACTTATGGGGACGACTTCACACTTCTCATTATTCAGAATCAATTGCCAATTTTTACACCGTAGTGATTCTTATTTAGATATTTCTGCAGTTTTATTTGATTTCAGATACTTTTACTACAGGGTAAATGCCGGCGTCATCTGCAGACAACCTACGAGTGCTTAGATTTTCTCGCAAATCGTTTATGTAAATAAGGAACAGTGGAGGACCAATAACACTACCACGTGGAACGCCCTATATCACCTCTGTGTTAGTCGATGTCACCATCGATTACCACAAACTGTATCCTCTCTGACAGGAAATACCTTATTCATTCGCAAATTTGGCGCGATATAAAATAACTACGCAATTTGAGTAAAAGCTGTTTGTGAGGTACGGTGTCAAAAGCCTTTTGGAAACCAAGAAATACGGAATCAATATGAGAACTTCGTGTGAGTAAGGAGCTAGTTGTGTTTTGCATGACTGATATTTTCTAAATCCGTGTTGTCCTTGAGTCAATAAATCATTCATAATATCTGAATACAGGATACGTTCCACACCCTTGCTGCAAATTGACGTCAATGAAATAGGCCTGTAGTATAGGGGTTACTCCCACTGCCTTTCTTGAATATAGGTGTGACCGATGCAACTGTCCAATGTTTTGGTGCAGATCGTTATTTGATATAGCGGTTGTATATGGCTATTAAGTAGGAGCTATCGCTTCAGCTTAATGAAATAGAAATCAAATGGTTATACAGTCCGGCTCAGAAGACTTATACTTGTTAAGTGATTTAAGTTGCTTCACTACTCCAAAAATATCTACTTCAACGTTACTCATTTTGGCCTCTATTTGTAATTGGAAATCTCGAATATTGTTTTCGTCTTCTGGGGGGAAAGAGTTTCGAAAATCTATGATAAGTAGCACTATCATCGGCAGGATCGCCATTCTATCAAGTAGTGAGGGTATTGTTTATGTTTTGCCCTTAGTATATTTAACATATGACCAAAATCTCCTTGGGTTTGTCAAATTTCGAGAAAGTGTTTCGTTGTCAAAGGTACTGTAGGCATCTCGCATTGAAGTCCTCACTAAATTTCGAGCTTCTGTGTAGGATTGCCAATCCTGGGCATTTTGTTTTCGTTTAAATTTAGCATGCCTTTTCCTTTGTTTCTGCAACAGTGTCCTGAATTGTTTTGAGTATCAAGAGGTAGCACAACCTTCTATTATTAATTAATATGGTATAAAACTGTCAGTTGTTGTCTATACCACTTCTTTGAATTGAAGCCACATCTAGTCTACATTTACGTTTAGTGTTTGGAATGAATGGAAACTGTCTTTCAAGAAGCAATGTATTACATTTATATCTGCATCCTTAACAAATACACTTTTCGTCTATTTTTGGTAATTTTGGGTCTTTCGATATTCGATTTCGCTAAGACGCCTCTGTGTTCACTAATATCTTTATCCATTTTGAAGCCCGTTAGGAGCTCAGGATTATTTGTTGCTGAGACATCAAGTGTGTTTTGACAACTATTTACAAATCTAGTTGGTTCATGAACTAAGTGTTCGACGTAATACTCAGTGAATGCGTTGAGTACAATTTCGCAAGATGTTTTATGCGTACTTCTTGATTTGAAAATATAATTTCGCCAACAAATTGAGGGCAAATTAAAACCTCCTCCTACCACTATTATGTGAGTCGGGTATTTGTTAGCAATTTGACGCAGGATTTCTTTGAACCTTTCCGCTACTGTATCGTCAGAGTCGGAAGGACGGTAAAAGGAAACAATTTTAATTTTTTTTTATTTTCGAGTTCAACCTCTACACATAATAACTCATAGGAACTATCAACTTCACAATGGACTACTTTTGTCGGCGACAAACACACGTAGACCTATTTAGTTCAATCTATCCATTCTGATCATAGATCTTTTGCAAAAACAACTCATTTCCGGCTTACGCCAACTTTTGCTGTCTATATTGATATGTGTTTCATTGCCTTCTATTAACGCTTGGTGTTCTGGTACTTTCCCTACACGGCTACAACAATTTACAACTGTTATATCGATAGTTCCTAGATCTGTATTTCCACTGTGATTGACCTGTACCCTTTGAGACAGCCCATTTAGTGTTTCCCCAAAGCTTTCTACCCTTAAAAACCGCCCATTCCACGCCACACAGCCCCTGATACCCTTGTCACCGGTTCCTGCGTATAGTGGACTCTTGACCTGTTCATCGGAACCCGAAAACCCACCACCCGGTGGCGCAAGTCAAGGAATAAGAAAGAGCATCACCTGCGAAGAGTTTACTGCCGGCCTCATCCTCGACAGACTTGTCCACTGAGTACCTGTTTCTTTTCCAAAGTTGGAAACCGCATTGAAAAGACGAATATCTGCAATGATGGTCGACATAAAGGGAAATTCGAAGACAGCACCATACAGAAACTGGAAACTGAGTTAGGAGGTATGTTTCATTTGTTGAGATATACATTGGAGGGAACAATATACACTGACGCTGTTGATGGAATCGATCATGTTGTAGCCAAGTACAAGGTGCGTCTGGAAATTTCGATGAGTAGTCTCAGGAAATAAAGAAAACAAGTGTAACAAACAAAATATCTTTACAGGCCTTCGAACTAATCACCATTGGCTGCAACACACTTCTAATATCGGTTGTACAGCTGTTGTAAACTGTCAGCAAACGATTGTTGTGAAATCGCTCGAACTACTGCCACACGCTGTTGATCCCCCGAAATCGTTACGAAGCGTAACCTTGATCTTGAACTCTCCTGCTGTCATTCTCAAAGACAGCCGCCGATCACCCGCAAGCATTCGTCGGAGTCGTTCGATGTTGTCTGGGACTGTGAGTGTGGACGTGACATGCTTGTTGACATGCGCCTCAATGTGCATGCACGGGTACCTCACCCTCGGTTTGTAAAATATGTCACCATTCACCGAATTTTTCAGACGTACCTTGTAACTTTTAAGCAGCACTGTCAGACCTTTGTCATATTTATTCTACGTGAAGTTTTCAAGCAGCTATTTCGTAACCTCAAAAAGTATCTTTGATACAAATCCTGCGTCACCAGATGGTCTCTTCGATCGTGCATTGTCTTCACATATGGTGGTCTTACAGTCAAACAGGTAATTACTGCAATGTATTCCAGCAAAGACTACACAGATATGATGGTGATTTTACGGGGAGATAAATGCTTTTCGCCAGTGATAACACTGTGAATAGACATAATCTACATTACTGGTCTCCTGCAATCCTCACTGGTTACGACCGCATCACACGTAAGCACACTGGGGTGTTAACGTATGGTGTGGGATTCTAGCAGACCACAACATGGGACCAATTTATGTGCCTCGAACACTAACTGGTTGGCAGTATTTGCAATTCGTAGTGAATGAGCTGGAACTTCGACGTCTCCTAGAAGACATTCCACTTCAGTTAGCTGTGAGACACTGGTTTCAGCACGATGGTGCACCACCCCATTATTATAGAGGGGTTAGGAAACATATGAATAATGTGTACTCCGAACGGTGGATAGGTCGTGATGGGTTTTTCAATGGACATCGAGGTCGCCTGATTTAACACCCTTGGATTTTCTTCTTATGGGGATATTGTAATAAACGAGGCAACGTAGTATGGCATGGGAACCTGTAATTGCAGTGTTGAAGCGGACGCGGCGTGCGCACTACCGAATCATTGCCGTATATGTTGAAGCACTGGGCACCAGTGACGTCACTGGTGGCTGCTCGTCTACAGAAGCACGGCAGCGGCCTCAAATGATTGTCATCCACTTGACAGTAGCAGAGGAGATCTCTGTCGAGAGCTCATGAGCCGAAAACCACATGACGTGGCTTATAACCCGAGAAGATTTTATCATATTATTAGGAGACAAAAATGGTTAGCACACTGATACTTGCTGAAAGCCCAGCACTAAAATTCGGAGCAGTTTGCGGAAGGTTTTTACTTCTGTCACGTTTGACGATTCTCTGCAGTGGTCGTAGGTACAGTTCTGCAGCTATGACGGACATTTGACGTTTTACCGGATTCCCGATATTCAGGGAGCACTCGTGGAATGATCGTACGGGAAAATCCCCGGCCCATCGCTACCTCGGAAATGCTGTGTCCCATCTCAAGTGCGCCGACTGTAACACCACCTTCAATCTCACTTGTACCGCGATAACCTGCTACGGTAGCAGCAGTAACCGGTCTAACGACGTTGCCCCTCGCAGCGTCGTCCTCTGAGTGTTTACTTTGTGTTTGCATCTGTATTCCTCTACCAGTTTCTTTCATTCTTCAGTGCATATAGATTAGGAACGGTAGAGATTCTACGACGCATCCTTGGGCAATGCCAGATATCACTTCTGTCTCAGACAAGATTCAAACACCAGACGAAGAACGTCCTCGTGCATCGGATTATAGCGCCTCAATGCGCTTGCCAACTCCGCCGCGGCACAGAGATACATACTAAAAATCTGGAATATACCAATTATAGTGCAGCACCTGTGATGGCAGATACATAGCATAGAACAGCAGAACCTTTGATGTCAGATATAAATAACACATTAGAGCCGGGAAATATGGTACAAACCATTCCACAATTTCCGAACATCAAAGGCAACATAATCACAGACCAACCTCCAGAGAAGATCACGTGAAAATAATTAGAATAAATAACAATAAAAAACACATTCTCACAGTTCAAGAAAATTATCACATACAGAAAATAAAAACTGAAAAGAAAATTCTACTGAATGATCAGGTAAACGTATCAAATTATTAGCTGTTTACGATGCTAGATAAAACAGTTATATAGTCCAACCCTCAGAGTCTATCACAGATCATTTAAATCAAAACGAAAATCAACTAAGCACCAAAATTTCTACCACCCTCATGCAGATATTGCCATCAGACACATTCAAAATAAAGCTATTCTCTCTCTCTCTATCTTTCTCTTTCTCCTTCTTGTTCTTCTGTTTAACATGACATTCTTACTCTTTCACTTTGTTCACACACAAAGGTTAGCAAGCAAAATACATATCGATGTTGGCGACAAAACAAATGAAACACCAAAATACAGGAAGTAAATCATGGCTGCTAAACACCTCCAAAATGTGTGCAACTGTGTGAAAAGCGTGTTGGTTACACAATGTGCAACATTTGCCCGTGGCCAAACGGAGGAAACAGCAGGAGATAGTTGAAAAGACAACGAAAATGTAAGGAGAAACTTTTTCCCTTATGTACAAAAAAAAAAAAAAAAAAAAAAAAAAAAAAAAAAAAAAAAAAAAAAGTGGACTGTTTACAATCTCGAAACAATAAAACTCACAAAAATTGTACTTGTAGATCCCACTGAACGTGCCTTCAAAATAAAAGGCGAAACGCGTCTGGGAGATATAAAACCAGTTGCAGAACACACAGGGTGATTTTTTTCATCTAAAAAAACAAAGAATTGGAGATTTCAGTACGAAATTAATTGCAGTATGTTTTTCTTAAGTAGTGGGGCGACATATCCAACTTCCAAGTTGCTTTCTTATCAAATGCATAGTTTACTAACGACATCGTCTGATGTGAATTTCCTGTTCAACAGTGATTCATAGTTGACTGAGAGTATCCGAATCCGTGTCTCGCGGACTATTCTTTCACATTCGTCAGAATGCATGCACACTCCACGTTATCTTCACAAAGCATATAAAATTAATAAATACACTCCTTTTTACGCTATTCCATACAGTCGCCACCAGAACCAATAGTGTGGTTTCTGTTTCTGAAGCTCCTATATTTTACGTAATGAAATTTTAATCGCAATTTAGCTCAAGTAATGTTTTGAACAATTATTCTATTTAAAAGCGAAACAAAACAGTTGTTTCCAGTTGTGAACATGACTGAAACTGTACAATCGGGCTTTATGAATTATTCCTGATTCGTTCGGTAGTGTCAATGGCGCATTACGCACGAATTATTGAATGGCTCGTGTGCATATTTGAAAGCGCACCGACAAAATAAGCTCTGAAATTATTCAAGCTTTAAAAATATGCATATACGTTATTACATTATCTCAACAAATATTAGCGGCTTCGGTTAATGAAAAAATATTCGAATAATTTTCGTTATACTGACTCCTTCTCATATGAACGGTTAAAAATCTGTATGAAAATGTTCGTTATTTAGTTGTCTGCACTTACACACGAAATTACCAGTATTCAGCATGCTGTATTTAAAAATAAACAAAATAGCCGTCAAATACTAATTTTCTTTATTCGGGAATTTAGAGCACAAATTTTTTAATTTTTTTTTTTTCTTTTTTTTTTTTTTTTTTTTTTTTTTTTCATCGTAGCAAGTATGGCTTGGCGTGGTTTATCCATAGAGGTAAAGAAAGAATGAAAGAATCGTCACTGCTTGTAGGGAACTGTAAAGACTTCACTTCGGCTATTGTTATTGTGTATTTAGTTTATTTACCACCCTATCCCAGTATAGGTCCCCCTAAAAGTATGGTGTTTCATATATGCAACACCGATTGTAATAGTGTTTTATCCGCGTCTAGTGGGAATTTTTTAACTAACACATGTTTAACAGATGCAGCAGCGTTTGTAGAAAGTGTCTGTTGTGTCGAGGTTGGCTGCAATGTGAACTTCTGTTAACATCTTTGCTTGTGTTTGGAGAAAACGGCGGTGTAATAATTTTGCAGATATTTTTTTTTTTTGTTTTCCATACAAAGAGCCGGTTATGAAACAGCAAAAAATCGCACCAAATAAGACAGGTATGGAGAATTGTAATAAGCACAAAAATTCTTTTACACTATCCAACTGACAATTATACAACAAGTTTCTGTATGTTGCATATGTGCCTTAAAAAAAACTAGCAACATACGATTCTTTCTTCTATTTTACTATTTTTTCCTTTGTTCGTACAACTTAAAGAACAAGAAAGTACTTTTTTAAGTAAAAAAAAAGTCTTGCATTTAAGGGTTAAGGCCATTCTCAAGGGTTGTAGTATTCACATTTTTATGAGAGGAAGACGGGAAATGAAAGGAATTATCCGCGCCTGAATTCGAACCCGGGTCTCCAGTTAGGACCATCGGTCGCCTGAACCACATAGCTATCCGAGCACTTCCTCAGTCTGCAAATAATTTCCATAATTCTACGACGAATATCGAATCAGTGACAAAGTACTGAACCATACGCCGTCTTCGGGTAGAAACCAAGATAGGATGTTCTTCGTACAAACCGGAAAGAACAAACACCACATCATACATATTTCCAGTTATTGAGAAACTCGAATGTTCAAGCGGTAAATTTTAAATTGAATTGTTACTGTGGGAATTGATACCGTAGTTCTCAGACATACATGACATAATACCAGCAGTACCTAGTAATGTGACATTAGAGTCTCTGATCGACTACTACAAACAGGCCAGAACTTGCTAATTATGTCACTGTAGACACGGGTTAGTGATGTCGTTATAACCGGCCGTGGTGGCCGAGGGGACTGCGGCGCTCCAGTCACGGTCTGCACGGCCATTACGGTCGAGGGTTCGAATCCCCCCCCCCCTCGGGCATGGATATCTGTGCCTTCCTTAGTGTTAGCTAGTTCATAAGTTAGGGACTGATGACCCCGTAGTTACGTCCCATAAGCTATACAAACATTTGAACATTTGATATCGTCATACCGACAATGGCCTCCAAAGTTAATAAGTCGGTCAAGAGACTTAGGAGAGAGTTTGTGCTAGAAAGATAAGGAACCGTTAGCGTCCCATTTAAGGAATGAATGGACATCGTTTAGTGTCGGTACGGTGGTCTTGAAAGAATTATGGGCAAAATTTAAATGTAATTTCAATAAAGCGCTGGAGAAATATGTGCCGACAACGTGGCTTAAATATGTGAAAGAACCACCGCGGTATAATATTAATATTCGAAAAATGCTGAGAAAGCAAAGGCATTCTCGGTTAAAAAATGAACAAGCAAATGAAGTCAGACAAAAGTTTGTACAGATTCGCGCGTTTATAAAAACGAGCAATGCACGAGGCATATAATAACTACCACTGTCATACCTTAGCAAAGATCTTGCCTAGAACTCGAAAACATTCTGGTCCTAAGTAAAATCGGTAAGCGGATCAAAAGTCTCTATCCAGTCACTCGTCGATCATTCTGAGGTTGTGATAGAAGACAGTAAAATGTAGCCCAAAGATTTAAGTTTCACATTTAAGAGGACCATGCAAAAATAACTTCATTTGACGGTCACGCTAACTCACAAATGAAGGACTTAGTAATAGGCATAGCTGGTAAAGAGAATCGCACGAGAGAGATGACAACAAAAAAATCACCCTGTCTAGATGGGGTACCAATGTGGTTTTACAAACAGTACTCGGCCGCATTGCCGCCTTAGCTTGCATTTATCGTGAATCTTTGATCCAGTGCAAAGTAGCAAGCGACTATAAAAAGGCACAAGTAACTCCCGTGTATGAGAAAGCAAACGAACGGACCCACGAAATTACAGACCTGTATCTCTAACATCAGTCTGCTGTAAAATTCTTTAACATATTCTAATATAGTTCTGCCCATGCATCAGGACGGCTTTAGGAAACGCAGCTTGCCCTTTTCTCTCATGACATCTTACGTGGTATATGTTAGCAAATGATGAACTTAATGTATGCCAGTTTTGTATGGACCGCGCGTGTTGCGCACTGATGGTTACATGTTATTAAAATATTATGTTCTCAGTTTCAGACAGTAGCCAACTGTACTTAATGTTCCAATACGTGTTGGCCTCTTCCGAAACCATGGTATCGAAACTGCTATTTTATTAATCACCGTGCTAAATATGGGCTCAGGGTCATGGAATTGTAAGGAAACGGCGTTGTTGCCTTCCACACGTAACTAATAACGTAATTATGTATTTTTACGGAAAAGGGGTGTTATACAAGGTACGGCACTATAGACTTCTAACGAAGGTACGAGCTTATCTCGTATCGTATCGTATTAGAGGCACTATTCTCCAGACTGAACGCTGACAGGCATAATCAATCCCTAATGATTATGAGAAAATAATTCCTAGAAGTGTGGTAGGACCCTATTACTTTCTCGTCATCATTAGAGACTGATTATGCCTTTCGGCGTTCAGTCTGGAGCATAGTGCCTATAATAAAATTCCTATTTTATATCTGCATAAATGATTTGACCGACAAAGTGAGTAGTAATCTGCAACTCTTTGCTGATGAAGCTATGCTGCACTGTAGGGTGTCGTCATTGAATGACTGTAGTAGGTTGCAGGATGACTTTGTCAACATTTCTGGCTGGTCTGAGAAATGGCTACTAGCGCTAAATGTAGAAAAAAATTAAGGTGATGCAGATGAGTAGGAGAAACAATCCGGTAATGTTGGAATACAGCACTAGTAGTGTGCTGCTTGACACAGTCGCGTCAATTACATTCCTAGGCTAACACAGGACAGAGATGGAACGAGCATATAAGGACAGTAGTGGGATAGGTAGACGGTCGACTTCGCTTTATTGGGAGAATTGTGGGAAGATGTACTTCATCTGTAAAGGAGACCATATTAAAAACGCATGTCCAACCCCGTCTTGAGTATTGTTGAAGTGTTCGGGATCGGCACCTGATTGGTTTAAAGGAAGACACAGATGCAGTTCAAAGGTGGTCGGCTAAGTTTGTAATTATTAGAATCGATAAATGCGCGAATGTTACCGAAATGCTTCGGGAATCTAACTGGGAGTCGCTGTAGGCGACGTTGTTTTCGAGAATCACTTTTGAGAACATTTAGAGGGCCGGGATTTGAGTCGGACAGCAGAACAATTCTACTGCCGCCAATCTACATTTCGGGTAAAGACCACAAGGATACAATTAGAGGGATTGGGGCTCGAACGGATGCATACAAGTATTCGTTTTTCTCTCGTTCTATATGTGAGTGGAAAACAAGTAACTAGGGGTGGTACTATGTACTCTCCGCCATTCACCTTTGGGTGGATTTCGGATTATATATGTAGATCCAGACTTCTGTATTCAGTAAATTCACTGTTATAAATATGGCGCTGGGTCCTACAAGTTGCAAAATAACTGGTTAGGACCTATTTAAAACTTCAACATTTGTAAATGGAACATAAAAAGGAAACTGTCCGTTTGCGCGAAGGTAGCAAAGTACGTGCGAACAGAGCCGAAATAGATCCTCTGCAAAATTTGTCTTACCGTCTCCTATGAAAAAAAAATTATCCTCCCATCTTTCATGTGTCTTCATACAGATCACTTCGACAGCTCAAAAAGACTACCCAGTTCATTCAATATTACGCAATGTATGGATGCCTCTTGCCTCCTGTTGCTGACTAACTACTCCGTACCTCTGGTTCCATCTCTTCCCCCTCCACCTTTGTTTCCCTCATAATCGTTTCTCTCTCTCTGTTAATCCTCTCGTTCTCTGTCCATCACTTCGTCTCCATCTTGCGATATTAATAATTCACTTTTACATTACCTTCGTTATGTATTTATGCCAATGTGCCATTAGTCCAACTCCTATCCTCTCGCTCTGTTTACTTACTGCTCCCCCTCCTCTCTGTCTCTCTCTCTGTTTCGCTATCTCCCTCTCTTTACACCCCCCCCTCCAGTGCTTCAACCGTCATGTCCTCCATCCCGTTACTCCGTTCATATTCCCCTCTCCTACCCATCTCGTCCCCTTCCGCACGACCTTTTTCAACTCCTGCTCCCCCCCCCCCCCCTTTCCTCTGCCATCTTCTCATTGTGGCATCAATGAGATTTCTTTCAGATTTCATGGTAATATATAATGTGTATGCATGAAGTCTCCGGATTCTTAAAGTAAAGTGTCTTGGTCAGAACACCATCCATTACAGTCTAGTTTGAGTCCGTGTAATAAATTTTAAAATTTAGATATTTCAGCCACACAGATGGCCTCTTCATTAGCTAGTTGTAAATCCAGGGGGGTACAGCATGTGCTGAGGTTTGGGCACGTCAGCAAGTGGTCGTCCGTCTGGACATTCCCACAGTCGCACAGGGGTTCCCCGTCGAGGTAGCCCCATCTTGAACGGTTGAACTTGCAATTTGAGACCCCAGTCCTCAGCCTACTGAGAGCCTTCCAGGTTGTAAAAGATTTGTTACCTCCTGGTGCAAATTGTTCTTTCAGGGCCAAGATAGGATTAGGTGTTCCTCCATAGCTGAAGACTCCTCTCTTCGACCGTGTCATCAATTAGGAGCGAAGCCGCCTAGGCTGTTGTTGGTGCCCATGTAAGGGGAGGCGATTGTCTGTCAACTGTTTCTTCCGCTCCACCTCGGCAGCTACTTGCCGCCGTATGCTAGGGGGAGCTATCCCTATGAGAGGGTAGATCTTCTCTGTCGGCCTGGGTCTCAAGCACCATGATGCGGGCTGACTCATTTCCGGCCACGTCAATAAGTTTCACGTGGGCAGAATTCTTCCACACAGGCGTGGCATATTCAGCTGCCGATAGACTACGTGCTATGGCTGTTGTTCGAAGCACTTGTGGGTCAGCACACCAGTTTGTGTCTGTCAGTTTGCGAATGATGCTATTCCTAGTGCTGACATTTTTCTTGGTGTCTAAACAATGTTGTTTGAATGACAGAGTCCTATCCAACTTCACCCCTAGCTATTTGGGAGCGTAGCAGTGCTCCAGCTCTTGGCCTTTGCAGCTTACATGGAGTTACAATTCAGTTCTCTTTAAATATTATTACTGCATTATTTTCCATTATGGTACAAAATAATACACTTCATTGAATGTAAGTTATACTATCAAATCAAATGTTCAAATGTTTGTATAGCTTATGGGACTTGACTACGGGGTCATCAGTCCCTAAACTTACAAACTACTTATCAACTAGCTTATCCTAAGGACGGCACAAATATCGATGCCCGAGGGGGGATTCGAACCCCCGACCGTACTGGCCGTGCAGACCGCGACTGGAGCGCCTCAGTCCCCTCGGCCACCGCGGCCGGCAGTTATACTGCAAGTTTGCAAGTTTCCTTTAGTTAATTCAGCTACAATTATTCCGTCATTGTCAACGACAGTGCTTGCTGAGGGTGATTCGGAATTAGTACACCTACTGATTTCCTCAATGGAACTGTTTATGCAATTTATGCTGTCATCCTTGCCATTTGTTGTTAACAATAGCTTTCGTACTTTTCGGTTGTTCCGTCTTTCTACTCTGACTTCACCGCATTCAGAAGAACCTGTCTTGACTACGTCGATGCACTTAGGCAGCTTCAAACCAGGGACCGCGTCTGTCTTTAACGTACGTTTCAATGGAAGGTTTCAGAGTTCATTTTTCAAGTCTCGAACATAATCAGACCGTTTAAAATGTTCTGAACATACACGACCAGATCAGGGTTTAGAGCATCTAATCGCTTACACACGTTTGTCCACTTTAACCTTGCCTCTTTACCTCTCGGAAATCTGTGAAACATCGCATTCTCCTGTCTGCTGTGGTTCATGCAGCGCGCAACAGCACAACAGACCATCGTCACTAATAAACCATCACTTATCACTTACAACCACTTAATAGATATACAAACTATAAAGAGCCATTGAGAAACCTTTTCTGTGGAGATACACTCATAATAGCACCGCTATGATCGCGCGGGAAAACTGTGCTGGTCTCCTGGTGACGTCAGTGGCGCGGCATACGACTAAGCATCCGGCGGTTGACCCCCACCGTCTATTCTCGTATCCGTGTATTTACCCAACGTGCCACAGTTACGTACGGCAATGCCGATAGCTTGCACACCTTTTGAAGACCTTGATAACACTGTCGTGATGTACTAAGTCTGGCAAATTCAATCTTGATCCAACTCCATTGTCTCTTTTCGAAAACATAGTGGCACCGTTACGTTAGAGCGTACACTGACTGTTATGGCTCTAAAATATCCCTTATTAAAGGCTACACACTTAGGATGGGGTGGCAGCTGTATCACTACACACTAGTTGGACGATGTGAAACAATCAGTACACCCTAGGTAGTATCACCCGTCATCGGATCAAAATCTCCGTCTCACACCGGCCTCGAAAGGCCCAATTACTACCGAGAAATAAAGAAAATATTATACGCTACACAAAGAACAAGGACGATAATACTGCATTACCATCCTCTTCTGAGCTGAGTTGAAAATTTACGACGAACGAACAGGAAAAGGATAAAGTATCCTCCGTCACACCCAGTTATGAAAGCGATTTCATATTGCATTGTCATCTGGTTCTCAGCTATTTCGAAAGTTTCAAGTCGGCATCTCATCAAGAAGTTACACAGTCTGAAGTGAAAGGAAAACAAAGCGCCGCCAGTCAATCACAAGTCACGAAAGCTATATAAACTGTTGGCGAGTTCTCAGCTGTGTTGAAAGTATAAAGTCCCTAGCTCTACGGGAAGATGGTTTGTAATCGACTGCGTCTTGAATGGAGCGCACAAGAAACGACTTGATAAGAACCAATTAATATCAGAGAAAAGGGATTGGAATATTGATATGGGCAGACACTCTACTAAAGGTAAATAGTATTCTGTCGTATATGTATTTAGTTTTTCTCCCGATCAGTATGAGTGGAACTAAAAATGACATTCGAGTGTTAACACTGATATAAAACGTAACCATGTGTTCCCTGCTGAGGTATTGAATGTACATCGTCTTTCATATACAAGAAAGAGTGCAAATGTGTTTGTATTACATACACATCTGAACTTCATACAAAATGATTTCCATTCCATGGTGTACAGCAATCAGTGAGAACAAATATTCCTTCAGTAAAAGACAATAAAAGTTGCAAATTGTTTTATTAATTAATGACGCGGTTTTCCCTTTAGCAGGGCATCTTCAGATTATCTGCATCACAGAATTTACACAGAATTACAAGGCGGAATTAAAAAACGGGTATAATGGTACATGGGCTTATTTTGTGTTAGGAAGACAATATAAATAGTAAACAAAGCTTACAATGCGCTCTCTGTGATGTGACACCGTATCTTACAACTTACACTGTCACATCACGGAGAGCGCATTGTAAGCTTTGTTTGCCATTTATAATGACTTCCTAACACAAAATAAGCCCATGTACCATTATACCCGTTTTGTAATTCCGCCTTGTAATTTTGTGTAAATTCTGTCACGCAGATAATCTGAAGATGCCCTGCTAAAGGGCGAAACGCGTCATTAAATAAGGAATAAAAAATCTGCAAACAAGGCGGTTTTTTACTGAAGGAATCTAAATTTCTGTTGTGCTTTTCATGAAATTTTGCACACTTCAACTTCAAACCATGAGGAAAGTCACTGAGAACTTTGTACGGTGCATGACGGAGGGTATTTTACCTACGAACTTCAAAAAGATGCACATTTTTTCCGAACTTGCTGAATTTTGCGCACTTGACCTTCAACAGAAGAGCAACATCACCGTTGTATTTTGGAGAGTATCTTACACACCACTTTAATTATCACGATGAAAGTTAACAGAGTTATATAAAATTTTTCACAGATGAAGGAGGCAATGGACTGCCTAGGCGGAGGAGGAGAAAGAGGAGACTAGGTGATTCGCAGAGAAATGGAAAGGTGGAGATGGGCAGAAACAAGGGTAGGAGAAGATGAACAGAGAGAGAATGCAGAGGACGAGGTGGACACAAAGAGAGAGAAACAGTAGGTGAACAGGGAAAGAAAAGGAATGAGAAGATGGTGTCAGTTAAGACTGGAATGAATAAGTATCCAATTGACGCCGAGATTTCAGGTAGTTTAACATAAATTTGTGAAGATCCGATGAACACCCCATGTCTGTCAAAGATCGGCCAATTGAGAATAATAAGAGAATGAAATAAAGTAAAACAAATATTTTTCGGTGATCTCGGCACTGGACACATACAAAAATTAACAAATCGCTCGCAACACGCAATCATGTGTAACATACTAAACGTAATAACGTATCAAAACCGTTACTACAAAATTAATATTACACCAAAAGTTTAGAGGTTTTCTTCACTATCTGATCAGAAGAATCTGTGAATTTATCAACCGGATACGACAACAGGTAAATCCGTTAATGTACTGTACTGGTCACCAAAAATAAACCGACAAGAAGACAGTATCCACGGTAAGGTGAAAGTTGAAGAATATGTTAGCGGCGAGAAGAGGTGCAAACGATTATCGTTTCAGTGCAGTCACACATCACGACTGCCAGTGCCGCCACCTGGAAGCGCTGTATAAAGGGGGACAGATGGCCGTGGGTATGTTGGTAGTTCCTTCTTTGCCCTGTCTTTCCACAATTGTTCAAAATATAAACATATTTTTTAAGCTCATGGGACTTAACTACGGAGTCATCAGTCCATAAACTTACAAACTATTTACGAACTACCTTATACTAAAGACAACCCAAACATCTACGTCCGATAGAAGATTCGAACGCCCGACGGGGAACAGCCTCGCGCTTCGGGGCATAGCGACTCACTGCGCTCGGTCATTCCGCCGCGGCTTCCACAGTTGCTTTAATGTTGCAGAAGTTGCAACAGTATGTATTAAACGGAGTGACTTACAATTTGTTCACCTCTTACTTTAATAACGGACAACATGTTGAAAATGGTTGTGATATACACTCATAATTGGGCACAGTTAAGTGGAGGTCCCATGGTTCTGATCTAGGGCGACTGTTGTTTTCCATTTACATAAATGATATTTCTTCTAGTATAACAGGAAATTCTAAGATATTTCATTCTGCTGATGACAGTAGCATGGTAGGGAGCGATGTTGTTAGCAATATGTATAAAATATCAAGTAATGTAGTCAAAAAATTAAGTTCATGGCTTACAGAAAATAAATTGATGCTAAATCACAGTATCAGTTTTTAGTTTCTAACACACAAATCAACGAAAATGACGTTTCAGTTACATCGAATAGGTACAAGATACGTGTTGAGCAACAAGCAGTATCCGCGAGCGGCATTCAACGTCGTTTGAAGGACAGTTGACTGCCCACAAGGCGTTTGCATCGGCAGTGGGGCGATTAACGACGGATGTGGACAACCACATGAATCGGAATTGTTGTTACTGACGAATCATGATTCCACCAATAGAAGCTGGAGATACAGCGGTGAGAGGCTGTTGAACTGTAGCCTTATGCATCGCCAAACGGGTCCTGCATTCTGTGTAATGGTTTGGGGTGGTTCGGGACTCCACTCATCGACGCGATGTCGATACACTAACAAACCAGCCTTACATGCTGAAAATCAACAATTCCAAACTTGTATCGTTATTGGTGAAGATGAATGATGGTTTCATGGTAATATAATGACAAGAAAGAAGTTATTGAGTCCAAACAAAGCAGCAATTTCTCGAAAAGGAAATGCGCGTATCCTCAATGTTATGGATCACCTACTATGTCGTGTACTGCTAATTGCTTGTATGAAGTGTAGTCGTCACTACTAGCAATTAATTATTAACTGCGACGTTTGGGTGATGTAATTTACGAACATGTACCAGAAAGACTGCGTAGTGTAATACTACTCCACAATAACGTCCACACGCATTATGCTAGGATAACAAAATTAATTATACAGCAACAGGGTTGGAAAGTTAATCCGCACCGTATTTATTTATCTGATCTCGCGTCCTTAGATGTTCACTTTTCCGCTTTCGAAAAACCTTCGGAAAGATAACGTGTTTCGAACATGACTCAACAATTTTAGAGTCGCATAAACTGTGCAGTCGTTGAATAGAAAATTACACCAACGTTAGCAGACTATTGTTAACAAAATTCTCTGACATGTAAGGATTTTTTGTTGTTAGGGCCACCAAAATTTCCATACCACAATTTTTGTTCAGGAATTTGTTCAAAAATCGTGCAGAAATTGTCTTGAAATGGTTTTAAATCTTATGTAAATAAAGTTGCCACCTTGCCGCATTAACTCCATTACAATATTTTTATATGTTCATAACCGGCTTCGCATCGGCAAGGGTGTATTTCTAATAGGTAGTATTACTTCATAAGGCAACAGAAAAATTACGCAGACCTAATGCTCTTCAAAGTCAGCAGATAATTGGTGCGGGTCAAATACATCGAAAAATTTCTACTCCCGTAAATACGAGTTACGATTTTCCGAATCTGATAAGTTCCTTTCATTCAAACTTCAACGTTAGATGCACATTAAATGTGTGCAGTAGGCGTGCATCAATTTTCATCTGGCAGATTTAATCATCTGAATACACATAAAATTGATGAATGTTCAGATTGCGTGGCCGCTCCCCTACAAAGGTTCGAGTCCTCCGTCGGTCATGGTTGTATGAGTGTCGCCCTTAACAGAAGATGGTTTTGTAGTTGTGACAAACATTGTCTCATTCTACCGAAGCAATTAAATATAAGGAGAGGCATTAAATTAACATTTGTACTGTGGCCGGGATTCGAACCAGGGAGCTTTGTATTTCACAAGGAGCTCTGAGGCAGAATTAAAGTATGTGATGTGGAGGCAGACGCCCTTGAACACAGTCTATATAGTCACTTTGTCTGTAACGCCGTGTTAGCTGGGAAAAAAGAAGGAAAAAACAGCGGTCTAAAGAACCTGCGTAATAGGCAGGGGGTCGGGGTTCGAATCCCGGGAACCACATAAATTTTAATTCAATGCCACTGCTTCTATTTCATAATTTTTGTCAATGTTCTTGATGAAGGCTGTCGAAACTCAGGCATAAATTTATTTCTGACGTTTGTAAGATTCTAATGAAGCAGTTTTTCTTCTTTATTTTTTTACAAACTACTTATGAACTGGCTAATACTAAGAACGGCACAAATATCCATGCCCGAGGGGGGATTCGAACACCCGAGCGTAGTGGCCGTGCAGACCGTGACTGGCGCACCGCAGACCGCTCGGCCACTGCGGCCGGCATGCATGTTCTAAGATATTATCCACCAAAAAGGGCTTGTATCTAATACTTAAAGTGTTGTCGCCCACGGATGAAATCATTGTTTAGGTTCCCCGTCTATAATTCTATGTAACAGGAGCAAGAGCTATGAAAACTGTGTTTTCGCATGAGACTATTCGATTCCATGTCACTAGGATGTTGTAGTACTTAGAAGTATTAACACGGACCGAACGCAACTGCCTCATGGTCGAAAAAAAAAAAAAAAATAAATAAATAAACTTACAAAAATCTTAAAATATAAGGCATCAACCTAGTAATAGCAAGTCAATTAAGGCTGTAACCAAGCAGAACCTGTGACAAACGGACAGGACTGTAATATTCCTGAAAAGCACTGATCTGCTTATAGTTTCAGCTTGATCCCAACCTAATAATTTTCCAATAATTTGGAACGTCGACTCGTTCTAGACACCAAAGTCCAACATCACTACTTCCTCTGGTTTCGGCTTTGAAGATATTTGCAGTTCTTCCACAGAAATTCACATACTTCATTGCACGTGACCGCGGTAAACGTAGTCACAGAGGCAAAGGGTGACAGACTTCATACCGAAGTCCAAAGAGAGGCATCCTGATACTTCTGTCAAAATGGTGATTATCTGCGGGTAGCTTGATCCAGTTCAACAAGAAACATAACATTAAACGAAGATATCAGTCATTTACGTATTTGAAAGTTAACACCACAATACACTGATGAAACACTGAAGTCGTGGACTACAATTGTTCGTGCGCTCTGGTTTGTCGTCTAATCAGTATAACAAGCATCACGTTGCGTTAGCCATTCCTTTATCTGAAAGTCAACTCGGTGATAATCAAGGAGGATTTTCGGTTACCGCTAAACCCTCCTCGCAAATGAGGCCTGCTAATTAGTGTTTCCTTTCACTGTACCGGATCAGAGCATTTCTGACTGCTGATGCTGTCTAACAATGTTACGCGAGGGTCGTGGTATTTGCGAAAGTCTGCTATGCATCCAATTTACAGATAACAAGCAAGCAGAAGCTGCCCGTATTGGTCTTATCCCGTTCATCACAAAGTTTAACCTGATATAAACATTACATTGTGTATTCTTCGGCGTTAGCTGGAATGTTTGGATTTCGTTTCATGTGGAGAAAAGAAAAGTATTGATGATACGATTTTATGTTGTGAGTTACTCGCACCTCAACTCAGTTATATATTTAGCACTGTATGTCATTTTTATACCGCTAGTTTATACATTAGTTCCAGAGCGCCTGGAAGCTTATATGACATTATTTCTCGTGATGAATCCCTTACCCTGACTTCGTATCTCTTCTTCTGGGTTCAGATGGCAATAGTACAGTGGAATCTAAAAAACGCTTATCACCCTGGTCGTGTGGTATACAACAATGGGCCTAGTCGAAATAAAAGTATTCGTTTTTCTTTTTTTTCTTTTTTTCTTTTATTTATTTATTTTTTTCATTTTCCTCTCAAAACTCTAATTTGTAATGGTTTCTTAATTAAACACAATATGTTATAAAATATCGATTGTTAAGAATTGATACTTTCATTGACAACTGCATTTTTCTGTGACATTTGTTTCAATCTTTTTAGATTGAAAAAAAATCTGTTTTTGTTCTACTAATTTTTGATAATTTAAGAATTAGGTTTCGGCGTATTAGGGCGTCTTCAGGTAAACATTTGGCAGGCGTCGACAAGAAAACCTAATGCTTATGTCGCAAACATGTTAAATAAAGACACAACACACACAAAGTTTGTTCTTTGCTTATGATGTTAGTTGTTGAAGTTGCGAAATTCATCTCTTACCTTGTATGTATATGCTGTGTGATAAATGCGTTCTTATTTAGGATTGTATTCAGTGAAACACCTTACATATTTAATATTACTTCATTCTAAGCTATGGTAAAATTACTGAAGTTGTGGAGTGTTGAAATCGTCACTTTTAGTGTCCTTTAAATGCATTTTTACATACCTGGACGACGTTTGACATGGTATATATTTGAATTAAAACGGGACAAGTAACTCACTTTACATACCTAATAATACTCCGTTATATGCAACGGTACAATTATTGAGTTTGTGATTTATCTTGGTTCATCACATTTGGTGTACATTAAACAATTTTTTTAACTTTTTTACATTACTTATTGCACAATAGGCAAAAATCGTATCAAAATTGTCCAATAAGTAATACAAACACAGTATAAAAAATCTGTTTAATACACTCAAAATGTGAGGATCACAATATAACTCACAATGTGAATAAAGGTACCGTAGCATACAATTGATTACATTAAGTGTTTTACGTTCTGCAATTCTAAATTAGATGATAAAATTTAAGAAGACCATTTATATGTATACAATGTCAAATGTCGTCCAAGAAGCAATTGTAAAAACAACAAAAGTTACAATCTCAACAAATGCCACAACTTCAATAGTATCTCCGTAGCTTAGAATGAAATAATATTAAGTATGTAACGAGTTAAATAATCAAGTTTGTTCTGTACATACAGCGGTTGGGAAAACACAAAGAGAAACATTCAGTGCCGCCAAATCAAATACCTAAGTCATACATTTACGTTAAGACTTATGAAAATTTTGTCAAAGCCACTTCATGAACCAAAGTAACCGCACAGCAGGGTAAGAGAGGCGAGATGTCTGCAAAAAGAGCCGCAGTTATTGCGCTATTATTCTCATTTCTTGTTAATGGGAAAGTTTTATTCGTTTATCATGTTTGAGGAAACCGATAGTGTTCATTAGGAAAATCTGTCCTGGCTTTCTAAATCTACATCTACGTGGGATACTCTGCAAATCACATTTAAGTGCCTGGAAGAGGGTTCATCGAACCACCATTACACTATTTTTCTCTCATTCCATTCTCGAATGGCGCGCGGGAAGAAAGAACACCTGAATCTCTCCGTTCGAGCTCTGATTTCCCGTATTTTCTTCAGATGATCATTTCTACCTATGTAAGTGGGAGTCAACAATATATTTTCGTATTCGGAGGGGAATGTTGGCGATTGGTGTTTCTTAGTAGCTCACGCCGCAGTGATAAGCGCCGTTGTTGTAATGATTCCCATCCCAGATCCTGTATCATTTCCGAAACGCTGTCTCCCTTGTATCGTTACAATACGAAACGAGCTGCCCTTCTTTGGACTCTTTCGATGTCTTCCGTCAAACCCAACTGATGAGGATCCCACACTGGGCAGCAATACTCCAAAAATGGCTTTGCACTTCCCCTTCAAATGTTCAAATGTTTGTAGAGCTTATGGGATTTAACTACGGGGTCGTCAGTCCCTAAACTTACAAGCTACTTATGAATTAGCTAATACTAAAGACGGCACAAATATCCATGCCCGAGGGGGGATTCGAACCCCCGACCGTAGTGGCCGTGCAGACCGTGACTGAAGCGCCGCAGTCCTCTCGGCCACCACGGCCGGCCACTTGCCCTTTCTTCTACGTTAATTGCTGGGAAGCAAATAAGAATCTGCTACTAGTGCGTTTTCCCAATATTTAAGCTGATGTGACACTCTTTTCTGGAAAAAGCGATTTTTAAATCGTACGTGCTTTAAAGTAACCAAGGAGGGTGCATTCGGCGTAAATGACATGAAGTAATCTTGAATCAGCTCTCGGATTCACATTTCCAATTTCCTTCTCACAACATAGAATTAAAATTTTCACTGACTGTTAAGAAAAACAACATTCTGGCAACCGGATGAGTGTGATTTTGGCTTGTCACGCATTGCTGAAGAATTTAGGTTCTCTGTTTGGGGAGAAAGTCCTCAGTGTAAAGGGTGTACTTACCTCGGCTCTCAAGACAACAGTAAAAGCCGCTTGGGGATAGCCGCTCGGTTCGAGACACTGTGTCAGGGACTGCGTGGCAGCTTCCGCCGGACGTTCGAGGCCTTCCACAGGCATGGATCAGTGCGTATTGTCCATAGTGTAAATTAGTTTAAGAAAAGCGGGAGACCCGGGTTTGAGTGTCGGCCCAACACAAATTTTCATATGTTACAAAGTGGTAGATAACTATATAAGAAAAGCTGAAGTCGGTAATTCTCACAAATCGCTACTTAATATCTGTATATATAACAGTTATAGCTGCGGACCACCAGCAATGTCTGTTCCTGTAGAACAGATATATCGTGATTAATTAGTGTAAGAAATTTGTAAGTCTAGGGTTCGATGACCACAATAGCTTGATCCCATAGGATTACAAACATTTGAATTTTAACAGCAAAACATGCCTCAGTCTGTTTTTACGTTTTATATCTCAATCTTAGACAGCCACAACTACCTAAGTTAATGTTCCTGCAATTAAAAATGCGGGAGCTCCTGGAGATAAGCACACGACAGAGAAAAACAGTCGTCATAGTCTTTAAAAATCTTCGTCACTTTTTCAGGTTAGTGTAAAATGTTACAAGCTCCACATTTGAACACAAACATTCCTTGTTAATCGAAGTTTACAACTAAAATCTCGATTAATCAAACACAGTTCTGAGGTGCTTTTAGTTCATTTCTGAAACTAATCTAGGAAAGGCAGTTTTCAGTACAATCATGGCAATGACTCTTTCCAAAATTTATTGCAATAGATTTCTTGAAATATCCTATTTAACCAAAGCTGATATGGGTCATTTAAATTTTTGAGTAGTTATCCCTGTTGTCGCTATTCGCCACAACGCCAGCGGTCTACACAAGATGCGGCGCCACTAGAAGAAGATGCGATAATTCGTTTCATGGTACTTGGACTGCCAGATGCACCTCACCTCTAATTACCTCTTTGCCTTGCTTCGCGCGTCGGATGACACGGGCTCGCCAACATATGCCGGCGCAACACAGCCACGGCAGTCAGTAGCATTCAGCAACAGTCATTAATATCAGTCAGTACGAAGCAGAGCTAGCAGTGCTACAGTACCAGGAGATCCGTCTATAGCGAGTTAGACTTTTACGTTACCACAAGCCGGAACACTACTATTGACTGTAGCTGGAAAGAGATTGCAGAACTGTTTTGTGGCACCACAAGCACAACACCTAAAGATGAATATTATTTGAAATAAAAGTATATGTGGACTAATCAGTTCTTTTAGTTGCAGATCTTGTCCACGTCCTTGCTAGCCATGGCACACCTCTTTCTATCGCCGCATCAACGGGGTATTTCACTGTTTTCTGGGAATCGTCTCAAATGGGTAATAACGTAGTATTTGCTTAAAAAAAAAAAAAAAAAAAAAAAAAAAAAAAAAAAAAAAAAAAAAAAAAAAAAGGGGAAATCTAAGTAGTTTTAAATCCCACGATAGTCAGGTTAATCAGTTTATGCGAGTGACGTCAACCCACAAGAAACGGCTCCTGCTGTCGTAAAATTAAAAAACAGTGATATACTGGTTGGGCATTCGTGTTTCGGAAAATGACCATTTAGGCTAGTAGATTGGATTAACACTTGTTCCTTAAATCATGAATACGAGATTTCGTAATGTTGTGGAACGTGACAGTTTAGCAAAAGATAACATTATTGACATACACTCATTTATTTTATTTTTTTATATTTTATTTTTGTTTATTTATTAATTATGTAAAAGTACTAATTTCTATGTAAAAATTCGTCTACTGATTAGAAGTAGTTGTCGTTCAGAATTTTTTTTCAATTTGTTTTTATATGCTGATGACTTTGTCAGACATTTGATGTTGTTTGGTAAGTGACCAAAGACTTTTGTGTTAACATAATTTACCCCTTTCGGTGGCAAAATCAGATTTATCCGTGACTAGTGTAGACACTCTTTTCTCCTAGTGTTGTAGCTATGTTCAAAGGTATTACTTTTGAGTCAGGTTGGATTATTGATTAAAAATTTAATAAGTGAATATATATATATATATATATATATATATATATATATATATATATATATATATATATATATATTGAAAAGTTACTGAGAAGATCCCTAGATCCTTAAATAAGTGTCTGCTAAATGATCTTGAGTGGGATCCAGATATTATTCTGACTACACGCTTTTGTACAATGATTACCTTTTTGGTTAATGATAAATTACCCCAAAATATGATGCCATATGAAAGCAGTGAATGAAAGTAGGTATAGTAAGCTAATTTACTTACATGTTTGTCACAAAAATTTGAAATAACGCTAATACCATATATTAATGAACTCAAACGTTCAGTAGATCAGCAATGAGTCGCTTTTTAAATTCAATTTCTGATCATTGCACACACCTAAAAGTTTCAATATTCTACCTTAGTAACAGATTCCTGTTCAGATACTATATATATTAATGTTATCATGCCATTTACCGGATGGAACTGTATATATGTATCAAGGTTTAATAAAATCCCATTTACAGAGAATCACTTAATAATTTACTGAAAGACATTCTTTACATTGTCAACAGAAAAAACTAATTTTTCATCATCATGAATATACAATGGGTGACCTATAATCTCTATCTAGAACAGAAAAGGTCCCAAGACTGAGTCCTGTGGGACCACTAATGGTCTTAATTATTCGCAGTGATCATCTAGAATAAATCAATTTGTTAATTAATAGGAGTATTAAGACACATTTTATTTTACTCTTATACTACTGCTGAACACAGATTATCTTTCATCAAAACACTAGTACTTTTTTTATGTCCTGTGTCGCCGCGGCGGAACGGCCGAACGCATTGAGGCGCTAAGCTGCGATGCGCGAGGCCGTTCCCCGTCGGGGTTCGAATCCCCCCTCGGGCATGGATGTTTCTGCTTTCTTTAGTATAACATGGTTCATAAGTAGTTTGTATGTTTAGGGACTGATGACCCCGCAGTTAAGTACCATAAGATTCACCAAGATTTGAACATCTGAATATTTGTCCTGAGACATAAATTACAGCATACGTCATTTTCGCTAATTTCGGTATGTTTGCTCAACAGCCTCCGCTACTGGTCCAATTCTGAGCTGTCAAAGCAGGTAGACAGCAGCAGATGGGAAACAGCGGTGTTCCCTGTGGTCGCTCGGTGCCCTCTGCCTTCTTTGGTCGTGTTCTGAATCGCACCTTCAGTTGATCACCCAAGTTTTGGAGAGGCCGTCGATAAAGGCAGTTCGGTGTTATCTGAAGGCAGGAGTCCTGCAGCTGTAAGACGGTGGACCTCGACGGGGGCTGGCAGGTCGTGTGGCGCAACTTGGCAGCTGGTCAGGACCTCCATGTCGCCGCCTGCAGCGCGGTGGCCAAGTTTCTGGCGCCCGCGCCCCGTGTTTATGTTGCTCGCAACTTGCGCGCTCCGCCCTACTTGCCGACGTGCGGCGTGCCTTCTCGACCTACCTTGTCTACTCCTTGCCTACAAGACTGATAACATGTCTCAGTTCCCAGATGCAGGACGAGATACTGGAGAAATCGCGCGTTTCAAATTTATACTGAATTCACAGTGACATCCTTCCATTACCGTACACATAGTGTTTCAGCATGGGGACGTCCATTCTTTACATCTACATAGATACTCTCCAAATCACATTTAAGTACCTGGCAGAGGGTTCATTAACCACTTTCATAACTTTTCTCTACCGTTCCATTCTCTAATAGCGCGCGGGAAGAAAGAACACCTAAATCGTTTCGTTTTCGACCTCATTTCTCTTATTTTATTGGGATGGTCATGTCTCCCTAAGTAGGTGGGTGCTAGCAAAATATTTTCACATTCAGAAGTAAAAGTCGGTGATTGAAACTTCGCAAACAGATCACGCCGCAATGAACAACGTCTTTCTTTTAATGATTTCCACCCCAATTTGTGCACCATTTCCGTGACGCTTCCCCCCCCCCCCGTAACGTGATAAAACAAAACGAGCTGCCCTTCTCTGAACCTTCTCAATATCTTCCGTCAGTCCCACCTGGTTAGGGTCCCACAAGGGGCAACAGTACTCCAAGACTCCAAGAGAGGACGCACAAGTGTGATGTAGGCAGTCTCTTTGGTGGAGCTGGTGCATCGTCTAAGCGTTCTGCCAATGAAACGTAATATATGGTTCGCCTTCCCCACAATATTTTCTCTCCAGTCTAAGTTGTTCGTAATTGTAACTCCTAGGTATTTAGTAGAATTTACGACCTTAAGGTTGACTAATTTATTGCGTAATTGAAGTTCATCGGATTTCTTTTAGTGGTTATGTGTATTACTTTTCTTTATTTAGTGTCAATTGCCGATTTTTGCATCATGTAGAAATTTGGTGTAAATCGCTTTACAGTTGCTTTTGATCCTCCGTTTTCACTAACAGATAAAACGACAGCATCATCCGCGAACAGTCTAAGGGAGCTATTCAGATTGTCTCCTAAATCGTTTATAAACACAAGGAAGAGGAGGGGACCTATAACGCTTCCCTGTGGAACGCCAGATATCACTTCTGTTTTACTCGATGTCTTGCTGTCAATTACAACGTACTGTGTCATTTCTAATAGGAAATCTTTTGGATTATTCGTTAATTTACAGACGAAACTTTTAAATTTGGAATGATGAACAACTGACTACTAGAACATGTAACATTGGTTCTCTGTAAAACTGCGTCATGACATTATGGAAGTATGCTTTGACAATAATTTTATAATCATGGTTATAACTTTTCAAAGTATTTGACATACTATGTTTTTCGGATGAAGCTGGATAAAAATTCAGTCTTTTCTCAACTTTTATGAAAAGGAAATAGTGTTGTTCCATGAATTAAAGTGTCATATATATAATGTAGAATTGTCTATTCTCCATGTAATATCATTTGAAAATGGCGACATAGATCGCCGAAATTAATTATGTCTTGAAGATATAATTAAATAGTATAATAATGCTTCACAGCGACAATGGCCTTTGATGTCATTTTGTAAGATGTCTACAAGATAATTGTATGTAAATACACTTAATTCGGAATAAAAGTAATATTGTGATTATCAGTAGCGATAAAAATTATCCCTTCTTTTAAGTTGGACCAAATCACACATACTGTTCAACATCTGATTGAGATAAGTTTAGAAGTTTCGGAGTCCATCGCGGACTAACGTTATATCAAAACGTGAGACATAAACTTGAAAGTACACAATAATAGAAGCAAAAATTTCCCTTTAAACATGAGTCCGCAACCAAACAGATTGCGATTTAATTACGAATGAATGGTTCCAAGTCGCCACTGACCTCATTATAAACGTCGTCGTAATTATTTCAGATTACTTCGAAATTTAGACTTTACTATCTTCCAGGATTTCTTGAGGATGTTCGTTCTTCCCGCGCGCTATTAGAGGAAGGTTATGAAAGTGGTTAATGAACACTCTGCCAAACACTTAAATGTTATTTGAAGAGTATCTATGTAGATGTAAATGTAGATGAATATCATCAGAGTATGTGGTACACACATGTTTGAGATCCGGCACGTTTTGCTTCTTCTGTGAGACGGCACCTAACCCACAGGTGCGGCCAAAGATTGGTTGGTCGAGACGGCCCTGTGCCTTGGCCGCCAAAATCATCTGATCTAAATCCCTTGGGTTTCTTCTCAGGGGTTACCTCGAAAGTGAAGTGCACAACACACCCACACACGCTTGAGGAACTGAAACTGAGAGTTGTAAAAACTTCTCAAAAATTCGGAAATGATTCAGGAGTTTTCGAAAGAATTCGAAATTCATTGCAGAGACGAACACAGTACTGAATCCAGATGCAAGAAAGACACTTCGTACAACTCCTTTTACAGGTAACCCATGCGTGATATGTGAACTAAATGCCAAGTGAAACGTAACACTAAGGCATAAATTTCACATTTATTTGTACTAGCTAGGACGATGTTTACAATAAAGTCAGTGAAATGTGAACTAAATGCAGTGTAAATCTTTATAGTAAAGTCTTAATTTCCAATTAATGGGTACTTACTTGGACGATGTTTACATGACGTAATTACATTAGTAATTATATCGCAAACGGCTCGTAGTTTGGGGACTCGTGTTTACTGGGACATTTTTGCTTCTACTACAGTGTACACTGAAGACACGTCAGGATGACGTCGCTTGTCAACAGAACAGTGCTTGCTTGCGCTGCTGGCACTCCCGATATCCTTTCGACTGAAATTTATGGACTGTGGCGAATCGTACCTTATTATTTATCTGACGTCATAATGCGCTGGAACTAATAATGCCGTGCGCTGTATGACAATCAGATGCTTTTGCACTTCACAAAATGTCATCGAGTCGACTCCGTGGTCTCCCGTCTTCATTGTTATGCGAGATGGGTCATGTAAGAAGTCGGCATGGAGCACATAACAACGTCTGGCATATTCAGTCATGATCTTCAGGCAATCGAAAAGAGTTTGTCAGGTCTCCTTCGATCTTTAATGAATCCAGAGGAATTCCACCCATCCCCTCCCCCCATCCCAAGCACAAGTTTTAGTAAAACGTAGACCAGAGAGTATGAGCTTGCTAATGCTAGCAAAGCCTGAGGCTCGTTTGTTTTCTTACGCTGGGCCACTATTAATTTTCACGCAAGACTACAATTCACAACTTAACTTATATCTCTGTAATTGTACAGTGAAACGAATTCAAGATCCACCAACTATAACGCAGTTTTATACTGAACGGACAAGAGAACGTAATGCTTTTTCCCAAACAGTCATTTAGATACATTCAGATGCAATTGCGCTTCAAGTGAGTAACTGTTGGCAATGAGTTTTTAAGGATTAATGTTTGTACAACATGACGTCCTAAACAGTTTTCATTCAATCATGTAAAATGTTTGAAACAAATCGATGAAATGTAACGCACATTTGCTGCACAGTTATGACCCTCACAATACAGTAGTATTTTCCATAATGTGTAATACCAATGTGGTTGGAGGGCACCATCAGGACAATTCTGAAAATATTGAAGCAGAAACAAAATTTATTTTCTTCATTCATCATAACACAATTTTAATGGTTGGTCTAAATACTGAAAATACCTTTCACATTTTTAAGAACACTCGATCCAATACTAAAACATTCTCAATAATGTGTAGCACGAGACGACAACACCTTATGACCAACACATGATATCCCAGCGATACAATATTCGTCGATTATTGTAGATTTATATTCGCAATAAACTTTTAAAAGTGAGGTTCTTGTGTAAATACGGCCCTAAACCTATAATTGTTGATTATGACATGCATACTCAAGCTAGTTGCGAAGTTACTAATAAATTTGAAATATTTCTTAACGAAAGACTTCATACTTACAGATGATATGTAAACACATTCCTAAAATTATAATTGTTTAATAAGACATATAGTCTGATGCTCAAATGCAATAGTAAAATTTAAATTTTAAGTTTATTGATAAATTTCAAGTATTTCTGGAATCTGGTAGAAGTCTTCAATGGAAAATGTTTCCAAAATTTCATATAATCGTATTTGTCATAAAATCAACCCTGATTAGTTGAGAATGAAAATAATCAGTAACTGAAATAACAGTTTCATTGTGTTTCAGTTGTGTTACAGTGTCCACACATCAGGGGCTCGTCTTGCAATAAACATCTACACGTAAATTAATATGCAGGGCGAAGCACCTAACACTTGCGCCGCAAAATATTGCGGAAACGGAAAGTGCGATGAATGTGCGGTTTTCGCAGAATGGATTGGCAGTCAAGGACTCATATTGTTAGCTAATAAACATATTGTAAAAATACCTAGAAAGTACACTTTTATGCAAACATACAACTATTCAAATGGAACAACGGTTGTTTAAATCATGCACTGGAATTTTTGACACCAGCTGTGTACAACTACGACTGCGTTGCTGACTGGCTGATGATCATGAGACAGTGGGTCGTACCTCAGGGGCTAGCCACTCGGCCACTCAGCTACACTATCGCAGCAACCGTCCCCACAACTTTGAACGGTTGTAGCTGCCAAACTAAACGTGATAAAAATGTAATTCAAAATCCTTTGTTTGCAGCTGGTGTCAAAACTTCCAGTGCATGATAGAAACAACGATTGTTCTATTTAAAAAAACTGTATGTTTCCATATAAAATATACTTTATGAATAATATTACAATCTGTTTGATGGCTAAAAATACGAGCCCATGACTACCAGTTCATTTGGTGAAAAACGCACATTAGTCGCACTTTCCGTTTCCGCAATATTTGCGGTGCACGTGTTAGGTATATGTGCAAGAAGCACTGCATTTGCTCATATAGAAATTTGATGTTGTGCCTCTTATATGAACACGCAACACAGAACTGTTGTGCCCTGTGACAACATAAATTAAACGTGTGAACCCCACACTGCACGCAATATGCATAACAGATCAAGGGTATGGTAAATCAGACTTCAGACTGATTTATTTAACACATAAAAGTGAATGAGTAAATTAATACAGCAATTTCTTTCACTGTTCGTACGGGTCGGAATCTTGGTAATGCATGTACGATGTTGGAAGAGGCGAGAATAGTGCTACCCTCATCTCATATTTGCATTTGAGTCAGTGATGAAAGCTATCCAGCAACAGCTGCGAAAATAAGAAAAGGGCTTCCAGTATTCTGGAACTCATTGGCAGATACCACAGACGATACAATACCATACGGTTATTGGTTCAGTAATACAGTTGCTGGTTTATATTTCTGATGAGCGTGTTGTACGGCTACGTTAGAAATTGGAAACGTGTGGTATGAAGCACAGTAGCAGCGGTTACGAGTTTCGAAGCAGAAGCGTCCTCTCCCGATACAGTCGGTGGTCGGAGTGCGGCTGTTTCCAGGAACGCGGCGAACAGTAATCGGATCAGAGTTTGTCACGTGTCGGGCGCGCGGGTTGCCTAATGTAACGAGGCTCTGGGCAGCGCCTGTTTTATGCAAACTGCCCGGCGCAAGATTGTGTTTGCCGGGCAGCCGCGCTCTCATCAAGATAAGTGTCGCAGCGACGCCGGCCGTGTAGGCAACCGGGGTAGCCGGCGCCTGGATGCACGATCCAGGTGGAGTTTCTCCGCCTGCGCTTTCACTACCTAATTGCACCACAACGCGATCGTCCACTGACAGCAGTGAAAATGCTACAAAAAACAGAATAAGAAATATAACAAGTTGTTACTTCCTGGTATAATACAACAGAACAGGCTGAGAGTCCCATTTAGAATCTCCCGAAATGCCTTCTTCAGTCGTGGACGTGTCATTTCAAGTTATTATTTGCAATTCATCTTCATCTACATCTACAATCTACATCTACATGGGATACTCAGCAAATCACATTTACGTGCCTGGCAGAGGGTTCATCGAACCACCGTTATACTATTTATCTCCCATTCCATTGTCGAAAAGCGCGCGGGAAGAAAGAATACCTGAATCTCTCCGTTCGAGCTCTGATTTCTCTTATTTTATTTTGATGATCATTTCTACCTGTGTAGGTGGGAGTCAACAATATGTTTTCGCATTCGGAGGAGAATGTTAGCGCTTGGAGTTTCGTAAGTAGACCACACCGCAGAGATAGCCGCCATTGTTGTAATGATTCCCATCCCAGATCCTGTATCATTTCCGTAACGTTTGTCTCCCCTGTATTGTGACAATACGAAACGAGCTGCCCTTCTTTGGACTCTTTCGATGTCCTCCATCAAACCCACCTGATAAGGATCCCACAATGGGCAGCAATACTCCAAAAATTGACGGACAAGCGTAGTGTATGCAGTTTCTTTTGTATTCAGTTGCATCTCTTAAGGGTTCTGCCAATAAAACGCAGTCTCTGATTCGCCTTTCCCACGACGTTATCTACCTTTCCAGTTTAAGTCTGAAGTAATAGTAATTCCTAGGTATTTTGTGGAGTTAGATGTGCAACTTTTTACGTGTCTTTAATCCTATCCCGAAAGAATTTTATTAATTTGTGCACAAAAGTATGTCTTTGCATATTTCTATTTATAATGATTTTAACAATGTCATTTTTTTTTTTTTTTTTTTACTTTTTGAGTCTTTTTCGTTTTTGGAGGAAAGTTTTGGATGATTTAATATGGCACCATAGGGCAGGATATGTTTCCTTTACCATACCTGACACCTGTTTCAAATTGTTCAATACTGATTTAGACATTTTACAATAATTTATTAATGAAGTTTTCTAATTATTTTGTTTAATGAACAAAAGTAAAATATCCCCTATAAAAACGCAGCATACTCTCTGGAAATATTGTTTTGATAAAATCCAGCTAAGGATCCCATTGTGGCATACTCTGTAAAAATGTATCTTTCGTAAACTTAAGCTTAGAACTGTTTATTTATGTGTATGTTTGTGACAACTGAGATACTTGTGTGCAAAAATATTGTGTGTGACGTTTGACATGTGTGACAGCTGCCACAGATGGAACAGACGAAAACTGTAAGAAAAAGGTTTTTAAAAAAATCCGCCATTGACTCCATATTAAGATAACCATAAAGTAAAATCGGGCGTATTTATATATTACAGCAACGACATGAGAGTGAAACAGGCACTCACACACTCAAAACATCATAAATAATATGAAACAGCACAAAAAAAAGTGCAGTTGAAGATGAGAATTATTTCTCGAAACTCGTCGTGCTAAAGAAATAAATAAAAAAAATTGTGTCTGGAAGCGGTATTGCTATTTATAAAGAAATCCATTTATCTCACCGTTGCAGGCTTTCAAAAACCCCATTTTCTAATGGATAAAATCAAATTATTTTGTTTCCTTTACATTGATATAAAGTTTTGAAACCCTTGCTGTTTGTACTCTCTTACACATTTTGCCAATGCGTTATACATAATGCTTGTCTGTTTCCTCGAAGTAATGGTAGCCAAGCAACCTGCAATGAATTTTTGAAATTCACGCAGTGTTCTTTATATCCTTCGTCAAATGGCTGGACCGAGAGTAACAGATAAAGATAACGGTGGCTTATGGCAACGTTCGACTGGAAAGGGTTAATAATAAAAGGACTTGTATCTTCACCTCATTAACTCACTTTGCATACTTAACCCTTTCGCGGCTGAAGGGGCGAGCGCCCTGGCTGCCCGCCTGGCTGACGGGGCGAAACCAGCTGTGGGCCTGAGCGGCGGCGGCTGGCCCGGCCCCACGGCCGCTGTGGGCTACGGCCGATGCAGCTGCACGCTAGTCGCGCGCTGCGGCCACCACACAACTGTCCCCAATAACACTGTTTATAAAATCAGTCTCTCACTGCTCTGCCACAGCGGTTGTAATTTGTGATACGAAACAGCCTTTCAAATCTAATCGACACTGTTATAAGATTATCCTCGACTGAGAACGAAAAGATTTAAGTAAATTCTAGTACATTTTTATTTGTTATTAAAAAAACTACAACTTGCGATGTACGTAACCAAAATATGTTACTACAATGTATTAAAATTTAATTAACATCGGTCGAGTATGTTTCGCAACATTTAGTTTTAAAGTGAGTTGTTCGTAGGGAAGACCTGCAAAACTCCGACAGTTCTAGTAATAATCGTAAATAAAACATGTTTATTGAAATTTATGTTGTGCCATGTAGCATAATGGAGAATTAAACAAGAAAAATAATGATGTAATAATGAAATGGAAATAATAAATAAATATATTGATAGGCTTAGTTTGAAATTAAAGCCTAATTTCGATTCGCTATGCTAAATAATCCGATAATAAGAATCTACATGCTTTCTGCTATCGGATTTATTTTTCAGATGTTCACGGAGTAGTAGAGTCTGACTTAGTGGTTTCCCATCCTCATTTCTGACTGTCCTTCTGGCTGTCCTTCTTGGTGTCCGTAGCATCTAGTTTTCTTGTTATTTATGAATTAAACTCTCCAGTAACTGACGGATTACTTCCAAGTGGAATTTCGCTAGTGACTTCTTCTGTTTATTTTGCATTTCAAAAATAGTTTTTGCCTTGAGGATACTCGAGTCAGCTAAATGAAAGAAAACTTTCTTGTACCAATTCAATGTTTTTCGTATGCACTGTACGGACAGTGTAGTCCCAACAACTCTGGTCAATTTACAGTGGAAGGCATCCAGACTTATTTACTGTCCATCCCAGACTTCAGTTGTATTTTCTTCAGTTTATCAGGTATAGGTGGTAAATGTTTCTTGTTTTTACGCACTGTGCCAATAGTATTAGTGCACTTCGCATGGTGCCATAACAAAAATTCAGGACTTGAATACCAATTGTCTAAAAAAAAGTGCTATGATCTTTGTTGAGGTACGGTAACAAACTGACAACGACCTCACCTGATTTGCCCCAGTCAGCATTTCTACTTCAGTAGCGGCACCAGTGTAGACGATATAATCCAGAATATAGATGGTCTGTACGCCACAATGCACGAAAATTTTAATCCCTAAACGGCTACGTTTGTTTGGAATACACTGTTTGAACCGTAGCCTTCCTCTGAAAAGTAGCAAATTTCGTCACTTACTAAGTTCTTAAATGGGACTAAAGCCTCTCGAAATCTCTTATTGGCGTGTTCCACAGTCATTTTCACAAGAATATCTTCGATGAGGACGAATTGTCACTCAAGCTTAATAAACGCAGTATCGAGTGGCTGAGCGCGTTGAGGCGCTACGCTTCGATGGGCGAGGCCGTTCTCCGTCGGGGGTTCGAATCGTCCCTGTGGCATGGATGTTTGTGTTGTATTTAGTATAAGTTAGTTTATAAGTAATTTGTAAGTTTAGGGACTGATGATCGCGCAGTTAAGTGCCATAAGCTTAACAAACATTTGAACAAAGGCAGTATCACCTTGTACTTCTCTCTGGCCATTATGTCAGAGAAAATACTAGTGTTTGCAGCAAGGAATCTTTTGACCAATATTCATTCACTGCTAACTGTTTGTACCTTGGCTTAAGGAGGGAACAAGCCAAAAAGCAATAAAATTCTGGAGGGTCTATAGGTTCCCATCTTGTTATCTGCTGGGCACTGTCGTCATTTTCTCGGTGAGAAATGTATAATACTTGTTCATATCTATAAATAGCTGAGACACATTCAAATGAGATAAAGTACAATAAACAAATAAATCTAAATGAGTCGCTTATTCTTCGAAATCTACCTTTAAACCACTAAAAGTGTTCGCGAAATTGTGGCGATTCGCCGCAGGACGATTATCTGACCAGTCATAAAATCTTTTTCGTGTCGAAATTTCACTTAACACATCCTCTTAAGAAGAGGAATCTTCTGCAGAAGTTCTTCGTTGTGTTGAATAAATACCGTTAGTTCCATACACATCCAGCTCTTCGCATAAAGAAAGGATGTAGTAGCACTATCATCATCGTCACTACTATTCATGAGGATGTCCATTATTTCCTTGTTTGATAAACAACGTTCCGATGTTGTAACGACAGTACAGTGAAAAGCTGTTCTCTCGCCAGAGAAAAAATACAGGACGGGCCCGATGGAGAGATCGTGAGCAGGAAGGCCCGGAAGTGCAAACTGTAGTGCTTACCGACATAACAAAGAAGACCTGTTAATGGCAGTGACACCAAGAATGTTGAGCCGCGGGTAAAACCGAGTCGTCGCCGCTCCATTGTGCGCCCGGGTTCCGGGCGTAAATGAATGCCCTTAGCCTTCAGGCCGCTCTACCTGCTGGGCGTATATGAATGCCGGTAGCCGTCTGGGCCTCCTGCCTGCCGGGCGTACATATACGCCCGTAGCCGTCTGGGCCTTCGAACTGGCGGGCATACATGTATGCCCATAGCCGTGAAAGGGTTAAACAATGTTTTGTGTCCCGACTTCGTCGCCGCTTTTGTGTCCCAGCCTCGTCGTAGGTGTCGGTGGCCGAGTGGAATGAGACCGACACGCTGGTGCAGGTACGGAGGGGAGCAGCCAGAAACTATAAACACTCGAGTAAATTAGAAAGAGATATATTGCACAGAATGTAACAATACTTAACTTTTACATAGTACTGCAGAATGTTGATACATAGTTGTTAGAGGCCTGCCTAGTGCCTGTACAATAGCAAAGTCTTCCCTGGTGCCTATCTGATTACGAAGGTCCTAACTCGTTGCTATCTCAGTCCGAAGTCCGAAGTCTTTCCGTGGTGGCCACGAGCGGGGTTGCAGCAGAGGGCGCTCGTGGCTGTCGTCGGAAGAACGCCGCGCCGTGCATGCATGGCGGCGCGCGGCGAAAGTAGGTGGCGCGCACTTTGTACTTGTGCGACACCACACAATGATATAAGAACTATTGTGTTTGAATGGCAACATGTGGTTCTTATTCTTTCTAGAAGACGCGATATTACTGTAAATCATAAAATAATACTTACACTACCCACCAGAAATCATAACAGAAACTCCACTACATATTATATAAGTGGCACTAAAATACTGAATTTAAAATGGTAATAAAACTTACCATATTTTCGTGTTTAGATAAACAAGTTATTTCAAGTTTATTGAAACAATTGTCACTGTCACTAGAAGATATTTTATTAGAATTCTGTTGTAATGTTAGCATCTCGAGACTTTTACTCATTAAAAAGATAACTAAAACGTACAGCATGTATTGATAGCGAGTCTTTTTTGGTATGTTGAGAATATTGTACTGTAAATCTCAACGTTTTGTTTATATGTAAAATATTTCATTGTAACTGTAATATCAAACATTTATGTAATTATTACCAAGGACGGCCACTGTTTTTCAAGATATAAATACTCAGCCAGTGAGGCTTGAGTTAGTTATTATCAGCTTAGTGGAGTGTGTAATGTACTGGAACTTTTTATCATGTGCTAGGGTTCAATTAATGTCAGAAAGAATCTGAAACGATGAGAATTAATTTTTTACATGTTCCAATACTTATTTTAAAAAATCTGTGAAACTGTTTTGACAGCTTGATCAAGATAGTTGTTACCCTTACGAATGTAACGAAGCATATAAACATATTACCTGTTGTCTGCTTAGATTCTGTTAGAGTAGTGGCCATTTATATGGACATGGAACGAATGTAACTGCCAGGATGACTCTTAAAAGTTGCCGCATGCGGTACAGACTAGGCACCAGTCCCCCTCCCACCCCCGCCCTCGGCCCCTCTAGTTTTGGTAAATCCACCATAGTGTACGTACAGGCGCTTTACAGTTGCGCAGTAGACGCTGGGCGGTGTGCCAACTGCTTTTGTTCCAATAGTGGTAGTTTTAACAGAATTAGTTTCAATAAACAAGGTAAGTCTCTATACCTAGCATCGAAATCTTTTTAGTGTTACGGTTTATTATTACATGATGCTCAATGGTGACATGTTTTTAAATATCTGAGTATCTGCACGAACAGTAAATTCTGTTGTGTGGCTTTTGATTCTAGTCCGGCCAACTTGGCAGCTACGGTCAGAGTCATAGGGTGCCGCGTCTATCCCTGATAGACGCAATCTTTGATACTTATCTTGGTAACTGTGGCACGGAAATTAGAAATAAAAGCTAATGATAGCGATGATTTCTTCTGAAAAAGCTGTGATAGGCCTAAATTTAATCTTTAAAATAATTTAAAATTAAATTGTTTTGATATAACAAAAATAAAGGATTTGTTTCTTCAGTGTTCCTTTTTTTTTGTTCAGTTGGTACAATCATAAACTAAAATTTTAACATATTTTGGGTAAAAAATTATAAATTCCAACAAACATGATCATGTGGCATGTCACCCATAAGGTCGCCGTATCTCACCCTCAGCCTAAGGGATTGCCACACTGTAAGGTTTTCTGAATAGCCAAATATCATGATCTATGAGTGCATTTAAAATTCTCAAAAAAAATGTATTTTTAAGGAAAACTGGCTTGTTTACTTGTAAAAGAAATTATTTTCATTTAAGTGCATTATGGGATTTTTATGAATAGTTTTGAAAATGTGCACGGATTTACCCTATAACTACCAGATATTCTGTGCAGCGCTATTATAAGCAGTTTAATGTCAATGAGGGTGTCCCAGCTATCTTGTCCACCCAAAATATCTCTGGAACAATAACAGCTATTGGAAAACGACTTTCACCGGTATCAATGTACGATTGGGGCCCACGAATGTACATATTTGGAAACATTCTAAAACGAAAGCAAATGTGTTTTTCAACACAAAATTATGTTTTTTTTTAAATAGACACCCTATATTTTTTCTTCAGAAATCGATAGGATGACAAATAACATAAACAATGGCGTTGATTGCATCGCAATATTCCAATTACATCGCGAGATATTGCTACGTGAATTTGAGGCTTGAAATACGCGAATCACGCGGCTAGCGCACGTCCTGAGCAGCATGGGGTTCTCGCCTGAGTCTCAGGACGTACGCTAGCCGCGCGTTCCGCGTATTTCAAGCTTCAACTTCGCGTCGCAATATCTCGGGATGTAATTGGAATATTGCAATGCAATCAACGCCATTGTTTATGTTATTTGTCATGCTACGGATTTCTGAAGAAAATATATAGGGTGTCTATTAAAAAAAAACATAAGTTTGTGTTAAAAAGCACATTTACTTTCGTTTTATAATGTTTCCAAATATGTACATTCATGGGCCCGAGACGTACATTGATACCGGTGAAAGACGTTTTCCAATATCTGTTATTGTTTCAGAGATTTTTGGGTGGACAAGATAGCCGGGAATTGCGATCTTGGCATCTTGCCTGCCATTTCTAAAATTTCGGTAAATTAGATAAGAATGAGGTATGATATATGTGCTTGTAAATATTGGTCTTCGCGAACAGCAATCTTTAGACACAGCGCCTTTAAACACAGACTCCTTTGCCGCCCTGCCACTTGCCGGACGCGCAAACAAAGTGCGGGCTAAACACGCCACCTCGTGCGGCCACACAGCGCCTTATTGGCTCCTGCGAGGCCCGGGGGTTGACGGTCGCCGCCGGTGGCTCCTTATCACGCGCCGGGGGTGTCCAAGTTTTGGCGCGGCGGTTCATTACTGCTAATAGGGGCGCGACGCGGCCAGCGCGGGCACGCGACGCGTCAGCCGGCCACCCCTGGCCCCGCCCCCGCTCACCTGAGGGCCCTTGCGTAAGCATGGCCGCCGCGCCCTCCGTACTATTCCGGGCGCAAAGCCGCTTACCCGCTATATATAGACCGCCGCACCACTGCCGCTGCCGCGCGTACGGTCGTCCCCGCTGGGACGCCACTACTTTCTGTGGGCACCGGCCCCTCCAATCACAGCGTGACGTTACGGCCAATGTTGCTGCTGCGTCAGACGTTACATGACAGAGCCGCAATCTAGCACGCTATTCTTACTTTATGTAATAGAGAATACAAATTTATTTCAAGCCACGGTTCCTAGTTGAAAAAAAAATTCATATTCTTTTAATAAAGATATTATAGATCCATTTGAAGTATTGAATTAAAATTTTGTGATGCGACCGGGAATCGAACCCGGACCTCCATGCTTACTAGGCAGATGTCTTACCGCTTTTTTTTTTTTTTTTTTTTGCTCTATCGGTAGTTCTGTTCATTGCGGACGCTGTTCATTTGTTCGTTGATGTTCGAAGTTCGAAGTGTTCTTGGCTCAGCTGACGAACGCGGTGGCACTAAAGCGCTCCATTCACGGTCTGCACGGCCACTACGGTGGGGGGTTCGAATCCCCCTCGGGCATGGATATTTGTGCCGTCCTAGTTCGTAAGTAGTTTGCAAGTTTAGGGACTGATGACCCCGTAGTTAAGTCCCATGGACTATAAAAACATTTGAACATTTTTGGCTCAGCTTTTTTATTACAGAGGGCATTGAGCCCCCTGACCGGGTGCGCTGAGCCACGGCGCCCGACTAAAAAACTTGGGTAGTGGCGGGTTCCGAACCACCGACTTTATTTCTTTTTTTTTTTTCTTTTTTTTCCCTTCCATCGTGTAGATCTATGGGTCGCAGTCGTTCGTTCAGTTTGTTCGTGGGTGTTCGTTGAATGGTTGGCTCAGCTTTTTTATTACAGAGGGCGTTCAGCCCCCTTGACCGGGTGCGCTGAGCCACGACGCCCGACCGCTAGACCACCGCATTACTAGCGAGTAAGGCGCCTCGGAATAGTCTAAGCACGATTTCCTACACGTCACAAACTTTAACCCTGTGATGCATGATTTCATAATAAAAGAGAAGAAAATTCTGAAATGGTGTTTATATAGTAAAGGACAGTGTCTACAATCTCAAAATACAAAGGTTTACTGCAATTTACTATCTACACGAAAGAATAAACTGAAGTGGACAGCCGGCCGCGGTGGCCGAGGGGACTGAGACACTAAAGTCACGGTCTGCACGGCCACTACGGTCGGGGGTTCGAATCCCCCCTCGGGCATGGATATTTGTACCGTCCTTAGGCTTAGCTAGTTCATAAGTAGTTTGTAAGCTTAGCGACTGATAACCCCATAGTTAAGTCCCATAAACTATACAAAAATTTGAACTTTTTTTTGTGAAGCATAGAATTAAAATTTGTGATGCGGCCGGGAATCGTAGCCGGACGTCTTACCGTTAGACCACCACACCACTATTGATTAAGGTGCCTCGGAATAGTCTAATAACGATTTCCCTCCACGTCACAAATTCAGCTTCTGTGTTCCAGAGATAATTGGCACAACTGCCAAGACTCTCCATGCAGCGGAATCAAATGTTCAAATGTTTGAATAGCTTATGGGTCTTAACTACGGGGTTATCAGTCCCTAAACTTACAAAACTACTAATGAACTAGGACGGCCCAAATAACAATGCCCGAGGGGGGATTCGAAACCCCGACCGTAGTGGCCGTGCAGACCGTGTCTGGCGCGCCGCAGTCCCCTCGGTCACCGCGGCCGGCTGCAGCGGAATAGCACCTCGGTAATGGACATATTGGAACAAACCTGTTAAGATGATATAAATATCAATTTAATACAAATAATCAATCCCTGAGACGGATTTTCGTCTCGAATGTTTGTTAAAGACAATAATGATAAATGTGAAGCATAAAATAAAAATATTAATTATTATTGTCTTTGACATATTCGAGACGAAAATTCGTCTCAGGGATTGTTTATTTGTACTCTTTTAATACTTCATATGTAATGCACATCCAGTTTCGACGCACTATGTTATCATTTTTAAGTGCTCCACAATAAGAAATATTTTACAAAAATACAAAGTTAACACAAAAAATAAGATACATTACAATTTTGGAAATGGTAAGACGAACGTTATAACATATGATCCTGTAGGTATCATTTTGGCCAGCAGTTGTTTTGGGACCAAGTTGTACAGTAGCCTGTTCTTTAGAGTGGTCAGTCCTATTCAAGCTAGAAGTCACATTGTTCCAATCTAGGAAAACAGTCAAGCGACTTTCGTCACTTTCAAATGTTCAAAAGTTTGTAGAGCTTATTGAACATAACTACGGGGTAATCTGTCCGAAACTAACAAACTACTTATGAACTAGCTAATACTAAGGACGGCACAAATATCCATGCCCGATGGAGGTTTCGAACCCCCGACCGTAGTGGCCGTGCAGGCCGCAGACCGCTCGGCCACCGCGGCCGGCATTCGTCAGTTTGATAGTGCCTCTGTGTAAGGAGCTCCATATGCCGGCCTGAGAAAGCTGACCACAAATTCAAAACTACTTGCAACACAGCTTAAAACCACACTGTGTTCGGTTCATAGGCAACACCTTTCATTACTGAAGGCTTCTTTTAAACCGGCCGCAGTGACCGTTCTGTGGCGCGCCAGTCACAGTCTGCACGGTCGAACCGGTCGAGGGTTCCCCCCTTCGAGCATGGATGTTTGTGCCGTCTTTAGTATAAGCTAGTTCATAAGTAGTTTGTAAGTTTACGGACTGATAATCCTGCAGTTAAGTCCCTTAGATTATAATATTTCTTTCTTCAGTTTTGCTTGTTTCAGAACACTGCGACAGCAACGCTTAAAGCAGATAGCCTTTATTTCTCAATAAATTACTACACAAGTGGAAAAGTTTTCATTGTATTCTGTGGTGTTTTAGTCTCAGCTACTGGAAGTTAAGTCCCACAAGCTTTACAAATATTTGAACATTTGAACAAAACTAACAGCGTGTTTGACAGCGTGTTGTTTGCAAACAGCAGAAATAAAAGAATACCGACCGTTGCATTCCCAGGATAGCCAACACACTCGGAAGTAAAAATCAATCCCTAACGTGCAATGTAGGGGGTATAAAGATCTAAAATATATGCAGAAATGTGGGTGACAGAAAAGTGGGCGTGACACATAAACGCACGTGGCAGGAAAATGTTATTTTAATGCTCGGAAAAAATATTAGTAAATTTCTTTTCAGAATACTTAAATAAAACCTTAATCCATCGAAATATGATGAAAACCGAAAATCGATTTTTTTCGAGCTGAACCACTGTGCGTTCTGCTTAAGATATACGCGATTCACTGTTCTCAGCGCCTCTCTGCTCTCTTTCTGATTATCATTATTACGGCTTCGCCACTCGCCACAGCGCCGGCGGTCTACACACGTCGCTTCGCCACTTGAAGAAAAGGCGATGAGTCGCCCCACAGTACTCCATCCGCCGGGGGCGCCCTATGTCTCGTTACCTCTGTGCCTTACATCGCGCGCCGGCCAATCAGAAGAAGAGGGCTCAACAAGATATGCCGGCGCCCCGACATCCGTGGCACTAGTACAGCGGAGAGGTCCACGCTAGCAGTCAAAGCAACAAGTAGGACGAGCCACGACTGTATTTGACTTGTGGAAATTTTTTCAGCAATCAGTCGTAAAAACACATTTATTTATTCGCAAATCTAGAATTGTAACAGCTGTGTCAGTACGAACGCAATCTCCAACATGGAGGTCGAGATGTTTTAAGTATTTTAATTGTTTTTAAGCATTGATAATGAAATCTAGATTTGCGAATAAATAAATATATTTTAGGACTGATTGCAGGAAAAATTTCTATCAGTTGAAATTATCATACTGTTATTGCGTAACCAAATTAATGAAATAAAGTCGTCAATTATAACTCTTGAAAAATAAATGTAACTGGCTTGTCACGTCAGTTACTTGTATAACGACAGTTTACATGTCGCTGTACAGGATAGGACTCTACACAAGTAATAATGTCTTGGGATAATGAACAGCTGGAAGCACTTTAAATGATTATTTATCAATTCAATCACTGTCAGTAACAATAGTAACAAGAATTTTGTGTAAAGTCTCAATTTTGTGTAGTAGGGAATACTGGAGCAGTCTTACAATTCGTTTTCGTTGTTGAGAAGCCAGCAATACTCTAGTCGACAATGCTGAAGTTGCGGATCTTGATGTACTTAAAAACTAATACCCCACTCATCACTGGATAACGTGCCACAAACTTCGTACTCCACCAACATTTGACAGGTAACATCTAATATGGCACTGCTCATTCCCGAGCCTTAGCTCTCACTCCCTCACTTCAGGCTACAGCACACAACCCACTCTATCAGCGCACTCTCGCGCTCTCTCGCCCACTTGAGACCACACTCTACACAATGCAAATCTCACATTTTTCTTAACGATGTTTACATAGTGCAGTTACATTTTTTGGTTACAGTAAAATTACACATGAAGAAACAAAACGTTGTTATAAAATATACAAACACATAAATACATTTATCTCAAATTTGAAGGACGTATTTACGTTCCCAAGTTTTCAGTACAGTGAAATCAATGCATTACATCTGGATTATAGTGTTACAACTCGTCCTCAGCACCGTCTGCAGTCTCACCTCTCACCTCTCCCGTCTACGTTAGCTCAACCGGGAACACTTATACTGACTGTAGCCACGAGAGTACAGCATAATCCTGCACTATGTATCAGCCAGCCGTGTACCACAAGCACCATACATAAAAGTTGAGTAGTTATATCATTCGTAATAAAGAGTATTTGTGAACTAATCATTTGTTTGAGTTGCAGGCCTTGTCAAATCCTTCCTAGCCACGACCCACCTCCCCAACCTACCTTTCACACAACAGCATCCCGAGGCGACGCGACTTTACCGTCCGCGATCTTCCTGATCATCGTTATGGCTAATAAATGTTCAAATTTGCTTCAAATGGCGTCGTGATCTTTTTGATTTCAGCGTTGTATCAAATCAGTAATTTCCCCACTCCGTATTCCTCAAATGGACATATTTTAGAAGGCGCAGCCTTCTCTCTCATTGTGTGCGCCTTGATTTACGTTGGCCTAGATATCCTTTTGAGCACAAATTCCACTTTTATGCTACTTACTGTGTCCGAACCAAATTTTCTCCTCAAATGCACGCCACATACTCTGCAAATTATTCCTCAAACAAAGTTTCCATAAACAATTAATCCTCAACTTAACCATCCACAAAGATCAGAAAAATAATTCATCGTCATGGTGATGCCCTAAAATTGTTTTATTACAAATACGAGGGTCACTCAAAAAACATAAAAAAGATCAAAAGTACAGTTTTCATTCTTTTAAATTTTTAATATCGGACCAAACTGCGTGGTCATCAGTCCGTAGCTTACAAACTACTTAAACTAAGGTACACTAACCTAATGACAAACACACACACACACACACCCATTCCCCAGGGAGGGCTCGAACCTCCGCGACGAGGCGCCTTAGACCGCTCGGCTACTCCACCGCGGCATATGGCTAATAGTCAAACAGTAGCGACCCGTTCACTTCCCACAAGACAGGCTGTCACAGCATCAGCTGAGCATTGCCTCTGTGCCTTATAAGGCCGCCAACATCAAACTCGTATGACATAAAAGTTTTCTGGGTGTTATACCGCGTCATGGTGTAGGAAGGTTATTACTATACCCAGATGAAGGCCAGTGTAACGTTGGCCGAAACGTCAGTTATTAAAGTAAAAACCTTCTTACATTATGACGCGTTACAACACCCAGAAAACTTTTATGTCATCTGACTCTGGCCGCGGAAGCGTACGTAATGATATCCTACTCGTAAATGCTGTGCGTAGCGGCACGCTACTTCAGGGAAACTGGAAATGAAATGATCGTATGGCTTTTATTGGCTGCGATAACTCTATCGGGGTTCAGCGGTCTACTGCAAGTACAAGGGTCACTCCAAAATATATGCACACTTTTTTTTTTAAATACACTTTTCATTCTACATATTTGAAAGTTTTATAGTGTGTAGATACACCCTTCTCACTTGCTTTCGAACTTAGATCAACCTGTTCCCGTGAGTGGCGCCATTACAGCATGTCTTCAAGATGGCTGCTACACTTGACGTTCGGGAGACGCAACGAGCTGTCAGTGAATTTCTGTGCTGTGAAAACGAGACATTCGGAAGCATCCACAAGAGGTTGAAAAAGGTGTATGGAGATGCTGTTGTCGATCGCAGTACAGTTAATCGGTGGGCAAGCAGCTTACGCAGCCAAACAGTGGATCCAACGTGTTGGTCCAAAATTTTACCATGCGCGTATACATGCGCTAGTTCCAAGAAGACGAACGCTTGAGAGGGATGAGGATTATGTCGAGGAGTGAAAATATTGTTCCTAAAGGATGTATCTACACACTGTAAACTTACAAACATGTAGAATAAAAACTGCATTAAAAATAGTGTGCATTTCTTGTGATGTGACCCTCGTATTTTGATTGTCGCAACATCGGCGAATTGCGTGACGACGATGAAAGTGATGTTGGTGACACGCACAAAACACCCAGTCCCTTGCCTGGAATCGAACGAAGGCCCCTTCCATCGGTGTTCAACAACGCTGCCACTGATCTACGGAGGTGAACAGGAAGTAGGAAAATTAATGCATTGGCCTACTGAAATTTATTTTCTTATAGTTATTTAACGAAGCAGCAGCTCGTAATAATGCCTGTCTGCATTAGTCATGCTGTCAGTGGAAGAAATTGAGTTTTCGAGGTATTATTGATGAATTTTCAAATCAAAAAGTAAGGGAAAGATGGTTTATGTCATGTGTGTAATACGGAAGACACTTACTGTTAAGAGCCTGCAACTAATAACTTGTAGAGCATGTCTAGTGCTAAAAATTTGTAACTGTATTCTGATAGGCTGCTACTCACCACAGAGGCGCCCGATGAGCTGCAGATAGGCATACATAACACAAAAACAAAAACAAAAAAATATAGCTTTCGGCTGTCAATCTTTCGTCTGCCAGAGAACATGCACACACACACACACACACACACACACACACACACAAACCCAACCGCCGTCTCAGGCTGTTGCAGCCAGACTACCAATCGGCCTTTCTGCGGCTCATCGGGCGTCTCTGTCGTAATAACCTATCCTTTCCAAAGTGTCGTTGAATTCTTCAAGGTATTTCCATTGTTTGAATTGTATATCCTGAAGAACACTTGTGAACATTTTTCGATTTTGAATTCATGATATTCCAAGGATTCAGATAGTTGTTATTTTTTTCTTATTAACATTTTAGTAATTACCATACTTATTAATGTGGCATCGCAAGTTCGAACGCGCGCGCCACAGACATCGCCGACGGAGTCGTCATATAGAGGCGCCACATGAAAGACAAGTAGAGCAGGCGCGCCCTCTAGAGGAAGTGGAGAAACGTTGGACGGTGCCGCGGAGTAGTTCACTTCTGGCAGGAGACTCTCACTAGTGACTTGTTTTAGTGTTGGGGACTGATCCTAGAATTGTAATAATGCCTGGCGCCGATGACAGTGTTCATACCAAGTTAAGTATCTAATAAATTGTCATCTATTATAAATGCTCTTGAGGTTGCAGAGTTCCAATCGGCCCTACTCTCACGTCCTCGGCCCCAGTCAGTTGCTTCGTTACGAGTCCGTAACTGCAGATGGCAACGCGGAGGAACACAACAATTAAGATTTCTTCTCTGGTTAATTATTTTCCAATCATAACAGTAGGTGTGTTATATAGTAAGTCTTTTGACGCATTCGTGGTATGTCAATTATTTTGAACTTGACGTCGTTATATAACCTCTGCTGAAGGGGCGCAGGGGAGTGGGGGTTGGGAGGCTGATGCTACCGTAGATCAACTTTGGCAATATGTGGAAATATCGTGGAATGCTAAACAGAAATGTTCAAATGTTTGTCGCCGCGGCGGAGCGGCCGAGCGCATTGAGGCGCTATGCCTCGATGCACAATGCCGCTCCCCGTCGGGGGTTCGAATCCCCCCTCGGTCATGGATGTTTGTGCCGTCTTTAGTATAACCTAGTTCATACTTAGTTAATATGTTTAGGGACTGATGACCCCGTAGTTAAGTCCCACAAGCTAAACAAACATTTGAACTTTCTTTATCCAATGTTTGTCAATCTATAGGACCAAACTAATGTGGTCATCAGTCTCCAAGCTTACAAACTATTTATACTAACTTAAACTAACCGACGGTCAACACACAGACACTCGAATCTTTGGCGGATCCGATCTCGCAGTCGCTGATAAGGATGTTAGAACCGCTCGTCTATACCCGTGCGGCGAATGCTATAGCCTAGTAACACATCCAGAGTCTTTTACCATTCAATTCCGTGGCACGTATAAGCGGCTGGAGCCATCGATGACGTCAAAACTGGGTTCATAAACTTCCTCCACAAGGCTGTATTTCCAATCATGTGGTATTTGTACACCGTGCTAAAATGTTCAAATGTTTGTAAATTTATAGAACTGACCTGCTAGGTTATTGGCCCCTAGCTTACAAACTATTTAAACTACTGATAGAGTGAAGGCTTTCACGACCGTTTGAAATTGTAGTTATTATATCTTCTGGGTTGTAAGGCCGTGTTCTTAGAATCTTGCTGCTTCCTGACGTTTCGTCCGATGCTGCGTCGGACTTCTTCGGAGAAAGTACGTCTGTTGAGTCTTGCCGACTGACGGGTCGGGGGTCTGAGAGCTTCTGAAATATCGTCTAAAAGGTGGCGTGGCTACGATCCATGTGATAAGTAGAGATGATTCTTGTCAAAGTTAAAGCTATACAATCGAACCATGTCAAAGATAAAAACAGTCATCGATTCTGCAGAGCCACAGTCCATATATTGTTGAGTTTCATAGTCTCTTCTTTTCGATTGAAATTATCATTATGTTTATATATTTCTCTATACAACCTAGGATAGTAATTCGTCATGGAAGATAAAATCTCAGTCTCAGAGAATTTTACTATATGATTCCCCTATTGTAAGCAGTGTTCCGCCACAGCCGATTTTTAAGTTTTTCCAAGTTTGTGCTCCTTTAGACGTGTGTTTACACTTCTCTTAGTGGTTGCAATATAGACTTTACCACAGGAGTATGGCATTTTATAAACCCCACTTGCTGATAAAGGAGAACGTTTATCTTTTACTGATCTCAGGTCTTGGGATATCTTCTTTGTTGGTTTAAAAACCGGTCTGATGTTACGTTTTCGTAGAATCTTCCCAATCTGATCCGTTACCTAATTAACAAAGGTGAGAGAAAACGTATTGCTCCATCGTTGTGTTGTTTCCTTGTCCTTCGGCCTAGTGTTATTTCGTCGTAAAATTCTATTTCTTTCTTTCTCAGAATAACCATTCTTCTTAAAAGCCTGCTGCAGATGTTGTAGCTCATCGTCCAGATGTTTTGGAGTGCAAATTCTTTTGTCTCTGTCTACAAGACTTTTAATACTTCTCTTTTGTTGTGGGTGATGATTGGAATTTTTGTGCACATATCTGTCAGTATGTGTCTATTTCTTAAAAACTTTGTGTTCCAACTTTCCGTCAGTTCGTCTGATAACTAAAACTTCCAGGAAGGATAACCTGTTGTCATTATCTGTTTCCATGGTAAGTTGGATTTTTGGATTTATACTATTTAGATAACCAAGGAATTCTTCCAAAGCTTTTTCACCATGGCTCCAAACCACAAATGTATCATCGACAAATCGATACCATCTAGAAGGTTTCTGATTTGCTTTTTACAGAGCAGATTGAGTCGTCAAGACTCAACAGGCGGACAACCTCTGAAGAAGTCCGACGCTGCATCCAACGAAACGTCAGGAAGCAGCAAGATTCCAACAACACGGCCTTACAACAAAGAAGATATAATACCTACTTAAACTAAGCTAAGGATGACATATACGCCCATGCCCGAGGGAAGACTCGAACCTCCGACGGCGAACGGCCGTGCATACCGCAGCATGGCGCCTCAATGCGCACGGCTATTCTGCCGCGGCTGTATACCACGTTACCTCCAAAATGTGGTTGTGGTACCTGCGGTCTTTCATGGTATTGTATTCCTGATTGTCAACAGCGCAAAATTTATTCCTGGTAACAGAAGAAACTTCAGCATTGATCGTAAATATAGCTGATTATTTATACTCGAAAATCGATTAAGACAACATTAATAGCCATCATCAGCAGTGCTAAAACAATTAATACAGGTAAAATATTGTGTATAAAACATTAGACGATGAAACCACAAAGGTAATTACACGCATACATCGTCATTACACACTATTTACAAATCAGTAAGTCCGAATTAAACACTGGTTTATGGCGTATGATTCCTTTGGTAGTTTTCATCACCGAATGTTTTACATGCAATATTTTACCTGTATTGATTCTTCCTTGAATGAGAGCAATGCAGATGGCTACTAATGTAGTCGAACTCGATTTGCAAATATAATTAAACAGCTAAAATTAAGAACAATTCAGAAGTTTCTTTTGTTATCCAGCATATTGATGTGACCGTAGTGCATTGAGTTTAAATCTAGTTGCGTGAAAAGCATGAAAATGTTGAACGAATAGATACAACGTTTATACTTCAGACACACAGGTACGAGGCATGAAAAACTTTTTCCAACTTTATCAAATCTACATTCAAACATGAGATAGAATAAAGGGACACCAGCGTTTCTACAACAAGGAAAAAAATTCATTTTTAGACGACGTGCGAAGAGCTGGTGTTCGCAGTAATTACGACGCGCAGTTAGGACACTAACCGTCGTCGCTGCTCGTTAAAATGACGCGCGAGAGCTGTTCTCCACCAACATGGGACACATGCATAGAGAATCGCCGAATCCCTATTTCCGAATCGTATTGCGGGGAAATGAAATCACAGATCCGCTTAGCGGAACGACAAAGTATTAACGAGAGAAAGGTTTTCCGACCGACCGTGTTTTCAAATGACCCTCTTGTTTTATGTATTTCTTTAAAGAACCACAAATACCGCAAATTACTGGAAGCTGTGAATACAACTTCCCGCTTCCTGTTTTGCTCTCTTTCGCCGCTACCGCAAAATCCCGAACACACACACACACAAAACAAACACACACACACACACGCAACAAACACACACGCACACGCACACACACACACACACACACACACACACACTTGTGGGGCGGGACAGGCCTCTGCGCGATAGTTTATCGGGAAGTGTTTCCGCACAATGCCTTGAAGGTTATAGAGTAAAAAAAAAAAAAAAAAAAGAGTGCAAAGTTCGGAAAAGAACACGTCCAAACTAACTGCAAAACTTTATATTCCGTAGGACATCAGATCAGGCTCCTCGATCAAAGTTTGTTTTTATTTGCGTGGCCGTGCGGTTATAGGCGCCATGTCAAGATTGCGCGACTGCTCCCACCGGAGGTTCTGGTCCTCCCTCAGGACAAGTGTATGTCTTGTCCTTTGAATAGGTTTAAGTTAGTTTATGTAGTTTGTAAGACTAGGGACCAATGCCCATAGTAGTTTGGTGCACAGGCTTACTACCATTTGCATTTTTTCCCTTTTTGTTTTTTGTCTATGATCTATTGTGACTGTCTGATTCGTAGTAATTACTTGACTTGTATTAACAATCAACATATCCAGTATGTTGTGTCACATGTGTGACAGTCCATTTGCTATAAACTACTTCTGCGATGTTTACATCTTGATTTCTCTATAAAACATTGAATCACACATTTCGCTCCTGATAAAAATTTACCACAATTGAAGTAATTCAGTATTTTGTACATATCAGCAACGCTCATAGAATTATTTTTTAAAGTAGCGGCAACCAGCTGCAGTTCAATAGGTTTCACTATAAACGTTTTGGGTACTTAGTGCGTTTCTTCATTTATATACTAGACGAAACATGCCAATACTTCGCACCGTTAATTGAATGACAAAAAAGTTGAGAAAAATTGGAAGTAAAGTTGAATGATCAGGCACAGCTTTCTTCAGAATCAATCAGTGCAAGTGTTTAAATGCGCAAATGCGCAAATGGAAAAGGTCAAAAAGAACTGCGTACCTTAATTAGAACCGAAGATATCGTAAAACACACCGATTTAAATATTCAATGCAAGGACAGAAGGATACCGAGTTGGAATAAAAATAAAGGATTGAGACACTTAATTCTGATACTTGACGACAAATCTGCGGTTGAATACCTTTCGTTTAAAGCGGATAGAACAACCTGACCGACTGACTTTAGTTTACAGCAAATACATCCCTATAAGCAATACACAGAATAAAATCGCGTTTTGCTACAGAAAAAGGAAGGCGATAGTTATGTAAATTCTGATAATTCATGACAAATCTGTGGATGAATACCTTTCGTTTAAAACACAAATGAAGGAAAGGGGCCTGGTAGTTTGGTCCAGCCGACTGACTTCATTTTTCGTAGATTCTATTAATATATACGATTAATACCCTTATGTGTTCATTCTGGATATGGCTGCAGGACACAGTGTTCTGCAAACATGTGCAGATTGAACTTATCAGGATGCCATTATGTACTGCGTGTCCCACTAAACATTTTCACCGAAAATATTACTGAAACTACAACAGTTATTGAAAAACGACTTTCACGGTCATGAACTTACGACAGGGGCTTATGAAAGTAATGACAGACATTCTACACTCCTGTCAATTAAAATTGCTACACCACGAAGATGACGTGCTACAGACTCGAAATTTAACCGACAGGAAGAAGATGCTGTGATATGCACACGATTAGCTTTTCACAGCATTCATACAAAGTTGGCGCCGGTGGCGACACCTACAACATGCTGACATGATGAAAGTTTCCAACCGATTTCTCAAACGCAAACGGCAGTTGACCGGCGTTGCTTGGTGAAACTATGTTGTGATGCCTCGTGTAAGGAGGAGAAATGCGTACCATCACGTTTCCGACTTCGATAATGGTCGGATTGTAGCCTATCGCGATTGCGGTTTATCGTATCGCGACTTTGCTGCTCGCATTGGTTACGATCTAATGACTGTGGCAGAATATGGAATCGGTGGGTTCAGGAGGGCAACCGGAACGCCGTGCTGGATCCCAATGGCCTCGTATCAGTAGCAGTCGAGATGACAGGCATCTTATCCGCATGGCTGTAACCAGTGCCAGATACAGAGCTTTTTCTGGGAGGGGGAGGAGGCACAAGGCTGAGGAGGGTGAATATATCCTTCAGGGCTTTGTGAGACTGTCTAGACAGTATTTGTTAGAGCCGAAGGGCAAGAAAGAGACGCAGAGGTTGGGAAGGGAGTAAGACAGGGTTGTAGCTTTTCCCCAATGTTGTTCAATCTGTACATTCAGCAAGCAGTGAAGGAATGCAAAGAGAAATTTGGAGAGGGAATTACAGTTCATGGAGAAGAAATAAAATTTAGGAAAATGAAATATGTAATGTAAGTGTTAATACCACAATCGAATTGAACAGTAATGGGGTATTTCTAGATTCCTTCACTCTTTTAAGATCTGACACATAATTCATAAATTCTCGACTAAAACGGAAACGTACTGGGTCGACTCTGTAAGTAATAAAGTAACCACCGCCATTTTCAAACTGTTATGGCAACTTTATTGGGCACAACATTTCTCGAGTATGAGTCCTGGATCATTTAAAATGAAAAAATCATCACCTTAATAATTAAGTTAATTAAGACATTAAGGCCTGTTATTACCGGTGTTAGGAATCACTATAGTTACTCTACTTGCTGTTAAATATGCCAAACAGCATTACGTATTACTCAAAGGAACGATTTTGTTTTACTTTTACCTATCTTCTTAAGGCTATACACTAAATACTACTTTTCAGATTTCCTACATACGTAGAAGACATGAAGATGATTCACTATAATGAATGACCTACTATTAACAAGATTTAAGTATAAAACAATTTCACATTTTACACTTTCACCTAAAATCTTCAAGACTAACTGAATATAGTACTGGAAAACTTAACATGGTGAGAGTAAGCTTCCTCACTTGTGTACAGTCTACAGAATGCTGATACAACTACGTAAAATATTTCTTTGGGCTTTTATTCCACTCGTGCGTCACAATGGCTACAGTGTTTCCTACGTCTGGTCTGCTAATAATTATTATACCTAAAGCCGTTAATCTCCAGTAGAACTGTGAATAAAATGCGATTTCGCTGTTACTATTTTTTTTAGCTCTCAAATATGTTCGGTACATTACTTTCCGTATAACAGGGAGATGTCACGCAACTAGGTAATAGAGTCATTTCTTATATTAATTTTTGGATAAGGAATACATTATGGAGGCCTGATTTATGTGTGTATAGAATGAAGGAAAGAAGGATTATTATAATATCTACCAGAAACAAGAGGGAATAATAAGATTTCAATACCAATAACGTAGTATTTGGATACTGCCTTTGGCTCCTAACGTATCTATATCTATAAATGAGAATGTCTGTTCGGTGTATGTTTATCACGTCTGAACCACAAGACATAAAAAGCTAAAAAATTTTACAGTTACTAATGGCTTTAGACACAGTTTTATGGAGATCAGATAGCCATTTATCTATATATAATAATGTGAATGTCTGTCCAGTGTACGCTTATCACGTCCGAAAGACAAGACGCAGAGACTTAGTATTATTATTACAGTTACTAATTTATACCTGAGGAAGGTTTTAGGTACGCTTTTATAGCGATCTGATATTTAGTAATTTGAAGAATATAACGCGAAATGCGGAACAATAATTACTGTTTGAAAATGGTTTTATTGGTTACATTGTTGCTTGAGGGTTGATAATGATAAAAGGGTGGAGTATATTGGGATGGAAAATTATCGATGTCTATAAAATGTGTGTGTGTGTGTGTGTGTGTGTGTGTGTGTGTGTGTGTGTGTGTGTGTATGTGTGTGTGTGTTAATGTTTCGCTCTGCAGCGAAAACTACAGAACGCAAAGGAATAGTCTGTATGTTGTCCGAAGTCTCACGTTGTACACCATAGCAGTTCCATGCCGATAGCTATAAGAGGGTGGAAGATATGATGGTTGAAAGTCGTCAGATTATTAAAAAAAAAAAAAAAAAATGGGACTGAAGTCCAGCGATGACGTTAGCGACTCTATAGCAAGGATGTTAGATACAGCGAAACGTGATGACATAGACCACATCTTTGGTCTATGCGTGCGACAATGTCTTCAGCTCTTTCTCTGTAAGGTTAAGCATAAGAATAAGAGAATATAAGTATAAATAAAGCATTAAAAAAGAAATTTCTTTTAATACACCTCTTTAAAAAAAAGTCGATTTGACGTTTCGCGCATTACATCAAGTGATAGATCTGTAATATTATTACAAACATTATTGTTGAATTTCGTGATTGTATTCTTCGAAACGAGTGCATTTTTACGTGTGATTTGATGTACACTTCTTACCATTCAGTCTCTCAGCACACTACTGAATGATAGCTTATCTATCATAATCAACCAACACGCGAGCGGAGCCGCGGATATAAGTTAGTAATTAATAATGAAGCAAAGACGAAGGTAAAAGAAAATTGGTAAACAGTGGGATCGAAATACAGGGCGAATGAAAAGGCCAAAATCAATTAAAATGAAGGCGGATTACATAATTTGTTCCATGGAGTAAATAGTCTGAGTGTGAATCGAGAGAAAACTTAAAAAGAGAAAAGTAATGAGAAGTAGCAGAAATAAAAAGAGGAGAAAGTTGAACATAAAAGTTGCTGGGCATGACGTACATTCATTATGTTCAAATGTTTGTAAATCTACGGGACTTCACAACTTTGGTTATTCCCTAGGCTTACAAATTACTTGAACTACTTAACGCTAAAGACAACAGACACACCCATGCCCAAGGAAGGACTCGAATCTCCGACGGTGAGCAGCGCAGTCCACAGCAAGGCGCCTTAGAGCTCACGCCCACACCACCGCGGAACGACATAGGTGAACAGGGGCTTAGGCAAAGGGGACACTCTTGGCAAGAAAAGTATACTGGTATTAAACATTGGTCTTAATGTGAGGAAGAAACTTCTGAGAATGTATCATTAGAAATTTGCTTTGTGTGGAAGAGAAACGTGGAGAACTAGAAGAGGATCGAAACATACGAGATGTGATACTACAGAACAACACCGAAAATTTTGTTGACTGATAAGGAATGATGTTTCCTCATTAGAGGATCGAAGACTGACAAGAAGCGACAGAACGATTCGACATTTGTCATGACATCAGTAAAGAACTACGGTTCCAGAGGCGAGGTGCAGGGGAAAACAAGTGTAGAGGAAGACAACGATTGCAATACTTCCAGCAAATAAATTTGGGAACGTGGTGTGCAGTTTTTAAATTCATTACGAGCGGCGTCAAGTCAGATGATAACTCATTAATAAAAAGAAAGTATACACGACACTTTGTTTGGCATGTGTGTCGTGATTTTGTCGCTGACGATCGCAGCAAACTTGTTTGATGGTGACTATGTCTCGTGGTTGTTGCTTTACATGGCGTCGTGATCTTTTTGGTTTCAGTGTTGTATCAAATAAGTAATTTCATCACTCCGTATTCCTTAAATGGGCATATTTTAGAAGGCGCAAACTTCTCTCTCACTGTGAGCGCCGTGATTCACGTTGACCTAGACATCCTCTTCAGCACAAATTCCATTTTTATCCTACTTACTGTATCCCAACCATATTTTCCCATCAAATGCACGCCACGTTCCTCTTCACATAACATTCTCTGCAAATTATTCTTCATACAAAGTTTCCATAAACAATTTAATAACAGTCCTCAACCATCCACAAAGAACAGAAAAATTTTCATCGTCATGGTGATGCCCTAAACTTGTTTTATTACAAATACGAACGTCACTCAAAAATAAACAAATAAATAAAAAATAAAACACTATTTAAAAAATACAGTATTCATTCTACATGTTTTAAAGTTTTACAGTGTGTAGATACATCCTTCCCGCTTGTTTTCAAACTTAGTTCGACCTGTTCCCGTGACTTGCGGCAACACAGCATGTCGTCAGAAGTAACGCGCTGTCATTGAATTCTTGTGCTGTGAAAACGAGACAGTGGGAAGCATCCACAAGAGGTTGAAAAATTCGCATGGAGATGCTGGTGTCGATCGCAGTACAGTTAGTCGGTGGGCAAGCAGGTACGTGATGAAAGCGGGCACGGAAATATTGAGGATTGTTCTCGCAGCAGCTGGCCTCGTACTGCACACACTCCAGACAATGTGCAGAGAGTTAACCACCATAAATTCTGATGCATATGTGACGACACTGTCGTGTTCAATCACATCGGCAAAAGCAGGATGGTTTGCTGTTGCACGACAATGCACGGGCACATGTCAATCAAAAATACATGGAAGCGATCACAAAACTAGGATGGACAACACTGAAACACCTGCCTTACAGTCCTGACCTGGCTCCATGTGACTATCATCTCTTTGGGAAACTGAAAGACTCTCTTCGTGGAACAAGGTTTGAAGATGATGACACCCTTGTGCACGTTGCACGTTGCCAAACAGTGGCTCCAACGTGTTGGTCCAGAATTTTACTGTCCTGGTATACAGACGCTGGTTCCAAGATGGCGTACGGCAGTTCAGAAGGATGGGGATTATGCGGAGAAATGGAAATATTGCTCCTAAATCATGTATCTAAACACTGTAAAAGTTTCAAACATGTAAATAAAAACTGTATTTAAAAAAAAAAAAAGTGTGCATTCCTTTGGAGTCACCCTCGTATTAAATGAAACAGTTTTGGTCGTAAAAATCTTTTGCATTTATTGTCGCAAATCGATTTCAGTTACTGAGTAACCATCTTCAGTGCAGAAATTCACAGGAGATGATACATGAATTATAACATTACACATGATAATACAAAATCAAGATAGTGCAGGATAATCATTTTATGTTTTATATTATTAAACTATGTTTAATGTACACCTGATACATAAAACAATTATCCTATAATTAATGTACACCAGACATATAAATGATTATGCTATGTTTAATGTACACCTGACACATGAAATGATTATCCTGCTCTATATTATTATTGTATTATGGAATACATAATATCTATGTGTAATGCTATAATTCAAGTAAAATCTCCTTAGAATTTGTGCACGTGAAGATGGTTACTCGGTAACATCGATTTGCGACAATAAATGCGAAAGGTTTTCATGGCCTATGCTGCTGTATTTAATATTTGATTTTTTGCCGTATTTCACTGCACAATATTAGAAAATTATTGTATGATACAATATTTCGTTGCAGTTGCGTATTTTGCTGGAGTTCTATGAATCAGTTAATAAACAGCTTACTGCCCAACACAATTACGAAATATTCTGGAGGCGTATACATGTATACGATATATACAATGAACAAAAGCAAACAATAAAGAATTTATAATATCGTCGTTTATTTATTGTTCTTAAGTTTACGTTTATCATATTCCAAGTGAAATCACATGACCTTTTTTCACAGATGCCCTCAAACCATTTTAAGCATAAATTTAATTTAGGTAGAATACACAGTAAAATGTGGCCAGACGCTGTGTTTGGATTTACCACTAGTGTAAAGAGGTTACCGTGGCGTGGAGCAGACAGACGCGTCCATAGGCAACTGGGCTGTCATATAAGGACGTACCTGAAACAGAAAATACCACTGTTAATATCGAATGGACGTATACCTGACAACGAACAATAAGAAAAAATATCAAACAAAAAATATTCTGAAGTATACACCTTACTTTAAAAGATTTTAAGGTAAGATGGACGATATTTCTTTCCTAACAATAAATAAATCGTCAGCTTTGGATTACAATATTACTCTGCTTCATTTAGGAAACGAAAAATACATAGTTACAGTTGAAGTTTTAAAGTTTATTTCTTACAAATGACAAGTATTTACAATAGTGTTTGTAATACCTTTATAGACCTTATAGAACTAAGAATCTCTTGTCATGGTGTCAAATTAATAAGAATACATTGTCGTAGTACACGATTTCGGAGCCAGAATGGCATACCAATTCGGATAAAGTACTGTACAGATTATTGAAAATGGCTTACGACGTGGGCGCCGAAATTTTATAATACAAAAGGTATTTTTATTAATTTTACATCATCATCATTTTCCATCTCCAGTTTCCCAGGTGTGGCTAGCTTCCCAGGTGTGATTTTACATCACGACGATAAATTCATTCAAATTTTTATTGAGATGTGGTTCAACAGCCGTAAGATATTTGAGGAAATGCATATTGTAAACCATCAGCTGTTTATTATTCATCAATCTTCTACCAGTTTCGGTTATAAACCATCTTCACGGAAGAGAACTACACAGACCCTATCAAACAGGTGCATTATATGCCTCCTTATGCATACTGGCATGCATGTCACAAAATAAAAGCCGGCCGCGGTGGCCGAGGGGACTAAGGCGCTCCAGTCACGGTCTGCACGGCCACTACGGTCGGGGGTTCGAATCCCCCCTCGGGCATGGATATTTGTGCCCTCCTAGTTTGTAAGTTTAGGGACTGATGACCCCGTAGTTAAGTCCCATAGACTATACAAACATTTTAACAACAACAAAATAAAAATAAATAAGACGACACTAAGCGTCAAGTCTTGATTAAAAACATAAACCTCAAGGTTCTCTTGTAATAGACCTTGGTTCACCATCACACAGCCTGGCATTGCTTTTATGTTTCTAATCAAGACTTGATGCCTAGTAACGTCTTATTTATTGCCGGCCGCGGTGGCCGAGGTGACTGAGGCGCTTCAGTCACGGTCAGCACGGCCACTGCGGTCGGGGGTTCGAATCCCCCCTCGGGCATGGATATTTGTGCCGTCCTAGTTTGTAAGTTTAGGGACTGATGACCCCGTAGTTAAGTCCCATAAGCTTAACAAACATTTGAACATTCTTATTTATTTTTATTTTGTGACATGCATGCACCTGTTTGATCAGTCTGAGTAGTTCTCTACCGTGAAGATGGTTTATAACCGAAACCGGTAGAAGACTGATAAATAATAAACAGCTGATAGTTTACAGTATGCATTTCCTCAGATAAATTCGTTCTTTTGCAAGATCTTGTAACTGTAACTACATGTACCTCAGTTCATACATTAACCATGGCTATACTGTAATATGAACTATTCACATCGCCGAAAGAGGTAACTGTCAATAAATAAAAAGTTGAGATCATTGTCAAAAATCCTTAAAAATACATTATGTGTATTATAAATTGTAAGATGTCAAGTACACTAATGGGTATTAAAATTGCTACACCAAGAAAAAATGCAGTTGATAAACAGGTTTTCATTTGACAAATATATTGTACCAGAACTAACATGTGATTACATTTTCACGCAATTTGGGTGCTTAGATCCGGAAAAATCAGTACACAGAACACCTCTGCCCATAATAACGACTTTGATACGCCTGGGCGTCGAGTCAAACAGAGTCAAATGCCCATGCAGCTTCAGCCCGATACCACAGTTCATCAAGATTAATGACTGGCGTATTGTGACGAGCCAGTTGCTCGTTTTCAGTTGGTGAGAGATCTGGAGAAATTGCTGGCCAGGGAAGCAGTCGAACGTTTTCCGTATCCAGAAAGGGCTGTACAGGACCTGCAACTTCGGTCGCTCAGTATCCTGTTGCAATGAATGGTTCCGCAGGGATCGAATGAAGGGTAGAGCCACGTGTCGTAACACATTTGAAATATAACGACCACTCTTCAAAGTGCCGTCGATGGAAACAAAAGATGACCGAGACATGTAACCTATGTCACCCATACCATCACGCCGGGTGATACGCCAGTATGGCGATAACGAATACACGCTTCCAATGTGCGTTCACCGCGATGTCGCCAAACACGAATGCGACCATCGCGATGCTGTAAACAAAACCTGAATTCATCCGAAAAAATGAGACGTTTTGCCATTCGTGCACCCAGGTTCGTCGTTGCGTACACCATCGAAGGCGCTCCTGTCTGTGATGCAGCGTCAAGGGTAACCGCAGCCATAGTCTCCGAGCTGACAGTCCAATCCGCTGCAAACATCGTCGAACTGTTCGTGCATATGGTTGTCGTCCTGCAAACGTCCCCATCTGTTGACTCAGGAATCGAGACGGGGCTGCATGATAGGTTACAGCCATGCAGATGAGATGCCTGTCATCTCGACTGCTAGTGATACGAGCCCGTTGGGATCTAGCACGTCGTCCCGTATTGCGCGCCTGAAACCACCGATTCCATATTCTGCTAACACTCATTGGATCGCGACCAACGCGAGCAGCAATGTCGCGATACGATAAACCCAATCGCGATAGGCTACAATCCGACCTTTATCAAAGTCGGAAACCTGATGGTACGCATTTATCCTCCTTAACGAGGCATCACAACAACGTTTTACCAGGCAACGTCGGTCACCTGGTGTTTGTGTATGAGAAATCGGTTGGAGGCTTTCCTCGTGTCAGCACGTTGTAGGTGTCGCCAACGGCGCCAACCTTATTTGAATGCTCTGAAAAGCTAATCATTTCCATATCACAGCATCCTCTTCCTGTCGGTTAAATTTCGCGTCTGTAGATGTCATCTTCGTGGTGTAGCAATTTTAATGGCCAGGAGTGTAATTTATTGAAATGAGACATTAATAAGTAGAAATAAACTATAATGTGAGTTATACTATGAACAAGTAACACATATATCCAATGATTTTGAAGTAGCTGCGAATTGTAACAGCTGCCGAATGTATCATCGACTGTATAGCCATGTTATTGAGCTATAGTTCTGCAGAACATTTTTCTAATTCAGATACAGTCACCGGTCAGTGCGATCCAAAATATGCCGTAGGTCTCCTCAAACTCAGTTATCCCATCCAACAAATTCACAAATCTAAAATCATGTCTAAAACTGGATGAAATGGCGTGTTTGTTAATAACCGCTTAAGAAGTACCATATGATGTGGAATGATATTCGGCCAGCATATTGCTTTGATCAATATCTGCATTACCGGTATACGTACATATAAATTATGGTGTCTATTCTTTCCGAAGGAACAAACACAATGTTTGATCATGCAGCTATTATCAATCAAGATTCAAAGTACTTCATGACATTGTCACTGTTCATTGAATTAAATCAATGGGAAATGTTGAAACTGTTTGACCTCCCGGGATTCTAACCCGGGTCCTTCTCCTTATTAGGCGGTATCATTAACATCTTAGCCGCTGAGAACTTTACTATCACCGTGGCCGGCGCGGGTTTACATCGCAATCAACTTTCCCCAATGATTTTATTCAGTGCGCACAGGCAACCGACGTTCTTTCTATCTTTACAGTAATAAGCCATATAGCCCTATTTATATTTTAGAGGCCAATTTTGCCTAGAAAAAATATTTCAAGTACTAATTACACGTTGTAAAATTTTTGATAATATAAATCTTCTATTGTGGTATTTATTGCCTTTCTTTATAGAAATAAAACCATTCTTGTGGCACTTAAACACTTTATTACTTCCATTGCACAATCAACATTGGAACATAAAACATGAGGTATCGTGCCCGAAAAGCAATTGACATCACGATATCGATCTTAACTTTGCGAATAATATAGGGCATCAAAGTCACTAGAGCATACACGTCAGAATGTATTTCCCAGTGTGCAGTATATTTGAATTTCTGGTACGTCCATGAATGGTGAGACTTAATTAACACTGTGATAATGTGTGGCAATTACATTTCCCCTTGGGTGGGAATTTCAAATTTACGTTTTTCATATATTTTGCTGTTCCTTTCAATTAACCACTGCAAAGTGTGATGTGAGGCCAGTTTTCTCGGACAGCATATATGTATCACAGAGAATAATTTATTATAAACAGTAACAACGAAATATTTTGAACAAGAATGTATAAAATGGAACCAACGTATCAAACGAAGACATAAGTACAGATCAGTTGGATAAGTAATAAAATATTAATAACAAGGAGAGATGTTGGAGCAACAGAATATTTTGTTGATTGTTGTTTCATTCTCCTACCTTCATATGAGCAGAGGGTGGGTGTGGACTGACAGCAATATAATTTTCTGCTCTTCGCCTATGTGTTTATAATGGCAGAAGGGAGAAATTACTGGAGAAGTGATACTAGTTTTCAAAATGATAAAAGATTAAAAAACACACTGTGTTGAATGATGTAATGTTGAGGAGCTTGGGTGAGAAAAAGTTTAGGGGATACATTGGGTACGTACTATGGATGTGAGTGTAAAAGTAAAGTGTGCTTAGGAAGACATGATGAGGTCGTGTTTAGTGTTTGGGTTGGAGCATGGGAGCAGGAGAAAGGATTGGTAGAGGTGGCACGTAGGGGATGTGAGTCCTAATGTTAGGTGAAACAGGTGGGGAGGTATTACCATTAGTAAGATGGACAAATATCGAAATGGATTTCATGGTTTGGATGGGGAAGTCATTCGAACATGCATTGGGGTAGTATTTTGAGTTTGTATAGGTGGACGGACAGCGGAATGTGTAAAGGTCCGACACCGTTACAGGCTTGGTGATCAGAGGAAAAGCAATAAGAGTACTGGATTAAACTTTTTGTATAGTACAGTAGATGCCGGGGAGTAAGGTATGGGAGATGAGGGAGGGACATTGATAAAATGACAGAAAATGCACCCGTGAGAGAGGAAGCGGTTGGTAATAACGATGCGGACTACGCTTGTTACGAGGATTTGGAGAAATTTGTACAACTTTCGTGAGTGGATATCTAGGCAACAGTGACTTAGCATAGGAGATGTGAAGAATGGCGGAAAGAAGCCACAAGTACGGCGATTTAGTAAGTTTATTAGGGATTTTGCTGTATGATTAGTAGGTGAGGTTTCCATGTCAGTTGGCGGTCGATAGTTTCTTCGAAATGTTTTATTGTATGGGTTAGCTGGACAGGGTGATCATTTTTGAGGTAGAAGTCGTAAGGAACAGTTAGTTAAAAGCTCACTTAATGAAGAAGAAAGTCTTTCAAAACATTACGGAGATCCATATTACTGATACAATAGTTTTTAAGATCACTTCTTTGTTTTGTGTTTTCTTTGAACTACTAATTAAACAAAATTACAGGTATTCAGCCGTAACCATTTATGTCTTATTGCTAATATTTCGGCTGTGTATCGTTCAGCCATCATCAGAGCGATACTAAAACATCTGGACTGTCGGCATAGTATTTTCGTCGACCTTCTACACAGTGAAAGATATGTAAATCGACGGCAATGATGTATAATGTTGTAGTGTCATTCATGGAGATTATATACAATCAACAATGTATACTTCGACGGCGGAGAAGGACAAAGCCGTAATGTTATCTATCGAGAGCATATGTATCACACTGTCGTTGATAGGGTTCAATTGTTAGTGTCGGGTTCCAAATTTTATCGAGAATAAAACCATCTTCTCGATTAATTAAATTACTCCCCAGCCCAATTTCAATGAATTCTCTAAAAACCGAATCCCAGAAGGATGGTGGGCCTACAGACATTAATATCTGAACGTTCTTATAATCCACATTATGGCCTGTTTGAATACAATGTGCAGCCACTGCTGATTTATGGGGTTCTAGGAGGCGGGCGTCCGTCGATGTTCCGCACATTGTTCACAAACTGTGCTTAAGGTGCGTCAGAATGACATCGAATTTCATACACACCGCCTGCAACAAAAGGAAATCACCCATCACAGAGCCAACAAGCGCCAGCCGCGGTGGCCGGGGGACTGAGGCGCTCCAGTCGCGGTCTGCACGGCAACACCGGTCGGGGGTTCGAATCCCCCCTCGGGCATGGATATTTGTGTCGTCCTTAGTCGTAGCTAGTTCATAAGTAGTTTGTAAGTTTAGGGACTGATAACCCCATAGTTAAGTCCAATAAGCTTAACAAACATTTGAACATTTGAGCTAACAAGCGCGGATATCTTTGGTGCTGGCAGAGAAATAACTTTGTATTTTAAGAGGATGTGGCCAAATTTTGAGGAGAAATTACCGATGTATGGTAGAAAGGCCATTGACTTGAAGTTTTCATCTTCTGGTTCTCTGGGGATCTTCCGCATTGGATAGCCATTTTATAAATACTTTTTCCAGATGTTAGAGTTCTTGCTGTAGATCGTCCTTGTCAAAGTCATATGTGCCCTGTATACAAATGTATTAAGGATACCATAAGTTTGCGCAGGATGATGACAACTATCTGCTCGCATATACAAATCCGTAAGGGGCGGCTTACTACTGACACTACGTCCCAGAGTACCGTCAGTTTTACGATGAACCAAGTGAAAATGTTCAAATGTTTGTAGAACTTATGGGACTTAAGTACGGGGTCATCAGACCCTAAGCTTACAAACTGCTTAAGGTAAAGCAGTCAACAATCCGAAGATTGGTTTGAACACCACGGTGCTTTACTAGGCATGGTCCTCTTTGGAGGTGGTATGCCGTTGCCTCTCCTCCGACCTTTGAACTGACTTACCCAGCCAGTTATAGGGGGAACTACAGTTTAACGTGGGTTCCGAACCACGGTGCTACTTGGTATTTTTCACATGAGCAATACTGCCAGAGGTGAAATAAGTGGAAAGTGACCTAGGACCTGGCGGGGATCGAACCCGCGACCTTTGGATTTGTAGTCTGGCACTCTACCACTGTGCAACCAAAGCGCACACAAAGTACTTATGAACTAGTTAAGACTAAGGACGGCACAAATATCCATCCCGAGGGGGACTCGAATCCCCGACCGTAGTGGCCGTGCAGACCGAAACTGGAGCGCCTCAGTCCCCTCGGCCACCGCGGCCGGCTGATCCAAGTCAACCAAGAAAGGTGTGTGTGTGTGTGGGGGTGGGTGTGCCCTCGCGTGTGTATGTGTGTGTGTGTGTGTGAGAGAGAGAGAGAGAGAGAGAGAGAGAGAGAGAGAGTGAGAAGGAGAGAGAATGAGAGAGAGAGAGAGAGAGAGAGAGAGAGAGAGAGAGTAAGAGAGAGGTCTCACCCGTCCAGTCGTGTTGGCGTCGTCCTACGGCAGAGACCCCCCAGAGCAGACGCTCTCGGCATCGCGTGGTACCGCGACCGCAGCGCCGCGCTGCAGCGATTGCCGCAGTTACCGCCAGCTGTGTGCCCGCTACCCCTTCTAATAGGACGGCGGCCGCACAGGGTGGCCGGAGTTAACGCCGATTCCTCGGCGACGCCCAATACCCCACCCGCGCCGGCTGCACGTGGTCGACCAGATACTGAGCGCCCAGATGTGGTTCGCGTTATCACCTGATGCAGACTTACAGACATGAGAAAGAGCCGTGGGGAACTTCAAAGCTCACCAGGAAAAGGCCTCATATGGTGCCAACCGATTCGGCTCAAATCTGGCAGGTAGCTTGTGAGTTCTTTGGCGACTAATATCACGCGCCCTGACGGGTGGTGTGAGAAGTAGGGATGGCGTTTATCGCTGAAACAACCGGTTTTCGGTTATACCGGTTCTTTTCGTCTCCAGTTTAACCGCACCTTAAAAACTGCTCAAGATAACCGGTTTTTTAAATAACCGGTTCTCGGTTTTTATTGCTATTATTTCCAGCAGAGTTCGAACGAAACATATTTTGCGGCCGAAACAGAAACCGTAATCTTCGGTTTCTCTAGTTTCTGCCGAAACCGAAGCTTTAGTTAAAATTTAGGTAAATTTACAATATACGACAAATCACTAGTCGTTCCATATTTTGCAAGATCCCCTCCCAATACTACGCCTTCTTGAGTGTGTGTAAGCCTAACCACGAGTCCATAGAAGACGATATACGATGCATACAGATTTACTGGCCCAGTATTTCCATCCGGCAGCTGTGGATACTGAGCCAACCACTCCGTAAGTTGGACTTGTGAGCCAGCGCATGCGAATATCTCGTTATACACACAACATATATAAGTTACAGTCAGTAAATAAACTTTAATCAGTGCTGCAGAAGTATTTTGAAAAATAAAATCACAGTTCCGACTAATGGTATGATTGTTGTCAGTGTAAATTTACGCAAATTGAACTAGGAAAGCTTTGTACCACATGATCAAAGAATGTTCAAATGGGTGTGAGTTCTTATGAGACCTAAATGCTTAGGTCATCAGTCCCTAGACTTACAAACTACTTAATCTAACTTAAACTAACTTACGCTAAGGAGAACGTATACATCCATGACGGAGGGAGGAGGGAGGACTCTAACCTCCGACTGGAGCAGCCGCGGAGTCCATGACATGGAGCCTCAGACCGCACGGCTACCTCGGGAGGCACCACATGATCAATGTTACCTAAACCCATATTGGTTATTAAAAAAGCCCCTCGCTTTCAAGGAATCACATTAATACAACTTGTTAGCATAACAATATGATAATATTGATAGATCTGAAGCATTGAATTAAAATTTGTGGTGCGGACGGGAATCGAACCCGGACCTCCATGCTTACTAGGCAGACGTCTTAACGGTTGTTTTTTTTTTTTTTTTTTTTTTTTTTTTTTTTTGCCGGTGGGTGGGATTTTTTTAAATTTATTTTATTTTATTTTATTGTTTTTTTCTTCTGCCTTCTCGGCCTGGCTTCAATGCCATGTTGGTTGTCACAGTAAGAAAATTAAAGTTTTTACTTCTCTAAACACAGAAATGAAAGTTAAATGTCTTCTTCAAACAAAAAATCATATAAACATAATTGAAATGAAAGTAATAGCGCTATGGAACACAGTTCTTGTACTGCACTGTTGCTGGCTGCTAAACTAATAGTAGAAGTGCACCTCGCTGATCCCCAACGCGCCTCGTGTTGGAGTCGGGCACGTCTTCTCGATAGATTTTAGAGTAAGTTCCATTGTCCTGATCGGTTCTAGCTCTAAGTCGTCGAATACATAAATTAACTTCTCATACCCGGTACTCCCCAACTGCGCGGGGGATCGCTCATAGCACTTCCTAGAAAGTTAGCAAAGTAAAGTTTGTATTTCTTGTGGTTCTTGATAGTAGAATGACGTTCTTGTAGAAATGTCCAAAAGTCAAGTACGTTCTTGGGGCCTTCTCTGAAAAGGTAGAGGACTGTCAATCCTCGAATCCAAGTTACTGCATTGGTCTTTGTTCGGGGGTAGTATGTCTCGTCCGGGTACAGTAATATCCGTGGTTCGATATCTTGCGGAGCAACTCGAAGGAAAAAAGCTATAATTTTTTGCGCCAAACTCCACGCTTCTGCGGAAGTGCCGCATGTCAGGCGATGTTCTTCATTATCCAGTTCATTGCACTGAATACACAAAGGAGTGTCCACTCTATGTATAGCATGTAATCGGGCACGCGTCATGAATTTTCCATTAACGATCTGATACCACAGCGTACGTGTCTCTGTGTCAAGAAACGCATGGTGCACTGCCCGCCATACCACTGTCCACGTTACTGTCGGGTGCCGTCTCTCTAACACGTTGCCTGGTTGTCCCCGTAACAGTAAGCAATATATGTCACGTGCTGTTGTGGTCCTGGTAGTCGGTAGGTCCGCTTGTACATAACTGTATTCGACGAAAAAGGTACGAATATGGGCAAGAGACGGTGATATGTGCCCGACCATAACTGGCGCTCTGTGGGAAGGTGGCGCTAATTCCTCTATCAAAGTTCCGGACAGACTTGACTGGTGTCGACGCCACATCTTGACCATCGTACTGACATAGAGAGCCACAGCGCGGTCGCGGACGTGGACGAGTCCGAGTCCCCCTCGCTTAATGGAGAGGGTGAGAGTTTCGTATCGGACTTTGAAAATTAGACCTGCGCTCACGAAGTATCCAAAGGCCGCTAGGAGGCAGCGTGCCATAACCACCGGCATCGTGAGCACTTGCGCTAAGTGTGGAATGCGCGATGCCAGGTGAGTATTCACAAAAGTGACCCGTTGCATCATGTCTAATGCTCTTAACATGTTATCTCGAACACTCGTTCTGATAGACTGCAGGAGCCGTCTATAGTTGAGCGCTGCCGTGCGTCTGACGTCGTTGGTGAATGTAATTCCCAAACATTTCATTGTGTCCATTAATCTTAACGGTGCCACGCTGTTATCTGGCAGCCCTCGTCCAATGTACATAGCCCCAGACTTCGCCATATTAACGCGACTTCCTGTAGCCGAACCATACAGATCAATCCAGCGTAGTGCCGTTCGTATCTCGTCCCCCGACCGCGCCAGGAAGGTAAGGTCGTCTGCATATGTTCTGCAGATGAATGTGTGACCCCTGAATGTCATTCCTGTTAGCTTGTTCCTAAGGCCACAAAGTAACGGCTCGATAGCTATGGCGTAGAGTATCGACGACAGCGGGCACCCTTGCCGCACAGATCTGGCGATTTTGATTGGTCCTAACGCACGCCCGTTCACGAGCACTGTGGAGGAAGCACCGTGGAGTAGTCGCATTACTACGGTAACGAAGTCTTGTGGAAAGTTCATTTTCGTCATCACTTTTGTCATGTACGCATGGCTCACTCTGTCAAAAGCGCGATCAAAGTCCACGGACACCAAAACAGCATTGAGACGACAGGTTGTTGCCAATGCTATCACGTCGCGGTAGTCACTGAGCGCTGTCTGAATATTGCTGTCACCACCGAGAGACGTTTGATCAAGGGAGATAATTTGGCGGAGGACGCATTTGATGCGAGCTGCAAGTATCCTTGTGTAGGTCTTAAAATCTGAGTTGAGTAGTGTCAGCGGCCGATAGTCTTGTATTCCTTTCCCACCTGACGGTTTGGGGACAGGAATTATCATGCCCTCCACAAAGGCAGATGGAAGAGGGGTACGCGGAGACATCAGTTCTCGATACATATCAGTCCACCGAGGTAGCATGAGAGTTTTGAATGTTCGATAAAATTCTAACGGGACACCGTCCGGTCCCGGTGATTTGTTTGCTGCGCCTTTACCCAGAGCTTCTGCCACTTCATCTTCCGTAACCTCTGCCATGAGTAATCCTTCCGCCGTCGCATCAAGGGTACCCGACAGTGTCTGTGGAACTTCATCAAACGCTGCCTCATTGTGTTCCACTCTGCCGTAGAGGTGTCGGTAATGTTCCAGAAAAGCGGTGGCAATATCTTTCTGCGATGTTAGACTGTTACCATCCGGCAAGTCGACGGCATGTATTAAGGCTCTCCGAATGCGTCGTTTCTCCCTGATGACATGGTGCATCGATGGTGGTTCTCCTTGTACACGGTCAAAAACTCTAGCTCGGACGACAGTGCCTTCTAGGTTGCGGCGCATTATAGACGTTATCTGAGCCTGTACCCGTTTGACTGCAGATTGCCGATCTGGTGAAGGTGCCTGTGTGGAGAGCTCCCGTAGCGTAGTAAAATAAAAGTCCACGGTGTTCCGTCTCCACAAGGATTGTTCTCTTCCGTATGCAATCATAGCTCGGCGTATAGCAGGCTTGGCGCAGTCCAACCACCACTGTAGAGTCGTGGGGAATGTCGGTAGGCGTCGCTCGCAGGTGTTCCAAGTGTCTTCTATTAAGCGTCTGCACTCCGGATCCCGGAGGTGTGCGACGTTCATTTTCCAGGTACCTCGACTCCTCCACACCTTTTGGCGTTGGAGTTCGATCGTGCATATGTATGCGGTATGGTCTGAGAAGGCAATGGGCCACAATTCTGCATCAAGAACAGCATTTGTGAGACCACGTGTAACATAAACTCGATCAATACGACTTGCTGAATGACTGGTATAGTACGTATATCCGGTCCGGTTGCCATGGACGCGTTCCCAAGTATCGATCAAGTTCATATCTCTCACCAGCAGTCGTAACTCTTGACACGAGGTGTAATGTGGGTATTGCTCTTTCGGGGCAAGCACACAGTTGAAATCACCTCCAAGTAAAAAGTGATTATATTGACCCAAGAAAAGAGGAGCAATCTCCTCTGCATAGAATCTGGCACGATCCCGCCTTCGGTCTGTACCTGACGGAGCATATATGTTGATGATGCGGAGCCCAAGTACGGTCAGCGCAAGCCCCCTTGCTGAGGGCAGATACACCACGTCTTCAGCGTCGATACCGTCACGTAAAAGTATCGCCGTCCCGCTGGCGCTGTCATGCGTTGGTGTAATATATGTGTCGTACACATAGAGTGCGGGAAAACTGTCTACATTGACTTCTTGTAGGAGGACTATATCAACATCCGACGCCCTCAACATGTCCTTTAATAGCTGTAGTTTGACGTGTGCTCTAATCGTATTGATGTTGATGGTTGCTATTCGATATGCCTGCTGCTGCACTGCACGGTGGAAAGCGTTCATGATGTTTGAGTTTGTTGGTGTGGAGTTGAACATCTTTTGATTGCTGTCGTGTCCTTCGGAATCTTCCGCATCTCCTGAGTGACTAGTGTTTGGGTGAGGTCGCGGCCGCTGCCGCGTCCGTGTCGTCGTTCATTGAGTCATCATCATCGTGATCCTCGGACCAGATGATATGAGGCGAATCTCGCTGAGATATCCCTGCGTGGCTTTTCAATGGCGGTGGATCTGTATCAGGGTTGGGCGTCGGACTCACTTGTTGGTCTCCGATGAACGACGTCGGATGTTTCTCGTGTACTGAGCGGTTCGCGTCATTCTGTTGTGCGGTGAGAAGGAACTCCACGTGTGTGCTTTGAATTTCATCATCCTCTCTGTGTGGTGCAGCGTCTCCCGTGGAACAGGTGTCCGACGGCGATAGACGGCGTTTCTTGTGCCGCTTCGGCGATCGTTGCTTGCGTGTGTGTACCTCAGTATCAGAGTGCTGCGGCGTTCAAGAACGACGGCGGGTGTGGGTGCTGCCATGTCAACGTCCATTCGTGCTTCCGGCTCTTTCTCTTCAGCCGTCGATGTCGACGGAGAAGTGGTGCTCTGGTTGTTCGGAAGCACATCTGTGTCAGCGGCCACCAATTCTGACGGTTCTGGTATCTGTTCTTGTGGAATGGGTGGGTCAATATTCGGCGTTGCGTCTCTCCGGAGCACATTGACGTATGACAGTGGGAGTGACGTCGGCGCGGGTGTTAGCACAGCTTCCCCTGTTGGTACTTGTGCGATCCTCCGCTGCATGCATTCAGAGCGAACGTGACCTTCTTTACCACATGCTGAGCATGTCTTCGGCTGGCCGTCGTATATGACTACGGCCCTGCAGCCTCCTATGAACAGGTAAGACGGGACGTGTTTGGAAAGTTCGATCCGGATTTGCCGTACCCCGTTAAGAACTGGGTACGTCGTAAAAGTGGACCACTTTTTCGCAACATGACTGAGCACCGTACCATAAGGTTGGAGCGCTTCAATCACGAGTTCAGAAGAACGGGAGTTCAAAAATGCGTATTGTACGTAATCCGAGTCCTGCATGATCAATAACCACATCGCCGACATGGCCGTCTGCGTGCTTAAATTTGAGTCCATGCTTATTAGCTCGAATTATTCTTTCACATACTTCTTCGCTGATCATTTTCAAGTAGACAACACTGCTCAAGATAGAGAGGTGTATGCCTATGAGATCTTGTGGATCAATTTTAACCTCCTCTCGTATAAAGCGTTCGATTTCGTGAGCTTTAGGTCGGGCATATTCGTTCGAAAAGCTGATCTTTATCGTCGACTTGCGCCATGAGTGAGCCATTCTATAATAGGAAATACTTCACCCGCGAGAGCGGCCGAACATGTAAACAAACGCGCGCGCGAGAAGCTCTGCGGCGGGACGTAAACACGCCCGTCCTCACCGCGTCGCTGCCTGACGCAGACTGACCGTTAGACTACCACACCACTGACGATTAAGGCGCCTCGGAATAGTCTATGTACGATTTCCCTCCACAACACAAACTTTAATTCAGCTTCTTTGTTCCAAAGATAATTGCCACTACTGCCAAGGCTCTCCATGCAAATTTTAATTCAATGCTTCAGATCTATCAATAAGGTCTTTGACATATTTGAGACGTAAATCCGTCTCTGGAATTCTTTAATTGTATTATTTGATATTTATATCACCGTAACAGGATTGTTCCACCATGTCCATTGCTGAGGTGCTATTCCGCTTCATGGAGAGCCTTGGCAGTAGTGGCAATTATCTTTGGAACAAAGAAGCTGAATTAAAGTTTGTGTTGTGGAGGGAAATCGTACATAGACTATTCCGAGGCGCCTTGATCATTAGTGGTGTGGTAGTCTAACGGTTAAGACGTCTGCCTAGTAAGCATGGAGGTCCGGGTTCGATTCCCGGCCGCACCACAAATTTTAATTCAATGCTTCAGATCTATCAATAATGTCTTTGACATATTTGAGACGTAAATCCGTCTCAGGGATTCTCTATTTCTATTAATTGCTATTTATATCACCGTAACAGGATTGTTCCACCATGTCCATTGCTGAGGTGCTATTCCGCTGCATGGAGAGCCTTGGCAGTAGTGGCAATTATCTTTGGAACAAAGAAGCTGAATTAATGTTTGTGTTGTGGAGGGAAATCGTACATAGACTATTCCGAGGCGCCTTAATCGTTAGTGGTGTGGTAGTCTAACTGTTGACAGTCTCGTCGCGGCTACGGCGGTGTGCGGACCTCCGGCGGAGCAGCGCGCCGTGGCGAGTTTGTTTACTTCCACGCGGTGAGTCGCGTGCATACAGCGTAGTCTTAGCAGTGTAGAATACCATGGAACCATGAATCAAACTAAGAGAATAGATACACTGAAGTTCACCTTTGACACGACTCTCCTTAGACCGAGCTCTTTTGAAGTAGAAAACTGGTTGGAAGAAACCGCTAAGATATCTGCCGATGAAGTCATTGGAATTAATTTCTCTATCGTGACGAGTGTGATCTTTCTTTAAATGATAAATTCAGACGTATGTGATAGAGTAGTAGCAAGCAGTGGAAGGGCCTTGAAATTTAAATACAGGGACGGTGCTGTCGGAGATGTGACTGTCACGCACGCGGGACTTGGTATCCGAACAGTGCGGATATTTGAACTGCCCTTTGAAACAACAGCGGAACAAATTAATGCGGTCCTCGCGCCGTATGGCAGGGTGTTAAACAATTTTGCAGAAACGTTTTCTCAGAGTCACAAATTCCCTGTGTTAAGCGGAGTGCGACAGGTTAAGATAGATTTAACAAAACACATCCCCTCTTACATCACTGTAGGCGGACACCGTGGAATTGTAATTTATGATGGGCAGCCGAAGAATGGCTGGCTGCGGCGCGGCAGGCCACGTCAGAGCGCAATGTTTACAACGCCGCGTGGCGCAGATACCAGCCGGGGAGGCCGCGCGTCCTTCCGTGACAACGGCGCTGCTCCTGACTTACTCGTCGGTGCTCGCTGCAGTGCAAACCGCGACTCCACCTTTAGATGTCCCTCCACCAGAACGCAATGATCAACGTGCTGTTGCGCCGACAGTCACAACAAGCGTACCTGCTAGCTCAAACGTTGATGTACTATCGACTGCGCAGATTCTTTCAGACACACACATGGAAATGAGTGATGAAGCAGCGCCGAGTGAACCAGACCGTGAACTAACAGATTTGGGTAAACCCGTCCCTACACCTGGACCTATTGAAATACGGGAGTTGATGGATCTTGGATCTATTGACGAGAACCACTCGACGGAAAAACGAACCTCCGATACTGAGGGTTCGGAATCATCAACGGAGTCGTCTTCGACAAAGAAGACAAACAAAGGTAGACGAGCCCACCAGTGCGCTAATCAAGTCGCACCTTTACTGAGGGAGAAAGCAAAGAAGATTATTAACAAGATCCGTAATGAAAATTCTGTGATTGCTGATGTGAATAAGCCGGTCTCGGGAGAAATGGATGTCGAGATGTCTGCCTCTTCCGGATCGATTTCGCACCAAGAGTCCAGTGGTGACACAACCTCTATCCCGTCTACACTGCTAGCACTGGATTCCTCTGCAGAGGTACAACAAACAGAGGATTTACACCAGTCCACATGTCCAAAATCATGGGCAGAGGAAATGGAACAAACAGAGGAGGACGCTGACACGGCCGTGGTCCAGGAATTGGGGACGGAATCCTCAACCACCTTGAAGGAGCAGCTCACAACTACAAAAGATGCCACCATGGTATCCCCGATTGAGGAACATGAGGCCTCTATTCCCAGTCATCCTAACAGGACAAACTAACTAATAGCAACCCTAAAGCCATGAATCAGTCGCAAGCATATAAAATAGCCACCGTCAACATCAATAAGATCCGGTCGGGTATGCGGCTGTCCATGTTACAGGATCTGTTACGTGCTGCCGATATTGACATCATATTGCTACAGGAAGTGGCCGCCATAGAACTCGAACACATTGTCGGATATACTGCTATCACCAATCCGGAAAGTGGAGAGGATCTCGGAACAGCTGTTTTGGCAAAAGAAGGCATCATAATGACTGATGTGGAAAAATTACCGAATAGCAGGGGAATTGCAGTCACAGTTTACCGAACTCGCATAATTAACGTGTATGCGCCATCCGGCAATAGCAATCGGCGACGCAGAGCAGAATTCTTTACTAGTGAAATAGTGCCGCTATTTGGTCGGAATTATGATCATCTAATACTTGCAGGTGACTTTAATTGTGTGCTGCACCGCAAAGACCAGACGCCCAATTTCAATACATCGATGGAACTGAAACGTATCGTTAATGAACTACGTTTAATTGACACTTGGGAGCACCTGCACGGCATGTTACAAGGTTTCACTTATGTCACGAGCCATTCTGCAAGTCGGCTGGACAGAATATATGTCACCGAACAACTCACTTCTTCCGTCATACATTCCGAAATTTGGCCGACAATTTTATCAGACCATGCTGCATATATATGTACTGTTAACATGAGCTCACAGGGCACATACCGTGCCAGAGGCACGTGGAAACTGAACAACTCCATTCTCCATGATGCAGAATGCCAGCGTGCATTTAATGAAACATGGAGGGAATGTGAACGTAAAGTATCACAGTAAAATTCAGTGACGGAATGGTGGCTCAAACATGCCAAACCAAGGATACGGAGAATGTTTCAAACTTATGCAAGAGAAAAGTATTACTGGCAAAAGAAGACTACAGAATTTTATTTCTCCTGCCTAAGAGAGTTACATAAATCGGACGCGACGATAATCGACAATTATGCACAAATAAAGCGAATTAAAGCTAAACTTCTAAAACTTAAACGGCAACAGTGTGGTGGGTACAAAGTCCGGTCTAGGTCTGATAACCTGATAGAGCAGGAAGAACCTTCTATGTTCCATGTCATTCAAGAGAATAAGAGAGGAAAAAGAAAAATTATCTCACAACTCCGGTTACGTGATGGGACCACCCTGGTGCAGCAACACGAAATAAAAAATGCAATCCATACTCACCTGGAAGAGCTGCTGGCAACGGGAAGCAACGATGCAATAATGCAACAGGAGTTGTTACACAACCTTCAAGGGACATTAAGTGAGGCACAAGCTGAGAATCTCCTTACAGAAATTGATGAGGAGGAACTAGAATATGCCATCCAACGAAGCCCCAAAACAAGTCACCGGGCCCTGACGGTCTCACCGCGGAATTTTATTATATTTTTCGTGAACAACTGCAGCCAAAATTACTAGCTATGTGTAATGAATTGTTCCAGCCACATTTTAATCTGCCTAAAGAGCTGGTAGAAGGAATAGCAGTTTTCGTCCCTAAACATCCGGGAAGCAGACTTATTGACGATTTTAGACCCCTGACGCTACTAAATTGTGACTACAAAATCGTGGCACGAGTAATTGCCCATATATTGAAACTTTTGCTGAATTCATTAATAGGCAGATACCAGACCTGCGGGGGTCTTGAAAATCCAACAAAATTTATGCGAATACAGAGACGTGATTGCTACAGCAGAGGCTTGCAAAATTCAATGTGCCCCAGTATCACTTGATTTTGCGAAGGCATTTGTTAAAGTGAACCACCAGTACCTCTTGAGCACCATGCGTGCTATGGGCTTCCCGCAGCGCTTCACGAACTTCATCAGTGAAATCCTCAGTAAAAGTGTTACAAGAGCATTAGTGAATGGACAGCTCACAAAAGAAATTAAATTAAAAAGTTTGGTGAGACAGGGCTGCCCTTTGTCAATGGCTCTTTTTGCTATAGCCACAGAACCCCTGCTTGCTACACTGCACCAACGTCTACGAGGATTGACAATCAGTGGACTCAAGATTGCCTGCAATGCCTACGCGGATGACGTGGGTTTCTTAGTCATGGACGAACAGGAGTTAGGAGCAGCACTCCTCATCGTTAAGCAATACGAACTTGCCTCCGGGGCGAAGTTAAATGAACGAAAGTGTGGTTTAATGAACATAGGAAGTGGGATTGCAGTGCAGCACCATGAATACTTAACTCCAGTCTCCAAACTGACATGCTTAGGCATCGAATACCGGAATGACATAAGGCACACGATCGCTGTCAATTACCGCAATCTTCTCGCACGTCTGCGTGCATGCATACAGAGCCATTACATCAGGAAGCTTGATGACTTACAAAGGGTTACCCTCGCTAATGTTTACGTAACATCGCAGATGAACTATGTTGCACAAGTATTGCCGATGCCACACGGGACAATGCAACGAATTATGTCCGCCCTGGGTCACTTCGACACTCGAGGGTACATCTTTAAAGTGAAATACGACACGCTCACTTTGGCTGTTTGGGACGGCGGATTAAACCTTACACATGTTGAAACTAAGACACGGGCGCTGTACGTGTGTAATACATATAAGATCTGGAAGAACTTACCTAACAGTTTAACAGCCCACCTGTTAAACGAGATAACGCCTACCAGTCTGCAGCCTCCAATTAACGTCCAACATATTCCGGGCGCTATGTTCCATTTCCAAACCTTTATAATTGAGTTGAGCTACCTGCAGATAAACATGCAAGATGATGAGCTTATGACGGTGCATAAAGTTTATAAGAAGCTAATGGAAACCAAGAACCGGAACATTATTGAACAAAAATATCCTCATCACAGATGGCCAATCATCTGGAAGAACATCCACTGCCGTGATTTGACAACTGCGGTCAGAGCCTCCTGGTATCGCTTAGTGAACCGGAAAGTGCACAACAACTCCAGGCTATATTCCACACACTTGGCGGACTCACCATTCTGCGCAACGTGCAACTTACTGGACAGCGACGAACATCTTTTTGTGTGCTCCAAGGTCCAGGACGTATGGAACATTATTCGGAAGAAGCTTGCAATCATGACAAGAACATCGGCTCTTCATATTACACCTGATGATTTCTTGCACCCAGATACTGTCCCGTACCCTAAAACCCAGAGGAACTCTGTTAACTGGCTGAAAGGACACTTCGTTCACTATTTAATGTCCAGTACAGGTAAAAGCAAAGAGGATATCTCCATGTATATAGCTCAGGAACTTCACAAGTTATCAAGAAAAAAACATTACAAGCGAAACTATGCAAACTTTCTAGAAGCAGTTTTCAGAGCACCCCAGACATTTAAAAACAGGAAACGCGAAGATTGAATGTAGTTTGATATCTTTGGAATAAGAGCAATTTTAATCCATTTATTTTTCTATTGTTTCCAATAGTTTTATTCCATAAGTTCCACGTTTAAATGGCGAGAAGACGCCTTTCTTTTAATTATGTACTCAGCATTCCCTTATGTGTTAACATGTGTAATCATAAAACTACAGCACCTGGCAGCTCACGGTTCGCGAGTTAAGAGCAGATAAATAAAGAGAAGAGACAAAGAATTTAATTGAATTGTAAAACGATGGAAACTAAACGGTAACACTCAATTTTCGAGAAGACGAACTCGGAATCGTTCAGAGAGCTAGGAAAGAAAATGGCTTCGATGGAGAAACGAAGTTTTATTTTAGTCTTTTTATGGAAGAAAAATTTGATTTTCATCGTGGAAGAGATCCATTAATTTTAACTGCAGAAGAAAGGAAAATTGTTTTAACAAAGGCCGATGAAGCCGACGCCAATGAAGGCGAATTTGGTGAGCGGAAGGACGGGTTGAAGGGGAGGAAGGAGACCCAAGGAAAACAAAAAAGAAAAAAAAACACGGTTAAGACGTCTGTCTAGTAAGCATGGAGGTCCGGGTTCGATTCCCGGCCGCACCACAAATTCAATGCTTCAGATCTATCAATAATGTCTTTGACATATTTGAGACGTAAATCCGTCTCAGGGATTCTCTATTTCTATTAATATGATAATACATTAATAGTTAGTATTCCAAGCTTAGAGTACATCACTTACATAATAGGTATATGAATCAAATTTACCTTCTCTTCCAAGGAACATTTTGGATGCTTTCTCCTTAAACGACATAGCATGTTTGTAGTACCTCCACCCGTTTTCAGCTTTTTAAAGCAAATGGAGCATTGTATCTCACTGTTCCCGTACTTCGTGAAGTACTTCCATATTCGGGATGGTGCCATTTAAGACATAACCGATTTCTGGCGACGACAGCAAGGTACTGCCGCTTGACCAGACGGAGGCAAGTCTCGTACACTGCCGGTGCACGCGCGTCGTTTAATAGGCCATGCTATACGGCAACAGGTGCATCGATGCCTCAATAGCTGCACCAGTTCTAAAGGTCTTATGCCACACGTTTGTTGCGCGTTTGTCACTGCCGGGATTGTTCTTAAATTAACACCGATCGCTTTTCTTAGTTTCTGCGATGACCTAATATTGCACAGCAGTGGAAATTTTAGGAATAGCCCTAAATAGTAGGGTCTACTAGTTTTAATTTTTTTTAAATTATTTACAAACATCACATTTTGAACCACTACTACAGGAAGTAGTCGTACCGGTTTTTTACCCGGTTCTTGGCAATAACTAAAATAAACCGGTTACAACCGACACGAAATAAATACCGAAAAAACCGGTTATTCAAAACTAAAATACCGGTTTCGGTTTTAACCGGTAGGTTTTTCCCATCCATAGTGAGAAGGGAGGAGTCGCGATCGGGAGCTTCGTCTGGTAGTACGGAGTGGCTGCGGGACACCGACAGAAACCGCCCATGCGGTCTGATTTTCATTTGGCTGCGTGTTCCTGTCTGTTCGGGCATGTTTGACTCAGTAATCACCGTGTCTTGTCAAGAGGAAAGAGCCTAAGCGTTCTTCTCTGGCCTTACTTTATTTGAGGAATAACCATCTGTACATTGGTGGCCACTAGTTGTGGCTGCTCTAGCACAGATTGTTCAAGTGCCGTCTAGTACGGGCTCTGTTGTGTTGTAGACATTGGTGTGCGAAGACACAATTTGGTGGAGTTTATTGTGTTGAAGGTATGATGAATATTTGTGTTACACTATTATTGATTTAATTGTAAACGAAAGCTTCCGCGGCCGTTGTCATTGTTGACAAAACTCTTCTGGGTATTGGACCGCATCATCAATATATCAAATATTTCACCGACGTGTCGGGCACTTTTGCAGTCGGCGATCTTCTGGGTTTTCCGTTACGTAACACCCAGAAGATGGCCGCTTGCAATAGTGGCTGAAACGTTGGTGAAATATTTGAAAATGTTCAAATGTTTGTATAGTCTATGGGACTTAACTACGGGGTCATCAGTCCCTAAACTTACAAACTACTCATGAACTACTTACGAACTAGGACGGCACAAATATCCATGCCCGAGGGGGATTCGAACCCCCGACCGTAGTGGCCGTGCAGACCGTGACTGGAGCGCCTTAGTCCCCTCGGCCACCGCGGCCGGCGAAATATTTGACATATTGACGATGCGGTTCAGTACCCAGAACAGTTTTATCAACTATTACTGATTTGTTGCAGAAGCAGTCATTTTCTGTTTGTTTTAGTATCTGTCAGTGGTTGTTTATCCGCCTTGACTTGGGCACTGGAACGTTCGCGTTCTAACCGCAGGAAAGGTGATTGTAAGATTTTGTGGGCACTTTTCATCATTCATTTTAAGTGCATTTGATTACTTATTTAGTAAACTTTTGGACAGTAGTGAGCGTAAACTTTTATCTTGCCCATGGTAAAAGTTTTAGTATTAATTGTTAATTATTTCGCGTCCTTGTCACCTTTTCTGTCTGTTATATATTGAGCTGTTTTGTGCTTGACTGAGTTTTAATGTGCTCGGTGTTATGCTGTTGCATGTTCTAGAGCCACTCACCCCTTGGGAGCCGGACGCAACGGGCGGTGTGTCCGTCGTAGCGTGAGGTCTACGTGCCCACCGTAGGATTGCGTGCTTCTCTTCAGTTAAGTTATCGTTGCATTAAGGAGATACCGTACCTTGCATCAGGTTTCGAAACTGAGTGTTTAACTGTTTGGTTTACCTCAGGCTCTTCAAGCTTTCGCTCAGTTCATTTGACTGTTCCTTTAATTCTGAAGCTTTAATGCCGACATGTAAAAGAATTGTATTTGAAGGTTTGGTACTTAATGAAGATTTGTCAGTGCAATTATCTAAATCTATTGCAAGTTATTTAAATTTGTTCAGTTAATTTAAGAGAGGATGTACCCCATGAAGCTTGAACTGATTTAAAGTTTACAGCCACAGATTTTAAAAATTTCATTTCAGAATCATTTGTCTGTTAATTTTATTACTGTAATTGTCTTACTTCTTGGTACGGCCAAACCAAGGCAAGCCTGTCAGTTTGTTAATGCTCAACTGATCATTTTTTATTAATGAAAATATGTTTATTCCATGGAGGCTAAACTGATCAAAATTCTGTGATTATTCTTGTTTGAATTTAAGAAGAAAGAAAGGTGTATGTAGAAATCTTAGCTAGTTGGTGATCAATATTCAAATTGGTTTGTTTATACTAATAAAGTGTAGCAAGGAAAGATATGTAGATGGGCCTGCCCTTCCTTAGTCAGTCTTAATGCACCCTCTAATCTTAATAATTGTTAAAAAATCTCGCTCAACAAATTCTCCCCCCCCCCCTCCCACACACACACCAAAAAATCACCCCTACAGGCTAGGACGAGCAATCGACCCAGATGTGACGGGATCGGTACATAATTGTCAAAAATTTTTGTTAAGCTTATGAGACTTAACTGCGTGGTGATCAGTCCCTAAACTTACAAACTAACGTATATTAAAGACATCACAAGCATCCGTGCCCGAGGGAGGATTCGAACCTCCGACGGGGAACGGCCTCGCGCATCGGAGCTCAGCGGCTCAATGGGCTCGGCCACTCCGCCGCGGAACATAATTGTCAATAGAGCGTTTTTCATCGTCATGTATGGTGTCCGGAGATACATACTTTTCCAGAAGAAGGAGAAAGAAACTTTTACAACCACCTTTTATGTACCCACCACGCTTTTCAAATTTTTCAAATGTTTGTTAAGCTTAAGGAACTTAACTGCGCTGTATGTCTTGTACGAATCCAAACACGGTGATGTCACTCTCTCTGTGTGCGACGAAGCAAATTGCGGCCATTATTTTCAAACAGATCCAACCTGAATTTCTCAAAAAAACACTATCTTTTGCATTCACAGAATATATGACAACTGAGTACGAGCAAAGCTGAAAATGTGTACCCACCCGTGATTCGTACCCGGGTCTCTTGATTTCAATGTAGTTGGGCTGACCACTACACCACTGGGGACACAGTGATCACCGCACCTGCAAGGTCTACCTAAGCTCAGATACAAATTCCCAGCTTACCCAGCCCACAGTACTCAAACTCGTAATTTAGAAACTAATTCCCGTAAGGGTAAGGGCCCCAAACTTGCCCACCCCTCCCTACTATCTAAAGGATCATTTCCCGTCACCGACATATTATATACATTCTTGCGGCGTCTGTTCCGAGAGAACAGACCTGATCCTGCAGTTGTTATTGTTTCACTCAACTGCGGGGTCATCAGTCCCTAAACATACAAACCACTTATGAACTACCTTTTACTAAAGACGACACAAACTACCTTTTACTAAAGACGACACAAACTTCCATGCCTGCGGTGGGATTCGAACCCCGGACCGTAGCGGCCGTGCAGACTGTGAGTGGCGCGCCGCAGAATGCTCGGCCATTGCAGCCGGCGAAAAGGCTTTTCGCCGAGAACAAATGTTCAAATGTTTGTTAAGCTTATGGGACTTAACTACGGGGTCATCAGTCCCTAAACTTAAAAACTACTTATCAACTACCTTATACTAAGGACGGCACAAATATCCATGCCCGCGGGAGGATTCGAACCCCCGACCGTAGTGGCCGTGCAGACCGTGACTGGAGCCTCAGTCTCCTTGGCCACCGCGGCCGGCTCGCCGAGAACACCGATGGCGCAACGGCCAAGGTTAGGCCAGTGCGGTGGTTCAGCGCGTTCGGTGACTGGAGAGAATGCTTTTTCCAATTTAAAATAACATGCCACAAGAACTCAGAGATCAGCAACGATCAGAAATGTACACATGTCGGCAACGGACAGAACTATCCGAAAAAGACAAGGAAAAAAAGAAAAAGTATCTGCCTGGGTAGCGAAGAACCCGGCATTGAATCTCGAGGAATCTGAACGGTTTATATTTTTTTAAACTGTAGTTTTTAAGAATCTTCGTAGTGTCAGAGGTGTTATTAGCGTTAGGTAAGCCAGTTACTACTTACAGTAAAAACAAATTTCCAGCAGAACTTGTCTTAGTCTACCCGCTTCAGCGGCTCAGTAGCGTTGTCTCGAGGCCCTGATTTTTTTTTTTTTTTTTTTTTTTTTTTTTTTTTTTTTTTTTTTTTTTTTTAAAGCTTATGGGGCTTAACTACGGGGTCATCAGTCCCTAAACTTACAAACTACTTATCAACTACCTTTTAATAAGGACGGCACAAATATCCATGCCCGAGGGGGATTCGAACCCCCAACCTTAGTGGCCGTACAGACCGTGACTGGAGCGCCTCAGTCCCCTTGGCCACCGCGGCCGGCGCCCTGAACTTGAACGACAGACTACATCCAATTGTACCCGTGTATTACAAGGAAAAAACCTTTGATCTTATTTCCATTGTCCACGAACAATTTGTGAAGAAGTCACATTTGTCGTAAAATTTACGGAAACCAATTTAAAAGTTGCTTACTTGTAAAATATATAGCTCGATGTAGTGTGTCATTCATGCTAAGGCCCTCAAGACGACGCTACTGTTATGTTGAAGCTGGGAGCCAAAATTGGTACTTGAGAAAGAACAGCTGTTGGTGATTTGTTCTTACAATTCAACGACCAGTCGCAGACCGTTATTTCACGATTTTAAGATGGAGTTACGTTTTCTTACAAAAGTAAATTCTGAACTGCGTCTGCCCGAAGAGGAAACCACTCCGTTGGGTAAAGAAATGATTTTCTCTTGCGTGTCACATAGTCACAAATTCCTAAGATAATTTAAAAGAAAGAATTTTCGCTGTCCTGCATGTACGAAATTATTTACAGTGAAAGTGCCAAGAAATATTCACTATGTAATGGGCTATGAAATGAGAAAACAATAATTCTTGTGGTGTCGCACAAGTATAAAGTGCGCGCCACCAACTTTCGCCGCGCGCCGCCATGCACGCACGACGCGGCGTTCTCACGACGTCAGCCACGAGCGCCCTCTGCTGAAAATCCGCTCGTGGCCACGACTGCTGCATCGACCACTTGGAACTGAGGTAGGAACCAGTTAACACTTCGGAATCAGATAGGCACCAGTGAAGACTTGGCTATCGGATAGGCTCTAGGAATCATCATTAGGCAGGCCTCTATCTAATCTATTTATCAGCATTCTGCAGTCAAGAACTATGTAAAAGTAAAGTACTACTAAGTCACTATGAAATATATATCTCGTTCTAATTTACTCTAGTGTTTCTAGTTTCTGCTGTCCCACTGGCTGCTCACCTTCGTACCTGCACAAGCGTGCATCATTTATTCCTGTGTCGGTCTCATTCTACTCGGCCACCGACACCTACGACGGAAACGAGACACAAAAGCGGCGACGAGGTTGGGACACAAAAATTCTGACCTGCGGCAAATAATTCACTGGTATACAAAACATACGTACAAAAGTGACTTCCGCACGCCTTGTCACTGCCAGCTCCATAAAAGTAGGACGATACGTAGAAGGTAGCTGATGGAAATGCAAAGTGAGACCAACAGGTGTGAGAATTATCAGCTCCACAATGCAGCCCTCCCGGTTGCGCTCACTACGGTACCGCCGGACATGTGAGCAGCCAGTACTGTAGGATGCATTGGAGCGGAACTCAAGCAAAAAGATAACATTTTGGGAACCAGCTTCCCAGTGACGATTACACGCGCCCACTCCAGTAGGAGGAACTTGTCGCTTCTGGACAGTGGAAGCCGACCGTGGCCTACCAGAAATACAGGCCCCAACGAAGTCGGGCTGCCAACTATGACGCAGTGGGCTGTGCCCCAGCGGCCGGCAAATCGGCTTGTGATCTCGCCGGCTCGGAACTACCTTGCTTACGTGGCATGACGACTGCGCTGCTGGAGGTTGGGCTAGTTGCACGCATGCAATTTATTCGCCTCGAAGCCGACTAAATGGCATGTATACAACCAGCGCAACCTACAGCAGACGACGACGAACCGTTGATGCTGAGAAGTGCACACCAGTTGCAGTGCTCCAACACTATGGATGACACTGTACGGTCCGTTATGTCCATGTAGACAAGATGATGGTCATCCCGTGGTCATATTCCGTGGTCTAGTTCCCGTTCGTCTCTGCGTACGACGTTATCTACTGCTTCTACAGACGCATCACTGTCATAGCAGCATACCCTGTCCGAGCCGAAATGTGACGGTATGACAACCCCGTTTCCCTTCGATCGATCATTTACCCCGTTGTAACTCGCTCACATGTCGGTATAGCTTATGATAAAATCAGTGAAATTTACCATTCACCACTCCTCCCCCCCCCTCAAAAAATATCTAAATAAATTAAATTTTTAAAAAATCATTAAAAATTACTAGGCTGGACATACATGTGCTAGATAGAATTGAAGGGGATCAGTAAAATTTCAACCCTTTTGTACAAAAATCACAGGGCCTGAAAATTTCTTTTATAATATCCGTTTGCATTTTAAATTCAGTGGGTCGATCCCCAAATTTATGAACATTTTTCACTTTTGAAAAAAAAAAAAAATAATAATAAAATAAAAAGGAAGAAGAAGGTAATTAAAATATACGCATGGAGTTATAATCATGGAATCATTTCATAAAAATATTTGAACCAAAAACTTTTTTAAAACTGACGGAGAAGTAGCATATTTCACGATAATTACTTTGGTTTCATCGAAAAATTTGCTGTATAGTGAACTTTTAAATGCAATAAACCGAGGTAACATATAGATAAATTGTAAAATTTGTTTGATTTCATACACAACTACAAGTCGCTAAATTATTTATTCATGTTACCGGTTTCACTCTGTGTACAAGAGCATCGTCAGAATACTGTAAAAAAATAGATATCGATATAACAGAATTTTTTTACATCAATTACGAATTATATTTCTAATTTGGAAACTTACGCTCGATTTATATAATCAAATGTACATTATTTTAAAATACATTTAGTTTGACAGCTGGATAATCGGATGTTTTCAACAGCTGATACTGACTGCGATAAAGATATAATTGCTAAGTGTTTGTAACATTCATGGTATGGTATCTGAACATTATCTTTGGACATATCATGTAATTTGCATTTTGATCGCCACTTTTATGGGTGTGTGTACAAAAAAATTGTATAATATTATTGTTATGAATAATCCATTGAAATCAATTCAAAAATACATACCTAAAAAAATAATTAAACATCATTTACAAAACTGTGCCAAAGTACATGCATTCAAAATTTTTCGTAATACAAAGAACTATACTAGGGTCATACGGGAGGTTAGCATCTTACTAGTAATCAGCTTACAGGATTTCGTCGAATAGTTGAAAGAAACGATTTAAATAAAACTCATTCTGCTCGTTTAATAAATTCTGAGGGCTTTTCTTTCTCGCTACGAAAATTTCCAATTATTATAAAATATCTAGCAAAGGGCCTTTATTTGACGTGCGGTCGTGCGGATAACCTTCATGCTGTCTTGAATATTACCCAATGTGTGCTCAGTCTTTCGCAAACGCTCACCCAGTGCTGAATGGTTCGCATGTAAATTGCAGTGTTCTTTATAACGTATATTAAACGTTCTTCCAGTTTGATCTATGTATGTGCTCTGACAATTTTAACAATTTTATACCAAAAAAAATTTGTACATACGCCCATAAAAGCGGCGATCAAAACGTTAATTATGTGATACGTCCAAAGATAACGTTTACAGATCATACCATGAATGTTACAAATACTTAGCAATTATATCTTTGTCGCTGTCACTATCAGCTGTTGAAAACATCTGATTATCCAGCTGTCAGTCTATAACAATTTTAAATTAATGTACATATGATTATATAAATCCAACGTATGTTTCCAGATTAGAAGTATAATTCGTAATTGATGTAATATTAATGTAAAACAATTCTGATATATATTTTATCGAGTATTTTGACGATTCTCTTATATACAGAGTGAATTCGGTAAATTGAATAAATAATTATAGCGACTTCTGGCCGCTTATAAAATCAAATTTATTTTCAACAGTCGCTTTCCCTTACATGACATGCCTGCTCTTTGTATAACTTATGTTTCAATAATACGTGATAATTGTTTAGCGAAAAATAAAATTACGAAGTCAACATATTTTTCGTCGTTGGTCCGTTATAAAAGAAAGATAAATACATGAGTACTCGATAAGTATCAAAAGTGTGTTATGTATTTTAATTTTACATATTCGTTCGGCTACTCCCGCGCGGCAAACAAACTGTGTGAGAACGAACACTGTATTTTATTTATTTATTTATTTTATTTATTATTTATTTGTTCCGTAGATCCATATTGAGGGGATCCTCGTGGATGTGGAACATGTCAAGAAACAAAATTTACAAGTTGAATAACAGATAATACTAATAATATAAATACAAATACATACACTTATAATATAAATACAGAGACACAATTTTTTAAGGTTTTTTTTCTGATAATATAATAATACTAATACAGTATGAGTGCATGCATCATTTGGCACAATTTAGAAATTCACTAATGGAGTAGAAGGAGTTGGCCACTAGAAAGTCTTTTAGGTTCAATACAGTATGAGTGCATGCATCATTTGGCACAATTTAGAAATTCACTAATGGAGTAGAAGGAGTTGGCCACTAGAAAGTCTTTTAGGTTCCTCTTAAACTGATCTTTATTTGTAACTAAATTTTTTATACTTGATGGTAAATTATTGAAAATGTGTGTTCCTGAGTAGTGGACCCCTTTTTGAACTAAAGTAAGTGCTTTTAAATCCTTGTGTAGATCATTTTTATTTCTAGTATTGTATGTATGAACTGAGCTGTTTGTTGGGAAAAGGGATATATTATTTATGACAAATTTCATTAAGGAATAAATATACTGAGAGGCAGTAGTTAATATACCCAATTCTTTGAAGAGGCTTCTACAAGACGTCCGTGAATTTACTCCACAAATAATACGTATTACACGTTTTTGGACTCTGAAGACTTTTGACTGACTTGAAGAGTTACCCCAAAATATTATACCATATGACATTAAGGAATGAAAGTAAGCAAAGTATACAAGCTTTGTTATTTTTATGTCTCCTATGTATGATAACACTCGTATTGAAAATACAGATTTGTTGAGTCGTTTCTGCAGTTCTGTGGTGTGCTCCTCCCAACTAAATTTATTATCAAGCTGTAATCCCAGGAATTTAATACTGTCAACCACTTCTATCTGCTCTTCTTCATACTTAATGCATATGCTGTCAGGAAATCTCTTACATGTTCTGAACTGCATGTAGTGCGTCTTTTCAAAGTTTAATGACAATGAGTTGGCTTTAAACCATTTATTAATGTTCGTGAAAATATTATTAGCAGACTTTTCTATCACTATACTTGACGTACTCTTTATTGCAATACTTGTATCATCTGCAAACAATACGAACTCTGCTTCTGGTAATGTAACTGATGAGAGATCATTAATGCACACAAGAAAAAGCAATGGCCCTAAGATGGATCCTTGTGGGACACCACATGTAATTTCTTCCCAATCCGATGATGACTGTTGGCCTAATTCACTAGTCACTTGCACTGACACCCTTTGTTTCCTGTTAGTGAGGTACGACTTGAACCATTTTGCAGCATTTCCCGTGACCCCATAGAATTCTAATTTACTTAAAAGGATGTTATGGTGCACACAATCAAATGCCTTTGACAAATCACAGGAAATACCTGCTGCTTGCAATTTATGATCTAATGAATTAAGTACATTCTCACTGAAAGTGTAAATAGCCTTCTCAATATCGGAACCTTACAGAAATCCAAACTGTATTTACAAACATTCGTTTGCAGTTGATACTATTATAATTTTTCGTGACACATGCATCTCTTTGGAAACCTGTTGCATAAAGTGTTGTTTCAACTTTCATTTGAATGACCTAGACACTGAGGACATAATGATTCATCAACGAATCGAGTACAGAATCGAAAACGATTTTATCGGTGTAATTGTGTTACAACTACGAGTTACATGTTCAAATTTTTTGGTCAGTGTTTTTTTGATAGAAAGACTATGATTCTCCTTTCGGGCAATGTCAATAGTGAGATTTGTCAATAGAGAAACAATAACGTATTTATACATATGATTCTTCTTTCATATTGTATCAGTAATTCTATGAGCGTAAATCTGCATTCCTATAAATTGAAATGAAATGTGAATTACAGTTATGATTATTTATTCACACTGATTTCGGATGTATAAGCACATATAGAGATATTTTCATATAAATTTAACGTTTCATTTAAATATCTGTGCTGGTCATATTTATCTAGGGAAAACCATCGCACTATTATTCAGTTTTATAAATTAAAAATTCATGTGGTCCCAATGCAAAACTATTCCCCCGTAAATTAAAAACATTGGTGGAAATTTCATGCACAAAACGAGAGCGTAAAGCTATCCAAAATCGGTCGCCAGTTATTGTGGTGCCCTAGCAAATAAATAAATAATACTAACTATTCTGTACCGTACTGGAACTGCTATTTGCTGAACTATTATATATTTCAATCAGTTATGAACATTCTTTTTATTGCGAATAGATGACATTAGCCAAAGCACTGATTCTGATAAAAATATTGAAGGCTGTACTTTAATGTAACTATTGCGTAACAAGCTGATGAAACTGTGTATTGAAGAAATTAAATAAACGGTTTCACTAATCACTGGCCAGTCTGTAAATTATTTTAAGCAAGAGAATTGCCTATCCGTTATATATTATTGCTAAGTCTAGATTGCTCAAATCCACAATACAAAAAACACTTCTATAATTCCCTTCCGTTTGGTCCGTAGACTTATTAGGGCCTACGTAAAATTCATTGTGATCTGAATCATAACAGTTTATTCCAACTGTGTCCAGGATCATAGTCCAAGCTGAAAAATAATAATTTTTTTAAAAGTCCTATTTTATTTCAACGCCTGTCCCTGAATCATTTAATAATTGTTTGTCTGAATTAACTGCGAAATGACTTCCAGCGACTGCAGTTGAAGATGCTGCCACTGGAGCGAAATAGTATTCGTGAGAAAAACGATCTAACAAGGACTCTCGCAAAATTATGATGGCATCGCCCTTCCAATTCACGGCGTGACACTAACAAGTCAATAAATGAAGCAATAGAGATTTTACAATGGCATATATAGTTCTCGAACAATGAGCTGGGATTTCAAGACTGTATTAAAATGTCTTTGTTCTAAAAACAGTTCATTAAAGTTCTTGGTTATATCTTTGACATCAAGGCGCTTGTGTTTCTCATTAGAATGTAATACTGCGTCACGGAATATTAATATCGTTTCTCCAAGGGACGCTACACGATGAATGTGATCAATAATATTAATGTCTGGTTGTCTTTACGTTTGAGAAGGGGAGGCTTCAGATACGACCAACCGATTCTGCTCAAATTTGGCAGGTCGCTTGTGTGGAACCTAAAACGAAGGACTCGTCTACATCTACACCGGATACTTTGCAAATCACATTTAAGTGCATGGCAGAGGGTTCATCTAACCACCTTTATACTGTTCACCTACCATTCCATTCTCGAATAGCGCGCGGGAAGAAAGAACACCTGAATTTCTCCGAGCTCTGACTTCTTGTATTTTATTCTGATGATCATTTCTACCTATGTAGGTGGCAGTCAACATCATATTACCGCATTCAGAGCAGAATGTTGGCGATTGGAGTTTTCTAAATAGACCATGCCGCAGCGACAAACGCCATCCCAGACCTTTCCGTTTATGATCTCTCCCGGCCCTTCTTTGGACTATTTCGATGTCCTTCGTCAAACCCGCCTGATAAGGATTCCACACTGGACAGCAATACTCCAAATAAAGACGGACAAGCGTGCTGCATGCAGTCTACTTAGAAGTTCTAATGCATCTTTTGAGTGTTCTGCCAATAAAACGCAATATCTGGTTCGCCTTTCCTACGACATTATCTTCGTGTTCTTTCCAGTTTAAGTCTGATGTAATAGTAATTCCTAGGTATTTAGTGGAGTTATGGCCTTCAAATTCGATTGATTTATCTTGTAAACAAAGTTTAACGGATTTCTTTTCGTACTTTTGTGGACTACTTGACATTTCTCATTATTTAGAGTAAATTGACAATTTTTATACCAAACTGATATTTAGATCGTTCTGCAGTTGGTTTTGATCTTCCAGTCCACAATATTTTGGCTCAAACATCCATCGTTTATAGACAAATGACCCCTAAAGGTTGTGACGAGTAATCAACGCAAAACTGACGCGCTGGTCTGAACAGTTTTCATCATGGTAAACGCATTTCCCCGACAGCGCCGACTGCGCAACGATGAAGGTAATTGGATGGGAAGCGGAGAATCCAGACCGGGTGGAATGGCTGCATGGTCTAAGGCGTCATGTTTCGCCGTTAGTTCGTGTCCTCCCTCGGGCATGGTGTGTGCGTTTTCTTAGTGTTAGTAAGTTAAAGAAGTTTGGAAGTCTCGGGACTGCTGACCATAGCAGTTTGGTCCAATATGTATACAAACATTTTATTTATTGAGATCGAATACCAAAGAAGTAAAGTTTTTATTTCTTTTCGTACAAGAATTCGTAGTGATAGAAGGGTTAATAAGTAAATCAGTAAGGACTAATATAAGGTAAGTAAGCAACTTTCCCAAACGACATGAATTGGTAAAGAATGAAAGATTTGAGGCTCGTCACATGGAAACATTTCCGAGTGCTGCGACTTCCTCACGAGGGACCGTAGAAAACCATTTTAGCGACGCTTGTTTACAAGGAGGCAAGGAACAGAATTCACGCGGGGACAGCTATGTTGTCCCTTTTGCCTGTTCGTCATGTTAAAATCGCAAACTCTGAAGAGTGCAGCTTTCCAGCAAGGAGTCAATCAGAAGAAGTTGTTTTTCTTCGTTACGTTGCCGCGAACTTCGAGGATACATGTACGGCACTCATTTTTCAGCATTAATCCGTCATTTATAATATGTTATATGAAACAATTCACTGATATTCCCTAAGCACCATATGACTTTTACTGTAAGTAGTAACTGGCTTACCTTACCCTATTGACACCCCTGACCCTACGAGCACTAATTCTTAAAAACTACTGTTTAAAGCCGGAGTGGCAGAAAGTTTCGTTGGGATACTAAAACGCACTCAAATAACGTAGTTGAGGATTTATTTTCGCTCAGAATTCTACTATTTAAGAACAGTGATGACTTCATGGATTTTATTATTTGAAGCAATTGCTTTTATCGTTGAAATGTTGTCAAGGGATATAGTAACTGACATCTAATGACGGTCCATGGTCACCAGTTGGTAGTTATTAATAGCTGGTGCCTTTTTCTTTCCAGACATCTTCTTACACCCACCCGAATAACAATCCATGCTCCTACCACAGGAGATTTGTCATTTCTGACCGGATCTGCCTAGTTAGTTCCTGATCATGGAACTTTCTTAGAATAGGCCTTCATTAAATTATTCTCGATACTTTATGTCCTTTGGAAACACAATTTATGCAAACTACCTTTTCTTACAGCTCTTTGCAGTTCTGACCAGTATGATTACGTTGGCTAAATTACAATCGAAGATCAAGTATCAGGACTGTTAATACCGCTGTTCCTGTTCAGAAACAGTGTGTTAGTCTATCCTCGAAACCCGTCGAATTTAGTTGCATCTACTACTCAACTATGCATATTGATAACGAACACTTTGTTATCTGACTGCAACTATAACCTATACACATGTTACGTTCTGATGGCCGAAGTAAGGAAGATATAAAATGCAGAATGTCTATGGGAAGAAAAGCGTTTCTGAAGAAGCGAAATTTGTTGACATCCAATATTAGTATAAATGTTAGGAAGTCCTTTCTGAGAGTATTTGAACGAAGTGTAGCTTTATATGGGAGTGAAACGTGGACGATAAGGAGTTCAGACAAAATGAAGCTTTCGAAATGTGGTGCTACAGACGAATCACGTAACTAATGAGGAAGTGCCCAACAGAATTTGGGAGAAAAGAAGTTTCTGGCATATCCTAAGAGAAGGGATAGGTTGGTGGGACTCATTCTGAGACATCAAAGAATTTTTAACTTTGCGTATAAGGAAGTGTGTGGTGTAAAATCGTAGAGGGAGACCGAAGGATGGATACAGTAAGTAGATTAGAAAGGATGTAGGTTGTGAATCGTATTCTCAGATGAAGAGACTTGCACAGGACAGGGTAGCGTGAAGAGCTGCATCAAAGCAGTCTGCGGATTGAAGACCACAACAACAACGGGTTGAAGTTGCTACATTCTTTTAACTTAAGTCCCCTACAGACGTTCCGATTTGTCGGGACCAAATTATCGTCGATCCAATAAATTGGACGTGTAGAGGCGCTTCGCTACCAACTTTTCTTGTCGGAAGGTCCTGCATCCGAATCCCCCCTCCTTCTTCCCGGCCCACTACTCCACCCGACCAACTGTGAACTGTGCACAGCTACCTGGCTCCCTGCCTGCGATCGTCTGCTGTCTGCAACTGCACAGCGAGCACATATTGTAAAACGAATTTCACGCATATCAATGTAAGATAGAGGCTCTTCAATGTAAATCATTCTAAAACGAAATCATACGTGATTTTAGCACAAAATAATGTGTTTTTTAAATGTAAACCCTATATTATTTTCTCAGCAATCTATAGCATAAGAAATCAGATATACTGTGGCGTTGACTGCATCGCAGTACGCCAATTACATTCCGAGATATTTGCGAAGCGAATTTGACTCTTGATATATGCGAAACGCGCGTCTGGCGAACGTCCTGGGTAGCATTGTTCTAGCCCGAGTCTCAGGACGTGACTAAGTTATTCCTGTAACCATTGCCTTAAGCTATCTGCATTATTATGTCAAACTCTTTTTGATAGTTTTCTTTGTTGAGTGGTTCTGTATTGAAAAATCTGGAGATTATAAAACGTGCCAGCGCATATCTATTAAAACATAGGAAATTGATGATAATCTGTGGAGACTCAGTAAGCAAAAGTATAACTTTCAGATGCAGAAATCACTGATGATGCCGCAAAATAAAGGGCGACACGTGTACAAATTAAAATACTGCAGCAAGAAAACGTTTGTTCCATTTCATCACACTTTACGTTGGCACTTTTATTTCGTATGTCGCACTGCCGACGTCAGAACCATTGCGATCTAACGGAGGACGACAGTTTGCTGAAATTGCAGTGAGCGAAGAAGGGACGCGGGCAACACTATTTGGCAGCGCGGCTGGGAATTAATTTGGACGTGACAGTGGCGTGGAGCGTGCAGAGGTCGGCAGCCCTTTGGCGGGCGTCGTAAACCCGCGGTGCAGAGGCGAGAAGCGGCCGTCCCTTTGGCGGTGTCGGTGTCAGTGACAGCTGGCAGAGCGGCGCGTTTTAATTTGCAGGTGCCGGCACTGTGCTGTGGATTGCTGTGGCAGACGGGCGCCGCGCCGTGGCTCTGCGCATGGCGAGCCCTCGCGAGACGAAACGGGCCGGCCGCCTGCGTCGATTCCATGGTCGACACATGTCGCGCGACCACCGTTCTGTCTTTTGTTTGAACTGCCGTCGTGCAGCTGATACATTTATTTATTTATTTAGCCTGATCAGATTAGGGCCATCAGGCCATCTCTTACATCGGACCAGGGTTTTACACATACAATATTTCTTTACATGTGAGTTACCTATAACATAATAATGATTTTTACAGATGAACAGTTAATAACATTATTTATACAGGTTGATTACATGTAAAAGGATGTAAATAAAAGGTAATAACTTAACTCTACATATGTAATTACTTAACTCTAAATAGGATTAATACTAACAGTACCACTGAGACACCTTCTGCTGCTGCTGGTGGTGTAATAATAGAAGTAACAACATTTATATTAGCAAATACAATATTTACTTTTGAATATATCGAGACTGGTTAACGCATGGCGAATTCTGACAGAAGCTGTACCTGGCGAGAGCAATGGCAGTTGAAGAATATCTGGGAGGAGGAATGGATGTGACGTACCTCGACCGTAGGGTAATAAAGACTGACGTCATTATTGCTTTAGTAGATAATCCATTAACTGTCGTTTGAAGCTGGCAGTGTTATTCAGTTCTCTGATATACTGAGGTAGATTGTTCCAGAGCCTGGTTCCTGCTACTGAAAAGGATTTTGAGAAACCGGCTGAGTGATGGATAGGGACAGAAAGGGTTTTGCTCTGACAGGAACGAGTAGTTATTTTATGTTGATCAGATAAGAGTGTTAAGGTCGAGGAAAGATATGAGGGACAGTGATAAGAGAGTAGAGGAAACAGAGTGTATGAAAATCTCTGCGCTTGTCAGCTCGGAGCCAGGATAGTTGCTTATAAGATGGTGAAATGTGATCAAAGAGACGGATGTTACATATATATCGAACGCAGGCATTCATGATTAGTTCCAGACGTCGTGAGCTTTCCCAAGAGAGACCTTGCAAGATAACATCACCGTAATCAATAATTGGAATTACAAGCGTTTGTATAAGTTTCTTTTTAAGATCGAGAGCAAAAAACTTCTTATATCTCTGTAGGGCATGAAGAGATGCTGATGCCTTCCTACACACTGCGGCTGTGTGCTCAGCCCAATTTAGTTTGTCGTCTATTATCACTCCCAGACTTTTTGCCGAGGGCGAAAAATAGATAGGTGTGTCATTTAATATTAATGGTGGTTAAGATTCGCGGTATTTGTGGTTGATGTGTCTAGGATGGCATACCAGAATCGCTTGTGTTTTACTTGGATTGAGCTTTAATCCTATATTCTGTGCCCACTTTGATAGTGCACATAGGTCAGAATTAAAATTCTCGATTGTTGCCTTCAGGTTTTTTGGTTTTGCACTTAAATACAACTGGAGGTCACCAGCATACATGTGGTATTTACAAAAGGACAAGACCGATGATACGTCATTTACATACAATGAAAAGAGAAGTGGACCTAGCACCGAACCCTGTGGTACGCCTGATAGAACTTTTCTCCACTGTGACTTTTTGGTGCCGGACATGACGCACTGAAGACGCGATGTCAAGTATGAGCAAATCCATTGCACCACGCCTTGAGAGAAATTTAGACTGCTAAGTTTAGCAAGTAAAATATCAAAGTCCACAGTGTCGAAAGCTGTGCTAAAGTCTAAGAAGCACATAATAGTCGCCTCTTGTCTATCCATTGCCTGCTTAAGATCGTCTGTTACTTTTATCAAAGCAGATGTTGTGCTGCGATATTTGCGAAAACCTGATTGGTGTTCGTCAAGAAGTTTATTAGTAGTCAAGTAGCTGGTTAGCTGATCATGTACTATATATTCTAGGGCTTTGGACAGTGCCGGAAGAATGCAGATAGGTCGGTAATCAGAGGGTGCTGTAGCAATGTCCTTTTTTGGCAGTGGTTTAACTCGCCAGACGATTGTAAGCTTGACTAGAGATTCATCCCTGGCGAGTCTAATGAGATCCTTGCATATTTGGCCATTCAAATTTCGGAAACTCGGATAGCTAGGAAATGATTTTAGTCCCAATGTTTATAACACCTGAACTTTTCAACAGCCGTTTCACATAACAACTGTTTTTACTGGTATGGTGCGTACTCAAGTCAACAAATCGGTCGTGACACTGTCGATTCACTTGCAGCAGCATTTTCATGTTCTGTCAGAAAGAGGCTCGGACACTGCAGGGGGGGGGGGGGAGCGTGCAACGCCCCATCTCTCCGTAATGTCTGAACTTGCGCAAGACACATAGGAATTTTTCGACTACCAATATGTTTTCTTAATAATATTCATTTTATATTCATAATGTTCAAATGTTTGTTGTTGTTGTTGTGGTCTTTAGTCCAGGCCGGCCGCGGTGGCCGAGGGGACTGAGGCGCTCCAGTTACGGTGTGCACGGCCGCTACGGTCGGGGGTTCGAATCTCACCTCGGGCATGGATATTTGTGCCGTCCTTAGTGTTAGCTAGTTCATAAGTAGTTTGTAAGCTTAGGGACTGATGGCTCCGTAGTTATGTCCCATAAGATCTACAAACATTTGAACATTTGACTTTCTTCAGTCCGGATACTGGTTTGATGCAGCTCTCCACAATACCCTATCCTGAGCAACCCTTTTCATCTCCACATCCACTTGAATCTGTTTACTATACGCGTCTCTTAGTCTCCCTCTGCGATTTTTACCCCACACACTTCCTTCCAATGCTAAATTTACGATTCCTCGATGTCTAAGAATGTGTCCTACCAAGCGATCACTTCCTTTAGTCAGGGTATGCAAAAAAATCCTTTTCTCACCAATTCTGTTCAGTACCTCTTCATTAGTTACCCGATCTACCCACCTAATCTTCAGCATTCTTCTGTAGCACCACATTTCAAAAGCCTCTATTCTCTTCCTGTCCACACTGCTTATCGTCCATGTTTCACTCCCATACAAGGCAACACTCCACACAAATGCCTTCAGAAAAGACTTTCTTACACTTAAATTAATATTTCATGTTAGCAAATTTCTGTTTTTCAAAAATGCTTTTCTTCCCATTACCATTCTGCATTGTATATCCTATGTACTGCGATCATCGCATGTTATTTTACTACCCAAGTAACAAAACTCATCTACCTCCTTTATTGCTTCGTTACCTAATCTAATTTCTTCAGCATCACCCGATTTTCTTAGACTGCACTCCATTACCCTAGTTTTGCTCTTGTTAATGTTCATCTTATAAGCACCTTTCATCACACTGTCCATTCCGTTCAATTGCTCTTCCAGGTCCTTTGTTGTATGTGACAGAATTCTTTTCTTAATCTATCTTCTAAGATAAGACGTAAAGTGAGTATTGCCTCCCGGGTTCCTACGTTCCTCCTAAATCCAAACTGATCTTCCCCGAGGTCAGCTTCTACCAGCTTTTCCATTCTCCTGTAGATAATTCGTTTTAAAATTTTGCAACCATAAGTTATCAAACTGATGGTTCTGTAATTTTCACATCTGTTTGCACCTGCTTTCTTTGGAATGGGGATTATTACATTTTTCTTAAGGTCTGAGGATATTTCGCCTGTCTCATACGTCCTACACTCCAGTTCAAATAATTTTGTCATGGTTGGCTCTCTCAGAGACTTTAGTAGCTCTGAGGGTATGCATTTACTCCTGGGGCCTTGTTCCGACCTAGGTCTTTCAGGGCTCTGACAAATTCATCTCTCAGTATAGTATCTCCTGTTTCATCTTGATCTACTTCCTCTTCTCTTCCTACAACATCGTCTCTCAGTTCATTTCCTTTCTAGAGCTGCTCTATGTACTCTTTCCACCTTTCAGCTTTCTCTTCTTTGCTGAGACGTGGTTTCCCATATGAGTTCTTGATATTCGTAGAGTTGCTTTTCTTCTCCCTATATGTCTCTTTTATTTTCCTGTAAGCGATATCTACTTTACCCCTGCTTATACATTCTTCTACAGATTTACATTTGGCTTCTAGCCACTCCTGCTTAGCCATTTTGCACTTCCTGTCAATCTCATTTCTTAGTCGTCTGTACTCCATTTTGCCTGTTTCATTTACTGCATTTTTATATTTTCTCCTTTCATCAATTAAATTTAGTATTTCCTGTGATATCCAAGGAGTTTTTGTAGGTCTTGCCTTTCTACTTATTTTGTCCTCTGCTGCCTTCACTATTTCATCTCTCAATGCCACCCATTCCTCTTCTACTGTTTTATTTCCCCCTGTTTCTGTCAATTGATTCCTAAATCTTACTCTGTATTTCTCCAGAACTTCACGTTCCTTCAATTTATATAAGTCCCATATCCTTATTTTCCTACCTTTCTGCAGTTTTTTCAGTTTCAGCCTACAGTTCATGACTAACAAGTTATGGTCGTTCAAATGTTTATGAAGCAAAAATGTTCACATGTTTGTATAGCTTATGGGACTTAACTTCGGGATCATCAGTCCCTAAACTAACAAACTACTTATGAACTACCTTATACTAAAGACAGCACAAACATCCATGCCCGATGTGGGGATTCGAACCCCCGACGGGGAACGGCGTCGCACATCGAAGGATAGCGTCTCAATGCGCTTGACCACTCCGCCGCGACGTTCATTTACGATTATGATTTTCATCAATAAGTTGAATTATTTTGAGGCTTTTCAACTCTTGTAAATCATAGTAGATAGTAAGCAGTTTCATAACGTTTCTAAGTCTGAATTAATATGAAACTGAAAACAGAACACCCAAGGACAGGTTTGAAATAATTGCCTTACTCTCTGTGCCATCTATAACCAAAAAGGCAAAGATTTAAATGCAATTGGGCCATTTCGCAAAGAAAAAATCGTCTCATCGTTACTATGTTCGTAAACTAATGAAAGTAAATGGATCCCTTTCTCGTAGAAGAAAAAATTATACCGAATGATTTTAGCAGAACGGGTCACATGCAGTGTGGTAGACGCAGAATTGATTTAAAGGTTCACAGGAGCCGCAGCTGCTGGGGGGAGGTGGTAGAGGAGGAGTAGGAAGAAGAGGTGAAATCAAATTCAGATGCTTGTGCAGCTTATGGGACTTAAATGCGGAGTCATCACCCCAAACTTACAAACTACTTATAAACTAACTTATACAAAAGACAGCACAAACATCCATGCCCGAGCGAGGATTCGAACTGCCGACGGGGAATGGCCTTTCGCATTTGAGCAAAGCGCCGGAAGTGCGATTGGTAGAGGAGTTGGAGGGCGGGGGGATGGACGGCGAGAGAGATGCCCATTGCTTCAAAGATAAGTAGAGTCACCGATATTATCCATACTAAAGCTGGACACTCCGGTTATTAGGCAAGCGGTCATAATAATAATTCTATGGAAAAGAAAGTAATATTATTAGCAGTTAAGTTTTATATATTACAATATGTGATTTTATAACAACGAGGGTTATTCGCGTTTTTATATTTTCTTTTACAGACGTATCTACAGAGAACAGGCCTCATTGGTTTCCGATGTGCACATGCTGCAGACGATGGGCAGGTCTTATAGGCCTACTTTGTTATTCGCAGCATTATCTCGCTGGTTAGCAGTCACCATACGCTCATCGTCTCAGAACCATTGTAATGTTCCCTCCGAGGCAAACTGTATTTAATTTTCCAGGCAAATCGGTCTGATGGTCTTATGTAAGACCAAAAATGTTCAAATGTTTCTAAATCTATCGGACCAAACTGCGTGGTCATCAGTCCGTAGCTTACAAACTACTTAAACTAAACTAACCTAAGGACAACACATACAGTCATGCCCCAGGGAGGACTCGAACCTCCGACGGCGAGCAACCGCACGCTCCGCAGCGAGGCGCCTTAGACCTCTCGACTACTACACCGCAGCTATGTAAGATCGAAACCAGTTAAAAAAAAAAAAAATGTTCAAATGTTTGTATAGCTTATTGGACTTAACAAAGGTATCATCAGTCCCTAAACTTACAAACTACTTATGAACTAGCTAATACTAAGGACGGCACAAATATCCATGCCCGAGGGGGGATTCGAACACCGGACCGTAGTAGCCGTGCAGACAGTGACTGGCGCACCTTAGTCCCCTCCGCCATCGCGGCCGTCGAAACCAGTTACATTTAAAAATAAAGTATATAATTTGTGCAAAGTACACAGATGCTTATTCGTATTAAATGATCATAATGTCTAAATTGATCACACTAGTCATGTATTGTAACCATGTCTTGCAGAAGTACCGCCTTCATAGTAAATACGAATTGCAGCATGGTCTTGCAGTAGACAGGATACCCTGATCGTAGCCCATTTTAAATGAGTATTTGGTACACGGTGTCTGCAAAGTCTCCCCGCAGTGGCGATCTCTGCGTGTCCCGCGTTGCGGGGCGTGTAAAGTTGGCAGCATTGACAAAGCGCACGTGCCCGTGTTCCGTGGACTTGAAGTGGTAGTAGGGTGGGGGTAGTGTTGCGTGTGCGCTACAGCTGTTACTCGTGTAAATATTCATAGAATATATGACTTCAACTGCGATTGGGCAAAGCTGAAAATGTGTACACAGCCGGGATTCGAACCCGGGTCTCCTGCTTTCTAGGCAGTTGCGCTGACCCCTACACCACTGGGGACACAGTGATCACCGCACCTGCAAGGACTACCCATGCACGCTTCCCGTCAGATACAAATCCCCAGCTCCGCCCTGCCCATAGTACTCAAACTCGTAGTTTAATCCCGGCTGGGTACACATTTTCAGCTTTGCCCAATCGCAGTTGAAGTCATATATACTATGAATATTAAAAAATAACAGCTGCAGGATCAGAATGTGACGTCTGTTTCTTTCCGAACAGACGCCACGTGTATATATATAATATGCCGGTGACGGGCAATGATCCTATCGTTAGTGGGGAGGGGTGGGCAAGTTTGAAGCCCTTACTCTTACGGGAATTAGTTAAACTACGTGTTTGAGTACTATGGGCAGGGTGGAGCTGGGAATTTGTATCTGACGGGAAGCGTGCATGGGTAGTCCTTGCAGGTGCGGTGATCACTGTGTCCCCAGTGGTGTAGGGGTCAGCGCAACTGCCTAGAACAGGAGACCCGGGTTCGAATCCCGGCTGGGTATACATTTTCAGCTTTGCCCAATCGCAGTTAAAGTCATATATTCTATGAATATTAAAAAATAACAGCTGCAGGATCAGAATGTGACGTCTGTTTCTTTCCGAACAGACACCACGTGTATATATGTTACTCATGTTATTGTCTTGTTCCTGTATACGCTGAGTGTAGTGAGAATGCTTACTATTGCAGAGAGAGCCTTTTTAGTACATGAGGTTTTCCGGGCAGGAGGAAACTTCACGGAGCATGTGAGACGACAATTTAGACTGCGTTTTCCTACGTCGAGGTGTCCACATTACGACACTGTACGTGATTTAATTCGCAAATTCCGGTCAACAGGTTCAGTTCATGATGCACCATGAACTGGTAGGCCCACGGTTTTAACAGAACGGAAGCTCAACCACTTTTTGGATATCATGTTGCGAAGTCCAACAAAATCAGTAAGAAAATTATCACTAGAGTCTAACGTCACTCGTGCGACAGCACACAAGGCCGAACCAAACAACTGGGGCTGTGTCCGTATAAAATTACTGCAGTGCAACCATTACATTATATTGACGATACGAAAAGAACAGCATATTGTGAATCGTTTCCGCAATTTATTAACATACATGGAGTTGGTTTTATACCGGGTGTTCAAAAAGTCAGTATACATTTGAAAACTTAGTAAATCACGGAATAATATAGATAGAGAGGTAAAAATTGACACACATCCTTGGAATGACATGGGGTATTATTAGGAAAAAAAAGGAGTATAAAATAACCCGACAGATGGCGCAGGACAGCAAAACGTCAGTGACTGCTACCGTGACGGGTGAGAGGTATATCGATATGTTACAGAATCGCATCATCCCCAGCCTGGCTGATAAACACCTACTGTAACGCACGATTTTTATGCAGGATGGCGCTCCATCCCCTACTGCTAGACGCGCGAAAGATCTCTTGCGCGCGTCATTTGGTAATGATCGTGTGCTCAGCCGTCATGCTATGCCTGCCAGGTCCCCGGCCTCAGTCCGTGCGATTATTGGCTTTTGGGTTACCTGAAGTCGCAAGTGTATCGTGATCGACTGACATCTGTAGGGATGCTGAAAGACAACATCCGACGCCAATGCCACACTATAACTCCGGACATCATTTACAGTGCTGCTCACAACATTATTCCTCGACTACAGCTATTGGTGAGCAATGATGGTGAACATATTGAGCATTTCCTGTGAAGAACATCGTTTTTGCTTTGTCTTAATTTGTTATGCTAATTATTGCTTTTCAGCTCAGATGAAGCGCCACCTGTCAGACACATTTTGAATTTTTTTTTCGTTCTGATAAAATCCCATGTCACTCCAAGCATATGTGTCAATTTTTACCTCGGTATCTATATTATTCCGTGATTTATTAAGTTTTCAAATTTATACTGACTTTTTGATCACCCTGTAGATCGAACATTTTTCACTGATGAAGTTTGGTTTCACCTATCTGGCTACTGTCATTCTAAATATTCACGTACTTGGGCATCCTAAAATCCATTGCAAGCAGAGAAAATCTGGGTGTGGGTTACCGTAATAGGAGCACGAATTATAGGGCCGTCACTCCTGAAATCTATTCTTCCCAGATAATTTATACATTTCTTGCGCTGGTGAATTAAGATGAAACACTCATTAATTTTTGCAGCAAGACAACGCTACTGCTTTTGCAGAACACCAACACCTACGACTTTTAGATGAAATGCTTGGAGACAGAATAATTACAAAATGTCTCTGGTCCCTTCGCTCACCGAATTCGTCTCCTCCCGACTATTTCCTTGGGGTTTGGCTAAAACATTTACCAAAATAACCCAAATACATGAGCCTCAGACAGCGATAGCTGAATATCTTCATTAGTAAAGTTATTCGAAAATCAACGTAAACGTGTTGAAGTTTGTCTTGAAGAAAGAGTAAATCATTTCCAGCACCTACTGCTATAATGGTGGGTACAGTGTATTTTCTCGTAATTAATAAAACTAATTAATTTCATTGTTCTAATTGTAATAATGTTGACTCTCATGTCGCAACAAATCTGCAGTCAGTATCAGTGAAACACTGCCGCTTGCTCATACAACGACATGAATGTGCTGCCACCCTTAGGCGTCCTGCAAGGCAACACACAGGGAGCTCGCTGCTGCAGAGAGACTTCGCGGACACACTGTATAAACCTTGGCTTGCAAAATGAAATACCTGTGTCATTAGCATTGGTTCATGATGATGGTGTTATCTGACTGATATTTCACACAATGCAGCTTTAGAGTCATGCTGTAAGGACATAAGGTAATGTAGATAATTTTAGAGCAGGTCCTTGCGTAGTGGAAGCTCACATAGATATGGGCAACAAAGACCATCAAACTGTTGCTCTTTGTCAGTGTCAAAACCTAAAGGTAGCTGTTTTTCTCTCGTTTTTTGTATTGGATAATCAGCGAGTAAATGCAACAGACAAGGAACAGTAATCCTGTCATAATCCCACGTCAACGTTTTCTGTAGAATAGTCTCTTCCCCCCCTGTTCTGTTAACAGTGTTTTATCACAAGACTCCCACATCCTCTTTTGGATTTTCCCCCTGTACACTGAAAAATAATCCAATTATATCATGGAATGTATTTAAATGTTTATTTCTTATTTATTGCCTTGTAGTTTATTCAAATTAAAAAATTAAATGTTTCGTAGTTTGTGTGTATCAATAGAAATTAAAAAATTCCGTTCGACTGTAAACTCCACTCTCAAACATATAGCCGCATAAGACGTTAAACGATTTCAGTAAAATGCGTTCAAGGGACGAAAAATGCAGTACCAATAGATGACACAGTATCGGTAATGTACACATTGTTGTTTTTTAAAGGCTTCTGATGTGAAATCGCTTTAATGTAGACTCCGACAGTGAAAGTATGCGAAGCTACATACGAACATTTCCAACACTTTCGAATATTGCACCGCTTAACCCTATGTTTTATATTGGACATTGGAAAATGTTACGATAAATGCTTGCACGGTATAGGAAAACTGATCCGATAATTCATTCTTCTTATTTTCACTGCCCAAATCTGCAGTACAGCTTTCATCGTTAAATATTACGAATATGGAATACCTATTTCATTTATTTTATGGTGTCCGTTCTTTTCGGAGATGTCAGAAAAGAAGAGACACCATTTTGTATATCAGCCAACCGGTTGCGTAATTTTTAGGTGCTTGACCTAGGTTTCGTTGCCACTACGGACTACTTCATCAGAAAAACATGAAAAGTTATATGAAACACATGACGACAAAATTATTACGAGTAGGATTGCTCAAGTCGATTAAAATCGACTTAATCGACATGAGCAAACCTTCTCGTAATATTTTTGACGTCATATGTTTCATGTAATTGTTTTTATTCTTCTTTTGAAGTTGTCCCTAGTGACAACGAAAACTAGGTCAAGCACCTAAAAATTATGCAACCGGTTGGCTGATATACAAAATTGTTAAAAAAATGGATTAAGATTGCTGTTAATCAGCCATGTTCAAAGTTGTATATAAAGAACTGTATATCTGCCCCAAAAGACAATTGACAATTACAATGCAGACGCATTAATATGCTCGATCCCTTACGGGAATCCAGTATAGTCTGCGAGCTAGTGGAATCAAATGGGCAGGAAACACTACAATCGTAGTGTGAAACAAGGCGAGAATTTGGTTTGCAAGGGAAGCGTGCCTGGATAGCTTAATTGGTTACGGGATGGTTGGCCCAATGCGGGAAATCCGGCATAGATTTCCGGTCCAGCACAACTTCTCCTCTTTGCCACTGGACCTCTTCCATTGGTTATCGCTGCTCACAACCTTGATACCTCTCTTCGAAATTGAATCTCTAATTCTGGCAAGACAATGCGAAATATCTCAATTGGTATGTTTGTGATTGTCTGACATCTTCGCGTACTATTCGAAGAAAAATGTCTTTACCTCACATTATTTTAATCCCATAACGCGTAAACTAGACATATAGTCTTTCCTGGCGATTCTCTAAATATATTGTAACAGGATTTTCCGACAACAGTGTCATTTCCCATGTCAGGATTACCATTTAAGACCCCAGATACACAGCAATACTTCTAGGTTCAACTGTCATTACATCTGAAGACAAGAAGTTCAGTTTAGAGTATTCGAAAACGCAGTAGTGTGATGGCGATGTTTTGTGGTGTGATATAACGTTAGCAGTTGCTCAAGTAGGTACTTGGATGAGTAGATTATGAGCAAACTAGTTCAAATGAACTGTTCCCGGAGAGGAACTATATTTTATTTTTCATTATTGTTCTCTTACGTCTCACTATCACTACCGTCCTCTGGTTACTAAGTACATTAAAAGATTGATCTAAGAGAATGTAATTTTGTTTTATCTGCTCCACGGTATACCAGTTTCAGTTCAGGAACAATCTTACATTTTAATTCAGCGAAGTTATAGCGGTCGTGTGTCATTCGAAACAACCCGTAGCAGAACACGTTAACATTCGCAACGCCATCAGCTAAAATGTAGAGTTGCGCATAATAGTTCGCGATCGGGAGCGCCTAGTTGGTTCTTTTAGTTCGTCCGCTCCCAGTGACGGCTGAGCGGCGTGATCTGCGCACCTAGGCTTGCTGCTTGAGCCGCTAACGATATCACGCTAACCAAAAGAAACAGTTTGTGGATGATTTCTCGCGTTTAAGTTTTTAGTTTATATCTTGGCATTATGGAATTTATTACTCAGATATTGCAGCTAGTTCATAAGTAGTTTGTAAGTTTAGCGACTGATGACCCTGTAGTTAAATCCCATAAGCTCTACAGACATTTGCACATTTGAGAATATTTAAAAACAGAAATTTTGTAGCACTGAACTATGTAATTTAGCAGGCAGACGCTCACCTCGAAATGGCTCTCATCAGCAGAAGGCAAACACATCCTCTCGCTATTGCCCGTCGGTCTTCGGAAAAAATCCAACGAACTAAGAAGCGAGATACGTTTGGCATAATAGTTCGCGACCGGTAACGCATGTTTATACTTCGCGACCGATCGCACATATTTTAGTTCGCGACCGGTAGCTCTCCTTTTAGTTCGCAGCCTGCCCGCGAATAGGTCGCACTTTTTAGTTCGTCTGCTCTTTTTGGTTTTGATACCGCTACTAAAAGAGCTCTTTCTTTTGTTATGACAGCTTTTTTATATAATGATCAGTGTTGCCCAAGCGTGTGTTATTACCCGTATTTTTGGGCAATTACACATCAAATACTTAAGCAAATAAACCAGTTATTTACACGTATAGGTGATACAATGGTGCTGAGGGAAGTATTAGTCATATCCCCCCCTCTCAACCAAGTTCCCAAGCGCAGAAACGCATTTTCGTCTTCGGTGCTGGGCGAGTCCAATCCATTGTTTCGCATGGGCGGCCGCCTCAGTTGCATCGAAAGTTAAGCCAGTCCGGTCGACCGAACACTTATAACAGAAATTAATTTTGTATTAACAAATGAAATAGAAGAAATTTTTTATCTTCACGCTAGCGACATTGATCACAATGGTTTTCGACCTTTACAATCCGACGACATGCAGTAAACTACAGCCGCGGTGCAGTAGCCGAGCGGTCTAAAGCATCTCGCTGCGGAGCGCGCGGTTGCTCGCCGTGGAGGTTCGAGTCCTCCCTGGGGCATTGGTGTGTGTGTTTGTCCTTAGGTTACTTTACCTAGGTTTATGTATGTGATTCTTCAGTTTCTCCCGGCGTATTTGATGATCAAAATGTCCACGGGTGTACTGCCGGTCTATAGTGTCCAACGGGCACAATATTTCGGCGATCATACATGTCGCCATCATCAAGTGAACTGACGGACTGAGCTCCTGGAAACGCGCTGGCACGGAGATCCGCACGCTACGGCTGCTCGAAGGGAACTGGGTTCTAGCCCGGTAGCGGGCCATTTAAATACCCTCGGCCCGCGGAGCGACCCCTCCGCGGTCCGCGCCCCGCGCCGCGGCCGCGCAGTGGAACCGATTGCGCCGGCGTCTGAGAAGACGTCGGTGTGAGGGCTCTGTCCTCCGTGGTCGTCACTTCGTTACGTTTGCTAGATTTACTCTTAATTAACCAAATCGCTGGTTCCCAAGCTTTGCTAAGATTATAGCCAGAGTCACGGTTTATGAGGTCGTCACTTGTGCGAATTTCAATGGCCTCTCTAACGACGCAGTTCCAGTATCTCGACGTCTGTACCAGAATACTAGTGTGTTCATACTCCATGATGTGATTCTCCGACAAACAATGTTCACCGACCGCCGACTTGCTCGGATACATCAATCGTGTGTGCCTCTGGTGTTCAACGCATCGATCTTCGACGGTACGCATCGTCTGTCCAATATATGACTTTCCACACTGACACGGAATCTGGTACGCCCGCCTTCCTCAAACCGAGATCATCTTTAGCGCTCCCCACCAGTGCACGAATTTTATTCGGCGGACAAAAAACAGTTCCAACCTGGTGTTTTCTCAAAATGCGGGCGATCTTCCCTGAGAGTGCGCCGGTATATGGAACGAACGCAGTGCCTACATCCTCCCTTGCGTTTTCATCCGTTACCACAGGTTGTGTTGTAGTGGTTGGGCGGAGAGCCCGCTGAATCTGCCACTCTGAGTACCCATTTTTTCGAAATACAGTTCTCAGGTGTTCCAATTCCTGGGGTAGACTCTCTGCGTCGGAGATAGTGCGAGCCATATGTACTAGAGTTTTAAGTACCCCATTCCTCTGTGAAGGGTGGTGACAGCTGTCTGCGTGTAAATACAGATCAGTGTGCGTTGTCTTCCTATATACACTATGACCCAGGGTGCCATCAGCTCTTCTCTTGACCAAGACGACAAGGAACGGCAATTTACCCTCCGTTTCAGTCTCCATAGTGAATTTGATGTTGGGGTGTATGGAGTTGAGATGTGTAAGGAAGTCAAGGAGTTTATCCATACCATGTGGCCAGATGACGAAAGTGTCGTCCACATAACTGAAAAAGCAAGTGGGCTTCCATTCAGATGATGCCAGGGCTTCCTCCTCGAAATTCTCCATGTACAAATTTGCGACCACAGGGGAGAGTGGGCTACCCATGGCGACTCCCTCCGTTTGTTCGTAGTATTCGCCATTGAAAAGAAAATACGTGGAGGTCAAGACATGCCTAAAACGTTCGGTGGTCTTCTCGTCAAATTTCTGACCAATCAAATTTAGTGACTCTCGAAGGGACACCCTCGTAAACAACGAAACGACGTCAAAACTCACCATGATATCTGACTCATCCAGCCTGAAGTTGTTAAGGCGTTTCACAAAATCCACCGAATTACGGATGTGATGAGGGCATTTACCCACATAAGGACTTAATATTCCCGTCAAGTATTTGGCCAACAAATATGTAGGTGCTCTGATGTTACTGACAATAGGACGTAACGGCACCCCATCTTTGTGAACCTTAGGGAGTCCATAAAGTCTTGGCGGTACCGGGCCTTGAGGTAGCAGTTTCTTGGCGACACCCTCCGGTAAATCCGCATCCTTGAGAAGCGCCCTCGTCTTGTTTTCCACCTTCTTTGTGGGGTCAACGCTGATCTTCCGGTAGGAATCGTCATTTAGCAGGCTCTGCATCTTTTCAGTGTAGTCCTTATGGGAGACAACAACCGTAGCATTGCCTTTGTCAGCCGGTAAGACAACAATATCAGGGCGCTCCCTCAGGTCACGAATGGGTACTCAGAGTGGCAGATTCAGCGGGCTCTCCGCCCAACCACTACAACACAACCTGTGGTAACGGATGAAAACGCAAGGGAGGATGTAGGCACTGCGTTCGTTCCATATACCGGCGCACTCTCAGGGAAGATCGCCCGCTTTTTGAGAAAACACCAGGTTGGAACTGTTTTTTGTCCGCCGAATAAAATCGTGCACTGATGGGGAGCTCTAAAGATGATCTCGGTTTGAGGAAGGCGGGCGTGTACCAGATTCCGTGTCAGTGTGGAAAGTCATATATTGGACAGACGATGCGTACCGTCGAAGATCGATGCGTTGAACACCAGAGGCACACACGATTGATGTATCCGAGCAAGTCGGCGGTCGGTGAACATTGTTTGTCGGAGAATCACACCATGGAGTATGAACACACTAGTATTCTGGTACAGACGTCGAGATACTGGGACTGCGTCGTTAGAGAGGCCATTGAAATTCGCACAAGTGACGACCTCATAAACCGTGACTCTGGCTATAATCTTAGAAAAAGCTTGGGAACCAGCGATTGGGTTAGTTAAGAGTAAATCTAGCAAACGTAACGAAGTGACGACCACGGAGGACAGAGCCCTCACACCGACGTCTTCTCAGACGCCGGCGCAATCGGTTCCACTGCGCGGCCGCGGCGCGGGGCGCGGACCGCGGAGGGGTCGCTCTGCGGGCCGAATGTATTTAAATGGCCCGCTACACATCATACACCTTTACGGGGAGGAGATGTATCGCAGCTTGAAGAAATTTGAAAAGTTGCGCCACCGTAGATGTCGTTTGCTAAGTACTCTTGCTTTTCTAAAGAGATGTCGTTCCGAGAATGTTGTTCCAAATTTTGCTAAGGTTACGCATCACATCGATTCTGCAGCAGCCAAGAGAATTAAAAAACGGACCGGCCTCGCATTGCTTCGTGAGAGAGTGCATTTCACCCGCCGTAGTCTTGAGTTCGTCTCTCTGGAACTATTCCATCTGCATTTGCAACTGGCTAGTCACTTCACGTCTTTTTCCTGGGATTGGATTGATGGTGTTACTTCGGTTGCAGCCGATTCCGCCCATAAGAAGGCAACGGGACGTCAAACAGCTAAGTTCTCACGCCTCCTTGACAATTATTTCAAATTAAAAGAGAAACAAGTTAAATTCCCGATAGCTCTTCAACAGTTGGTATCAGTTGTGACACTTGCCTTTGGTAATGTTCTGTTGCCGCGGTGGAGTATCCGAGCGGTCTAAGGCGCCTCGCTGCGGAGCGAGCGGCTGCTCGCCGTCGGAGGTTCGAGTCCTCCCTGGGGCGTGTGTGTGTGTGTGTGTGTGTGTGTGTGTGTGTGTGTGTGTGTGTGTGTGTGTGTTGTCCATAGGTTAGTTTACCTTAGTTTAAGTAGTTTGTAAGCTACGGACTGATGACCACGCAGTTTGGTCCGATAGATTTACAAACATTTGAACATTTGAAACAATGTTCTGTTACGATAAAATCCACATGTTAAACCACGAAATTGAGCAGTTTTTAGTGTACGTGTCCACTGTAGCTTTTAAGTTAAGTTTTTGTCTACTTGAAAATAGCAACAAGCTTTTCTGAAACTAGTTGTAAAAATATTAAAGTGATATAGGCTGATCTTCTTTAAGAAATATTTCGATTCTTTTTATTGTTATGTCAAAAAATCCAAAGAACTATACGCTTTTCGGTTTCTTGGGCAGCTGTTAAATGTCAGAGGCAAATATCTGATAATTACAGGAATGTTTATAAGCCACGCTTAGTATTTTTGTTTTTAGGTTTTTTCACCTATCTTAGCCGCGGCAGACTACCTGTGCCCACTAATGCACCCAGCTGCGATGCGTGCAGCCGTTCGCCGTCGGGGGTTCGAGTGCCCCCCCCCCCCCCTCCCTGACGCATGGGTGTGTTGTTCTTAGCATACTTTAAGTTAGTGTAAATAGTTTGTAAGCTAGTGGACTGATGACTAACGTAGTTAACTCTCTTAGATTTACAATCATTTGAACACCTATCCTAATTATTTTCACTTCGAATTGCTTTCATTCGAGATAAATATTTACAACACAAAGTGTCAGGAATATAACATGCTCCAAAACAGGCTTACAGTTTTATAAAATTTCCTACACTCGCCGACAACCCCACCTACTCCTCTTTGGTCTGACGCAGAATCATCTCAAGGTTGGCAGCTGTGCAGTCGGTACGGTGTGGTGGCGCAGAGTGTGCGAGGCCCCCAAAGAGGTAAATAAACAACATAGAGAGGCTACGGGCAAGCTACAGCGCTCTGGGTGGCAGCACTAGGCAACATTCGGCGCCATATTTGAGAACGTCAGTTTGAAGCAGCATAGTGAGTAGAACGCTTCTGTTTGTAATCTAAAGTAACGTTTAAGCGCTATTATTAGCGGTAAATCATGTCCAGTTCGGCGTACAACTGCAGCAACCGCGATGATAAAACTGTTGGAATATCATACATAAAGAAATATGTATGTAATTATATAGGTCGTAGTGTATGATCTTGTATTTTTTTATAAACATTCATTATACTTAACTTTCGCATTTACCAAGTTTCAAAATTATGTTTACTTCACGACCATAAAAAAGCTAGGCAGAGGACGGATGTATTTGGTGTGTTTTAATGTAATGACAGTTGTTTATATAGTGTACAAAAGCGTATTAACCACGGGGTAAGTAACCTTGGTATATTAACTGTAATTAAACTATTTTTTATTCAGATTTCCTTTGAGAAACAAGTAGTTGCTAACCCAATGGGTAGGCAGTATGAGGTGTGATAGCCTACAAAGTATAGTTACATATGCTCTTGTCATTTTGAAGAAAGGTTCATGAATGCTACCACCTATCGAAAGCGGCTACTGAAAAATGCCATTCCAACAATATTTTCGTTTCCTGAGCACCTACAGAAATCAAAAGCTGTAAGAAGAGTACCGAGGAAACGACAAATTGTGGAGAGTTCGATAAATACGTAATGTACTTCGAAGCATGAAAAATCATTTGAACCACAGGCAGAATAAATTTAATTAAAGATTTTAAAGAAATTCGCCTGTATTTATAGGGAAGATATGTTGGCAAATACAAACGGTTATTGACATTATGGTATTATCAAATAATGCAGCAGTTCGACGATTGTAAACATTATACTTACGATGCAGTAGTAAACGAGGAATGCTATTCACAGCGGGAATTACTTTCCGAAATGCGTCGCCCAGAAATTAAGGAAAAATCGAGACTGGCAATGATTAATATAAAAACTATGATTCAGTTGTTAGCAGACGCCCAGTATGACCTGGCGTGACGTCAGTGACGCCAGCGCTGCCATATTTGAAGCCAAATGGAAATGTTGCCGCCATCTTTGAGAACGTCAGTAAGATGGCGGCAACCTTTCCATTTGGCTTCAAATATGGCGGTGCTGTGGCCAGTCTATGTTGTTTATATAGGTCTTTCGATGGCGCACAGTATGCGAGGCACCTGTTGCGCGGCCCCGTTGCTGGATGGAGCTGCAGCCAGTAGGCAGAAGGCAGAGACTGCCGTGTTTGTTTCCAGAGGACGGCCAAGCGCCTCTACTCGCGGCTGTTTGTGTGCCCAGCCGCTGCTCGCTCGCGTCCACACACGCACGCAGCGACTCACTCCAAGATTTTAGAACAACCAGAAATGTGGGGCAGTCCGTGGCGTGGCCTTGTGGCGGCCGGCCGGTTGCAAACAGAGCGTTCACACTTCCAGGAGCAGACGCTCACCAAAGCTTGGATCTAAGGGGCACTGTGCGCTGGAGGAGTTCATATTTTATTCCTGTCTCATTTTTCCCCTCCATTTCTTCCTCCAAATACGAGGCGCGTCCAGAAAGTAAGTTCCGTTTGGTATTAAAATGAAATTGTACACAGATTCAGAAGAAATTTTTGTTGCACAAAATTCTACAACTCTTAAACGACTTTTCCACATACCTGCCGAAATTTTTCAAGCATTTGTCATAGCGTGGCACCAGGTTTTGTATACCTTCTTCATAGAAATCTGCCGCCTGTGTCCTCAACCAGTTGGAAACAGTTTTTCTTTCAGCTCGTCGGCATTGGTGAAGTGATGACCGCCAAGGAAAGACTTGAGATGTCCTGGATCTTGTCATCAATCGCGTGAACCAGTTCTTCTGTAACCAAAGATGGACGCCCACTTCGTTCTTCATCGTGCACATCACGACGCCCGCCACTGAACTGTCCGACCCATCTTCTCACCATCGAATCACTCATCGCATTTGGTCCGTAAACATCGCAAATTTGCAGATAAATTCCACTTGGTTTCACTTTCCTCACATTCAGAAACCGAATCACCGACCTGATTTCACAGGCAGCGGAATTTTCAATCAACTCCGACATTTCAAACAAGCACAACAAAGCGTACGTAACTGATAGCGATCTCCAAATGGCACACGTACTTCTCCTTGATATACGTTATCTACAGCGCATGTGCGGAACTGCAGTCGCAGCGCTGAAGCGGAAATAAATTGAAACGGAACTTACTTTCTGGACGCGCCTCGTCTTTTGTCCTACTTATTTACATTCTACCCCAAATAAAGGTTAACATTATATATGTTGTTGCTGTGCTCTTCAGCCTGCAGACTGGTTTGATGCAGCTCTCCGCGCTACCCTGTCCTGTGCAAGTCTCTTGATCTGAGAATACGTTCGCAAACCTACATCTGCATACTGTATTCGTCCCTTGGTCTTCCTCTACGATTTTTACCCCACACGCTTCGTTCTTACGCTAAGTTGACAAATCCTTGATTTCTCAGAATGTGTCCTACCAATCTATCCCTTATCTTATTACGGATATCCCAGAAATGCTTTTTCTCTTAAATTCGATTGAGCACCTCCTCATTAGTTACGTGATCTACCCATTTAATTTTCATCATTCGTCTGTAGTACCACAATTCAAAAGCTTCTACCACCTTTTTGTCTGAACTCCTTTATCTTATACCGGATATCCCAGAAATACCTTTTCTCTTAAATTCGATTAAGCACCTCCTCATTAGTTACGTGATCTACCCATTTAATTTTCATCATTCGTCTGTAGTACCACAATACAAAAGCTTCTACCACCTTTTTGTCTGAACTCCTTATCGTCCACGTTTCACTCCCATACAATCTACTCTCCAGGCAAACGCTTTCAGAAAGGACTTTCTAACATGTAAATTAATATTGGATGTTAATAAGTTTCGCTTCTTTAGAAACGCTTCTCTTCCCATAGCCATTCTGCGTTTTATATCTTCTCTACTTCGGCCAAACGGCCGCGGTGGCCGAGGGGACTGAGACGCTCCAGACACGGTCTGCACAGCCACTATGGTCGGGGTTCGAATCCACGCTCGGGCATGAATATTTGTGCCGTCCTTAGTATTAGCTAGTTTGTAAGTACTTTGTAAGTTTAGGGACTGATGACCCCGTAGTTAAGTCCCATAAGCTATACAAACATTTGAACATTTGAATTTCGGCCATCAAAATTTATTTTGCTACCCAAATAACAAAACTCATCTACCACCATTATTGCCTCATTACCTAATTTAATTCCTTCAGCATCACCTGATTTTCTGACACCATATTCCATTACCCTCGTTTTACTCTTCTTAATGTTCATCTTATATCTTCCTTTCAAGACATTGTCCATTCCATTCAATTGCTCTTCCAGATCCTTTGCGGTCTCTGACAGAATTACTATGTCATCGACAAACTGCAAAGTTTTTATTTCCTCTCCCTGAACTTTTTAATTCCCTCTCCAAATTTCTCCTTCCATTCCTTCACTGTTTGCTCAATGTACAGATTGAACAACATTGGGGAAATGGTACAATCCTGTCATACTCCCTTCCCAACTTCTGCTTCCATTTCTTACCCTTCGTCTCTGATAACTGCTGTCTGGTTTTTGTCTAGGTTCAATATAACTCTTCGCTCCCTACTACCTTCAGAATTTTAAACAGTGTATTCCAGTCGACATTGTTAAAAGCTGTCTCCAAATCTACGAACGCTACAAACGTAGGTTTGCCTTTCCTTCTAAGATAAATAGTAATGTATTGCCTCCCGTGTTCCTACAATTCTCCTAAATCCAAACTGATCTTCCCCGAGGTCGGATTCCACAAGTTTTCCATTCGTCTGTAAATAATTCGTGTTAAAATTTTGCAACTATGACTTATTAAGCTGATAGTTCCGTAATTTTCACATTTGTCTGCACTTTCTTTCTTTGGAATTAGAATTACGATATCCTTCTTGAAGTCGGAGGGTATTTCCCCTGTCTCATACATCTTTCATACCAGGTGATACAATTTTTTCACGTCTGGTTCTCCTGATGATATCAGCAATTCAGACGCAATATCATCTACTCCAGGGGCCTTGTTTCGACTCCAGTCCTTCATCGCTCTGTCAAATACTTCTCACAATATCATATCTCGTATCTCATCTTCCTCCACTTCTTCCATTTCCAGAATACTGCCTTCAAAACTATTTCCTTTGTATAGACCCTTTGTATATTCCTTCCACAGTTCTGCTTTCCCCTCTTTGCTTAGTATTGGTTTTCCGTCCGAGTTCTTGATGTACATACAGTTGCTACTCTTGTCTCCAAATATCTCTTTTATTTTCCTGTAGGCGGTATCTATCTTTGCCCTAATTATACATTCTTCCACGGTTCTACACTTGTCCTTCTGCTTAGCCATTCGGCACTTTCTGTCAATTTCATTTTTCCAACGTTTGTATTCTGTTTTTCCTGCTTCACTTGCTGAATTTATACTTTTTCTCCTCTCATCAATTAAGTTCAGTATATCCTTTGTTAACTAGGGATTTCTTTTCGGCCTTGTCTTTCTGCCTATGTGATCCTCTGCGGCATTCACTATCATATCTCTCAGAGCTACCCATTCTTCTTCTACTGTATTATTTTCCACCGTTTCAGCCAATCCTTGCCTAATGCTCCTTCTGAAACTCTCAACCACCTCCGGTTCCTTCAATTTGTACACGTTCCATCTCCTAAGTTTTCTACCTTTCTGCAGTTTCTTAAGTTTTAATCTGCAGTTCATAACCAATAAGTTATGGTCAGAGTCTATATCTGCCCCTGGATATGTCTTACAGTTCAAAACCTGGATTCTAAACATTTGCTTTACCATTATAAAGTCAATTAGGTACCTCCCAGTGTCTCCTGGTCTCTTCCAGGTATACAGCCTTCTTTCATGATGATCAAACCAAGTGGTGGTGATCACTAAATTGTCATCTGCTTAAAATTCTACTAAGCGATGTCACCTTTCATTCCTTTTCCCCAATCGATGTTCACCTACTATATATCCTTCTCTTCCCTTTCCTACTACCGAGTTCCAGTCCCCCATCACAATCAAGTTTACATCTCTCTTAGCTTTCTGAATGATTTCTTTTATCTTCTCATACATTTCTTCGATATCTTCATCATCGGCCGTGCTAGTTAGCACACAAATTTGCACTACTGTAGTCTGTGTTGGTTTTGTGTCTATCTTTGCTACGATAATGCGTTCCCTATGCTGTTCATAATAACTTACCCGAAGTCCTATTTTCTTATTTATTATCAGTCCTACTCCTGTGTTACCACCAACTGGTTTTGTATTTATAACCCTGTACTTAACCTCACCAGAAATTCTGTTCATCCTGCCACCCGAACTTCGTTAATCCCTACCATGTCTGACCTTAACCTATCCATTCCTCTTTTCAAATTTTCTAGCTTACCTACGTGATTAAGGGTTAGAACATTAAACGCTCCGACCCGTATAATGCCTTTTTGTTGGCCCACTTTAGGTTACGGTAGTAACACTGAAAGTGGGCCTTTGCCATCGTCTTTTGACAGCTCGAAATTGAAATGAAAATAACGGCTTAACTATTCATGTGACATGAAAATTGAATAACCGAATTTATAGAGGAGAAAATTCTCTACAACTTTGCTCTCTTATGTTTTCTTCATGTCTCGTAGCGTTTCAAAGATATTTGCAAAAATAACGGCGATTTTGGGATGTATGTCTGTCTGTCCGTAACGTGTTCCCTGTTTTTAAGCCGAACCGTTCAACCGATCAGCAATAAAATTTACAGGCATGATTGTAGACCGCCAGAGACCAGAACCTCCCTTTTTCAAACTTTTCGGACAAAAAATACGGTAGTAATACCAAAAAAGCCGTCTGTAATGTAATTGTAATTACAAACGACCCGTTCATCTGACACGAAAATTGAATAACGTAATTGGTAGAGGAGAAAATTCTCTACCACTTAGCTTCCTTATGTTGTTTTTTTTCATATCTCGTATCGTTTGAGACATATTTGCAAAAATAACGGAGATTTAACACCATTGAATTAACGAAAACCAGCCGTTCGGAGATGTCACGTGACACTCCTCGCCCAGACCTCCACGCCATCTTGCGTTGCGTATTTGATGATTTTCTTATTGTAACTTACACGTTGTCATTTCAAAGCAATGGCCCCCTGAAGAATTAACAAAAACACAGCGTTCTTCGTTCGATGAATTATAATCTAGTGTCTACAAATGCCATATTATCATCAGTTAACAACGGCCATTAATAGTATGAGGTTAAAGGAATCATGTTTTGATCGATAGCCTAGTGGGCAAGGCGTTGGAATATGACTCTAATGGTCGGTGGTTCGGAACCCGCGACGTCTCATGCCGCGACCAGGTGGGCGGGGTAGTCTCCGACCCCCTTGCGAACGGTTGGTAACAGACGTCAGGGGATGCGAGGTACCACTTGGTGGCCGACTGGACCGGCGCCGTGCCCGGCGATCGCGCAGTCGCTCACCAAGTGGTATCTCAAGTCCTCGGGGAATGGATGCGTCTAATATGGCCTCTCCTTCCCGAGTGCCCTTATCCGCCGCCTCGTGGTGCCGGACGCTAACCCTGACACGTTAACTTGTCAGGGACGAAAGGTGAGGGTGCGCAGAGGTTGTAAGGCGCTGCCGTCTCTGTTCCGGAAACCCACAGAGTGCTTCAAAGACCGCCGTGAGGCGCCCGGAGGAACGTCGCACGCTGTGTGGACTGGGCACCTCGGCTTAACTGCCCGGGTAGCGTGAAAGGAAAATCACTATAATCACCCCTCAATCCTAAGGTGAAGTCTGTGCCGAGGGGATGTATGGCTGCGGAGTATAGTCAGTCTTTAACGGACCACCTCTGGAGCACCAGCCGAACTCCAAAAGAGTGCAAAGGAATATCATAATTAGATCGGTTGGGGCTTTTGGGACCACACCTACGGATGGGCTCTCGGTGATTATGGGGCTTTACCCTATTGATTTAATAATCAGGAAAAGGGCGGCGGTCTATTGGTTGAAAAGACACGACTTCATTCAAGTAGAAAGGATAATTGGGAGGGTCTGTGAAAATAAAAGAGAAATAAACTAAGCCATTAACGATATTTGGCAACGGGACTGGGATTCATCTGAAACAGCCAGGCGCGTACACTCCTTCCTACCATCAGTGAGAGAAAGGATGAAGTTATAATTTCTTCCATCCAAAGGAATAGTGCACTTTTTGACAGGTCACAGACCCTACCCGGTGCACTTGTACCGAATAGGGAAACGGCCTGATGCAGTTTGTGAATGTGGTGCTGAGATAGGTAGGCCCGGAACACGTAATCTTCGAGTGCCCAGTACACGCACGAGTTGCCTCTGTAGAGAGGCAAGCCATACTCGCCAGGGACATCTATGAAATAATAAGGAATGATGAGTTAGTAGAGATCCTAATTATACTAACTGAGAAAGTATCAACCCACGCGCAGCAGATCTATCGAGGATAGTCTGCTGCGAAACAACAGGAGAGAAAAGCCGTGCATGCCTCTATGAGGCATACATTGGCAGCAATATACTGCGTACGTAAAACCGGATTGAAATCACCATCCCTGGCGTCTGGCCGGCTAACGTCGGTTTGGCACCACGGATGGAACCGAATATGACCGGAAGGTTAGTTGAGGCAAGGAGTGAAGAGCTGGACGACTTTCCCGCCTTGCGTGAGCAAGGTATAAGAGAGAAGTCACTGGAATAAGTTCTCTGGTGTTGGCTGCCTCGCTACCTTCCAAATCCAATCTATACTAGAAATCCAGTGGTGCAAATGAGATGGATAGTGTAAATCAGTGCACCACTAGTAGTAGTAGTGTAAGTTACTTTGTTTTGTAAATTTAACAATCTGATAAATTAATATGAGTTGCAGTGGTTACGTTAGTAAGTAGGCCCCGCCCACGTCCACGTTGTAGGGATGGGTACTGGCCTCCCTTCAGGAAGCTTGCTAAGAGGCGGGCATTATACTTAGAGTTGTCATTAACCTATTACTAACAACCAAACAATTTGTGATGTATAATAATTGATTGTAAAGGTCTGTTTTAGTTATCCAGGTAACAGACCTAAATTGTTATTGTAATTGTAAATAAAAAAAAATAAAGAAATAAAAAAAAATTTAAAAAAATTGGTTCGGAACCCACCACTACCTATTTTTTACACTAAAAGGGTTTCAGACACTAATATTAATTAATTTTTTATTATTTTGATAATTATTTTGGTCCAAAATGTTTGCAAAACCTTAGAAAATTACAAACCTAAAGTGGGCCGTAAAACACGTCAGTGCGATTTTTTTCTTGATGACGACATCCTCCTGAGGAGTCCCCGCTCGGAGATCCGACTGGGGGACTATTTTACCTCCGGAATATTTTACCCGAGAGGATGCCATCATCATATGTTCATACAGTAGAGCTGCATGTCCTCGGAAAAGGTAACGGCTGTAGTTTCCCCTTGCTTTCAGCCGTTCGCAGTAGCTGTGTGGCAAAGCCACATTAGCTGATGTTACGAGGCCAGCTCAGTCAATCATCCAGACTGTTGCCCCTGTAACTACTGAAAAGGCTGCTGCCCCTCTTCAGGAACCATACGTTTGTCTGCCGTCTCCACAGATACCCCTCCGCTGTGCTTGCACCCACACGGCTATCTGCATCGTTGAGGCACGCAAGCCACCCCACCTCGGCAATGTCTGTGGTTCATGGGGTGGAATAACTATTTACACAATGAAATATATGAAAAGAGAAAGCACACGTAATAATGTGACCTGTAATTTATGAAATGATATTATTTCAACATGCCATTAGAACAAACAAACCCACTGATGGCGGCGAGATTTCCGCTGAAACTACTGCCCCTGACAATAAAGCTCGGTGAATAGTCCTCTAACAATACCCTAGATGAAGTATGATTTACAGTTACCTTGCTGTCCTTCGAAAGAGTCACTTCCCACAACTGTGCTGTGCTAAGCTCTGCGATACATGTCCTGGAAACTCTGCACGAAGTCTTCCTTTAGGATGGTGTTCAAGACCCTCGTTAAGTTTTGTAGTTGGATGTCAGGATTATCGTCAAATCCCTTTGCTTTCAAAGTGAGTTTCTGTCGAGGGAATAGGAAACAAACAGAGTGTAGGATTGAGCTCCGGCCAGTATGGTGGATGTTGAAGTTGCTCCACCCCGTTTTTTGCCAGTGGGCGAGCGTTGTCGTGCGTGTCATACAACTTGTACATCCATCATTCTCACCGATTCTCAATCCACCAGACTTCTTCCTATTCCCTCGACTTAAATTCTAGTTTTTTCAGTCAGCAGTTCAGTGACGATGTAAGAAATATAGTTTCTTTTCGTTTCTAACCGACTTCAAAAAAGAAGTAGGTTCCCAATTCGACTGTAATTTTTTTAAATGTTTGTTACATCAGAACCTTCGACTGGGTGAACCGATTTTGATAATTCCTTTTTTTTTTTTTTTTTTTTTTTTTTTTTTTTTTATTGGAAAGAATGTACTTCAATGGTTGTTAGATGAGAGTGTGGTTAGGTTATGATTATGGGAACAATGACAAAGTAACGAAATTATTCAGTTCTTAGGAGCAAATTAACAATACTCGGCCGAAACTTTTATAGGTTATCCAGATATTTTAGTCACCTAACGTAACGTAATTCCCTGTATAAACATTTTTTCATGTAAAGCCGCATTTTTGAAAGCCTATTTTTGCGCGCTTCGTAACTCTCTTTTGAAATTGTCCTGGAGATAGGTTTCCTCTGTTGAGATAGGCGTTTCTCCCTGACTTCGTTTTTTTCATTTAAGCAGTGCTGTCTCATATGAGCAGCACGTTTAGTAGATGTAGACATAATCAAAAATTAGTTAGTGTACTTGAGATTCCTAACTAGAGATAAATAAACAAAAATTTTAACAAAAAATGGCGTTTAACTTAATAATCTACTTACTTTTTCTACTCATCAAGATGTAAGTACGATCTATGTGTTTACCATGCAAGAAGATAGGTAGGTACCTACATACGTCAGGTCAACATATTCCTATGAACAACAAACAACGATCAAAATAATTTTAGAGTTCTCCTAAGTAAAATGAAATGAAAAATATTAGACTACTTAAAAGTCAATCAAGTTATTACGATAATATAATGTCCTCACAATTATTGTTATTTTTGGAGTCGGTGTCGCCATGGAAACATCCGATCCGAGCTTGGTCTCAGTATTCTTGCATTATTTTTACTAGGTATATTGTGGTGTTGACTGACACCGACTCCAAAAATAACAATAATTGTAACTACATTATACTATGGTAATAACTTAATTGACTTTTTTGTAGACTAATATTTTTCATTTCATTTTATTTAGGTGAAATCTAAAAACATTTTGACTTTTATTTCTTATTCACACATATGGGATGAGTTAGAGTAAAAGTGGGTAGGTACCTATCTATCTTCTTGCGTGGTAAACACATAGACCGTGTCTCCATATCGAGGAGTAGGAAAAGTAAGTTGATTATTAAGTTGTAGAAGAATAAGCAATTTTACTTTTCAGTGCATATTTGTTTTGCAAAAGTTTTTTTAAGTATTATTTTTTGTTAAAATTTTTGTTTATTAATAATGACTTCGTTTGCGTCTTAATAAAGAAGGACAGTATTTACTGTCATTGTATACACGGTTTATATTTGAACAGGAAAATTGGGAACTTTTCTATCATCCTGATGTTCTTGCTCATAAGTTGCGAAATTATTGTACTTTCGATGGTCTGTGCACGTATGTGAGCTAAGCCCCAGGTAAAAAGCTAGTTTCACCTAAAGTTAATAAACTAATCAGATTAAGTTTGCCTGGATCAAGTTGAATACACGGGTGCAAAAGAAAGATATGACTTAATTTGCATTTACACATTTGGCTACGCTGACTGCGTTGTTATCAGCCAGATACATCTTCAGTCATGTACACGAGTCTGTGTAGAGACCACACTTCATTAGATAGCTTGAGGTTTGCTCTTCCCCAGGGCTTCGACTCCGTGGTTGTTCTGGGGCTTGTTCACCCCCCAAGAATATTTTGGGGGTGCTGAGCACCCACATAAAATTGAGGTGGAAAATAAAATTGTATAAATTTTAGAAAAATCAGGAAAAATCAAACCCTACCGTATGACTCAAAAGGCAATGCAAACGTGACCACAGCGAGAGACGATATTTCATATGTGAAAGAAATGATCAGTTTTGTACGCGGGTCCCCAAGCGAGTTGTAATGAGTGTTCGTGTTTTAGCCACTAAGCTAGCTTTATTCCTCCTGGAGTACGTCGGTCTTTTTGACATTTAAGGTGTACGTATTTCTGAACATTCAATTGTGTTTTTCAGGAATTTGGCTTGAATAATCTGATGCTCCTGCTAAAGTTAATTGTTTTTATTTAACTTTGTCTCTTCCCTTGTTATTAAAAATTATAGGTTGAGTTGAAATTTGTAATTCTTTTCTCTGATGCTAAAAAAGAAAAAAAAACAAATCTTGGACTATATTAATACTGTCAGAGATGACATGAAGTTATCTCGAAGTGATGAAAGTTTCGATGAGGTATACTTCAAAATCTCTAAATATTTGAAAGATTTCTTTAAATCTTGGTGACAGTGTTCTACCAAACGCTTTAGTCAGAAAGAATACCTTCGCACGAAAAGTGTTATATTAGTGCACAGTGAAAAATTATTTCTTTGGTCGTGTAGAAGTTTTAGGGTGTTACTTAGATAGAAATATCCACTTTGGCCAATTAGATCGCTTTATTGTAGTGTCCTAATGCAGCCATGCTTTCCTTTTTTTTCTTTTTACTTCTTACTTCTATCTTTAAACAACTGCCTATTTACTTTTATCAAGTATTGCTCATTCTAAAATGCATGAACATGATTTTCAGGAGGGTTGATATCGAGCATCTGTGGACCGTGGCATAGAGCACCCACACTGATTTTCAAAAGTCGGCGCCTCTGGCTCTTCCCCACACACGTAAGATTTGTCTCCACCTTGCAACATGCCACATTTCTTCAAGTTTCCGACTCATTTCGTATCAGATGAGTCACAGCGAAGAGTAGAAGCGTTCAGCTAGTTTCTAAGGCCTTTAATTCGCGTAAAGTTCTTCGGTACTTAAAGAGTTGTGCAAGCGAATCACACAGCAGCTATATGAGAGAGAGAGAGAGAGAGAGAGAGAGAGAGAGATACGGCCAATGTGTTCGGTATTGTGGTGGAAGCCTCCCCGGTGAGTTTGATTGCAGGGAATCGTACGATCGTGGAAGCAAACACGCAAAAGTGTTTGCCGGCGGCTATTAGAGAGCCAATTTATATAGTGGCTGGTGTGATTAAGGTCGTAATCGCGAGGCCGTATCAGCGAGTGTGGGCCTGGCGTCCGCGTGGTATCGCTAATCTGGTCATTAGCTGCCGGCGAGCTGCGCTCTGCGAAATGGCCCTCCTCATTTGGAAACAGGAGTGTGAGGAGAAGGGGCGGAAGGGGAAGGGGTGCTGGCAGAGGAGGGCCACCAAGGCCAGCCCAGGGGGGTCGCAGCCCCGAGCGCTCTGACACTTCCCAAATGATGCTAGGATGCTCAAGGGAGAAAGCAGTACTAACAATATTAACCCTTAGCTTCCCACGTCATTTTTCTGTCACACTTTGTCCCATGTACGGTCTAATAGACCGCAAGTTTTAAATAATCATAAATAGTTCTGAATGTTATCTAAGTGAACTAATTCATTTTATTACACAAAAGGATACTTCCGTTTACATAAATTCTGTAAGAGGAATACCTTTTAAATTTAATTTTATGAAATACATATATTCCAACGTAAAACTGCAGAAAATGGATTTAACATTACATTCTTTTATTAACACTGTAAAAAGTCAGATATTCTAGCCTTTAAATTTTACTTTGCGCCATATTTTTTATTGTTTACTATGTATATAATGGTAAAAACATAAGAAACTCTCCAAAAAGAATCCACAAAATAAAATTTTCACTACTGCTTCGTTGGTAACTTTTTGTCTTTTCAAATGTTTTCTCTGTACTCGATGCAAATTTTGGTAGAACACTTAAGGCGGATGGTCTTCTTGCGACAATTCTCAAACATAACACGTCTTTCTCTTCTTTCTGGGGTCACCGGTGGAGCTTGTTCTGCGTTTCACAGGTGCCAATACAATTGATTCTTCACTTTCACACTATTTTCAGTCTGAATTATGTTCACTTTGAATCTCATAGTCACTTTGTGATCCCACCTCACTTCCTAAATGGTCTTAAAACCATTTATAAACAGTATACTCAAAATGGGGGCCTGTAACACGCACAGTTGAAGAAGAGCTCAGTGCTGAATCCATAACGCAAAGGCCCAGGTGCGGGCTCTGAGAGCGCTAGCACAAAAGAAGATGTGATAATATTGCTCAGACTCGCGTTAACGTGACTACTGACAACGGAAAACAGTGTAGGTGTTGGAAGCAACGCTTACACAACGCTGTATTATCCTTCACCACCCCTGTGTATTAACAATTGAGCTACAATAAGCTCTTGCGGCCTGTGAGGCCGCATCTGGGACGGTAAGGGCTAACTATAAGGTTACACCAGTAGGAATGCTAGGTGGGAGAGTAAGAAACAATTCCATCTGCTCTTTTGGTGGATATAGGTAATAAATTTTCTGTCTCCTGGGGAAGTGGAGTAGATGGTATTTCTTCGGAACTGCAGATTTCGTTAGGAGAGCCAGTCAGGAAAAAAACTGTTCAACCTGGTATGCAGGATGTAAGAGACAGGGAAAATACCCTCCGACTCCAAGAAGAATATCGTAATTCCTGTTCCAAAGAAAGCAAGCGCAGACAAATGTGATAATTACAGAACTATCAGTGTAATGAGTCATGGTTGCCAAACACTAACACGAATTATTTATGGACGAATGGAAAAACCTGTGGAATCTGACATCGGGGAAGGTCAGTTTGGATTTAGGAGAAATGAACACGGGAGGTAATACTCACATTACGACTTATCTTAGAAGACAGGCTGTGGAAAGGCCAACCTACGTTTTTGGCGCTTGTGGATTTGGAGAAAGCTTTTGAGAATGTCGACTGGGATACACTCTTTCAAATTCTGAATCTAGCAGGGGTTAAATATAGGGAACGAACAATTATATTCAACTTATACAAATACCAGATAGCAGTTATTAAAGGGAAAGAAAGGGACGAAGAGGTCGGGAAGGGAGTAAGACAACTTGTAGTTTTTCCCCAATGTTGTTCAATCTGTACATTGAGCGAGCAGTGAAGGAATGGAAGGAGAAATTTGGAGAGGGAATTAAAGTTCAGGGAGAAGAAACAAAAAGTTTGCGATTTGCTGATGGCATAGTAATTTTGTCAGAGACTGCAAAGGATCTGGAAGAGCAATTGAATGGAATGGACAGTGTCTTGAAAGAAAAATATGAAATGAACATTAACAAGAGTAAAACAAAGGTAATGGAATGTAATGTCAGAAAATCAGGCGATGCTGAAGGAATTAGATTAGGTAATGAACCGATAAAAGCAGTATATGAATTTTGTTATTTGGGTAGCAAGATAACTTCTGATGGTCGAAGTAAAGAAGGTATAAAATGCAGAATGGCTATGGGGAAAAAAGTGTTTCTAATGAAGCGAAACTTGTTAACACCCGATATTAATTTAAATGTTACGAAGTCCTTTCTGATAGCATTTATCTGGAGTGTAGCATTGTATGGCAGTGAAATGTGGACGATAAGGTATTAAGACAAAAACATTATAGAAGCTTTTGAAATGTGGTGCTACAGACGAATGATGAAGATTACATGGGTAGATCACAAGACTAATGAGGAGGTGCTTAACCGAATTGGGGAGGAGTTTCTGGCATATCCTAAGAGAAAGAATAGATTGATAGGACACATTCTGAGACATCAAGGACTTGTCAATTTAGCATTAGAAGGAAGTGTGTGGGGTGAAAATCGTAGAGTGAAAGCAAGGGACGAATACAGTAAGCAGATACAAATGGATGTAGGATGCCGAAAGTATTCTCAGATGAAGAGACTTGCGCAGAACAGGGTAGCGTGGATAGCTGCATCTAACCAGTCTGCCGACTGAATACCTCAGATTAGATTATATTAGATTAATACTTGTTCCTTAGATCATGTATACGACATTTCGTAATGATGTGGAACGTGTCATTTTAGTAAATTTTGTCTATACTTGACAATCTATATTTTAAGAATTTTTATTTTATTTTATTTTTTTATTTTTTTATTATTTTGTTTTAAGTTTTTTCTAAAAATTCATCTACATTGTAGAAGGAGTTGCCATTCAGAAATTCCTTTAATTTCTTTTTAAATACTAGTTGGCTATGTGTCAGACTTTTGAGCTACTTGGTAAGTGACCAAAGACTTTTGTGGCAGCATAATTCACCCCTTTTTGAGCCAAAGTTAGATTTAACCTTGAATAGTGAATATCATCCTTTCTCCTAGTGTTGTAGCTATGCACACTGTTATTACTTTTGAATTGGGTCGGATTGTTAATAACAAATTTCATGAGTGAATATATATATTGTGAAGCTACAGTGAGTATACCCTAGATCCCTAAATAAATGTCTGCAGGATGCTCTTGGGTGGGCTCCAGCAATTATTCTGATTACACGCTTTTGTGCAATGAATACTTTTTTTTACCCAATGTTGAATTGCCCCAGAAAGCAGTGAATGAAAATAGGCGTAGTAAGCTAATTTACTGAGATTTATATCACCAAATTTTGCAATGACTCTGTTAGCATAAGTAGCTGAACTCAGACGTTTCAGGAGATCTTCAATATGTTTCTTCCAATTCAGTCCCTCGTCAATGCAAACACCTTAAAATTTTGAATATTCTACCTTAGCTACAGATTTATGTTCAAAGTCTAAATTTATTAATGGTGTCATGCCATTTACTGTATGAAACTGTATGTACTGGGTTTTATCAAAGTTTAATGAGAGTCCATTTGTAGAGAACCACTTAATGACTTTCTGGAAGATATCAACAACAACAACTGGGGAAGTGGGTAGTAAATTCATGTACTTTTCGGGGAAATGGTAGTTAATCCGTGTGCATTTTGCAGGTAGTAAAATTATGTGTCATTTGGGAAAGTGGGCAACAAACCATCACCATCATAGTCGTCTACATTCACAATCTCGCCCACATACCTTTATCTACTCTCTATCGTCTCTAACTATCGCTAAAATAATAATAATAATACTAATAACTGCAACACAGTCAGTAGCATCCAGCTACAGTGTAGTTCTGCAGTACATCACGACACGAAGTCATAGGAGTGTCAGTTTAAAATATACATAGTGTTGTGAAAACATATAGTTAAACATTCAGCAACCAGTAGTCAACCAAGAAAGAAGATGCGACAACAACCGACGATTTTTTGAAGCGCAGCCCTCAGGACTTAAATTTCATCAAGAAGACCGGGGTCCAACCCAGACTGATCCGCTGAGCAGTCAGATGGTTAAATCTGCACCTGGGTCCCCTCCACGCGCACACCAACATGGCGAGAAACTCAATATTTCCACCGTAACCTCCGTACTTGCTGGTTGTTATGGCGGATCACGTGATGTGGGAAACGCGATATTATCCGTACGTGTTGACACGATCACCCATTTATACGGTGCATTTGGAGACAGAAGTGGTCGAAAGGTGACGAAATGTAGGTACTTAAGAATGTAATGGTAAGGGGGAAAAGTGCCAGGGCAACAGCCAGGGGAAAAAGCCTTCTGCGACAGTTGGGTGGGTAGTAGGGCAGTAGCGGTATGCTTCCTATCTGACCGTGCAAGGGTGTGCTAGTATTAGTAGTGGATATATCTCAGTACCATTTTCTTAGTCCATTTTCTAGTCATAAGGAGTCAGTCCGGTTTTGATGAGAGGTGCTGCTACAGCCGAGCACCTATGATGTCTCCTTATGTGTCCTGGGGCGGCTGCGGCAGCGCACTTGTGACAGTCCGGTTTGCCACTCTCTAATTCGTGCCCACACATCTTGTGCAACTAGTCTAAATTAGAACTGATTTATTGCCTGATTATCAGTTAACAGTTGTAACGTTGATTTTTTTTTCACTTTCTGATTCATTCGGATCGTCTTCAGAATCTTCGTAGTTGCAACTGCAATTCCATGAGGCAATATCCAGTTCTGCTACCATTATGGAAGGTGCTGGTCTGGCCGGCCGCGGTGGACGCGGGTACTGAGGCGCTCCAGTCACGGTCAGCACGGCCACTACGGTCGGGGGTTCGAATCCCCCCTCGGGCATGGATATTTGTGCCGTCCTTAGTCTTAGCTAGTTCATAAGTAGTTTGTAAGTTTAGAGAGTGATGACCCCGCAGTTCAGTCCCATAAGCTTTAGAAACATTTGAACATTTTGTGCTCGTCTGGCTGCAATTCCTCTGCCATATGCATCCCTGATATGATCGTGTATAAGTCCGGTTAACAAGCCGGTCAATCCATTTTATCAATTCCCTGAGCTTCAAGCATGATGTTCACCAGTGCATCTCTGTGGAGACGAGCGTTATCTTCCGCCAGAAAGAATGCATCTCCTATGCCACCAGCATAGAGTACAACAAAAGGTCGAAGGATTTCACTCTGCGCCTCTGAGAGGTCAAAGCGCCATTCTGAATGACACAGAGGTCCGTACGTCCGCCAATACTGACTTCTGTCCACACCATTCGTACATCACAATGATATGACGATGTTTACTACACAAAAGGAGGATAGTTCTGAGTTCCAAGTTCAAAGTTATTTTCAAATGAGGGGACGACGATTGTCCGTCTCAAAGCAAAGTGTTGATTCATCTGGAAAGAGAACCAGGCGCCCCTCGTTACGACTTCAATCCTGTTGTTCCTCCGCCCATATTCTGCGGGATAAATGGTGTCGTGGTATTAATGGGACACCGAACGTAGAGACGACATTCCTCAAGGAGATTTCGGGCCGTCTGTGTTGATATAGCGCATCCTGGTGCTGCCTGGAGGGTGCGTTGTAGCCGAGTTGCATTCACCCTCCTGTTGAAAGTATTGTTAAATTTTCTTTGAAACATCTCGGGCAGTAGAGATCTTTAAATGCAAGTTAAAACGCTCACTCCTGCTCCAAATTAGTTTGCGAGTGGCCACTGTACTTGCGCAACAGAAATTTATGTAACTGCTCACTCCTTAAGAGAGCAGCCACCGTTTTACCAAACACAAGATAATATATATAAAAGAAATTGATAATTAAATATGGCATGGAGAGCCTGAAATTATAAAGCAGAGGTATGATACTATAAATTATTATCTGTTCAATAAAATGAACAAGCAAAATGTGGGGAGACCAAATAAGTGCAATGAAGCACACACCTTGTACAACAGGGAATTAAATTATGAAGTTACTGCCCGTAATAAAATAGTTCCTTCCCTTTTTGAATGTGGAGGCAACATGGGAGAATATTTGCAAATACGCTTGGGATAAAGAAAGGACACTCATTTATTCAAAGACACGCGTATAATGCTTGCGACAATCACTCAGGCGGGAACACTTCGTAGCAGCGGTAAAACGAACTGTTGGCGGTGTTTTGGAGAGATGGCGGGCAGCTTTGCGCAAAATTGAAATTATAATATGCAAACGAACTGATGTGTGGGAAGCAGCTGTATACTATCGTTAAGTACCAAATGGTGTATGACCACAGTGAATTACATAGAATTTACAAAAAGAATTAATGTAGAATAAGCAAGTAAAGCACATGTGAGAATTCAATAGAAGAAAGCTACTATCAGTAAAACGCATGGCTGAAGGCCAAAGTAATGACCGTTATGAAAGCACGTTCTGCAGTCGGTCGTACCAAGATAGTAAAGACAGAATCGATCGAGAAATTCCGAGAGAGAATTTAGCATTCTCGGGGAAACAGACACCACACACCAGTTAAAAACAGCAAGGAGTTCAAACATATTAAGTTTATGCAAAGGCTGAAGGCACACACATATATTCTAACTTGAGAAACCTGGACACAATAATCACCACCAGATTGAAAAAACAAATACTAAATTTAGACTGAATTACTCGAGTTGTGAAAAGTAAGAAACACTTCGCCTCACATAGCAAAAGAATTACGCAAGAAAAGTTGCCTGATCTCAATAAGGCCTAACAGCATGCCATCCGCTAAGCATGATTCGACGAAACATTCACTTCAGCGGTCGCGACAAGAGTGATGCCTCAGGCTGTGTCAGACCCTTCCATCTCCTGCACCCGATGTAGTGTGCGTACTCAGAGCTTACTGTCTATCAACCCTCGCTACCTGAGGGAGATAATACCCTCTACTAGAGCTCCAGAGAGGTCTCTCTTGTCATCTCTTTCGTCCATGATTTTGTTAGTACTACACGAAGAACATGCTACCTCGCCATCTTGTCAGATACGGCTGTCTCTGGCTATTGAGTAGACGGCAATGCAGACGACATACGAAGCCATGCGTTCTTAACTAAACGAGGCCTAAAGCGCGAAGCGGCGACTGTAAGCCATTGCGCGGCAGTCAGTCAATATTAAAAGCCAAATTCCACATTTATACGAACAAATAAGTTGAATCAATCGGGTGGAAACAAATATAAACATGGGGCATTGATCATTAATAAAGGAATAAAATAATTGATACAAGGAAAGAATATTAATGGTGGAGAAACACTTTAGAGTAATGAATAAATTAAAATGGAATACGACCACACATTCAGTGGACGTGTTATACTGTCTCAACGGAATGTTTAACGGAGAGAATTGTCATCTCTTGCTGGTGTTACCATGGACAAGCTTGGTATTGTCTTCTTTTAACGGCTCCTGTCGTCTGAAATTGCGTCAAAGTCCTGGAAATTACACTTTGGGAAATTCCAAAAGGTGCATCCATGTCCCACAGGCCGGCCGCAGTGGCCCAGCGGTCTGCGGGGCGCCAGTCACAGTCTGCACGGCCGCTACGGTCGGGGGTTGGAATACCCCTCGGGCATGGATATTTGTGTCCTCTTTAGTATAAGCTAGTTCATAAGTAGTTTGTAAATTTAGGGACTGATGACCCCGCAGTTAATCCCTTAAGCTTAATAAACATTTGAACCTTTTTTTTCACCGTCCCTCTGTGTCTGCCCCGCTTCGAACCTTCCTATGGTTCCTCATGCCATTTTTCCGGCTACGTCACATCATTATTGCATTGCACTACCTGCTCAATACACTATATGAACCCAGCTCCTTGTGTAATTCTTTTTGTAAACGTCAACAGTAATCCCCTCTGTAGCAATTTTCTATTATTACCAGTAATGCCGTTATGTTGTTGTCTCCGCTTTGTCGAACGATTTTATTTCATTCTGTCGTTGGCAAACTTCAGAACCTACATATTTTATCAGCAACCTCCAACATGGAGGTCGAGATGTTTTAAGTATTTTAATTGGTTTTAAGCATTGATAATGACCACACAGTGGTCGAAATCTAGATTTGCGAATAAATAAATAGGCCTATATTTTTACGAATGATTGCTGAAAGAATTTCCACTACATATTTTAACTAATCCCCTAATTGTTTTGACTAGTATATTGGTGTAGCAATGCTGCGTGGTCCACAATTATGGTGACGAACGAGAGGGTGCTCCATGTATGTCCAAATTCCCCGACCTCGGCATTAAGATTTCCGAGGATGTCGCAGTACCACTGCCGCATTACACGGCATAATTTCGAGACCTGTTGAGACTGGTGTTTTGAACTTAGCGAAGCAAAAATGTGACAAGGCATGTAATGGTTTATCTAATACTACAGAATAAAAAAAGGGGTGGAAACACTCTGCAGTATGAACTGATAGTTATGGTGAAACACATCACTCCAAATGATGAAAGTTTCTGTATAATTTTATTGTTGTTGTTTTATTGCTGTTGTCGACTCAGAAATCAAACGTTTTGCGAAGGAAAGGAGTACTTGGCGGTTCTCGTCAAATTAATCATAATGCAGTTGATTCATAATAATAATAATAATAATAATAATAATAATAATAATAAGACTTTGAGTGATCTTACAGTTAATCAATAGAGATTTTGGTAACGACACATTAACTCTAGGTTTGTTAGGAACGTAATGAGCCTGTGATTGTAAAACATGTTTTTTAGAATGCATTACAAAACCACATGATCACCATCGAAATAGTTCCCTTGGAAAGCTACTCACCGTCGCAGACGTCACTCACGGAAGCATTGCTGGAAGACCTCAAGTGACACCTTTTGATATTCCTGTATCACGACCCTTACAATGATTTATATGGACACAAAATGATGGCCACGAACAGCATTTATGATTTTGGGGAATAGGAAAAAGTCACAGGGATTGAGATATGTAGAATAGGGGGGGGGGGAGGGTTGTGGCAAAACAGGAATGCCCTTATTCGCAAGATATTCATTAACAGGGAGAGCAGTGTGGCACGGCCCATGTCATGATGGGGGATCCGTGATTGGGATTTGTCAGGACGCCTGTTTTAATTTTCTAAATGTTTCTGTCGCATTGTCCTTGAGTTTCATATAAAGTTTGTTGGTGTAGCATTGTTCCACTTTTGTACTTGCCGTCTCTCCGATGAGGAACAGTATCACAAAATCTATATCAATTAATGTGAATGTCTGTTCGGTGTACGTTTATCACGTCTGAACCACAAGACATAAAGACCTAAAAATTTGAACAGTTACTAATGTCTACCCGGGGAAGGCTTTAGGCACAATTTTATGGCGATCGGATAGCTATTTATCTATATATATATATATATATATATATATATATATATATATATATATATATTAATGTGAATGTCTGTTCGGTGTATGCTTATCACGTCCGAACGACAAGACGCAGAGACTTAAATACTTGTATAGTTACTAATTTATACCTAAGGATGGTTTTAGGCACGGTTTTATAGCGATCTGATACATATTTAGTACTCTGAAGAACATAACGCGAAATGCGGAACAATAATTACTCTTTGAAAATAATATTTACTCTTTGAAAATGGTTTTATTTGCTGCATTGTTGCTTGAGGGTTGATAATTTTAAAAGGGTGGAGTACATTGGGATTGAATGTTATCGGTGTATATAAAATTCTACGTGTGTGTGTGTTAATATTTCGCTCTGCAGCGAAAATTACAGAACGCAAACAAATGTTCTGTGTGTAATTGTTGTCCGAAGTCTCCCGTTATACACCATAGCAGTTCCATGCGGATAGCTATAAGAGGGTGGAAGATATTGTGGTTGAAAGTCGTCAAATTATATATATATATATATATATATATATATATATATATATCGGACTGAAGGTCAGCGATGACGTCTGCGACTATAGCAAGGAGGTTACATACAGCGAAACGTGATGCCACAGACTATTTTTCGTCTATGCGTGCTACAATGTCTGAAAGATAGCTTATCTATCATAATCAACCAACACGCGAGCGGTGCCGCGGGTTTAAGCTAGTATGTTATAAACTTACTTGTGTTCACCGTAGGTACCTCAAATGTTCACTACTTGTAGCCAAATGATGCCTCTCTATCAGATCCAAAATTGTCCTACTGGTCGGGACCCGGTGGAGTAAACTGCTCGACTGAACCTCGGATTTTTTCAGTCTGCGTTTTAACCCATCCTCTCAACGACGTGAGGAGTCGCCAGAAGCGATACGTGGTTCGGATTCCATGTTAAGCTGTAGGTCCCCTTCCCCAGTTGCATAACTGGCGTAGGTTACGGTCACGCAAGTCGCCTAAGTGGCGTCCAATTGAAAGACTTCCAGTAGGCCAATGAGACACACGAAATTATTATTGTTAATATTATTATAGCCCTGCTGTGTGTAGTTCCTGAAATAGAGAAAACAGTCTCATTACTTTTGTCAGAACTTGTATATTGCAAGATTCACGCTGGGAGATTATTAGCACTAGGAGAGAAATCCAAGTTATTTTTTTCTGAAACTGTTAAATAATTCAGTTCCTTTTTTATAAGTTTAAATCTCTATTTTGGTGTATGAGGCCCCAATGTGTAATTGTGTATAATGTGATAGGTACCCACTGGGCCGGCCGCGGTGGCCGAGGGGACTGAGGCGCTCCAGTCACGGTCTGCACAGCCACTACGGTCGGGGGTTCGAATCCCCCCTCGGGCATGGATATTTGTGCCGTCCTTAGTCTTAGCTAGTTCATAAGTAGTTTGTAAGCTTAGGGACTGATGACCCCGTAGTCAAGTCCCATAAGTTCTACAAACATTTGAACATTTGAACATTTGTACCCAATGCTCCTACTTGCGCAGTATTAATGGAACAAGTGTGCCAATCATTTCAGATAAGAATTTGTGGCGTGTCGTCTACAGGAGTCTTCTGATGGTTCAAGCAGCTTGCCTCTGGGCTGGTCAAGTGTTACCAACTGCCAGCCTGAGGTGAATCTTCAGCAAAGTTGCCCACAAACATTTCCCATTCATTCTCTGAGACCAGACTTTTACGGTGCATACCAGGGAGTGGTCTAAACCCTTTGCAGAAATTTCCCCTTCCCTCGGTAATTGGACGGAAGAGGCCAAGCAGCCGCTGCTCAGTCGTTTCCCGGGGCTACGTATGGTACGTTGAGGCACTCTTTTGGTGCAGTCTGTTCTGAGCATATGGCTAGTCTTTGTTCAGATTCGTTTGTAAATTAAGTTGCTCTTTGATATCTTTCTTTATAATCCCTATTCCAAAGAAAGCAGGCGCAAACAGGTGTGAAAACTACAGAACCATCAGTTTAATAAGTCATGGTTGCAAAATATTAACACGAATTATTTATAGGATGGAAAAGGTGGTAGAAGCCGACCTCGGGTAAGATCCGTTTGGGTTCAGGAGAAATTTCGAAACACGGGAGGCAATACTCACTTTACGGCTTATCCTAGAAGATAGATTAAGAATAGGCAAACCTAAATTTTCAGCTTTTGTAGATTTGGAGAAGGCTTTTGACAATGTTGATTGGAATAAACTCTTTCAAGTCCTGAAGCAAGCAGGAGTAAAATATAGGGAGCGTAAGGTTATTTACAACTTGTACAAAAACCAGACAGCGGTTGTCAGAGTTGAAGGGCATGAAAGGGATGCACTGGTTGGAAAGGGAGTAAGACAGGGTTGTAGCCTTTGTCCAATGTTATTCAATTGGTACATTGAGCAAGCTATAAAGGAAAGCAAGGAGAAATTTGAGGAAGAAATTGAAGTTCAGGATGAAGAATTAAAAACATTGCGTTTTGCCGACGACATAGTAATTCTGTCAGAAACAGCAAAGGACATGGAAGAGCAATTGAACGGAATGGACAGTGTGCTGAAAGGTGAATATAAGATTAACATTAACAAGAGCAAAACTAGGGTAATGGAGTGCAGTCTACGAAAATCAGGTGATGCTGAAGGAATTAGATTAGGTAACGAAACAATAAAAGAGATAGATGAGTTTTGTTACATGGGCAGTAAAATAAACAGTGATGGTCGCAGTACAGAGGATATAAAATGCAGAATGGCAATGGGTAGAAAAGAATTCTTGAAAAAGAGAAATTTGTTAACATCGAATATTGATTTAAGCCTAAGGAAGTCCTTTCTGAAGGCATTTGTGTGGAGTGTTGCCTTGTATGGGAGTGAAGCAGGACGATAAACAGTGCGAACAGGAAGAGGATAGAGGCTTTTGAAATGTGGTGCTATAGAAGAATGCTGAAGATTGTAGATGGACCGCGTAACTAATGAGGAGGTACTGAACAGAATTGGGGAAAAAAGTAATGTTTGGCATACCTTGACTAAAAGAAGGGATCGATTGGTAGGACACATTCTTAGACATCAAGGAATTGAGGGAAGTATGTGGGGTAAAAATCGTAGAGGAAGACCAAGATATCGATACAGTAAGCAGATTCAAACAGATGTTGGTTGCCGTTCCTATGTGGAATTGAAGAGGCTTGCTCAGGATTGGGTATTGTGGAGAGCTGCATCAAACCAGTCTCCGAAATGAAGACCACAACACCAACAACTTTTATGATCCGACCCCGAAGAATGTTATATGATTCTGTAACCTTGCTTATTGGATACATCTCTTTTTCCGGAGTAGAACGAGAAAAGGAATGCAGCTACGAGTCGTCGGCCAGGAAACCGCTTGCGGAGAAAGGCGACCCGCAGCCCCGGAACCGCTAATAAACCGTCGGCGCTAGCGCCTCGCCGTTTGCATCTCGTTTGCCTCACTCACGCAGAGTAATGAAGACTCGCTCGAGGCGCTGGCGAGGGCTCTCCAATCGACTGCCATCGCTTACGCCGGAGAGATACGTGCAGCCAGCTAGCAGGCTGGCACTCTCGATAAGTGCTCTCGAGAACGCCACCTCCCCCCCTCCCCCTCCTGCTAGCTACTGGGGTGTCGCGTGCCTCAGAGCGTCGTCGCCTCAGCGTGTACAGCGCCGCGTCGTTAGGGTTCAATCAGAAGTCGCCCCGCCGCCGCCGCCCGAGTGCTCAAATTACCTGCTTCTGGCCTGGGGTAGGGGAAGGGGTAGGGGGAACATCTAATCTCGCGCGTCGTTAAGTCCACCCCTCCCCTCTCCCTGGCCACTTCTTCGCCACCTTGTTTGCCCTCGACCCTCCCCTGACCTCTCGACGTCAGCCCCCTCCCCGCCCCTACGTCACGCTGCCGAATATCCGCACTGGCTTCAAACGGCAGCCGCGGATAATTGCATTGTTGGTGGCCTCTGCCAGAATAAAAGCTCCCGCCGATGCTGCCGCCAACCCTCCATCCCCCCCCTACCAAACCCCCATTCCATCCCCTTCATCCCCTTCCACTCGCCCACCACCCACAACCGGGCCGAATAACTACGTTTGCTGCTAAACAGGGTTGCAGAAACGTAATAAAGGGCGCTAACTCGACTAGCCGATTCCAGAAGTGGGGCTTCGGGCGGTGAAAGGTGTGGGGAGAGTAATAAATAAAAATCTCGTTTAGTTGCAAATCGTCCTGCGGGAAAGATAAATTTTTGCCTGTTGCGGTCGATGGCATTTCTCATGCTGTGGCGGTCAGCCGGGGCGTCCCTAAACACATTTTTGCCCTTTTCTTTTATTATTTTGTTTGCTTCTGCGTCCTCTACTGACTGCGTCCCGCGAGGAATGGCCAATATTCAGAGGTATGACACGAAAGCGCATTTGAAACGAAAATCATAAGGGCGTACCCCATATCACGAATGGTTATTTGTTGTTTCATTCTGTTTCGTTATTCAATTTTGGCGTATAGATCACTATGCTACGGGAGTCAGGAAAAATTTTGACGGACACCATAGTTCAGTGGCGTTCACGTTTAATGTCATTTCCAGCAGCAGTGGTCACTCTGAACAGTGGCGGACTAATGGGGAGGCCGGCCGCGGTGGCCGAGGGGACTGAGTCACGGTCTGCACGGCCACTACGGTCGGGGGTTCGAATCCCCCCTCGGGCATGGATATTTGTGCTGTCCTTAGTGTTAGCTAGTTGATAAGTAGTTTGTAAGCTTAGGGACTGATGACCCAGTAGTTAAGTCCCATAAGCTTAACAAACAACTAATGGGGATGCGGAGGGGGCGCAACGCCCCAGGTATCTCGTCTTAGGGGCCTCCAAATATCTCGAAAGCTAGTTATAATATATATGCTGTACCATTCAACTGTTTGACTCCAGATATCTCTGAAACTACGAGCTGTATTGAAAAACGACTTTCACGGTGATGAACGAACGGTAGGGGCTTATAAAGGAGGTACTACAAGACACTCTAAAACGTGAAGCAATATTATTCTCAACACAGTGGCGTAACTAGGACTTGGCTTTGGGGGGGGGGGGGGATAGATCTGCTTGCCGAGCAAAATTTTAGTCAGTTTCCCGTTGAAGAAACTAATTCACTCCCTTCCAATGAAAACTTATGGTAAAACACCGCAAATTTCATATCCTTACCTTTACCAGATTGCTGTTATACGATTTCATTTTGTCTTTCTCTCTCTCACTTTTTTTTTTTTTTTTTTTTTTTTTTTTTTTTTTTTTTTTTTTTTTTTTTTTTTTTTTTTTACTTTTCGTGTTCTGTGGGGAGGGGGGGTTCTATGCCCCTCATAGTTACGCCACTGTCTCAACACAAACTTTTATTTTTTTTTTTTTTTTTTGGATAATCCATATTATTTCTTAAGCTGTCGATAGGATGAAAAATCACAAAAAGAATGGCGTTGGTTGATCACCTCCGGAGAAACTGCGAAGCGAAGTTGACGTTTGAAACACATGATGCGCGGGGCTAGAGCGTGTCCGAGGTTCAAGCGAGGCTCACGGTTGAGCTCCGGTTACGCGCTAGCACCGCGCATCATGTGTGGCCGCTTCCGTCCAGCTACCGAAGGAGGGGGAAATTACTGCAAAGGGTTAAGGCCACCCCCAGGTAAGCACCGTAACAAGTCTGAACATAGAGAATGAATGGGGACCTCTCCGGGAAACTTTGCTGAAGATTTGCCTCAGGCTTGCAGTTGGTAACACTTGACCAGCCAAGATGCAAGCTGCTTGAACCAGCAGAAGAGTCCGGTAGATGACACGCCACAAATGCTTATTTGAAATGCTTTGCACACTAGTGCCCATGCGCAAGCAGGTCCAATGGGTACATATCACAGTATACAAATTACAAATCGGGGCCTCATACACGAAAACAGAGATTTAAACTTATAAAAAGGAACAAAAATAGTTGTTAGTTTCAGAAAAAAGTAAGTTAATACCACTTGGGTATCTCTCCTAGTGCTAATAATCTCCCAGCGTGAATCTTGAAATATACAAGGCCTGTCAGGAAAGTAATGAGACTGTTTCCTCCATTTCAGGAACTACACACAGTAGGATAATATTAATAATAATAATTTCGTGTGGCTCATTGGCCTGGAGCAAGTCTTTCAATTGTATGCCACTTCGGCGACTTGCGTGACCCTAACCTACCCCAGTTACCTAACTGGGGAAAGGGGACCTACATCTTAACGTGGAATCCGAACCACGTGTCGTTTCTGACGACAACTCACATCGTTGGGAGGATGGGTTAAAACGCAGACTGAAAAATTCAGAAATCCGTCCAGGTTTCGAAGCTACGACCCTTCAGTTTCCAATCGAGCAGTTTACTCCAAGACCACCGGGCACGACCAGCTGGACAATAAAACTAGTGGAGGTGATAGAGACATCCTTTGGCTACAAACGGTGAAACTTTGAAGTACCTACATTGAACACAAGTGATTTGATAACATATTTTGTGAAAGTTTTGCTCATCGGAGAGACGACGAGTAGAAAACTGGAACAATGCTCCATCATCAAACTTTGTATGAAACTCAATGATAATGCGACAGAAATATTTGGAACATCCAAACATGCGTGTGGGGATCACACAATATCCCGTGTACACACAATGTCCAGTGTACAAGTGTTTCGGTGGCATAAGGCGTTTATGGTTGTTGTGTGTGTATAGTTGTCTGAGTGATTGTGAGAATGGTTGTGTTTCCTTCTCTGATGAAGGCCATGGCGGAAAATTTAAATTGTGTGAGTGAGAGTGTACGTTTTTGTGCCTCTCAGCAGCTTATGGAGCCTCTTGGCCGTGAGTTGTTTCTATCTCCATTATTGACCTTGCAATCGGATTTTCCATTATCAAAATAAATTAAGTTATATCTATACGTTTGTTTGTTAATGTCGCACATTAACAAACAAACATCTAGATATAACTTAACAAATGGGTTCCAGCTGGTGATGTGAAAGTCAAGGACAATCCATTACAAGAGGTCAGTGAATATATCTACCTTGGCCAGATTATAAACATGAAGGTAGATGTAAGGCCCGAAATCTATCGGCGCATCAAGCTTACCTGGCAAGCATTTTGGGAAGAATTCTACAATATTCAGATCAAAAATGCCGGTAAATCTGAAGAAAACAGTGTTTGGTCAATGCATTCTTCCTGTGCTGACGTATGGCTGCGAGACATGGACACTGAACTCATTTACAAAAGGGAAACTTAGGACAGCACAGAGAGCAACGGAAAGAGCAATTCTGGGCTATACAAGAAAGGATAGGAAAACGGCAGACATCCGATCTGTGACCAAGGTTAAGGACATCTTAGAGACCGCAGGCTGCTTGAAATGGCAGTGGGCCGGCCACATATCGAGAAGAAAAGACAACAGATGGACGAAGATAGTACTGGAGTGGAGTCCGAGAGAGCACCGGAGGCCTAGAGGAAGACCACAGGACAGATGGGACAAAGAGATCAGGAAGATCGCTGGTAGCACCTGGCAGAGAACTGCTCAAGACCGTTTCACTTGGAGAAGACTGCTGAAAGCCTACCTAAATCCACGACTCGAAGAGGCCACATCATTAAATGATTAAAATGGCTGATGATGATGATGATGATGATGATGATGATGATATCTATATGTACTTCAATTTTCATTATATGAAGCATAAACATTTTTTATTTGCGTGCAATGAATAAGCAAGCGTTGCGGCACTGACAGCGCCACGGCACGAAGTTTCGGCGCAGTGACTCGTTTGGTTCAAATGATTGTAAGTCTATGGGACTTAACTACCGTGCGCCGGCCGCAGTGGCCGAGCGGTCAGCGGCGCGCCAGTCACAGTCTGCACAGCCGCTACGGTCGGAGGTTCGAATACCCCCTCGGGCATGGGTGTTTGTGTCGTGTTTAGTATAACTTAGTTCATAAGTAGTTTGTAAGTTTGGGGACTGATGACCCTGCAGTTAAGTCCCTTAAGCTTAACAAATATTTGAACATCTTTGAACTTAACTACTGCGGTTATCAGTCCCTAGGATTACAAACTACTTAAACCAACTTAAACGAACCTAAGGACAACACACACCTTCATGCCCGAGAGAAGACTCGAACCTCCGACGGGGAGCCACCGCGTGCTCCGGAGCATGGCGCCTTAGATCAGCTATTTCACCGCAACGACTCATTTGGCACTGGAACCAGCAGAAACACTGGAATTTTCATCACTGCTGACCCTGAGACGCAGTCGACTTATGAAGTGTCCCATGTATACAGAGTGTTACAAAAAGGTACGGCCAAACTTTCAGGAAACATTCCTGACACACAAAGAAAGAAAATGTGTTATGTGGGCATGTGTCCGGAAACAGAGCTAATTTTAGTATTTCTCTTTAAATGTAAATTGAAATAATTCGTGCAGACCATTGTTAAAATACCCAATTGTTTCGTTAGTATGTACTGTGCTTCCTCGATTCACCGACAGTTGGCCCAGTTGTGAACGTTTGGGCAGGAATTGTTGGTGATGTCTTGATTGAGCCTCATGTTCTGCCACCTAAGCTCAGTGGAGCACCTTACCATGATTTCATAACTGATATTCTACCTGTGCTGCTAGAACATGTGCCTTTACAAGTACGACACAACATGTGGTTCATAAACGATGGAGCTCCTGCACATTTCAGTCGACGTGTTCGTCCGCTTCTGAACAACAGATTCGGTGACCGATGGATTGGTAGAGGCGGACCAATTCCATGGCCTCCACGCTCTCCTGACCTCAACGCTCTTGACTTTCATTTATGGGGGCATTTGAAAGCTCTTGTCCACGCAACCCCGGTACCAAATGTAGAGAATCTTTGTGCTCGTATTGTGGACGGCTGTGATACAATACGCTATTCTCCAGGGCTGCATCAGCGCATCAGGGATTCCATGCCACGGAGGGTGCATGCATGTATCCTCGCAGACGGAGGACATTTTGAACATTTCCTGTAACAAAGTGCTTGAAGTCACGCTAGTACGTTCTGTTGCTGTGTGTTTCCATTCCATGATTAATATGATTTCAAGAGAAATAATAGAATGAGCTCTAACATGGAAATTAAGCGTTCCCGGACACAAGTCCACATAACATTTTTCTTTCTTTGTGTTTGAAGAATGTTTCCTGTAAGTTTGGCCGTACCTTTTTGTGACACCGTGTATACTCTCGGGAACTAAATCTACAAATTAATATATAATATTTATACCATTCAATAGATCTCTGTGATCGACGAAATCTTCTCGATTTGCAGCATACTCTGCTGCAGCTGCTTGAGAAGATGAGCCCCATGGCTGACTAGTTTTCTTTCTTTCTCTTTTTTTTTCTTTTTTCTTTTGTCGGAGCTGTTTTAGAATAATTCTTCTTTCTAGGACTTCAAGTTTGTAATTCAATGCTAAATATTCATTTGCGTAAAGACATTCTGGCCTTACTACTGTGTTATAATGCAGTATTTTCAGATTTTTCAGAGACCTGCTGCTGTAAACGTTTTTCGTTATTTCATACGCTTCTTCCTCTCCTCTCTCTCTCTCTCTCTCTCTCTCTCTCTCTCTATATATATATATATATATATATATACTGGCCGTTAAAATTGCTACAGAAAGCAGAAATGCAGATGATAAACGAGTATTCATTGGACAAATATACTAGAACTGACATATGATTAGATTTTCAATCAATTTGGGTGCTTAGATCCTGAGAAATCAGTACCCAGAACAGCAGCCTCCGGTCTTATCAACGGCCTTGATACGCCTGGGCATTGAGTCAAGCAGAGCTTGGATGGCGTGTACAGGTACAGATGCCCATCCAGCTTCAACACGATACTACAGTTCACAAGAGTAGTGACTGGCGTATCGTGACGACCCAGTTGCTCGGCAACCATTGACCATACGTTTTCTCACCATCTGGAGAATGTGGTGGCCAGGGCAGCAGTCGAACACTTTCCGTATCCAGAAAGGTCCGTACTGAACCTGCAACAATCGGTCGTGCATCATCCTGCTGAAATGTAGGGTTTCGCGGGGATAGAATGAAGGGTACGGCCACGGGTCGTAACACATCTGAAATTTAACATCTCGAAACTGCATTTTTCAGAATATTAGGTACATATAACTTCATAATTGTTTTTGCTATTTCACCAAATTTCTCCCTAATACATAACAAAAACGAATTACGTTTGTCGTCCTGTATATAATTTTGACGGTAAATTTTAGACAAAATAGTAATGATGTGTAATAAGGGTTTTTCTATTTCTTCACATATACTCCAAACTACAAGGCGAGAGGTATGATGTGCTCTTACGAATATTGACAGCAGCCTGCCACAGTCTAAATGCTATTACTCTGACGACAAACCAGAAAATTGTTCCAGAATGCAAAGTTATAAAAACATATATTAGGAAAAATATTGTAACTCTTAAATTATAACAGATATTGCAATAACTTTCCTATGAGTTAATGTCATTAAATGTTGGTAGAAAATCGCAACTTCCTCTACATTGCAGGTCAAGAGTGGTGTGCACTGAGATCAAGGTATGAAAACACAGCCGTTCACGTCCAGGTGCCCTTAAATGCCGATACATACCAGCAGACATTTCTGTGGCGCTTGCCGTAGGTTTCGTTGCCACTTCTGATGAAGTTGTCCCTAGTGGCAACGAAATCTAGGTGAAGCACCTAAAAATTACTCAACACAGCTTGCCCTTTATTCACATGAAGTGTTAAGTGCCATCGACAAGGGATCTCAAATCGATTCCATATTTCTGGATTTCCGGAAGGCTTTTGATACTGTACCCCACAAGCGGCTTCTAATGAAATTGCGTGCTTATGGAATATCTCCCCAATTGTGCGATTGGATTCACGATTTCCTATCAGAAAGGACACAGTTCGTTGTAATTGACGGTAAGTCATCGAGTAAAACAGAAGTGATATCTGGCGTTCCACAGGGAAGCGTTATTGGTCCCCTACTCTTCCTCGTGTTTATAAACGATTTAGGAGATAATCTGAATAGCTCCCTTAGACTGTTCGCGGATGATGCTGTCGTTTATCGGTTAGTGAAGTCAACAGAGGATCAAAAGCAACTGCAAAGCGATTTAGACAAAATTTCTACTTGGTGCGAAAATTGGCAATTGACACTAAATAAAGAAAAGTGTGAAGTAATACACATGACCACTAAAAGAAATCCGCCGAACTTCAATTACGCGATAAATCAGTCAAACCTTAAGGTCGTAAATTCTACCAAATACCTAGGAGTTACAATTAAGAACAACTTTGACTGGAGAGAACACATAGAAAATATTGTGGGGAAGGCGAACCAAAGGTTACGTTTCATTGGCAGAACGCTTAGGCGATGCACTAGCTCCACCAAAGAGACTGCCTACATCACACTTGTGCGTCCTCTCTTGGAGTACTGTTGTCCCTTGTGGGACCCTCACCAGGTGGGACTGACGGAAGATATTGAGAAGGTTCAGAGAAGGGCAGCTCGTTTTGTTTTATCACGTTACGGGGGGGAAAGCGTCACGGAAATGTTGCACGAATTGGGGTGGAAATCATTAAAAGAAAGACGTTATTCATTGCGGCGTGATCTGTTTGCGAAGTTTCAATCACCGACTTTTAGTTCTGAATGTGAAAATATTTTGCTAGCACCCACCTACTTAGGGAGACATGACCATCCCAATAAAATAAGAGAAATCAGATCGAAAACGGAACGATTTAGGTGTTCTTTCTTCCCGCGCGCTATTAGAGAATGGAACGGTAGAGAAAAGTTATGAAGGTGGTTAATGAACCCTCTGCCAGGCACTTAAATGTGATTTGCAGAGTATCGATGTAGATGTAGATGTAGATGTAGAACCGGTTAGCTGATATAAAAAATTGTTTAAAAAAATTGGATTAAGGTTGCTGTTAATCAGACATGTTCAAAGTTGTATTTTATTGTTGTTAAACGAGAAATATATCACATCATGTTCCTAGCTCAAACAGGAACCGCTCAGCAAGTCCCCGTCGTATCTCAGTTCTGTGCGCGACGTTTTCAAACTTACTTGTTACAGTGCTCTAGTCCACAGATCTGTCGGCTATCTCTGTCTACACTTTTAGAAAAGGTCCCCAGAAGCAGGGAGAGCGGCACGAACCGGCGCCCTAGGATAACGAATGGCGCCGAAGCGTGGCCTTTTCCGGGTTTCAGCGTAATGAATGCCGTCATTGCAGCCTTCGCCACTAAATGACTGGCTGCCGGCTGCGTTTTAACAAGGCATCAGCCACTGAAAGGGTGTTCGCTGTATGGCGGCGCGAGGTTGGCAGCGCCCGCAATGGCTGCTGGGTCGCGGTCGCGAGACTTGCCGAAGATTGCCGAGACACCGAGCGGTCGGGGACGCGGTGCACGAGAGAGTGGTTGCGCGTCCAAAAGAAAACCTCGTAATGACGCAAAGGCGGGAGGCGGCGGAATAGAGCCAGGGCCTGCACCGCCGCGTACCCAGTAAACCCAGAAATGGCGCCCGCTAGCGATATGCTAGAATGGCAAGTGAGACACCGATTAAAAAATAATAATTGTAAATAAATAAAATGAACTTAACAAATAGTTAACCACGAAGAAAGCTTAGAATTTTATATATTTATTTTTTATTTCCTTATATATATAATTACGAACCTACCTTGACTGACACCTACTCCAAAAATAACAATAATTGTGACTAAATTGTATTACCTCAATGACTTGATTGGCTTTTAACTAGTTTAACAATTTTAATTTTTGATAATTGTTTGTTATTCATAGGTACCTAACTATCTTCTTGCATGGTAAACACATAGATCGTACGTACATATTGATGAGTAGAAAAAGTAAGTTGATTATTAAGTTGTAAAAGAATACGCATTTTTTTTTTTTTTTTTTTTTTTTTTTTTTTTTTTTTTTTTTTTTACATTTTAGTGCATATTCTTATGTTTTGGAATAGTTTTTTTTCTGATTTTAAGTCAGGTTTTTTTCTTGTTGTTAAAAATTTTGTTTATCCTCTGCCTGCCTGGTTGTCCAACACGACGCATCACGCGCCGATGACGCGTTGCTCACTCTGCCATTTGACCCTTAAAGCCGATGATTGAGTGGTATGTCTAAAAACGGACCAATGCTAAGGCTGATATCATGTGGAGTGCTGCGGTGAGCTGCGAAGCGGCAAACGATACTTGGCACGTTCTCTTCAGTTCTAGATTCTGAAACTTCCGTCGTCCCCACACATGACCTCCAGATGGCTTCTCCCCAGAAATACCTATGAACCAGTGGCGGCGTCAATGGCGCCACAGTAAACCGAATGGCAATAAACTCGTTTCTATAGGTTGTCTGAAAAGCAACGCCGGTTTTAATCAACTATAAATAGAAATTATTTATTTGAAAGAACCAAAGAAACACACCGTTCTCTTCAGGAGATGTTGTGATTGTAGGTGAAACACAATGTTGAACATATGACTTGCCTCCCCTGCTAGCCCCTACAAGTAATCGTTCTGTCTATGAAATTAACCGTCACTCGCTCACACATTTCCCTATCAACTTCGTTGATACCCGTTGAATTTCTTGTTTGAGTTCCAAAGATTACAGGGTTTGGTTTTTTTAATTCGTGACTTAGTGGGCTCCCACACCAAAAAGGCACAAAGTATCTGGTCACAAGATCGAGGTAGATAGGTTTGGTCTTCTCGTAACGAGACTGGTCTGTCTGGGAACTTCTCACGCAGCAGGGCGATGGAGTCTCTTGAAAGTGTGGCAAGTTGCACCGTCTTGTTGGAACCAGAAATTTTTGCTCTTCATTTGATCCATTCGCAGTCAAAGGAAATTAGTGAGCATCGCACGATAACGAACTCCATTCACCGTGATAGCCCTTCCTTGATCATCTTCAAACATAAAATAAATGCCTATTAAACCTCCACTAATTGCACACCAAACCTTAACTCGCTGAGGATGCATGTCTTTTTCGTGAATTACTGTTGGATTCTCTGATTTCCATATTCTGAAGTTATGTTTATTCACAAAGCCGTTTACATGAGGGTAGCTTCATCCGACTAAATGATGCGCTTTGTGAAACCACGTCTCTCGTTCTTCTTGCATGATCCATTGCACGAATTTTCGTCGTTTTCCGTGATCCGCTGGATTAAGTTCCCATGTAAATTGAAGTTCATACGTGTGTAAATGAAAATCTTTCGTTGAGATTCTATGTATTGTTGCTGTACTATCCATATCTTGAACACGACGACGACATGGCTTTCCCGGACTCACAGTGACCGAATCAAGCACATCCTCACTCCGGCCTCTTCGAGGGCGTCCCGGGGGTTTGATGTATTCTGTTAAACAAGTTTTTTTTTCCAAATTTCTTGATCACACTGCGATCAGTGAATTCATTTCATGCACTGTTGTGTCCCATAATCATCCTAAATTTTCGTCCGGTTTCCGCGAAACTGTCACCATTTTTATGGTGAGTTTTCACAATCACCATTCGCTGTTCCGTACTGTATCTTTCCACGACTACACACGACAAACATTAACCTGGAAAAATAAAAGTACAGTATGAAAACATATTGATCAGTGATAACGGTACGTGCAAAAAGAATACAACCACAAATAAAAATAATGGCCCTTTCAAATCCGACATTCTTTTTGAGGTACCCTTTACTTACATGACGTGCTGATTAATCCATTCCCACTGCGGCAGTAGCTCGCAAACTATTCCTAAACTCGGCTTATAGAACACGCAATCGTTTCACAAGAAACACAATCGTTTCCCAAGAATCACGATACCCACTTGCTTTAAGTGCAAAAACTCCATTAGAAGGCTGTTTGTCACAGATTTTGTGGGATTTATTTTGGGTGGGAAGAAGTTATGAGAATTTTCTTACATTCTGAGCATTTCCTCCCTAATTCTGTTTGTGCGAATTTATGTGAATAATATCAGTCACATATAACAACGTCACGTTGGGGAGTCCGCCGAAGCTTGTCAGGTCTCTGTTTGCGTCCAGTGTAGCCATTCTGAGTTTCATCTGAAATCAAAAAGGTTTTGAATTTACATGAACAACAAATTTTCTAAGAGTATGGACCTCAGTGCAAGTGACAATAATCACAAGTACAGATGTTGCAGTCATTGCACAGTTTACTCTGATATTGACGAAGGTTTGTCTCTAATTATGCAACTAACAAGACCCTTAAAATCAAGATATCATCTCGCAAGTTGGATCATATAATTCATTTTGTATAAAGAATCATAATATCAATTGTCTGAATGATATATAATTAATCCTTCGTCTTCCTCGTGGGCCGGCCGCGGTGGCCAGGGGACTGAGGCGCTTCAGTCACGGTCTGCATGGCCACTACGGTCGGCGGTTCGAATCCCCCCTCCGGCATGGATATTTGTGCCGTCCGTAGTGTTAGCTATTTCATAAATATTTTGTAAGCTTAGGGACTGATAACGCCGTAGTTAAGTGCCATAAGCTATACAACCACTTGAATTGAGTAAGGCCGGATAAGCGGGAAGGTCGGATAACACGGAAAATAATAACAACTAAAAGAAATTGAAACTCTAAAAAATTAATTTTAACATGGAAAACAAATTAAATACGTGAACGAGAACTGAATAAAAGATACAAATATATTAGACGGCACTGAAAGATAAGTGATAAGATATTATGTTATCCAAACATTAAACTAACGCAGATCAAATTTAATACAACAGAAATCAGATTAGACTTAATAGATATTTACTTACGCCTAGCAGTTCACTTTTTGAAAGACTTTATTGACCTGCAAAAACTTATTTAAATCCATGTACATAAGTTAGTGTCTTCAGTTTGCCCGCCTCCTTTTTTTTTTTTTTTTTTTCCGCCAAATCGACTAGTCTCTTAAGGGGAAGGGAAGCTCGGTAGACGATGTTCCTTCCAGCTGTTGTACATATTTTAAAGCAGTTTCTAAGCAAAATGTTCAAAAGTTTGTAGAGCTTATGGGACTTAACTACGGGGTCATCAGTCCCTAAACTTACAAACTACTTATGAACTAGCTACTACTAAGGACGGCACAAATATCCATGCCCGAGGGGGGATTCGAACCCCCGACCGTAGTGACCGTGCAGACTGGCTGGCGCGCCGCAGACAACTCAGCCACCGCGGCTGGCAGTTTCTAAGACTTTGTGTCCTTTGTTGTCATAAATCTTGATGCACTTTCCTTCAGTATATCCGCTTCATAGTGTTCTTCTTCTTTCTCGACAACTTCTTCATCTGTCATTTCAAATTCTTCATTTTGGACAATCCGTACATTTACACTGAGGAGTGAGGAGTAGCAGACGGTCAAAGTAAACAGAGTGCTTCAGCGGAAGAGCGGCCGAGCGCATTGAGGCGCTATGCTGCGAATCCCCCTCGGGCAAAGATGTTTGTGCTCTCTTTAGTAGAAGTTAGTTCATAAGTAGTTTGGAGAAAAAAAAAAAAAAAAAAAAAAAAAAAAAAAAAAAAAAAAAAAAAAAACAGTGATGATGACGCGTGCCAGGACACGTACAGTCTCTGACCTGTCGGCTGGAGAACGGCTACTGCGTACAGTCCCGGCGCGGTGAAAAGGTCGGGTAACACGGAATGTGGGATAACCGAAGATCCGATAGTCGAAACTCTACTGTATTTTCTTTTTTCCACGACGAGCTTTTCTTCCGGGAGTACACAGATCCATTGTCACATAGGTCGCGCTACCACTGTCGTAATATCTAAACGGATGCGAATATCGCTTTGAAACTTTGATAGCTTCTTCTCGGGTAGCCAAGCTACCAACCTATGCAATAAAAAAAGATGGGATTTTATGAACCTCCTGATGTGCTTTCTCCCCTTAACCTTTAACTGGGGAGCTGAGCATTCATAACTAGGGACGTGGGGTGTTCACAAGACCGTACATAAATATGATACTAAGGTTTCTATTTTATTCTTATATTGTTTGTTATACTATAAAGCATTTAGTCTTTCATTAATTCATTTAAGAACAATTTTAATCACTGAGGCACTAGAATAAATGTCCATAACTAATAAATCAATAACTTGTGTGAAATGATTTCAAATGTTCGTATACATACTATTTTTCAAATTAATCAAATAAGAAAAGCTTTAACCATTTTCACATTATAGAAAGATGTTAACAGACAAAGCAACATTCATATTTAGATAACACAAAACATTCTTTCATGTCAAAAGACTAAAGAAAAATCACATTTCCACATTGAACATTTTCGTTATCACTGGAAGAAGATTCTGAATTAATATATTGACTGTGGATGATTTTTCATATGATTTAAATAGAAAAATTAGTTACGTCTGCAATAGAAGAGCTCCGTTTCTTGTCAGCATTTCTTGGACAAACTTAGCTGCCTTCAGTGGGATGGATCTTGGTACAGCCGAATTTGTAGCTCTTTTTTAAGACCTGAAGATAAAGGTTGGTGCACTCTGCTACTGAGCGAATTGTTGCGCTTTTGTGAGCACAGGAAAGTATTCTACAGCAGTCTTGCAGTTTTCAGCAATTAGTCTGAGTTACTATATTTTGCTTCCTTGTGCTGATATTATTAGGTTTCGGTATAGATACTTTATCCTCACTAAACATAAACGTCTTCGCTGTTGCTGAAAGCCGGCCGCGGTGGCCGAGGGGAATAAGGCGCTCCAGTCACGGTCTGCACGGCCACTACGGTCGGAGGTTCGAATCCCCCCTCGGGCATGGATATTTGTGCCGTCCTAGTTCGTAAGTAGTTGATAAGTAGTTTGTAAGTTTAGGGACTGATGACCCCGTAGTTAAGTCCCATACACTATACAAACAAACATTTGTTGCTGAAAAGGAGGATGCCGTATCTCCAGCACCATCTTCATGACACTGATCACTTTCAGTTCGCATTGCTCTTCTTCTTCATTGTCATCGGAATCTTCAGACTCTGGAATCTCACAACCTTCATTCTCATTAAAAACTTCCTCCAACATCGTTCCACATATGACATCATGATGTGCACCAATCGACACAGAAAGTCGCACTACTAGGTAGGTGGGGTCTTATCGTATAAAACTTGTATAAAACTTGTTGTGTACAGTGTTGCGTACTTTTAAAAACACGAACAATGGTTTCACAACAATGTGCATCGCTTTGAACGAAGGTAACAAGTCACTCATCACTATGGCCAACATGCTTCACTAAATACCAGTACACTTTTACAGCCGGCCGCGGTGGCCGAGGGGACTGATGCGCTCCAGTCACGGTCTGCACGGCCACTACGGTAGGGTGTTCGATTCCCCCCTCGGGCATGGATATTTGTGCCGTCCTTAGTGTTAGCTAGTTCATAAGTAGTTTGTAAGTTTAGGGACTGATGGCCCCGTAGTGAAGTCCCAGAAGCTATACAAACATTTGAACATTTCATAGTCTTCATGTTCTTTCTCGACTACTCTTTCATCTGTCATTTCAAATTCTTCAGTTTGGACAATCCGTTCATTTACACTGAGTAGTGAGGAGTAGCAGTCGGACACAATGAACCGAGTGATACCGTGGCGTATTGAGGCAAGGCCGTTCCCCGTCGGGGGTTCGAATCCCCTCTGGCATGGATGTTTGTGCTGCCTTTAAGTAGTTTGTAAGTTTAGGAATTGATGACTCCGCAGTTACGTCCAATAACAAAATAATAATAATAATAATAATAATAAAAGAAAAAGAAAGAAAGAAACAGAGTGGTGATGATGAGGCGTGTCAGGATACGTATAGTCACTGACCTTTCGGCTGGAGCACGGTTACCGTGTACAGTCCAGGCGCGGTGAAAGAGTCAGTTAACACAGAATGTGGGATAACCGAAGATGTGATAGTCGAAACTCTACTGTATTTACCTTTTTTCTCGGCGAGCTTTTCTTCCTGAGGTACACAGAACCATTGTACATATAAGACGCGCTGCCACTCTCATAATATCTAAACGGATGGGAATATCGGTTTGAAACTTTGACAGCTTCTTCTTATGTAGTTGAGCTACCGACCTATGCAATAAAAAAAGATGGGATTTTTATGAACCTCCTAACGTGGTTTCTCCCCTTATCGCGACACAGTTTCACGGAGACGTCCAGTGAGCAGCGCCTGGAATCGCAGACAGCGTAGTTGGGAATGAGGGCGGTGCGGCTGTGTCTGCAGACAGGGAGTGCCCGCGGCCCACAAAAGAGGTTTGGCAGGCGCGCTGTTTGCCGTAGCCGGCGTGCAGCCCGCGCGCAATACGGCCATGTCGCCGGCGCACTTCAAAGCGGCGCCTGGCCGGGCCAATATAGGCGGCGGCGGCAGCGGCAGCGGCAGCGGCAGCGGCAGCCGCCCACGGGCCGGGCCGGGTCGGGCCGGCCCTGATGAACGCGTCCTGTGCCCGCCCCGCATGCTGATGCCTGCTGCTGCTGCTGCTGCTGCTGCCTTTAATCCCCACCCACCCCCTACTGCCCGAGGTGCCGGCCCTCCAAAAGGCGCTTTGATTTCTCTCCGACACTCCTGTTGGGGTCATCTGCATGCCTTCGGCGGCCGCGGCCGAGGGTGCTGTCCTCTACTGTCCACCACTACAGCCCCAACTATCAGAAACTGTTTTTATTTCAAATCTTCATTTTTACATCCCTTTGTTGCAGCTGTTACGTGCGACGGCAAGGTTCAGGGGGAAAAAATCAGAATGCGGGAAATTCTTGCGCTTTGCGGTTTGCAGAGTGTTCAAAAGTCTAGAGGTCACGGATCACGTTTTGCGGAACAGCTTTGGGTAATACCTATCGGTGTAATAGTACGTCGAGTGCGAAAAAGAAGAAATTGTGGACGCGGCAATACCGTGTTGCGCAACGAATCCACTTTTCTGTGTTTCTGTTTCAGGCGTAAATTTTGCTATACCCCAGGGGTGAACAAATGTGTGTTCAGCGGAGAAAATCGGAATGCGGGAAATTCTTGCGCTTTGCGGTTTACAGAGTGTTCCAAAGTTTAGAGGTCACGGATAACGTTTTGCAAAAAAAAAAAAAAAAAAAAAAAAAAAAAAAAAAAAAAAAAAAAAAAAAAAAAGTTTGTTAAGCTTAAGGGACTTAACTACGGGGTCATCAGTCCCTAAACTTACAAACTATTTATGACCTACCTACAACTAAGGACGGGACAAATATCCATGCCCGAGGGGGAATTCGAACCCCCGACCGTAGTGGCCGTGTAGACCGTCACTGAAGCGCCTCAGTCTCCTCGGACACCGCGGCCGGCTCACGTTTTGCGGAACGGCTTTTGGTAATACCTATCAGCGTAATAGTACGACGAGCGCGAAAAAGAAGAAATTTCGGTTACCGCAATGCCGTGTTGCGCAGCGAATCCACACTTTTCTGTTTTTCTGTTTCGGGCGTAAATTTCGCTGTACCCCATGGGTGAACAAATGTGGTGGTGCGAGCGCGGGTGCCCACGGGCGCTCACTCTGCTTACTGGCGCGAGCGCCTGTGCGCTTCGCGTCATTAGAATACTGTTATCCAGTGGCGGCGCATCCTATTTCACAATTACTAAGTAAGTTTTATGTCATCTGACTATGGTCGTGGAACCCTACGCAGTTACACTGGAGAGATGTTTAGATGGCCACACACAAACTGTGAATGGAAGTTTCAATTTCACTATTTGGCATTATATCCCGGCGTAAAGCGATAATATATTCAGCTATGGATAAGCAGAAAGAAAATTCTGAAATAGCGTTATTTTCTTTAAGATAAATAACATGAAATATTTCTCTTTCTTAGTAATTAACTGCCGACTGTCGAAATTACCAGAAACATCTTATAATATGTAATAACATTATAGAAACTGTTTCATATATTTATATGCTTACAAATTTATTAGGACTGTATGAATGGCATTTCTTTAACCACGTACTGAGTACTTGGCTGGAAGATGTGCTTTGGTGTCTTGGGTGGAACTGATGCCTTATTTCAATCGTCAATAAGTTGCACTTCTTCCAGGGGCTCAATGTAAACATCACGTTCCACACGTAGTCTGGTAAAAACATGGCGGACACCGGCTGGTTCGCCACTCTTTCCCTTTCCCCACGGCAGGGAAGGGCGAGGGGAAACGCCGCGTTTAACATTGGTGTTGAAGCTGGTAAAGACGCCAGCTCCTGGCTACTCGAATTCTGGCGGTTATGCACGAATGGTCCTGAAGCAAGAAAATGGAGCTACTGAGCAGCTCCCCTTGCGCATAAGCAAATCCTCCGTGAAGTCAACATCCGCCCTTTATATTTGTCTTTGGCGCATTGAAGATTCATCAAAAACACGTCATATTTGTATAAAAACATCTTATAAGTATCAATTAAAGACCCATCAACGATAAAATCTGCAAAAGATTTCATCATGAATAATAATGAAGTCACTACTCTCTACGTAGCAAGAATATCTGTGTGGTTAGCGGCATTGCGTTGCGCCGTTGAATGTAGTGGGTACGAAATCGACTGCAATCAATTTTTTTAAACCCAATTTTCCTTTTAACATATACTGGAACAACAATGACGTTTTTATTGTTATATGCCTCATATTTTTATACATTTATGAAACATGTCGCGATTTTGAGGGTAAATGACTGTTATACTCTTCGATATAACAAATATTTAACTGTTCGAAAAGATGTGGGCGAGAGCAGCCATTGCACATGCATAAGGTTATGAGGAGGTACTGCTAACAGTGTCACGTGACCGGAAGGTAGCTTGTCTTTTCATAGTAACAGATCATTTCGTTACAGTCACTTGACAGTGTAGTCATGTACTTGCTGCAAAAAAGTGTGAAATAACACTGAGCGGGTAGGGGGGGAGGGGATGACAGCGCCACTGTAAGTATTTTGCACCCATGACTTACTACACTGATAGTTCTGTAATTTTCACACTTGTATGCACTTGATTTCTTTGGAATTGGAATTACGATATTCTTCTTGGTCGGACGGTATTTCCCGTGTCTCATACATCTTGCATACTGGGTGATGCAATTTTTTCACGACTGGCTCTCCTAACGATATCAGCACTTCAGGAGGAATTTCATCTATTCCAGGGGCTAAGTCCCTTACGCTTCACAAACATTTGAACAGAAAACTTTTATGTCATCTGACTCTGGCCGCGGAAGCCTACGTAATTATATTTTGTGTATTACTTTGAATCAAACGTGCGGGTTACACCTAGAAGGCCGTGATGCATATTCTTTGGTTTTGTAGATCATCTTTGACTCTGATCCGTATCTTATAAACAATAAAAACTAGCTGTATCCTTTATGACGAAGTAATTCTTTTTTTATCTTGTGATACTGACGGAGATTTATACAAGTGTTCGATTCTTTCTTCATTCAGTTATGCCACGATCACAAAGAGTCTATAATAATTCTGGATAAACTGCGTTTGAATAAGTTAGTGAATAGAAGACGTGAGAAACAACGACAAACCAGCAATGAGGTTACGTCCGAAGTAAGAACATTTGCTGGAAATGTGAACTCGTCTCCTACCAGCTAAAAGCGAAAAATTAGTTTGGTGAATGGTACATACTACAGTGATCAGTCTCGGTACATTATTTAGATTAACTGATTTTGAATTATTAACTAAAGCAGCGAAATTTTCTTGTGTTTGTAAGAAGTGTGGTAATGATAACATTCAGATTAAAGATCATATGGGAACGATGCTCTAAAACCAGATTGGCATCTGCTACAGTTGTCAGAGCTGCAACGTATGCTGCAGTTCTTGTATTTAATTATGGGAACGTCGGAACGATGAAGGTATTAGAAAGACTGGGCTTCAAGATAGGAAATTTTACTCAAGAAATCGTGAGAAAAATTGATTTACAGCGGGTTTCTGCAACTGAAAGTCGGTTGAAGACCTGGTATGGGAAAGAAGACAGATAACAATAAACAAGAAGGGAATGCTTGAAGGGAAAGACGACCCGGAGTACAAATGTGGTGCCTTCTGAAGAAGTGACGTAAGGAATGAGTTAGGTTGAACTTTAAATTACGTTTCCTGAAGAGTTTTTTTTTTTTTTTTTATGTATATTTTCCTCAAATTTCATGAATGCTAGAATTATTAAATTTTGTACACATATTTCTGTAAACCTAATAAACCCATTCTCAAGAGAAAATGGGGCAAAGTGCTTGGAATTTCGCATGAATTTAAAATTGTGCTTGTGGAATTATAATTAAAAAATTGTGAAAATTCTCCTATTTGACCTAATCCAAAAACCTCACGAGAGAAGCTTACAACATATAAAGAGATGAAACAGAGAAATTTTTGTAGAAATCTCTTGAATACTTTCTGAGAAAAAGGAACATACATTATTTTTTGAAAATAAAACTAGAAAATTTCTTTTAAACAAGTTGAATATATATAACAAAGGATTTTGTATGTAAATGTGTTGCTTTCTTGTAAAGCGTGGTACAAAATTTCATTGCCGTATCTCAAAAACTGTGGATTTGTGTTTCATCAACGCTTACCCTTAAGACGTTTCACAGTGTACAAAGATCATTTAACAATTTAATTTAATGTTGACTGAGAATCCGATTTACTACAATACAGTTCACTGACGCACGTTTTTAATTTTTAATTTTTTTTTTAATTTTTTTATATTTTATTTTTATTTTGACGTTACAATAAGACGATGGGCTGATGATAAAACAATTATCGTGTGATGCCAACTTACATACTTCCTTTAGGAGCTGTAGATTTTTTCTTCAACGTGACTATCTGTAACTGTTTCGATCTATGGGGCAGAGAAAAGAATCTTGAAGGTGTCTATTCTTCCGTCGCTTCAGACTAAACCGAACTGAGGGGCAGTATTTTCGCCTCGGCTTCTTCTTCGATCTATATTCGGCTGCACCCTTGACACCCCCGAAGGCTTCGCGGGGGAAGCAATTAAGCTACCGGGTCATTATCTAACCAAGGCGCCGACAACAGGTGATTGCCTTTTAAATTCTTTCGTTATCTCCGATGACTTAACTGACTTAATTACTGTTTCTCGTTTAAGGACAGTGGAGGGTGCTTAGTGCAAGGAGTCGCAGCGATTATGTACGGCGACCTCAAATCGATAGATGGAGGCAAAGTGTGTGGCCCGCCTCTTGCTGGACGCCTTCGATAATTAACGCTTAATCTCCGCTTGCAAACATTGTCTCGCCCGTGGGTGGGGGTGGGAGGGAGTTTATAAGCGCCTCTAACGGATCAATTTCTGCTAGTAGTAGAATATTCTCATGCTAATTATGGTGGCTTCTTGTACCCTATTCGTTCATTTTTAATGTGTTTCACAATCGCGTTTTGTTAAGATTTTCCCACCAGAAGCACAAATGGCATGGTTTCTTGTCTCTAAAACGCCACACACCATCTATTAATCCTACAGACCGAACGGTTAAATAACAGTGAAAAGCGAGGTCGCTCAATGGTGAGACACTGGTTCAACCCTCCTCCAGTCATCCTGTTGCAAGTTTTCTTTGATTTCCCCAAATCACTTCGGGCAAATGCAGGGAATGGATCTTTTGTATCTCAGCCTCGTTGCCACTTTTGTATCCCATCCTTGTCGCCACTTTTGTCTCGTTTCCGCCGGTTGTCGTAGGTGTCGGTGGCCGAGTAGAAAGAGACCGACACAGGAATAAAGGATGCACGCGTGTGCAGGTACGGAGGTGACCAGCCAGTGGGACAGCAGAAACTGGAAACACTAAGCTAGATTAGTATAAGAGATATTTTTCAAGAAAAATTACATTAGTAACTTGGAGAGCAGCAAACTAGTAGAATGTGGATACATAGTTTAGATAGGGTCCTGCCTACTGACGATTCCTAGTGCCTATCCGGTAGCCAAGTCTTAACTGGTGCCTATCTGATTCCCAAGTCTTAACTAATGCCTATCTTATTCCCAAGTGAACGATGTCGTTCAGTGGTGGCCACGAGCGGAGTTGCAACAGAGGGCGCTCGTGGCTGACGTCGTAGGAACGCCGCGCCGTGCGTGCATGGCGGCGCGCGGCGAAAGTATGTGCCGCGGCGCTCACTTTAGACTTGTGCGACACCACAGAATCATTTCAAAGTGCACTGCCAGTTTTCTTCCCTATCATCCTCCTCAACCTCCTCCTCCTCATCATCATAATAATCATCCTCATAATTGTCATCATCCTCATTCTAATCCTCATCATCCACATCATCATCATCATCGACATCATCATCATCATCGACATCATCATCCTCCTGCTCCTCCTCCTCATCCTCCTACTCCTCGTCATTATTCTCCTACTCCTCCTCCTCATCATCATTATCCTCCTTCTCATCATCATTGTCCTCTTCCTTATACTCATCATCCTCCTCATCATTATTCTCCGCATCCTCTTCCTTCTTCTTCACCTCCTCCTCCTCCACATCCTCCTCCTCCTCCTCCTCCTCCTCATCATCATCGTCGTCGTCATCACAGCGATCAGTCAGGAACATAGTCCCACTTATAAAATTCATCCATAATCCCCTACCCAATGTTAACATTATGCCTCTTGATGTAAAACCTGTTACTTTAAAATCGTTCTTGGTCGAATATTAATTATTTTTCATTGCTCTACCTCGACTCTTCTTACCCTCTACTGCTGAACTCCTGAAATTCTTAGGCACTGTTGCTCCTCCCGTGTGTGTAACATTATCCCCTTATCTCAGCCTGTTAGCTGTAACTGCTTCATCCGGGCTATCCCCAGTTTTTCCTTGATTTCCTCATTACGGACACCCTCCTGCCGTTGTTCCCATATTTTAGTACCTGTAATCATCATCGCTGCTTTTATACGTGTCTGCAACCTCAACCTTATTAATATGGTAACCTATATCCACCCAGCTTTCAATCTCATTTCGTTTTGGAGATGCTGAACTTCATACCATACCCCTTGCATCTTTGATCTAGCTCTGAAAAGATTCCAACCTTGAATCGAAACTGCTATCGCTACTAAGTTGTCCGCATATATGAGAATTCTAATTTTATTTCCACCTTTTTTAATCTCATCCTGCCAGTATATTGTTTTCAACATATGATCTATAAATATTACAAACAACAGCTTTTTGACTTACGCCTGAAACTACCCTAAACCCAGTGTGACAGGCGACGGCTTCGTCTTACTCCTAAAACTACAATAAACCAATAACTTAATTTATCGTCAACTCTAATTGCTGCCTCACTGTCTTTGCAAACAGCTTTAATTGCTTGATGAAATTTGCTTATTTATCTACGTAAAGATTTTTAATTACTTCAAAAGTTTGCCTCCGATTCCATTATCTATATAATATATGAATATAAATTTATCCTCCTGCAATATCATGCGGACAAAAATGAGGTATACGCTCCTGTTAAAAAAAAAATCCTCCAGGAAAGTGAGGAACCTGCTACCTCACTCGTAATTCAGCTTTCCTCACAAAAACTTTTTTCATACCAGCATTTTCGTGTTCTTTTAACAAATAGGACGCCCGGGCATATGTGTATGTGTGTGTGTGTGTGTATGTGTGTGTGTGTGTGTGTGTGTATGTGTGTATTTTTTGTCCTTAGGTTAGTGTAAGTAGTTTGTAAGCCTAGCACTGATGACCACAGTAGTTTGGTCCCACTGATTTATAAACATTCTAATTTCAAGGCTAAATGTTAGTTCAGCATCTGGCTCTGCAGAAGAGTCATCATACAAATCTTCTCGCTCTCACTGTATCTACAAGATTTATCTCTCCTTATTTCCGTATTGGCAATTTCTACTGCCTGTCTCTCCCACTGCTCCTGTCTTCAATTCTTTCACTCTGTCTTCCTTACCCCAGTCCCTGTCATAGTCTCTTTGCCAATGCCATTCGTCCATTCTTTTCTCCCCCATTTCTACTGTTCTTTCCTTTCTTACAGCTGTTGACTGCGTCTTCAGTTAACATTGCCTCCACACTACACACCTATTTGTGAATGGATTCCTGTCCTCGTTAGCATGTGGATATACAGAAAGTAAGGATACGGAAAGTTGAACGATTTCTGCTGTTAAAGTTAGTCTGTCTGAGGGTCAAACGCCAAAGCTTTAGTTTGCACTCGTTACTCTGTTTCATTTCCACTGTCATCTCCCTGTTTTGCTTCCATCTGCCACACTCTCACCATGGCTGTCTGCTATGTCTCTCTCTCATCCACTAGCGTCGTCTCCTCCCTCTTCAGTCATCATTGTCTCTTTGCTGATGTGTTTCAGGACAAAAAGCGCGAATACTTTCGTATTCCGAAGGTTTCGTCAAGGAAGGCCGAAATGGGACCGTAGCAGAAGGATCTAAATATTGCTGTCAATCCTTTAAATAGAAATACAAAATTAAAAATGTTCGAATGTGTGTGAATCTAAGGGTCTTAACTCTTTTGGTTATCATTCCTTGGGCTTAAAATCTACTGAGACTAAGTTAAAGTGACCTAAGGACCACACACACACACACACACACACACACACACACACATACACACACACACACACCTACATATATATATATATATATATATATATATATATATATATATATATATATATATACGCTCTAGGGAGGTCTCGAACCTCTGACGGCAAGGAAGCGCGCTCCGCAGTGAGGCGTCTTGGACTTTTCGGCTACTCCACCGCGACAAACGGAGATAGATTCGCCTTTTTTCGTGCTCCGATAGGAGCTCTTTTCCGTTCCTCCACTAATATGTAACAAATTCTGCTTAATAGTGCGGTTTTGAAACTGTGCAGGTTGTGTAGAAGCATAAAAAGAAATTGCCATCAAGTATTGATATCAGACTGTATGATGTACACAGTGAAATTAATCAGCCACGTACTTGCCGGTGGTTGTGGTGTCATTATTAAACATCGGCTTGCCTTTAAAGCGTTGTGTAGATGGTCGTTTTGATAAATAAAGGACAATTTGTACGAATTTAAAACAATGGAAGTGTATGCGTAATTTAAAATGAAACAAAATAATTACTGCACAGTAAAAATGTAGCGAGACATTGATGGACACACCCACCAAGTAATTGAAGGTTCCAGCAGTAATGCTGGTCATTTAGACGTACACGTGCAATTTAGTATTAGGTAAATGTGTCGCGGGCAGAAAGTGAAAAATTACCTGTCTAGCTGAAAATTACGTTGCTTTGATTAAAAATATTTACTTTCCGAATTGTTTAAATTTATCTGGAACTATAATTTGCATTGTGACAGGCATAAAACTAAAGGGATGATACAAAATAACTTAAGACAGTGTCGGCACGTCATATGTGCTCACTGATTCGGTGAACCCCCGGAAATAAGCTCTCCGTGAAAAAAGAGTAAATAAATTAAAGAAAAATTGTTTTTAAACTATTATTTTTCGTTTCATTCTTCTACCAGATCACTTTATACGCACACTCAAAGTATTTTAATCGCTTGAGAAACGTTTTACAACGCGAAGACAGCACATATACAAGTCTTAGCGTGACCGCTTAATATAAACGGCAGAGGTCGCAGCGCTGAAATGCGCATGCGCTTCTGACGTTCAAATTCTCTTCTGAACCCCCTGGAGGCAGCTTATGGGAGCTCCCGCAACAGGGAGGAGCGGGGGAAACGCCGCTTTTAACATTGGCGTTGGAGTTGGTAGAGACGCCAGCTCCTGGCTATTTGAGCTTTGGCGGTTACCCACGAATGGTCCCGAAGCAAAGACAATGGAGCTACTGTCCATCTCGCCTTGCGCACGTGCAAAATCTCCATGAAGGTAACATTTGCCCTTCAACTTTGTTTTTGGCGCATTGAAGATTCTTCAGAAACATTATATTTGGTAAGATGTAACTATAAATTAAAGACGCATCAGCTGTAAATGCCTTCAAGAAGACCTGATCATGCATAATAATGAAGTCACTACGCTCTACCTGACAAGAATAGCCATGTAGTTATCGCAGCGCGCTCCGCTGTCGAAGGTAGTGGGTTCGAGACCTACTGCAAACAATTTATTTTGAACCCAACCTTTTTTTATTTTATTTATTTATTTATTTATTGTTACTTGTCACATATATTTGGACATTTCAGCAAATGTGTCGCGAGGGTAAATGACACTTTTATAATTCGTTGTAACAAGTATTTAACTGTTTGAAAAGATGTGGGGGAGAGCAGTCTTTGCGCTTGCGTAAGGTTAGGAAGGGGGAGGGGCTGCTTACAGTATCACATGACCGAAGGTAGCTTGTCTCTTCATCGTAACAGATACATTTGGTAAAGTTACTTAACAGTGTAATCAGTTACTTGCCGTGTTTTAATGTGCCTATTCATATGTTCTTGGTGTTTATTATCGAAGAGATATGAACAACTTTCATTATCTTTTAGAAACAAATTCTCAGCTTTAAGCTTGGAAGAGAAGTGTAAAATAAAGAAGTTTGGTAGGCCAACGCTTCAGCTCGAGATGAAGCAAGCGCAATCAAGCCGAGGTAAGACATTCTGCAGATCTTGTAACGAAAATATATCTAACTTGCTGAAAACCCGGCGCTGCCCGGGTATTTATTTATTTATTCCTGCCATTTTCAAGTATTTATTCTTTTGCATAAGGGCTGTATGTCTGTAAAATCTCTTGGGAATACTATTAGTAGTAGAGAAGTAATAGAATAAAACTTGGTGCGTGATGGGGCGGTTTTCCATGAACGTTACCGCTTATGTGCTCATATCTCATGAATTACGTATCGTACTGTGATACAATTTAGAAGGTACACTCAACTATATGCGTGTAAACTGTCTGTAAAATATCCTGCGGCTCCGACTTGTAGTGGAGAAATCATAAATTGTAACGTCATACCTAAAACCGTAGTTTTAGTCCATGAACAGCGGAATGTTACTGTTTATGTGGTCATATCTCATGAACTACGTCTCGGAATGTGATACAATTTAGAAGCTACAGTCAACTATATATGTGTATACTGTCTGTAAAATTTCCTGTCGCTCAAATTTGTAGTGTTCAAATTATAAATTGTAACGTCATACCGAGAGCCGTAGTTTTACTCCATAAACAGCGGAAGAGTAATAAGCGAGAAACGTTTTCCCTTTCATCATTTGACTATTATTGCCAGCGAGAAAAAGTTTAATAAAGGTTTGAAATTATGTTTAAAGTTAGTTGCAAGTCGCTAAGTACTGTCATTCTCATACAGTGTATTTCAAAAATCTCGCCGCATTATATGGCATTTTTTGCGATTTCTATTGGTTATGACGTAATATCTTCTGAACCATATGCCGTACGTGATTCTTAATCATGCAGTAATGGTTACCACGCGGTAAGGAATGTGTGTACCAAATTTGGTTGAAATCGGTGGAATGTTTTAGAAGAAAATGAACAGCATTGTCGCAAAATGCAGCAGTTTTTCGTGTATCTCATTCTTTGTGACGTCATATTTCGTGAACTATATATCGTATGTGATTCTTACACTTACGGCGACCGTCCTCAAGGATTGAAGCTGATGTGTCAAAATTTCATAGAGATTGGAACAAAACTGTAGATTTGTATGCAACACGTACAAACATACGGACACTCTGCTTTATATAATAGAAGGAAAGGGGGGGGGGGGGGGAAACCGGGGTGCTTTCCACCGACGCTACTCGTAAAGATGCTCCAAATTGTCTCTTTGGACGTCGACAAGGGTGTAGTAGAGGCGCTGAAATATCAACGCGTGATGCGGGAGGGAGGACCCACTATCAATATCCGGCATTCAAAGAAGTGAATCCCCAGTCATCTGAATCACCAGCCGCCATTGAACTTAAGTAAACGACACATGATTCGTGCTCGTATACGTCACTAATCAACGTTTGCTGTTTAGCTCGTCCCGTTCGTACGCTGGCTTGAAGGAAGGACGGAATGAAGGAAGATTTGTTCGTTATGGAAGGAGCCCAAACTCGGATTCCTTTTACAGAGAAAGGGGAAGGAATTCGGCAGTGACCTTTGGAGCAACCGCACTTTGAAAGACGCTGTTTACCGAAATTAAATGAAAACCCCATTTTAATAAGCGACGCCGGCTGTGATCCTTTCCTCCCGAATGGGAATCCTGTGGTGGCGTGTCTTTGATATCGACTGCTATGCGTCGACCAAGATGCCAGCGCCGTTCAGTTGGCAGTACAGCAACTAGGGCCACCACACGAGAGCGACGGCCACGCCTCCGGGAGAGGCCGACAGTTTTCAAAAGAGCGACATCGAGTTTGGACGCCGCGATACCGAGTAACTTAGCAAGGGAACAGTGAACAATCTTGTCTACTCCGGTTAGACATTTGTCATTCCAAGCAAAGACTTCCTGTGTTTCCTGTATTGAGCCAAAATCATGTATGACTGTACTTATTGTATCATGGACAGTGGACTTCAAAGTTGTGTTTTAAAATTATTCATTAAGTACTTTACTGATTTGATGGTACTACGGACCATAGGACACAACTGTACAGGATGACCAGCCAGTCTAAAACAAGTTAGGGAAATAATTCAAAAAAATTATTTCAAGACTTCGCCTAAGTTCTACAAGTGTTCTTCCACTACGACATACGCCTTGACAACTGGGCCAAGGCTGTCCACCTTGCAGGACAGAGCCGGCCAGAACCAGTACTGAATGCTGATTCTAAAATCACGCCACCCTTCTGGCGTCCGTGCTGAAACTAATGACGTTTCCATGCTACCGTGGAGCCAATAACAGACACCCACGTTTGATCACGTGTGCTACTGCAGTAGGACTCCGAGGTGCGAGAATCGGTTCCTTCGCTCTCTTAAGTTTGAGTTCTCGTACAGAACAGACGCACTCCAGAGGCTCAGCGTCTGTGCGGGGCGAACGGCTGCATGCCGTCCGCTCCCGCCTAGCGGCTGTTCGGCATCAGCCACCAACTATAACCATTACCGTAACCTTTTCCATTTTCTTAGCCGCTAACGTAGACTGGCATTCATTCATTGCATCCGACCCCAGGGCGAGTCCCGCCATGCATTCCGTACTTTAGAATATATCAAATATTAACTTGCATCCTATCTTTTATTTGACATTCAGCCACCCTTTCCTAGGGCGCCCACAAGCCTTCACCGCTCCGCCTTCCATCCTGACAACGCTTCCAATCAATTTCATTTATGCAACACTGGGATGGGTTGTATAATTTTCCTGTCATCCGTGGGATAAAGATCAAGTGCTGTACACAACGAAACCATTGCGCCAAGCACTGCGCCACCTCCTCCTGTACGTCAGTTTGAATCCAGGAGGAGGAAAGTTTTCTCTGCCAGTATTTAACGGCAAGAGGAGACAGGTGGTGGCATAAAGTCGTTGATCACCACTCTTAGCGTCAGTGCCTCGGGTCAGATTCCAAGCCACTCCGCAGTGTCTCATAAAGGCAGGTTATGTGGCAGTGTTGATGGTGATCCTTTCGTCGGATGGGGGCGTTAAGCTCGGCGACCCCTCGCTGCCATTCGAGAGGAGCAGGTTATGTGCCAGCACTGCGTTTTACACTCTGCCCTTACCTCTGACAAAAGAAACACAACACCAGATTGAACAAGCAGTCGCCACTATGTTATGAACGACACAGGCACACGTTTGACACTTCGGAGGAACGCAACGGCGAACCATTTCCAATAGCACATAGTCTAGAATGGTGATGCAAAGGTCCCTGCCCGAGATTTCTAACAACCGTTCTCTGAGTGTGGGAATACACTGACTGGCTGATGATTCAGCGGTGGAATACTGTTTGCCCATCCGCTATTAGAACACGTGTGTAACATTAAAAGGTACACACAGGAAATAAGAACGCAATAATTGATTTATTAATTAATAAAAGACAGCTGACAAACCCGACCATGTTGTCAAAAATTCTGAACTATAATTTCACACCAGAATACTATTTGAAAAAGAATTTTTTTATTGACACGAACTACTTTCTGCCTTTCAGATTAAAGGAGGTTTAGGAGGTTTTGAATAATAAGTAATTAATTATAAATTACTATTGCTAGCTGATTTAGTTGGTAATGTGTACAGTCTGGAACAGCTGTCACTAACGAATACGACGTAGAGTAAGCAACAACTCTTATATTCCACGCTGTACATATCTACGAACATGCTTGTATGACAAATAAATTACAGTATGTAATACGACATTTACGTGTTTAATAAGCTATTTACTTGAATGTTATCTAGTTAGCTCTGTTTGGGGACTTTCACTCCTGGCCACTAGGTATGATATATTAACGTAGTTACGTGGTAGCCGAACCTAGACAGATGATTAAATGCTCGTATTTTGTAAAAGTACTATACTATCTACACTAACATCGTTGTTCTGCAAAACACAATGAAGTGCCTGGAAGAGGGATCATTCAAACACTTTCATAATATTTATCTACCATTGCATTCACGAATAACACACGGGAAGGCACAACACCAAAATCCCTCCGTTCGAGCTCTCATCTCTCTTAGTTCGTTTTGAAGGTCTTCTCTGTAAGTAGCTGGGAGTCAACAAACATTTTCGCGTTTTGAGTAGACAGTGTCCAAAATTTCGTATGCAGGTCTCGGCACAACGAATAACGCTGATGTAACGATTCGCACTCCAATTCCTGTATCATTTATGTGACACTCTGTCGTATGATAAGACTCCACCCGCTATCTTATTTTCTGAATTCATAAACAATGAGAGTTAATATTGAAGTAGTACTATTTACCTCACCATATAAAGACACCAACACATTAAAATCGAACATAGTTAATAAGAAAACGAATAAAGACGCACACACAGAGATTTGCCATTGCCGTAAAATTAAATAGTACGCGACATAACCATAACAATAAAATTCAAAGCAGGTCAAATATTTCGATATAAAACATTTTTGGATATAAGCGTCAAATTTTTGCTGATAACAAACTGCGTAGGGTGACCTACACAGATAATGTAGGGGAACTGTAACCACTTTATCATGTAAAAAGGATATAATATAAATATTATATAAATATTTAAAACTCTTCTACAAATTTATTATTAACAACACAAACTTGTGATAACCTGTAAAAGCATTTTTATTGTTCAATTATAAGCAATAGGGCCGAGTCAGGTGGCGCAGTGGTAACACACTGGACTCGCATTCGGAAGGACGGTGGTTCAAATCCACCTTCGGCCATCCAGGTTTAGTTTCTCCGTGACTTCGCTAAATCACTGCAGGCAAATGCCGCGATGGTTCCTTTGAATGGACACGGCCAATTCCCTCCACATCCTTAACCAAACCTTCCGAGCATAAGCTCCGTCTGTAATGACAATGCTGTCGACGGGGCGTTAAACTGTTAAGCTTCCTTCCTCCCCCTTATAAGCAATGAGGAGACCTATTGAAGATGCTACAACTGTAGCGAAAAATATAGGGGTATGAAAATAAAAACCAGTGTTTTGCTCAAGGCAGATCTTCAGAGAAGAAAGATAATTTACAAAATGAGCAACCCTTTGTTTTACTCTTTGGATGCCCTTCGTCAATATCGCGTGACGATGATCCTAAGGGAAGTGTCATGCAGGACCTATTTTTCCTTTTCTTTGTAAATGACTTGAGATACAATCTGAGTAGCACTCTGTTCGCGGATGATGTTTTTTTTTTAATTTATTTTATTTTATTTTTTGTTTATCATCGTTAGCAATGGTTAAAAGTGTCTGTAAGATTTCTAAATTATGCGTAAATGTGAAATATACGCTAAATAATCTCTCATGTACACACTAAATTAAATCCGTAACAATTAATTTACACCATAAATCAAATAAAGAGGCCATAAATTCAACTAAATAACACCTTTAATTGCAGAGAAAATGTGCACATGAAAAAAAAAAAAAAAAAACAAGATGCACTTTGAGAATTGAATCGGCGAAATATGATGGAATTATGCCGCTCATGTCCTGAAAAAAGGCACGTGTCAGAAAATGTTGTAGTTTGAACAATGAATTTAAACATCAAATTTATATTTTCTTTAATTATACATTCTAAGAATGCTCCGAAACTGTACTAAGGATGTTTTTGGTACTCGAGTGTTGCAACTTCCTTTCATTTGCCGCCTTTATTTTCCCAGGTCCTGCATGGACACCTCTCTTCTACCCCTTCTATGACGGTCAGTTGCCTTTAGAATGGTTCAAGTGATTGCACCAGCCCTGAAGCCCAAACGCTGTAATATTTTCACTCTCTTGTAATTTGTCTCTATAATGGAAGTTGTTCCTGCCCACCTCAATTTTGCAATCAAATTAAGAAATTTCCAGCTTGGTGGGCGATATGAAGTTTTATTTTAAAAAGAGTTTATAATCTTTAAATGTGTAAAAGAGCATACAAGAGAGAAATATTGGAGCAGCTAATGGAAAAATATGTATTAGGCGGATGTTAGAACGTAGGTCTTCCTGCCAGCTGCCTGTATCATACAAACATACTATCAAGGAATGGGGTGAATGACGTATCTGTCGAGCGAGCCCAAAGCTACCTGCGGTGGACAGGCCGGTGTACCCTACGTGTGGAACAGACTGTCCACTACTTGCAGTATCCGGGGCTCCGAGAAAGTGTCAACGAATTCCCTCTCCGGGCAAGTGTCACTCCGTGCAACTGTCACATATTCCAGACTACACTCTATAAATATTCTTTACTTCTTTTAATTTTTGCCGGCAGCGGTGGCCGAGGAGACTGAGGCGCTTCAGCCACGGTCTGCACGGCCACTACGGTCGGGGGTTCGAATCCCCCCTCGGGCATGGATATTTGTGCCGTCCTTAGTTGTAGGTAGTTCATAAGTAGTTTGTAAGTTTAGGGACTGATGACCCCGTAGTTAAGTCCCTTAAGCTTAACAAACATTTGAACATTTTTAAAATTTTCATCAACGTAACAAGTCTGGCGTCGAACATAATTAACCCAAAGATGGATCAGTTTTTTTATACTGTCACTGCAGAATGGTAGGCTTTGTTAATGAAGCCACAACCTCGCCTCTGCTTGTAAAGCCTCATGACAGAGAAAGACCTCGAAAGCTTTCAAGTTCTGGAAACAGATGGAAATCGGTTGGGGCCAAGTTAACAGCTGGAGAATGTCGATGTCATGTATCTGAGCATAGTATCTGACCGTAATCTTCGAATTAGTTCTTTTAATTTTCTGAGGATCGTACAGAACTTTTGGCGGTGGTCTAGGCACACACTGGAAATGAACCACAGCCTGAACATCACAGACCTCTGTATGACTACTTGCTATTGGAATGAACTCCCTATCCCCCTTTAAGAGTGCCATCAATGAAATGGGTCAATGATGTCATACAATACCACATGATACATTAACACTCCACTGACGTAGTATGTCATTCAGATCACGATTACCGGCAGCGTGAAGTTCACGCTTGAGTCTCAGGACGTGCGCTAGCTGTGCGCTTAATTTATTTCAAGCGTCAACTTCGCGTCGCAATATCTCTGGATGTAATTGGCGTATTGTGATGCAATAAACGCCATTGTTCATGTGATTTTTATGCTATTGATCGCATACGAAAAAATAGGGGGTGTCTATTTAAAAAAACACAAGTTTGTGTTGAAAATAGTATTTTTAAACGTTTTAAAATTTCGCATAGTATTTAGTTTCTTAGACCCCTGCCGTACGTTCATCCTGGTGAAAACCGTTATGAATTTCTTTTGTCGTTCCAGAGATATTTGAGGTGGCAGCGTTAGGTGAGACAATTAAGAACAGCAAAGGCCCCAAGACCTAGCCCTGCAGGACTCTGTTCTTGATAGCTCCCCAGTTTGAGGAAAAACTCGATTTTGCTTTATATGAAGCGCTTATTTCAACGTTTACACTCTTCCAGTTAAGTCATAATTAAATATTTAGGTCTCTGTCTAACTCAAACCGCAATGCGCGAGCTTATCTACAATAATACCAAGATTTACACAATCAAAAGCTTTTGAGAAATCACAAAAAATCACAAGGGGTGATCTCCGGTCTTTCAGAGAATTTAATATTTGACCAGTAAAAACATATATAGCATTTTCTGTAGACAAGCATTTCTGAAAGCCAAACAGATATTTTGTTACTACTTTATGTTTGAATAAAGTTACTCTTGAATAAGTTACTTTTTCGAGACTTTTGTCTAAAGTGGTCAGAAGCGAGAATGGGCGGTAATCGATGACGTCAGACATCCCCCTTTTATGCAATGCAGTCATTAAAATAGACAAAGGGCAATTTTATTCACAGTAGTTATTCGTATAGGAAAATATTACTATCAACTCTGATTGGCGTGAAATGTTCTTCGTTTTTTATGTTTTAGAGTCGGTTTAAACAACCAGAAATAATACATGCTGAACCAGAACTGTTATTTGGGTGGAAAAATATGTTACAGTGCTTTAGGTAGGTAAACATAATTAATTGCAGAAAGACATAATCAAATTTATCCAATTGTACAAACGATACCGCAGAAAATAGATGAATTTAATTAAGTGGTGCCAACAATATGTGTAACACAACCGTCAAAATATTTAATTGAGAAAATAGGATCGGCCAGTTGTCAGTGCATGTTTCTTTATCGGAATCAAATGCACGTCTGTTTAATGTGGAGCTACGGTCGAACGAGATACGTAAGCGAGAGAGGTTTGAGTTTACATACACTCATTAATATGTGATGACTGACGACAAATGCCAATGTCACAGAACTGAAAAGCGTAAAATGAACAGTCACGGATTCAGTGAATCCGATGTTTCATTTTAGGTGTTTGAATGACAGAATATTTATTAAATAATTGTTCCCCTCTCTTACCGTTAATAATCGAAATTTTAACTAGGTGGAAACGAAAGAGTAGTATTTTAACTACTTGAGTATTAGTATTTGACTGTTCGTTGTCATATATTGCACTCTTTGTTTCCGTTCGAAAAATGTCCTTAGTGTTGTGGGAATTTTTAATATTTGCAGTGTAACTACAGGAAACATATTAAGAAAAAGAAGGAATGTAATAGTCTCTTGAGCGGTAGTTATGGCTCTTAACTGATTCTCTCCAAGAAAGGGTATTTTTACGGTTAATTCCCGGGCGCTTTGAGAAAGGCGAATTTCGTTTATTTGTTCTTTTATGAACAATCTTCCAGTGAACCCTCTTAGTTAAGATAAATTCACCAAATCAAATGAACAAATGCTTTTTATCCTACTGGACCAACTACTTTGCTGAAAATTTTTCGGTCCCTAGACTTACAAATTTCTTAAAATGACTCGTACTACGGACAACACACACACACACACACACACACACACACAGCCATTCCGAGCGGCCGTGAATTCAGTGGAAAAACTATTTCCAAGGGTATTAGTTAAGGAAATAGAACAACCATTTTGTCATACTATCACTATATCGCACACTGTGTCAGAATCCCAAAATGCTGATCACAATATAAGGAGGAGTTGAATTTGTACCAAACTTAGTATGAACGGGATAACGAAGCTTCTGATTAAGAATATGGTATCGAAAAGTGAGAAAACCAAAAAGGCGGTATCAAGATGGCGGGCTCCATGTACACCACCGTCATTTTGTTAATATAAAAGTAATATTCGGGGAATTATCTAGGTTGCTGATGAAGAATGAGTTCCAAGGAGAAAAAAATGAAATGTCGGGTCCTAGACAGTGGGCTCTATGTACACTACAGTCATTTCATTTATATAGGAACGATATTTAGGGAATTATCGAAATTGCTGATGAAGACTGAGTTGAAGAATTGGAAAAAAGGTTTGGATCCAAGATGGCGAACAAAAATTGATAAATATATGTTTTTATATATTTATGTTTATATATTAGGCTGTATTTAGCGATTCTTGTAGTTAATAAAATATGTACCAAAACGTCAAACGTTTTAGGAAAAGACCAAACTGAGGATAGAAGATGGTGTAAAATTTGACTAATAATTATTTTATTTCAAATACAATTGTTTATTTTGTAAATTTTAGAAACGTATCTTTCCTCGAAAATCCGTTTCTGTAATACGCTGGATCAGATGAAATTCAAATGTAAAAAAATCTTTGTTACACTTTCATTTTTCTCATTATTTTATTCATTAACATGCTTCTTGAGTCGATTATAATTTGTTTTTGTTGTGGTCTTCAGTCGGCAGACTGGTTTGATGCAGTTCTCCACGTTATCCTGTCCTGTGCAAGTCTCTTCATCTGAGAATAAGTTCGGCAAACTACATCCCTTTGAATCTGCTTACTGTTTTCGTCCCTCGGTCTCCCTCTACGATTTTTACCCCACACAATTCCTTCTAATGCCAAGTTGACAATTCCTTGATGTCTCAGATTGTGTCCTAACAATCTATCCCTTAGAATATGCCAGATACTCCTTTTCTCCCCGATTCGGTTAAGCACCTCGTTAGTTACGTGATCTACCCATCTAATTTCCATCATTCGTCTGTATCACTCCATTTCAAAAGCTTCTATCATCTTTTTATCTGAACTCCTTATCGTCCGCGTTTCACACCAGACAAATGCTTTCAGAAAGGACTTCCTAACATTTAATTAATACTGGATGTTCACAAGTTTCGCTTCTTTAGAAACGCTTTTCTTCCCATAGCCATTCTGCATTTTATATATTCTTTACTTCGGCCATCAGAAGTTATCTTACTAACCAAATAACAAAATTGATCTAATAATTTTATTGCCTTATTACCTAATCTAATTCCTTCAGCATCACCTCATTTTCTGACATTGCATTCCATTACCTTCGTTTTACTCTTGTTAATGTTCATCTTACACCTTGATTTCAAGACTTTGTCCATACCATTCAACTGCTCTTCCAGATCCTTTGCAGACTCTGACAGAATTACTATGTCATCGGCAAACCGCAATGTTTTTATTTCCTCTCCCTGCACTTTAATTCTCTCCCCAAAATTCTCCTTCCATACCTTCACTGACTGCTCAGTGTACAGATTGAACAACATTGGGGAAAGGCTGCAACCCTGTCTTTTTCCCTTCCCAACCTCTGCGCCCCTTTCATGCCCTTCGACTGTAATAACCGCTGTCTGGTTTTTGTTGTTGTTGTTTTGGTCTTCAGTCCAGAGACTGGTTTTATGCAGCTCTCCACAATAAGCCTCTTCTTCTCCACATAAGAACGGCAACCTACATCTGTCTGAATCTGCTTACTATATCCATCTCTTCGCCTTCCCCTGCGGTTTTTACCCCACACACTTTCCTCCAACGCTACATTCACAATTCCTTGATGTCTAAGAATGTGTCCTACCAATCTATCCCTTCTTGTAGTCAAGGTATGCCAGAAATTTCTTTTCTCTCAATTCTGTTCAGTACCTCCTCATTATTTACGCGATCCACCCACCTAATCTTCAGCATTCTTCTGTAACACCACATTTCAAAAGTCTCATTCCTTTTCCTGTCCGCACTGTTTATCGTCCATGTTTCACTCCCATACAAGGCAACAATCCATACAAATGCCTTCAGAAAGTACTTCCTTAGGCTTAAATCAATATTCGATGTTAACAAATTTCTCTTTTTCAAGAACGCTTTTCTACCCATTGCCATTCTGCATTTTATATCCTCTGTACTGCGACCATCATTTGTTATTTTACTGCCCAAGTAACAAAACTCATCTATCTCTTTTATTGTTTCGTTACCTAATCTAATTCCTTCAGCATCACCTGATTTTCGTAGACTGCACTCCATTACCCTAGTTTTGCTCTTGTTAATGTTAATCTTATATTCACCTTTCAGCACACTGTCCATTCCGTTCAATTGCTCTTCCAGGTCCTTTGCTGTATCTGATAGGATTACTATGTCGTCGGCAAAACGCAATGTTTGTAATTCTTCCCCCTGAACTTTAATTCCTTCTCCAAATTTCTCCTGGCTTTCCTTTATAGCTTGTTCAATGTACAAATTGAATAACATTGGAGAAAGGCTACAACCCTGTCTTACTCCCTTTCCAACCACTGCATCCCTTTCATGCCCTTCAACTCTGACAACCGCTGTCTGGTTTTTGTACAAGTTGTGAATAACCTTACGCTTCCTATATTTTACTCCTGCTTCCAATCAACGTTGTCAAAAGCCTTCTCCAAATCTACAAAAGCTAGAAATGTAGGTTTGCCTTTTCTTAATCTATCTTCTAAGATAAGCCGTAAAGTGAGTATTGCCTCCCGTGTTCCTACATTTCTCCTGAACCCAAACTGATCTTCCCAGATGTCGGCTTCTACCATCTTTTCCATCCTTCTGTAAATAATATGTGTTAATATTTTGCAACCATGACTTATTAAACTGATGGTTCTGTAGTTTTCACACCTGTCTGCACCTGCTTTCTTTGCAATGGGGATTATAACATTTTTCTTAAAGTCTGAGGGTACTTCACCCGTCTCATAAATCTTACACACCAGGTGAAACAATTTTGTCATCGCTGGATCTCCCAGAGACTTCAGTAGCTCTGAGGGAATATTATCTTCCCCCGGGGGCTTGTTTCGATTTAGGTCTTTCAGTGCTCTGTCAAATTCATCTCTCAGTATAGTATCTCCTATTTCATCCTCATCTACTTCTTCTCCCCTTTCTACAATATTGCCGCTAAGTTGATTTTCTTCATAGAGCCTCTCTTTGTACTCTTTCCACCTTTCAGCTTTCCCTTCTTTGCTGAGAACTGGTTTTCCATCAGTCTCCTTGATATTCATAGAGCTGTTTCTCTTATCTCCAAATGTTTCTTTTATTTTCCTGTAGGCTGTATCCATTTTTCCCCTATTTATACTTTCTTCTACATCCTTGCATTTGCCTTCTAGCCACTCCTGCTTATCCATTTTGCACTTCCTGTCAATCTCATTTCTTAGTCGTCTGTACTTCATTTTGCCTGTTCCATTTACTGCATGTTTATATTTTCTCCTTTCATCGATGAAATTTAGTAACTCCTGTGATATCCAAGAATTTTTTGAAGGTCTTGCCTTCCTACCTATTTCGTCCTCTGCTGCCCTCACTATTTCATCTCTCAATGCTACCCATTCCTCCTCTACTGTTTTATTTTCCCCCGTTTCTGTCAATTGTTGCCTAAAGCTCCCTCTGAAATTCTTAAGAACTTCAGGTTCCTTCAATTTATCCAGGTCCCATCTCCTTATTTTCCTACCTTTTTGTAATTTCTTCAGTTTCAGCCTACAGTTCATAACCAACAAGTTAGGGTCACAGTCTATATCTGCCCCTGGGTATGTCTTACAGTTTAAAACCTGGTTCCGAAATCTTACCATTATAAAATCTATCCGGTGTCTCCTGGTCTCTTCCCCGTACACAAACTTCTTTTGTGATTCTTAAACCAGGTGTATTTTTATAACTAAATTATGTTCCGTGCAAAATTCTACCAGGCGGCTTCCTCTTTAATTCCTTTTGCCCAGACCATATTCACCTACTATCTTCCCTTCCCTTCCTTGTCCTACTACCAAATTGCAGTCTTCCATAACAATTAAGTTTTCCTCTCCCTTAATTGTCTGAATAATTTCCTTAAGCTCCTCATATATTTCTTCGATTTCCTCATCATCGGCAGAGCTAGTTGGCATATAAACCTGTACTGCTGTGGTCGTTGTTGGATTCGTATCTATCTCGACTACGATAATGCGATCACTGTGTTGCTCATAATAGTTTACCCGCATTCCTATGTCCTTATTCATTATCAAACCTACTCCTGTAATACCCCAACTGATTTTGTATTTATAATCCTGTACTCACCTGTCCAGAAATCCTGTTCGTCTTTCCACCGAACTTCCCTAATCCCCACTATATCAAACTTCAACCTATCCATTTTTGTATAAGATGAATATAACTCTTCGCTCCCTATGTTTTACCCCTATTCAGATTTCGAAAGAGTTTATTCCAGTCGACATTGTCAAAAGCTTTTTCCAAATCTACAGATGCTAAAAAAGTAGGTTTTGCCTTTACTAAGCATATCTTCCAAGATAAGTCGTAATGTGAGTATTGCCTCTTCTGTAATTTTCACATTAGGATATGGAATCACTATATCTTCTTAAAGTCTGAGGGTATTTCCCCATCTTGCATACCAAATGGTACAATTTCCTCATGCCTGGCTCAGCAATTCATACGGAACATCGTCTACTCCATGAGCCTTGTTACTACTCAAATCTTTTAGTGCTCTGTCAAATTATTTAATTTGTACAAGCCCTACATATATTCCTTGCACCTTGAAAAGTTCACACTTCATTCTCATTTAAGTTGGTGTTAATTAATAGTGTTTATCACCATTTACTAACTTTTGTTTAAGAAATGCAAAAATTATTAACATTACATAGGCTACCTAAAACAGGTAATATTATTGTTTTACAATCGTTGGTATATTGCCCTTTTTTTCTACTGTCAAAATGAACACTTGCTACTTCAGCTGTGCATCAGATATTATCGTTAACATTTTACGTTACATTTGAATAAAAAGTAAACCCCGTGCAATAGGCCTGGAAAGGTCCATCGGGTACCGACCGACCGCCGTGTCATCCTCCGCCCTAAGGCGTCATCGGATGCGGCATGGAGGGGACGAGGTCAGCGCCCCGCACTCCCGGCCATTGAGCCGGCTTTATAGAACGGAGCCGCTCCTCAGTTGGTCTCACAAGGGATGAGTGCACCCCGCATTTCGACATCGCTCGGCAGGGCCATATGGTTACCCATCCAAGTGCTAGCGAAGTCCTACAGTGGTTAACATCGGTGATCTAACGGGAACCGGTGTCAACTTTTGGGCTTTTACATTTCAATATCATATACTTAATTAAATTTCATTATAGTTTTACAATTTTTATGTTGTTTAGCATTAGGTTTTCTTGGGGGTGAACGATTAGGCAAACTGTGTAACATGGAGTAGCAGAATTTGCTAGATTTCTTTTGTCTGTGGTAGTACACAAATATAAATAAAATGAATATTTTAGCGTTAAGCGTTTCAGTCCCACATTATGAAATCCGCTTTGGAAAAAATAAAATTCATTATTTTATATTTTAATACATTGCCCTAAACGCAAAATAATGTTTTGAATAAAAAATTCGGGGTTTTAAGCCGCGTAATTTTTAAGGACTTAGCAATTGAATTGCCGACGTTTCGGCCACTGTGCAATTATTTTGCTAAGTGATTAAAAATGACGATGCCTAACACCCAGCAGTGCGAGATTAGCCGTTCGGTCTGGAGCTGTACCTACTGATCGCGCGGCCTCCCGCGCGGGAGGTTCGAATCCTCCCTCGGGTATGGCTGTGTGTGGTGTCCTTAGGTTAGTTTAACTTAAAGTAGTTTGTAAGACTAGGGACTGATGGCCAAAGCAGTTTGGTCCCAAAGGATTACAAATATTTGAACATTTTTGTCTGATCCCAGAATAGTTTTATTCAAAATGACACCTGCCGTGGAAGCCTACGAACTTATACAAAATAATGTTTCATATTCACAGAATATATGACATCAACTGAGATTGGGCAAAGCTTAAAATGTGTACCCAGCTGGGATTAGAACTCGAACTCCTGCTTTCTAGGGAGTTGCGCTGACCAGTACACCACTGGAAACACTGATCACTATCCCTGCAAGGACTACCTAAGCACGCCTCCCGTCATTTACAAATTCCCAACTCTACCCTTCCTATAGTACTTAAACTCGTAGTTTTGAGTCACTCCTCCCTACTAACGAAAGGATCATTGCCGTAGTTGATACATGTTTCCTGAAGCAGCAAAACATCGTTTTAAAAGCATGTGTTTCTTGAACAACTACGCGATTGGTACACATAAAACTGTGTAAAACAGATTTCAATTCGGTGTTGTCTAGGAACTACACTGGGAATGAAAGGGTTAATACGTGCTATTGTGCCTGGTTGAATTGCGTCATCTGAAGTTTAATAGTAGGGACGTTGTAAGCTGTAGTTCATCATTTAGAACCAGATGAGGATTTTTTTTACCTAAATATTCATGTAGGGTGACCGTGGTGACGGTGGAGGGTAGAGTTACGAGACTGGACAACGAGGGGGTACCAGGACTAGTACACTACTGGCCATTAAAATTGCTACACCAAGAAAAAATGCAGGGGATAAACAAGTACTTATTGAACAATATATATAATACTAGAACTGACATTTGATTACATTTTCACGCAGTTTTGGGTGCATAGATCATGAGGAATCAGTACCCAGAACAACCACCTCTGGCCCTATCAACGGCTTTGATACGCCTAGGCATTGAGTCAAAGAGAGTTTGGATGGCTTTTACAGGTACAGATGCCCTTGCAGCTTCAACACGATACCACAGTTTTCAAGAGTAGTAACTGCTATATTGTGACGAGCCAGTTGCTAGGCCATCATTGACCCGGAGTTTTCAATTGGTGAGAGATCCGGAGAATGTGCTGGCCAAGGCAGCTGTCGAACATTTTCCGTTTCGAGAAAGGCCCGTACAGGACTTGCAACATGCGGTCGTGCATTATCCTGCTAAAAGGTTGGGTTTCGCAGGGATCGACTGAAGGGTAAACTCAAATGTAACGACCACTGTTCAAAGTGCCGTTGATGCGAACAAGAGGTGACCTAGACGTGTAACCAGTGGAAACCCATGCCATCACGCCGTGTGATACGCCAGTATGGAGACGACGAATACACGTTTCCAATGTGCGTTCGCCGCGATGTCGCCAAACATGGAGGCGACCATCATGATGCTGTAAACGGAACCTGGATTCATCCGAAAAAATGACGTTTTGCCATTCGTGCACTCAGATTCGTCGTTGCGTACACCATCACAGGCGCTCCTGTCTGTGGTGCAGTGCCAAGGGTAACCACAGCCATGGTCTCCGACGTGACAGTCCATGTTGCTGCAAACGTCGTCGAACTGTTCGTGCAGATGGTTGTTGTCTTGAAAACGTCCCCATCTGTTGACTCAGGGATCGAGACGTGGCTGCACGATCCGTTACAGCCATGCGGAAAGATGCCTGTCATCTCGACTGCTAGTGATACAAGGCCACTGGGATCCAGCACGGCGTTCTGTATTGCCCTCCTGAACCCACCGATTCCATATAATGGCCGGTCGCGGTGGCCGAGGGGACTGAGGCGCTCTAGTCACGGTCTGCACGGCCACTACGGTCGGGGGTTCGAATCCTCCCTCGGGCATGGATATTTGTGCCGTCCTTAGTGTTAGATAGTTCATAAGTAGTTTGTAAGTTTAGGGACTGATGATCCCGCAGTTAAGTCCCACAAGCTATACAAACATTTGAACATTTTTTCCATATAATGTTAACATTGGATCGCGACCAATGCGAGCAGCAATGTCACGATACGATAAACTGCAATCGCGATAAGCCGCAATCCAACCTGTGTCAAAGTCGAAATTGTGATGGTACGTATTTCTCCTCCTTACACGAGGCATCACAACAAGGTTTCACCAGGAAATGCCGAGCAACTGCTGTTGGTGTATGAGAAATCGGTTGGAAACTGTCCTTGTGTTAGCATGTTGTAGGTGTCGCCACCGGTGCCAACCTTGTATGAATGCTCTGAAAATCTAATAATTTGCATATTATAGCGTCTTCTTCCTGTCGGTTAAATTTCGCATCTGTAGCACATGTTCTTCGCGGTGTATCAAAGGGCAGGAGCGTACCTTGGTCTCCGTTGCAAGGAAGCAGTGCCACTGGGTGAGAGACTAAGCGGATGTAGGGTAGCTCCGCGGCGTGCCAGCTGCGCCTCCCGGCCGTAGCCTCGACCAGCCTGGTTCTCCTGCTTCTGCTCCTGGCGGTCGCTGGGCCCGCCTTCCGCCTCGTCGAGCAGAAGCTCCGCGTCGCAGAGTCGGCGGCTGAGTCGCCGGGTGCCACACTTGACTGCCGGCCGGAAGTAATGTTATTGGGGGGCGGCGACACCCGCCAGAGCGTCTTACGAGGCGGCCGGATCTCGCTCGCTGAGCCCCGCGCTAATTATCGCCGAAAGCGAGGTAATTGGCCAAATATCGCGGCGCCACTGTCTTTGTGCCGACAGCTGCACGGCCTCAGCACGTCTCAGCCCGGAGCTCCAGCAGGAAGCGCACCTGCTACAGCTAAGACGTCGTAGATGGAGACCTCTCTTTTTCAAAAATGTTTGTATAGCTTATGGGACTCAACTACGGGGTTATCAGTCCCTAAACTTACAAACTACTTACGAACTAGTTAACACCAAGGACGGCACAAATATCCATGCCCGAGGGGGGATTCGAACCCCCGACCGTAGTGGCCGTGCAGACAGTGACTGGAGCGCCTCAGTCCTCTAGGCCACCACGACCGGCCCTCTCTTTTTCACTCTTTGCAAATAATACATTTCTAATACATTTTCTAGTTCAGTCTAAGGCTTCGTATAGAGCGGACGTCGTACCAGTGTAATACATACAGTAGCTTGAAAAGTTTTTGCATCATATACTAGACAAAATTTCGTATGCAATAAATTACAAATTGTGGGCATCCGCAGCTTTAGACCTGAGTCATATTACATGGAAACCGCTTCAGCTGTATGGTACTCTTTTAATTTCACCCAATTAGTTCCGAGTCTTTGGAGCCACATCATCAGGGTTATCTGTATACAAAGGAGAGAAAATGCCACTAACAACCACGTTATGGTATTTTACATTTGGCTATAGAGAAGAAAAAACTAGGTGAAAAGTATTCAGAAATTATTTCGTATTTTTCTCGGTGACTCTAGACGACCTAACTTCCTCTGGTCCTATTCTATAAATAAATATATTGGATTAACCGAATTGAAACAAAGGGTAAATGATAAATATGATAAAATTAAGCACACATACCGATGGCGTTGCGCAGGGACCGCCCATCAACGGTGTGGTATGTCAGAAGTGCGCATGCGCGAAAATCAAATTGAGCGTTAGGCGGTTAGCGCTTTGAAACAAGTATTGTAGCATAGAAGGTTGGGCTACGTCTTTACATATCACAAAAAATGTTCTTGAAGATAGAAAGAAGTTACATCACTGTTTTACATTGTTAAACAATAGCTGCCATTTTATTACAATAATATATTAAAGAGGCGGCTATTGTGAGTACTTTTCACCTATAGTTTTCTTCTCTATAGCCAAATGTAAAATACCATAACGTGATTATTAGTGGCATTTGCTTTTCTTTGTATACAGATAACCCTGATAATGTGGCTCTAATACCATGAAACTAGTTGGTTGCAAATAAAAGAGTACCATACAGCTGAAGCGGTTTCCATTTAATCTGACTCAAAATTTTGTGTTTCAAGATTTCTGACTGGCGAAGTAAAGAAGATATAAAATGCAGAATGACTATAGGAAGAAAAGCTTTTCTGAAGAAGCGGTATTTGTTGACATACAGTATTAATTTAAATGTTTGGATGTCCTTTCGGGAAGCATTTGTCTGGAGTGTAGCATTGTATGAGAGTGAAACGTGGACGATAAAGAGTTCAGACAAAAAGATTATAGAAGCTTTTAAAATGTGGTGCTACAGACGAATGATGAAAATTAGATAGGTAGATCACGTAACTAATCGGGGAGATAAGGAGTTTCTGGCATATCCTGACTAAGAGAAGGGATAGATTTGATTGGACACATTCTGAGACATCAAGGAATTGTGTACTTAGCATTAGAAGGAAGTGTGTGGGGTAAAAATTGTAGAGGGAAACCAAGGGACGAATACAGTAAGCAGATTCAAAATAATGTAGATTGCCGAACTTATTCTCAGATGAAGTGGCTTGCACAGGACAGGGTAGCGTGGAGAGCTGCATCAAACTAATCCGTGGACTGAAGACCACAACAACAACAACCACAAGTTTATTTCGTTGTCTGTTTAGTTACAATGATTCGATACAGAACAGGAAGATATATTACTCGTTTAAACTTAGATTGAAGCACATAGGAAATGTCATCTTTGGCTCTACTGTAGTAGTAGAATTAAATGTTAAAAACGAACCCTACAAGCACCAAACACGGGCAAAAATTGCCCGTACATTTTTCTTTCATTAAAATTCATAACAAAAATCCTTAGTTTACAGGCATTCTTCTATTTCTCTCAACTTATAAATTCCTGCACCGTACATTTGTATGGTTACAATTTTAAAAACTGCAAATAAAATATAGTAATTTTATGGGCTAGGGTACATTTTGCCCTGGGTTGGTATTCCATGTGACCATAATTCATAGTGTCTTCCCTACAACCACCAATCAGGAAGAAGAAATGTTAGTGTAAAATCATTGTCTTTCACCTCTAATTTCCGAATACCCCAGCTATTTACAAGCCTAACAGACCAAAGAACTGCTGAAATTATTGTAAATAATAGTATATAAACAAAATTTCACAAGACTGCGAAAGTAACACTTTCGGTTCCTATACCTGCGGGTAATTCAAGACGGCAGTACAGCAAAAAGGATAACTCAATGTAAATATGTTTGACAGACAACAGCTAAGGGCAAAGACAAAAAAAAAAGTATTTTACAGGATTCACAGCTTATTTTAATACCGGCAAAATTTGTCCGTGCTTGGTGCTCCGTGTAACCTAAAATACCTTGGTACTGCTACGGTTAAACAATAATTAATAAACATACTAGAGGGAGGAAACAGGAATTAGCTGTAAAATGGAAAATCTATGGGTATAACATCTAACAACTAACCATTCCGATAAGTAATTTACTTAACAGAATGATGAAGTATATTTTAAATAAAAAAGGAGAAATTATTTATTTGAAAAAAGCAGAGAAAAATGCGATTAACGCTTTACTGTGTGAGAACTTCCAGTCTTTCAAATTCAATGATGTTCATATGTTTATAGAGGCAGCGCGGGAATAGCCGAGCGATCTGGAGCGCCACGTTGCGGATCGCGAGGCCTCCCGCGTCGGAGGTTCGAATCCTCCCTCGGGCATGGATTGTGTGTTGTCCTTAGGTTAGTTTAACTTAGTTTAAGTAATTTGTAAGACTAGGGACTAATAACCACGCAGTTGAGTCCGATGAACATTTAATTTTTTTTTTTTTTTTTTTTTTTTTTTTTTTTTTTTTTTTTTTTTTTTTTTTTTTTTGGTAGGGCTTATGGGACCTAGCTAAGAGGTCATCAGTTCGTAAACTTACAAACTACTTATGAACTAGCTTATACTTAAGACGGTACAAAAATCAATGCTCGAGGGGGAACGGCCTTGCACATCGTAGCATAGCGCCTCAACGCGCTCGACCGCTCCGGCGCGGTTTCAATAATGTGAGTGTAGGTAACACATGACAAACATTCAAAGAAATTATGTCGACAGACGTTCAGAGATTTGTATAAAATAAATTAACAAAAAGAGGTACGCAAAACAGGTCAAATCACTCTTTAAAAAAAGCAGAGAAAAAAAGCATGTCAAATTTTAACAGACAAAAAATCCCCGAGACTGGCAATGTTTTACTAAAAAATTTAAATTTAGGTCGAACTTCCATTATAGAAGCTTATAACAGTTTCCACAACGAAACTGTGACACGTAACTCGGCAGAAAATACGAAGAAAATTTGGTCGTATGTAAAGAATACTAACAGAAATGATGGTGCTACGGATTATAGTTGTGATAAAGCAGAATTGCTAAACAAAATTTTCTAAAATTATTTCGTCAAAGAAGAAACAAATACACCAGAAGCACAAGAAGCCGCAAGACGAGCGCTCTGTTGCCCAGTGATTCAGATGCCGTGACGCCCATCCAATGCCACCGCACTACTAAATCTAACATGTGTCCAAGTACATTTTGTACTCATCCCTGACATGCAAAGAGTCGCTGTAACTGTTTGCCATTGTTTACGATGCATTTCTGGCATCTACTCAAGAAACTGTTCATCACACGTTATAATGATCTTTGAGAAACGGAATTAATAGATCGCGGATGTTATCCTTGAGTTCCTGTAACGCACGCAGATTTGTTGTGTGTACTTTATCCTTGAGTGCTTCCCAAAGAAAGAAATCACACGGGATTAAATCGGGACTTTGAGCGGGCCATATATTGTTGCTAATGACTCTGCCATGGAATACTTCACGAATTGCGTGCAAATAAACATTGGCTGTATAAGGTATTACTGAATCTTGTTGAAAAACGCGAAGCTTCGTTCTCGTTCACTAAGTTCATTAAAAAACGGCTGCAAAATATTTTGTACATATCTTTCACAGATAATCGTATTATTTACAAAATTGCTCCTACTATTCTTTCACCTTTAACTACACACCACACTCCTGTTTTATGGTCATAAAGGGGTTCCTCATGAATCTGAATTGGTCTTTCCGCACTCCAATGTCGAGAGTTTTAAAAATTAACATACCTGTGTAAATGAAACCAGGCCTTCTCTGAAAACTGAATGAGGTAGAGATCCATTTCACCGTCACTTGCACATGCATCCATTAGCCGCGACGGAGTGGTCGAGTGCATTGAGGAGCTATGCTCGAATGCGCGAGGCCGTTGTCCATCGGACGTTCGTATCCTCCATTGAGCACGGATGTTTGTGTTGTCATTAGTATAAGTTAATTTGTAAGTAGGGACTGATGACCCCGCAGTTAAGTCCCATAAGCTTTACAAACATTTCAATATTTGAATTTCTTTCTTTTTTCACTCGTTACAAATAATACCTCATATAGTTCAGTCCAAGATTTCAAATGCAATGGACCTCATACCAGTGTAATTACATACTGCATCATACATCACACAAAAGTTCTATGGTACAGTATTCTATACTACGGTGAATTTGTATTTATAAGCCGCGGCAGAAAAGTCGTGCACACTACGGCGCCCTGCTGCGGTGCGCGCGGCCGTTCGTCGTTGGGAGTTCGAGTCCTCCCTCGAACATGGGTGTTTGTGTTGTCCTCAGCATAAGTTACTCGAATTTAGTGTAAGTAGAAGAATGAAACTTTCACTCTGCAGCGGAGTGGGCGCTGATATGAAACTTCCTGGCAGATTAAAATTGTGTGCCGGAACCGGGACTCGAACCTGGGACCATGGCCTTTCGCGGGCAAGCGCACTACCGACTGTGCTATCCCGACACGAAGTAGGAAAGTAGGAGGCGAGGTACTGGCGAAAGTAAAGTTGTGAGGCTACATCGTGAGTCGTGTCGGGATAGCACAGTCGGTAGTACGCTTGCCCGCGAAAGGCAAAGGTCCTAGGTTCGAGTCCCGGTTCCGGCACACAATTTTAATCTGCCAGGAAGTTTCATATTAGTGTAAGTACTTTGTAAGCCTAGGGACTAATGACCAACGTAGTTAAGTCCCTTGGATTTACAAACATATTTATAAAGCGATATGTTTTCCGAATTTCAGTTAAAAATCGCAGTGTTTTGTATGTTCCACAAGTTTATTTTAGATTGTTAAGAGGTTTTCGGCGTACAAGGCCATATTCAGACTTTCCTCTCTTATTTAAAAAGTTGCAATGTTTGTATACAGAATTGATAGATATGTTACTGGTTTAAACTTAGTTTGAAGCACTTAAGAAATGTCATTTTTGATTGTACTCTAGTAGTACAAATGTTAAACATTAAACAAGAATTAAATTTAAGCTGAAAAATCTATTTGTATAACATTTAAACAACTAACCATTCCGATATATAAATTACTTGACAGAATGCTGAAGCATATTTCAAATAAAAATAATTATTATCGAAAAAATCAGATAAAAATTCTATTAACGCTTTACTGAAACTCTCCAATCTTTCAAATCCTACAATGTGAATGGAGATCAAACGTGACTAACATTCAGAGAAGTAATATCGACAGTTATTCATAGATTTGTACCAAATAAATTAACAAAAGAGGGGTCTGTCCCACCGTGCTACACAAAACAGGTGAGATCACTCTTAAAACAGAGGGAAAAAAGCAAGCCAAATTTAAATAAACAAGACTGGCAATCTTTTACTGAAAGTCGAAATTTAGGTCGAACTTCCACGAAAGAAGCTGGTAATAGTTTCCACAACGAAACCCTGTCCTGTAACTTGGTAGAAAATCCGAATAAATTCTAGTCATATGCAGAGTATATTATCAGCAAACGACAATCAATACCTTAACTACGTGATAGTAATGGTGATGCTACGTATGCTGCGGCGGAGCGGCCGAGCGCATTGAGCGCTATGCTACGATGCGCGAGGCCGTTCCCCGTGGGGGTTCGAATCCCACCACGAGCATGGATGTTTGTGCCGTATTTAGTATAAGCTAGTTCGTAAGTAGTTTGTAGGTTTAGGGACTGATGACCCCGTAGTTAAGTCCCATAAGCTATACAAACATTTGAACATTTGAATTTGCTACGTATGACAGCCATGCCAAAGCAGAATTGCTTAACACAGCTCTCCGAAATTGTTGCACCAAAGACGACATACTAAATACTCCAGAATGCGTAATTAAAAAAAAAAAAAAGGTAAAGCAGTCAAAAATCCGAAGATTGGTTTGAACACCCCAGTGCTTTACTAAGCACGGTCCTGTTTGGAGGTGGTATGCCGTTGCCTTCAATTAAGAAGAATATATCCCTGGACTATTAAAGCAACTTAAATCACTTCAACGTGCAAGTCTCCCTGCCCATATTGTATACAAATTAGGTTCTTTTCAGAGTATGCTGTTGCAATAGCTCCACACGTAGCTATCATATACAACCACTCACTCAGCGAAACTTTCGTACCCAAACTGGAAAGTTGTACAGGTCACTCCAGTATTAAAAAAAGGCAGTAGGAGTGATCCGAAAAATTACACCACGCACTAACCCTATCATGCAAATCTAAATGGTTACTCTGGAAATCGGATCAAAGTGCCTGGTAACTCTGAAAGACGTAAATTGGGACCCACGGTATTCTAGTCGTCTGAGGTCCAATCAGTATTTTCACGAACCCAGTAGGGTCGCTGCAGGCGATATCCTGCTGTTAATAGAGACAATGGAATCCGTCGTCTGCTGCCACAGCCCATTAATGCAAATTTGCTCTGCACTGTCGTAAGGCATGCCATCGAAGTAGCACCTAGATTAATTATTCCGGTTATTTCATGCAGTGTTGTTCCTCAATTAACACTGACAACATCACGCAATTGCGGCTTGGCCAGGTCATTAATAGTAGGCCGTTGGCCACTATGTTACCACCGGTGAAAGTTGGATAATTGAATTCATTAACGATATCCAAAATGAAATGTTCCAAACGTTTATGTCCCACTACCACTCCTAATTAAAGTCAGAGGAACCCCGTAGTGCCATCAAATTCCTTTCGGAAACTTTTGCACATAAATCACCGAAGAGAAAAGAGCAGCTCTAACCATTAACATCCCTTTTACATGTTGAATACGCGATACAAACACCATGTGTATCTCGATACATTCAAACGTTTCTAACCCTTCGCTACATGCTCGATTCTTCTGCCTCAGGGACACACGTGCGGGCTGACAGTCCGCATTGTGTTTTATGCAATTTTCATGAACAATTCTGACATTAAGGTTTGGAAATATAGTACATTCGCGTCTGAATAACATAAATAAGACACTGAATTCGTAAACATAATAATTTAGCATCGATAGTACACTAGCGGCAAAACACAAACAATACCTTCACTTCGTGACAGCAATGGTAATACTGCCAATGACAGTACTGCTAAAGCAGAGCTGCTAAACACAGCCTTCCGAAATTATTTCACCAAAGAAGACGAAGTAGGTACTCCAGAATTCCAACCAAGAACAGCTCCAGCATGCGAAATTTAGGAATAGATTTGCATGCAATAGTGAAACAAGTCACTAAACAAAAACTAATCTTCCCGGCCAGATTGTATACCAAATAAATTCCTCTATGAATATGCTGATGCAATAGCTCCATACTTAGCTATCATATAAAACCGATGTCAGCGGCAGATCCGTACCCAAAGACTGGTAAGTTGCCCAGGTCACTCCAATATTCAAGAAAGGTAATAAGAGTGATCCCCAAAATTAAAGACCCATCTCATTAACGTCGATTTGCAATAGTATTTATGAACATATACATTGTTCGAGCATTATGAACTACCTTGAAGACAACGACCTATTAACCATAGTCAACACGGATTCAGAAATGATCCCTTTTGTGAAACTCAGCTTGCCCATTATTCACATGAACTGATAAGTGCCATCGACAAGGGATCTCTAATCGATTCCATATTTCTGTATTTCCGGAAGGCTTTTGACACTGTACCTCACAAGCGGCTTCTAATGAAATTGCGTGGTTATGGAATATCGACCCAATTGTGCGACTGAATTCACGATTTACTATCAGAAAGGACACAGTTCGTAGTAACTGGCGGTAAGTCATAGAGTAAAACAGAAGTGATATCTGGCGTTACCTTACTCTTCCTTGTGTTTATACACGATTTTGGAGACAATCTGAATGGCTTCTTTAGACTTTTCGCGGATGATGCTGTCGTTTATCGGTTAGTGAAGTCAAGAGAGGATCAAAATCAAACCAAACAGAGTAGTCATCAGTCCGTAGCTTACAAACTACTTAAACGTAGGTAAACTAACCTAAGGACAACACGCACACCCATGCCCCAGGGAGGACTCGGACCTCCACGACGGGCAACCGCGTGCTCCGCAGCGAGACGCTTTAGACCGCTCGGCTACTCCACCGCGGTGGAGGATCAAAAGCAACTGCAAAACGATTTAGACAAAATTTCTACATGGTTTGAAAATTGGCAATTAACACTAAATAATGAAAAGTGTGAAGTAATACACATCACCATTAAAAGAAATCTGCTGAACGTCAGTTATACGATAAATCATTCAATTTTTAAGGTCTTAAATTCTACCAAATACCAAGGAGTTACAATTACGAACAACTTAGACTGGAGAGAACACATAGAAAATATTGTGGGGAAGGTGAACCAAAGGTTACGTTTCATTGGCAGAACGCTTCGAAGATTCAACAGCTCCACCAAAGAGACTGCCGACATCACACTTGTGCGTCTTTTCCTGGAGTTCTGTTGCCCATTCTGGGACCCTCACCAGGTGGGACTGACGGAAGACATTGAGAAGGTTCAGAGAAGGGCAGCTCGTTTAGTTTTGTCGCGTTATAGGGGAAGAGTGACACGGAAATGTTGCACGATTTGAGATGGAAATCATTAAAAGAACGTTGTTATTCGTTGCGGCTAGATCTATTTGCGAAATTTCAATCACCTACTTTTACTTCTGAATGTGAAAATATTTTGCTAGTACCCACCTACATAGGGAGACATGACCATCCCAATAAAATAAAACAAATCAGGTAGAAAACGGAAAGATACAGGTGTTCTTTCTTCCCGCGCGCTATTAGAGAATGGAACGGTAGAAAAAGGTTATAAAAGTGGTTAATGAACCCTGTGCCAGGAACTTAAATGTATTTTGCAGAGTATCTATGTAGCAGTAGATAGTGTATAAATTATTTTAACTCATAATTTACCCTTGAATCAGTAAGAACATTCAGTATACTGGCTGAAATTTAAGTTCATTCCGTCTTTACACTGTTCATACAAATGTATACAAACCAACAATTATCCTACATGAATTACCTCAGGAAATTTTTCTGAAAACTGTAGTTACCGGCCCCACTATTAATTCAGGCATATTATTCGTGGTGGTTGCTATTATCACTGCACTCATTGCACAGATAGTGCACGGACATGTCCCAGGCATACACTGCTGGAAAATGTCGCCGGTGTGCTTCTCTTCCTATCACAGAAGTTGCATCTTCCTCGAGTTTTTGTTCGTGGAGCTGTACCAAGAGCTCCAGCTGTTCGTAATCCCAAAATTTCTGTGATGCGGTTCTTGATGCTGACTAGTGTATTTAGATGATTGACCTTCATAGCCATATAATCATGCAACATTTTTTTGGCAAGAACTTTTAGACAGAATTTTCTTAGAATGTTGAATCTGAAAGGCTCTTGTAAATTCCATATCGATTGATTCTAGAAATATTTATAGAGGAGGGGATAAAATTACAAACGGCCATCTTGTGGTCATTATTGCCACACAGTATTTACATCTGAACTGCTTCGTCAACACCAGACTGATAATCGTTGTAAAATGTTATAATTTCTGGCTTGCACTTTTCCAAAGCACTGTCAGTACTGTGGTCATGTAAGGCAGAAGGCGGCAGAACAAATTCCTCCCTCTTCGCTTTATACGGAACAAGTGTTAATTTCTTCTTAAATGTAAAATTGCTGGCTCCACAGGACGATATTTTGCTACTGTCATAAATGGAGGAATTTTTTCGAGAACAACTGATGGTACAACAGCGCCACAAGAATGCACGCACGAGGACTGACATTCCTCATCTCACACGTTTGCTCCTTCAGACAATAATGATTAATTCCAGTTGTTCCCAGCAATTCGGCAAGGCGCCTTAGACCGCGTGGCCATTCCCGCGCGGCCATCTTTATCTGTGCAAACAGCAAAATCCAAGACTTTCAACACCTCAGACTGTCTTAGTAATGTATGCCACATGTATCCATGTGTATTACCTACATACGTTTGTTCTGTATGTATAAAGTAAGACATTTGTCTTTCGTAAACTGTTGCTGGCCCTTCCGAGGAAATGCTCTGAAATTTACCGGAACCACCCTCTTTGTCTGGCAGAAATGTTTCAGCTTCCTAAACCCTTGAAAAAGCAATATCGGCAGGCCGACCTCATAAAATTCTGCAGACAAGCGATTCCGCCATGACAATGCAGACCGGGTTCCGAGTATAAGAAGTCAAGACGTAACCACACAAGCTATCTGGAGAGCGCTCTGAGGAGCTTACAGTCTTGACCCATTTCTCCTGCTTCAAGTCCAATCTTGGTGGACTCTACACAATGACAATAACGAGACAGAATGGCCCGTCACAACTACATTAAAATGTGCCTTTCATTCTGCTTGCAATCCATTGTGGATTCACATACTACCAGAAATCTGCATATCATCTTTCAACGTTTGTTTACAGTCAACTGGAACAATTACAATTCTGTCTAGGAAAGTGGTTCGTACTGCCACGAACAAAGAGCACATAATATACACAGAGACACAAAACACACACACACACACACACACACACACACACAGACGTAAAACACACAATTGAAACGAGTACATAATTTAAATAACTCTTGACTGTAACATTATTTAATGCATATGTTAGGTACCTCAGTTTCAGAAGTAAGATTATTTTCTGTGTTATACGAACTGCGAAGTATCACGTGATTATTTTACGTTTCATAAGTAAATTGGGAGAAAAGAAATTTCTGGCATATCTTGACTAAAAGAAGGGATAGATTGGTAGGACACATTCTTAGATATCAAGGAATTGTGAATTTAGCGTTGGAGGGAAGTGTGTGGGGTAAAAACCGCAGAGGAAGACCAAGAGATGGATACAGTAAGCAGATTCAGACAGATGTAGGCTGCCGTTCTTATGTGGAGATGAAGGGGCTTGCTCAGGATAGGGTATTGTGGAGAGCTGCATCAAACCAGTCTCCGGACTGAAGACCACAACAACAACAAGTAAATTTTACAGTAATTTACACGTACGGTCTTCAGATATTAAAATTTTTCATTGCACTTTAATTTCAGCAGATTTGTCTGCAGTGTGATGCAGTATCTGACGTTTTAGATTGATTTCTGTCGAGTGGTATTAAAATATAATGACTGCCTCTCAAATTCTGTTTACAACATTAGTCAGTCGGAACACAGTTTTCAGCGATTATTTTTCTTTTTTTGTTAAACAATGACGATATATGCATATTTAAAATGAATGAAGAATGTCGTTAACACTTTCCTTCAGTGTTTGCGTCTGTAAAGTTTACGCATTACAGCAATATCAGTTACATGTGTTCGCTTTAATTTTATCTATAATAGCAACCTCTCTTAAGTAGTGAAAATAACTATAGCGTTACTAATATCATCTACTGAATGATGTGACAGACGAATGTAGTGTTGTAATTCAACTGAATACTACGTAATAAAAAGCTTAACTTCAGAAATTAAAGAAAACTGTAAAAGACTGGTGCGGTCTGCGATGGTCTAGAATTCAGAAAATTGGCCTATCGCATAAGCTCAAAGAGAGAGAAATGGAAGTGGAAGAAGTAAGGTTGTTATGGTGGATGAGTGGACTCACAATAAATAATTGAGGAGTGGTTATATCAGAGGAGAGGGAAAGTTGCATGCATATGAAAGAAAATTCAAAATAGATTAATAAAGACTGTATTGTGATGTGCAGAAAGTGGGGAGAACTAAGTGAAAGCGGGGGGGGGGGGGATAGTTAAAAATTTAGAAAATAAAAGGGTGTATGAAAATAAGAAGACAAATCGCACTAACGTGTTTTACGGCCCACTTTACATTTGTAGTTTTATAAGTTTTTGCAAACATTTTGGACCAAATAATAATCTAAATAATAAAAAATAATTAATAAGAGTGTCTGAAACCCTTTCAGGGAAAAAAATATTTTTGTAGTTGCCTTCAGCGTCGCAGTCCAACGCATTGCCCACTACGCTACAGCTAACAGTTAAGAGTTGTGTTCTTTAATCTCATACTATTGATGGCCGTTGTTAACTGATGCTAATATGGCATTTGTAGACACTAGATTATAATTTTTCTTACGAAGAACGACGTGTTTTTGTTAATTCTTCAGTGCGTCATTGCTTTGAAATGTGTAAGTTGTTCTTGGCGAGGAATGTCACACGACATCTGCGTACGGCTGGCTTTCATTAATTCAACGGAGGGTGTCAAAACTCCGTTATTTTTGCAAATATCTCTGAAACGATACGAGATATGAAAAAAACATAAGGTAACAACGTCGTAGAGAATTTTCTCCTCTAGAAATTCGTTTATTTAATTTTCGCGTCAGATGAACTGTTTATTTGCAATTAAAATTACAAACGGCTTTTTTGCTATTAATAACGTATTTCTTGTCCGAAATATTTCAAGAAGCGAGGTTCTGGTCTCTGGTAGACATCAATTATGTCTGTAAAATTTGGTGCTGAGCGGTTGGACGGTTCGTCTTAAAACAGGGAACACGTTACTGACAGACAGACAGACAGACTCACATCCCAAAATCGCCATTATTTTTGCAAATACCTCTGAAACGATACGAGATATGAAAAAAAAAAAAAAAAAAAAAAAAAAAAAAAAAAAAAAAAAAAAAAAAAAAAAAAACCATGAGAGCAAAATTGTAGAGAATTAGGTTATTCAATGTTCGTGTAACATTAACGGTTATGCCGTTATTTTCATTTAAATTTTGAGCTGAAACCTGGACCATAAACCAGAAGCACAGTAAGAAACTACAAGCCGTAGAGATGGATTTCTGGAGAAGATCGGCCAGAATTTCCAGGAAAGAAAAAAGAAGAAACACCGAAATAATAAAGAGGATGGGAATAATACAAAGAATAGATGAGGTGATGGACAGGAAGAAATTACGGTGGTACGGACATGTACGAAGAATGGAGGACAGCAGAATACCGAAGCTGGTACTGGAGTGGCAACCTGAGGGGAGAAGAAGAAGAGGACGACCTGTGACCACCTGGATCAAAAATGTACAGCTCACAATGAATAGACTGGGCGCAGAAGAAGAGGACACACAAGATAGACACACGTGGAGAAATATAGTGAATAATTAGTGTAAAACCTGACGTACTATGTGTATTCATTTCTGGGCGTATTAGTATGTTGGAGGGAAACCTCTGTAATGAGGACAATCTCAATAATAAAAAATAAAAATTTTGAGCTGTCAAAAGAACGTCGCAAAGGCCCACTTTTATTGTTACTACCGTAACCTAAAGTGGGCCAAAAAGAAATGGAAACGAAAGGTAACAGGGTATCCAAGAGAAAAAATCTGGATGGAAAAAAAAGGCCAATAATAAAATAAAATAAGAATTCTCTAAAATGATTAACTGAACGATATATTTAGTATTTTTACCATCTTAAGCAGCTACCTCAATTGATAAAAGCCGCGGTGGAGTAGCCGAGCGGTCTAAAGCGTCTCGCTGCGGAGCGCGTGGTTGCTCGCCGTGGAGGTTCGAGTCCTCCCTGGGGCATGGGTGTGTGTGTTGTCCTTAGGTTAGTTTACCTAGGTTTAAGTAGTTTCTAAGCTACGGACTGATGACCACGAAGTTTGGTCCGATAGATTTTAAAAAAAATTGATAAAAAGAAAAAAATGTCTTGCAACCAGTTACAAATTTTAAATATTGATTTATGACCAGTATCGGGGACTTAGTGCCCTTCTCCTGAAGCGTTAATCCTCGACGGTCACGTAAGACCTCTGAAGAAGAGCACCTACATAAACATTTGCGGAAAAAAATAGTAAACCTTGAAATATAACATCGACTCTGATCCTTTGATGGAGGAAGCCACTGTGTGATGATGATGGTATGAATGACGTTCCCTAATAGATTGCGTAGTGGCATGGCTGCAAGAGCCCCGTCGTTGTGTTCCCCTACAGGGAATATTTACAGCCACAGGGCTCAGCGTGATATCAACGTGTGCAGCAACCCGTAGCCTTGACAGTGGTCCTTTTGTAGAACAGGCAGACAAGGCGATCGTGCTGCGACAGTGGTGTTAAGATGCTGGTTGCAAAGAGGTTATCATTCTCATACCCGCAGACGAGATTCTGGACGTCCATTCAGTCCGCCAAGATCGTCTTATTATACGAAAGTGGCAGATCCAAAACAGAGATAAGAGGGTTTGCTAGCCAAGAAGTGTCGACACGAACCGTTGCCAACCGGTTACTAGCAGTGGATCTACGGACACACACGGTTTTCACTCACGCCAGGCCGTGGCCTTCAGCGATGAAAGCACGCAACCGATAGCGGTTTGCGCATACATATACATCTACATGGGATACTCAGCAAATCACATTTAGCCGGCCGCGGTGGCAGAGGGGACTCAGGCGCTCTAGTCACGGTTTGCACGGCCACTACTGTCGGGGGTTCGATTCCCACCTCGGGCATGGATATTTGTGACGTCCTTAGTATTAGTTAGTTCATAAGTACGCAGTGAAGGCTTTCACGACCGGCTGAAATAATTGCTGTTGAATCTTCCGGGTTATGTGGTCGTAGTCGAAGAAACGTATCTGCTCCTGATGTTTCGTCCAGAGCTGCGATTGATATCCTCAGAGTTGCTACTGGTAGCGGTGAGTCTTGCCGACTGACGAGTCGGGCCTCGGAGAGCGGTGTAAATACTGTCCAAAAGGGGGCGTGGTCAAGTGTTCAAGTGCGCAGCAGAGATAAGCCTTGTCAAACATAAAACATAACTTTCGATAGTCGATGGTCAAAGATAAAAGCGTAACTACCTACTCTGAAGAGCCACAGTCCATATGACATCAAGTTTCCTTGCTTCTTCCTTTCTATTAAAATTATCCCCATGTTTGTATATTTCGATTGCTTCTCTGTACAGTCGTGGATAATAGTTCATCGTTGTAGATAAAATTTCCGTTTCAGAAAACTTCACTTCATGATTTCCTGATTGGAAAACATGTTCAGCTACAGCTGATTTCTCAATTCTACCGAGTCGGCAAAGACTTTTGTGTTCTTTCAGTCTTGTATTCACACTCCTTTTTGTAGTACCAATATACACTTTTCCGCAAGAACACGGAATTTTGTACACCCCACTGGATGATAGAGGAGGGCGTTTGTCCTTTACAGATCGGAGTGCCTGACTTATCTTTTTTGTTGATTTAAAAACGGTCTGATATCGTATTTTTTCCTATCTGTAACTGTTTTAATGAAGGGGAGAGAAACGATGTTCTTCCATCGTTGTGTTTTGTTTCTGTCTTTTTGTTTACCTTTCCTTGGTCGCAGAACCCTATTTACTTCTTTCCGTGTATATCCATTTTTCTCAAAAGCCTGCATCAGATGCTGTAACTCAGCATCTAGGTGTTCTGGCGTACAAATTCGTTTAGCTCTGTCAATAAGACTTTTAATGACCCCTCTCTTTTGGATGATGGTTGGAATCCTTGTGCAAGTATCTGTCCGTATGCGTGACTTTCCGGAAAATCTTATGCTTCAAACTTACAATAGTCTGCCGCATAACTGAAACATCCAAGAAAGATATTTCATTGTCATTTTCCATCTCCATAGTGAATTGGATCTCCGACGCCCGACTCGTCAGTCGGCAAGACTCACCGCTACCAGTAGCACCTCTGAGGATGTTCAGCGCAGCTCTGGACGAAACGTCAGGAGCAGATACGTTTCTTCGACCAGGACCACATAACCCGGAAGATTCAACAGCAATTAGTTCATAAGTAGTTTGTAAGTTTAAGGACTCATGACCCCGTAGTTAAGTCCCATAAGCTATAAAAAAATTTTAACATTTGAAATCACATTTAAGTGCCTGGCAGAATGTTCATCGAACCACCTTTATACTATTCATCTACTATTCCACTTTCGAATAGCGCGCTGGAAGAAAAAACATCTGAATCTCTCGGTTCGAGATCTGATTTCCCGTATTTTATTCTGATGATCGATTCTACCTATGTAGGTTGCAGTCAACAATATTTTCTCGCATTCGGAGGAGAATGTTGGCGATTGGGGTTTCGTACGTAGACCACACATAGCGATAAACGCCGTTATTGTAATGATTCCCGTCCCAGATCCTGTATCATTTCCGTGACGCTATCTCCCCTGTATCGTGACAATACAAAACAAGCTGCCTTTCTTTGGACTTATTCGATGGCTTCCGTTAAACCCACGTGATAACGATTCCACACTGGGCAGCAATACTCCAAATGAGGACGGACAAGCGTGTTGTATACAGTCTCTTTAGTAGTTCTGTTGCATCTTTTAAGTGTTCTGCCAATAAAACGCAATCTCTGGTTCACCTTTCCTAGGACATTATCTACGCGTTCTTTCCAGTTTAAATCTGATGTAATAGTGATACCTAGGTATTTAGTGGAGTTTACGGCCTTCACATTTGATTTATCTTGTAAACAAAGTTTAACAGATTTGCTTTCGTACTCATGTGGACGACTTCACACTTCTCACTATTTAGAGTCAATTGCCAATTTTTTCACCATACTAATACCTTATTTAGATCGTTCTGCAGTTTGTTTTGACCTTCATTTGACTTTACTAGACGATAAATGACAGCGTCATCTGCAAACAACCTTAGATAGCTGCTCAGATTTTCTCCTAAATCGTTTATGTAGAGGACCAATAACACTACCCTGTTGAACTCCGGACATCACTTCTGTTTTAGTCGATGCCTTACCATCGATTACTCTCTGACAGGAAATATGGGGCGATATTCCATAACCACGCAATTTGTAAGGTACGGTGTCAAAAGCCTTCTAGAAATACGCAATCAGTTTCAGATCGCTTGTCGATAGCACTCATCACTTCGTGTAAGTAAAGAAATAGTTATGTTTCACATGAACGATATTTTGTTAATCCGTGCTGACCTGGGGTCAATAGATAATTCAGTTCGAACATTTCAGTACAGGATATGTTCCAAAACCCTGCTTCTCATTGACGTCACTGAAATAGGCCTGTCGTTTAGTGGGTTACTCCTACTGCATTTCTTCAATATTGGCGTGACCTGTGCAACTTTTCAGATAATTGGTACAGATCCTTCTTTGAGCGAGCGGTTGTGTATAGCTGTTAAGTAAGGAGCTATCGCTTCAGCATAATCAAATAGAAATTTAATGGGTATACAGTCCGGACCAGAAGACTTGTTCTTGTTAAGTTAAATTGCATCACTACTCCGAAGATATCTACTTCAACGTTAATCATTCTGACCTCTTTTTTCAATTCGAAATCTATAATATTGGTTTCGTCTTCTTTGGCAAATATGTTTCGAAAAGCTGTGTTTAGCAACTCCGATTTAGTAGCGTTATCATCGCCAGGATCGCCATTACTATCACATAGTGAGGGTATTCTTTGTCAAAGCTAGACTTATGAGTCTCGAGGGAGTTTCCGCGATTGTCATATGAATAAAATTCTTGAATTTCCGACTCCAGATCGCATTTAATTTCTAGAAAATGACCATTTTCGGGACAGCTACCAGTCTTCAGATCTGTTAACAAATGTTTCAATTGAATGTAAGCTACTATTTACAACGTATAATGTACAAAAAGTTCATGGAAAATAATATTTAAAAAAACATACGAATTTTATATAGTTACAGAGTAACTTGTAGCGTGAGGAACGGAGTGTTTACTGTCACTAAAATATAGTAGGCTCCTGAGGTTTTATATAATGTGCTTCCAATCATCTGATTGGTGTATACATTTTCGTTAAAATAATTCTCAACATGTGTTTATTGACATACACATAAAATCATTTCTATAATCAAGGTGTAAAATAGCAGTCAAGGTATAAAACAGCACTAGCATTTGAGATGCATTAGCTGTCAAACTATAATAGAACTTAAGAAATGATAACATTGGGTTCTGAATACAAATTAAAAACATATTAAGTCAATATTTAAATGAGTTATAAAAAATTAACGTGGTTAACTATTAAACCATTTTATAGAAATCTGTCAAAAAAGCTTTTTTTAAATATATTGTGAACAATGTCTTCTTTCCCGTCTGCGGATGAGGCTTCATTGTGTCAGGCAGCAGCAGCGTCGCCGAGGTTTCCTCCGCCTCGCCGTGTCCCATTCACCGCCGCCAGTGTGCTGACGGCCGCCGTAGCTGGTGTTTGGCAGCTTGTTCCATTCTAGGCAAGGTTACACAAGTGTTTAAATATTTCAGAATAATTTTGGTGCACGAGATCGGTCTGCTGATTTAGAAGTTTGTCGGAGTCTTTTTCCTTGTGTGCGTATACTTCATGCTCTTGACATTTTGTAGCCTTGCCTAGAATGGAACGCGCTGCCAAGCACCAGCTAGGGTGGCCCTCAGCACACTTGCAGTGGTGAATGGGACACGGCGGAGGAAACCTCAGCGAAGCTGCTGCTGCCTGACACACTGAAGCTTCATCCTCAGACAAGAAAGAATACAATGTCCACAATATATTTGTCTTTTTGACTTTTTTTTCTAAAATGTTTCCATAGTTAACCATGTTAATTTTTTATAACTTATCTAAATATTGACCAAAAATGTTTTAAATATGTATTCAGAACCCATTGTTATCACTTCTTAAGTTCTATTATAGTCTGACAGCTAATGCATCCAAGTTGCTACTGCTATTTTACACCTTGACTTTAGAAGTGATTTTATGTGTAAGTCAATAATCACACATTGAGATTAATTTTAACGAATAAGTATCTACCAATCAGATGATTGGAAGCACATTATATAAAACCTCAGGAGACTACTATATTTCAGTAACGGCTGTGAACACTGAGTTCATCACGTGAAAAGTTACTCTGTAACTCCATAAAATTGGTATGTATTTTTAATATTTTCTTCCGTGAACTTTTTGTAAATTATACGTTATAAATAGTAGCTTAAATTTAATTGAAACATTTGTTAACAGATCAGAAAATTGTCAGCTGTCCCAAAACCGGTCATGTTCTAGAAAATAAATGCGATCTGGAGACGGTATTGTTTCCATTTTGTCCGTAGTATATAACATATGATCAAAATCTCTTTTGGGCTTTAGTGAAATTTCGAGAAAGAGTCTCGTTGTGATCAGTATTGTAGGCATCTCTGACTGAACTCCTCGCTAAATTTCGAGCTGTGTAGGGTCGCCAATCCAGGGAATTTTGGGTTCTTTAAAATTTAGCGTTCCTTTTCTGTTGCTTTTGAAACAGTGTCCTGACCTGTTATGTGTACCAAGGGGGATCACCCACTTCTTTTATTAATTTATTTGGTATAAAGCTGTTATTGCTGTCGATATCACTTCTTTGAATTTGAACATCACCTGGTCATCAGTTACTATAGTGTCAGTAACGAGTGGAAACTGTCTTTCAAGAAGCAATATCTTGAATTTCTATCTGCTTTCCTGAACAAATATACTTTTCGTCTCTTTTTGGTAACTTTGGAACTTTCGATATTCAATCTCACTACGACAGCTGTGTGTTCACTAATACCTGTATCCGTTTTGATGCTCGTCATAAAGCTCAGGATTATTTGTTGGTAAGAGATCAAGTGTGCTTTGACATCCATTTACAATTCTAGTTGGCTCATGAACTAATTGCTCGAAGTAATTTCCAGAGAATGCGTTGAGTACAATTTCGCTTCCACCTAGCTTCGTTATTTGAACTGCTTTCTGAACCATTGTCTGCAAGACAGTTAGTGAACGACAAGTAAAGAGAAGTTGCAATGAAGCGAAACGCTAAGGTTCATTTTACTGTAGTGACTTACGAATACATTTAGCATCATTTCTTGGGTACATCTGCAAATTAAATTAACCACGTCAGTGTTCACAATCTCTCACCGTCTTCTCCTGATGTCCCGAAATTGCCAGAGGTATACAAATTTCTGGGAAAGCCAGTAATAAATATAAGCAGAAGGCAACTTCTTGTAGCTCAGTCAGTGTCTCTAAAATTAGTCATACTAGAGTCCTGGTGTGTTGCAAGGGACTTCAGCGCTAATGAGTCATACGTTCCTCTTCGGAAGAAGTCTGTTCTTTATTCAGTTCCAAGTACTGTGACAGAAATGCTTCTGCATGTACTGACACTGTGTTGGGTGTTGTCTGATACTTTTCACACACTCTGTTGCGTCGAATATTCAACAAACTGAAATCACAGTTAATGTAAGTACTGAATCTTGGTGCCCCCAGCACACGTGTGCAAAGTAAAAATAACCAGCCGGCCGCGGTGGCCGAGGGGACTGAGGCGCTCCAGTCACGGTCTGCACGGCCACTACGGTCGGGGGTTCGAATTCCCCCCCCCCCCCCGGGCATGGCTATTTGTGCCGTCCTTAGTGTTAGCTAGTTCATAAGTAGCTTGTAAGTTTAGGGACTGATGGCCCCGTAGTTAAGTCCCATAAGCTATACAAACATTTGAACATTTTTTTAAGAAGTAACCAGTTTATTGCTGCCCTCCAAAACACCAACACAGGTCAAAGTGAACAGTGAGACTTTTAAACTAAATGCCAGACTATGTGTGTCTACTAGGGTTCAACCCTTAGTCCAGTTCATTCACGCCCAAATAACAGAAATTATATTAATTCCGGGAGAGTAGTTTATCAATAATTGATGCAATTCACTGTGGTTTTTGTTTCACCAATCAGAGTTTTACTCCAGTAAACGTAAAGCACAGATCAATATTCATCAATTCATGGCTGAGCTCACCGAAAGCACAAATGGAGCAATCTAATAATCACGGCTCAACTCATTGTCCTTGTCGAAATTGAAACGAGAAGATGTTATGTAACACAAAGTTGAAGTCGTTAACATTTTGAAATAATTTTTAAACTTTACTTTCATTGAGTGCTGCACTTACATTTTATTTATAGGTGTTATTTAATGACAAATGTCTACACTTATTTCCATTCTCAAGTCGATCTCCTACAGTGCTTTTCTTTACAGATGTTCTGCTCAAGTATATCATAAGATGTATTGCACAAGTTATTATATGTTATATTTTGTATAGTTCACTCTACTAACATTATCTTTACCCTAAACAAACAGTCGGTAAGTGGGCCGAACTGTTTCCCACGGTACTTACGTGAACTTGGGGCCAATGCGGTAAAGGCACTGATAACTTCCCAAGTCCGGGGTCGTATCTCAAATATATGACAGATTGTACGTTAGATATCGTATCCGAATGACGTAAACATGTACGACGACTGACACACAGAAAAAAATGCTTTGGCCACGCAAGCCGACTCAAAAGTGACAGTACTTCGGTGTCCAACGGTGACTATCAAAATAGAAGATGGTTTGCGGTATTTATACCCTCGGAAGATATCACTAAATCTTATATACAATTTCGTTTGCAGATTTCTAAATTGTTGCAATGTAGTACTCGGGCTTATAGTATACTAGCTGTTACCCGCGTCTTCGCTCGCGTTGATGTCCTAGCATACGTGTCAAAGACCATAGAAAGTACAATAATTTCGAGAAATTGTTCTTAATTTATAGCTACGATCATCAGGATAAAAAAAGTTTCCAACGGTCCGGTTTAAATATATACCTTGCATTGAATTAGGGTAAATACTATCCTTCTTTATCGGATGAAAATTAAGATATTATTAAATACGAAAACCAGATGTCTTTGTTACACTGTGAATAATCCGCTGAGTGAAGAAGCTGTAAGAAATACAATGTGTAAATTATGCGGCTATAACGTTGCCCTTGCTTAGTATGATGCCATAAATGTTAAAGTTGATTCCGCGATTATATTTTGGACAAGGAATTGATGGTACCGAATTTTTTGAACTTGAAATAATTTATTTGAAGTACAGCACAAAATGAACATTAAAGCAAATAAACCGCGGATTGCATATTAAAGTTGGGCACCATACAAGCAATAGCACGTTATAAGACTTACGGAAAGCATCTTTCTGGATCCTGCACTTCGTGTTGTAGAAGCTGGAAATGATAACTGTTTCTTATTTAATCTGTGAATGTTCGAGATACTTTCCGTAGGAGATCAATGTTCGGACTGTTAACTTCGCTTTTCATTATTGTGTGACCGTGGATAGAACATGAAGTTACTGGTAATGATAAAAAAATTTAAAAAATGATCGGACTTCGTGAAATTACAAAAGAAATGACTGCAGGTTCTAAATTCAAGCAAAGTATATTATAAGGATGATTGATTGATTGAAATTTTTCAGACAATGCGAAGCGATGGTAATGGTGTCTGAACATTAAACTATTAAGTTTGACGAGGAGCTGAAAAACATCAAGAAATTAAATATTAGACATAGAGGAGTTCGATTTACATGAAAACCAAGGAGAGGGAATGCTTTTAAATTTAAATAATATATTTTCAGCAACAACTTGCATCATACTTACAATAGTGGATACAGGTATGAAAGACGACTACGCCGATTAGATACAGACCAGAGAGAGAGTAAAACTACTATCACGATTCCGTCTTCTCGCTTGTTTTTAAGTAAAAAATGACAAGCGAAATTAAATTAGTTGTATTGCGAGTCAGAGGGAACCGGAGGCGGTAAGCATCGATGATGAAACAATAAATAAATAAATAAATAAAAATTTAGTGTATCGTTACACGGCAATAAAATATTATCAATATCGGTTCGGCGCTTTGAAGACGATGACGTCTTGTGTATGCAATGTATTCATTATATTGAATCGTATTTCGTAAAACACATGAATCATTAAACGTATTTTAACAAATACGGTAAATTTCCCAAGTCAAAAAATAGATAGCTTTTCCAAGTGCTCTTCAAGCGTCTCAGAAGATGCAAGAGAAGCAGTGATGCACAGCTATTCCACATTTCGAGTTTAATACTTAAAACAACGAATATCTTGATTTACACACTTCCTAAAGTAGTCCGTGTACTTCTTCGGCGTTGAAAGTATTGCATACCCAATTTCATCAAAATGGATTTAGAGGCTTAGTAGTGAAACCCTAACAAACAGAGCATTTTTTTCACAGTTAAAATCTTAGTGTGAATAACATATTTTTCTTGTGAAATGTACATTTTGTTGACAACATGATTAATAAATATGAACAATTTATTTGCTTTCTATATCTAGGTTGTAACCTATCGTTACACGTAAATGCTACGACGTTACTTTGGTTATTTAAATGAACTTTATAGTGGAAATTACTATATATAGTTGCGGAAACTGTTTTGTCCAATAATTTGAATTTGGTAAAAGTAGGTATTTAATTAAAAAATTTTAAAGTTTGACCCGTAGAAATGGTTTAATGTTGAACTATTAAAAAGCTAAGAGGGACACCAGTCTGCACTTTCTCCCTCTAATCCGCCGTAATTGTCTCCTGCAGCTGGTAACTCTGGCGTTCCACTATCGGAATCCGTTAATCAGTTATAATTTTAGCGATATTAGTAAAGTATTATGTCGATGTGTGGGTTCCCACCAGATGGACAGATGGACTTGTCGCTACTACCTATGGTGTTTCCGATCATGTTGCACAGGATGACTTCTCTCGCTGATCAAACGTGTTAGGGCGTTAGTAAGCGCTCAGCCCTTGGCAAACAACTCGCTACGGTCGAGATCGCTATCAATGCAAGATTTATGAAGGAAAAAGAAAAGTGACTGTAGGGGCTCAGTCACCGTGAGTCACGTAGGCCGTAACGTAGCATCACATTAGTTTCGTGAAAAGTTAAAAATATCGAATTGTAGTTTTCTGTAAATGTAAGAGAGTCGACGGGCACGTTCTCTCTTTACTTGTTTGGATAATGTACGAGGGTGAGTCAAATGAAAACCTTAAATATTTCGTAAAATATTATTTATTGTGCAGAAGTGGTACAAAGCTGTATCAGTTTTCAACATAATCTCCCCACGCTCAATTCAAGTCCTCCAGCGCTTACTAACTGCATAAATTCCTTTAGAAAAAAATTGTTTTGGTAGTCTGCGCAACCACTCGTGCACCACGTGACGTACATCTTCATCAGAACGGAACTTATTTCCTCCCACTGCTTCTTTCAGTTTTCCAAACATATGGAAATCACTTGGGGCAAGGTCTGGTGAGTATGGTGGATGAGGAAGACACTAAAAATGCAGGTCTCTTGTAACTATACACTAGATTTTGCTTTTCTTTTTTTGATCAGCGATGCTTATCGCCTCCCGCTTCCCTCTAGCTCGTAATATAACTGACTTAATTTCGTTCCTCATTTTTTTTACTTCCGGACAAGCGAGAAAATGGAACCGCGATCGTAGTTTTTATCACTCTCTTTCCTGTTTTCGTTCTGTATGGACGTCTTCCAGTCATGTATCCGTTTAATGTAAGAAATTGTGATGCAAGTTGTTGCTAAAAATATATTACTTAAATTTAAAAATCATCCCCTTTCTTTAGCTTTTATTTAAATGAATCCCTCCACGTCAAATATTTATTTTCTAATGTTTTCAGCTCCTCGACGTCTGTAATAGTTTAATGTTCAGACGACGTTACGATCGCTTTGCATATCTTCAAAATTTCACACCCTCTTAGTCATTCTTATACAATACCTTGCTTGATTACAGACCATGCAATCATTTCTTTTGTATTTTACGAAGCCCGATAATTTTTTTCCTCTTTCTACCATTACCATTAACTTCATGTTTCATCCACGGTCATACAAGAATGAAAAACGAAGTGAACTGTCTGAGCATTAGTCTAGTACGGAAAGTATCTCGAATAATCTCGTATTAAATAAGAAAATGTTAACATTATCAGCTTCTGCAGTACGAAGCATGGGATCCAGCTAGATGCTTTTCGTAAGTCTTTTTACGTGTCATTGCTTTGTGTGGTGACCGACTTTAACAGTCAACTCGCGGTGTATTTAGCTTGATGTATATGAATGTTAATTTGTGCTGTGTTTTAACTAAATTATCAAAAATTCGATACAATCAATCATTTGTCTAAATTTCAATCGCGAAATCAATATTAACAACTTGTGGCATCATACGAAAGCAAGGGTGACGTTATACTGTGATTGTTGCAACACTTTGTGAAACTGGAGCACATCATGCACAATGTGGTGTGCTGACCCAAACATGCTGCAATGTCTTTCACTGTCACTTGGCGGTTTTCCTTCACTATGGCTTCAACTGCTGCAATGTTCTGTGGAGTCAAAATTCGTTGTGCCTGAACTGGATGAGGAGCATCTTCCAAAGTCACACCATTTGCGAACTTCCTACTCCATTCGTAGACTTGCTGCTGTGACAAACATGCATCACCGTACTGAACCTTATTCGTCGATGAATTTCAATAGGTTTCAAACCTTCACTATGCAAAGACCGAATAACAGAACGCTGTTCTTTCCTGCTGCAAGTCGAAAGTGGGACGGCCACCATTCTACTGATACTTCGACGGTATGTGTGCATCTGCACTATGCTGCAACCTACAGGTCATTCTGAACGCTGTTTGTAGCACGCTTGCCGGTCGCAGTGGTCGAGCGGTCTTCAGCGCGACAGTCTGCACGGCCTCTACGGTTGGAATTCCCCGTCGGACATGGATGTTTGTGTCTTCTTTAGTATAAGGCAGTTCATAAGTAGTTTGTAAGTTTAGGGACTGATGACCACGGAGTTGTCCCTCAAGCTTAACAAATATTTGAACATTTGTAGCACGCTTACCAACTTATGGGATAACGGCGCGAAATTTCAATTTGCTATTACAAATGTAAGGGTTTCATTTGACTCATCCTCGTATTTAGAGCTGTTGTCAACTGAGATATTGAAGCAAGTATTCAAAATGTTCAAATGTTTGTAAAGCTTATGGGACTTAACTACGGGGTCATCAGTCCCTAAACTTAGAAACTACTTATGAACTACATACGAACTAAGACGGCACAAATATCCATGCCCGAGGGGGGAATCGAACCCCCGACAGCCGGCCGCGGTGGCCGAGGGGACTGAGGCGCTTCAGTCACGGTCTGCACGGCCACTACGGTCGGGGGTTCGAATCCCCCCCTCGGGCATGGATATTTGTGCCGTCCTAGTTCGTAAGTAGTTCATAAGTAGTTTGTAAGTTTAGGGACTGATGACCCCGTAGTTAAGTCCCATAAGCTTAACAAACATTTGAACATTTGAACCCCCGACAGTAGTGGCCGTGCTGACCGTGACTGGAGCGCCTCAATCACCTCGGCAACCGCGGCCGGCAAGCAATTATTCTTAAATGGAACTATATAATTTTTAAATCTGCGATTGATAGCTCTTCAAAGGAAATTATAGTCACACGTCCATTCATGTTGACGTTGAAACAGGTCGTAAAAACTTCTAGAGATATTTTATAATTGGGGAGCGCGGTGGGCGAAATCAGCAATAGCGGTGCAAACACAGCCAAACGTAGCTCTCGCGCTGCGCTGCGTCAGAATGTCAACACGTTTGACTGTTTACTTGTCTGCACTGCAGGCCGCTCTTTTCTGCTTCAACATTCGCTGTGTACAGACATATACACCAGCGAGGAGAAGTTGGATACACTTTTGTATGGGAATGTAAATGAAATGCCGTCGACACAGTAGTGTAGGGCTATCTTTCTGGATCGACAATGCCTGACACATCGGCCAATTACACGATTTGTTGAGGTGCTGGTGCGCACAGATGCTTCAGAAATGAGGACAAGAAAGAAGACTGCTATTGACAGAGAACACGAATACGCTGTTATGGTCGATGAGACATATGAACAAGGAAAGTGTAATCAACCAGACGAGTGCTATTGCATTCAAATGATTCTCACCACCTATCATTTCGCTACATCGGGCACACATTCTTATAAATATTCTGCCGATTCTTCTAGTCGAAGTACCATTAAATAATATTCGTAGAATATATGACTTCAACTGCTATTGGGCAAAGCTGAAAATGTGTACCCAGCCGGGATTCGAACCCGGGTCTCCTGCTTTCTAGGCAGTTGCGCTGACCCCTACACCACTGGGGACACAGTGATCACCGCACCTGCAAGGACTACCCATGCACGCCTCCCGTCAGATACAAATTCCCAGCTTTGCCCTGCCCATAGTACTCAAACTACGAGTTTGAGTACTATGGGCAGGGCAAAGCTGGGAATTTGTATCTGACGGGAGGCGTGCATGGGTAGTCCTTGCAGGTGCAGTGATCACTGTGTCCCCAGTGGTGTAGGGGTCAGCGCAACTGCCTAGAAAGCAGGAGACCCGGGTTCGAATCCCGGCTGGGTACACATTTTCAGCTTTGCCCAATCGCAGTTGATGTCATATATTCTATGAATATTAAATAATAACAGCTGCAGGATCAGAATGTGACGTCTGTTCTTTCCGAACAGACGCCACATGTATATATATAATATGCCGGTGACGGGCAATGATCCTATCGTTAGTGGGGAGGGGGGGCAAGTTTGAAGCCCTTACTCTTACGGGAATTAGTTAAACTACGAGTTTGAGTACTATGGGCAGGGCAAAGCTGGGAATTTGTATCTGACGGGAGGCGTGCATGGGTAGTCCTTGCAGGTGCAGTGATCACTGTGTCCCCAGTGGTGTAGGGGTCAGCGCAACTGCCTAGAAAGCAGGAGACCCGGGTTCGAATCCCGGCTGGGTACACATTTTCAGCTTTGCCCAATAGCAGTTGAAGTCATATATTCTACGAATATTAAATAATAACAGCTGCAGGATCAGAATGTGACGTCTATTCTTTCCGAACAGACGCCACATGTATATATATAATATGCCGGTGACGGACAATGATCCTATCGTTAGTGGGGAGGGGTGGGCAAGTTTGAAGCCCTTACTCTTACGGGAATTAGTTAAACTACGAGTTTGAGTACTATGGGCAGGGCAAAGCTGGGAATTTGTATCTGACGGGAGGCTTGCATGGGTAGTCCTTGCAGGTGCGGTGATCACTGTGTCCCCAGTAGTGTAGGGGTCAGCGCAACTGCCTAGAAAGCAGGAGACCCGGGTTCGAATCCCGGCTGGGTACACATTTTCAGCTTTGCCCAATATCAGTTGAAGTCATATATTCTACGAATATTAAATAATAACAGCTGCAGGATCAGAATGTGACGTCTATTCTTTCCGAACAGACGCCACATGTATATATAGAAGTACCATTAGCTATTCGATATTTTAATGTGGCTGTAACACGATAGTTTTGCAGCTCACTCGTCCCCTGTTACAATTACAAGTGGTGGGTTCCTGTCGGTTTCGAAACGAAGAGTGACGAAAAAATTTAGTGGTAGTGTAGTGCAAGTGGTAGTTTAACAGAAAAATATATGACGAGAGAGAAACATAAAAAACTTACAATACTTTCAAATAAATCGAAATGCGTCTGGTCTTGATTCATACAAATATTATAAACTAGCAAACCTGGCAAAGCTTCGCAGTAGTTAAAGTGTATGGGATATGTACCTTACTCTCTTCTTCTACCTATGTCTGTCACTTCCTCCCTCTTCTATTACTCCATCGCCTTCTGTCCCCATCCTTTCTCCATCTCCTCCACAAATCTTTTTCCATCACTTTCACCCCATTTCCTCTTATCCCACACCATTTCCATCACCTCTCCTCCCTCTCTCTCCGTCTATATCATTCACCCTTTTTTAAATCAATTTCATTCCCTCGTTTTCTATCTCCGCCTCCCCCTCACCCTGATCTTATTTGTTGTTATTGCAGTCTGTACCTTGATTGAGGATAAAAGTCAAAATGATAGGTAAATCGATTGGAAACGTGTTATTAGACAGACCTTCCGACCTGCTCTGTGAGGTTATTGGTTTTAATGGCCGTACTTTTAATGGTTGTATTCTACGAACGGGAATGCTTCGACAGAAAATCTTGACCAGGAACCAATGATGCCAGTGGTTTTGCTAGCGGTGTCAATTCTGGTAATTTGACCTTTCCACCTGCACAACATAATCTCGACGGGTCTTGCCGAAATCTCAAAACATTGCAATATTGACAAACATTGTTCATTGTTCCGATACCAACTGATGCATCCGCTACGTAATCGACTGCTGGATCGTATCTAAATGCCAAACGTTCAGTTTTAAGCGTCACATATGGCCGTCTGTTTTGTCGACGATCCAAATTACTTTGTGCGTAAGCTGCAACTGAGCGAGTCAAACTCGACTGTACCCGTTGTTCCAGAGTCATAACGGATCGCGGTTGAGAATTTCTTTCTCGATTTACCCCCAATGTAGTATCTTAGACGGTCTCGTTGACGCTACGATCACGTAGTAGAATTACATTGCGCGTACGCCGGCCGATATTACGACGCCGCAATGAAGCAATTGTTCTACAAAAATGAACCACGTTCTGTAGTCAATTTCTTTTTAACCCTCAAAATACGACGAACTGGCATCAATTCTATCCTTGCAACGCTCCAAAGATTTGATCACCACCGACAACACCATGGAGCGGCTTGTAAAGAAACAAAGCTCCACGTTAAATCTATTTGGCCGTTTTAACCTTGTGTGCATAGCTCCATCTCCCTTTATTCTAACATCCTTAGCGTATTTGTTCGCTCCGTTACAGCGTATTTGGTTGATAGTCGAGTAGCGAATGAATAAACTGATTGTTCGAGAGTCTAGAAAATGATCCGAGCTGGAAGCGCAATTTCAGTTTTTCTCAAATTCTCATATTTTCCGATAGATTTTCGAAAAATTTTCTTTCATACACACACTGTCTTGCGAATTACGAACAGAACAAAGAAAAGAACAGCCATATCGGTGAAACCATTCTTAAGTGATGCGTTTTCATACATGGTGCAGTTTATCTTTATTAATATATATATATAAATGTGATAGCTTTGCCTGTTACGCTTTCAAAACTAAACCGTTTGATGAAATTGGGTACGCAGATAACGTTAACGCTGAAGAAGTATATTGCCTGCTTCAGAAATTATTCAATTCATTTTTTGATGTATATAACTCGAAATATCGAACAGCAGAGCATCAACGTTTATGTTATAGCTTCTGAGACACATGAAGATGCCTTGGAAACAGAATTTATTCTTTGACTTTAGAAGTTTATCATATTTATTAAAATACTTTCAGTGGTTGGTATGTTTTATGTAATACGACTCAAAATATTGAATACAATGCTTACAAAAGACGTCATCGTCTGCAAACTACCGAACCTATCTCAGTGACATTTCAATCCTTCGTAATGAGCATGCATAACGTATAAGTTCTTCACTCAGCGATTTAGTCACAATTATTGATCTCTACAGAAACTGGGTGTAGCAGCCTGCCTGCATATTCATATGTTTTACACACGATTTCGCTTTGTTTGCCGTGTTTAAATTTGGCAAAAGAGTTTCTATCAGTTTGATACAAATAAACAATCTCTGAGACGGATTTTCGTCTCGAATATGTCAAAGTCAATAATGATAAATCTGAAGCATAGAATTAAAATTTGTGATGCGGCCGGGAATCGAACCCGGACCTCCATGCTTACTAAGCACCCGTCTTACCGTTTTCTCTCTCTCTCTCTCTCTCTCTCTCTCTCTCTCTCTTTACGCTAAATAAACTTTATTTACACAGATGAGCTGAAAGTTACAATAATAGACTAAAAAATTCATAGTAGCCACTAACGATTAAGGCGCCTCGGAATAGTCTAAGTACGATTTCCCTCCATAACAAACTTTAATTCAGCTTCTGTGTTCCAAAGATAATTGCCACTACTGCCATGGTTCTCCATGCAGCAGAATAGCACCTCGGCAATGGACATATTGGAATAAACCTCTTAAGGTGATAGAAATATCAATTTAATACATTGATCTCTATAAAATCTGGATGTTGAACTGCAGCTGTCTTAGCGTGCCAGCCATAGATATTCATATATAGTTTCTTGCCAAATTTAAACATGGCTGCAAAGTAGCATTTCAAGAAAAAGAGAAGAAAGTATGTTTCGATTCCGCTCCGATATCAGCCTAAAACATTGAATATTGAATTAAATTCCAAATCAAGTGGTAAGCAAGCAATTCTTTGTCACGTAATAAATAATGGAAACTCGTTTGCCAAATTTAAACATGGCGGACAATACGAAATCGTGTGCAAAACATATGAATGTGCAGGCACGCTGCAATTGTATGCTCAGACACCAAAGTTATTCATCCAGTTAGAATAGAGATCGCTGATTTAATACAAATAAACAATACCTGAGACGGATTTTCGTCTCGAATATGTCAAAGACAGTAATGATAAATCTGAAGCATAGAATTAAAATTTGTGATGAGGTCGGGAATCGAACCCAGACCTCCATGCTTACTAGGCACACGTGTTACTGTTAGACCACCACACCACACCACTAACTGAATTAAAGAAGCTGAATTAAAGTTTGTGATATGGAGCAAAATCGTACTTAGACTATTCCGAGGCACCATAATCCTTGGTGGTGTGGTGGTCTAACGGTAAGACGTCTGCCTAGTAAGCATGGAGGTGCGGGTTCGGTTCCCGGCTACATCAAAAATTCTAACTCTACAGATTTATCATTACTGTCTTTGAGTTTCTCTCAGTTATTATGTGACACAGAATTGCTTTTGATTTGCAATTTACGTCAATATCGGATGTAATAGACTGACATGGGAGTGGAATTGAAACATATTTTCTTTTCTTTTTCTTGTAATAGCCTACTTAATAACAGCCATGTATGAATGTGGCAAGAAACGCATTGTCAACATCTATGCCTGACACGCTCATACAGCTGAAGTTCAACATACAGCTAGTATAGAGATTAATGGCCACGCTGTAAAAGAGTTTCTTTACGTATTTAAAAATATCTTTGATTTTATCTCGATACGAAGACAGTGTTTACCATAATTCTAGGCACGGGTTATATTTAAACCTTTCTTTCATCCTGATTATCATGGTCTTAAATTAAGAACAAAGTCGGAAAATTATTGCACATTCGATTGTTAAGGCGCGGATAAAAGGAAATTAGTTTATACAGTAGAAAAGGACGGCTAATTGTCCCATACAATTTATGGTTATATGTATGACCCATACAATTCTTAAATTAAGCTTTCGATTCTAAACTACTATTGTTGTTGGGTTGCAATTATCCCACTCAATCATACAGGAATCTCCACAGGATTCAAATAACGGGACACGTCTCAGTAACTGTTTGTCTTTTGCACATGACTTTTTTTAATTTGTATACTATCGGCCCCTGCATTAAAAGTCACTTGGCCTCTTTTAGATTTTAGATACACTAAATTCTTCAACGCTATAGCTGTAGATAAATAAGCAATTTACGATAAAAAATTGTTTTTCATCGTACAGCAAGGATACAAAAGTTCGATATTAAACTTAGTTGACATGAGCAATTTTTCTTCTAATCTAACGCATCTTATGTCATCTCTTTCAGAAAAGCTTCTGATGAAGGCATCCCTAGTCCATGTCGAAACCTTTGAAAAGTGTTTTTATCACTTGTAGGATGCTAAATTTTACTGCTACAAATAAAATTTTTAAAGTTATGTCAGGGTTTTAACATCCCTTTGACACCGTGATGAATACAGACAAAATGTCTTTGAAAGGTTGCATTTGTTATATATTTTAAGGTATTACGTTAGATGATACAATATTTAAAGTTCCGGGTGGAAAAAAAAAGCATTTCTCTCTGCCATGATCGGTGCAACACAGTGACCTCTATATTACCTGGATGTTGAACTTCAGTTGTCTGAATGTGCCAGCCAAAGATGTTCATATTTAGCTTCTTGGCAAATTCAAATATGACTCCTCCGAAATGATACTAGAATAAGAAGGAAAAATACATTTCTAAACCACTGCCATACCAGCCTATTACATCGTATATTGAGATAAAATTCAAACAAGAAGTGATCAAGCAATTCTTGTCACGTACAAACTAGTGTAAATTCGTTTGTCATATTCAAACATGGCTGACAACGCGAAATAACGTGGAAAACATATGAATATGCTGGCACCAAGGTGGTCAGCTGGCACACTGCAGTTCTATGCTCAGAAACCAGAGTTATACATTCTGGATGTATAGGTACAACACCCACTCCCATGAACCACAGACATTGCCGAGGTGGGGTGGCTTGCGTGCCTCAACGATACAGATAGCCGTACCGTAGGTGCAACCACAGCGGAGGGGTATCTGTGGAGAGGCCAGACAAACGTGTGGTTCCTGAAGAGGGGCAGCAGCCTTTTCAGTAGTTACAGGGGCAACAGTCTGGATGATTGACTGAGCTGGCCTTGTAACATCAGCTAATGTGGCTTCAGCGAACGGCTGAAAGCAAGGGGAAACTACAGCCGTTAATTTTCCCGAGGACGTGCAGCTCTACTGTATGAACATATGATGATGGCATCCTCTCGGGTAAAATATTCCGGAGGTAAAATAGTCCCCCATTCGGATCTCCGGGCGGGGACTACTCAGGAGGATGTGATCATCAGGAAAGACAATACTGACATTCTACGGGTCGGAGCGTGGAATGTTAGATCCCTTAATCGAGTAGGAAAATTAGAAAATTTAAAAAGGGAAATGGATAGGTTGAAGTTAGATATAGTGGGGATTAGTGAAGTTCGGTGGCAGGATGAACAGGATTTCTGGTCAGGTGAGTACAGGATTATAAATACAAAATCAATTGGGGGTATCACAGGAGTATGATTGATAATGAATAAGAAAATAGGAATGCGGGTAAACTAATATGACCAGCACAGTGATCGCATTATCATTGTCAAGATAGATACGAAGTCAACACCGACAACAGTAGTACAGGTTTATATGCCAACTAGGTCTGCCGATGATCAGGAAATCGAAGAAATACTTGAGGAGCTAAAGGAAATTATTCAGACAATTAAGGGAGAGGAAAACAATTGTTATGGGAGACTGGAATTCGGTAGTCGGACAGGGAAGGGAAGTGAAGATAGTAGGTGAATATGGTCTGGGCAAAAGGAATGAAAGAGGAAGCCGCCTGGTAGAATTTTGCACAGAACATAATTTACTCTCTTGGAGTACTGTTGCCCCTTGTGGGACCCTCACCAGGTGGGACTGACGGAAGATATTGAGAAGGTTCAGAGAAGGGCAGCTCGTTTTGTTTTATCACGTTACGGGGGGGAAAGCGTCACGGAAATGTTGCACGAATTGGGGTGGAAATCATTAAAAGAAAGACGTTATTCATTGCGGCGTGATCTGTTTGCGAAGTATCAATCACCGACTTTTAGTTCTGAATGTGAAAATATTTTGCTAGCACCCAACTACTTAGGGAGACATGACCATCCTAATAAAATAAGAGAAATCAGATCGAAAACGGAACGATTTAGGTGTTCTTTCTTCCCGGTAGAGAAAAGTTATGAAGGTGGTTAATGAACCCTCTGCCAGGCACTTAAATGTGATTTGCAGAGTATCTATGTAGATGTAGATGTAGATGTAGTTATAACAAACACCTGGTTCAAGACTCACAAAAGAAGGTTGTATACGTGGAAGAGACCAGGAGACACCGGGAGATACCAGATAGATTTTATAATGGTAAGACATAGATTTCGGAACTAGGTTTTAAAGTGTAAGACGTACCCAGGGGCAGATATAGACTCTGACCATAAGTTGTTGGTTATGAACTGTAGGCTGAAACTAAAGAAACTACAAAAAGGTAGGAAAATAAGGAGATGGGACTGAGGTTCTTAAGAATTTCAGAGGGAGCTTTAGGCAACAATCGACAGAAACGGGGGGAAATAAAACAGTAGAGGAGGAATGGGTAAAATTGAGAGATGAAATAGTGAAGGTAGCAGAGGACAAAATAGGTAGGAAGGCAAGACCTACAAAAAATCCTTGGATATCACAGGAGATACTAAATTTAATCGATGAAAGGAGAAAATATAAAAATGCAGTAAATGAAGCAGGCAAAATGGAGTACAGACGACTAAGATACGAGATTGACAGGAAGTGCAAAATGGCTAAGCAGGAGTGGCTAAAAGGCAAATGCAAGGATGTAGAAGAATGTATAAATAGGGGAAAAATAGATACAGCCTACAGGAAAATAAAAGAAACTTTGGAGAGAAAAACAGCTCTATGAATATCTAGGACACTGATGGAAAACCAGTTCTCAGCAAAGAAGGGAAAGCTGAAAGGTGGAAAGAGTATATAGAGGGGCTCTACAAAGGAAATGAACTTCGAGACAATATTGTAGGAAGGGAAGAGGATGTAGATGAAGATGACGATGAAATAGGAGATACTGTACTGAGAGAAGAATTTGACAGAGCCCTGAAAGATCTAAGTCGAAACAAGGCCCATGGAGTAGATGATATTCCCTCAGAGCTACTGAAGTCTCTGGGAGAACCAGCCATGACAAACCTGTTTGGTGTGTAAAATGTATGAGACAGGCGAAGTACCCTCAGACTTTAAGAAAAATGTTATAATCCCCATTCCAAAGAAAGCTGGTGCAGACAGGTGTGAAAACTACAGAACCATCAGTTTAATAAGTCATGGTTGCAAAATATTAACGCGAATTATATACAGAAGATTGGAAAAGCTGGTAGAAACCGACCTCGGGGAAGATCAGTTTGGGTTCAGGAGAAATGTAGGAACACGGGAGGCAATACTCACTTTACGGCTTATCCTAGAAGATAGATTAATAAAAGGCAAACCTACATTTCTAGCTTTTGTAGATTTGGAGAAGGCTTTTGAAAATGTTGATTGGAATAAACTCTTTCAAGTTCTGAAGCAAGCAGGAGTAAAATATAGGGAGCGTAGGGTTATTTACAACTTGTACAAAAACCAGACAGCGGTTGTCAGAGTTGAAGGGCATGAAAGGGATGCAGTGGTTGGAAAGGGAGTAAGACAGGGTTGTAGTCTTTCTCCATTGTTATTCAATTTGTATATTGAGCAAGCTATAAAGGAAAGCAAGGAGAAATTTGGAGAAGGAATTAAAGTTCAGAGTGAAGAATTAAAAACATTGCGTTTTGCCGACGACATAGTAATTCTGTCAGATACAGCAAAGGACCTAGAAGAGCAATTGAACGGAATGGACAGTGTGCTGAAAGGTGCATATCAGATGAACATTAACAAGAGCAAAACTAGGATAATGGAGTGCAGTGTAAGAAAATCAGGTGATGCTGAAGTAACAGATTGGGAAACGAAGCAATAAAGGAGGTAGATGAGTTTTGTTACTTGGGCAGTAAAATAACAAATGATGGTCGCAGTACAGAGGATATAAAATGCAGAATGGCAATGGGTAGAAAAGCGTTCTTGAAAAAGAGAAATTTGTTAACCTCGAATATTGATTTAAGCCTAAGGAAGTCCTTTCTGAAGGCATTTGTATGGAGTGTTGCCTTGTATGGGAGTGAGATATGGACGATAAACAGTGCGGACAGGAAGAGGATTGAGGCTTTTGAAATATGGTGCTACAGAAGAATGCTGAAGATTAGGTGGGTGGATCGCGTAACTAAAGAGGAGGTACTGAACAGAATTGGGGAGAAAAGAAATTTCTGGCATACCTTGACTAAAAGAAGGGATAGATTGGTGGGACACATTCTTAGACATCAAGGAATTGTGAATTTAGCGTTGGAGGGAAGTGTGTGGGGAAAAAATCGCAGAGGAAGTCCAAGAGTTGGATACAGTAAGCAGATTCAGACGGATGTAGGTTGCCGTTCTTATGTGGAGATGAAGAGGCTTGCTCAGGATAGGGTATTGTGGAGAACTGCATCAAACCATTCTCCGGACTGAAGACCACAACAACAACAACAGGTACAACACATCAGCGCTTCTTGATGTGAAGCGAAAATCTAAGAAATAATTTCCGTAGGAGGTTCAAAAGATCTGTATTTTACAAAATTTGCAAGGAACTGTTTCCTATCTATGAAAACAAATCAAATCATAGATAACTCTCATTTCGGATCACTCAAAATGTTTTATATTTAATAAAATGGAAAGCGCCTGGAGAAAAATTACAACAGTGTATTGCAGTTGGCTAGACGTACAAATAATGCCCTTCATAATCTGTACATCTTTTTTTTATAGGATTCGAACTGAAAATAATACAATTGATGATAAGTCTTAGCCCTATACATACACGCACTTTCCACGAAATATTTACGAAGCCGAATCGAAGGCACGGCAGGGAGCCAAATACTGAAAATGACAATAACAATATAATACATTAATTAAAAGTTTTTTTGAGCGTTGTGGTTCAAAAAATATAACTTATGCTTAAATAAAAAATAAAAAAAATAAATAAAATAAAATAAAATAAACACTAGCAGTTAAGGTATTGTGATAATGTGTTTTAACTCTCCTCTAGACTATTCTTTGACTATAGGCAATCAAATAAAATTATCCATTGTACAATTGGTTGATGTATTAAATTAACCACCCTTAAAAAAACTACACGCAAGGAACAAATTACAACAAATTCTTATTTCTGAAACGATTCTGCGTGGAGTGGTCTGGGATAATAGTGGGCTTTTATACAAGTGTTCTGAATTTTCTTTTTTATTTTATCTGATCAGATCTTCTATTACAAATACCCCGCTGGCTGCATGTAGAAACAAATTATAAAACACAAGATAATTGAAAGCGCAAAAGATACTTTATTAAAAACAAACGATCTGTGTCGTTATAATAGAACCCAGCTTAAACTATTATACTCACATTCCTCAATTTTTTCCGGAACCTTAAGAAAGATTTAGAAGTGATTTGGTGTTTTTAGATGTTACAACCGTATAAAACATATGTTATACTTCTCTTCCAACCATTTCTTACTACCGTAAAGAAAATCTTATGAGTCTAACAATGTAAATCCGCTGCTCTATCCCAGTTTTAGTTGACAATTCACGCCGCTAGGAGGCTCTCGGAAGCGCTATCGCACGCTTTAGGGAAGATTTTCCGCTATTATCTTGCTAAGCTATTGGGTTTAAAGGATGCCGCCAAACGGGCTAAATTTCACTATTGGCCTCCAACGGGCAGGGCGGCCGCGTTACGTTGGTAACATAAGGGAGATAAATTTTATTATTGTCGCACCGCACGCCGCGCCGTAGCATGAACAGTTGGCAGGACAAATACGTCTTCGCGTATCGCGGAGTAAGATCTATCTTTTAACATTTGCAAATGTACCAACATGATACAGATTTAAAGAGAATTAATATTCGTCTAAAGTGGTAAAGAAACCTGTATAAATTTATTTTAAATGATGGTTGGGGGGGGGGGGGGTGTGAGGGCTACGAGCAACACTATTATAGGCGAAAATCACCTATTCTTTTCTTTTCATAGTTTAGAATTATTAAAAAATTCTATTCAAATGTTTGTAACTCTATCGGACGAAACTGCGTGGTCATCAGTCCGTAGCTTACAAACTACTTAAACCTACGTAAACTAACCTAAGGACAACACACACATCCATTCCCCAGGGAGGACTCGAACCTCCACGGCGAGCAACCGCGCGCTCCGCAGCGAGACGCTCTAGACCGATCAGCTACTCCACCACGGCAATTAATTAAAGTATTTGAAAATTATTAGAAGGTAAACTTCGCCTACCGTGAAATACTTTTAAATTAAGCTACGTAATAAGAATACCCTAAGTTTCTGTTAACTTCCAAGACAAATGAATAATTCAAATAAAGATATTTGCAAATCTGTTAACCGTCATGGTTGTAAGAAAAATGACCCTAAGAATTAAGTTTATTATTAGTTATATTCAGACTTCTTTATCCCGTCTAGTAATGGCAACCAATAATGGCGTCTGTAACAATCACCAAGATTTAATGAAAATCATATATTAAAAATTAATAATTCATGAAGGTGTGCAAATAATAGAAACCAAATTTTAAATTCTCAGTTTTGCATTTTTATTGTAAAATAAAATTATCATCATTGAATTGTAGTTACACAAGTGGGCGTAGATGTCCCAAGCGACCGACTAGAGCCTAGTCCATACAAGAAAGAACGAAGACTATCGTAGACAATGGACATAGGTAAGAAAAGAGAAGGTATCGGAAACATGAAATTTGCTACTATCCGTGGTTTATCTATTTTAATCTTTGGCGTAATATTTCAGCTGCCCAACAAGTTCGTTTAAAAAGAATTGTAAGTTATTTACATTTCGATCCCTTTATGAATCGAAATCTACAATTATTTTTAAATTGCATATTTCTTATACAGTAAATGTTCGCAGTTGCGGGTGCTGCTTTAGAGAAGTGATGTTCAATATCGTAAGCTAATTATTGTTAAAAATTTTATCTCCATTTGTATATAAAATAGGGAATCACAGACATCAATGCAAGTACAGTATACAACTCGAAACAACAGATGGCACTGCTAGCAGTGTCGCCTGACAAACACATGTAAATGCCACATTGTGCTCATATCCTCATGCACTACGTGTCGTACTGTGATACAATTTCGAAGGTACATTCAGCTATATGTGTGTATACTGTCTGCAAAATTTCGAGCTGCTACAATTTGTAGTGTACAAACTATAAATTGTAACGTCATACCGAATGCCGCAGTTTTACTCCTTGAATAGCGGAAAAGTAGTAAGCGAGAACCTTTTTCTTCCTTTCGTCATTTTGCTATGGTTGTCAGCGAGAAAAAGTTTAATAAAGGTTTGAAATTATGTTTAAAGTTTGTTGCAAGTCGCTAAGTACTGTCATTCTCATGTAGTGTATTTATAAATTTTCGTCGAATTACGTGGCACTTTCTTGCAGTTCTTGTTGTTTATGGCGTTATATCTCCTGAACTGTGTGTCGTATGTGGTTCGAACTTCTACAGCAATTGTTATCTTTCACGTAAGGAATACGTATACCAAATTTGGTTGAAATCTGTCCACTGGTTTAGGAGAAAATGGGCAGCATTTTCGCGTGATGCGCAGTTTCCTGTGCATCTCATTGTTTATGACGTCTTATTTCCATAAATATGTGTTGTACGTAATTCTTACACTTACGGCGACCGTCCTCATGGATTCAAGCTTATGTGTGGAAAATTTCATAAACATTGGAACAAAACTGTAGATTTGTATGCAACACGTGCAGTCAAACACACAAACATAATGACACTCTGCTTTATATATTTTGTTTAAAACCACCCAAATTCTAACAAAAATCGATCGGGTAACGTTGTACTGAATATTTGTTGTTGTTGTGGTCTTCTGTCCGCAGACTGGTTTGATGCAGCTCTCCACGCTACCCTGTCCTGTGCAAGACTCTTCATCTGACAATACGTTCGCCAACCTACATCCTTTTGAATCTGCTTACTATATTCGTCCCTCGGTCTCCCTCTAAGATTTTTATCCCACACGCTTTCTTCTAATGCTAAGTTGACAATTCCTTGATGTCTCAGAATGTGTCCAACCAATCTGTCCCTTCTCTTAGTCAGAATATGCCAGAAACTCTTTTTCTCCCCGATTCGGTTAAGAACCTCCTCATTAGTTACGTGTTCTACCCATCTGATTTTCATCATTTTTCTGTAGCACCACATTTCAAAAGCTTCTATTATCTTTTTATCTGAACTCCTTATCGTCCACGTTTCACTCCCATACAATGATACACTGCAGACAAATGCTTTCAGAAAGGACTTCCTAAATTAATATTGGATGTCAGGAAGTTTCGCATCTTCAGAAATGTTTTTCTTCCTATAGCCATTCTGCATTTTATATCTTCTTTACCTCGGCCATCAGAAGTAATCTTGCAACAAATAACAAAGTTCATCAACTACTTTTATTGTCTCATTACCTAATCTAATTCCGCCAGCATCGCCTGATTTTCTGACATTGCATTCCATTACCTTCGTTTTACTCTTGTTAATGTTCATCTTATATCTTCCTTTCAAGACACTGTCCATTCCATTCAATTGCTCTTCCAGATCTTTTGCAGTCTCTGACGCAATTACTATGTCATCTTCGGAAAACCGCAATGAATATTTCTTATTCAATAAATAAGTACGTTAGTATACAGACTTCGCTTACGCACGCCGTTTCTCTGCTTACGAGGGAAAAAATCACTCATCTGCCATGACATAGTCACAAAAATTACAATGTCGGCGCGTTCTGAAATGCTCTTTGTAACGCGCAGCGAAATTACGTCCGACGCGGCGAGTTAAAAACAGAATTTCCGAAAACAAAAATAGGAAGTTCCAGGAAGGGGGAGAGGGCGGGCGTGGTGCGGAGATTGGAACGTGTTTTAATTAGAAGGCGGCGGCCAAACTGGCGTGTTTGGCGGCCCGCGGACCGTGGCTAACAGGGCCGGCCGCGCGTGCGCATGCGCATGCGCACTCGCTATGCGCCACGCCGCGGCGCAGCGCAGCGCCTCTGTGCGTCTGTGCCGCCATTAGCTAATGAATGCGAAGCCTAATTAATTTACGGCTGGGCACACGCGCGTGCCGCCTAGATTCCGGGCGGCCGCCTACGCACATCGCGGTTTCTGTCACTGCTCCCAAGTCCACCAACTTCACCCAGTTCCCCTTTTACTTCTTCCTTGACCGCCAAGACGTCAAGTGTCGAAAGTGCCTCACTCCTCTAGTGCATAACATCATATTGTAAGGCGGACGATTGCAGGCAGCGGTAATTGGTTTCGGATTAAAACAAATAAACTGTTCCTTTTTTATTTTTTATTATAACTTTTTTCTGCCTCCTCCTCCGCAGTTTTGAGTTATACAGTGCGTATAGGTTAGGTTCCGGCTTTTGCAGCTGTAAATTAGTTTACTTGAGAGCAGACGCGTTTCGCATTATTTTAAAGCATCTTCAGTGGTCAATTGCACAGAATATATATATATATATATATATATATATATATATATATATATATATATATATACAGGCTGAGGCAGCTAAGTCATAACACTCCTTGTGTCGTCCCAACTGCAATAGATACAAATATGCCGTTTGGACAGTGAATTTCAGGGAAAGGGACTAATTGAATACATGACATTTCATGTTTGTACAATTTTGTACTGCAGAGATATGAGACCATTTTAAATACTATGTTAAATTTTAACGTAACATTTTGGGCTTAAAAAGACGGTTTCAAATGTGTATCATAATATTTAGTCGAATAGCTTTTGTGACAACAGATGTTCCCATATCGTATTCGTCTTTCGAAGCGCCGTTGTTCGTGTAAGGACGGGCTCGCGACGTTTACCGTGTAGCCTACACAACAGGAATGGTCGCATTGGACAACGCCACTTCGAAGGCCGAGTACGATAGGAGAACATGTGTCTCAAAAACTATTCGCCTAAATATTATGATATACACATATTTGAAAACGTCTTTTTAAACCCATCATGTTACGCTAAAATTTAACATAGGGTTCTATTTTAGAAAAAGAATGTCTCATATCGATCTAATAAAAATACCAGAAACATGAAATTTGATGTATTCACGTAGACCCTGTCACTGCAATTCACTGTCCAAACGGCATCTTGGAACCTATTACAGTTGGGGAGAGATCAGGGGTGTTACGACTTAGCTGCCTCACCCTGTAATATAGTTTTTACTAATTCGATCATCATCTGTTCTATTCTTATGGTTTATTTTATTCTGTATTGTATTCTGTTTCTTGAAGCACATTGCCACTTGCTGTTACTATTTACAATTACACTATTTGCTATCCCGATTTTATAAAAGTTGTCGGAAACTCGCCATTTCTGTAGCGTGGCGGGTTGTGTTTGTCTTTTGTTTTACTTTTGGTTTATCGTTTATATGTTTATTTGCTTATAAGTTCTTTGGTTCGCACTGCGAGATGTGTTATTGTTTTGTTTCTGTCAAAATAGGCGACTTATAGCAATTTGTATGTCGTGTTCTGACTGTATTGTGTTTATAAATATTATTTAAATATTATTTTAGTTCAACCAGCGAAGCAGTGTGTTTGTGTGTGTGTGTGTGTGTGTGTGTGTGTGTGTCATAAAAAAGACAAACACAAGCGCCAGGCTTCAGAAATAGCGAGATCCGACAACGTTTATAAAAAAAAAGTGGCATAGTAAATAGTGTAACTGTAAATAATGACAGTAAGTGGCAATGAGCTATACATGAAGAGTGCAACATAGAAAAACGTGCGTCATCTTACAGTTCATTTTATACAGAACAAATTAAACCCATAGCATGAGATATGTTCATGATCGAATTTACTAAAAAAACACACACAGAAATATAAACCAAATGATATTTTCAGTGGAATTGACCACTGAATATGCTTTGAAATAAAGCGGAACGCATCATATTCAAGTAGATCTATAACTTATACAAATAAACTGATTGTGTTGTAATGATTTTTTTATTCTTTTCGTACTAGTTTTTGCCTTATCTGGCCATATTCAGGAAACAACTGATCAACGTTGACGAGAGACGCTAGTTCTTTGATTTTCAAACATTACTTAGATATGTAATTTACGTTACGGCATTGGTTGAGAAGTTTTTACTTTCTTCTATCGTTACAGACAGCGGTCAGTAAACTTGCTTATGCTACTTAAATTACGTGATATTTATTATTTTCCAATCAGTGATACATCTTTTTTGGGGTCGTCACCTGTGTTTTGAATTGTCAAAATGACCACTTGTTACATTTACTGTGCATCAGGTATTAGGGAATACATGTTGTGTTCCATTTGAATATAGTATACTTAAGTACAGTACATTATAATTTTTTATTTGTTATATTGTTATTACATTAGGATTTTTGAGGATGAACAAGGTGGGTAAAATAACATATGGTATAGTCAATTACGTTACATCATAGTTTTACAATTTTTATATTCTTTTTATATTTGTTTTTTTGGGAGGTGAACAAGATAGGTAAAGTAACTGTGTATTAGTATACAAGTATTTTAATTGAATATGGCAGTGTTTTTAGACCTGTGGGTTGTGATCCGCAGGGGGGTCGCAAAGACTTGTTCGGGGGTGGGGGTTAATCATCAGTGGAGGAATTGTTGCCCCATACAACAACCAGTCAAGAGCATGCCTGAATATTAGGTGTTCAGTAAAACAAAAACAAAAGTCTAAGAAAAGTGAAACGTATTTCATATTAAAATCATGCAATCATCAATTCTCAGTTGAATGGAACAAGAATTGTTTTATAATACATACGCCATATTCACAATAAATAACGGTCTGAGAACTCTTTACAGGTACCTGGCGATAGTTCAATGTACAAGATACATTAAGTAATTTTGAGAAATTCGATTGTTTACGAATTGAGTATACAATGGGACCTTGCTCAATGAGCATGATTCTGAGCTTTACCTGCAATGCATAACCCGTTATGCAGTATATATTTTTCTATCGGAAATCATGTAATAATAGGATTTGTTCCATTCAGAAAAACTGATGAAAATTTAACCTAGAATGTGCAACACTCTTGCCTTTCTTGTTTTGTTTTGTTTTAACAAGAATTTCGGAGCAACAGAAGAAAATTAAATTGCTTGTCTTTGGAATTACAGACAAAGACATTACAATTCAGAGTGGGGGTGGGGGTTGCCAAAATATTTTTAGTTGAAAGGTGGTCTCGTGTTCAAAACGGTTGAGAAACAGTGGTCCATGGTATACCATATGAATGACATGAAATGTGATGATTAATATCTTTTGTGGTAAGTACTTGGTTGAGCTGCGTTATATGAAACTAAATAGTGGAGATGTCCTCAGTTGTAGTTGGTCATTTAGGACTACATGAGGAATTTTGGCCAGATGTTTGTTTACTTCCAGTGCTTCTAATAGGTTTAATTTGTTCTACCTTTTTTGGCTATATGTAGAACTTGTGTGTGCATTTGATAACTGGGTCCTTCCTCCAGTGTGTGTTTTGCAAATGTAGAGTATGACCTTTGTAAAATCCAGTTACGCTCATGTTCAGTTAACCTAGTTTCTATAGCCCTGCCTTTTTGTCCAATGTATACTTTGTTGTAGTCACTAAAAGTGATTTTAAACCCTACTGTTGCTTAATAAATCTCTTTCACCTTTGTTGTTTAATAATATATGACCTGTTGAGATTCTTACGTAGAATGAAGGTTTGAAAACCCAAGATTTGTGCGTTTTGACTAGTTCGTTGGAACTATTTCCTAAATATGGAATTCTACACCAGATGGTTTTTGTTATGGCTATTTCTGCTGAATGTGCATGAAGGTGTCGTACGATCTTTCTTCTTTGTTTCTTGTGCAGTTCGGCTCCTATTAGTGTACGGCTATAGACATTGTTTGATACAATGTATTTGTGTCCATTTCAGTCTGGAAATGCTCATTTGACATTGGTATAGAATGTAAGCCGAAGTACCGACGAATGGGAGGCAGCATGCTTGTGTGTTGTTGGGTGTTGTGAACTGCATGGTATTATTGTGTCGGTTGTTGCAGTTTTTCTGTAAATTTTGAAACTATGTTTATTTGTGGTGATGTATAATAAGGGATGACCGCCCAAACCCTAGACGTTTTGACGTGGTTTCTCCTTCATTTCGTCATTTGTTGAAAATTCCAAATCACCCCCCCCCCCCCCAAAGCTAAACAACTGGAACAGCTTCCGAAGTCTTCGTGCCGAGCATTCGTACCTCCACGATAAGCTCTCGGTAAAATTCACATCGTGCACCCTCCCCATTTTAAACATAGACTACTCACGTACTGTAACAACATGTCTCACTAACCGTAGTTCCATTTGAACGACGCTGCTGTTGCCCGGACAGTTATATATCGATAGTAGGTACGTGGCCATAATGTTCTTGTTGAAGTATGTTAACGATGCCTGAAAACTAGGAATGTTACTCTCTGGATTACTAAAATATCGGAGTATAACACTCTTTTCGTAATTATGCCATTTGGTGTCATGTTAAATAACTTTTTCTATAGTACTATAATCATACACAAAATTAATCTTGACTACCTTTCGGATTTCAGATGACAACTACGACAAAAGTACAAAAATTCTCAAAGTATAAGACTAGAAGTACCATGTGGGTCAGTTTTGACCCATGCAAGTATTTAGAGTGCCCTGCTCCTCACCATATTCATCGTAGGACCAAACCCTCTTGTGACTTTTAATCACTTATAGTGTTGTACAGCTCGCCAGAATTTTATCCCTCTAGGCCACCTAAATGTGTGAAAAATTTGTCTGTTATACCAGTAGTACCATTTGGGTTATTTTTGACCCATATACAGTCTAACACAATTTTGTGGCATCAAAGCCTGTTCTTAGGGACAAAATAATTTCTGGGCAGGCCGTGACTTTGTATATTAGGCCAAATACAACGTGAAATATGAAAAATTTGGAGGTCGGACGAAGCCTTATATGTCCGGTTTTCGGTTTTCTGTGGACTGGCGCCAAGCAGACACATGAAGTGGCACAGGGGATCACAGATAAACCACTCCCTCTGTCTGACGGACGGAGAATACGTCTTTGACACGACAGCAGAAGTTTCCTGTCTATGTATCTCTATCCTTGGTGAAGCTGAGTGCACTGAAGAATTCCTGGTGGCAGCGACGTGAGATTGTGGTTTATTTTGGCGATTTTGTGCTATTGAAGCTACGATGGCATTAGGACGTGTTCTTACTAATGCCTCTTTTCTCTAATATCGACGTTTCACCAACGAAATAAAGTTATGAATCCGGCAGTGAGACGATTGCAAGGAGTTCGACTAGGTTCTTCCAGTGGACGTATCAAATCGACGGCGAACACAATCTGAAACATGTGACAATGATTTACCTCTTGCACAACCCCAAGGATGTGCGGTTGTACCTAATTTTTGATTTTTGAAACAGTAATCGTGTAGTAAACTGTATGTCCTTCTTTGTCCAACTCTTTAGGTAGTGTATTTACAGGTGTCGTTATTCTGAGTAACATGCATGCTACATGTCGGGTCGATAACAATAATGGAATAAACTTTTCAGAAATGTTGCAACCACCAGCGGCCTCTGCTCGGCTTTCAGAACACTTTTGACCTTACTAGGATCAACGCTCACACAATATTTGAGTTATAAACATGTAAAGAGGTCTTACAGCGAGAATTTATTCTCAGAGTAACATTTGAGGTTGCTGTCATCTGCAAACTATAGAAAGGAGACAATCCACCCTCGCAAGCATTCGGCACCTTAGCTGAACAGTATTGAAATAGAAGGTATCGGCCAAATCATGTTTCCTATAAACAGCTACAGGGGAATGAATAGCGAAACGTATATTTAAAGTCCAAAATGTATGCGTCCCAAAGTCAATGTCTGAACTGCAAGCCCACCAGCATAGACAATACTGTCAACTATTTGTCACTAAATATTTCAAAATACAGTTTGAAATTGTGTGTTCTTATGTTTTTGCCCCTTGATTGCAATAAACAAGAAACCATGTTGGAGTTTAGGCTCTTTTACAAAAAAACGCAGCACTTACCTTGAATGCCAGAAAAAGTAATAATACTATTACCAGTCTCATACGTTATGTGTTTTGACTCTGTTTTAGTCTTTCTTACTTGTTTGAATGATGTTTGATACAAAACTGTGAAATTTCTTCTGTAAAAAGTAAAATTAAAATAACATGTATATCTGAAAATCTACTTTTCACTGTGTAATATTCACTTTATAGAAAAATATGTACTTCTCTTACCCGTTAGAGTCCTCTTGAATGTAATATCGACATGTAGAAATCCGAAAAACCACTTAAATACCAATAAAATGGTAGTTTCCTCCGGTGGGTCATATATGATCCACATGGTACTGCTATGGATACGGAAAATCTGGTACTTATAGTATTAAATAAATGATTCGAATATCTCACTAAGTTTATATTCGTAATACACGCCGTGGCTTGATTGCAGTATGGGGCGGATGTGTCAGAGCGTGAACTCATCAGCTCCAAACTGTCGCATCTAATTAGTTGTCTCCTGCAGATAGGCAAGCCAATCAACAGATAGGCGAAGCTCCTTCCTGAGCAATTTGTGTCTCCGTCTTCAATGTATTGCACGTATTTATTGCCGCAACAGGAAGGGTGATATCACAGAATACATGTAATTTTAGTTAAAAGGTTGGGAAGACAGCCCATTTAGAAAAAGTGTCTATTTTCTGATTGTCTTGCAATTTTTGAGCAGTTATCTCCTAGAACGTGAAAGATATAATTGACTCTGAAGCTAACAAAGTGGAACACTGATGGTCTGACTGAAGTGGCTGCCGTTGTTGTGTCCCCGTGTTTCGTCTTGCTCTATTTTTTCGACTTTCGTTTATGATTCAGTTTACGGTCCGTAGCTCTTATGAACTACGCGGTCCTTTTTCGGCAGTATAAACTTGAAGGCAGTCTTCTAGAAATGAAGTAGAGGAAGATGAGACAGGAGATACTATACTGCGAGAAGAATTTGATAGAGCACTAAAAGGCCGCTGATGTATATGATGTTCCAGCTGAACTGCTATTATCGTTCGGAGAGCCAGTCATGAACAAATTGTTCCACCTGATATGCAAGATGTATGAGACAGGAGAAATACCCTTAGACCTCAATTGATTCCAATTCCTACGAAAGCAAGTGCAGACAAAAGTGAAAATTACAGACCAATTAAATAAGTAATGATTGTAGAATACTAACGCGAATTATTTACAAAAGATGGGAAAACTGTTCGAATCCGATCTTGGGGAAATTCAATTTAGATTTAGGAGTAATGTAGGAAGACACGAAGCAAAACTCAAATTACGACCTAACTTAGAAAATATATTTAGGAAATGGAAACCTAAGTTTTTAGAATTTGTGGATCTGAAGAAAGCTTTTGAAAATGTTGACTGGTTACACATTTCAGATTCTGAAGGCATCAGAGATAAAATATAGGGAGCTAAGATTTATATTCAACTTGTATAAAAACCAGGCATCAGGTCATGAAAGGGTCGTGGTGGTTGGGAAGGGAGTAAGGCAGGGTTGTAGCTTTTCCACAATGTTGTTCAGTCTGTAGCTGTGAAGGAATGCAAGGAAAAATTTGGAGAGGGAATAAAAGTCCAGGGAGAGGGAATAAAAACCTTGCGGTTTACTGATGACATAGTAATTTTGTCAGAGACTGCAGAACACCTGGAAGAGCAGTTAAATAGTACGAACAGTGACTTGAAAGGAAAATATAAGATAACATTAACAAGAGTAAAACGGGGTTAATAGAATGTAGTGTCAGAAAATCAGGCGATAGTGAAGGAAATAGTTTCGGTAATGAGACAATAAAAGTAGTAGATGAGTTTTATTATTTGAGTAGCAAGATCTGATGGCCAATGTATGGCTATGTGAAGAGTAGCTTTTGTGAAGAAGCGAAATTTGTTGACATCCAATCTTTTGTAAATAATTCGCGTTAGTATTCTACAATCATTACTTATTTAATTGGTCTGTAATTTTCACTTTTGTTAAACGTTAGAAAGTCCTTTCTGAAAATATTTGCTTGGAGTGTAACATTGTATGGAAGTGAAACGTGGACGATAAGGAGTTCAGACAAAAAGATGATAGAAGCTTCCCAAATGTTACAGACGAATGATGAAGATTAGATTGGTAGATCAGGTAACCAATGAAGTGCTTAACAGAAATGAGGAGAAAAGGAGTTTCTGGCATATCCTAAGAGAAGGGATAGGTTCATGGGACACATTAGGAGGCATCAAGGAATCATCAACTTAACATTAGAGGGAAGTGTGTGGGGTAAAAACAGTAGAGGGAGTCAGAGGAACGAATATAGTCAGCAGATTAAAAAGGTTGTAGGTTGCCGAACGTATTCTCAGATGAAGAAGCACAGGACAGAGTAATGTGGAGAGCTGCATCAAACCAGTATGCTGACTGAAGACCACAACAACATGGTACTTTAATATATTTTGTGAATTTGAAAGCAAAACCAGTCCTGGTTGCAATGGAAAAACGCTTATATTGACTGTTTCACCCTTTGTAGGACATCAGAAAATTGCAAATTACTGCAAAATATAAATTTGCTACCTCTGTGTGGTCTGTTTTGTCTGGAAGTAAAATACACACAGATAATTGAAAAAGCTCTGTTAGAATCACAGTTACAGATTTAAAAACTTGATATAATCTCTACTCCAAGTTATAAATTGTTCCACTTATTCATGCGACAAACAAAGTGGAGTATTGTTGTGGGTAACTGTGTACTCAATTCTTTTTCTAATTCTTATGTTGTTACAATGTTTCCCAGGGAAGCATCAGAAGATCCGTAAAATGAATTACGATTATTACACTTGCTACATGACAAAATAATAGAATTGTCCTGAAATAAATCGATTTCACAAGTAATTTTCACTGCTTTATGGCAAGAGTACTCTTAGTTCGAGGTATAATACGACTTTTTTATTTCTCTTTTAGTACGCAGTGTTAAAAAGCCCATGTTTGGAAATCGAAAAAGAATTTATTGGTCTTATAAGACAGATGACGAAATGTAATTGAAAAATATGTTAATATTCTCGGCCCTTGATATCATTGCGACAACTCAAAATTAGAAGTCACAGTACAGATATGCTAGAGCATCTAAGTTAAACAGAAGTGATAGGGAAATATACAAATATCTAATAATAAACCAGGTGAATTTGATAAAGAAGCGACTTACAGTTCTTTCTGAGTTTGAAAATAAACAATATAAGAGACAGTGATTAATTATGCCTACTAACAACATAACAATAATAAAGATCTCTTATAGGAATTTATGACATTAATTGTGAATAGGTAAAGTTAAAAAGGGGTACGTATCAGTATTACAAATTTTGTCTACACGTGACTTTGGGATATATATATGTAACTTTATAAATATCTTGTTGTCTTTTGAAGAGGGGAAAAATAAAAATAAGATTAATGCCAGGCAGAGGCAATACAAATAATCGAAACTGTTTCCCTAGTTGTTTATATAAGTTACAGTGTGAACAAAGATGTATATGAAGTTACGAATATTACGTTGCCACGATCTAGGAATGAAACGTATAAGTAAATTCGCATTTGAGGCCCTTTTAAAGACACGTTCCTAATGAATGAGATGTCACCTAAAGAGAAAATAGTATTATAGATCCTATACAAGATTTGTAATAGTAACAGTTTGATGTACGACGGCTGCTCTTATGATTTTCATGTATGACAGAGAAAAAGCGTTTCCTAGACCTTCATCTGCCCATTGTGTTTCTACTCGCCGCCGTACCAGTGTAAAACTGGACGACATAAATCACGGAAATTTATACGCAGAGAAATATGGTGTCGAGCGTAGCGTGATAGATTAAAAGCGGTGAAACGAAGAGACATGTAGCTTGATTTATCCAAACAAGGAAAGGCTCCTTAATTGCAGTACATAAATCAAACTAAATCGCCGACCGAATGGAAATTGGCTTGGGGGATTATCGAGCGGAGAGCGATGCTGCTTGCATTTAAGTCCGCGAGGAAAGAATAAACATTTGCATTTTGAGTAAGAGCCAAAGGGATAGCGAACAGCCATTCCGTGGACTCTGCAAATTATAGGTTCAAGCAAATTACCGCGTGATAACTTTCAACATGTTCTAATGTATCACATTAATAAAGTCTTCGACTATATTTAGAGTTCTAGAATGAAAACTGGTTTAATAACAAGACTAAAAATGTGATTACGGTAAAATGGATTAATGATGCATCTCTTAAGTCAACTCAATCATGAAAATGTGCCAGACCACCACAATAATGCATTAAAAATAACCGATTTGCTGCTTGGTGATGTGGTATAAAATATTTATTTAAAAAAGAATTCACATTTCTATTTCGTTCACATGATGGAACATCATCAGTACAGATTTCGAGTTATGAGAACTCATATAATCAAATGTTCTATGGGACTTAACTACGGGGTCATCAGTCCCTAAAATTACAAACTACTTATGAACTACTTACAATTAAGGACGGCATAAATATCCATGCCCGAGGGGGGATTCGAACCCCCGACCTTAGTGGCCATGCAGACCGTGACTGGAGCGCCTCAGTCCCGTCGGCCACCGCGGCCGACCTCATATAACCCGCATAAAAACATTTAATAGTCAGATCCATAAAACAAATAAAAATGTCTTATTCGTACATGTTGCCGAAAACGGAGTAACTTCGACAGGCTTTTTGCATATTTTCTGATCTACAAGGAGAACTATTGGCGACAGAACCATGGCTCACTTGTCATCGTAACAGTGAAAGTATTGGTTGTCTTTACTGAAAAAATTATATTCCTCTCATGCCTCCTTACTCCACGTTTTGTATTTCTTTTTGGTTATCCTAGCTTGGGGGTAACTTCGAGCGTAATGTCGAAGTAAAACTGTTCCAAGGTAACTTAGAAATAAAAAGAGTACAAATTATCATAAACAATCAAATGTAGTAGCCGATAGCCTTAGTGGCCATAATTTGACAAATGAGATAATAAAAACAATATGTACTTGTAAAACCGCATTTATTTCTAGGTAATAAGTGTGTTAATGCACATTATTTGGCACACAAATCTAAACTAAAATACATTTTTTCTAACTAAACAAAACCTCATTAAACAAAATAATAACAAATGTATAAGATGTTCAGAATATTAAGTATAACAATCTAATATTAAACTAAAACATCAATAGAAAATTATGAAAACACTCATAAAAATCCAACTTTTATGCTAAAAACATGCATCATACTATGCAAGACGAAGTTAACCCGCTGTCTTAGTTACCCAGTTTTACGGTACCCACTTTAAACTAGTAACATATACTACAAAGACCTTTCTATTTGTTATATATGAAAAAGGTAAAGCAGTCAACAATCCGAAGATTGGTTTGAACACCACAGTGCTTTACTAGGCATGGTCCTATTAGGAGGTGGTATGCCGTTCCCTTCCGCCGACCTTCGATCTGACTTACCCAGCCAGTTATAGGGGGACCTACAGTTTAACGTGGGTTCCGAACCACGGTGCTACTCGGTATTTTTCACATGAGGAACACTGCTAGAGGTGAAAGAAGTGGAAAGTAACAGATAAAAATCGTAGGACCTGGCGGGGATCTAACCCAGGACCTTTGGATTTTTGGTCTGGCACTCTACCACTGTGCAACCGAGGCGCATTTGACTCGAAAAACTGCACTCATGATTTTCCATCATATGAACGAAATTGATATATATATATATATATATATAAACTGGGAGTGAAGCTATCGTTGTCACTAAAAACCGAAGCCAATGATTAGTGTGAGTAAACGTGAGGATATTTCGCAGTTAAAAACGCGACCCATACTGTTAAATCTGAAAGAGGGGGAATTATTAACAGGAGAGAATGTGATGCAGGTGGTCGTATGGAACGAAGTGTTTCAGAAGAGGAATGCGCGTGTGCAGAATGGTTCACTGAAGGCCGTAGAACAAGACGAGAGGGTCCGACCACAACCCGAGATGATCGACAGAACATCGGAATGGCATAGCTGGAGATGGCAGCGCCTTCTCGGTTATGGTGAAACAGTGTAACACATCGTACACTTTAAGGGACGACACTTCGTCGCCACGGGTGGGAATGCCCGTTGGCTCTGAGAGACCTTATTGCCGAGTGCGCGGATGCTCCTCTTTGGAGGTTCGAGTCCTCCGTTTGAATATGTGTATATGTGTATGTGTATGTGTATATGTGTGTGTGTGTGTGTGTGTGTGTGTGTGTGTGTATTTTGTCCTTAACGTTTGTTAGTTTCAGTAGTTGGTATGTGTAGGTACTAATGACCACTGCCGTGTGCTCCCATAGCTTTACAAACATTTCAACATTTTTAACACTTCGTCGCCGTTCATTACGGCATGGGTTACGTGCTTATTGTCCACTTCTCCACGGAGAAGCTTCTGTCCATGAATCAGCACGAATTTAGGAAGCATCGATCGTGAGGAATCCAGGTTGTCCTTTTTCTATCATGCTATTTTGCGTGCTATGGATGAAGGACAAAAGGAAGACTGCATATTTCTTGATTTTCCGAAAGGTGTTTGACACGGTACCGCACTAGAGATTGCTAACGAAGGGACGAGCGTGTGAAATAAGTACCCAAATATGTTAGTGTTTCGAAGACTACGTAAGTAATAGAATCCAGTGCATTGTCCTAGATGGCGAATGTTCATCAGACACTAAGGTATCGTCAGCATGCTCCAGGGATGTAATAGGACCGCTGTTAGTTTCTATCTATATAAATGACATGGCGGACAGGGTGAGTTGCAATCTGTGGCTGTTTGTTGATGATGCAGTGGTGTACAAGAGGATGCTCAAAATGTTCAAATGTTTGTAGAGCTTGTGGGACTGAACTAGGGGGTCATCAGTCCCTAAACTTACTAACTACTTATGAACTACCTTATACTAAGGGCGGCACAAATATCCATGCCCGATGGGGGGGGGGGTGATTCGAACCCCCGACCCTAGTGGCCGTGCAGACTGTGACTGACGCGTCGCAGACCTCTCGGCCACCGCGGCCGGCACAAGAGGATGCCGTCACTGAATGACTGCAATAGGATGCAAGATGACTTGGACCACATTTCTAGGCAAAGATTGGCAACTAGTACTAAATGTAGAAAAAGTAAGGTGATGCAGATAGGGAAGAGAATCAATCCAAATGGTCGATTACTGCATTAGTAGTATGCTGCTTGACAGTCACGTCAATTAAATATCTAGGTGTAACTCTGCACAGCGATATGAAATGGAACGACCATATAAAGAGAGAGGTGGGGAAGGCGAATGGTCGTCTTCGGTTTTTTGAGAGTTTTGGGAAGGTTGGAATTTAAATGAGACCGCATATAAAACACTTGTACGAATCCGTCTTGAGTATTGGATCCCCACCAGATCGCTTTAAAGGAAGATGTAGAAGAATTTTAGAGGGCGGCTAGGTTTGTAACTGGAAATTGCGATCATTGCGCGAGTGTTACTGAACTGCTTCGGGACCTCAAATGGGGGTCATCAGTATTGTCTGAAGGTCGCCAACATCTTCCTTCATCATGAACTTTTGTACGGCAATTTTCAAAAATCAGGTCGTTCAAAAAATTATCCCGGTGGGGGAGTGGGTGTTATGTTCTCATCATCATTTTCATCATCATCATCCACAGACGAGGCGCCCACGTGGGGTCTTCCGGTCAATGATGCAATACGATCATGTCACTTCATGTGAAGACCAATTGGGCTGTTTCCACGTATTTATCATTAAGAAAACAAATCACTCCTTCGATTTTCAATCGGATGACTCGCATATTTCAGAAGCAAATCTAATAATAACAAAACTCTTTCAGGCTCTCTTCAATTGCGTAATAGAATATTAGGATTCCAAATTCAGGATGTGACATGAATTATTCAAATGAGGAACACGAACATAAGAAGAAGTAACAAATACCATTACAAATGTGAAAAACAACGCGTCGAGGAAATTTATTACAAGCTTAAATGAAGCGTGATGCACAACGTTTTCATTTATAAATTCTTTGTCTTAACTGTATTCGCTACGCAAATAGCAGCAAGTATGAAAATAGAGGACTAAATTTGTGTGAAAAAATATATATTCCACCATAATTTAGTGCAGCTTCTTTATTGAACGCTATTAATAATTTTAACAACTCAAATCTTTTGTACTGCAGGTAGCTATGATTTACGATATAGCACGAAACTTATTAAGTTGTCGTTTCCATTCGCAGGAAAAGCATCTTATCTGTGTCGATCATTAAAATAACTTAAGGAGGATTTCCCTATAACTAGGTCATTAGGGACAAAGCACGCCTAGGACTGGGTACGGATGAGAGGGCAAAAATCGAGAGCATTCATTTGAGTGAAATTACATGAGTCTGATGAAGTTACTAAAGTAAACATTTGAAACTCCCCCACCTGATTATTGATTGGTAATTGTTAATAAAGGAATAGCAATCTAAACCTATATTATGATTTGACGGCGACCTAACGAACGAGATCTGATCGGTTCTCTATTACGGGAGTTGTTTCACCAGGAATTTTTTTTCTGCTCAGCAATAATATTCAAGAAATATGGGTTTGTCATTAAAGTCATCTAGGTTTACACTTCATGAACTGGTATATTTTAATTAGGGACTAATAAGAGGCACTCACCATCTTCATGTTACACTTCTGTTACTCTCCACACAGATCAATGTATATAAAGTATCGTCACACGCTTCAACAAATTTTTCACGGTAATCCTTACTGCAATCCAATGTGGCAGACGCAGTAGACATGAAACGGTATTAATTGCACAATGTAGGATACCCTCACATTCCGGTGAAACACATTGGGACATCACGTTAACCGAATATGCTGAGGGTCAACTCAACGGCGATGGGAAAGGACACTCAGTCGGTACACGCCACGGACGACCATCACGTTACCGCACCACAACAACAACAACAACAACAACAACAACTTGCATACTGCTAACAAACCGTGTCTGTAGCGTTCGCTGCACTCAACTAGCGATATTTGATCTATCATTGACCTGTGCGAGTGCAGTTTTGTTCCTTGAGAAAAAAAAGGGTCGTTTATCCTGAAAGGCAGCATCCTCGCCATTTTGTTTCCTTTCCACTTACTATAAAATAATAGCAGATGCTAGTTCACAACTGACGGGGAACGTATAAGATGAGGGACTGAAACCTCATCATTTATATCTGTATTCTGTCTTGGGCCCTGAGAGGACGGACCTCATACATTCTGTAGCAGGGAGACGCCGAGGCTACGTCTCTTGACTCGTAGACGAGGAGAGAACACAGCCTGAAGTTTGTCTCAGATGACATTCTGAGTGGCGTGGCTTGTTCACTTTCACGTCGTCATCGGAGAAAAGTGATGTACCTGCGGCTACCAACTTGAGCCGATAATGATCATTTGCCAATGTTCTGCTGCTATTACGGCTGGCTCAGTGCTGCTGTTATCTGAGTTTCACAAGTACAGTCACAGCAAAAATAAAATCAGCAATGTCACAATCGTGTTACAGTTCATTCGAGCTTTGTATTGACCTGAGACGGGGGGATACATAGTAATCTTTTTCCCCCAAGCCCTTTGCTTTTCCCGATTCGTGTTGTAAATTATATATGGATTTCTTTTCAAACGTTTGTGATAATTATCTGTGGCTAGATACAATAAATAATATTGTCATACCCTAGGTATTTGTTCTGATTTAGGTAGAACTATCTTAGCTTAATAATCAGTCGTTCTTTTTGTAAGGAACTTCTTTATTTTGTAGATCTAGATTTCGGCAAGTTACTTGTCATTCTCAATGCTAAAATAACAAGAAGTCAACTGTCAGTATAAATAGATTATATAAAATATAACATTGACAAATTAGAAAGAACCATATAGATGTACTTTATATACCATTATTTGTTTATATTAGTATGCTATGCTTGTGTATTGTTTAACCCTCATAGATGGTATGTAATACATTTTTTACACTTTATTTTAGATGCAATACTACTGCCAGTAAAAGTGGGCAGGTCATAGGAGAGGCCGTTTTAATACACCTTCAGTTGCTGTTAATACCAAGTACATGAACTTAAAATAGTAACGAGGGATAGTAATATAAGTATCTATTTATAGTTTTTGTACTCATAAAATAGAGCAGTTTCTTACAAAAATAACGTGTGATTGCTGGAAATCACTCATTTGCATATCAAAATACAGTCGTGGGCGTAAAGAAACCTTTATGGATGGCAATCTGATGATTTTTTTATGTTTAGTTAGGGATATAGGGTAAGTATAATTTGAATATTTATGTGAAAGAACTGTACACCTACCCAGTGCTGCTTATGATTAGGTTAGGAGTTAGTCAATCCACTGCGCAAAGACGAGATTCGACGTACAGAGTGTTCAGTTACTGTGTGGTTGTGTAGCCCGAGATAGGAGTAGAAAATTAGCTTCCCCCTTAATAACAATTACGAGTTCACATCTTACAAGCTTTTACACCGAGAAAATTCTGAAACTTCGCGGTAGACACGAACTGGCACTCTGCTCCTGGGCAATGCAGGTCCAGTTTATCAAACTACTCTGCCAGCTAAGTGTATAATCGTTGGAACAATATTCAGTTGTTAATAATGACCGAAGATACAGAGCTACGTCGAAATTTGTTTGAAACGTTACTAACGTCTTCAAACCACCTCAAGTTACTTCGTTCAACGACATGTAGGCGCCTTTGAATGAAGGTAAATATAATGATCCTAACTAATTGCAAAATAAACGCTGTACTGTTGCAACTAATTTACAAGATGCTGTTTCAGACTAAAGCATACATTACCCCAAACATGCTAGAAATTTAAATGTACCCTGTTAGGAGCGAAACTTTTTGCTATAGCTCGTATAAATTGTATTGTCACGTTGAAAAATGCAGGTGGTCCGAAATCCGAAGGCTGGTCGTTGATTCTGAAACATTATGTTTTGAATTTTCTGATCGAGAAACCAAGTACCAAATTTCGTAGTTATTGCTGAAGAATTGCGTTAATAGTTGCATATTATCTTAAAGAATTTTATTCTCTATTTAGCCCCTTTTGTGTATAGAGAGTTTTACAAAGGGTTCAATAGTTTGTAATTCTATTGGGCCGAACTAGCGTGGTCATCAGTTCCTAGACTAACAAACTACTTTAACTTATGCTAATGAGAACATGCACACTTATGCCCGTGGGAGGAATCGATTCTGCGACAGATAACATTCGAGCAGCAAGGCAACTTGGAACACACGGCTATTTTCTAGCGACTATAGGGATTACAAAAAGCGACTGTCGTGCAGTCTCCTAACTAACAGACATGTTTTCGTCTCCCGTACCGACGCAATTCCCACAGTTAGGAAGTAGTTACTGAACTGATATGTCTAAACTAACGGAAACTTCGTCCAGTTCCACGCAGTTCACACTGTTTGAACTGAAGTTGGAATTACGGACGCTTAGGTCCCGAGAAAAGAACATCAAACGATTATCTTACGGCCAGACAATGCAGAAGCGCGTACGAACAACGGAGAGCTCTATGACGCCTTGCTTCGGATTCCACTGCTGCTACCTGTCAGAGGTTCGAGTCCTCCCTCGGGCATGGATGTGCTTGTTGTCCATAGCATAAGGTAGACATAAGCCGTGTAGGGACTGATGACCGCTGTAATTTGCTCACATAGCTTTCAAAACTTTTTTTTTTTTTTTTTTATTACTGAAGTGCTACTACCGAATATCTGCAGCGATCTAAAAACTTGAGTTGGGCGTGAATCCCATGAGAAACGTTAAGTAAATACATTTTCTACAGTAAAGCGTAAGAAATCTTAGAGTACGATATAATAAACAGGAAGAGGAGGCCCCACTGGTAGAATCGATGTTTTGAAAAGCTGTTGTAGGTTGCTTACTCACCCTGGTGAGCCCTCAATTATGAGTAATCGACGAGAGTCTAGAGCTTTCGTATTGAGCCACAACTTTGTCAGTTGCTATAGAGTTGTGGATAACTTCTCTGCTTGTTGTGCTGGGCTGTATCGGTTTGAATCTGTTCAGTGATTTCAATATTTTTCATTCAAATCTTTATTAACATTTCTGTGACAACTGTTTTAATTCAGTTGATAGCTTTTCATTTATAATTGTAACAATGAAATAAAATCGAAGTAATTAAGTCGGATTTAATACGTTCAATTAATTAAAATTACACGCACAAGGATCCAAATTAATACAGAATGACTGGGAAAAAAGGTGACATATTGACAAAACAGGTTTATACAATAAATAAAAATGAAAAATATGTTGAAGTACTTAAGATCTGAACCTCTTGAATATGAGGCGGACGAGATATCCACTGCCCGACACTAGCTACTGAACTTATAATGTTGTGTTTTAAAGCATTAGAATCTTGCCCAAAACATCTGTAATTTGTTTCATCGATTACGCACGAACTAGAACCGACTAAACAGTATTAGTTATTACAACTTTTCCACCTGAACGTACTCTTTGATTACGTATATTTGCCCGATACCTGTCGATTTCAGCAGACGCTAAGAATATGCAGCCGCACTATGACAATGCCGGGACTGTACAGAGCTGTACAGAGCTGAGCCACGTGCGTTGAGCGTGTACTGAAGGGTATTATCAAACGCCTTCGACTCCACCTGATCGTAAACAAAACTTAGTTCCGCGTTTTGCCGCCGGTATTTGTAAAGTGGCCGGCTGCGGTGTCCCAGCGTTTTGCGGCGCGTCAGTCACAGTCTGCACGGCCACTACGGTCGGGAGTTCGAATGCCCCCCTCGTGCATGGATATTTGTGCCGTCCTTACTATTAGCTAGTTCATAAGTAGTTTGTAAGTTTGGGGACTGATGACTCCGTTGTTAAGTCCCTTAAGCTCTACAAACATTTGAACAACATTTGTAAAGTGCACGGGTAATATTCGTTTCGCGAGCTATTCGTAGGTTGTTGTTGTTGTGGTCTTCAGTCCGCAGTCTGCTTTGATGCAGCCTCCCACCTATGCTGCTTTGTGAAACCCTCTTCACCTCAGAATAAGAACGACAATCTGGGTTCGGTTGAAACTGCTTATTGCATTCGTCTCTCGACCTGAGTCTACGAGTTTTACTCCTCACATTTCCTTCTAACGCTAAACTGTCGATTCCTTTATGTCTCAGAATGTATTCACTAACATGTAACTAATTTCGCTGCTTCAGAAGCGCTTTATCTTCCCATAGCAATACTTTGCTTGACTCTTTAAGAAACGTATGCTCTCAGACCTTTCACAGAAGCCTGCACCGTAATATATAAGGTCTGCCTTGCAGCTTCTATCACTCGGATTTTCCTATCATCTCTGTGACGCTTTTGAGTTTACCAAATCGGCTTTTAACGAACCGTGTTGTTCTCCGTTGGATCTTGTCTACTTCCGTCAACACTATCTCGTACGGATTCCAAACTGATAACCAGTATTAGTCGCAGGCCTAACAAGTATTTTGTATCCTAGTTTCATTGTTGATGGACTAGTCTTCCTGAGTATTCATCCAATGAATCGCAGTCTGAAATCTGCCTTATCCACAGAAGTGATGCGATATTTTGTCCTGGTATACTTTTGAGGCTTGTTAGTTGCCACATTGCTGGGATGATACATTATTACACCAAGCACACAATGTTGGCACAAGCTGCCACCCATGTTTTTCACGTGGGAAACAGGCGACGGAAAATACTTCAGTGCATGTGTGGATGGAATACCGTGCGGAGAAAAGTGAGATGATTTCATTGGCTGACGGCAAAGTGTGGGAGGGCGCTCGAGTTGTTACGGCGCCTCTTATTGGCTACTTGATGACAGGTGCAACTTATTTGCGATTGCACGAGAAATGAGAAAGATATAGGCAGGCAGCGGAGCCAAAGAGAGCGGTCTGTCCCCGTGCGCGCAGTGAAGGGCGAGACGAGGGAACACTCCGTGAGATTTTTTAAGCGACTCGCTGTGGTTTTGCATAAGTGTGGTCAACGGCGTAGTTGGCGGTGCTAAGTGCTGCATCACATGCTTAACGTGTGATAAGTATATCACAGAGCGGTGGACACTTGCTAGTCCCCAGTTTTGTTAGTTAAACGTCTGCGGACGATTTTGAGTGGTTACTTCTGTTGGGCTTATTTGCAGAATTAGCGTACCCTGCCAATTATAGTTTCGACTTCGGAAGAAAAGTAGCGAGCCTTGGTTTCACCAAGAGCAATAGAAAGTGATGGCTGATTCAGTTCAGCTGTCGTTAAAGCCAGCTAATTTTTGTAGGTTTCAGAGACGCAACAGACGGCGGCAGCGCACGCAACACAACTTATAAAAATATTTGTTGAGCAGTTTAGGTTCACGCTGACACCAGTACAACATTATTATTGACAATACAGCGACAGCCTCTCATCCGGTGTTTCAATTTAACGTTAGGATTTACGTATAGGCGCGGCTCTTCAGACACTCTCAAACTATTATACATAACGAGATGCATTGAATTAAAACTTGTGATGTGGCCGGGATTCGACTCTGGGACATCCTACTTTCTAGGTAGGCGCTTTAGACAGATCAGCTAACACCGTGTTGCAGACAAAGCGAATGCAGCGACCTCCTTGAAGCACGTCTTCCTCCACGGGATATACTTTGTTCAATTGTTTGTAAAGCTTAAGGGATTAACTACGCCGGCCGCGGTGGCCGAGCTGACTGAGGCGCGCCAGTCACGGTCTGCACGGCCACTACGGTCGGGGGTTCGAATCCCCCCACGGGCATGGATATTTGTGTCGTCCTTAGTATTAGCTAGTTCGTAAGTAGTTTGTAAGTTTAGGGACTGATGACCCCGTAGTTAAGTCCCATAAGCTATACAAACATTTGAACATTTGGATTAACTACGAGGTCATCAGTCCCTAAACTTACAAACTACTTCCGATCTACTTATGAATTAGCTTATACTAAAGACAACACAAACATCCATGACCCCCACGGCGGACGGCCGCGCGCACCGCATCACGGCGCTTCAGTACGTGCGGCTAATCCGCCGCGGCGGGTATACTTCAATTCTGCCTCAATGTTCCCCCGTGAAATACTTATTATATAGCCAAGACTCTCCTGTATTGGAATAGCACATCAGCAAAGAAGGATACCTCAGACCGAGGTGATATAAATGGCAACAATAATACATTTCCTTGAGACAACATTGTATCGTTGTATCAAATGTATGAAACATAGGGAGAGGCATTGAATTAAGACTTTTGCTGTGGCTGGGATTCGAACCCTCGACTTCCTACATACTAGGTAGACGCTTTAGACCGCTCAGCTAACACAACATTGCAGACAAAGTGGGACGGACTGTGTTAAAACACGTGTCCCTCCACACCAACACTTTAAATATACCTCAGTATTCCCTGTGAAATGCGTATCATATTTCCAAGGCTCTCCTATATTGGAATAGCACCCTAGCAAGGAACATATAACGCTGTGTTAGTTGAGCGTTCGAAAGCGCCTACCTAGTAAGTAGGAGGTTTCGGGTTCCAATGCCGGCCACAGCATAAATTTTAATTCAATGCCTCTCCTTATGTTTAATATCTTTGGTATAACGAGACAATGTTGTCTCAAGAAAATTTATTAATGTCGATTAGTTTTTGTCTTCTGAGTGTTATTTTCTTTTCTTTGAGGTTTCAAGTATCAATGCGATACTAATAACGGATGCATACTATCCTCTCTTTTTATTGTTTTTAATTTTATTAATTTTAAAACTTGCATTTATTTCTGACTGTAAAGGTAATAAATTACTTTTTTATCCATCAGTAAATAGTTAATCTTTTAATTTACTGAGACACCGACAATACCCCACTCCCTTACTGGTGAGGTCACTTATCAGTAATTATTTTGTTTTATTTTGCTTTGTACTTACAGAAGCCACTCCCATGAACCACAGACATTGCCGAGGTGGGGTGGCTTGCGTGCCTCAACGATACAGATAGCCGTACCGTAGGTGCAACCACAGCGGAGGGGTATCTGTGGAGAGGCCAGACAAACGTGTGGTTCCTGAAGAGGGGCAGCAGCCTTTTCAGTAGTTACAGGGGCAACAGTCTGGATGATTGACTGAGCTGGCCTTGTAACATCAGCTAATGTGGCTTTGCCACACAGCTACTGCGAACGGCTGAAAGCAAGGGGAAACTACAGCCGTTACCTTTCCCGAGGACATGCAGCTCTACTGTATGAACATATGATGATGGCATCCTCTCGGGTAAAATATTCCGGAGGTAAAATAGTCCCCCATTCGGATCTCCGGGCGGGGACTACCCAGGAGGATGTGATCATCAGGAAAGACAGTACTGGCATTCTACGGGTCGGAGCGTGGAATGTTAGATCCCTTAATAGAGTAGGAAAATTAGAAAATTTAAAAAGGGAAATGGATAGGTTGAAGTTAGATATAGTGGGGATTAGTGAAGTTCGGTGGCAGGATGAACAGGATTTCTGGTCAGGTGAGTACAGGATTATAAATACAAAATCAATTGGGGGTATCACAGGAGTAGGATTGATAATGAATAAGAAAATAGGAATGCGGGTAAACTACTATGACCAGCACAGTGATCGCATTATCATTGTCAAGATAGATACGAAGCCAACACCGACAACAGTAGTACAGGTTTATATGCCAACTAGCTCTGCCGATGATGAGGAAATCGAAGAAATATATGAGGAGCTAAAGGAAATTATTCAGACAATTAAGGGAGAGGAAAACTTAATTGTTATGGGAGACTGGAATTCGGTAGTGGGACAAGGAAGGGAAGGGAAGATAGTAGGTGAATATGGTCTGGGCAAAAGGAATGAAAGAGGAAGCCGCCTGGTAGAATTTTGCACGGAACATAATTTAGTTATAACAAACACCTGGTTCAAGAATCACAAAAGAAGGTTGTATACGTGGAAGAGACCAGGAGACACTGGGAGATACCAGATAGATTTTATAATGGTAAGACATAGATTTCGGAACCAGGTTTTACAGTGTAAGACGTACCCAGGGGCAGATATAGACTCCGACCATAACTTGTTGGTTATGAACTGTAGGCTGAAACTGAAGAAACTACAAAAAGGTAGGAAAATAAGGAGATGGGACCTGGATAAATTGAAGGAACCTGAGGTTCTTAAGAATTTCAGAGGGAGCTTTAGGCAACAATTGACAGAAACAAGAGAAAATAAAACAGTAGAGGAGGAATGGGTAAAATTGAGAGATGAAATAGTGAAGGCAGCAGAGGACAAAATAGGTAGGAAGGCAAGACTTACAAAGAATCCTTGGATATCACAGGAGATACTAAATTTAATCGATGAAAGGAGAAAGTATAAAAATGCAGTTAATGAAACAGGCAAAATGGAGTACAGACGACTAAGAAATGAGATTGACAGGAAGTGCAAAATGGCTAAGCAGGAATGGCTAGAAGGCAAATGCAAGGATGTAGAAGAATGTATAAATAGGGGAAAAATAGATGCAGCCTACAGGAAAATAAAAGAAACATTTGGAGATAAGAAAAACAGCTCTATGAATATCAAGGACACGGATGGAAAACCAGTTCTCAGCAAAGAAGGGAAAGCTGAAAGGTGGAAAGAGTATATAGAGGGGCTCTACAAAGGAAATGAACTTCGAGACAATATTGTAGGAAGGGAAGAGGATGTAGATGAAGATGAAATAGGAGATACTGTACTGAGAGAAGAATTTGACAGAGCCCTGAAAGACCTAAGTCGAAACAAGGCCCCTGGAGTAGATGATATTCCCTCAGAGCTACTGAAGTCTCTGGCAGAACCAGCCATGACAAACCTGTTTCACCTGGTGTGTAAGATGTATGAGACAGGCGAAGTACCCTCAGACTTTAAGAAAAATGTTATAATCCCCATTCCAAAGAAAGCAGGTGCAGACAGGTGTGAAAACTACAGAACCATCAGTTTAATAAGTCATGGTTGCAAAATATTAACACGAATTATATACAGAAGGATGGAAAAACTGGTAGAAGCCGACCTCGGGGAAGATCAGTTTGGGTTCAGGAGAAATGTAGGAACTCGGGAGGCAATACTCACTTTACGGCTTATCCTAGAAGATAGATTAAGAAAAGGCAAACCTACATTTCTAGCTTTCGTAGATTTGGAGAAGGCTTTTGACAATGTTGATTGGAATAAACTCTTTCAAGTTCTGAAGCAAGCAGGAGTAAAATATAGGGAGCGCAAGGTTATTTACAACTTGTACAAAAACCAGACAGCGGTTGTCAGAGTTGAAGGGCAGGAAAGGGATGCAGTGGTTGGGAAGGGAGTGAGACAGGGTTGTAGCCTTTCCCCAATGTTATTCAATTTGTACATTGAACAAGCTATAAAGGAAAGCAAGGAGAAATTTGGTGAAGGAATAAAAGTTCAGGGGGAACAATTAAAAACATTGCGTTTTGCTGACGACATTGTAGTCCTGTCAGAGACAACAAAGGACCTGGTAGAGCAATTGAACGGAATGGACAGTGTGCTGAAAGGTGCATATAAGATGAAGATTAACAAGAGCAAAACTAGGGTAATGGAGTGCAGTGTAAGAAAATCAGGTGATGTTGAAGGAATTAGATTAGGTAACGAAGCAATAAAGGAGGTAGATGAGTTTTGTTACTTGGGCAGTAAAATAACAAATGATGGTCGCAGTACAGAGGATATAAAATGCAGAATGGCAATGGGTAGAAAAGCGTTCTTGAAAAAGAGAAATTTGTTAACATCGAATATTGATTTAAGCCTAAGGAATTCCTTTCTGAGGGCATTTGTATGGAGTGTTGCCTTGTATGGGAGTGAGACATGGACGATAAACAGTGCGGACAGGAAGAGGATTGAGGCTTTTGAAATATGGTGCTACAGAAGAATGCTGAAGATTAGGTGGGTGGATCGCGTAACTAATGAGGAGGTGCTGAACAGAATTGGGGAGAAAAGACATTTCTGGCATACCTTGACTAAAAGAAGGGATAAATTGGTGGGACACATTCTTAGACATCAAGGAATTGTGAATTTAGCATTAGAGGGAAGTGTGTGGGGTAAAAATCGCAGAGGAAGACCAAGAGATGGATACAGTAAGCAGATTCAGACAGATGTAGGTTGCCGTTCTTATGTGGAGATGAAGAGGCTTGCTCAGGATAGGGTATTGTGGAGAGCTGCATCAAACCAGTCTCCGGACTGAAGACCACAACAACAACAACTTACAGAAGTGGTTGTTCAGATCTTTTTGAGCACAGTTAACAATCAGTTACCTGTCTTGAACTGAAACGTGCACAACTTTCTGATGTCTAAACTGCATGTCACGTTAAATTTGTTCCACCTGCAGAGCCAATCATTTTAGGGAACATTGCAGATCAATCCTTGCGTGAATTACAAGGCGGGATAAAACCGTCTGACGAATATTACAGACAACCGAATTGCGGAGGTTCAGAACGCTTTAGTGTTGCTCCTTTGGAGTGAAACAGCTTACGTGAAAGTGACCATCAACAAATGTCTCAGCGCTGATCCAGGTGTTTACGGCAGTGTCACGCTAATTTGAGAATGTCTTAGCCGGCTTGTTGGGCGGTTGCGGGAACGATGGGGCAATGTTTAGAAGCAGAAGCCAGGGCAGCGGCCGCGCCTGTCCGTGTACAAGCAGGTGGCGTCACTTGTACAAGTGCAACTTCCACCTAGCATACTCTCAAATCAAATGTTCAAATGTTTGTAACGTCTATGGGACTTAACTACGGGGTCATCAGTCCCTAAACTTACAAACTACTTATGAACTACTTACAAACTAGGACGGCACAAATATCCATGCCCGAGGGGGGATTCGAACCCCCGACCGTAGTGGCCGTGCAGACCGTGACTGGAGCGCCTTAGTCTCCTCGGCCACCGCGGCCGGCTAGCATACTCTCTCTGCAAGTGAAAAACCAAAGCGTCATTTCAAAGAGCATTTACATTTCATCTTCTTTTTCATTTGTAAGTCAGCAATGTCACTAAGAAACCGAAGTATTCAATAACGCTTTGCAAGAGTGGCCCCTCTTCTCTTGGACGCCTCTCTTACTCCTTCACCTTACGAATGTAGTAAGCTAACTTTTTGAGTTTTGTGGGTAGCGATTTTAATCGATATTTACCCCATTTCTCTTAATGTGCTCCCATGTATAAGATGTCCTTTGTGGTGGGCGTATATCCTCAATACCATTTCAGTAGAGAATAGCAAACAGGTTGAAATGTTTGTACATCAATCGGACTTATCAGTCTTCAGGCTTACAAATTACTTAAACTATCTTACAGTAAGGACGATGAATACATCAATGCTCGAGGGAGCCGCGGTGGAGTAGCCGAGCGGTCTAAAGCACCTCGCTGCGGAGCGCGCGGTTGCTCGCCGTAGAGGTTCGTGTCCTCCCTGGTGCATGGTTGTGTGTGTTTGTCCGTACGTTAGTTTACCTAGGTTTAAGTAGTTTGTAAGCTACGGACTGATGACCACGCAGTTTGGTCCGATAGATTTACAGACATTGGAACATTTGCTCGAGGGAGGACTCGAACCTCCGACGACGAGCATCGGCGCGCGCTCCGCAGCTAGGCGCCTTGTAACGCTCAGCCACTCCACCGCGGTTAGAGAACAGCGTTCTAGAACTTTGGTAAGCGTACCAATGTCGCGTGCTTTAGTTCTCACCTAACAGGCGATACCCAATAGAAAGAGTGAAATAAGAAGGAATCGTCGGTTTATTATTACAGGGAAGTTTGTATTTGTGTGTGTGGGAAGAGAGGGAGGGCATATGAAAAATTGCATAGGCAAATCAACACAGTAAACAGGATCAAGAGGCTGTGAGTGGCAGTTGCTTTTTTCACATGTAGAGGTTTGCACAAGCTCAAGTAGCATGCGGAGCTGCATCAAACCAGTCTTCACATAGAAGAGCGCAACAACAATTATTATTTGAAGCCATAAACTCATGTATTTGACTATTTTCTCGATTTTTATCGCAGGCAAGCGAAGAATTACCTATGAATCCTCATGCCCCGTGCCATGGAGACTGGCATGGCTAGACAGCATGGAACCCTCCTAGTCCACGCCATTTCTTTTGCAGTAGGACTGTCATTAGCTCAATGGCAGGTGATGTGCTTCCCACAAAGTGAAGTTCGGGAATTTCTGGGATAGTCATTCCAAAAATATGGGTGCAACAGGCTTATGGCACGTTGCACTTACATTGAATCAACTGCAGTTTTTGGATCGTCTTACACTCTTAATAATGGCAACTATAGCCAAGTAGGTAATGTGACTTAGCACCTTGAGATTTATTTATTTATTTATTTATTTATTTTTTTTACTTTAATTTTGGAGTAAGTAGGTGCAAGTTACAGGAATACTAAGAGTATTGTGAGTCATACCAAATTTCACGAGTTTATTCGTGCCGCGGCGGAGCAGCCGAGTGCACTGAGGCACAAGCTACGATGCGCGAGGCCGTTCACCGTCGTGGTTTCGAATCCCCCCCTCGGGCATGGATATTTGTACCGTCTTTAGTATAAGCTAGTTCATAAGTGGTTTGTTTAGGGTTGATGACCCCGTAGTTAAGTCCCGTAAGCTCTACAAACATCGGAACGTGTTTGAGTTCATTCTTGTCGGCGTATTAACATTAGCATCGGTCATATGTCAGACATTTTCCATATTCAGAGTGAATGTTCAAATGTTTGTATAGCTTATGGGACTTAACTACGGGGTCATCAGACCCTAAACTTACAAACTAAATCAAATGTTTGTATAGCTTAAGGGACTTAACTACGGGGTTATCAGTCCCTAAACTTACAAACTACTTATGAACTACCTACAACTAAGGACGGCACAAATATCCATGCCCGAGGGGGGATTCGAACCCCCGACCGTAGTGACCGTGCAGACCGTGACTGAAGCGCCTCAATCCCCTCGGCCACCGCGGCCGGCCTTCCAAACTACTTATGAACTAACTAAGGACGCCACAAATATCCATTTCCGAGGGGGGATTCGAACCCCCGACCGTAGTGGCGGTTCAGACCGTGACTGGAGCGCCGCAGTCCCCTCGGCCACCGCGGCCGGCATATTCACAGTGAGGCAGGAGAAAAGGAACATACTTTCAGGAGTGATGCTACTGGCGATTCTAAACCCAAAAAAAAAACTTCCAATAAGGATATGCCCTTTTCTTAACCGTTTCCAGATAAACCAATGAAAACAGACAGGAAAGGGAAAAGTGTAGTGTCGTCTTCACCAACCGGGTCAGACTACGTTACGTACAGGTTACCCCTTTTGCTAAACGAGCTCGTGTGTATTTCTACAATTACGGAGCTCCTACACATTCCTTACTGCTAGTGGAGTGAGCTCAGAGTGGACATAAGAGAGGAACTTCTCGCTCTTATTATACATGCTTGTGCTCAAGTAAAGGAATGCAGAACTGAGCTCCGATCGTAAACACGACACCTTTCCTCAAGAGCAGCAAAATACATTGAATTTGACGGTGGACTGTTTGAACATCTTCTGTGCGGAAATGTACACAATGAAACAAACCATAACATAACACTATCCTAATTTACTCTCATCTGCACTTTTCCACTATCTAGTTGTTTCCATTGGTCTACCCAGAAACGATTAAAAAAAGGGCACATGTTACTTAGAAATTTTTTGTCAGGATCATCAGTAGTGTCACCTCTCAAAGCATGTTCCTTCCCTCTTGACTGACCTTTGAAAGACGACCGTGTGTCGTCTTCCATATATTTTTTGTATATTTCTGTAAAGTTATAATTTATTTAATGTCGCTAGATTATCATTATATTAAAACTTGAACCCCACTCTTTTCAAGGCTTGAGAATAGCATTTTTATTTCATGTGTTAAAATATTAATATTGCTAGTTTTTTCTTATTTTGTTATGTTAATAATTTATTATTATATTAATTAATGTGGCATAAGTATGGCTTCTCCACTATGCCACTTTGCCTGTGAGAATATGCAGTTGTTTTACTTTTAAGTGCGTGCGAGAATCAATGGCTGTCAGAATTTGGGTAGGAGAAGCCCGCTTTCCATCGTTCTCTCTGGCTCAGAGTCAATAGCTGCTCATGCTACCACAGAGGTTTCCACACCCTTTGGTTGCGAGCTAGTCAGTGAGCCTTCCCTCAGCATGAGTCTACTCTCTCTCCGACCCCACCACCGCTGTTTCTTGGGATTTTCAACTTCCGGTAGCAGTTTCCCGCCTCATGACGGCTGGGTCTTCATTCTATTCTAGGCGTCTGGCGAGGTAAGGTTGGTTTTTCCTCTTGTGTCGTCAACATAGTAGCGTTTCATTGTCTAGCACGATTAACTTCGATTCGTGAGCTTAGAATCATGTTTTGGAATATTTTCTCCAATCGTGTGCGGAAATGTGTTCTCGTTTTTAAATTCAGTGATTTCCAATAGATAAACGTGGTGTGTGTGATTCTAGTTGCAGTTTGATAACGGCCTGGTATGTTAAAACCTTTTGTGATCATGTGGAGATGTATGAACTCTTTCTAGCTTTGCGGGGTCTGATTTCTAATAGATGATATGTTCTTTTTGTACAGTGCATGTAAAAGATCTTCTCATCGTTTGCTTCTGTGAGTGATATGTGTTCCACATGGTTGGTTCATAGAACGAAGTCTTCAGCTTCCACTCTTGTTTGTTCCACACCCAACGGGCAAGTAACTATGGGGGTATCCTTCTGATTTCCACTAATATTTCCACTAATATTTCTTCTCCCTACGTGTTTTAATTTTGCTGTTTCTTCTCCGACTTGTAGTACACACTCTAATTCTCTCTGAGACTTTTACAACCTCCTTCAATAGCTTCCTTATGTTCAAATCAAATTTTCAAATGTTTGTAGAGCTTATGGGACTTAACTACGGGGTCATCAGTCCCTAAACTTACAATCTACTTATGAACTAACTAATACTAAGGACGGCACAAATATCCATGCCCGAGGGGGGATTCGATCCCTCGACCGTAATGGCCGTGCAGACTGTGACTGGAGCGCCTCAGTCCCCTCGGCCCCCGCGGCCGACCTTCCTTATGTAATTCTAAACATGTCTATGGGTTGCATGCTGTAATTCTCAATTTTATTTTTCCGACTTTGTAATTATTTCACATTTTAAGAGTTTTTTCAAACGACTTCACCCGTCTCTCTAAGCGCTCCCTATCGCACGTAGCTGCATTTCTTTCACTTCTTCATATAATTCTAAGCATTTCTATGGGTTGCATGTAGTAGTTAATTTCCTTTATTTTTCGGAAACTGAATTTATTCAATTTTATCGGTTTTCGGAACCACGTGGGTCCGAGTTCCGACTTCCGGTGTTTGCAGCTAGTCGCCTGAAGTCACGGCACTTCTCATGTAAAACCAGTACCTAGATCGATTTCTAACAGACTGCAACTTAATAATCCACCGTGATTTTGTATAATGAATCGGATTTTCAACCACTTCACCTTCAGTGGAGTGCGTTCATGTAACGTAGCCGTGTGTCGCTGTTAGCGTGTTTGCTCGCAGTCCAATTCAGATTTAATTTAACTTGGCTATACACACGCACCATCTCAACAGGTACGACAGTCCAGAGCCAGCTTCAACGTGTTTTTGTATATTGTGTTTTGTGCTACCTCCGACTTGCTGAATTTCGCCTACGATAGGGGCGCCTGCTTCCACCTCGTCTCAGCACGCTGATTTTGGTGAGTTTCGCTGTGGCATTGCGTGTGTGTGAGAGAATGAGTGTTGTTTGTAAATCCTTCTCCCCAGTAGCGTTAAATCACGTATAATTTAGGCTGGGCACCGTCCGCATTAACCCATGTAAGAGATGCGTTTTTATTGTATTAACATAATTGGTTCCCCATTTTGCTTGTTTTCTATCTGAATAAACAAGTTTAAGTTCAGCATAATCCGTAAGTTGCCTATAAATTGTAGTTTTAAAGCACCCTTTTTTTTAAAAATATTGTTCTTCACAAGTGCTGAGAACAAGCTCAGATGCTATTTTTCTTGTGTCTAAATTCCGTTGCGTCATAAATGTTTTCTTAGCCACCTTTCTAAGATCACTTTAATTGTGGTGGCTTGCTTATTAACGTCTGTGTGTAATAGCGTGTGAGCTGCTATGTATATTGACCACTGCAGTATTAACGCCGGCCGTGGTGGCCGAGGTGACTGAGGCACTTCAGTCACGGTCAGCACGGCCACTACGGTCGGGGGTTCGAATCCCCCCTCGGGCATGGATATTTGTGCCGTCTTAGTTCGTAAGTAGTTCATAAGTAGTTTGTAAGTTTAGGGACTGATAGCCCCGTAGTTAAGTCCCATAAGCTTAACAAACATTTGAACATTTTTTTGCAGTATTAACTTTCTGTTATTGAAGTAATTTGAAACGAGTCAGTTCTCAGTTTGGGCCAGGGAACAAGGTTTTGTAGCAGGGAATAAGCAGTAGTTCACACGGATCTTATTTGCTAATTTTAGTGATAAAACAAAGCTCTTGTTTCGTACAGAGGTCGACTTTTACCATGTATGCCAAAGAAAGGTGTGATGAACAGATTTATGCACATTTTGAATGTGTATGGAATGCGGTAAAAGGTAAAGCAGTCAACAATCCGAAGATTGGTTTGAACACCACAGTGCTTTACTAGGCATGGTCCTGTTTGGAGGTGGTATGCTGTTGCCTTCCTCCGACCTTCGAACTGACTTACCCAGCCAGTTATAGGGGGACCTACAGATTAACGTGGGTTCCGAACCACGGTGCTACTCGGTATTTTTCACATGAGCAATACTGCCAGAGGTGAAAGAAGTGGAAAGTGACAGATAAAAATCCCAGGACCTGGCGGGGATCGAACCCGGGACCTTTGAATTTGTAGTCTAGCACTCTACCACTGTGCAACCGAGACGCTAGAACTGTTAATTCTATGTACGGAAACAGCTGTCCTTTTCGAAAGACGCGATGTTTCACCGGTCCAGAAGCAAGATTCTCGGAGTCCGGTAGTATTTATATCCTCCGGCCGAAAAAGTTTGTCGCCGTTAGTTTCAAAGCGGTTCGGCGTCAGTAGGCAGACGGCGGTCGGACAGAGTCCAGATCGACTGGTGGGCGGCGGTGTTTATAGGCCGCCGCTGCCAGCCAACCGACCGGGCACAAGCGCGTCTCTACACAAAGCGGCCGTCGTGTTTCCTCACCGCCGAGACGCCGATAAACGGAAAGGCGAAGCCGGCGTGTTGTCGATCGCGCCACACACCGCCAACTGTTGTGAAAACTCCAGCAGGAGAGGAGAGGCACCAGCGACTTTCTGCCGCCGTTTAGGTACACTATCTGATCAAAAGAATCCGGACAACTGGCTGAAAATGACTTACAATATATGAAAGTATTCCAGAATGAAACTTTCACTCTGCAGCGGAGTGTGAGCTGATATGAAACTTCCTGGCAGATTAAAACTGTGTGCCGGAACCGGGACTCGAACCTGAGACCTTTGCCTTTCGCGGGCAAGCGACTGTGCTATCCCGACAGAACTCACGATGCCGCCTCACAACTTTACTTCCGCCAGTACCTCGCCTCCTACTTTCCAAACTTCACAGAATCATGCAAGACTAGCACTCCTGGAAGAAAGGATATGGTGGAGACATGGCTGAGCCACAGCCTAAGGGATGTTTCCAGAATGAAACTTTCATTCTGCAGCGGAGTGTGCGCTGATATGAAACTTCCTGGCAGATTAACATTGTGTGCCGGAACCGGGACTCGAACCTGGGACCTTTGCCTTTCACGGGCAAGCGCTCTACCATCTGTGCTATCCCGACACGACTCACGATGCCACCTCACAACTGGCGGAAGTAAAGTTGTGAGGCGGCATCGTGAGTCGTGTCGGGATAGCACAGTCGGTAGTGCGCTTGCCCGTGAAAGGCAAAGGTCCCAGGTTCGAGTCCCGGTTCCGGCACACAATATTAAATGCCAGGAAGTTTCTTATGAATGTATTGTTTTGCGGCGAGTTATGTTGATACAATTTTCTCGCCGCGTCATGTGGTTTACTACACACGACGTTTCGGCCGAGATCTCCTCGGCCATTGTCAAGTGGTTGACTGTCGAGTGATTGCTCGTGTCCTCCTTATATAGCTGCACTGCTGACCGTGACGTCACTGGTGCTCCGCGGCATGACCATAAAAGGCAATGTTTTTGTCGCGTGCCTGCCGCGCAAGCTTCAACCTTCCGATCGCCGGATTCCAAGCCGTGCTCAGCTGCAAGCCGCTGTCTCTCCCTCATCTTCTTTCGTTTCGGCCATCTTTGGCCCACGTTAATTCACATCAGCTTCCTTTCTTCCGTCCTTCGTCCTCTTCCAGTATTCTTTCAATCTCATACTTTGCGTCTTTCTTCGCTCTTCTCTCCTCGATGATTTCGTTCTCGGTCTGGTTCTGTCCTCAAATCCTGCAAATGCCTGAATTTTTTATTTAAAAGTCACCCTGTTGTGTATTTCTTGATCCCGTATTCCCATTTCTTCCAGGTCCCTTTGTACTTCTTGGATCCACCGTATTTTGCTTTTCTTGTACAACAAGAATGGTGAAATTTGCTGTGTTAACCTCCCCTGGTCCATTCTGCAAATGTGTCCAAAGAGCTCTATTAATATTGTCAGTTATTTTAATATCAATCGCCTCTTTTATTACACTGTCCCGGAAACTGTTCGTTCTTGTAATTATGGATGTCTTCTCAAACGCAATACGATGTGTGCTTTCAAGTGCTTGCTCCACAATTACCTGACTTTTGCGGTATAAAGTGGGCGATAACATCTTTCGTGTTCCACACAGCGCTCTTCAGTAGTTAGCACTGTTTGTCATATGTAAAATTGTCCACAATTACAAGGTAGTTTATATACTCCCGGTGTGCTTACGCCTACGTCACCTTAATAGGTCACATCAGCTAACGGATTTTTGAGCGAAGTCTGAAGACCGAATCGATATTGTGTCTCCAAAGGAGTCGTCTACCCTGTTTCAGTGACTGAATCATAAAATGCGGAAAATCCCCACAAACACCTTGCCGTTCCTTGACGTCCTCGTCAGCCATGGTGTTGACATAAAATCCACCCACACCGACCGGTACCTGCACGGCACAAGCCATCAGCATCTACCCCATAATCAGTCTGTTATAAGGACCTTGATTCACCGAGTGGAAGCAGTGCCAGACACTGAAAATCTGCAAAAGGAACTGAGCCACCTACGAAAAGATTTTAGGGACAGTGGTTAGAGGAACCGTCAGATTACGAGAACTATCTTCCCGAAAATACACAAGCATAAAACCCCCGAGGAGAACTCAAAGAAATTTGCGTTTTTACAGTTTTGTGGCTCAGTCACTAGAAAGATTAGGCGATTCCTTGAGAGACAAAAGATCGACTCCGTCTTCAGACCTCCTTCAAAAATACGTTAAGGATGATGTAGGCCTAAGAACATCGGGAGTATATAAAATACCTCGTAGTTGTGTACAATTTTAAATAGGACAAACAGCGCTGTATGGAACAAAAAAGATGTTATCGTTTACGTTATCCCGAAAAGTCAGCAATTGTGGAGCATCGTATTACGTTTGAGGAGACATCGAAAATTATAAGAGCCAACAGTTTCTGGGATATTGTTACAAAAGAGGCGATTGAGATCAAAATAGCTGACAATACTCTTAATAGAGACGGCAACTTGCCTCTGAGCACGGCTTGGAACTAGGCGTTCGGAATGGTGAAGCGCGCGCGGCAGGCACGCGACCAAAACATTGCCTTTTATGGCCATGTCTCAGAGCACCAGTGACGTCACAGCCAGCAGTGCAGCTATATAAGGACGACAACAGCAATCACTCGATAGTCTACCACTTGACAATGGCCGAGGAGATCTCGACCGAAACGTCGTAGATAGTAAACCACATGACGCGGCTGGAAGCCCGAGAAAATTTTATCAAATGTTCAAATGTGTGTAGAACTTATGGGACTTAACTACGGGGTCATCAGTCCCTAGGCTTACAAACTACTTATGAACTAGCTAACACTAAGGACTGCACAAATATCCATGCCCGAGGGGGGATTCGAACCCCCGAACGTTGTGGCCGTGCACACTGTGACTGGAGCTCCTGAGTCCCCTCGGCCACCGCGGCCGGCAACTACTAGCTGAAAACCCGGCGTTGCCCAGGTATTTATTTATTTATTCCTGCCATATTTCAGGTATGTAGTCATTTATATAAGGGCTGTAAGTCTCTTGGTAATAGTCAGTAGTAAAGAAGTTATAAAAACTTGGTGCGGGAAGGGGCTGTTTTCTACGAACGTTCGGTTTAGGAGCTCATATTTCATGAACTACGTCTCGTACTTATATACAATTTAAAAGGTACACTCAAATATATGCGTGTATACTGTCTGTAAAATTTACTGCAGCTACAATTTGTAGTGTAGAAATTATAAATTGTAACGTCATACCGAAAGCCTTAGTTAGAAGCTACATATGTGTGTACTGACTGTAAAATTCCCTGTCGTTACAATTTGCAGTGTTCAAATTATAAACTGTATAGTCATACCGAGAGCCTTAGTTTCACTCCATAAACAGCTGAGAAGTAGTAAGCGGGAAACTTTTTTCCTTTCATCATTTTACTATAGTTGCCAGCGAGAAAAAATTTAATAAATGTTTGAAATTATGTTTAAAGTTTACTGCAAGTCGCTAAGTACTGTCATTCTCATACAGTGTATTTCGAAAGTCTCGCCGTATGTCTTTTTTTGCGATTTATATTGCTTATGACGTAATATCTTTCGAACCAAGTGCCGTATGTGATTCCTAACCATGCAGAAATTGTTACCTCACGCCTATACTTGGAGCAGATCCTGATGCGTTTTGGTATTCCTGTGTGATGATCTGGAAACAGTAAGTCATCTGCTTTATTGCAGTCGACCTCTACCCAATGGTGTATCGGTGACTTGCACGTGCGCATTCACCCGTTGAGTCGTCTTTCGCCCAACGCTTTCATTCAACGCTTCTTCCGTATGTAACTTCCTTATTATTCCTGGACGGCTTCTTGAAGCTTATAAAGTGGTTTGACAAATGTCTCAATGTACTTCGGTTTGACAAATCTCAATGTACTTGAAATTATGTAGAAAATGAAAGATGTGTCTTATCTTTAACGTCTCATTCTATGAAATATATGTCTTATCTTTACTGTCTCATTATATGTTTTTCCTTTCATACACAATTCAGACCACAATCGACAGGAGAAACGTTTTTTTCAACTTCCTCTCGTACGTTCTATTTAAACCGTGCTTTACCGCACAAAACTTTCCGACAGTATCACATTCTGTAAGAAATGAAGATAAAAAAATTAGGGGTAGGATTAAAATTCGGGACGAAACGATATCAAACGTAAGATACGATTATTGCTATGAGGTAAAAAAAAAAATAAATGCAGGTGCAGCACAATTATGATGCAACTATTGATGGTCGCATTTCCAAATTTCTAATTAATTAAGGAAATGAAAGGATTTGGTGGAATGGAAACTGCCATAAATTTTGCATTTCAATTGGGTATCAGTGTGAAGACGAAGGATTTTGATAAAATGGAAGCAAAACACATAGCAGTCAAAGCAAGGATGATATAAGAAACTGAAAAATAGGCAAGCCTACTGAGATTACACGCTGTATCTCGCCACCCTCTTCCACTGACCCGCACCCACCCTCTCCCCCCGCCCCCCATAAACCCATCTTATATTTATTTATTTTGAATGTATACCACCTAGGCCTAGATGTGTATGGAAGTGCATCATGGACCAAGCGTTTTACGTAAGGTGATGTGTGCATTCATGAGAAATATGTTGGTTCTCTACTCTGAATAGTTCCTTGCGAGGTGGTGAGGGGGGGGGGAGGGAGCGGAAGTTGAGAACGTTGGAAGAAGAGACGCGATAAAAGGACGTGAGTTGAAGCATCAGAAAACAACTTTCACGTTACTGGTGAAGGCGGAACCAGGAAATATTAAATAAAATATATTAGAGTGTTAAGTTTATGTTTGACACGATGTGTTTGGTTTTGCAGAGGACTTTGTGACTCGCGCGGAAGAATAAAAGAAAAGAAAAAAAGAACTGGAAAAATGGAAAAGTGGAAATGTAACTGAAGCAGACTGGAGGACTTGTCTGTATCATCAAACGTATGTATTCCGTTCGTCGTTGGGCTCAAACGGCCTGTGTGTCGAACGGGGTTGGTTTTCAAAAGACTGCTCCACTGTTACAGAGAGCCAACTCAGCAGCGCAACCCGCACGCTGTTGTGCTGGCGCAGACCCAACGCAAGGGAAAATTTTGTCCCGCTACTCAGCAAGACTTTGTGACTGTCGAGGCATTTACCGGGAAACTTCCAAACAATCTGCTTCCAGCACAGGCAGACTGGAAACGTGACAGCCCGCAAAGCAGCGGCGAACGCTGTGTCGCACAGCATACCACACTGAAGATAATGAAGAAAAATATTTGAGACATCCGATCTACATACTTCCTTACATTTCAAAATGTTACTTCTACGAAAATTCTTTCGTTATCAGTTATTATTTATCGAATGATGATACAGAGCATGGTTCAGGTACATAGTTCTAATTGTATACATTGTAAGATATGTATGACAAGGACAATATATGTACAGAATCATATGTACAGTGTTGTATTACACATTTCACAAGTTTTTAGAATTCTAAGTCCAAACAGGTGATCCTGTTGAGCCCTACAGGTAATGCATGGTGAATGTCATTCACTGATCCCCCGATGGCTCGTTTCGGGCATTCATTCACCTGCATTGTTTCTAGGGCAGCTCTACAGTCACACTCGGGAGACGTTACCCAGCCCCATTTGTGCTGTAGATATACGCAGTTGGCTTGTCCTGTTCGGGTGCGGTTTATGATTCTCCACTGGCGTCTAGGGAGTGAGAAACCTGCAACTCGCATTGAAGGGTTTGCAACCAGTTGACCGTTGACCACTGACGATTCTTCCCAATGGCTTTTCCATGCTTCATTGATGTCAAATTTGGTGACTTCAAGATGATGTGCAATTTTCCAAGATGGTTTTCTTGACTTCAAACGCTGGTGTTATGCTGTTGATGTATCACTGTGTATCAGTGAATGATAAATAGCAGGTAGTAAAATGCAAATAATTGTCCGATCGATAGTAAACCATTTTTTTAAAAGTTGTCGTCCTATTAACCTACAAACTTCTACACTGGACGAAATTTCGACTCTTCATTGCGATCATCTTCACCATAACGAACCTAAAGAATAATTCATCACCGCGGCGGAGTGGCCCAGCGCATTGAGGCGCTATGCTACGATGCGCGACGCCGCTTCCCGTCGGGGTTCGAATCCCCCCTCGGGCATTGATGTTTGTGTCATCTTTAGTATAAGCCAGTTCATAAGTAGTTTGTAAGGACTGATGACCCCGCGGTTAAGTCCCATAATCTTTACAAACATTTGAATAATTCATCATTGAAATCGGAACTTCGAGCAGCGATGAGGCTTTGAAAGAGTATCGAAATGCGCTGATGAATCAGAGTTTGTGATGTGGTGTACAGAATCTGGATATGGTTTTAGAATTTCGTATTTTGTATTTACTATTTACCGTTCTTTATGCATCCCTATACGCCCTATTTAGCTTAAATCCCACTTTCCTTAGTACATCATTACTACATCCCAACAATATGTTTTTCGTCATATGCACTCCACATTGATGTGCACACAACATTCTCTTCAGTCAATGGAGAATCCAGGAATTTGGTCTGGAAGACTGGCTGATATCGTAGAAATACAGTGCCACCGCGCCGTCTCCTAATTATCTACAGTGCATCAAAGTGTTTTCTTAATTTACGTTACACCGATTGCGATTTTCTGGACCCTCTCCGTCCTTCCCTCTCTCTATCTCTTTTTCTTTTTTTAAATTAATAAGGAGACCACATGGGTATCGGATTTTAGAATTTATCTGTATTTATGGGACGTGAAGTTCAGAGCTTGAATAACAATCTGCCAAAGCCATTTGACGCAACTCCAAAAATTATCGAGAACATCGACTTTGAAGTTGTGCAAGTAGACTTAAGTATAAGAAAACCAAATAACTTGCAACACCTGTCAGTGTAGCTTAGATAGTAGCGTGCTAGCCTTGCATCCGTAGTGTCCATAGTTCAAATCCTTCCGTAACAGTTTTTATTTTTTTCGTTGTCTTCGAATAGTTACACGATATTAATATCAAATCGTAATATTTACGAAAAATGCACAATTTTTTTGTTTATTCGTAATTTTCTATATTTTATAAACGGTCGTTAATAATGATGGTTTCAATCAAAAAACCAAAAGTTTCATTTTTACAAAAATGGTTTCACTATTAGTTGACGACGATAGTCTTAGATTGTTCAGTTTGTGAAGAGCTACGACGCTGATTTTGGAAACTCATTTCCGTAGCTACTAATGACTTTCTAGGCAGCTAACTTACTCAACCACCGTTTTAGGTGACAACAAGGTGTTCAGCTGGTCTAGATTCACACAAACAAAAACTGAATTAGCCGACCGCGGTGGCCGAGGAGACTGAGGCGCTTCAGTCACGGTCTGCACGGTCACTACGGTCGGGGGTTCGAATCTCCCCTCGGGCATGGATATTTGTGCCGTCCTTAGTCTTAGTTAGTTCATAAGTAGTTTGTAAGTTTAGGGATTGATGACCCCGTAGTTAAGTCCTATAGACTACACAAACATTTTTGCACGTGGAATTAGAGACCCCAAAATGTTTTATATAAATGAATTTGAAAAGGGAAAAAAATCACCACAGCGGGATTCGAACCACCGACGCTATGGTTGTGACGCCGATACACTGTCACCTTTTTTTGTTCTTCTGGTATATCTATGCTTTGCGGTTGTTGGTTCAGTTCGTTCTTGTTTTTTTGCTGAATATGTGGCTCAGCTTTTTTTATTACACAGAGCGTTTAGCCTCCTGACCGGGAACGCTGAGCCACGGCGCCCGAGTTACACCGACAGATGTTGCAATTGGTTTCATTATTGGTACTTACGTGTACTTGCTAAATTTCAAAGTCGATTTTCTCGAAAATTTTAGAGAGTTGTGTCGAATGGCTTTGGCTGATTGTTATTTGAGTTCTAACTTTCTCGTACCATAAATATACAAAAATTCTAAAATCCGATACCCATGTGGTCCCCTTGTGAGATCAAACGGCTGAATATCTCGAGAGAGATAGAAGGTGCAGAGGGGTCGGGGGGTGAGTTTCAGCCTCATAGCAATGCTCCCCCCTCACCGTTCCTCAGCATACTCTTAGAATGTGTTAACTGACTAGCAAACCCGGCAACGGTTCACAGTAGCTAACGTGAATGGGATATATACCTTAATCTGTTATATTCTTCTCCCTATATCTATCCCTTCCTCCATCCTCTATATCCCATCTCCTCCTCCTTCTCCTCCTCCTCCTATCTTCATACCCCTCCCTTTTACCCCACACCATATCCATCTCCTCCCCCCCTCCTATCATACCCCCTTTTTAAATCCACTTCATTCCCCCATTCTCTATCTCCTCCTCCCTCTATCTGTCTGATCTTATTTATTTATGAGTCTGGAAATACTTTGCTAATGGTTGAAAAAAATTGAACTAAGGCCTTCGAAAAAGAATTTACCTTAAAAACATAGAAAAAGAATTTACGTTAAAAGCGTTCAAAGAGTAATTACCTTAAAAGTTGGGTTAAAGTCTCGTTCTTTTGTAATATTCGCCGCAAATGATGTCTTCTGTACGGAACTGTTGTACTTCTGTAAGAAATGCTTCGACCGAGGATACTGCCCAGAAACCTATCATGCCAGCGGCTCTGACGGCGTTGTCAATTCTGGTAATTTGACCGTTCCACCCGCGCGACATAATCCCGACCGCTCTGATCGAAATCTCTAACAATACAATACTGCCAAATATAGTTCACTGTTCCAAAACCAATTGATGCATCTACTGCGTAATTGACTGCTGGATCGTATCTGAACGTCAAACGTTCAGTTCTAATCGTCCCACGTGACCTTCTGTTTTGTCGACGATCCAAAATATTTATCGCTCGACTCTACCCGTTGTTCCAGAGTTATAACGGATCGCGCTTGAAAATCTCTTTCTCGATATTACGATGCCGCAATGGATGCATTAAAAAAAGCCACAGTCTGTACTCAGTTTGTTTGCAACACTCAAAAATACCACGAACTGACACGAATTTTATTTCTGCAACGCTCAAAGATCACCACTGATAACACCATGGAAGTAACAATAATACTGAGGGGTTCTAAAGAAACAACGTTTCATTTTAAATCTGGCTGGTTGCTTTAACCTTGTCTGCATAGGCTAGTCGCTAGTTTTAAGAAGGAGTTTGCACTATAATTTTACGACGCGATTCCACCCGTGAGGAAAAATACTTTCTGATAGATTTTCCAACTGTTCCTTGGCTTCAAGCAGTGCCTGTTCTCAGCATAGATAACGCCATCTCCCTTTATTCGAATGAATAAGCTGATTGTTAGAGAATCTAGAAAATGATCCGAGGTGGAAACGTACTTTCAGTTTTTTCTCAAATTTTGATATTTTTCGGTGAATTTTCCTGTCATACAAACCTTGTCGTGAGAATTTCTCAAGTGATGCGCTTTCATACATGAGGCAATTCATTTTTATTAAAATAGATTTCTGATGCGAGTTTCCAAGCTACAGATGGTAGTAGTCCTCGCTTGCGCCGTCCCCAAAGAGCAGAACCATGGCGCCGTCATTTTCATGTGCTAATTATACGCTATTATAATTATTTTATAAAACCACTGACCGAACACTTACTACGTTTCCGCGTATAGTGAAGTTGTAAAAGAAGATAAACAAATAACACATTCTACACGTACAAGTGGTCTCCGAACAGTTTTGTTTCAGTGGTTTCACATTCACACAACGATGTTTTATCGCGTAGATTTCACTGTGGAACAATGGTAGTATACAAAAACATACAATATTCCATTATAGTTGTCATATTGAATAGAGCTATATCAGTGGCGGAATAGAACTACGTACTGCCTAACATGTTTCTTTTGGACCCAGTTACAAGTTATGTAGAGACATGTCATATAGGTTCAGCTAATAATACAAAAATTACAATCACGTTTTTCTTCAGCATGCTAGTTAATTCTATATCTAGCTGTTTGTTGACCTGTAACATGCAGTAACGAAAACAAATGCTACGTTTTGCTTATTCGTTTATAGTTGTCTTGTAACAACAGTGTTCCCCTAAGTCAAACTTGTTTGTAGATATAAGTTACAATCATTTTGAACGAAATTTTAAAGTGTGTGAGGTACGTAGTAATTTGCCAGCCAGTCGCTATCTGTGAGTCTTTAATGAACGTAATTTAAGTGCCAGTATAAGGAGATTACCGTAAAGTGGAGCAGACGGGATTTGATAGCAGCACTGGAATGTTTGGACGTACCTGAAACAGAAAATACCAGAATTAATACTGAATGGATTCATACTTGAGACTTAAAAATGTACTGAAAATAAAGTCAAACGCAAAGATATTGCCAAGAAGAAATATTACAGAACTTGGAGTTATATCGTTACTATGAAGTAACGTATTATATTTGTGATTTATAACTAGGTATGTATCCAGCCAATGTTTTTTTCTAAAGTTGCAGCTTTGTAACAATTGCATGGAGTATCCTCTTATTTCAGCTCTTGAGGAATAATAAGCGTTTAGTCCTCTACAGGCATTATGACACGTCATTTACATGAATTCTAAATACTGAAACATTTCGACTGTTCCAAGGCACTGAAATAAATTCAACAGCAAAGTTAAAAATTTGCACTCGACGGAGATTCGAACCTGGATCCATTGCGGGAATACAGTATAGGCTGCGAGCAAGAGGAAGTATTGGACAGGGGTGCCACCATCGTAGTGTCCTAGAAGATGAGAATCTGAGAACTAAGAGAGGCGTCTCTGTATAGCCTAATTGGTTAAGGCCAGCCCGAAGCGGAAAATCCGGGTTCGAATTCCAGTCCAGTACAAACCTTCAACTTTACCGTTGAATTTATTGCATTCTTCTCGTAGCACCCCTGCTACCCATAACAGATGGCACCTTGAGAACATATGGTAGCGGAATACACAATAATTCTGTATTATTTCGATGCAAAATTCAAGTTTGAAACGGTCTCGTTGTCTTGGAATATGATTCCCACATAAGCAGGTCCAGATTTTAAGCAGACAAATGAAACTCAGTAAAAGCCACAAATTAAGACTTTTTCACTTCTTAACTCACAGAACAAAAGACACTAACATTCCACCATCCTGGCTTTTGCACTCACAAGTTCATAGTCTTTGCGACCTGAATTTCTTTGGATACTATGTTTGCAAACAATACAGGCCTCTAGCACATCGTCCAGATGTCAACTGACCAAGAGGCTAAGTGTAATCTGGTTTTATAGAAACACAAAAATAGAAAATTTCATCTTTGGTTTACGTACTGAAAAATAAACAAATATTTATTTTTGACATGAAATTAATAGATATGATCTATAGAACCATTTAAACAGAATGAGAATGGCAGTTAAATTTATAAACAAAGAAGTGAAAATGACAACATAAATGAGTAATGAACTTGGTATTACTCCATATCAAGTGACTTAGTGAAGGAATAGGCTTCAAAATCTTTTACATGACAGACCAGATCATAAAATATGCAAGATGATCAGTTTACATCGATATATTTCATTTTACAAGCTATTAACAGAAGATTTTCATATTTACAAAGTGTTGAAATACCGTAAGTAATGTACTAACTTATATAGTATATGAGAATATGTTGTCTTAATACTTCGTGACAATCCCCAACTGTTATGTAACTGTATTTCTGTCAAAACGTGTATCACAAGCTAAAATAAAGTATTTGATGTGTCAAGTTACTGGTATCGAACGTTTCAAGTGAGTTTGATGGTATCGGGTTCTTATTATTTGGTAGTTGATTACTTGTTATTATACCCTGAAACGGTCGAAATATTTCAATATTTCGAATTCGTAAAATTACGACTGTTAATGTGAACCAATGGTGTCAATAACATCATTGAAAGTTATTCCAAGGGAGAAGAAGCAATAATTTTGACTGAATATTGCAGATTATTTCTATTCTTTTATTTTTTTCATTTATTTATTTTTTATTCTTATTATTTATTTACTTTTTGCCTTGACAATTGTTCTTCAGAGATCTTTCTTACCAGCAGATCATTGAAAATGCAGTACTAAGAAGAGAAATCATCGAAAATAAAACCTGGCAAACAACAGGTTACACAAAGATTACGTGATTGAAACTATAGCCCCATGTGAAGTAAGGAAGATGAGGAAATCAGTGTAGAGTCTTCGGCGGCATCGCTGGCTAAAATCGGTGCTAGACGCCAGGCCATTGAGTCAATGTGGCTGTGTTATTGGCGTACTGTAGTCTACTCATTTTCGAGATATTGTCAAAGTTGATCCCGTGTAGCAGCGTATGATGTATCCTGCGCCAGTCCTGCAGTAATCGTTTACCAGACATTTTCGATAGCTGAGTGATAAAGGAGGCCAAGGCAACAATGAAGTTCGATGATCGGACCACGTGTGGTTGCGCATTAGCCGTTGCAATGTGCCTGAAGCTATAGGAGGAGAACACATGTCAGTACTTTAGACATGTAACGCTGGGTGCTTGGTGTACCGACGATGCGTACTAGATGTGTCGGGAGTAGAATCCAGTACCTCCCCAAAATATAATACCGTGGCACGACCATTATGGCGATGCATGAGCTAACAGCACAGTCTAACAAAGACAGTCGTGAAACTCTCTAAGGAAGAAAAGTGCTACTGAAGCGATGTTAGCGCTCCTAGCGGCCAGAAGGTAGTAACTGAAGAATGGTGTGATGCAACCTCAGAGTTTGCTGTATTTAATGCTCTTACTTGTATATCTACTAGCCATCAAATGTGGTGGTGAATTTTCTAATACCAAACTGCAACATTCAGTTAATACAGCTACTTCTGTTGAAGACGGTAACTTGCAGTGGTCTTCAACCTGTGGTCGCTAGACCCCGCATCATAAAATAATGACCGATTTAGTCATACAGAAACGTATGCCTCAGTGAAATATATTTAAATTACAGAGATCCTTGAGTAACATACATTATAAATTGATGATATATTATTTTTACTACAGTGTGTTAACGATGAATTAGCCCTAAATTTGTTTTCAGGGATTAGTCGATAGGTAAAAGAACACGATACAATAAGTAAAACTGAAAAATAAAAACATCAATCTCTTTACAAATTGCCTACATAGTAGGACCATTCGCTTCTGAGTCTTACCTGAAATTAGAAAAACTCATTCTGGAAAATTATTTTTATTCCGGAAATAACGTCAAAATAGGACTATATTCCATCCCGAAAAATACTTCGGCCAACAAAAGAGAGCTGAAGGAAATAAATAAGTAGATAATAAAATAAAAATAAAAATTAAATTTAAAGAAATTGTTTTCTTCGAGATAGTTTTTATACGGTTAATGAGAAAAGGGATCAACAAAATATTTTTATTTGGAACGCGATTACCAGAATATTTGTACTTGGAAGGCGTTCGCATAATCGTAAAGGTCTAATGTATCAAGATGTCAGTGCAGTGTAACGCATTCTGTCACACGGCTCACTATAGTAGAGTCGTAATGTTTGCGTACAAATACGTTTTAAGCGCAGAAACTAATTTCATCCTGATGTGCTCAGGTTAAAAAGAATGTGATTGAGATTATATCCACGTGCTCGTTGCATACTTTCACGTTGCATGAGGATTAAAAAAAATAAACAAAGCGGATTTAGGACATTGAAATATATTTAACACGATTTTACATTCTTAAAGAGTAGGTGCTACATCTCTTTTTCGCCTTCTCCGTTCTTCTGTGCCGTAAGTGGACCTATTTTTAGTTACTTGTTACTAGTGTATATATTGAAGAATTTGACGTGCTAATATTGACAGTTCTTCAACAGTTTGTACTCGGACATATTATTCATTCGTACCTAAGCGTTCATTTTTTCAAACTGGTAGGTAACCTGCAACATGTCTCGATGTATAGGCTTTGTTTGTTTGATTTTTCCTTTTTTTTTCACTTAAGTGAAACTAAGCAGGCTTTCATTGCAATAAGAACTTTCAAACAATACTTTCACACAACGCTAATACTATGAAATTGTGGTTAAGCTTTTGGGATTGTCATTAAGAGCCTTAGAGTTTCACAGTGAATTAATTGTTAAAGTACAGCAAAATCCTTTAAATAAATACTCGTTGCACGCAGCATTATTATTTACTTCTCTGCAAATTGAAATAGCTGCTACAATTTATAGAGCCACAAAAGGTTCGCAACTTGCGAGGACGTAGCCAAACGGGTGGTCTCGGGTGTCAGAACCCCCCTATCACCTAAACGATGAAATACTACTAAACGTATGCTACGGACAACATACATACCCATGGTCTATGGTGGATTCGAACCCCCGAAGGGACTAAATGAAGTAAGACACGACCTAGCTACCGTGTAGTGAAACTACGCCGAAAAAGGGATACGCACTATCGACAGTCAACAAAGCCATCTATAGAGCTTAATTATCGATAACAGCATCGACTAATACCCAGTCCTCCATTACAGTTTTCCATTGTTGGCCTCACTACATTAAGCACTACTGTGGAATGCTGTCGCTGCTGTTTATTTCTTTTGTGCTGTTAACATAAGTTTCGAATTATGAGTAAGTTCATAACAAGAAAAAAGAGAAAAACCGACTTTCTTCTCTCCACTAGCGTTATGGAAAGTTAAAATACGTACTACTATAATAACTTATTAATCTATTTACAGCAGTGGAATCTTTATTTAGAGTGTCAATATTTCGAATGAATGTTCAAGTGTTTGTAAAGCTTATGGAACTTAACTGCGGGGTCATCAGTCCATAAACTTACAAACTATGAACAAGCTTATGCTAAAGTCGGTACAAACATCCATGCCCGAGAGGTGATTCGAACCTCCAACGGGGAGCGGCCTCGCGCATCGTTGCATGGCGCCTCAATGCGCTCTGCCACGGCTGGCAATATTTCAGTACATCATAAGGTACCTCACTTTTTTAAAGTTAGGTTTAAGAGTAATAATTTATCTAGAGGATGGATACGTTCCAATGCCAATAAGATGTTCAAATGTTCAAATGTTTGTATAGCTTATGGGACTTAACTACGGGGTCATCAGTCCCTAAACTTACAAACTACTTATGAACTAACACTAAGGACGGCACAAATATCCATGCCCGAGGGGGGAACTACGGGGTCATCAGTCCCTAAACTTACAAACTACTTATGAACTACCTAACACTAAGGACGGCACAAATATCCATACCCGAGGGGGGATTCGAACCCCCGACCGTAGTGTCGGTGCAGACCGTGACTGGAGCGCCTCAGTCCCCTCGACCACCGCGGCCGGCTCTGGGACCTTCGCCTTTCGCGGGCAAGCGCACTACCGACTTTGCTATCCCGACACGACTCACGATGCCGCCTCACAAATCCACTTCCGCCAGTACCTCGCCTCCTACTTTCCAAACATCACAGAAGCTCTCCTGCGAACACGCAAGACTAGCACTCCTGGAAGAAAGGATATGGTGGACACATGGCTTAGCCACCGCCTAAGTGATGTTCCCAGAGTGAAACTTCCACTCTGCAGCGGAGTGTGCGCTGATATGAAACTCCCTGGCAGATTGAAATTGTGTGCCGGAACCGGGACTCGAACCTGGCTCTTTGCCTTTCGCGGGCAAGCGCACTACCGACTGTGCTATCCCGACATGACTCACGATGCCGCCTCACAACTCCACTTCCGCCAGTACCTCGCCTCCAACTTTCCAAACTTCACAGAAGCTCTCCTGCGAACCATGCAAGACTAGCACTCCTGGAAGAAAGGATATGGTGGAGACATGGCTTAGCCACAGCCTAAGGGATGTTTCCAGAATGAAACTTCCACTGCACGTTTCGTTACCTTCCAGTCGGTTTCGGCAGGCCTAATGGGGGCGGCAAACGAGTGCTTATAAAGTGTGGGCATTGAATAAGCGCGGCCCTGGCGGCGGGTAAACTGCGATATTGCGTGTCCAGAGAGTCTGCGAGCCGCGCCGTGATTGATGAGGGCCGGGGCGGCTCGTTTGTTGTTCATTTAAATTTGGAGGGCCGCGCGAGATTAGCGCGCCAGCGGCCGGCCAGTCAGCCGGCCAGCCAGCCAGTCAGCTAAGCATCGATTCCGACGCTCCCATCAGCGGCCCGCCTCCCTCCCGTGCTGAGCCGCGCTCCTGTGTTTGCGCGCCCCAATGCTGACGCATGTTTCGCCAGCGAGTCCGATATATCGCACCGCTGAGGGACCCGATAGCGTTGCGCGTGAAACTCTCTGTCGCTCACGTATTTTCAGGTTTGGAGCTCACACATACACGTGTGTGTGTGTGTGTGTGTGTGTGTGTGTGTGTGTGTGTGTGTGTGTGTTTGGTATGCTTTGTTAGCTACAGGGGAGACCGGGGCACATTTTCCATAGGAGCAAGTTTTCCAAATCCGTTTTTTTTTTTTTTTTTTTTTTTTTTTTTTGTTTCGAAACAAACCGCTAGATGTTACCACCGGCGATACTGCAGGAAGTAGCAAGAAAACACGCTTCATTTACGAAAGTTTCAGCAGTCACTAGGTCGGCAGGGCTATTTTCGTCATTTTTTGCAAATATGAGCAAACTTTCACGTTTTTCTTGAAACTTAAAATAAACATTCTAGCGTTGAACTTATTATTTTGACATTGCACACACTAAAAGTGGGTTTCTTTCTTCACGTAACTGTGCATTTGTTTTGTAAATAGCTTACACTGTTACTCATGGACGTAGTGTTATAGTTCCGAATATGGCGACGGGGCACGTTTTCCGAGTCCATATGGGACACATATTCCTTATTGCTTTAAGTCTTACGCCAAGTCCACAGCAAATGAAAAGTGGGTACAGTGCACGAAATGCAAGAAATGGGCGCATGGAGATTGTACGAAAGGGAATGTTCCATTTTTACATTGTGATTCAGACAATCAGTGTTCGTATTGTTAAAAATGTCTGTTTTGTAAAATATTTAAGTCACATATTTTGTAAAAGCATAAAATACCGCCGGCCGCGGTGGCCGAGGGGACTGAGGCGCTTCAGTCACGGTCTGCACGGCCTCTGCGGTCGGAGGTTCGAATCCCCCCTCGAGCAATGGATATTTGTGCCGTTCTAGTTCGTAATTAGAGTGTAAGTTTAGGGACTGATGACCCCGTAGTTAAGTCCCAAAAGCTTTACAAACATTTGAACATAAAATAGCATTTGTTTTTATTTAATGTGGCTATTTTTACTATCCTTTTTTGTAATGTATTGTAAGTTCATGATAAAAATACGTATTCAGTGAAATCAAGATAATTATCTCTGTTTTAACATTGAAAGTATAATTGGAATACATTTTAAGTAAGCTGGAAAACTTGACCCGCATACGGGGCAAATTTTCCAACGCAACATGGTCAGACAAAACCATTTGCTACCAAAAATATTTACTATTTTCAAAAATATCTGTACAAGACTGTAAATGAAGGTGCCAGGAAGTTTTAGATCAGCGCACACTCCGCTGTGGCTAAGCCATGTCTCCACCATATCCTTTCTTCCAGGAGTGCTAGTCTTGCATGGTTCGCAGGAGAGCTTCTGTGAAGTTTGGAAAGTAGGAGGCGAGATACTGGCGGAACTGGAGTTGTGAGGCGGCATCGTGAGTCGTGTCGGGATAGCACAGTCGGTAGTGCGCTTGCCCGCGAAAGGCAAAGGTCCCAGGTTCGAGTCCCGGTTCGGACACACAATTTTAATCTGCCAGGAAGTTTCAAACGTGCAGGTGGTTCAGATACGAAAGGTAATCAGCAACTCGAGCTTCAGAGATAGTTTCACGGATTTTGAAAAGCTCAGTAGTCGCAAGAAAACTGTGCTTTGACCCATTGTTTGTCTGATTGCAATTCTAAGGGACTTAACATCTGCGGTTATCAGTGGCTATGCTTACAAACTACTTAAACTAACTTATGCTAAGGACTACACACAGCCTTGCCTCAGTTAAGACTCAAACCTCCGACGGCGAGGAGCCGCGCGTTCCGCAGCAAGGCGCCTTCAAATGTTCAAATGTTGGTAAAGCTTAAAGAACTTAACTATGAGGTCATCAATCCCTAAACTTACAAATTACAAGGACATCTTCAAAGCGAATGGATATTGCCAACAGCAGATTCGCAGTGCATTCAATGTTAAACCGAGAATGCAAACAGATGACCTGGAGGAAGAAGGTAGCGTCATATCGAGAGCGTTCTTGCCCTACGTGGGTGCTCTTTCTTCAAAGATCGGTAGAATTCTTCAAATGCATCAAGTTAAAGTAATCTTCCGGCCACCTATGAAGACTGCAGCATTAGTCGGATCTGTGAAGGATGATCTGTTACTTAGAACGTCTGGTGTGTATCAGATACCCTGTGGAAATTGCGAATGTTCATATATAGGACAGACAACCCGCTCTGTCCACGAAAGATGTGTCGAACACTGAAGATACACTCGTTTATTACAGCCAGACAAGTCAGCTGTAGGAGAACACTGTTTAGATAAAGGGCACTCAATGAATTACAGTGATGTGAAGATTTTAACACCTATATCTTCATTTTGGGACGCAATTTTTAAAGAAGCAGTAGATATTAGAATATCTGAAAATTTAATAAACAGAGATAATGGTTTTAATTTGGACAAGTCGTGGAATCCTGCACTTAATGTAATAAAATTACAGAGATGTCCACAAGGTGTTGCCACCACAGAATCGAACTCCTGATTCCTGTCGCCAAGGGGGGCGCGCGTGCTAAGTGTACCTCGTTGCCGTCGACCAGCATCTGACCCGCATGCGCAGTGCCGCCGCGATGGTGTATCAAGGCCGCGCCCGGCAACTTGTCTGCTGTCGTGGACTCACTCTGAAGATGGCCGGACGATACGCGGCCGAAATATTAGTGGAAGACGTATAATTTACACGGCTGCACGCCCGAAATTTATTGGATTACTTGTGAACTAGCTTATACTAAAGACGGCACAAACATCCATGCCGGAGGTGGAATTCGAGTCCCCGACCGCAGCGGCCGTGCACACCTTGACCGGCACGCCGCAGACCGCTCGGCCATTGCGACCGGCAAGGCTCCTTAGAGGGCTCGGCCACTTCACCGCGTTGACACATTCTTCTAACTTTTACAAGCTTAACGCCCACTGCTTCGCATGCGTAGACTAGTTTAGTTGGTCTGCACCACTTGTTTCTCCCTCTTAACATACATTTTCATAGATATGTCCGCAGTCGGGGATTCGATTCGCCCCTCGGGCATGGGTGTTTTTGTAGTCCTTAGCATAAGTTAGTCTAAGTTAATTTAAGTTAGTTTAATTATCTTGTAAGCCTTAGGGACTGATTACCCCGTAGTTAAGTCTCTTAAGATTTACAAATAGTTGAACATCTGATTTTACTACTTTTAACACCCTATGGCACCCCTTAATAGTTGAATTTCGAAAAAATACACCAACATGTGTATTTTAAATTCAAACCAAGCATGTAAATGTCATTTTTTGTAATTCTGGGTCCAAAATTGCCTTAGTAGTAAAGTATTTTCAAAAAATGTTTCATCCCTGTTTCATTCTTAAATCATTAATTTTCTTAAAATATCGAAACACACATCTTTTTAATTCTGACCAAGAAAACATATACTAATTTATGTGGTTGTAGCTTCAAAATAGCCTTAATAGCAAAAGATTTTCGAAATAACATCCCCTTTCCAATTTAACCCCTTTGATGGTTGAATTTTCAAAAATACCGGAACACGTATTATTTTTAATTGTAACGATCAACACAAGTGCCGATTTTTGCAGATCTACCTCAAATATTCTTTTGGCAACGATGTGTTTTCGAAAAGAATTTTTGATCCCCTATTCACCCCCTTAGTTGTTGAATTTCCACAAATACCGAAACTCGTTTCTTTTTAATCCTGATCAAGAATCCATATTCTAAGTTTCATAGCTTCAAATTTGGGTTAACAGCAACATACTTTTTAAAATCAATTTTTGCATCCCGTATTTCACCCCCTTATTGGTTGAATTCCCAAAATTACCGAAACCGTATTTTTTAAATTCTAACGATCAATACAAATACCAATTTTTGCAGGTCTAGCTTCAAAATTGCCTAAATAGCAACGTATTTTCAAAAAAAAAAAAAAAAAAAAAAAAAAAAAAAAAAAAAAAAAAAAAAAAAAAAAAAAACCTTCATCCCATATTTCACCTACTTACAGACAGAATATCGAAAAATCGCTTCTTAAATGACGCCTACAGAGTAACATCAACACCCTCCACAAATTTCAAATTTCTATCTTCAGTGTTTGGGCTGGGAGATGATGAGTCAATCAATTAGTCAGTCAGTCGGGACACTGCCTGTTATATATAGAGATTATCGTTATTATTATTCCTATTTAAATGATTCAGGTTCTGCCCTTCATTAAATTTCCTGGTTATAAACGAATGACATATTTTGTTATATATTATAGACGACACCCATTTCTTATAAGAAAGTGGAAAATACAAAAATCTTAAATATGCTTTGTGTAGGCCTACCATTTAAGAACTTTAGTTATTTGCCATAAATTATTCTTCCTTTTGCCTATAAAATCGATAAGATTACACACACTACATGTGATAGACTGAAAAAAAAAACAAGAAACAAAAAAGGTACGTTAATCAACACAGTAAACACCTGTAGCACGTTAACATCTCGATATTACAGGGCACCTCGTTACGGCGCTGTTGATGTCCACAGATCGATATTTTTGTTGAAAAGTTGAAAGTAATAACGTGGCCTAATACGACCTCTGACAAATTTCGGTGAATAGTCCTGTAAAATATCGTAGGTGAACTGTGAACTACAGTTACCTTATTGTACTACGAAATGGTCACCTCTCATAACGCGACACATGTCTTGGAAACTTTGCACGAAGTTTTCTTTTGGGATGGTGTTCATAAGCCTCGTCACGTGTCATTGGATGTCACGAATATCGTCAAATCTGCTTCCCTTCAACGCTGGTTTGAATCGAGGTTTATAGGAAGAAGCCTAGAGTATTGATGTTCGGCGAGTATACTGGATGTTGAAGTTGCGCCACCATCTTGCTATGTGACACGACATTTCATTGAATATTTGATATTTGCATCTCCACTCACGGATACTTGCCATTACATATGCACGGTGACCTGAAACGTTTCGTCGGATGTCAGGAATATTCCTTTCAAAGTGAGTTTGAGTCGAGGGTTTAGGAATGAGCCTAGATTCGGCGAGTGTGTTGGGTACTCAAGTTGCACGACGCTAATATAGTCTAACTGTTCCTGGCAGGACTATCTGAAGCTGCAATGTAAGTCAATCCATTTTGTACACGTTGGCAGAAACTGGGAGAGCACCATTTCCGTACATATTGGCATTTCAGAAACAGGTATGTGTTTTTCCGTGATCCGATGCAGCGAAACATTAACCCGAAAGAGCGAGGCGTTTAGCAATTCTGCCTTCGAATTTCGCCAGCAGAGCGTTTCAGGTGCACAAATGCACGCCGGATGCTCACTCTGAAAAAAGCCCCTGTAAACAAACTGGATGACAAGTGTACAAAAAGTAAATTCCACGTGAATACAGTAGCTGGTGCATCTAGATGCGAATTAGGGGACGGAAAAACGAGTCTGTCTGGCAGCATTACAAGCAGAGAAATCTGTATAATTTTATCTGGAGAAAAACCGTTGCTTTTCGAAATGTATGCTTAATACTCCAAAGATATGCAGAGCCTGTTTCATTATTTTTCGTTATGTGGAATGTTTTGATCGAAAGAAATTTTATAGAGATATTAAGGCTGCTTCAAGGTAAAATTTGAATAATTCAGCATTAATTTCCATGACCAATTCCGAATTTAAATATTACGACTAAAAGCGCACTGTTTAAAAAGGCCATTCTCGCAGCTGTCTGAGGTTAAGCGACATGAACGGATTATTTTGGAACGGATCACATATAATAATTCTGGTGGCTAAAATGAAAGGATACTTTTAAGCTCTACATCTACATTCTCATTTCCGCAATGCATTCAAAGGTGCGTGGTGGAGGGTACCCAATACCACTACTAGTTACTTGCTGACAGTGATAATGCATTTGAACCAATTCCGTATACCTTTCAACGTGCTGAATGTGTGGAAAGTATATTCAGTTCCAGATTGTGTAGGGGACAACTTTCGGTCTATGAAAAACGACTTGTTGGGATGTATGTGCTAGTTGAATCCTTGCTGCTTGCACAATTGTTATTTTCCGCTATGATAAGTTTCTATTACAAAGAAAGTCAACGAAATTTAATTGAACTTAATTACACAATACCTGCGGCTCAGCAAAACTTAGGAAACCGATTGATTTCGCTATAGTATGTATGGTCTAGAGTGGACGTATAAGAGTAGCATTTGCTCTTCGTGGTTCCTGAGAAAACAACAAAAAACCGTGATTATTCGGTACGAAAACTATTAATTGTGGGAATGAAAAGTTCTAAATTTTCCATTCGTTGCAAATCATGAATAATTTTATCATATGTTCTTAAGGTGATAATCTAGAACTAATTTTAATTTTTTCTATTTATTTATTCATTACTCATATACAGAGGTGGAAAGGTACCGGACCGACGCACAAAAATCACAATAAAAATTTTTTGCGCATCTTACAGTCTGTTATCTTATCTCGTGAAAGGGTTTATTTTAGATATTCGTCAGAGTTACTGTGCAGCATGTAAGTAAAGTATGCAAGATATTCCAAACAGTTTGCAGAGGTAAAGACACAGAGCGTATATTTTATTTTAGGTGATACGTAGCAGAGTATGAAATTTTGTTTAGAGTTGAGAGTACAACAACCCGCTCGGTTAGCCGTGTGGTCCAACTCACCGCTTTCCTAGACGGGGAGGCGTACCGGCCCCGGTTCGAATCCGCCCGGCGGATTAACGTAAGGGTTCGGAGTGCAGGCCAGCCTGGATGTGGTTTTTAGGCGGTTTTCCACATCCCCCTAGGTGAATACCGGGCTGGTCCGCAAGTCCCACCTCAGTTACACGGTTCGCAAAAATTTCGTAACACTTTACACCTTCGCACACGTATTACACTATACGCAGACATTTGGGTACACATTTCCTCCTGGGGGGCAAGGGGTGGCGGCAGGAAGGACATCCGGCCACCCTGTAAATATTAACACATGCCAAATCCGCGTTTGACACCGTGTCGACCCTGCATGTGCGGGAAAGGGCAAAATAGATAGAGAGATAGTTGCGAGTACAACAATAGCGCATTACATTTTCGAAATATTACACTAATATTCTCCTCCAAATTCCAACGAACGCATTGCTTGTATGCACCTTTATACGGAAACAAAATAAAGTAAATCAGAAGGAAAATGGGAGATTGAGGCGTTCCTTTTTCCTGCGCGATTGAGCAACTGTATGAAAATTACTGATGAACTCTCTGCCAGGAACTTAGATGTGAATTGCAGAGTACCACAGTATAAAGTGTAAAGCAGTCAACAATGCGAGTATTGGTTTTAACAGCACAGAGCTTTACTAGCCATGGTCCCGTATGGAGATGATATTCCGTTGCCTTCCTCCGACCTTCGAACTGACTTACCCAGCCAGTTACAGGGGGACCTCTAGTGTAACGTGGGTTCCGAACCACGATGCTACTCGATATTTTTCACTTCAACAATTCTGGCAGAGGTGAAAGAATTGGAAAGAGACAGATAAAAATCCTTGGGACCGAACCCGCGACCTCTGAATTTGTAGTCCGACACTGTACTAGTGTCCTACCGAGCCGCTCGTAGAACAAATAAAAATGATGCTTATGTCATAACTACTTTGGTCATCAGGCCCTAGGCTTACTACTTTAACTTCCGCTAAGAACAATATACACACCAATGCACGAGGGAGGACTCGAACTTCTGACGGCGAGCAGCGGCGCACTTCGCAGGAAGGCGCGTTAGAGCGCTCAGGCACTCCATCGCGGCGAAAATATTTTCAGTTGCTACTGGAAGTAACGCTTGGAGCTAGAAGATTGAATACGTAGTCAAATCTGTTCATGAGTTCATACCATTAATTGAACGTGAGTTAATCTGCCCTCTGCTGAAAGGAGTTTGCGTCTCATCTAGAAAGTAATAATAAGAGAAACCCGAATACATAAGTCTAGAATGTTTAAGGAGTATATTAATTTGGTGGGAAAGCAAACTGTTCAATACTTAATACACTTTTATCACACATTAATTGCGGGTAACAAAATGTGATGCAACATTGGGCTGTGAGTAAAATATAATAGGGTCAATAAAATTTATTATTAAAGCGAGCCAAGGCCGCATATTATCTTTATTGAAGTGGCCGGTTTCGGCAGATTAAAATGCCATCTTCAGACCCTTCATTTCATGCACCACAACACAAAGGAAACCATTTAAAAATGGAATTGTTCACCGATATTATAGCTGTCATGTCACAATACAAATAAATTGTCAGCGACAACGGGCACTAATATGATGTGGTCACAGTGAAGTTCAGATAAAACTGCTGTTTCTGGGAGCTATATATATGGTATGGCAGTGCTCACGACATACTTCATGGATCTATAGGGTACGGGAAGGTTTCATGTTGATGGGTGCTTAAGCAGTTTGACGACATGAAGAAAGACGTCTCAAATTTAATCTGTGATGGAGAAAATATGTGAACTAGTGTGGGGACCGCGTGGGAAAATAGTGTCCGTATGTTTGTTTGTGTGCACGTATTGCGTATAAATGCAGTTTGTTCTAATCTTGATAAAATTTTGAACACTAAATCTTCAAGCCAAGAGGATGGTCACCCTAACTGTGTGGATTACGTACTACACATAGTTCACGAGATATGAAGCCGTAAACAATGAGAAGAGCGGAGAAGCTGCTGCATCTCGTGACAATGTTGCACAGTTCCTCCTAAACCAACGGACCGATTTAGACCAATTTTGGTATACTCATTTCTTACCAAAATGTTAAATGTTTGTAAATCTATCGGACTCAACTGCGTGGTTATTAGTCCGTAGCTTACTTAAACTAACCTAAGGACAACACACAATCCATGCCCGAGGGAGGATTTGAACCTCCGACGCGGGAGGCCGTGCGATCCGCAACGTGGCGCACCAGACCGCTTATTTTTTTCTTTTCTCTTCATGTATTGTAATTTGTAAGTTCGACATTATTTCTATGTATGGAGCAGATTTTTTATTTATTAATTTATTTCTGTTTATTTAATTTTTAAGTATCTTTTCTTATTTTTTATCCTGTTTTCTTATTTTATTTTTATTTATTTTTTTGAAATGTGATATGCAGCTGACCTTTGCATTAAACGATCGTCTTCACGAAAATTGACAACTCTCGCAGTTGTTTTATTAATTACGTCCTGATTGTACTTTATCTTCCGCGTTGCTTACAGGTGATCATTTTCATAAGAACTTCTCTCAACATTGAAAAGCAATAGTTTCGCAATAACCGCAAAGCCTTTTTTTATTATTAAATATTGACTAGGAATTTGGTTAAGGAAAGATTATGAATCATAAAGATGAACAAAACGAGTGATGCCTCTTCTGTGGCATTTCCTTTCTCCTTCATTAATATTAGGTGAAGAAAACGGTAGAGAAAAGTTATGAAAGTGGTTAATGAACCCCCTGCCAGGCACTTGAATGTGATGTGCAGAGTATCTATGTAGATGTAGATGAAAAGAAAATTTTTCTCTGTATCGTGATGAACAGAAAGGTTTCTCCTAACTAAATAAAATAACAATATGAACAATAATAAAAATATTCTGTGATCATTCTTTTCTCTTGGCGGCTTCCTGTTATAAAAGGAGTGTGGTGCGACATCCTTTGCGGCATGCTGTTTCAGGGTTCTATTGAGGCCTTTACGGCTACCGTAGTGGCCACGGGGCCCACGAAGTCCCCACCGTACTTCACCCTCAACAGCGATCCCCTACTTTAGCATGCCTCTGTGTTGTTAATTGACTGTAGTAGTCACCCTACACCCTCTTTCTCGAAGTGAATCTTCAACAGATTTCCATAATTCTTTTTCAAATCTCTTTTCCGGAATATTTAGTAATAACCTTGTAGTTCAAATTCTTTAAACTCCTGGACAGTGCCAGTCCCTTTCTGGTTAATAACGTAGTGAATAAAATGCCCCAGTAGCCACAAAATGGCATTATTTTTTTGGGCAGGAAAATACATCTCGTCTACCGCTCGGCTACTCCTGCGCGGCTATTTCTTACCGTGAAGTAACAATTTCTGTATGGATACGAACCACACGCGACACATGGTTCAGGAGATATAACGTCATAAATAACAGGAGTTGTAAGTAACTGCCACATAATGTGACGGGACTTTATAATAATCCTATACGAGAATGAGAGTACACAGCGACTTGAAAAAAATTTTAAACATAATTTCAAAGTGTTATTATACCTTTTCTAGCTGACAACATAGCAAAATAATGAAAGGAAAAATGTTCTTACTACTTTTATGCTGTTTATGGAGTAAAACTATGACATTCTGCAAGGCGTTACAGTTTATAATTTCTACTCTACAAATTGTACTCGCGGAAAATTTTACAGACAATATGCACACATACAACTGAATGTATATACGAAATTATATCACAGTACGACCGTTGTTCACTAGATATGAGGATATTGACAGTTATTTTCGTCTAAAACCGCCCCATCACGCACCAGGTTTTAATATATTACATCTTTCTTACTGTCTATATTCGCAACAGTTTCACCGACATACAGCACTTATACAAATGAATATATATGAACATATAATTTAATAAATATGAGATTATATACACTAGATGTGTAAAAACCTGTCACATCATGCCCCACGTTTTAATCCATTTCTTATTGACTACTACGACACTCCTGTACTGCAGTCAGCTTAAGGAAATTCCTGAAAGCTGACGGTGCTGTTGACAACTTTTTGTACAAACTTTAAATTGGTGGAGCGCACACGGCTTTAGTTGAAAGCAATGTAGTTCTACAGAGCTACAGGGAAAGGGAGAGGATGAAACAACGTACATCGAACGGATACCCACTATTTCCGGCAGAACTGCCTTTTAACTTCCAAGAGACTGTAGTTTCCAGAGAGACTTGCATTTTCTGTTACGATTAATAAATCACAGGGCAACCTATTGAATACTGCACAGTGGAATTGATATATCCATGTTTCTCACACGGACAACTACATGTCGCTTGCTCAGGGGTGGGATCCCCAAAGAATTGATTCACGTTAGATTTTGGACAAGTAGTCAGATACATTGTTTATAATCAACTTTTGAATTAATATATATATTAAGGTTACATATAATTTGCATCTTGATGTCTACTACAGTTATTTTGTACATTATGTTCAAATGTTTGTATAGCATATGGGACTTAACTACGGGGTCATCAGTCCCTAAACTTACAAACTACTCATGAACTAGCTAACACTAAGGACGGCACAAATATCAATGCCCGAGGGGGGATTCGAACCCTCGACTGTAGTGGCCGTGCAGACCGTGACTGACGCGCCCTAGTCCCCTCGGCCACCGCGGCCGGCTGTACATTATGCAAGACAACCCTTGAGTACTCTCCCATAAATATAGAAAGAAAATGAGATGGGCAGAAAGAGAAGGGGTAGGAGAAGTACTGACTCCAGGCTTGAATATATAAATAAGTCCCCAGGCCATGCCGGTTTTTCACCTACTGGTGTATATTTTAACTGGCTGAAAACACGGCATTACCTAGGTACTTATTTATTTATTCCTGCCTTGAGTTAGTACTTCTGCTATCCCTTCTCTTTCTCTGCTCATCTCCTTTTTTCTAAACCCATTATTGGAGAATATATAAGAAAAAACGCTGTCTTGCATAATGTACAAGATTGTAAGTGCAGTATCCAAACAAAGAAAGATGGTGAAAATACAAATGACATAAAATTCGCTCGCTCCTATATTTATTGAATAATATTTTGCACAAGTGTATATTTTTTCAGGTATATATTCTTTTGTATGTGTACTGTATGTCTGTAAATTCTTTTGAGAAGTAACAGATTAAAACTTGGTGCGTGATGGGGCAGTTTTCCATTAACGTTACCGTTTATGTGTTGATATCTCATGAACCAAGTGTAGTACTGTGATACAATTTAGAAAGTAGATTCAACTATATGTGTATACTGTGTGTAAAATTTCCTGTGGCTACAATTTGTAGTGTACAAATTACAAATTGTAACGTCATACAGAATACCATAGTTTTGTCCATCTACAGCGTAAAAGTAGTAAGCGAGAAACTTTTTCTTTCATAATTTTCCTATAGTAGTCAGCGAGAAATAGTTTAATAAAGGTTTGAAATTATGTTTCAAATGTGTTGAAAGTCGCTAAGTAATGTTGATCTCATATACTGTATTCATAAAGTCTCGTCGTATTATGTGGCAGTTTCTCGCAACACATATTGTTTATGACGTTATATCTCCTGAACCATGTGGTTCTTACCATTACAAAATTGGTACTTCACGGTGAGGTGAGAAAGATGTGTACCAAATTTGGTTGAAATCGGTCCAGTGGTTTAGGAGGGAATGAGCAACATTTTCGCGTAATACAGCAGTTTTTCTCGCATCTCATTGTTTCTGAGGTCATATCTCGCGGACTTTGTGTTCTACGTGATCCTTACACTTACGGCGACCGTCCTGATGCACTGAAGCTTACGTGTGCAAAATTTTTTAAGGATTGGAACGAAACTGTACATTTGTATGCAATATAAACATACGGATATGCTGCTTTATATATAACTAGCTGGAAACACGCCGTTGCTCGGGTATTTATTTATTTATTCTTACCATTTTTCAGATATATATTCATTTGTATAAGGGCCGTATGTCTGTAAGAACTTTTAGGAATACTATTACTAGTAAAGAAGTGATAGATTAAAACATGGTGCGTGATGCGGCGGTTTCCATAAACTTTACTGTTTTTGTGCTCATATCTCATAAACTACGTGCAATACTGTGATACTATTTAGAAGGTACACTCAAATATATGCGTGTATACTGTCTGTACAATTTCCTGCGGATACAATTTTTAATGTAGAAATTATAAATCGTATCGTGGTACCGACAGCCGTAGATTTACTCCATATACAGCGGAAAAGTAGTAAGTGAGAAACTTTTCAAATGTTCAAATGTTTGTATATATGGGACTTACCTACGGGGTCAGCAGTCCCTAAACTTACAAACTACTTATGAACTACTTAAGAACTAGGACGGCACAAATTCCATGCCCGAGGGGGGATTCGAAGTCCCGACCGTAGTGGCCGTGCAGACCGTGACTGGAGCGCCTTAGTCCCCTCGGCCACCGCGGCCGGCGAGAAACTTTTTTCCTTTCATCATTTTACTATGGTTGCCAGCGAGAAAAAGTTTAAAAAAGGTTTGAAATTATGTTTAAAGTTTGTTGCAAGTCGCTAAGTACTGTCATTCTCATACAGTGTATTTCGAAACTCTCGCCGCATTATGTGGCATTTTTTGCGATTTCTATTGGTTATGACGTAATATCTTTTGAACTATGAGCCGTATGTGATACTTAACCGTGCAGGAATTGTTGCCTCACGGTAAGGAATGTGTGTACCAAATTTGATTGAAATCGGTCCAATTGTTTAGGAGAAAATGTGCAGCATTATCGCAAAATGCAGCAGTTTTTCACGCATTTCATTGTTTATGACGTCATATCTCGTGAACTATATATCGTATGTGATTCTTACACTTACGGCGACCGTCCTCATGGACTAAAGCTTACATGTACAAAATTTGAAAAAGATTGGATCAAAACTGTTGATTTGTATGCAACACGTACATACATACGGACACTCTGCTTTATAAGTTAGAAGAAGACTACCTGATAAAACGGGGGAGTTGCCAGGGTATTTATTAATTTACTTAGTCCTACCATTTTTCAGGTATATATTCATTTGTATAAGGATTGTATGTCTGTAAAATGTCTTCGGAATACAATTAGTAGTAAAGAAGTAATAGATTCAAACTTTGTGCGTGATGGGGCGGTTTTCCATGAACGTTACTTTTTATGTGCTCATATCTCTTGAACTACGTGTAGTACTGTGATACAATGTAGAAGGTACATTCAACGATATGTGTTTATACTATCTGTAAGTTTCCTGCGGCTAAAATTTTATACTGTACAAATTATTAATTCTAACGTCATACTGAATGCCGTAGTTTTGATTTGATTTGATTTTTTCAGGGAAGCCAAAACAGTCTTGGTCCTACCCGCCACTGTCCGCACCGAAACTAAGTTTATTGTGCGGTATCGCTCCGAGTATATCTAGTAGCCGTAGTTTTACTCCATAAACAGCGATAAAGTTGTAACCCAGGAACATTTTTCCTTTCATCTTTTTGCTATGGTTGTCAGCGAGAAAAAGTTTAATAAAGGATTGAAATTGCCTTTAAAGTTTGTAGCAAGTCGTTAAGTACTCTCATTATCATATAGCGTATTTATCAAATATGGCAGCATTATGTGGTAGATTTTTGCGATTCCTATTGTTTACGACGTCATATCGTCTGAACCATGTGCCTGTAGAAAATTGTTACCTCACTGTAAGGGATGTGTGTACCAAATTTGGTTGAAATCGGTCCAGTGGTTTAGGAGGAAATGAGTAACATTTTTGAGTAAAGCAGAAGCTTTTTCGTACATCATTGTTTCTGACGTATTATATTGTGAACTATGTGTTGTACGTGATCGTTATACATACGGCGAGCGTTCTCATGGATTGAAGCTTATGAGTGGAAAATTTCATAATGATAGGAACGAAACTGTAGATTTTTATGCAATACGTACACACAAACATACGGACACTGTGCTTTATATATAAAGATGACCTGAACGTATCTTAATTTGCCTAAGAAAGAATAGGGGCAGACTTTCTTACTTGCCGTCGTACAAAAATAATTTGACTAAATACTTGCCATTAAAAAAAAAAAGGTAAAGCAGTCAACAATCCGAAGATTGGTTTGAACACCACAGTGCTTTACTAGGCATGGTCCTGTTTGGAGGTGGTATGCCATTGCCTTCCTCCGACCTACGAACTGACTTACCCAGCCAGTTATGGGGGGACCTAGTTTAACGCGGGTTCCGAACCACGGTGCTACTTCGTATTTTTCATATGAGCAGTACTGCTAGAGGTGAAAGAAGTGGAAAGTGACAGATAAAAATCGTAGGACGTGGCGGGGATCGAACCCGCCACCTTTGGATTTATAGTCTGGCACTCTACCACTGTGCAACCGAGGCCATTAGCCGTTGTATAACCGACTAACGCTGGGAAATGGCAGTCGGCAGGCACCTTGTACGATGGTAGGCTATTGTTTTGAAAGACGCCGCGCCGGTGTGGCAGTGGTGCAGAGTGAGTTAGCGGCGGAACTGTGGAGGCGTCTGCGGCGGGTGTCGGCGGCCTGGGCGCGCCTAAAGTAGCCGGCAGTAAAGCGCCGCCTAAATAAATGGACGCCAGCCACGCCACCGTGCCAAGCCAAGGCTGGCGGCGTGCGCTGCGGGGTGGTGATGTAACGGCCGCGCCGTCACTCCGAGCTGGCAGCCGCGCGTGCGTCACTGCGGTGACGTCAGCAGCCGCCGAAGCCGCTCTCACGACAGCCCGCGGGCCGCGGATCGGACGCGGAGCGGGAGCGAGTCTTGCGTTGAGGGCTGCATACATCAGGAATCAAGGCGGCGCTCTAAGGTCACTGCTCTACTGACTTCTAAAAAAAATGTTCAAATGTTTGTATAGTGTATGGGACTTAACTGCAGGATCATCAGTCCTTAAAGTTACAAACTACTTATGAATTACCTTATACTAAAGACGACACAAACATCCTTGCCTGAGGGGATTCGAACCACTGACCGTAGCGGCAGTGCAGACTGTGACTGGCGCGCCGCAGACCGCTCGACCAGGGAAACTCCTCATTGCATCCCCTTTAGATTTAGTGGTTAGATGGCCCAGTGAGTAGCAGTGGAATGTCCTCAAATTCAAATGTTCAAATGTTTGTATAGCTTATGGGACTTAACTAAGGGGTCATCAGTCCCTAAACTTACAAACTACTTACAAACTACCTTATACTACGGACGGCAAAAATATCTATTCCCGAGGGGGGATTCGAACCCCCGACCGTAGTGGCCGTGCAGACCGTGACTGAAGCGCCTCTCCCCTCGGCCACCGCGGCCGGGCGGAATGTCCTCGGGGTGTGTGTGTCGTACGCCAACGCCTGAATAAAATGAGGAAATCGTGATATTATTTTTAATCAGTGCCTTGTACATTTGTCTGTGGTGTTGCTTCTTAATGTCTCAGAAAAGACAAGTGATCTGGGATAACGCTTCAAGTACAACGGTCCCGCCGCGGTGGAGTAGCCGAGCGGTTCAAAGCGCTTCGCTGCGGATCGCGCGGTTGCTCGCTGTCGGAGGTTCGAGTTCTCCCTGGGGCATGGGTGTGTGTGCTTGTCCGTAGGTTAGTTTACCTAGGTTTAAGTAGAATGAAACTATCACTGTGCAGCGGAGTATGCGCTGATATGAAACTTCCTGGCAGATTAAAATTGTGTGCCGGAACCGGGACTCGAACCTGGGACCTTTGCCTTAGCACAGTCGGTAGTGCGTTTGCACGCGAAAGGCAAAGGTCCCAGGTTCGAGTTCCGGTTCCGGCACACAATTTTAATCTACCAGGAAGTTTCATATCAGCGCACACTCCGCTGCAGAGTGAAAGTTTCATTCTGGAAACACCCCTTAGGCTGTGGCTAAGCCATGTCTCCGCCATATCCTTTCTTCCAGGAGTGCTAGTCTTGCATGGTTCGCAGGAGAGCTTCTGTGAAGTTTGGAAAGTAGGAAGCGAGGTACTGGCGGAAGTAAAGTTGTGAGGCGGCATCGTGAGTTTTGTCGGGATAGCACAGTCGGTAGTGCGCTTGCCCGCGAAAGTCAAAGGTCCCAGGTTCGAGTCCCGGTTCCGGCACACAATTTTAATCTGCCAGGAAGTTTCATAGGTTTAAGTAGTTTGTAAGCTACGGACTGATGAGCACGCAGTTTGGTTCGATAGATTTCCAAACATTAAACAAACAACGGTCCATCTAGCCCACTTACAAGGAGAGTACTTGGGCTCGAATAAACTCATATACACCAAAATCGTATGAGAGATAATGTAAAGATCCCTTATAGTGATACTCCCGCTTCTGCAAAACTCTGCAGTCGTCCGTTAGAGGCCTATGCGTGTGCCATGCCGCATTGCAATTTGACCTGTCGGTTCGCCAGTAGGGACGGTGCAGTGTGCCTCCGAAGTTGCGTTTTGTGATATTATTTGTGTGGTGAAGCGTCAGATGGGGTGGCGATTGCTAATCAATCCTGCAAATGTATTGCGATTAGTTGAGATGAAGTTACGAAGAACCCTTCTTCGTGAAGATGGTATTAGTGTAGAAGGTAAATCATTTTCTTGCTTTCTCGTATCTGTTATGGTACAGAAATATGAGCATAAGTTAGATACTGTTGTTACAAACTCATAATAATGATGACAGGGATGATAATGACGAACAACTCATTGCAATCAGTAGTGCTACGGTATGTGCGCGAAGAGGCGATGGAAGCAGTGGCAGTGAATACCAACAGTCTTTCAAGAAGAAGGTTAGAGTTGCAACTATCATCACGAATTTTGATGACAATTCGCTAGAGAACATATACGATGATTATTACATAAGTTATAGTTAAGATATCTGCATTACAGTGCTATCTAGAGCATGGTTGCAGAGCTTTGCAGAAAATCGACACCCACCAGCACATTGAGGTGTACGTAGAGATCCCGTAACCAAACGTTCATACAGATATGCTTGTTCGAGCCCATGTACTTTCCTTGTTAGTTAAACTTACTGTGGCAAACCGTAGGTATTCGGTACTAAGTAATGAATATTTTGGTTGACTCGAAGTACTGAATCGCTACTCATAAATACATTTCGTTACTCGCATCTACCGTATCGATTTGAACTTACGGATTGATACATTTAGCCGCTGCGGAGTGGCCAAGCGCATTGAGGCGCTACGCTCCGATGCGCGAGGCCAACCCCGTCGGGGGTTCGAATACCCCTCGGGCATGGATGTTTGTTATATTTGTCCAGTAGTAGTCAATCCATCAGATCCAGGTGTAAAATCCACAGTATCCACTGCTTTATACACAGGTAACACACTACGACGTCTCCTGTAATAACGGCGTGGCATCGTGATTCAATGCTGTTGCTCGTGCGGCTGCCTCAAGCCAAATGAGACACGATGCCTGGCTGCGCCAACGCCCTTCCGCCTGGCGCGCATGGTAGCTAGAACGCCACATCCGGTCTGTTTGATTTTTCAGCGCCGCCGCTCTCGTTAAAACTAGAGAGCGGCGGCGGCGCTTCCGTTCACAAGACTTGACGCACACAACAGCTCAGGCACAGCACAGCGACAGTGGCGCGCCAGGCGGAACAGCTCGGAAGCTGCTTCAAGGTCACGCACTTAGACTGCGCGCATTAAAACTGTAGTACTCTCGAGCTCTTATGGACATGACACGAAGTGCCCCAATCAATATTTTCAAGTCTAAGTGCGTGACCTTGAAGCAGCTTCCGAGCTGTTCCGCCTGGCGCGCCACTGTCGCTGTGCTGTGCCTGAGCTGTTGTGTGCGTCAAGTCTTGTGAACGGAAGCGCCGCCGCCGCTCTCTAGTTTTAACGAGAGCGGCGGCGCTGAAAAATCAAACAGACCGGATGTGGCGTTCTAGCTACCATGCGCGCCAGGCGGAAGGGCGTTGGCGCAGCCAGGCATCGTGTCTCATTTGGCTTGAGGCAGCCGCACGAGCAACAGCATTGAATCACGATGCCACGCCGTTATTACAGGAGACGTCGTAGTGTGTTACCTGTGTATAAAGCAGTGGATACTGTGGATTTTACACCTGGATCTGATGGATTGACTACTACTGGACAAGAAGAAGTTTTACATGGTCCAATTACATTTGTTGGAGCTCGATTTGATTTCAGTATTAAAAGTACATTGATTGGGGCACTTCGTGTCATGTCAATAAGAGCTCGAGAGTACTACAGTTTTAATGCGCGCAGACTAAGTGCGTGACCTTGAAGCAGCTTCTGAGCTGTTCCGCCTGGCGCGCCACTGTCGCTGTGCTGTGCCTCAGCCATTGTGTGCGCCAAGTCTTGTGAACGGAAGCGCCGCCGCCGCTCTCTAGTTTTAACGAGAGCGGCGGCGCTGAAAAATCAAAGCGACCGGATGTGGCGTTCTAGTTATCATGCGCGCCAGGCGGAAGGGCGTTGGCGCAGCCAGGCATCGTGTCTCATTTGTATTGAGGCAGCCGCACGAGCAACAGCATTGAATCACGATGCCACGCCGTTATTACAGGAGACGTCGTAGTGTGTTACCTGTGTATAAAGCAGTGGATACTGTGGATTTTACACCTGGATCTGATGGATTGACTACTACTGGACAAGAAGAAGTTTTACATGGTCCAATTACATTTGTTGGAGCTCGATTTGATTTCACTATTAAAAGTACTGAAGTTTTTGGTGGCTCTGGGTGGCTTACTATAGCGATTGTTCGCTGTAATAATGCGAGGCAAGGAGGCCTTGAGTCCTTCTCTGAGAGGGACATTATTGCTTTTCGAACATGGAGTATTGGAGAGGTACCTAACAAAACTTAGTTTTTAAGTAGTTTGTAAGTTTAGGAACCAATGACCCCTCAATTAACTCCCATAAGCTTAATAAACATTTGAACATTTGAATACATTTAGTTACTCGCGTTTACCGACCGTACCGATACGAAATTACTCTCATCTACTGCATCTATACGAAGTTAATCGCATCTACCGCATCGATACGAACTCTGTAACGAAACCCGATATGGAGAATGCTTATACTGAGTGGAATGTAGCAACGACAATGCGATACGAATCGTATCCGTACGATTCGTATCGGAATATACGGCATTACTATTCGATATTATTCCTTAAGCAATCCATAGGATGAAAAACACGCATCTCGATGCGTCAATTACATTCGGAGAAACTGCGAAGCCAAGTTGACATTTGAATACATGAAGCGCGCTGCTAGCGCGTGTCCGAGGCTCGAGCGAGACTCCCGGTTGAGCAATAAAAATGTTCAAATGTTTGTATAGTCTATGGGACTTAACTACGGGGTCATCAGTCCCTAAACTTACATACTACTTATGAACTACCTACAACTAAGGACGGCACAAATATCCATGCCCGAGGGGGGATTCGAACCCCCGACCGTAGTGGCCGTGCAGACCGTGACTGAAGCGCCTCAGTCCCCCCCCCTTTTTTTTTCCTCCCCCTGGGGGTATATCTCGTGGTTGCGGACGCTGATCGTTTTTGTTCGTTCTTGTTCGGTGTGGTGTTGGCTCAGCTTTTCTATTACAGAGGGCGTTGAGCCCTCTGACCGGGCGCGCTGAGCCACGGCGCCCGGCGACCCCTCGGTCACCGCGGCCGGCTCACGGTTGAGCCTGGGACACGCGCTAGCTGCGCGCCTCATGTATTTCAAACGTCAACTTCGCTTCGCTGTTTCTCCGGATGTAATTAACGCGATGAAAACGGACGCCATTCCCTTTGTGATTTTTCGTCCTATCGATTGCTTAAGAAATAATAGGTGGTACACATTTAGAAAAACATAAGACTGTGTTGAAAATATTATTTCTTCACGTTTTAGAGTGTCTCATAAGACCTACTTTCATAAGCCCCAGCCGTACCTTCATGACCGTGAAAGTAATTTTTCAATATCTCTTGTAGATTCAGAGATATCTGGGGAGAAACAGTTGAGTGGAACACCCTGTGTACGGGCTAATCACAGCAACGACGGGCAGTACGGGAGTTCCAGCCAGAACGAGTAGGGCAGTGAGCAAGAAGTTCAACAGAAGGAAGCCAGGTGTCTACATGGCACAAGCCGGAACTGTATTGCCCAGAAGGCCAATGATACCTTGCAGAACTATTTAATACCTAGCAAGAATTGCACCTATACAAGCACATCAAAGTATTTTGTTCATTTGTAATAAAAGTATATGAGGACTAATCAGTTCTTTTAGTTGCAGACCTACTAGAAAGCAGAGACGCAACAGTTTCATTATATGAAACGATAGAATTCTACATTTATTTCTTTATTATGCAACGACGTCGAATACATATTATAGAAACATCAGGCGTTAGTTAACTTGAGCTTTTCTCAGACACAGAGATACGAACGACACCGTAAAAGTAATTTACACTCCTGGTCATCAAAATTGCTACACCATGAAGATGACGTGCTACAGACGCGAAGTTTAACCGACAGGAACAAGATGCTGTGATTTGAAATTGATTAGCTTTCCAGAGCATTCATACGTTGTGACGACACCTACAACACCTTGTCACGAGGAAAGTTTCCAACCGGTTTCTCATCCACAAACAGCAGTTGACCGACGTTGCCTGCTGAAACGTTGTTGTGATGCCTCGTGTAAGGAGGAGAAATGCGTACCATCACGATACCGACTTTGATAAAAGTCGGATTGTAGCCTATCGCGACTGCGGTTTATCGTATCGCGACATTTCTGCTCTCGTTGATCGTGATGCGACGACTGTTAGCATAATATAGAATCGGTGGTTTCAGGAGGCCAATACGAAACGCCGTGCTCGATCCCAAAGGCCACGTATCATTAGCAGTCGAGATAACAGGCATCTTAGCCGCATGGCTGTAACGGATCCTACAGCCGCGTCTTGATCCCTGAGTCAACAGATGGGGACGTTCGCAAGACAACAACCAGCTGCATGAACAATTCGACGACGTTTGCAGCAGCAGCGACTTTCAACTCATGGCTGCGATTACCCTTGACGCCTGCATCACAGACAGGAGCGCCTGCGATGGTGTACACAATGACGAACCTGGGTGCACGAATGGCAAAACGTCATTTTTTTGGATGAATCCAGGTTTTGTGACATAAAAGTTTTCTGGGTATGGTACCGCGTCATGATGTAAGGCTATTACTTAAATAACCAACGTTTTGGCCAACGTTACAGTGGCCTTCATCTGGGTAACTGGTGTGAGCTGGTTGTTACTACACTTTATATTACTTTCATTTAGACATTACGTCATAATTTTCTTAAAATAAGCGATGTTATTGGTGAATGAATTGCGGAAGAGTGGAACTTTACTTTGATAGGATGCTGAGGTGGAAGGGGTGGGGGTTAGCCGTTGCCTATTGCTTCTTGCATAGCGAGACATGGTTGATGTTCATCGGCGAATGGGGTGAGGGCTTCCGTTTCTCTCCTGCTGGCCGTGGGCCGGGCGGCGGCAGTAGCTTACTGGTGACGCTCGCGTGTTGTGATGTCAGTGCGGCCTATTTCGCTGTGATGGCCGGTAGCCAAGAGGGGGCAAGCCTGAGTCCATCTTCTCTATTCATGTTATTGGGGTGTTTAACAATTTCGATGACTTCCCTTATCTTGCGTTTGACCATCCCTGGTTGCTTGGCGAGTATTCTGGCATCGTTAAATTTTATCTTCCTGCTGCAATCTTGCTGGTGTTCGGCTATTGCAGATTTATTGAGTTGGCCTAATCGAATGTAGCGTTTATGTTCGCGTATGCGTGTTGCCACTGCCCTCCCTTGTCTCACCTATGTACACTTCCCCACATTCGCATTCCACCTTGTATACTCCTGATGCATGTAGTGCGTCTATGTTGTCCTTTGTGGAACCAAGAGCATCCTTGACCTTGCGACCTTGCGACTGGCCGAAACGTTGGTTATTTAAGTAATAGCCTTACATCATGGCGCGGTACCATACCCAGAAAACTTTTATGTCATCTGACTCTGGCCGCGGAAGCCTACGTAATTATATTAAATCCAGGTTTTGTTTACAGCATCCTGACGGTCGCATCCGGGTTTGGCGACATCGCGGTGAACGCACATTGGAAGCGTGTATTCGCCATAGCCATACTGGCGTTTCACCCGGCGTGATGGTATGGGGAGCCATTGGTTACACGTCTCGGCCATCTCTTGTTCGCATCGGCGGCTGTTATATTTCAAATGTGTAACGACCCGTGGGCCTACCCATCATTCGATCCCTGCGAAACCCTAAATTTCAGCAGAATACTACACGACCGCATGTTGTAGGTCCTGTACGGGATACAGAAAATGTTCGACTGCTGCCCTGGCAAGTACATTCTCCAGATCTCTCACCAATGGAAAAAGTCTGGTCAATGGTGGCCGAGAAACTTCCTCGTCACAATACGTCAGTCACTACTCTTGATGAACTGTGGTATCGTGTTGAAGCTGCATGGGCATCTTTACCTGTACACGCCATCCAAGCTCTGTTTGACTGAATGCCCAGGCGTATCAAGGCTGTTATTATGGCCAGAGGCGGTTGTTCTAGTTACTGAATTCTCAGGATCTATTCACCCAAAATGCGTGAAAATTTAATCACATATTAGTTCTAGTATAATATATTTGTCCAATGAATACCCATTTATCATCTGCATTTCTTCTTGGTGTAGAAATTTAAATGACCAGTAGTGTATTTCGAAAATGAAGGTCATCCTTTGGTCTGGATTTCAGGTCTTTGTTTCCAACGAGAAATATTTTTGTTTGAAGAAATGTATTGAACAGCTGCATTCGTGTTTTGTTTTAACATATTTGTGTGAATCAGCAATTTCCTACTTGAAACGCTGCGGCGGATTGGCCGACCGCTATCCTCCGATGCGCAAGGCCGATCCCCGTTGGTGGAACGAATCCTCCATCCAGCATGGATGTTTGTGCTGTCTTTAATATAAGTTAGTTTGTAAGTAGTTATTAAGTTTAGTGACATGACCCGCAGTGAAGGCCCATAAGCTTAAACAAACATTCGAACTTTTATTTTTTTTACTCGAGGCAAACAAAAAAGTAGACAACGTTCTTTTTTGAGACACTGGCACATAGGATTTTTTAAGGTTGGCAATTTGCTAACCTGGCAGATGATGCTCAGACACAGGTGCCACCCTAATATGAAGAAGTAGTTACTAAGAGTAATTATCAATTTAATTTTTTCCCTCTTGACAAAATAAAAACGCTACATAACTGTAAACTGAACTATACTGTCTTATTTAAATTTTCTAGAAATGTGTAATAGTAGAGAGAACAGTTTTCTATTTAATGTTTTTCCTGTTAACAAAATAAGGGTACTGCATAACTTTATACTGAACTATATTGATTCATTTAAAATTGCAATAAGTGTGTTACTGGCAGAAATAATAATTTTCAGTTTGATATTTTTCCTCTTAATAAAATTAATATACTACATAAGTATATATTGTAATGTACTGTTTCATTAAAAATTTAAAGATGTATGTAAGTGGTAGAAAGAATAACTTAATGAAATGAAAATACCACATAACTGTACATTGGAATGTAGTCTTTCATTTAAAGTTTGAAGAATTATGTAACTGTTAGATCGCACAGGGTTTTATCAGTGCACAGTAGATTTTTGGTGTAATGTAGTTGGCCACAACTGTTCTAGAAGGTTCCGTTGGCGCCAAAATGTAGCCAATGGCACGCACTGTTACTCCAGCCGCAGTCAGTCGAGCTAAGGACGACGAACACATATGTGAAGCAAGTGCGTGTATCGCGTAAAATGTATGATAAAATTGTTAAATATTTCTATCATACAGTTGTGACATTCTGTATAGGAACAGTGATTTATAAATAAAAGAAGCAAAGCCACTGGTACCCCCAAATTTTCGTGTGACATAATTGTCACATTATAATTCAATTTCAGCCTCTCAACAGGAAACTAAAGATCTACGATAAGAGTGCGGTTTGTGCGCATGGGACAACAGCAGCGAAAGATAACAGGTTAGTGAAAATAAATCAATGTCTTCATACTCTGACGAGCTAAGAAGAAGCACGGCCTCTCACGTGCATTGCATTTTGTCCTATTTTAGATTCATGTAGGATCACTGTGGGGCTTTGCGATCGCCATTTTACAACGCGAAATTTAAATGAAAATAACGGCTTAACCGTTCATCTGACACAAAAATGGAACTTACGACTTTGTAGTTGAGAAAATTCTCTACAACTTAGCTCTTATGTTTTTTCATATCTAGTTTTAATTTGCAAAAATAGCGGCTATTTGACGCTGTCTGTCGGTCTTTCTGTAACGTGTTCCCACTTTACAGGTCTCGCCGTTCAAACGATCAGTACCAAATTTTACAGGCGTAATTGCTGGCCATCAGCGACCAGAACCTCAATTTTTCAAATATTTTGGACAAAATATAGGTTGGTAACACTAAAAATAGACCGTTTGTGATGGCCTTTTACAGCAGGAAATTTAATTGCATGTAACAACTTAACCGTTTATCTGAGACGAAATCGATTATACGTTATTAGTAGAGGAAAAATTGTTAACAGCATTGTTCGCGTATGTTATTTTCATAATTCGCACCGTTTGAGGTATCTGCAAAAATAACGGCGATATTACACTGTCATTTGATTTTACGTAAACCAGTACAGGCAAAGAAAACAAAGTTGGAAACAAGACTAACTACCACGGCAAGACAGGTGATAATATTTTAATGGAAAAAGATAATGAAAAAATGGGAGTGACATAAAAATGATAGATTAAAGAGATAACAGTTCAAAAAACAAGTGTTTGTTTGTTAAAGATAAACTAAAATATCAAATAATTTTGACTGTTTCTTAGAATACGGTTAGGTAATATTATTTGATTATTATTACAATAGTAGAGCCGTAGTCGTATCGTCCATATTTTTTATCTATAAATATGAATTGCTGTTCGTTAGTCTCGCTAAAACTCGAGAACGGCAGAACAGATTTGGCTAATTTTAGTCTTGAAACATTCGTGTAAGTCCGGGGAAGGTTTAAACGGTGATAAAATATGGGAAAGTTGTCCAGAAAAGAGGAAAATCTGGAAGAACTGAAATAGCTTTTTCCAGTGTGCTATAAATACCGTTCGTCCAGTTGCGATAAAATTTTGTACATTTCTTGTTGAAAGCAAGAGGAAGGTTGACAAGGTTAGTGTGAAATATTTTTTTGGAAAATGTATCGGAAAATTGGAAAATTTGAGAAAAACATAGTGCGTTTTTCAATGTGTTTTTAATTGAATTCAGCACTGTAACTGACTATTCGCATGATTTAGAGGGGTACTTGATTTTTTGTTTGGTTCATTATGGTGTTGGAACAGTTTTCAGTTAAAACAAATAGCGACAGTTAAAAATGGAAGTCGCTTAATTAGAATCAAGTTCCCTTTTCAATGTGTTTCTAAATGTACTTAACACTATAAGTTAAGAACAATTCATCCGATTGGGATAAAATTTTGATCATTTGACGTTCAACGAAAGATGAATGCTCTTATGAACTAAAATTTGGGAAAGTTACCTGGAAAATTTGAAAATTCGCGAGAAATTGAAAGAGCTTTTCTCAGAGGTATGTCAATATCATTCGTATGATTGCGATAAAATTTTCCATATTTGACGTTCAAAGCAAGAGTAACGTTCTTATAAAGTAAAAATTTGGAAAAAGTTCCCGTAAAATTGAAAAATTCAGAAAAATATACAAAGAGATTTTCCTATTAAATATTAGTACCATTCATCTGATTGCGATAAAATGTTTCACATTCGACGTTCAAAGCGAGAGGAAGGTTTGACTGAAGTAAATGTTTGACATAGTTGTCCAGAAAATACGAAGATTTGTGAAAAACTGAAAGAACTCTTTTCTTTGGGATATCAATATCATTCGTACGATTGCGATAAACTTTGCACATTTGACGTTCAAAGCAAGAGTACATACATGTTAGCAATTGCGAAGCATTGACAGGACGACTAGTTATTTATATTTTGGTTAAATTGTATTGTATGTAATTATCACTTCTAGGTACTTTACCTCAACATATCTGGTCTTAAAATGTTTGTATTGGAAATATCTTTAATGCGATGTCTCATTTTACCTCCAAACATTCGTAGTAAGGAAAATGAAATATGAAATCCGTCAAATACGGCACATTACCTTCAACTCAAGGTTACGCAGCGCGATGTTCCTTTGTTACGGTAATTGAGCATAGGCCACGTAATGTAGTCAGCCAACCACAGCACACTGTAATAGCATTAGTCAGCCAATAGTTGTCATCCAATAGGACTTTTATATACGGAAAAAGTTTACCTATATTTTTATTATTTTTGTCCGAAAAGTTTGTAAAAAAATCATAAAACTACAGTAGGCCGTAAAACACGTCAATGGGATATTTCTATCGCAAATAGGAACGTTGGCGCGAAGTGTCTTGGTAACATGACCGCGAGTAGAGAGAAGGGAAAAACTATGGGTAAACTACCAACTTACTCACTTTCAAACAATTTTCTCAAACTATAAAGACATTACCGCCAATTTTCTCTTTTAACCACGCCGTACACCTAAAGCTCCAAATCACGAGTCCATTGGTGAGTAGCCAGTCTAAACTAAACAAAGCTGAAAGGGAGGTGGAGTACGTAACTGTAAAGAAAAGTTAGAAACAGTGAACAATTCAGTACAGTTCGTGCAACATCGAGTGATATGGAAGATCCGAGGTGTAGTGGTTATGTGGCCCTGCGATTGTTCAGCGAATAGAGAAATTCGTGTTCACATCTTCCTACTGACCATATATTTCTTTTTGCAAGATTGTGAACTGTCCTTCTGGTCCTTAAAGAAACGTGTTATTCTTTGTGAGAAGATCTATTTCCGATAAGATTTTTCGAGTCCGAACACGTACATTTTTGTTGGTACCCACCTAGATAGGCAGACATGTTCGTCGTAATAAAAGGAGAGGCAAGTTTGAGAAATAGTCTGAAAACGGTCCGATGAACCGTCTACATCTACGTACATACACTGCAATCCACCGTAAGGTGCGTGGCGGAGGGTCACTGTACCAATACTAGGCATTTCCTTTCCTATTCCATTCCCAAATAGGGGATCACTAGGCGAAATGTAAGTAGGTGCCAGCAAGATCGTACTATACTCAGCTTCAAATTCCGACCCTCTAAACTTCCTCAACAGGAATCCCACGAAAATAACTTTGTCTTTCCTCTAACGATCCCCAATTGATTTGCCGGAGCATTTCTATGACACTCGCGCATTGGTCGAACCTACCAGTAACAAAACCTAGCTGGTCGCCTCTGAATTGCCTCTATGTCTCCCTTTAAAATGATCTGATGCGGGTCCCAAATACTCAAGACGTGGTCGTACAAGCGTTTTATACGCGGACTCCTTTACAAATAAAGTACATCTTCCCAAAATTCTCCCAATAAACCGAAGTCGGCTGTACGCCTTACTCATAACTATCCTTACATGTTCGTTCCATTTCATATCGCTCTGCAATGTTACGCCTAGATATTTGAACGACGCGGCTGCATCAAGAAGCTCACTACTAATGCTGTGCCTCTCTAGGAACTTAAACGGAATTGTAAAGTAGTTCTACAGGGTGAATCTAAATTCGCGCACTCGGACTTCGCAGCGCGATTCCTCACATGCTAGCAATAAAAAATGTCGCAAGTTAGAGGCACCAGCTCCTGCCGCCGCTAGACATCCCCTGCAGCAACTTCGACGCTCTGTAGCGTCATTGGTTGACGTTTCCGGACATGGGTTTCTATGTTCACTTTGTTCCTCAAGACACTTCACACATCCCCTAGAAGTTTGTTGGCGTAGTAGTGTAATTGTGAAACACACTGACGTATGGGACACACACAACCATCTCTGTCTTCGACGTCCATTTACTGCCGGATATATGCGCAAGACGAAATTTTGTGAGAGACATTATTTTATTGGTAGCATGTGAGAAAATCCGAGTGCGCGAATTTAGATTCAACCTGTATAGCCGCAGTAGCTAGCAAGATATATCACTTTAGCATTTCGACACTAACAAGGAAAGTACTCGGGGTCGAACAAACACAAATATACCAAATCGTGTGAGAGATAATGTAGAGGTCCCTTACTGCACTAACGGTATTCTTGCATCTGCAAAAACTCTGTAGTCGCCCAATTGAGGCCTCTGTGTGTACCCTGCCGCGTTGCTCTTTGACACGCCGGTACAGCAGTCGGGACCAGTAGGGACAGTGCGGTGTGTCTGTGAAGTTGCGTTATGTGACGTTATTTGTGTAGTGAAGCGTCAGATGGATCAGCGATTGGTTATCAATCCTGCTAATGTATTGCGATTGGTTGAAAGTTCGAAGAGCCGTTCTTCGTGAATACGGTCTTGGTGTAGAAGATGAATTATTCACATGACTTCTGGTATCTATTATAATGGAGAAATATGAGCATAGATTAGAAACACTATAATAGATACCAGGTAACATGCGAATGATTCATCTTCTACACCAATACTATCTTCACGAAGGAGGCTTCTTCGTAACTTCATCTCAACCACTCACACTATATTAGCAGGATTGATTACCAATCGCCAACCCATACGACGCGTCACTACACAAAACGAAACCTCAGAGGCACACTGTACCGTCACTACTAGCGTACCGGCAGGTCAAAGTGCAATGCGGCATGGCACACGCAGAGGCATGTAACTGCAGAGTTTTGCAGATGCGGGAGTATCACTAGTGCCATAAAGGACCTTTACGTTATCTCTCATACGATTTTGGTGTATTTCTGTCTGTTCGAGCCTAAGTACCATCCTTGTGTGAATAGCTTCAAATCACTAAGAAGAAATAAGATCCACCGCACCTTTCCGCAGTTTATTTCTGTAAGCTTAATAACACGTTGCATCTAGTAAGCCGGTATTTCTGTTAGGTACTCCAGAGTAAACTGGTAACAAGTAGTTTGGGCTGTTGCTACTCATGTCTTGGCTTGCGTGTGGGCATGCATCTGCGAGCATGAGTAACTCCTCGCAGCCTCGGGCGTCCGGCAGCAGAAAGTGCAGCTTCAAAGCAGCAGCAGCAGCCGGAATCAACACTGGGGTATTCTTGGGCAATATCCCGCGGCAGTGCATGTGCAGGGCAGATGCGCGGCTGGCGAGTGGAGGTTCGCTCCTCCAGTTATTGCTTTATCGACCACTGGCGCCCGACCTGCGGGTACTGGGTGGTAGACAGATACCCAATTCAATTTAGCAGATGTATGGGGCATATACACGCTATTAACACTTTATTAACAGAGCGGGATTCCGAAAGTTCCCAACATCTTACTCCGGGATAAAAGAGAAAAAACATTGCGGTAATGTCTTTAAAAGTTCTGGAAAGTTGATTATTTGAAAGAACGTAATTTCTATCTTTTTGCACTCGTCTCTCTTACCAAAACACTTTGTGCCAATGTTACTATTTGTGATAGAAAAAAAGCACTGTACGTGAGGGGCCTTATTGCTTTGTGCCCCGTGAGGAAATGAAGACTAGAGTTTCCTTTCACTAACCCCCAATCATCTTTCGCTGCTGGTTTCCCCTTTACAGAAGCAGCACTCAGGTCGTAGTTCCGTTGTTTCTTGATGTGAGGCTGAAGTAGTAGTTTAATGTTGCTAGATTTGAGTACAATAACGTACGTTACACGGAATTTCGGGATGCCAGTGGCCTTTTCTTCTTTTATTTATAACTAGCTGGTACTCGGCACGTTGCTGCGGCAGAAGAAATAATTATGAAAATAACGTTTGAAATTTGAAAGTGTTAGCGTAATTACGAATGATTATAGTCGTCTCCTCCTTTACGTTCTCCCTGTTCGCCTGCTCCTCGCCCCATTTCCTCCAGTCCCTTTCTCTGTCCAGTTCCTCCGCCCCTCCCTCTGTTCATCTCCTTTCACTTGCCTGCCATCATCTTCTCTCTTTCATTCTCCTCCTCTCCCCCTCTCTCATTCTCCTCCTCTCTCCTTTCCGTCTCCTCCCTCGCCTTTCTGTCAGTCTCCTCCCCCACCTACTCCGATCCCTCCTATATAAGGAAACATACATATGCGCCAAGTCTCATGGTGATAGGTTAAGTGGTGTCAAAGTCGCAAAGTACCCTCCGCAATGCCAAATTCACTGTGATGCAGATTATAAAAATCTCCTTCATGCAAACATAGACTTATGTGCTGACTTTCATGACCAGTCAAACAATTTGGATGTTTGTTGTAACGTACCCTCCGTCATTCACCTACGTAGGCTTACGAAAGGTAGCCCATGTATTAATTCGGGGTATGGGGTATAAGCTATCTACATTCCACATTTCGTTCAATTCTGTCCAGCAGTTTCATCGTGAAGAGAAACAAATGTATTAATCCATTGTAAGGTACCCTCCACCATGCACCATACGGTGGCTTACGAAAGGCTTACAAATCCGTATCATGGCACCCCAGAACGCAAGGTTATATCCGCGTGGCCCTGACGATGCCCCGCCACTTCATTTTTCTTTATAAAACTTGAAACTGAAGATGCGACTCCTTCCTGCGGAGCTATATTAAAGACAAGGTGTACTCCAAAAACAAAACAAAACAATTACTAAGCTGAGAGGCAATCAACTGCATCGATATTCCGACACTTAAGCAGGTAATGCAGAATTGCGTTATTCGTCTACGTCACATTGCCACGGAAGGAAGACATATCAACCATGTCATAACCTCAATCCGAATATCTGTGGTGACCGTTACATTTTGAATGAATTGTATACTTGCCGTAGTCTGTAAACTAATTTACGGTTTGTGCCACATAGTTGAATAGTTGTCACTAGTTATGTACGCCTCTGAAACTGTCATACGAACAGTACACCTTGATTAATGTGACCCTCAATTATTTTTTGGAGAAATTGTCTACAAACAGAACATTTTATAAAGAAATTCCACGTTCATACACTAAACGCGTTTAAAGTTTCCTCGGCCATTTATTTTTTCAGTTACTGTTGAAGCATCCAAAATTGAAGATGAAGAACAAACAGCCATGGACGTTTTCCGATGATAATACTGTAAAGTAATCCTGATATAAAGATATTATTTATAGTTTGTTTATATTATGACGGTATTCATTTAATGAAATAGACATATTACACAATCTGACTGATCTATCAGTGAATTCTATATTGATTATATGACTTCACATTTATCGCTCTGGAACATGAGCTGCAATGTTATCGGCAACGCGAACGTCTCATCTATTAGGGACTGATGCGACAATGTCAGGCCTTACCCTGCCCTGCATGCGCCGTTGTAAGAGTGTGTTGACGTTGGCCGCACCTGGGGAATTTGGGACTGAGTGGCCGAGTTTGGTGAAGACACTTTCGGCGGCACTATCAGTTTCTGTCGAGCGGTGAACAAATAAACATCTGTCTGACAGTCTGAGCCGTGCACCCAGAAGCCAAATAATTCGTACCCGGCGACAATGAAGACTTCTTAACCGACATTTCTCAAATGCGGTAAAATCTGTGGCTCTCAAGTCTACTGGATTTTTTCCTCGCAAGTAAGTTGTTGCGTGCAAAGGTGCCCTTGACTGTAGAAATTTGGTGCAATTCACCATTACCTAGTTAAAACTCTTTAATGAAATGAACCGTGAGCTGCTTATTGGCCAATTTGATATTTGGATGAAACACGCTTATTTCTTTGAGACACAGTTGCAGTCATTTATATGTGGGATAACGTCACCTCACAAAGATCCGAGGCATTTTTCTCTAATTGTTCCCAGCATCGTATTGAATCCAAGCAGAAATCATGCGAAGACTTTGGAAATCAGTTAGAAAACATAGGTCAAGCCGCGGGAAAACCATTCTGGAGCGTAATTAGTAGTCTTCAAAAATGTTCAAATGTTGTAGAGCTTATGGGACTTAACTATGGGGTCATCAGTCTCTAAACTTAGAAACTACTTATAAACTAGCTTATACTAAAGACGGCACAAAGATCGATGCCCGATGGGGGAGGGGGGGCGGATTCAAACCCCCAATCGCAGCAGCTGTACAGACCGTGACTGGCACGCCGCAGACCGCTCGGCCCCTGCGGCCGGTCAGCAGTCTTCGAAAGGGAGGGAAGAAGAAATTGACAATTGTTTTGGACAGATCAGGAAAACTGCTTTTGAATCCAGTGGATGCCTTGGGCACGCAGAACAAATTACAGATGGCAGCACATAAGACAGTCTACATATTACTAAAAGGAATCCTAATCAGGAATCCAATTATAAGAACACAACAACATCAAAATACGCAGACAACACAATACACGTTATCTTGGTGTCCAATTGGACGAACGCTTGACCTTTAATGTACATATACGACTGACGACCGACAGGGCCACCAAGATGACTCAAAAACTAGCCAGGCTAAACACCACAACGTACAGACTACCTACACAAACACTACGTACATACCACATAGCCCTCTTCGAGTCAGTAATCTGCTTCGCGGCCAGTTCATGGGCACAGCGTCTGGCACTACAGACCAACATTGCCACTGTTAGGAAAGGTCAAAGAGGTGTCCTATTAAGGCTAACTGGAGCCTTCAGTACTACCTCAGACGAAGCACTCTGTGTGGTACTGGGGATACCACCAATAGACCTTATCATACGACTAAGACCTGCTATGTACTGGCTGAAGGCGGGGAAATACGACAAGGTCCACGAACTTGTTGGAAAAGAGATAACAGAACGGTGGCAACTAATTAAATGGAGAATGGACACATGGCAAAGGAAATGGGATAAATGCGAGAAAGGAAGACGTGTCTATGACTTTTCTCTAATATAAGGGAACCTCTGAACATCGTCGAATGGGTCATGTCAATCCCAGCAGGGGTATGATCTACTTCCTAACGGGACACTGCCCCTACCCCACACACCTCACACGTGTGGGTCTGAGTTACAATCCGTGCTGTACGTGTGGAGAAATTGGGATCCCAGAACACACTGTCATACACTGTCAGCTCTACAAAACACACACTCACACTATGACACGACTAAATACCTAAACTAACTAATACCAGATAAGAATGGATGGGACATAATGAACAGGCTGACGGACGAAGTCTCACTACGTAAGAAAGACGAGTACACACAGAACGTAAGACGTAATGCAACACAAAACGCCCACAACAGGAAACAAAACACTTATGATGAATCTGACACTGAAAGCGCAAACAGTACCAATTACACCACAGATGACAGCCCCGAAACAGAGGACGATATAAACACATGCGAAATGTAACCTACAGATATAGCCCATCATAGGAGTCTCCAAATGAGAAAACTCCAGAATGGCAGAGCTCGAAGCAAATTCCGAGGCCTCCCACCCTGGACTTTCCTCTCTTATTCTTCAGACTGTCACTCAAACCAATCTTTCCTATCTTCTATTATTCTCTTCTTACAATAGTTGATGTTTTTAAGCTGCCTTTCCATTTTCCTTATGATAAGTTTTTACGCTTTTCTTTGTATTTTTTATCTAATTACCGTAAATGTACAATGAAAATAATGTATCACAGTAGCATAAATGTATCACATTGTTTTTGTAATCACGACCAGCTATATACCTAAAGGCAGCTGGTCCGCAACAAGGGTAAATAAAAAAAAATGCCTTAGGCAGGTCGAGGGAACATTTTGAAGAATTGCTCAATGTAACGTGCTCAGTGAAACGTTCAAGGACATGTCAGATTTTGAGGCAGAATGGGATAGGAATCGTGACGGAAACAGGATCACAGTTGACTAAGTGGAAAGAATGGTCAATAGATTTCAGTGCAATAAGGCGACTGAGGTGGATGAAATTAAACCGCCACTCGTAAAATACAGTGGAATGTCAGGTCTCATATGGTTACACAGGATAATTTGAAAAGGCATGGGAGTCGGGACAGGTTACGTCTGACTGGACAAAAGCGGTAATCACGACAATTTTCAAACATGGATTGTAACAATATCGAGGTATCTCTGCAATTCGCATTGTGGAGAAAATGTTCTCAGGTTGAAAGGACAGTGCGATTATTAGTTGAAGACAAGTTGGATGACATTCAGGTCTCTTAAAGGCTGCAAGGCCAGATATTTAGGTTACGGCAGATAATGCAGAAGTGCTATCAGTGGAACAGCGAATTGCATCTACGTTTTCTAGATTTGGAAAGGCTTATGACCGTGTTACTAGGATGAAGCTGTGGACAGTTCTGCAAGATTATGGAATAGGAGGCAAAGTTCTGCAAGCAATTAAGGTCTTTACGTAGACTGTCGAGCAGCAGTTATACGGCAAATTAAATTCATGGTTCAATGTAGTTTCAGGCGTAAGACAAGGCATTAACTCGTCACCACAGCTGTTCAGACTATCCGTGGAGCATATGTTGGAAACATTTGACTAGCAGGGCTGCATTAAATGGATGAAAACAAAATAAGCAGTCTTGCATAGGCAGTTGACTTGGTTTTGTTGGCAGATTCGGTTGAAAGTTTGCAATCTAATATTTCAGAGCTCGTTCAGAGGTGTAAAGTTTATGATATGACGATCAGCATCTCCAAAACAAAAGTAATGCCTGTGGGAAATAGGAGGAACAAAATTATATTAGGTAGACAGTTTCAATTACCCAGGATGTATTTGCTTGCAGGATGGCAACGTAGTGAAAGAACATGAATCTAGATGTAGCAAAGCTAATGCAGTGATGCTCAGCTGAGATCTACTCTCTTCTGCAAGAAGGAGGTCAGTACCAAGACTAAATTAGCGGTTCACTGCTCTATCTTTCAACAAACTTGGTTGTTTGGGTGTGAAAGCTGGATGGATACAGGTTGCCTTATTCATAAGGTCGAGGTAACAGATATGAAAGTAGAAAGAATGATTGCAGGTACTAACAGATGGGAGCAATGGTAGTAGAGTGCCCATAATGAGGAAACCATAGATGAAGCAGAGCGAACAGACTGAGTGATGGGGTCTTGTTACACATATGGGAGAAGCAGAGTTACCTAAGAGCTCATGGGCTCGGCAGCGGAGGGTAAGAGGAGTCGCCGTAGACCAAGGAGGAAGTACTTAGCTTCGGTAGAGAATGATTTTGAACATCAGACGAGGCATTGAAGAAGGGATCATGGAGACTGAACACTGAAAGGCATAATCAGTCCTTAATGATGACGATGATGATGACGATAATGACAGTTGCAATCATCACTTGTAGAAATATTCAGTAATGGCCGAGAAATTGTAAGTCAACCTACATCTATAAATGTGAATGTCTGTTCGGTGAACGTTTACCACGTCTGAACCACAAGATTAAAATTTGTACAGTTACTAATGTCTACCCGGGGAAGGCTTTAGGCACGGTTTTATGGCGATCGGATAGCTACTTATCTATATATATTAATGTTAATGTCTGTTCGGTGTACGCTTATCACGTCCGAGCGACAAGACGCAGAGACTTAAATATTTGTACAGTTTTTAATTTATACCTGAGGAAGGTATTAGGTGCGGTTTTATACGATCAGCCGGCCGCGGTGGCCGAGGAGACTGAGGCGCTTCAGTCACGGTCTGCACGGCCACTACGGTCGGGGGTTCGAATCCCCCCTCGGGCATGGATATTTGTGCCGTCCTTAGAGTAAGCTAGTTCGTAAGTAGTTTGTAAGTTTAGGGACTGATAACCCCGTAGTTAGTCCCATAAGCTATACAAACATTTGAACATTTTTTTATTGGTTGCATTGTTGCTTGAGGGTTGATAATGATAAAAGGGTGGAATATATTGGGATGGGAAGTTATCGGTGTATATAAAATTCTACGTGTGCGTGAGTTAATATTTCGCTCTTCAGCGAAAACTACAGAACGCAAACAAATGGTCTGTGTGTAATTGTTGTCCGAAGTCTCCCGTTGTAAACGAAAGCAGTTCCATGTCGATTTGGTGGTTGAAGGTCGCCAAATTATTAAAAAAAATTGGACTGAAGCCCAGCGACGACGTTTGCGACTCTGTCTATAGCAAGGAGGTTACATACAGCGAAACGTGATGCCACAGACCATATCTTTGGTCCATGCGTGCTACAATGTCTTCAGCTCTTTCTCTGTAAGGATAAGCATACGAATAAGAAAATATAAGAATGAATAAATAAAGTAAAATAAAAATTCTTTTAATAGATCTCTCTAAAAATTGATTTGACGTTTCGCGCATTATCTATCATAATCAACCAACACGCGAGCGGAGCCGCGGGTTTAAGCTAGTAGGGACTAAATTGAACGATCTGTTGTGCATCGTTGCGATTGTCCAGTCGTCAGTACTCCCAAAGTTCCTTCACTTGGTGTTAGGCAAATCCGTTATGTACAAATTACACAGGAGAGGTACCAGAACAGATCCTTGTGGTATTCCACCATCTAGCTTCATCCGTAAATTCATGGAGCTGAACTGCTAACAACGTTAAGTGCGCACCAGGTGCTGCCGTTATTTTCCTTCGTGAGTTCTGTCTCGGTGAGGGGGTCTGCAGACAGACGGATGTGCAGGCAGCGTGAGTTGTCGTGACGAACGGCCCGACGGCGCGCGACCTTTGCCGCTGACTTTTATGGCTGGCGTGCAGGGGTAGGTCTCCACGGGTGGCGGCAGCCGGCGGAGGCTCCATGCTGCGGTTGGCACGGGCATGTGAGGTTAGGTCACACTGATACTTATAGTTCATGAATACGGTTTCTTAATGATGCAGAACGTATCATTTTAGTGAAACGTAAAGAATAACTTGACAAAGTTTTTTTTCTATTTTGAAAATTACTAATTTCCATGTAAAAATTTATCTACTGATTAAACGGGGTTGCCATTCAGAAATTCTTGCACTTTGTTTTTAATCCTTTTTGTCTATCACTCAGACGTTTCATGTCATTTAGTAAATGACCAAAGAGCAGCAGCAAAATTCGCCCCCCCCCCCTTGAGTGCCAAAGTTAGATTGAACCTTGTATAGTGTTGGTAATTCTTTCTACTAGTGTTGTAGCTATGTAAAGTACTACAATTTTTTTTTTAATTTTTTATTTTACTTTGGGTTGGGTTATTCAAAAATGTTCAAATGTTTGTAAACTTATTGGACCAAACTGCTACGGTCATCAGTCCCTAGACTTAAAAATTATTTAAACTAATTTATACTAACCTAAGGACAACATGCACACCCATGCCCAAGGGAGGACTCGTACCGCCGACGGGAAGCAACCGCGCGCTCGTCTGCCAAGGCGGTCTCCGTCGGCGGTTCGAGTCCTCCCTTGGGCATGGGTGTGTATGTTGTCCTTAGGTTAGTATAAGTTGGATTAAATTGTTTGTAAGTCTAGGGACTGATAACTATACACACACACACACACACACACACACACACACACACACACACACATATATATATATATATATATATATATATATATATATATATATATATATATGGTAAAGCTAGAGTAAAGATCCGGAGATCGTTAGAAAAGTGTCTTCAGGATTATCGTGGGTTGGCTAAATGATGAATTACACCAAAATATTATGCCATATTTAAGCAATAAATTAAAATGCGTATAGTAAGCAAATTTTGTCATCAAAATTTGCAATAATCCTAATAGCATAGATGTTGACATGAAATGTTTCAGTAATTCATCAATGTGTTTGTTGCTTCCAAATCAATTTCTCATCAACATTGTGCCTTAGCTATAGACTTCTGTTCACAGCCTACATTTATTAATGGTGTCTTGCCAATTTCCGTATTGAACCGACTATACCATTTTTTTTATCAAAATTTAATAAGAGCCCATTAACACAACACCACTTAATAATTTTCTGAAATACATTACTTACTATGTCATTAGTTAATTCTTATTTGTTAGGTGTGATTATTACACTTGTATCAGCAGGAAAAACGAACTAGCTTTGCATAATTGTGACTATACAATGGCATGTCACTAATATTACATCAGGAACAGCAAAGGACCTAACACTGAATCCTGTGGACCTCATTCTTGATAGTTCCCCAGTTTGAGGAATCAGCTGATTTCTTGCAGTTTACCTGAACCACTTATTTCAACTTTCTGCCCTGTTCTAGTTAGTAGGAATTAAAACATTTTTTTCATTGCTCCATAAGTTTAAGCTTATGTAGAACAATTTCATGATTTACCGAATCAAAACCTGAGTACTGTGCTGTCGCTGGTTTGTGGCAGCTGAGTTGATGTTACACAATGTTAAAAATGGAGTAAGTCAAAGGGCGTACTATGAGAGACTGATAGGCTGATATTACTTTCTAGTGAAACACTGAGTATTAATATGTGCAATGAGTGTTAATATATAAAACTGAATATATTGTCAGTTAATCCTCTACAGATCACTTACAATCATCCTTCCACTATTTAATTACTAAATATTAGGTGCACGGTAATTATATAAAAATATTCTGAGGAGAAAATAATAAAATTTTTGCATACAAGTTGGTGCTAAATGTAGCTTTGCTACTAATATATAAAGTAGGGGACCTTACAGGCTGGCTACCCAAGTAGCCTACTTTTGTTCTCAGCAGCCACCGTCTTCGTCTAAGCAACTGTCTGCCTCTCTCACTTATTAAATATTTCCAACGTCCGATCGGCGCGCGGGAATGGCCGCGTGAACTGAGGCGCCATTTCACATATTGTGTGGCAGCTGCCTTCAGAGCTTCAAGTCCTTACTCGGGCTTGACAGTGTTGTCTTTTGTCTACGGCATGTCGCGGTGGAATGTCCGAGCGCATTGAGTTGCTATGCTGCGAAGCGCGAGGCCTTTCGCCGTCGGGGGGTTCGAATCCTTCTTCGCATGGATGTTTGTGTTGTCCTTAGTATAATTTCGTTTATAAATAGTTTGTAAGTTTAGGGATTGATGACCCTGCCTGATATTTTATTTTTATACTTTGATGTTTCGAAAATTTTCTGTGAAATTTTAGTTTTTGGGAAATACATTTAGTATAAAGAAAAACCAAATCAAATGATATTATATAGGCCTGAATACACAAGTACCAAATTATATTTACAAATTCTGAAGATTTATAATATATTCCGCTCCTAACCAACCATTCTCATAAATTGACTTACTGAGTAACAGAAAACAAATTATGAAGATCACTTTTCCGCAGGAAACGCACAAAACACAAACTAAAAAATCACCTGCATACAACTAAATACTCCCAGGTCTACGTGCTGAAATTCAAATTGCTTTGGCGTCTCAGATATCACATCAATGAAAGAACTGCGATGCATTAACAATGTACCAAAGCAAGAATAACTTGGTTGGTTGTTTTAAGGGGACTAAACAGCTAGGTCATCAGTCCCCAAGAATAACTCGCGCGCTACATTTACGCAGCAATTCAAATAACGAAGAAGGTTTTACACTCATCTTTATGAAGTGGGACTTTCAAGTCCCGTCAGATCATAAAGGCTTAAGTAGTTTGTAAGTCTAAGGACCGATGACCTCAGCAATAGCTATTTTCTTGTGTTAAAAATATGGTTTGAATAAGTATAGAGAGCCCTGTTGTGTTTTGTTTTTGGCATGCCGTGGCTGAGCGCATTAAGGTGCTATGCTCCGAAGCGCGAGACCATTCCTCGTCGGGGGTTCGAATATTCCCTCGGGCATGGATGTTTGTGTCGTCTTTAGTATAAGATAGTTTATAAGTAGTTTGTATGTTTAGGCACCGATTACCTCGCTGTTAAGGCCCATAAACTTAACAAACATTAAAACTTTTTGATTATAGCGTTCAAAATTTCCATTTTCGATTATTATTCTTACAAAAAGTTTTCTGTAATTTATAGCTTAAAAATCATTACATTTGAATATTGTCACGTGATCTGAAACGCGCTGTCATTTGTACAAACACTGGAAACGAGGAATTCGAAGCTATATTTTTATTCCAACAGTGTTGGCAAGATTTATTAGATTTTCCTTACTTTTTCACAACTGTTGTGAAAAAATGGAAAAAATGTGAAGTCTGATAGTGAAAACTTTATGAAAGTTTATGAATTTACGGTATCTCAGATATTCGAAAACAACCAGGATTTTTAAGTGCCTGAAATGGGTGATTGTGTTTAATGTAAAATAGAACTACAATTATACTAAAATGTTGTTCGTTTGTATCAACAGACTGATTCCAGATACAAACATGTGTAAATAAAAAGCCGCAAAGATTTTATTTCTTCTCTCTGAACTTTTATTCCCTCTCCAATTTTTTCCTTCCATTCTTTCACTGCTTTCTCAATGTACAGATTGAACAATATTGGAGAAAGGCTACACCCCTGTCTTACTCCCTTCCCGACCTCTGCGTCCTTTTCATGCCCTTCGACTCTAACAACCGCTGTTTGATTTTTGTATAAGTTGAATATAACTCTTCGCTCCCTATATTTACCCCTGTTACCTTCAGAATTTGAAAGAGTGTATTCCAGTCAACATTGTCAAAAGCTTTCTCCAAATCTACAAATGCTATAAACGTTGGTTTTCCTTTCCTTAGTCTACCTTCTAAGATAAGTCGAAATGTGAGTATTGCCTCCCGTGTTCCTACATTTCTTCTAAATCCAAACTGATCTACCCCAAGTTTGGATTCCACAAGTTTTTCCATTCGTCTATAAATAATTTGTGTTAGTATTTTGCAGCTATGACTCCCACATTTGTCTTAAGTTGCTTTCTTTGGAATTGTAATTATTATATTCTTCTTGAAGTCGGAGGGTATTTTCTTGTCTCATACATCTTGCATACCAGGTGCAACAATTTATTCTCCTAACGATATCAGCAGTTCAGACGGAATATCATCTATTACAGGTGCCTTGTTTCGACTCAAATCTTTCAGCGCTCTGACACATTCTTCTCTATCCTATCGTATCCTATCAAAAACATAAAATGTATAAAAATGCAAGTCTCGCGATGAATTCTTTAATAAGTTTAGTACTTCTTTTACTTCCATACTGGGTCTATAGTGAAAGTATGGAAATTTTCTTTATTATATTTTGTTCAAATGTTGTTAAGCTTGAGCGACTTAACTGCGGGGTCATCAGTCCCTAAACTTACAAACTACTTATGAACTACCGTATACTAAAGAAGACACAAATATCCATGCCCGAGCGAACCCCGAACGTAGCGGCCATGCAGACTGTGACTAGCGCGCCGCAGACCGCTCGGACACTGCGGCCGGCCTTCTTTCTTCTTAAGCTACGACCATGATCTGTTTTCGGCCGCGGTGAAGTGGGCGAGCGTTCTAAGGCGCGATGCTCGCTGTCGGAGGTTCGAGTCCTCCCATGAGCGTTTGTGTTACTGTGTGTGTGTGTGTGTGTGTGTGTGTGTGTGTGTGTGTGTGTGTTGTCCTTACGTTAGTCTAAATTAGTTTAAGCAGTTTGTAAGCCTATAGACTGATGACCAAATAAATCCCACAGAATTACAAACATATGGTTATTTCTGAAAACTTTCAAATTTTCCGGTTTCAATGAAAACCATGCGTAAAATAATGATACATGCTGTCCTTCCCTATCGAGATGAAAATAAAGATATTATTAATTGCGAAATGGAACTATGATACATTGAGGTCGATTGAAAAAGCTATACGTTAAACAACGTATACAGTGTATAGCACTGAAATGTCATCGAAGTCAGTTCGGCGACTTGAAGATGTTGACGTGTCGGGTAAGCATTGTATTCGTTATGTTGAATTTTAATAAACGGGATTTATACAAAAAAAAAAAAAAAAAAAAAAAAAAAAAAAAAAAAAAAAAAAAAAAAAAGAATAAGTAGCTTTTACAAAGAGTCTTTAACGTTGTAGCTCAGGTGTTCTATATTTGAGTAGTCTAGTTACAAATATGGCCAACTCCATTTCTTAAAACTTTTCAGGAGAGGTAAGAAACAGTTTTGCACATTTACGACTTGCCTTCCTAGTTTATTACTTTTGTTCAGTTACTTAGCATCGCCGGCCGCGGTGGCCGAGGGGACTGAGGCGCTCCAGTCACGGTCTGCACGGCCACTACGGTCGGGGGTTCGAATCCCCCCTCGGGCATGTATATTTGTGCCATCCTTAGTTGTAAGTAGTTCTTAAGTAAGTTTAGGGACTGATGGCCCCCGTAGTTAAGTCCCTTAAGCTATACAAACATTTAAAAATTTGATTTGAACTTAGCATCATCGGAATAGTATTGACATGGGCACTGTTATATTGTCGTGTATAGCTAAGTAGAAATTAAATGTTGAAATATGGTGCTGACCATGTATGTTGCTAAGGAATGGAGTTGGCCGTGTTTGTAACTAACTTTAACTGAATTCCGGAAAATGCATTGTTCCAACAGTGTAAAATTTTAGAGTTATATAGTTAAAAATGAACTAATATCTTTAATAACACACTTTCTGAAGTAGCTTATGTCCTTCTTCTGCGTTGAAGATACCTCCATACCAAATTTCATTCAAATCGGTTCAGCGGTTTATAGAGATGAAAGCGTAACACACAGAGTTTCTCTCGCATTTATTACATTAGTATGAAAGTATGCATTTAAGTGGTATTGACAATCCCCTGGTGACAGTAATCAGTTAAAGTGCTTTTAAAGGGGACTAGAAATTAAAACATTGTATGCAGTTTATTATTATTATTATTATTATTACACTCGTTTTCTTTTGACAGCCAATCCTCTCCAGTGTCACTCTAGGTATGTATGAATTTCCTTATCGGTAAAGGGCATTAGTTTTCTTTGTACATATTATTAAATTGTACCGCGAAACCAAATTGATTACTTCTTCTAAACAACGTAATTATTCCACTGTGACGTAGAAGTTTGAAACTTGGCTCACTGATGATTACTAATGTCCATTTCAATGGTCAAAAAGCTTAATACCATGCCAACTCATTCTCTAGCTAGGCGACACTTCAAACTGGAAGGTGCCGACGGTTGGAAAAAATAAGTAGATAAAGCTCACAGCTTCATGTCAGGTTTTAGGTAGGTCATTCATGTTAAACTAGCATTAAAAATTTTACTGGGCTACACCGTCTACGTGCCACACGCAGCGAAGACTGTTACGTCGCTTCTTCGCACACTTCACGCTTTCCACTGATGTCTCTGCGATGGATGTCAGAACTTCGAATCCCAACGCTGAAATCACGAGGTTATCTTATGGGCGGCCGACGGCAATGATTTAGACACACAACAGTCAGAAATCACATGAAAAGAACTCAAGGCGTGGCATAAAAGGCGTCACTTCCCTTGGGATGTTGATTCCCAAGTCGAAAATTATGTATTGAAGTGATAACGTTCCTTCCATAAAAGCGTTCAATGAATCATAAGGTCATAGACAATACTCCACCGAACAAACCTGGGATTGGAAAAGTCGGCTTAGTGGGGCAGGCAATTAAACTCGTCACCCGCATTGTTTATATTTTGAACTAACGTGCGTACAAGTTTACATTTTTGTACTATTTATGAATAAGTAATTTCTTTATTTCCTACAAGGAAACTAGAAGGGCGGACCTAATGGTAAGTCATGATTACTAGAGTGTGGCGAGGAGACCGCGAACAATAATTACGACGGTCGTTTGATAAGTCTGGTAAAAACAGAATAAAAATTGTTTTAAAGGCGAAAACTCACTTTATTTCTCGACATAGTCTCCTTGCAAAGCTATAGACTTAGTCCAACTAGTTTCCAATTTTTTTCAACCCATCGGCAAAGTAGGCTTTGTGAAACGTTTCTTGATAACATTCGACGCTACTGACACCTCTTGGATGACTCTCCTCTGACAACGTCGTGGGGCTGTAACGCACCGAACGACATCTGATCCTTTTGGAGTGTCTCGTAATGACAATCTTTACTCTGGAGTACAGAGTCCTGTGGCATGATTACGCATTGGTGCAACATGGATACATGAGTGAATAAGTGAATAATCATTTAAAGGATCTGTCTACAGCCCCGGGTTTGCTAACAACCTCGGTGTTACCTGAGCAGCTCTGTTGCGCTCTTTCAGTATGTTTCTGTTCGCATTCATTCACAAACATACAGCTCGATTCCCGCTCTAGAATCTGCTTTAGACAAGCGAACAACCTGTCTAAGAAGTTACCTGCACTCATCTACATCTACATAGATGTGCTGCAAGTCACATTGAAGTGGATGGCGGAGGGTTCCTCGAACCGCTTTTATGATATTTCAGCAGCACCACTCCCTAATAGCTCGCGGAAATAAGGAACACCTAAATCATTCTGTTTTCGATCTGATTTATTTTATTATGTTGGTCATGCATCCCTATGTTGGTGGATGCTAAAAACAAATATGTTCACATTCAGAAGAGGAAATTGGTGGTAGAAATTTCGCAAATAGATCTCGCCACAACGAATAAGGCTCTTTTTTATAATGATTTCCACCCCAATTCGTGCATAATTTCCGTGAACTCTCCCCCCAACACCGTGATAATACAAAACGAGCTGCCCTTCTCTGAACTTTATCTAAATCGTTCGTTAGCCCCACCTAGTGGATCCCACAATGCGCAGCAATAGTACAAAGTAGGACGCACAAGTGTAGTGTATGCAGTTTCTATAGTGGAACTGCTGCATCTCCTAAGTTTCCTGCCTTTGGTTTACCTCCCCTCCAATACTTTCTACGTATTTAGTTGAAACTGACGGCCTGCAGATCTGACGGATTTGTGATTTAACTGAAGTTTATCGTATATCTTTTCGTGGTCATATGCATGAGCTCGCACTTTTTATTATTAAGGGTCCAATGCCAATTTTTGCACCGTGCAGATATCTTGTATAAATAATTTTGCAGTTGCTTTTGACCTTCTGGTGACTTCACTAACCGATAAAATACAGCATCATCCGCGAACAGTCTAAGAGAGCTACTGAGATTGTCTCCTAAACCGATTACAAAAATAAGAAACAGTAGGAGCTTTGTAAGACTTCCATGGGAAACGGCAGATGTCATTTCTGTTCTACTCATTGACTTTCCGATAAAATCACTAATCCAATCGCACAACTGTGGCGATATTTCATAGGACGCAATTTGATTAGAAGACGCTTGTGAGGTACAGTGTCACAAGCTTTCAGGAAATCTAGAAACACGGAACCTCTTTGACATCCCTTGTCTATAGCACTCATCACATCATATGAGTAAAGAACCAGCTGGGTTTCACAAGAACGATACATACTTTCTTAATCCATGTTGACTATAGTTTAGTAGGCCGTTCCATTTTTTTTTTTTTTTTTTTTTTTTTTTTTTTTGCGACATACTTCATAAATATTTGAGGAAAGTATATGCTGTAAAACCCTCCTGCAAACCGACATCACTGATATGGGCCTGTAATTTTGCAGATCACTCCTATTGCCTTTCTTAAATATTGGAGTGACCTGTACAACTTTCCAGTCCTTAGGTACGGGTCTTTCACAGAGCGAGCGGCTGCATATGATAACTAGGTTTAGGGCTAAAGCATCACCATACTCTAAAAGAAACCTAACTGGTATACAATCGGGACCGAGAGACTTTTGTTAATTTGAATAATAATTCAAAGGATCTGTTTACAACGCCGAGTTTGCTAACAGCCTCGGTGTTACCCGAGCATGTCTGTTGCGCTCTTTCAGTATGTGTTTGCTGACTTCCACAAGCACATACAGCTCGATTTCCACTCTGGACTCTGCTTTAGGCAAGCGATCAACCTGTCGAAATAGTTACCTGCACTCAGGCGCTAGAGAACTAATCACGGGCTAAAAAGCGAAATGTTCGTCGAAAACTAACTTACGGAAGCCGAGCGGTTAAAGGCGTCTCGCTACGGAGCGCGCGGTTGCTTGCCGTTGGAGGTTCAAGCCTCCCTGGGGCTTGGGTGTGTGTGTGTGTTGTCCTTAGCTTAGTTTACCTTAGTTTAAGTAGTTTGTAAGCTACCACGCAGTTTGGTCCGATAGATTAACAAACATTTGAACATTTGAACTAACTTACGCTATGGACAACACACACACGCACACACACACACACACACACACAGACCCACAGAAAAACACACAGACACTGAGACGTCTTGGAACTTCGCTTCACTATAGTCCCACCTAACACAAAGTAACAAAGCGAATACTGTCAAACTTCCTAATTGATGTTCTAGGCTTTGTAGAACTACAGTCAACACAAGCGGTTTACTTCGCTCTTAGTGTTATCACTGGAACGGATCGTCTGTCTTGTCCTACTCCGTCGCATTGGCACTGGTTGTTTACATCGTTGTGCTGATTGAGTGACATCTCTCTACAATCTAAGACACTGTGTTCTCTATGTAATATACACATTCATCGTCAGGGTTCAGGACACCAAGATGATGGCAACACTTTTTTTGATATCTGTATCTAGTAACATGTAATATGTTTAAGAAAGAAGTATATAAAAAGTCTTTTATTAGAATGCAACGGTTTTCGTCAAAATTTCAGAGTAATAGTGATTGGAAAAAAGCGCAGGTGACTCCCGTGTATAAGAAAGGAAAGAGAACTGACCCATACAATTACAGGCCAATATCGTTGACATCGGTTTCATGTAGAATTTTGGAGCATATTCTCAGTTCGAATATAGTAAATTTCCTTGAAACGGAAAAGCTTCTTTCCATGAATCAGCACGGGTTTAGGAAACATCGTTCATGTGAAACTCAGCTTGCCCTTTTCTCACATGACATCTTGCGAGCCATGGACGAAGGGCAACAGGCGGATTGTGTTTTTCTCGACTTCAAAAAGGCGTTCGACACGGTGCCACACTGCAGACTGATAACGCAGTTACGAGCTTATGGAATAGGTTCACAGATTTGTGATTGGCTGGAAGACTTCCTAAGTAATAGAACGCAGTACGTTGTTCTCGACGGCGAGTGTTCATCAGAGACGAGTGTATCGTCAGGCGTGCCCCAGGGGAGTGTGATAGGACCGCTATTATTTTCTATCTATATAAATGATCTGATGGACAGAGTAAGTTGTAATTTGCGGCTGTTTGCTGATGATGCTGTGGTGTATGGGAGGGTGTCGTCTGTAACTGACTGTAATAGCATACAGGTTGACTTAGACAAAATTTCTAGTTGGTGCGAAGAATGGCAGCTAGCTCTCAATGTAGAAAAATGTAAGGTGATGCGCATGAGTAGAAAAAACAATCCTATAATGTTCGAATACAGCATCAGTAGTGAGCTTCTTGATGCGGTCGCGTCGTTCAAATATCTAGGCGTATCATTGCAGAGCGATATGAAATGGAACGAGCATGTAAGGACAGTTGTGAGTAAGGCAGACAGCCGACTTCGGTTTATTGGGAGAACTTTGGGAAGATGTACTTCACCTGTAAAGGAGACCGCGTATAAAACGCTTGTACGACCACGTCTTGAGTATTGCTCAAGTTTTTGGACCCTCAGCAGATCGGTTTGAAGGAAGACATAGAGGCGGTTCAGAGGAGAGCAGCTAGGTTTGTTACCGGTAGGTTCGACCAATGCGCGAGTGTCACGGAAATGCTCCGGCAACTCAATTGGGGATCGCTGGAAGAAAGACGACGTTCTTTTCTTGAATTTCTGTTAAGTAAATTTAGAGGGCCGGAATTTGTAGCTGAGTATAGTACGATCTTGCTGCCGCCTACTTACATTTCGCGTAAAGATCACAAAGACAAGATAAGAGAAATTAGGGCTCGTACGGAGGCATATAGGCATTCTTTTTTTCCTCGTTCAATTTGGGAGTGGAATAGGAAAGGAAATGCCTAGTAGTGGTACAGTGTACCCTCCGCCACGCACCTTACGGTGAATTGCGGAGTATGTATGTAGATGTAGATGTAATTACTCAAGAACTTACTAAGAATGACGGTTTTGCACTTTTTCATTTTTATAATGCATCCCAATTATTAGACATATATAAATATATATATATTAGTCTTATACTAGCTGGTGTTCTATTGGATACTAAAAATATGTGCGAAATCGAATGCAACATTGTGCAAAAATTTTAACGCAAAACGAAGAAATTCCGGATTTTTAATAAACGAACATTTATATTAGTACTCATATATAAGATATTGTGTTCCTTACTGCAAATCATCGAGAATACTTGACTGAATGCTTTGAAAATTTGATACAACGCTTCCATTGAACACGAGCATGTTCAAAGTACCTGTTTTTAATGAATGACAGTCATGATTTTACATAAATTTTACAATGCAGGAAAGTTGTTAAAAACGTGAAATTAGAATTGTGAAAAAATTTCAAAGCAGTCGGTTGGGAGCTTTATGGACGTTAACGGTTTTGCAAAAATGGGCACTTAATGTTTTTATGTAGAAAAAGACGAATATAATGACATAGATAAAGAATATGAGCGAACTTCAGTATACATTAAGAGATAAGTAGATGACAATGTGCAAGGTACAGAGATGAAATAAGAAAACATGTCCGATAGCCATAGAGCTCCAGACTGCTAGGCATAAACAATGATAACAGGTGAGACCTATATTGTGCAGTTTATTTAATATTTCTGATTAAGACGATCTTTTCGTATTGGAATTAACCTGCACTGTCGTGTAATCATAGTCCCATGCTTCGCATACCGACAACTCAAATAACGGAACGCAGTTGTTTGAAGCCTTGCCTTATTTTAAACTGTTTAGTTTACATGTAAACGACGCCTGAAGCATAGTCGACATCCGACGCATGTAGGAATGTGGTTTGTTTTCCGAAATTCGATAGGTGATAACGGATTGCCCGATAAAAAGTCGGAACTGTGAAGAATTCGTGAGGTATGGGGGATTTTTTTTTCCAAGGTGTAGACATAGTACGGTCACACAAATTGACACTGTTTAGCAGAAGCGTCCCTCGTGTTCGTCAGAGCTATCGCCACCTCGAATCATTTACTCATTCCTGTCTGATTCTAACGAAAGAGTGCAGGAGACGTTACAAAAGGAAAAGCAAACAACTCCATAATGTTTCACTATACTAAATATATCCTTATTCAAATGGTGATTGCGTTTATATTACCACTAATTTTGCTAAAGTGTTCTAACCATTGAGAGACGTTTCACACGTGGATGATCATGGACATATTTTATGCCGATAACTATTTAACGGCACCGTGTTATTTATTTTCATAAATCAGAGCGTATGTAGCACAATAAACGGCATTAATTATAAAACAATAATCACATTTTCCTTCGTATGTTTCATAATTTTAAAATCCTTAGTGATTATGAAAAAGCACCTTACTGAAATGAAAAGATTTGATTCTCGTGCGACTAGCGGAAAATTAGTACAAGTAATAATAATATCATTACGAAAATATGAGCTATTGACAAATATGTTTTGTAGCTAGAAAATGACGACACTTTATGTTCACTATACATCGCACCATATCCATTGACGAATGCGTAAAATAGCAAACTTTTACGCAGTGCAGTTCTTTTATTTCTAATGTTCCAAAGGGGACGTACAACTTTGGGTTAAGAGAAAATTAATTCGCTGGTATCATGATAAAACGCTGAAAGGAACTGAAATCCTTTTCGGCACAGAAAAAAAAAAAAAAAAAAAAAAAAAAAAAAAAACGATGCAGCAATTGCAGTTACAGAAGAATCACAACTATAACAAGGACAAACCTTAGAAACCTCAATACTATTTTGTAGAGAAAGTAACTACATTTTTAATTTATTGTGTATTGGAAAGGTTTAAGGAAGTGCAAATAATTATATTATACCAAAATGTAGAGTGTGAAAACTACCATTATAAGAACAGACCGATGTGAGGAGATGTGGAAAACCACGACACGTGGTTTTCGGATTCCACGTTAATTGGGGTAGGTTTTGAACAGGCAAGTCGCCGAAATGACGTCCAGTTAAAGGACTTGCACCATGACACTATGCCAGACTAAATCATTATAATTATTGCCTTGTTTAGTGCAGAATGTTGTTTCGTTAGCAGGTGTATGTTACAAGGAGAAGTAAGGCTATAAATTTGAGGCCCAAGTCAACCTTGAAGCTCAGTTGGTGCTGAAGGTATTTTCCTAGAATACTAACGCCATATTTGTATTACATTCAGTTTCCCTATTAATAAGTTGACAAGTTCGTTTCAGTGATTAATCTTTATTCGTAGTACAGTAAGTATTCCGTCAATGTTTCAGGCTCTTCGAATTGACCACTGTAATCGGAGACTGTTGAGTATTTTCTTTTGATTTCAATAAAGTTAGTACAACAAAGCAAAGAGGACAAATAGCCTTTCTAGTGTGCATGTCACAATACTGTACGTGTGCAATACTCAGGCGAATGCAACACACAGTCACGGGAGGGCTCAAGTACAGTCCATTTAAAAATTTCGCCATGTATCTTACTGTGAGATTTCTCGATAATCGCCGACTGATAACAGCCTCTCTCGGAGCTAATTCGTAGACTACCGATATATTCGTTGATCAGGTGCGTTCGCGGTTGGCTTGTTATTGCACACGGCAGTGATATTGACAGCACGTCAAACGCTCTAAATTAACGAAGCGCCGCGCTACTTAACACAAAACGGATCAGCGGCTGGCTGAGCGAAAAAAAACTAACGAACAGCAATGAGTGATTAACTAAGTTACGGGACACGGTCAAAGGCAATAAACCGGCTACAACGGCGCGTCATCAGCGATTATTGGACAATAATGACTACACAGTCGCACGAAGCGAGGAGAGTGAAACTGCAGACGGCGTACTCCATTAACGTCTGTGGTTGTCGAAGAGTGTTCACACTTCTGCTGTTTCTCTGATTAACGTTGGTGTAAACGCTCAATTGTGTTGATTTAGTCAATTAAATCCCGATCTTTTCAGACGAAGGAAAAACGTACGACAATTTCGTTGAGTTCAAATGTTTGTAACTGAATACCTCCCTGGAATAAGGATGTAATCCACAAATTTTCGAAAAGTTGATTTCAGTGGAAATGCTGTGATGCCATCTTGTGTCATATATTTGGACATCAAGGTGGTTTAAAATCATAAGGATGGAACAGACAGCATTATAGTTTAACAATGTGACATTTTGAATGTGGTTTCAGCATACCAATGCCACTTCAAAATAAGTTAAGTGATGAGACCTGCAACCCACAATAACATTGTAAAATCATGCTTAAAATTAAGTTTCAAATCTATATTCTGAAATATTTTGTTGTCATAGAATTTTGTTGACATCTTCATTCACATTATTTTCTTTATAATTATAATATTACTTTCTTTAATTTGAATACTAATTGCATGTACAATATGTCTCTTACGTTACATGTAAGAAATACTCCAAAATATATTGCTGATCATACATCCTTTTTCCATTGTATCACTTCCAATCATTACATTATTTCAAAAACCTTAAATTACAACAATAAAAAAATTGCTTTTAATACCTGAACACATTTGTACACTTGCATATGCAACGAGTTCCAATACTGCATATCACAAAATAGGCCCCACAAACAATTTTCCTCTCTCCTGAAAACTTACTGTTTTGATGGTTACATTCTTATTCCAGGGAAGTATTCAATTGTATAGGATCAAATTACGTTGGTCATCAGTCCCTAGTCTTACAAACTACTTAAACTAAGCCGGCCGCGGTGGCCGAGGGGACTGAGGCGCTCCAGTCACGGTCTGCACGGCCACTGCGGTCGGGGGTTCGAATCCCCCCTCGGGCATGGATATTTGTGCCGTCCTTAGTATAAGGTAGTTGATAAGTAGTTTGTAAGTTTAGGGACTGATGACCCCGTAGTTAAGTCCCATAAGCTTAACAAACATTTGAGCATTTGAACTTAAACTAAGTTAAATTAACCAAAGAACAACACACACATCCATGCCCGTGGGCCGGCCGCGGTGGCCGAGGTGACTGAGGCGCTCCAGTCACGGTCAGCACGGCCACTACGGTCGGGGCTTCGAATCCCCCCTCGGGCATGGATATTTGTGCCGTCCTAGTTCGTAAGTAGTTCATAAGTAGTTTGTACGTTTAGGGACTGATGGCCCCGTAGTCGAGTCCCATAAGCTTAACAAACATTTGAACATTTGAACATGCCCGTGGGAGGATTCGAACCTCCGACGCGGGAGGCCGCGCGATCCGTAACGATGCGCTCCAGACCGCTCGGATATTCTCGCGGGGCTATTTCGTTGTGCTTTAATGTTTTAGATAATACAGGATGGTTCCATAAGAGCGTTCAAAGAATCAAAACGTCATAGACAATACTCCACCGAACAAACCTGGGATTGGGAAAGCCGGCTTAAGGGGGCAGGGAATTAAACTCGTCAATCGCCTTATTCCCCATTACTGTTTTCCAGCGTATTTTAAACTAACGTGCGTACATGTTTACAGTTTTGTGCTGTTCATGAATAAGTAGTTCTTTATTTCCTACAAGGAAAGGAAGAGTGTGGACCTAATGGGAAGTCATGATTACTAGTATGTGGCGAGTAGTTCGTGAACAATAATTACGACGGTGGTTCGATAAGTCTGGTAAAAACAGAATAAAAAATTGTGTTAAAGGCGAAAACTCCCTTTATTTCTCGACATAGTCTCCTTGCAAGACTATACACTTGGTCCAGTTAGTTTAAAATTTTTTCAACCCATCGGCAAAGTCGTAGAATACAAGGTCTACCTGTCAAGAGTCAAAATAGGAAGAGCAAAGTGGGGTGTAGGGTTTTACATCAGGAAAGCAATCGAACCCAGCATAATTGCAATAAGGTGTGTAAATGAACGACTGATGTGGATAGATTTGGCCGTCTCGTCTTCAGCAATAAAATTAGGATCGTGGCTAGCAGTGCACCGCTCTATCTTTCCACCAACTTTGCTGTATGGGAGTGAATGTTCGGTGGATACAGGTTACCTGATTCACAGGGTAGAGGTTAGAGATATGAAAGTAACAAGAATGATTGAAGGTACTAATAGGTGGGAACAATGGCAGGAGGGTGTCCATAATGAGGAAATCAAAGGAAAACTGGGAATGAACACCATAGATGAAGCAGAGCGAACAGACTGAGATTGTGGGGTCATGTTACACGCATGGGAGATGCAAGGTTACCTAAGAGACTCATGAGCTCGGCAGCGGAGGGTAAGAGGAGTCAAGGTAGACCAAGAAGAAAGTACTTAGATTCGGTGAAGAATGATTTTGAAGTACAAGGCATAACATCAGACGAGGCATCAATGTTAGCATTGAATAGGGGATCATGGAGAAATTTTATTAGAGGTACTATGCTCCAGACTGAATGCTGAAAGGCATAATCAGTCTCTAATGATGATGATGATCGGCAAAGAAAGCTTTATCAAACTCTGCAAAATAGTCTGTCATAGCGGCGGACACTTCCTTATTCGTTGAAAATTTCTCCCCACCAAGTCAAATTGTCAAGTTTAGGAATGAGAAGAAATCACTCGGAGCCAATTATGGTGAATAAGATGAGTCAGGGACCAATTCGAATCACAAATCGTGCACATTTGCCATTGCGGTAGCTGCTGTGTGGGTTGCAGAATTGTCCTGATGAAACAGTGCTTTCTTCCGTTGCACTCTTGGACGTTTTACAATTAGTTCCTGTTTCAAACGATCCGGCAGAGCAGCATAATAGGGTCCAGTTATAGATCCGCCTTTTTTCAATTAATCTATCAGGATTATACCCTGGGAATCCCAAAAGGCAGTGGCCATCACATTTCCAGCTGACAAAACAGTCTTCGCCTTCTTTGGTGCTCTTCTTCCATTGTTTGGACTGTTGTTTAGTCTCTGGAGTGTACTGGTAGATCCAAGTTTCATCCAGGGTTATGAATCTGCAAAAAAAGTCCTGTGAATTGCGCCTGAACAGTGTAAGATTCCGAGTAAAAATGTTCCTTCGTTTCCGCTTTCAGTATAAAGTGAGCAGGCGCGGCAACTATTGTGCACAGAGCTTCTTCATGGCCAAATTAATGCACCCGTTCAGTTGAGATGCCTACAATGTTATCTATCTCCAAACTTTCAATCTGCTATCTTCCATTACCATATCAGCACCTTATCGATGGTTTCGTGTGTGATGACTTCAACGGGCCAACCGGAGCGAACTCCATAATACGTACTTCAGCGACCACATTTAAGCTCATTGATCGAAACGTAAATGGTCTTCAATGTTGGTGCAGAACTCATATGAACCTCATACAACTCGGATATGATCTGTGCAGCTGTCTAACTCTTCAAATGAAAATTCCTTTTTCCCCCATCCTAAAGTCTTTTCTATACGGGAAGTCAGAGCTTACGAGATTACCCGTGATGCATCGGTCACGCTGTCGACGTACAGTGTAGACGCGTCCACTTGCACAAGATGCATGCATACGATCGCTAGTAGTCGGAATAGGATGAATCCTATTCTCACGCGTATGGAAGTGCCTCCAGCATGCGCAGACGACCGAATGGGGAACTCAGCTGACAAACGAAGCCAAGTCGCGAATTTATTTGACAATGTGTACTTGTCTCCTGCTCATAGGAACGTAGTTTTTCGACTCAGTCGTATTTTAGGAGGTGACACTATAGAGGAATTGCATTAAAAATTTAATTTAACCTTTGTACATTGAATACAGAAATATAGTTGTTAATATGAAATCCAAACAAATCTAGAGCAAATGTAAATCAACACATTTTCACTGATTTATCCGTCGGTTCTTGGTAGTACAACGTCACATTTACTTAAAAGTATTATTTTTTATGTTCTATACGTTCATTTCCATTTAGTTACCCGGTTATCGGCTTACTAGGACATATTCAGACTTTAAATCGAAAACCGGTTATTTAAATTAAAGTCAATATGATCTACCAAAAACCGACGAAAGAATCAGTCATTATATCCAAATCAGTTTGTTGTACATACCAAGAGCTGTATCTCTGTACCGAATAAAAATTGGACACACGTTATATGAAATTTTAACTGTAAAAACGTATTTATTAGCACCTTCTAAAATATTTGCTGTATTTCCTGAAACATGCTGTCGTTTACAGATTAAATATTGGTTTTTGGTGAGCATTATTTGAAGCTTAACAAAAGTGAAAGGTCTATGTATAGACACCTGAGATTGTTCATCATACACATAGGCGCTTCAAACCGCAGGGGCTGGAAGTATGAGATCGGATTTTAATGAGGACGTTAACACATGTGAGCGACGTAGTTACGCATGAACTGCACGGAAACAATTAAATAGTTTCACAGTGGCAGTCTAAAACACAAATAAATTTTTTAATCATCACAACTTATCATACAGTTTCGGAAAGTGATGTTAACGCGACGATTAACTTGCTGTAAGTTGACAACAAGCGTAGACCCGAGAAGCGTACTGTTTGAACGCTTCTTTGTAGTTCGACGGTCTATTGCAAGGGGCGCTGCAGCTGACAACGACTTCCTTTTGCGCTTCACGTCTCGTATAGAAAGGGCTTAAGGAACTAACTGCGCAGTTACCACTTCAGGCGGCAGCCAACAATCAACTAATAACAGCTGCAGTTCGCAATTTGCTGTAATATCCGTGGAAATATCGGGCTTACCAACAACAGTGCAGGTTCCGAAAATATCCCGTTCTTTCACAAAAAGTTAACCATACTAATCATTGAACCACCCACGTACACCCACATTACTCTCCCAACAAGTCCATGCAATGTTTGTGATTACTTGCAATAAGGATCGTATTGTGTCAGTGGTTGCTCCAACAATGGACTGAGCGAATAGATTTCTGACAGACGTGCTCTTTACTGTAGAGGTCTCACGATATCATGATTGTATTTGGATTAGCCATTTGCGGGGTGAAAGATACTCACGCTATAACAGAGTTACAGCTCCAAGTAAGTTTCGCTGTGAATATGTGAGCCAGCATTGCAGGCGACAATATCATTTGGCCATAACGTCTACGTGGCCACCTAAATGGCCAGATTTACTTCAGGTTCTAGCATGGAGTTGTACCCGAGTTGTCGGAGAACGTACCCTTGGCTGTTCTTGAGACGATGCTGATACAAAATCACAGTGCACCACTTTATTACAACGTGGTTGCCCGCATTAATGTCAGTTCTGCATTTCCTGGGCTCTGTATTTCAAGGTTTCTCTTCCATGGCCTGCGAAATCACTTGTCCACAATCCCCTTTATTCATCTTGAGCTATAAATAGCTGTTCAATGTCCGTGACTGCTTATAAATAAATTTTCTTTTTGGGTATGTCCTGCCTTGAGCAAACACAATTCTTTTTTGTTTTTCCCAAACATCTCTCGCTAGCGTTGCAGCAACACAATGGAATTTTTTATTGTATAGTGTCTGTCAATTGAACTATGAAATTATTGTTACATTCATGTACATTAAGTGTAGCAAGTATCAACAAAACAATATAAATCGCTTCTTGTTTTAATAGGTACACTAGGCCAACCTTCATACTACATCTACATGTCGCTTTATTTGTGGTTCTTTATCTCACAATACATCTTTGCATATTTTTGATAGATTGTCATCTGCAAACCAAAACGTGTGAAGTTAATGGAAAGAATGGTTAACTGGTAACTATCGGCCTGTTTTGCGAAAATATAGGACGTCACTTTTGTGTATGGGTTATTTTACAGTTGCGACTGTTTCCTGAACAAAATGTTCTGTGTGTTTATGACAAGTTTGTATCACTTACTTTGATGTATTTGCGATGTTTTCACCTTGTGAAGGATCACTTTGACACTTTGACAATGTTTATGTCACGAAAACAAGATGGCGGGCAGTTGAGTTCTGGCAGTAGTGTTGAGAACAGCTGACTGTGATGTGGGCGGAAGTTTTGAAGCATGTTTCTTTCGTTTGAATGTGTGTGTGTGTGTGTGTGTGTGTGTGTGTGTGTGTGTGTGTGTGTGTGTCTTTTTGGGTTTTCTGTCAGTTCTTTGAGGGCAGAGAATATAGTTCCGTTGCAGAGGGCTGTGTATTCATTTATTATTTCTTTTCTTTCTATTATGGTTTTCTGTGTGTGGTAGTTCTATTGTTAATTTTTGTGGGAGGTTTTGCTGTGTTTCAGAATATCTAGGTCAGTATTTTGTTGGTTTGTGGTTCATGTTTATGAGGTGTTCTGCAAATGTAGAATGACTATTGCTTTTTAGTGCTCTTCTGTTTTCTATGTATCTAGTATTGAAATTTCTGCCTGTCTGTCCAATGTAAACTGAATTACAATCCTGGCATGTCAGTTGGTAGATGCCAGAATTGTTATGTTTGTCTGTGTTGGTGTTTGTTCAAATGTCTGTAAATCTATCGGACCAAACTGCATGGTCAAACTACTTAAACCTAGGTAAACTAACCTAAGGACAACACACACACCCATGCCGCAGGGACGACTCGAACCTCCACGGCGCGCAACGGCGCACTCCGCAGCGAGACGCTTTAGACCGCTCGGCTACTCTGTATTGAGTTATCTGTTCTGCACGCTATTTTAAGGCCTTGCTTTTTGAGAACGCCAGCGGAATATGTTTGGGAAAAACTAAAAACAATTGTGTTTGCTAAAGAAGATCATACTCAAAAAGCTAATTTAATCCCCTTTATTATTTCGTATCGGGACATCTAAAGTCACTTCTGTATGATACTCTAGTGGATACGTACATGGAATTGGATGCCACGGTCGTAGCTGCTCGCGATGTGATTCGGACATTTCTCAGCGTGCATCAGAATCGTGTTTACCAGTATGAGGTTGATGACAGTCAGCCGGCCGCGGTGGCCGAGGGGACTGCGGCGCTCCAGTCACGATCTGCACGGCGACTACGGTCGGGGGTTCGAATCCCCCGTCGGGCATGGATATTTGTGCCGTCCTAGTTCGTAAGTAGTTCATAAGTAGTTAGTAAGTTTAGGGACTGACGACCCCGTAGTCAAGTCCCATAGACTACACAAATATTTGAACATTTTGATGACTGTCAGTTTCAGCACATGTTGTAAGATAAGCTGCAAATGCTACGTTAATTGTGCCAATAGTGGTATTTGCAGTTAACTTTACTACTGTAAACAGAAAACTAGGCAGAAATGTGATTGTAATTTTATTATCTTCATAAGGTGGCTTCTGCGACGCCAGGTTCTCTACTACAACTTGTTCAGTGCAGCATCCTCTATGTTCTATTAAAGTTTTGTACGCTCTTACAGCAAAACTCTGTATACAGGATGGAGAATAATTGTGTCGTGAATTTTTAAACCTGGATATCCTGCTCCATCCTGTGTGAGCCACTTGGAAAGATGCGTACATACAGTAAGTAAAGGATTAAGCATCACTACTTAAGAACGGAAGACCAAGATCGTCCTCCTCGCATTAAAAGAAATTTGCTAACAGAAAATAAAACTGTATAGTAAACTGCTAAAGGAAATGAAACAGATCATCGTATTTAAAAAGCGGATTTTTGAATATGAAAAACAAATGCTCGTTACAAATGTTCAAATGTTCAAATGTTTGTTAAGCTTAAGGGACTTAACTACGGGGTCATCAGTCCCTAAACTTACAAACTACTTATGACCTAGCTACAACCCTCGGCCACCGCGGCCGGCAATGCTCGTTACAGAAAGGTAACTGAAGTGCACTAAATGTATTAATTTTGTACAAAGCTGACTTGAAACAGCTGCAAAATACTTTAAGATATTCATATTATTAACCATCAACTGTTTATTTTGTTTCATATACCCTATATAACCGTATACACTCTTTTGCCTTTACACTTCACCATTTGTCCAAGGTCTACATGTATACATCATTCGTTGGAATTTTGGACATGATTTTCATATGTTAATTTTTGGTCGCTGAATAAGGTATCCATACATATGGAAATATTTTACACACTACATTAAAATATTATACACACTATTGTCCCCTATAAACTAACCTTCAGATGTGAGAGACATTAGTACTGAAGGCTGTATATCGATAGAGTTCCGACCAAACCTTCGATATAATTCGTAGTATGTGCTGCCGTCCAGGAGAACGTGCGTAAGTGGGTGATTCGAACTTTTTTTTCCTATATTACGTTGGAAATAGTCTTACATCAACGTACATAGAGTGTAATATCGGACATGCTCCTGAAATATAAAAGTAATTGTGTCATCGGCCGCCATTTGTTATCGGCGGTTTGCTTTTATTTTGCAATCTACAGGTTGGGTTTTCAAATACGGAATTCATCAAATGTGTTTGGTGGAATACAGTAATTTGCTTCACACACTTCTTTGTACATAAGCACTATTGTGTGTGAAACCATCGTGCCTGCTTGATTTTGTATCCACATCGTCTGAGGTGGTGTTTGTGTTCACCCTTGAACTTTTTGTACTTATTATTAATAATTTCGTTATTACTAGTATTATTACTGTAATTGCTTATTTTATTAATGCTATTACTATTATTATTATCATCACTATTATTATCATTAATACTGTTGCACTTGTGATGTAATCGTTTCTTTTTTCTTATGTTCCTATTGTCTTTATTCTGTTAAGCTACGAAGAAACCAATAGCTTTCCAACTTTCAAATAAAGGAAGCGAAAGCAATCTGGCAATAACACACTGCTTTAAAATCCGAACAGTCCTTTTACATATTAGGTGCACATTGCCCCATATAACAGTATCCAACGTATTGCAGTAAAAGAAAGTGCTTCAAACAGGGCTTGAACCGAGGACCCTTTTCTTTTCTTCTTCTGTTCTGTGTTGATAGTTGCATTGTTCACTCAGTTTAATTTGTTACATAGGGTGAGATCCCCCGACCGAACCCTTGATAAAACAAACGCTGTACCTATATGCCACATCCTCATGTTCAAATGTTTGTTAAGCTTAAGGGACTTAACTACGGGGTCATCAGTCCCTAAACTTACAAACTACTTATCAACTACCTACAACTAAGGACGGCACAAATATCCATGCCCGAGGGGGGATTCTAACCCCCGATCGTAGTGGCCGTGCAGACCGTGACTGAAGCGCCTCAGTCCCCTCGGCCACCGCAGCCGGCACACATCACCATGATGTGATACGCTGTCATAGTTACGGTTTCCGTGTAACTTATTATTATAGTTTACACACGGTCTTCTTAACGACAGCACATTGCACAAATTGTATCGGAGTTTTGGTACATCTTTTATCGATATACAACGTCTGGTAGTGATGTAATCTCGAGCTTTGGGTTTGACCGTACGTCCAAAAAAGCAGAATTTAATTTACGGTTGCTTCACAGGATATATATTCCTTAATAAACTCCTGGCCATTAAAATTGCTACACCACTAAGATGACGTGCTACATACGTGAAATTTAACCGACAGGAAAAATATCCTGTGATATGCAAATGATTAGCTTTTCACAGCATTTACACAACGGTGGCGCCGGTGGCGACAATTACAACGTTCTGACATGAGTCAAGTTTCCAACCGATTTCTCATACACAAACTGCAGTTGACCGACGTTGCCTGGTGAAAAGTTGCTGTGATGCCTCGTGTAACGAGGAGAAATGCGTAACATCACGATTCCGACTTTGATAAAGGTCGGATTGTAGCCTATCGCGGTTGCGGTTTATCGTATCGCAACATTGCTGCTCACGTTGGTTGCGATCGAATGACAACAGAATATGGAATCAGTGAGTGGACGGCAATACGGACCGCTGTGCTGGATCCCAACGGCCTCGTATCACTAGCAGTCGAGATGACAGGCATCTTATCCACATGGCTGTAACGGATCGTGCAGCCACGTCTCGATCCTTGAGCCAACAGATGGGGACGTTTGCAAGATAACAATCTGCACGAACAGTTCTATGACGTTTGCAGCAGCATGGACTATCAGATCGGAGACCACGACTGCTGTTACCCTTGACGCTGCATTACAGACAGGAGCGCCTGAGATGGTGTACGCAACGACGAACCTGGGTGCACGAATGGCCGGGAAATTTCTGTGTGAATTCTAGCCAACATTCCACATACGATTCTGTTCTTGCATAGTTCAGCACAAGAATCACTCGCTGATCTGTCGTGTATACCACACTAAAAGGAAACTCGACAGCAAACTCAAAACAAAACACCCGAACACTCTTGTCACGCAGTACAGAACACAAGAGCACGGTGTTTCTACCTGACGACAATATGGCCGGACTCTGCGCTGTTGCCAAGTGTTCCAGAACACGCATAGCGGCGACCGGCAGGCGGAGTGGCAGCAGCCGGCAAACGAGCCGCGCAACTCGCGGAACTCTCCCAGGCGTCTTTCGTGAGACACCCTGTATTTCTTGAACTTTATTCAATTTTTGAAATGTTTATATGTATATATTTCATCTTATATGATGTTCTTATATTGATGATTCATTGGATTGAAAATATGAAATATTCATTTTGATGTCATTCCAGAAAGAAGGGCAGTATTGCAAAAGTAATGCCGTTATTGTGAAAAAATCGCTTATAACGATCTTGTACAGTCATATGAAGGTAATTAATAGCTTCTCAGAAGATAATTATACCAAAAATAATTCCGCGCTGCCTGGGTTATTAACATGCCATCCCTCATCATCAATAATTGTATTCTGCCTTGCGGCAGATCTTGTCATGGGTTATCCTCTTCTTGTCATGGGTTGATCCTCTTCCACTTTTCTCTGTTCAAAGCCAATCTTTTCATTCTCCATATTTATTTCCTTGGATGTTGTCCAGCATTTGATATCTTGGCTTTCCTCTTCCTCTTTTTCCTTTCACCATTCCTTCTATTCCTTCCTTCAGTAAACATTTCCTCCTCAAACAATGTCAAAAATGCTCAAATGTTTGTAGAACTTATGGGACTTAACTAAGGGGTCATCAGTCCTTAAGCTTACAAACTACTTATGAACTAGCTAAGACTAAGGACGGCACAAATATACGAACCCCCGACCGTAGTGACCGTGCAGACCGTGACTGGAGCGCCTCAGTCTCCTCGGCCACCGCGGCCTGCAAACAATGTCCAATCCAGTTTCGTTTTCTTTTCCTAAATACTTTCAGCATGTTTCTTTCTTCTGTAACTCTTCTTAATATTTCCTCATTCCTTATTGGGTCTTTCCGTTTCACTTGTTCCATTCTCCTCCATATCCACATCTCTAAGGCCTCCAATCTTCTTTCATCTTCCTTCCTCAACGTCCAGGTCTCCGCAGCATACAGCACAACACTCCAGACATAACACTTGGCAAATCTTTTCCTCAGAACTTTCTTTAATGGTCCGCATAGTAATCTCTGTTTCCTTTTGAATCCTTCTTTTTCGATGGCAATTCTTTTCTTAATTTCTGCAGTACAGTGCATATCATCCATTATCGTACTTCCCAAGTATTTGAAGCTATACACTTGCTCTATTTCTTCTCCCCCTATTTTTAAACGACATTTTGTGTTCCTTCCTCCAAATACCATGCTTTTTGTTTTCTTCTTGTTAATCTTCATTCCATATTCTTCTAATTTTGTGTTTAGGTCATCTAACATTTGTTCCATCTCTTTTTTACTTTCTGCCATCACAACCATCTCGTCTGAAAATCTAATACACTCTACTCGCCATCCCCCAATACAGACTCCTCTACGGTCGGGGGTTCGAATCCCCCCTCGGGCATAGATATTTGTGCCGTCCTTAGTGTTAGCTAGTTCGTAAGTAGAAGAATGAAACTTTCACTCTGCAGCGGAGTGTGCGCTGATATTAAACTTCCTGGCAGATTAAAATTGTGTGCCGGAACCGGGACTCGAACCTGGGACCTTTGCCTTTCGCGGGCAAGCGCACTACCGACTGTGCTATCCCGACACGACTCACGATGCCGCCTCACAACTTCACTTCCGCCAGTACCTTACTTCGTAAGTAGTTTGTAATTTTAGGGACTGATGACCCCGTAGTTAAGTCCCATAAGCTATACAAACATTTGAACCAACTCCTTCCATTGACGCTTTCCTTGATTATGTCTTCTAAAACCACCAAATGTAGGTCAACGTTTCTAGCTGATCAAATAAGCACACCTATTTATCAGGTTTAGAAGTCGGTAGAATGCGTCATCATGTGTCGTTCACGCTCACGCATCACGTGTCAAACGTTAACTACGACAAACAGAAGTGCAGCCGTATTGGATTCGCTGTTGTGTACACAGTGCAGTGCGGCCGGTTGTCGAGTGCGGGCAGATTTTGCCGTTGTGGGCCCTCCAGTTCCTCACCTCGCCTCGCCGAAGGCCGCGTCATTCAGTGCTGTCACGCGGGGCGTCCGAAGGAGGGCGGCGGAGAGCGCGGCTGTCAGGTGGAAAGATGGGCGGGAGGGGGCGGGGCGTAGCGGGGGTGGGCAGACAGGCGAACGGCGCGGTCCCGCGGCGCCACGAGTGAGAGCGGGGCTTGCGGGGGCGGTGGGGCCGTCCGATTAAAGTACGCCGCCCCGCGCCTCTATAGATAGCCGCCTCTTTGACCGCGACGCGCAGGGCGTGTGAAGGGTCGTGTCCTGGCGTGCCCGACACCTACAACACACGTACACACGACACACACACACACACACACACACATACACACACACACACACAAACGCGCGAGTGCGGGCGCGCAGACACGGACAAACTAACCTGACAAGTGGAGCTGATTAGAGAAAGAAATCACTGCCCTAGTAGGGAAGTACAAGCTTCTAATGAAAATTAAAATTAATGGCAATTATCCTTGGAACACAGAAGCTGAATTAAAGTTCGTGATGTGGAGGGAAATTGTACTTACACTATTCCAAGGCGCCTTAATCGTTAGTGGTGTGGTAGTCTAACGTGGCTCAGCGCGCCCGGTCAGAGGGCGTCCCCAACGAAGAGAACTACCCATAAAAAAAAGAAAATAAAAAAAACCGGTTAAGACGTCTGCCTAGTAAGCATGAAGGTCCGGGTTCAATTTCCGGCCGCACCACAAATTTTAATACAATGCTTCACATTTATCAATAATGTCTTTGACATATTTGAGACGAAAATCCGTCTCAGGGATTGTTTATTTGTATTATAATGAAAATGGATTCACGATTTTTTCTCAAAGAAAAAAAAAAAAAAAGATCAAATGTTATTGAAGTATTTTATCCATTTCAGCAACTGTTCAGATAATAAACTAATCAAATACAGCAACCAGTTGCTGTGGTTATTCATTTTTAACTTTAACGACCTCTTGAGTGTCCTTCTTCTCGTCTCTATATAGACAAACAAGTGCATTGGTATACATTAAAGGCTATAGAACGTACAAAAGTCGGTTACAGAAGTTTGAAGCAGTTTCGAACCAAATAGATTGTAATAAAGATAAGTTCATACAATGGGATAAAATGAACCCTTACATTTTTCTACTGTTGCTTAATGAATGTACATGCTAGTAGGAGAATCAACGCTAAGTGCAGGGATTATGGAATGAATAACAATCATTGTTATTGATCGTTATTCATTCCATAATCTCTGCATTTAGCGTTGATTCTCCTACATTCATTCATTAAGCAACAGTACAAAAATGTAACGTTTACAAAATATGGAGGACGTCCAACGGTTAACAACAATACCAGTTATAAATATTTGTAAGTAGATTAAATTTCAAAAATCAAAACGGTATCCGACAATGGTTTCGTGTGTAGATGTACCGTTTGTTATGTGTTGCTATGGGCGCATTTATTTAATGCCAGCAGTAGAATTATGAAGGTGCGACGTCTTAGTTTACACTGAATTCATTTTGGTTTGTTGACCAAAGCTATTGTAGCTGTACCGTAGCATTTAAACATGCCATACCTAGTTACCCATACTGAGTATGCGGATTTGGTATTTGTTTATGGGTTTTGTAGAAAATACGAAATACCATCTCCTAACAGCAGACTACCAGGTTAAAGAGTTAAAGATAAAGGTGTAGCATTGAATTAAAATTTGTTGGGCGGCCAGGAATCGAACCCGGACCTCTATGCTTACAATGCAGACCTCTCACCAGAAGACAACCGCACCTCTAGCTATTAAGGCACCTCGGAATAGTCCAAGCACGATTTCCTTCCATGTCACAAACTCTAATTCATCTTCTGTGTTCCATGAAATAAATATTGCCACGACTACCAAGATTCTCCATGCAGCGGAATAGCACCTCGGCAATGAACATATTGCAACATTCCTTCCCTTAACCATAGGCGAAGGTGATGTAAATATAAGTATAAATAGAAATTTAAAAAAACCTGAAACTGGTTTTCGTCACGAACATGTCAAAGTCATTAAAGATAAAAGTGAATCATGGAGGTCTGGGTTCGATTCCCGACCGCATCACAAATTTTAAATCAATGCTTCATCTTTATTTTCATTGTCTTTTATGTGTTCCAGACGAAAAATAGTGTCAGGGTTTGTAAATTTCTATTTATACTGATGTTTAGGATAAAGAGTGTTTACTTGTCCGTTCAATACAATGTGTGGCACTAGTAGAGTGCCCAGCGTTCATATTGCATCTGAGAGTGTAAGTAAATAGAATGTGGCTGATAGAAAAGGTATTATTTAGTGTGGAGAACGTAGGCTCAAAGCAAGCACACGTACAATTTCTGCATGGTTAAAAAAAATGTTAAAATGTTTGTAAAGCTATGGTATCAAATTGCACTGTTTATCAGTCTCTAGACTTATAAAGTACTTAAACTAACTTCTAATAAGGACAAGACGCACATCGATGCCCGAAGGAGGACTCGAATCTCCGACGGGAACGGCGGCCCAGTCCGTAATATGACGCCTTACCCTACGCGGACATTCCGCGCGGCTGCAACAAAGTTCCACATACTACACTATGACGGACATGTAAGGGTCCCATCAGTATCATTTACAGCTTGTTCAACTCCTTAGAGCACGACATGATGATAAACGGGAATGACCGCGCGGTCTGAGGTGCTATGTTACGGTTTTGCGCAGTCATTTCCGCCAGAGTTTAAAGCTCATTTAGGATTGTGATTGTGTGTGTGTGTGTATGTGTGTGTGTGTGTGTGTGTTTTGTTCTTGGCATAAGTTAATTTCAGCAGTGGGTAAGTTTAGGGACGATGGACTGAATGGTTTGGTCCCGTAAGTCTTAAACTAATTTAGGACTTTTATACTTACTCCCGAGTTAAAAGTAGCTAGGAGATCTCCAAATTGCCTAGTCATAGGAAAAACGTAAATTCGGTTTCTTTCTCTGGGTGGTAAGCTAAATTATTATTGCTTCTTATTCGCAGCAAGACTTCCGAATTTCGTTTGAAAACTAATACGCCTTCTAACAGTCAGCCAGAAAACGTGAAAACCTTGATATTTAAGTGTCATTCAACATCGTTTCTACGGTCGGGGGTTCGAATCCCCCCTCGGGCGTGGATATTTGTGCCGTCCTAGTTCGTAAGTAGTTCATAAGTGGTTTGTAAGTTTAGGGACTGATGACTCCTTGGTTGAGTCCCATAAGCTTAACAAACATTTGAACATTTGAACATCGTTTCGGAAACAAACCTACAGCGATTTTGTGAGTGATGAGGACTATGAATGATACAATACTGTTGCTGAGTTTACAGACCCGTCACACGTGAAAGTCAATGAGAAAACTACATAACATGTATTATCATGAATTTGATTCGAATTTGTTTGTGTCTTTCGATGTTTACTCTGGTGGTCGGAAAATTATAAATATTCATGGACTCGTAGCTGGTTCCAGTGGAATATATGGAGCACCTTAGGTCTCGCTCGCCACTTGGTTTGAATGCGGAACTCCAATTTAAAAAATTTACAAGTCCACATATGTTTCTTGCTTGCACTGCGGCAGTGACGGTTCTTTGCTACTTGTGTTCATTCTGCGGAAGTTGCAGTACCTCTTGCAGCTTCGGGTTACCACTTTTACAAACCTTACAGCAATTACTATAGTCCACAGAACAACTTTGTGGCCAGCTAATTTCATCCTCAGATGAATACTGATACAAAGCAAAGATATCATGTAGAGAATTGTTGTTCAAGAATCGTAACAAGAGTTCAACATATATAGAAGAACTTTCTGTCCAATTATAGAGGTCATCACACAGGCCATTTAGCCAACACGAAAGAAAAATAAAAAAAACGAAAGAAACACTTAACACTGCGTTTTTGATGGAGATTTCATAGATGCAGAACTGTTAATGGTGGCAAATGGGACAGCAGAATATCGAAACGAAACTACATTTTTCATGACTACCCAGGAACAATGTTAACCCTTTAACTGCTAGGTTAGAGCGCGAGAGACCCTTCTTTAGCGAAAAATATGATCCGGAGCTCCTGCTGCTGCTTTGGTACGTGATTTTTTTTTCCCGCGCAGAAAATTTCTAGTTACATCTACATCTACATGGGATACTCTGCAAATCACATTTAAGTGCCTGGCTGAGGGTTCATCGAACCACAATTATACTATTTATCTCCCATTCCATTCTCGAATAGCGCGCGGGAAGAAAGAACACCTGAATCTCTCTGTTCGAGCTCTGATTTCTCGTATTTTATTATGATGATCATTTCTACCTATGTAAGTGGGAGTCAACAATATATTTCGCATTCGGAGGAGAATGTTGGCGATTGGAGTTTCGCAAGTAGCCCACGCCGCAGCGATAAGCGCCGTCGTTGTAATGATTCCCATCCCAGATCCTGTATCATTTCCGTAACGCTGTCTCCCCTGTTTCGTGACAATACGAAACGAGCTGCCCTTCTTTGGACTCTTTCGGTGTCCTCCGTCAAACCCACCTGATAAGGATCCCACACTGGGCAGCAATACTCCAAAAATGGACGGACAAGCGCACTGTATGCAGTTTCTTTAGTAGTTCTGTTGCATCTTTTAAGGGTTGTGCCAATAAAACGCAGTCTCTGTTTCGCCTTTCCCACGATATTATCTACGTGTTCTTTCCAGTTTAGGTCTGAAGTAATAGTAATTCCTAGGTATTTTGTGGAGTTTACGGGCTTCACATTTGATTGATTTATGTTGTAAACAAAGTTCATGTGTTAGTTTTCGAATTTCTCTTTGAGATACCGTCTATTGCAGTAGTGTTTCGTCGTAAGTTGTTTCTGAATCTAAATCACTTTCACAAGTCTGAACGCCCGTGTCTTGAAAACTTTCCGAACTGCCAATGAAATCATCGCCACTTTCTAACAGAAGCTGTTCTGTTTCTCAATCTGATAAACGGTCTTATTTTCGGCATTGCTAAGGATCACTCAATAACGTGGTTGCTTTGCTGGGCAAAAACTGTGAACGCGTGGCCTAGAGCTAACATAATTAGCCCAAAACATGCTGTGTTGCCTGAAGAGAGCTTCCATGTTCTGGACGAAGCTCATCTGATACTACAGTTGCACTGCCGGGCACGGGCGGCTCCTGCATACGTTTGCAGGTTTGCGCTACCCCCAGGAATAATAATATTGTTAAACTCTATTTACTGTTAAAGATTCTATGAAATGGGAGAAGTAGCGGTCCATCTATCTCTTTTGAAACGCCCGGGCTGTTACGCACCGACCGCTCCCGAGTGGACCGAACTTCGCCGACAGCGGCTGGGTTTGCAGCCTGCCTGCAAACGCCGACTAGAGCGCGCGCCACGTAACTTGGCGGGTGGACTGGCTCTTCTGCGCAGGTAGCTGTGTAGTGGTGGGGGGACCAGCTGTTGCAGCGTAGCCGGACTGTGCGTTAGCTGCGCTCCGTTCCATTCCGCAGTCAGCTGCTGACTGCCGCTTAGCTTTTAAGTTACGGCCGCATACAAGCGCAAGGAAATGTCAAGCTGCGAGTCTTGAACACACGCGGCTGTATAAAAAGTGTAATGCAGGAAAACAACGCTCGTTTGATTGTTGGGAAAACTGTGGTGCATTTACCAGTATTTATGAGTCTCTTTCTCTTGTACCTATCATGTTTACACGGCAGGGCATAATTTTCTGAGCGGCACAGAAATTCATTTCGTAGCTCAGTCGATTAACACGAAATATGTGTAAATTATATACACAGTTCTTCTAGGGACATCAATCTATTCCATTATTACTGAAAAACCACATTAGACGTTCACAACAGATTACGAATTCAAAGTAAATTAATTGTGAAGATAAAAAAAGTGACAAATTAGAATCTGACAAATTTTAGATTTTTCCCTTAATTCTATCTTGAAATCTGGATTTTTCGAAGGAGATATTAAAATACTTTATCAATGACTTAAGTCACATATCAGATGGAATGATACAATAATTGTATATGTTTGGCATTGTACAAGACAAGGAAACTATCTAAAAACGTTACAAGCGACATATGTTCAGTCTTCGTAGACTGATGCCCATCAAGCAAGTGCTTACTGATCAAAGCAACGTGTTTCACATTTCGTGTTTTGTTACTACCCGGTGACCGTGCTGTCATGCAAGTTCACCTATCGCGTAAGTGCGGTATTTGGGCTTGTATGCATTTACAAGCATGAGCAATTTTGCCCTGGTTTGTGACGCACTGTGAGGAATTTCATTAGATGTTAGCCACGAAATAATTTCGTCCTTTCTGGTATTTGAAGTAGGAGCTCTGTTCACTTGCACAGAGTGCACACTTGCATTGTCCATAACGAAAACAGAATTCTCGACCAGGTATGGAAGCAGTTGACTTGTAAACAACTGACTGAAGACTGCGTAAGTCATTTCAGAATGGTAGTCTTCTGAATGCTTCGTCTTTGATGACTTAAATATTAATTTACTTTCAGGTACGAATCGTGTTTCTGCCAAAACCAGTTGTCGCTCCGCTCAGTACGACACGAACTCGAGCGCGCGCAACGGCTGACTGGCGGCTATTGGCCAGCAGGTCACGTGACGTGACGTAGGCCTACCTGTGCTTCTGCGCATCCAGACCTCACCCGCCAAGTTACGTGGCGCGCGCTCTAGGGTGTCTCAGGGGGTGTGCGGGGTGCGGGGGCAACGCTTGGCAACAGTGTTCCCCTATAGTCGCCTTGAGTGTATACACATCGTGGCCGAGCCACCCTGTCAGCCGCAGAAACAGAGGCCGAACTCTCCCGAAGACAACCGGAGTCGGGCTTATAGCGCCTTCTTAACCAGTTCACGTGTAGCTGCGAGCGAAGTAGCTGTGCGTTGTGTCCGTTGTTTAGCGTGTTTTATAGTTAATTTTGAGTCTCAAGGAACAGGTGAAGTAATGAATCAGGTAATTTCCTTGCTGTCTGAACCCATCAGTTTACTCAGGTTTGAAGAGACATTAGAAATCAAGAGGCTAGGTAGACCGATTCCCACTTTGACAATTTTACAGACAGCTAAAACGAAAAGTCGTCAACAGGAAATTTAACTCCGAACTGTACAGCAAATATGAATGGCTGTGTTGAACGAGACCTCGTTTTAGAAATTCCTGATTTCAATCAGAGAGTGACTGAAAAATTCGCTCATATGAAGGAAAGAAGAATGGAGTTCCTGTACAAGTGACCGCCACCATTTTTTTATTAAAAAAAATAAAAAATAAAACGAGCTAACAGAACCTCCTCCGTTTGAAATGATACTAACGGCACTGAGCTTCCAAACTTTTTTTTAATTCCTCGGGTAGATATTGTCTCTGCGGTCGTGTGATTGTTTCTGATCCATATACATCTATGATATCTTGGCGCAATAGCACTTTCTCCGAATGCGTTGAGCTGCCACAATGGAGAGGCCGAACTTTTTATTGGTGAAAAAAAGTTCACTACCATCTTTTCTGGTCACCAGCCGCCACTGCTGCCAGGACGAAACCTCGTCATTCCAGCATTTTATTAGCCACAGAACGTGGCGGATGGATATATTCGTCATTCGTCATTAAATGTGAACTGGAAAGTTTTTGCAGGCCCAACAATTGCAGCATTCGATTCCCTGGAATTTTTTGATGGCCAACTATGGTAAATGCATATCTTGGTTACTTTTACCTAGAGCACACACAAGGCCGGCCGCAGTTGCACTAACTTAATTTCTAAAAAACCACGAAATTATATCTTCAACTACATTATTTGATAATGCATCAATATTGATAATGAAATCGTTGACTACCAAGGAAGTGTCATCAGCAGACAGATATATATCTTAGAATTTACCGTTATGCCGGGAGGCATATTATTTATATAAGTGGAAAATGTCAGTGACCCGAGAACAAAACCCTTGGTCATCTTCACTTAACTGTGTCCCGTTGTGAGTTCGTATCACAGCCGTTTGCAACCCTGCAGAGGATCAATTTCTGTTGTCTGTTATTAAAGTGAGAGTTGAACAAATTCTGAACTACTCCCCCTACTCATAATTTTCTAACTCTGCAACAATGTCTTGTGATCAGCACAACCAAATGCTTCTGTTAAAGAATACGCCTAGCGTTCGCAGTTTTTTACTCAATCCATCAAGTGCCTCAGTGATAAAAGAGAATATAACATGTTCACTTATTAAACCAATCCTGAAATCAAACTGTACATTATACAGCAATTTATGGGACCTGAAATGATAAATAACAGCATTTTCAATAATCAAAATATCCACGGGTGTACTGCCCGTCTATAGTGCCCTTTCGACACTATAGACCGGCAGTACACCTGTGGATATTTTGATTATCAAATACGCCGGGGAGAAACTCAAGAATCACAGCATTTTCAATAAATTTTGCAAAAGCTGTTGGCATGTTCCCTGTCTTGTAAAATTTTGCGCGCTCTTACGGAAACACGCAATGCTAATAAAATACTTTGCTATTTATTCTTTATATATATTAACGACTTGCCATTCTATATTCATGAAGATGCGAAGCTGGTTCTTTTTGCTGATGATACAAGTATAGTTAGCACACCTGACAGACAAGAAATAACTGATGAAATTGTAAACGACGTCTTTGATAAAATGATTAAGTGGCTCTCAGCCAATGGACGGTCATAAATCTTGAAAAAACACATTACATACAGTAAAGGGAATGACACCATCAATAAATATAGATTTTAATCAGAAATCTGTAGATAGAATATTCAAAATTTTTAGGTGTAAGCATTGATGAGGGGTTGAACTGGAAAAAACACATTCAAGATCTGTTGAAACGTTTGAGTTCAGCAACTTATGCTATTACGGTAATTGGAAATTTTTGTGATATACATCTCAGTAAATTAGCTTACTATGCCTATTTTCATTCTCTGCTTTCGTATGTCATCATTTTCTGGGGTAATTCATCATTGAGTAAAAAAGTATTTATTGCACAAAAGCGTGTGATCAAAATAATTGCCGGAGCCTATCCAAGCTCATCCTGCAGACGCTTACTTAAATAGCTAGGGATCTTCACTTATGAAATTTGTTATTACCAATCCCACCGAATTCAAATGCAATAGCAGTGTCCATAACTAAAACACTAGGAGAAAGAATGATCTTCACTAGCAAAGTATCTAGCTTTGGCACAGAGAGGGGTGAATTATTCTGCCGCAAAAGTCTTTGGTCACCTACCAAACAGCATCAAAAGCCTGACAGCCAACAAGCATTTAAAAATAAATTAAAAGAATTTCTGCAATGTAACTCCTTCTACACTACAGATGAATTTTTAGATATAAATTAGTAAGTTTGAAACAAACAAAAATTTTAAAAAAATAAAATAAAGACACCTTTCATTAACCAGTCACATTCCACATCAATACGAAGTGTCGTATTCATGATCTATGGAACAAGTACTAATCTAATCCAATCTAATCAAGGTTAAATCTAACTTTGGCACAGAAAGGGGTGAATTATGCTGCCACAGAAGTCTTTGGTCACCTACTAAACAGCATCAAAAGCCTTACAAATAGCCGACAAGCATTTAAATATAAATTAAAAGAATTTCTACATGGCAACTCCTTCTACACTATAGATGAATTTTTGTATGTAAATTATTAAATTTGAAAAAAAAAACTGTGTCATTTAATAGTTAGTACAAAATAATAATTTGTAAAGACACCTTTCATTAACCAGCCACATTCCACATCATTACGAAGTGTCGTATTCATGATCTATGGAACAAGTACTAATCTAATCTAATCAAGGTTAAATCTAGCTTTGGCACAGAAAGGGGTGAATTATGCTGCCACAAATGTCTTTGGTCACCTACCAAATAGCATCAAAAGCCTGACTGGTAGCCAACAAGCATTTAAAAATAAATTAAAAGAATTTCTGCATGGCAACTCCTTCTACACTATAGATGAATTTTTAGATATAAATTAGTAAATATGAAGAAAATAATATAAAAAATTGCGCCATGTAATATGTGGTACAAAGTAATAATTTGTAAAGACACCTTTCATTAACCTGACACGTTCCACATCATTACGAAGTGTCGTATTCATGATCTATGGAACAAGTACTAATCTAATCTAACGTAGTTGTCGGCGTAATGCGCAACTGGCCCGCTTTTAAACAGGCTTTTTTTCTTATGCCACTGCTGAGAGGGTCACGACGCATGCGCGTTACGAACTTGCTCAGGCACAGTGCAGTGGCCCCCCAAGTTGCGCCATTATCGCACGTAATCGATGCTTTTCCGGCCAACAGAATGGATGACATTCTAAAGAGTAACGTGTTGTCCCAGAGAATAATAGCGACATTGTGCTCGCCTGACTGGAAGTTGCAGCGCAGAAGAAAGCGAAGAAAAAACGGGAGACGGGCCGGAAGGGAAGGAAAGAAAGGAAAGGGCGGAAGCGAAGGGGTCGGGAGGACAGAGGAGGTAGGAAAGAAAAGAAGGAAGGACGGGAAAGAGTCGAGAGGCAACATGAATAATAAATTGCGGCGATTCAGGCACGGGGGGGAAACAATGTGGAGGAGTGTATTTTGCGACCGGTGTATCAGTCATCAGCCGCAGCTTGCGTGCCCGAGGACACACACACACACACAGACACACACACACACACTCATAGTTGGGGAACATATGCTGCAGGTAAATAAAGGGCGTTTATTAAAAAGCAGTTTCATCGGTATGCCGAGATATTAAATTTTTTTTTGTGTGTAGCGGTCTGATGAGGTAATGTCGGCTGCAGGGTGGTGGCATACGAACAGAGAGCGGGCGGTAGTCGCACACCTGTTGTAATTATTCCCGCCGTGAAAAGAATGACTTGAAAACCAGGATTACACGTAAAAAAAAAAAAAAAAAAAAAAAAAAAAAAAAAAAAAAAAAAAAAAAAAACCTACTAATCTGAGTTAATGTAAGCTTGTCTGTTCTCACACGATCCGAGTATTCCAAAAATTGCCGGTAAACTGATAATAAACAATGAACGAACGAACACAAATAATAGGCGTCCCCAGTTGACACGTTGCCGCAACAGCCGGAAGATTAGAAAAGTAGAGTTTTGTTGCAATAAGAAATTGACATTTATATAAAGTTATTCATAATTACTAGAGAGGAGCCGCTCGGGAATGGCACAGGGCACTGAGGCGTCTTGCCACGGTGCGCGAGGCTGCTCCCGCCAGAGGTTCGAATCCCCCCCCTAGGGCATGGACGTTGTGTTCGTCATTAGTTTAAGTTACGTTAAGTTCTATGTAGATCGTCGCTACATGAGCATAGTACTTAAAAAGTGTCGGAAAAAAAGTTATGATGAAGGTTACATTCAAGCCCGGAGATGAGAGTCATTGGCCCAAGACCCGGAGAATTCATTCCTTACCCCGGGCACTCCGGGCGGCACCCGGAGATCTGGCAACCCTAAGCTTACGGCGTCGGGAGGGACGGATCGTGCTGTTCGCTGGCGCCAAGTTGGTATGCGCGCGCACGTCCCCCCATCTGTCGTGTGTGTGTGTGTTGGCGGCACTGGAATGTGGATTGCAGTGGCGACCACACTACGTCATCCTATTTTCCACAGGTTGCAGCGGCGACGCGGCGCACCGCCAGCGTCGCGGTGTACGTACGTCCCCCTTTAAAAGGGGAGCCGCGGCAAAAACACGGGACTCCAGATAGCGTAGTACTCGCGGCGCATAAACTGTTTGTGTTTATTTTGCGGTATGTAAATGGCGAGTGTTAACAAAGGGCGGTCCGCACAATGGCCGAGCGCGCGGAACTCGTCAAATAAATGTTTTCCGGTCGACAGCCGCGCGGTGTGTAGTTCGCATCGCATCGCGTGGCGGCGACGGCGCGACTGCCCGAGCCCAGAATACGGGACCGTCCGCAAACAGCATTACAGCGATTTGTCATGCGCCCGGTCAAACGGGCGATAGCGAGTCGATAGCAGGCCGGAATAAACCGCGAGCGGCAAGAGATGGCACACGGCATGTGGCTGGCCTTTTATCGAGGTTGTAAATATCTGAAACATTTTTTTCTTCTGTCACTCTGCAGGTTACAAGGTGCCGAGAAACATTGCGGTTAACGTTTTCCTGACGAATTGGGGTAACCATGAGTACAGGTAACGGTAGCAGAAAGTATTTAAGAAGTTTGCAGGTCGTTTCGGGATATACACACGGAGAGATCTGAAGTAGAACTAAAAGATGGCGGGAGGGGGGGGGGTGAGACCGCCCAGGGCCTCTCGTCTTGGGGGACCTCCCAATACTTCGAAAGCATAAAGCATTTTTTTTTATTTATTTTTTTTTTTTTTAAGGTCTCTTGGCCTCTTGTTCTAGCACCTCGAAAGCTATTATTTACACTGTCCCGTGCTTCCGATCCTGTGGGCCTTCCAAATCTCAAAAGTTACTTTTTTATAGTATAGTATTTCCAAGTGGACTGGGAGGGGGGGCCTCATTTTGTTTTGCCGCCGCCCCGGGCCTCCGACAGACTTAGTCCGCCACTGAGTGGAACGACACCGTACTAAGACAGATGACAGAATTAGATTCACTGGAAGAATATTAACACTTTCAACACTGCCCCCTTTGCGATCCGGTAATTGGCTGTGAACTGGGATACTTGCGAGATATTTTAAATCAAATTGTAAAATTCAGACATGTAGTAGGAGTACGATTCTTGAATCATTAAGGATGGAAAGGTAATTATGTTAGATGAATTAGTTTTTATTTTTGAATACGCAATAAGAACAGAGTGCAAAATTAGAAAAAGTGAACCACTTACAAGAAACGTTTTAAATGACCTCTTTATGTCAACTGATACAGTAATACACAGCTGGACGCAGTGGTCGAGCGATCTGCGGCGCACCAGTCACGGTCTGCACGGCCACTACGGTCGGGGGCTCGAATCCTCCCTCGGGCATGAGTGTTTGTGTTGCCCTTAGCATAAGTTAAAGTCAGTTAAGTGATTAGTGTGTAAGTCTAGCTACTGATGACCAAGAGACCGAGCGAGGTGGTGCAGTGGTAACACAATGGACTCGCATTCGGAAGGATGGCCATCCAGATTGAGGTTTTCCGAGATTTTCCTAAATCACTCCAGGCAAATGCCGGGATGGTTCCTTTGAAAGGGAACGGCCAATTTCCTTCCACATCCTTCCCCAAACATTCCGAGCGTTAGCTCCGTCTCTAATGACCACGCTGTTCTACGGGGCGTTAAACGCCAAGCTTCCTTCCTGACGACCACGAAGTTTGGTCGCATAAGAACTTACACACACATTGAATAATACGCCTTATATGTTTACAGAAATAGATCAAGAAACTTTGTAAGTAGGTATCTGCAACTAAACATATATATAAACACGTAGTGAAGTTAAAAGAGTGTCAACCATTGAGCCGGCCGCGGTGGCCGAGGGGATTGAGGCGCTCCAGTCACGGTCTGCACGGCCACTACGGTCGGGGGTTCGAATCCCCCCTCTGGCATGGATATTTGTGCCGTCCGTAGTTGTAAGTAGTTCATAAGTAGTTTGTAAGTTTAGGGACTGATGACTCCGTAGTTAAGTCCCATAGACTCTACAAACATTTTTTGTCAACCCTTGAGTCGCTGGTTCGAATCCCACTGTGATTGATTTTTTTTTTTTCTTTTTCGTTAATAAAAAACACTTCGGAATCTCTAATCTCACGTGTTGTGTCAGTTTTTGTTTATGTGTATGCAGACGAGCTGAAAACCTTTTCGTCTCGTAAAACGATGGTTGAGTAGGTTAACTGTTTGGAAAGCCACTAGTAGCTATGGAGATGACTTTCAAGAAACAGCGTCATAAGGCTTCACAAACTGAACAATCAAAGACTACAGTCGTCAACTAACAGTGAGGCCAATTCTGTAAAAAATGTAATATATATATATATATATATATATATATATATATATATATATATATATATATATATTTTTTTTTAATTAAAACCTTCATTATTAATAACCTTCTATAAAACACAGAAAATCACGAATAAACATAAATACAAGCATTTTTCGTAAAAAATGCGATTAGATATTATAATTGTGTAAGTACTCGAACACAACTAAAAAAATAAAAATTCTATAACGACAGTATTCGAACCACCGATACTAGGATTGGAGGACCAAAACGCTACAACCTGAGCTTACTTGCAGTACTTCAAAGTCGATTTTATCGAGAAGTTTTAGACTTGCGTCGAATGGCTTTGGCTGGTTGTTATTTGAGTTCTGAACTTCACGTACCACAAGTTTCAAAAAATTCTACAATCCGATACCCATATGGTCTCCTTCTCAGATTCTCTGGAAGAGTATTAACACATTGAGCACTACCCCCTTTCGGATCCGGTAATTGGTTGTGAACATGCTATATTTGCGAGTTCTTTTAAATCAAACTGCAAAATGTAGACATGTGGTAGGAGTATGATTCTTGAACTATTAAACAGGAAAACGTGATTACCTTAGAGGAATAAGTTTTTATTTTTGAATACGCAGTATGGACAGCGGGAAAAAACTAGAAAGAAAACCACTAAGAAAAAAAGTTTTACACGTCTTCTCTCGGTCGAGTGATACAATGATACTCATTCTCTATCCACATACATTGAACAAGAAGCTGCAACTAAAGATATATTCTGTGATTCACATGTAATTAATTCTCGTATGGTAAACTTGAGATGCAAAGGCCGACGTTGCAGTTGTTGCAGCGCCATCTGCTTTCCTTTTTAATGCCATTACCAGTTTGCGTTTTCTCTCTGTCTCAACAGACCTTTTAGTATCTAGTTTTATTTTCAGTATGTGGAAAAGAATTCTGGGAAATACGATGCAAATGTCGTTACATTTTGTGACGATATAGTTGACAATAGCTATTCTGTACGTACATCAACATTTAAACGTCACAAATGGAAATGAAGTAGTGAACACGGTTTACAGTACAAAACTTGAGAATAAATTACTTAAATTACTTTCTTTACAGAAAACTGGAACAGAGGCGTACCTGAATCATTCCCCCCAACACCCCCCCCCTCCAATACTTTTGTGTAGAGAGTATAAATCTTCTCTGTCAGTATCTTCAATTAATGACCTTGCATCCCCATATAAAATATCTATTTATTGATTGAATGCTCAGATATTTGATACATAGTCATTCGTCTTCTAACTTCCCAATACAATTGTCAATCTGACATCCCGTCACAATATTGCAGTCTTTCACAGTTTCTTAGATGCTCCCAATACATAATGGTGTCTTCTCTTTCACATATAACACACTTCTGTGAGGGTAAGATTCCAATCCTGTGCAGGTGTTCCGCAAGGCAGTCGTGGCCAGTAATTCTTCGAAATGCTGCCACAGTTTCCCTTCGTGGGTATTAGGGAAGTGCGTTCTTCTCTTCTAACAGTAGAAGCCATATTTTTCCTTGCTCTTGTGTTGTCAAGTGGTCATAAAACTTCTTCTTGAAACTGTTGTTGATGAGTCTTTTAATGGAGATGTATGATAATTTTGGGGATTTTGTTTGAGAAATCTTGGTTCCTTTTTTGGCTAGAAAGTCTGCCATTTCATTGCCATGTATACCTGTATGTGCCGGCATCCATTGAAAAACTATTTCAGTTGCAGCTTTGGTGATTGAGGCAATAGAGGATTTTATTTCATAAGCAAGCGCTTGGAGGTGTTTGGAAGGATGCAATTGCCTGTATTGCAGAAGTTGAATCACAAAATATAACAACCTTTTTGTGACCTTTGGATATGGACAAAAATTGTTTTAGTGCCAGGCTTATTGCCTCCAACTCTCCATCAAAATGGGTGTAATACTGTCCTAAAGTCCTAAAGCTTTGTAAAAACAAAATATTTCACTGTAAACTCCAACACCAGCGATACCACTTGCTTCAGTCAAGGATCCATATATATATATATATATATATATATATATATATATATATATATATATATATATGGGGTGTAACGTATGCCGCCTCCCCGTGGTGCACTCTGGGTAACGCTAAATGTCATGCAGTGAAACTCATATAAAATATCTAACATTTTGCAATTCGTTAGATTGGTATATGCCATTTTTAAAACGTGCGCGAATGGGTTACCAAGCACACGGATCTTGTTACTACACACATTTCTTACTACGTTACGTTAGTTGGTAAATTTTGACCGCTGCGGGAAGAACAATGAACTATCTTTACACCAAGTGAGGAAAAAAATTCCGCCTGACGAAAAATGATTTTCAGGAGGCCGGTAGAAGCGTGCAGGTACGCCATAAGAGCGGCGTTGGCAACGCAGGGTCGATCGTGCCCGGATTCCAAAGCGTTAACTGCTTCCAATCACAAGTCAAGAAGCTTAGAAAGCACTCGTTTTACCAACTTATACTAGTAATAGTACTGTACATGTAGGTCTGTCGTTGTACAGTTCAATCTTCAAAAATACTACACGAATTTACTCGCGGATTTCACAGAACTCTTGAGGGGGCAGTTTGGGTTAATATAAAGGCACGATTTCATCGTAATCATATCACAGAAAAAATTGATATCAAAATTTTTAATTTTTCAGTAGGCCTAACCATTGTTTCTGTTTCATCTGTTAGAAAACTCTTACCTCCAAAACTACTTTCCGAATTTGCATGGGGTTTTCACTGGTAACTTGAGCGCACATTGAGAAGACAATCATGCTTAGTTTCATTTAAAAAATCGATGCAGTGGAAGGAAAGACTGCATAATTTGATTTTTTGTAGTATTTACAGTAAGGTAGCTCCAAGAACAGCATTATAAACATGGGGAGTACCTGTTGATGGCCTTTCTAGGCATAAGAAAGGCGTATGACAGTGTATGTGGGAAAGACGTTAGAGAAGCACTTGAAATTATGCGAGTGAAAAAAGAGACTGCATGTAGGGTAATGAAAACGTAGAAGTCTGAGTTGTATGAAAGGGGGAGAGTGAAAACAGAATGGTTCAGACAAGTGTATGGGCTGAAGCAAAGCAGTGCATTATCACCCTTCGTTGTGGTCATGGATGATATAATGATGAAGTTAGCAGGGAAAACTGGGGAAGAAAAGATGAAAGCAATGATGTTTGCAGACGACCTGATGCTTCTCAGACGAAGAGGCTTACACAGGTCAGGGTAACGCGGAGAGCTGCATCAAACCAGTCTGCGGACTGAAGACCACAACATCAACAGAGCAAGGTCCCATTGTATACGCTATTTAATATGTAAAGTATCCAATTTCTGAACATTACATATCGTAAATTTAGCTGTCTCATGCTACCTGAATTGCATTACGGAACACCTGGTACTCAGGAATTCTCCTGGCTGATCGCGGTGGAGTAGCCGAGCGGTCTAAAGCGTCTCGCTGCGGAGCGCACGGTTGCTCGCCGTGGAGGTTCGAGTCCCTTCTGGGGCATGGGTGTGTGTGTGTTGTCCGTAGTTAGTTTACCTAGGTTTAAGTAGTTTGTAAGCTACGGACTGATGACCACGCAGTTTGGTCCGATAGATTAAAAAAAAAAAAAAAAGTACGAGGGTAAAATAGGGGATCTGCACCACTGGGGATACAGCGATCAGCACACGGAATTACTCAAGTATGCCTCTTGTCAGATACAAATTCTCAACGTCACCCTGCCCACAATAACTCAAACTCGTAGTTACAGAGTAACCTGTCCTGCGATGAACGAATGTTCACAGTCGTTCCAGTAACGACTGTGAACATTCGTTCATCACAGGACAGGTTACTCTGTAACTTCAAAATTTGATCTGAAGATGGGCAGCTGTCACGAAACCGGTCATGTTTTAGAAAATATAAGCGATCTGGAGACGGATATTCAAGAATTTTATTCATATAACGATCGCAGTAACTCCCTGGAGATTAATAAGTCTTGCTTTGATAAACGTGATAAAATTAATCAAAATTCTTTGTACACAGCTTGTGTCAAAAATTCCAGTACATGATAGAAACAAACATTGTCCCATTTTAAAAAAATGTATGTTTGCATAAAAATACATTTGCTAAGTAATATTACAATCTGTTTGTTGGCTAAAAATATGAGCTTCTGACTACCAATCCATTCTGTGAAAACCCCACATCAGTCGCACTTTCCGTTTCCACAATATTTGCGGTGCAAGTGTTAGGTGATTCACCATGTATAACATATATGTACCGTGCAGAGCTCTATCAAACCAGTCTGCGGACTGAAGACCACAACAACATCAACAAAGTCCCATTGTATACGCTATTTGTAAAGAATCCAATTTCTCAACATTACTTATCATATATTGTAAATTTACCTGTCGTCTGGTACCTGAATTGCAAGTCCGAAAGCATATACGTTACTTTTGATCCTGCAGTTATTATCTATTCACATTCACGGCAAGCGTGACATTAACGGCGAATGGGTAACGTTATATATGTATGGCGTCCGACATGTCCAAAAGAAACGGATGCCACGTTATATACAGGGTGTTACAAAAAGGTACGGCCAAACTTTCAGGAAACATTCCTAATACACAAAGAAAGAAAATATGTTACGTGAACTTGTGTCCGGAAACGCTTAATTTCCATGTTAGAGATCATTTTAGTATTTACGGATGAGGCTTCATTCCAACGTGAACAAATGGTAATTTTTCACAATGAACATGTGTGGGCTGACGAGAATCCGCACGCAATTGTGCAATCACGTCATCAACACAGATTTTCTGTGAACGTTTGGGCAGGAATTGTTGGTGATGTCTTGATTGGGCATTATATTCAGGCACCTACGCTCACTGGAGCATGTTATCATGATTTCATACGGGATACTCCACCAAGTACGACACAACATGTGGTTCATGCACGATGGAGCTCCTGCACATTTCATTCGACGTGTTCGTACGCTTCTCAACAACAGATTCGGTGACCGATGGATTGGTAGAAGCGGACCAATTCCATTGCCTCCACGCTCTCTTGACCTCAACCCTCTCGACTTTCATTTATTTGAAAGCTCTTGTCTACGCAACCCCGGTACCAAATGTAGAGACTCTTCGTGGACGGCTGTGATACAATACGCCATTCTCCAGGGCTGCACCAGCGCATCAGGGATTCCATGCGTCGACGGATGGATGCATGTATCCCCGCTAACGGAGAACATTTTGAACATTTCCTTGAAGTCACACTGGCACGTTCTGTTGCTGTGTGTTTTCATTCCATGATTAATGTAATTTGAGGAGAAGTAATAAAATGAGCTCTAACATGGAAATTAAGCGCTTCTGGACACGTGTCCACATAACATATTTTCTTTCTTTGTGTGTGAGTAATGTTTCCTGAAATTTTGGCCGTACCTTTTTGTAACACCCTGTATAACTGAATCAGAAATTAATTTGCGAAAACTCACTTTGGTAGCTGCCCCTCAAAAGTTTGTCTGTCACTGCGCGATCTGAGTTTTCCCAGTAGGTGTCTTGGTTTTGTCTTTACAGCCGGCCGCGGTGGCCGAGGAGACTGAGGCGCTCCTGTCACGGTCCGCACGGCCACTACGGTCGGGGGTTCGAATCCCCCCTTGGGCATGGATATTGGTGCCGTCCTTAGTTGTAAGTAGTTCATAAGTAGTTTGTAAGTTTAGGGACTGATGACCCCGTAGTTAAGTCCCATAGACTCTACAAACATTTGAACATTTTTTTGTCTTTACACCGAGACAGCCGATACCCGTTCAGTCCTGTCTCGAGTCGACAAAATTAACAATCGCATATCTCTGTGGTGGTGTGGAAACCTCTCGCGTGCCTCGTCTGCGTACACTCAGCCAAGCGCTGATGCTGCTCTGCACCCTACATATAATTTATACACGGTGAACCACCTAACACTTGCACCGCAAATACTGAGGAAACGGAAAGTGCGATTGATGTGCGGTTTTCACAGAATGGATTGTTATTCAGGAGCCTATATTTTTAACCAACAAACAGATTGTAATATTACTTAGAAAGTGTCTGTTACTCCGCGATGCCGGCCGCGGTGGCCGCGGAGACTGAGGCGCTCCAGTCACGGTCTACACGGCCACTACGGTCGGGGGTTCGAATCCCCCCTCGAGCATGGATATTTGTGCCGTCCTTAGTATACAGTATTTCGTAAGTAGTTTGTAAGTTTGGGGACTGATGACCCCGTAGTTAAGTCCCATAAGCTTAACAAACATTTGAACATTTTACTCCGCGATCTGTGTTTTTCCAGTAAGTGTCATCGATTTATCTTTACACCGAGACAGCCGATACCCGTCCAGGCTTGTCTCGAGTCGACAAAACTAACACTAGCCTATCTGTGTGGTTGTCTGGAAAGCTCTCGCGTGCCTCGTCCGCGTACACTCGTCAGCCAAGCGCCTGCGCGGCAAAAGATTTTCCTTCCGGCGCGCGAGGGAGGGGGAGAGAGTGTATGTCGCCCGAGGGCGGTGGAGGGCGGGAGAGTGATCAAAGTGGTCTGCCTGATGACGCCACGCCAAGCCTTATCTGCGGCTCGCCGCCGCGGTCGACTCCACTCCAGTACAGTCGATACTGCTCTCGACTGCGCCACGAGCGCCGACGATCGCGCATTAACATCTCTGGAGCGTGCCGCTATCTGCGAACCGATCGCCTCTCGCCACTGCAGAAGGTTGCAGGGGTGGGGGGGCGGGAAAAAATGGCTAACGACGCACAAACTGCCACTTGGCTGCTAGCGAGAGACTGTTGCGCGACACGAACTGCTGCGAAACACCCGAAAGCGGCGTTTCCTCAGATGGAGCGAACGTTCTGTGCTGTTCCTGCCTGGTGTACTCTGGGGCTGCGGCAGTTCGTTCTAACACCGACACCACTTTCCACTGTGTCAACACGTCTTTCCGTCACTTACACACTTACGGACTTTGAGCACAAACGAGCTTGAATTTCATAGAGTGGCGACAGTTCCGCCATGTTTGAGGCTAATTCAACTGGCGTCCACCATGTTATTGGGGTGAAGGCTGACAGCTAGTATGCCACACCCACTCGGGAATTTTACATATTTACATTTCCACGTTTTAAATAAAGACTGACTATTGAATACGGATATGCATCAAGTGCCGTCAGACTTTAACGAAGTTGGCAGTAAATTTCCTCAAAATGCGGTAATTAAATATCACCAACCTGTGAGTACTACACTTCCATTTCTAAGTACCGAGTGCTCAAAAAATTAGTATAAATTTGAAAACTTAATAAATCACTTAATAATGTAGATAGAGTGGCAAAAATGCTTGGAATGAAATGGGGTTTTATTAGAACAAAAAAATAAAATAAACTAAAATAAAATAAAATAAAAAATAAATAAAATAAAATAAAAAGTCTGACAGATGGCTCCGGACAGCAAAACGTCAGTGTCAGTACATGAAAATCGTGTATAAAAAACGTTCAAATGTCTGTAAATTTATCGGACCAAACTGCGTGGCCATCAGTCCGTGGATTACAAACTACTTAAACCTAGGTAAACTAACCTAAGGACAAACACACACACCCATGCCCCAGGGAGAACTCGAGCCTCCACGGCGAGCAACCGCGCCCTCCGCAGCGAGACGCTTTAGACCGGTCGGCTACTCCACCGCGGAAAAATCATGTATAAAAGGGGCTGTAATGAGTGAGAGAGAATCAGATGCACCAGCAGTCGAAGAATGTTGACGTTACCTGAAAAGGCGCTTTTAGTGAAGCTGTATTATCAGAATGGGGAATGTGCTAGTTCAGCGCTACGATCCTATTGCCATAGGAAGGGGATTCGAACGGGTAAAGGCCCGTTGTAAAATGCAGCTGTGGCGAGAATGATTTCGAAGTTCGAAGCCATGGGTTGTTTAGACGATAGACCCCGTAGTGGCCGACCGAGCACAAGGCGTAATGCTGCTGAGACAGTTCAGGAAGAAATGGAGACTGTAGCGGGTTCGTCTATGCACGGGAAAGTCAGCGTTCATCCAGTCGCACGTCGCACCGGCATTCGATACATTACTGTTTAGTTGGCAGCCTCCGATGCTATCCTTACAAAATCCATCGGCATCATGAACTGTTATCTGGCGACTTAGTGGAGCGGAGGGCATTTGCGGTGTGGGCGTTTCAAAAGACGTCGGAAGATGGCGATTGGTTGAGTAACGTGTTGTGGACCGACGAAGCTCATTTCACGCTCTGAGGGTCTAAAATGTTGAAATGTTTGTATAGTCTATGGGACTTAACTACGGGGTCATCAGTCTCTAAACTTACAAACTACTTATGAACTACTTACGAACAAGGACGGCACAAATATCCATGCCCGAGGAGGGATTCGAACCCCCGACCGCAGTCTGAGGGTCTGTCAACGCCCACAACTGCAGAATTTGGGCTACCGAAAATTCTAGAACTGTCGTGGAAACTCCATTGCACGACGAGAAAGTCACGGTATGGGTTGGATTTACTTCATCTACCGTTATCGGGCCTTTTTCTCTTCGAGGAACTGCGTGATTCTGGTTTCGTAACTGCTACCGCTACGGGTGAGATGTTACAGAATCGCATCATCCCAAGCCTGGCTGATAAATACCCGCTGGAACGTAGGATTTTTATGCAGGATGGCGCTCCACCCCATATTGCTAGAAGCGTGAAAGATCTCTTGCGCGCGTCGTTTGGTGATGATCGTGTGCTCATGCGCCACTTTCGTCATACTTGGCCGCCTAGGTCCCCAGACCCCAGTCCGTGCAATTATTGCCTTTGAGGTTGCCTGAAATCGCAAATTTATCGTGATCGACATCTCGGATTTGTATTCGGGGTTCGAATTTAAAAGACACGTGTTTCGGTAGTTTTGAAAATTCGACCAGTAAGGTGATGAAATACGGGATGCAAAATTTATTTTCAAAAATATGCTGCTGTTAACTCAAAATTCAAACTGTAACAACAAAACTTCGGATAGAAACTCTTGATCAGGATTAAAAAAAAAAAAAAAAAAAAAAAAAAAAAAAAAAAAAAAAAAAAAAAAAAAAAAAAACAAGTTTCGGTATTTAGGAAATTCAGCAAGTAAGAGGGCAAAGTAAGGGATGAAATATTCTTTTTGAACCGGCCGCAATGGCCGAGCGGTCTGCGGCGCGCCAGTCACAGTCTGCATGGCCGCTACGGTCGGGGGTTCGAATCCCCCGTCAGGCATGGAGATTTGTGTCGTCTTTACTATAAGGTAGTTCATAAGTAGTTTGTAAGTTTAAGGACTGATGACCCCGCAATTAAATCCTTTAAGCTGAACATTTTTTTTTTCTTTTTGAATCACGTTGCTATTCAGACAATGTTCTAATTAGAGCTGCAAAAATTGATATTTGTATTGTTGGTTAGAATTTAAAAAAATACGTATTTCGGTATTTTTTAAATTCAACCATAAAGAGGGTTAAATTGCGGAGATGATTTTGGAAAATCTTTTGCCATTAAGGTAATTTGGAAGCTACAACCACATAAATTGGTATATGTTTTCTTGGTCAGAATAAATAGACATTTGTCTCGGTATCTTCAGAAAATTATTCATTTATGGGGTGAAATAGGGTTTAATTTTTTTTTTATTTTTTTTTTTTTTTTTGAATATACGTTCCTACTAAGCCAATTTTGAATCCAGAATTACAAAACATTATGTTTGCATACTTGGTTGGAATTTAAAAGAGACACATGCTGGGGTATTTTTAGAAATTCAACTATTAAGGGGTGCCATAGGGGGTTACAAGTAGTAAAATCAAATGTTCAAATGTATGTAAATCTTAAGAATCTTAACTACTGGGTCGTCGGTTCCTAAGGCTTACAAACTAATTAAACTAACTTAGACTAACTTATGCCAATGACAACTCAAACACCCATGACGAGGGGCGAATCGCACCCACGACCGCGTACTGCAGCTCACCGCAGCATGTCGCCTCAATACGCACGGCCATTCTGCCGCGGCTACAGGTAGTATCACATTTCATTATGATAGTACTTAAGCTATATCTATGAAAATTTATATTATGAGGGAGAAACAATGGTGCAGACCAACCAGCCTACGCATGCGAAGCAGCGGGCGTTAAGTTAGCCGATTAAAATTTTTTTAATGGTGCAATATTCTATCCTTTAAGAGGTATAATCATCCGTTAATTTTAACACTGTATAATAAGTATTACGAACTATGTGTGTGTGTGTAAATTAATCTACAGATTCTCTAATTCTAGTGTAGTGAAGTTGTATGATTTTTTAAAATTATTAATTAAAAATACATCAAGATATTTGGTATGAATAATCTATAGTCACCAAGTTCATCTAATCCTATACGGCAACTAACAATACATTGCTAAATCTATAGTCTCTCCGAATCCAAAACCTGCTTGCCGAAACATCTACAGTTTTGAACTACGCCACCTGGCTGAATTCCCGAGGAATTTTCAATAAGTTCTGTGGTGTTTACATGTTATATTTTCTGAAGAAAAGCTTTCGCTCCTGAATTTCAAAGACGAAATGAAGGATACACGAAAGAAAAAACAAATATTTTAATGTGGTTTTAGAATAAATGGAAATATAACCTTCTTTGAGGTCCTGTTTGAGAAAACGGACTCCCCCAAAAATTATTTCATTCAAGTTTCGGAAAATGTCAAACAGATACTAATGATTTATTACCATTTCTGGTGTAGATGATATAGAGCACGGACGATCTTTTGGATAAGTACTCGTTCTTAAATGAAGAAAACTCCTTTAGGAAACTTTGCTCATGAAATTTAATTATGTATATGAATTTACGTTCATTACAGTGTGAGGAAGGGCACGGTAACAGCACATTGTAGCCATCTCATATTAAGCAGCCTCTAATGTCCAGGTAAATTGCGCTCCGCATTAAGACGTTATGTGGTCACGCAACAGACTCGCTTATATCTTTAAGAAATACTCACGGTTGATAAATTAGGCAGGAGGAATACAAATAATTTGTTTCATAATTTACTGGGTAGTTTTTTTCTGCCATCTGAATGACACATTATTTGACTGTATAGGTACTAATACGCCTAGTTTGCCATCTGTTTCTGCTAATAGTTTGTTATTCACATGGAATTTGCACTTATAGCATTAACCAAGGCAGCAATTACGTGATTCCATTCACTTTACCTTCATTTTAACCCAGTTATGCGGTTTACCCAGATTTTATTGTGAATTGAAAATCTTTGCTCTTGTTTATCGCAATTTTCCCAAATTATTCTTTTGTGCCAGAAAGTTTCCCTCCCTTTAGAAATTTGAACTAAGACAAAAAACTGTCAGAGATCAAATGAAAAGTTGTTCAGTTTCTAGTGCTTATTCACACTGTTTGAGTTAATGCGTGGTTGTATAAAGCAGGCATCGGCAACAACGCCGTCCCGCGGGTCTGATTTCATGTACTTGAAGTCGTAGGATGTCTCGTTACTCAGCAGCGTTTATAACGCATAAAGTCAAAATTGTAATGTGAGTGAAGTTGATTTTACGGTCTAATTCGTAAAGGTTACATTTCTTTACGTATCGCCAGAATTATTTCGTTACTTACGAAAATTTACTGCATCTATCATAAAGTATTCCGTTCAAAACTCCACAACGACACTGAAAACGAAACAACGTCCACAGCACGTAAATGCATGTGAACATCGGGGGTGCGACGCCAAGACTCTTGATATTAAGGACAAATAAACACCCATGAAGACGACTGTTTTAGCTAATACGTCATAAATCATCTTCATTTTCAGCAGTTCCAGTATAGCAATGTGTCCGGTATAGACAGCAATTACCTACTAACTCGCTGTACCCGGCAACGTCTTACTGTCGCATGTTACAAACTAAATTGAAAGAAAGAAAAGCACACATTTATGACACGAGTGAAACTTTGTGAATGGGAGTTCCCCCTCTCTCTGACCCTCGCATCTTTATTTTCTTATGACAAATGTTGTACTTTATGGCTTGCCATATTTTATCAGTGTTAATCTTGCCATATTTTATAAATGTTAATTGTCATACTATACTTCTTTTTAAGATGAAATAACATGTATTATCTACACAGCAACTTAATATCTTTGAATGTATACTCCCAGCTGCATTGCTATATCTTTATAGTGTTTACTTGATGATGGCGTAACAGCCGAAAACCGATTAGTAAAAACAATAAATTTGCAGAATACTACACATTTATCTTGTGTGTTTCATTCAAAATGAATAAGAGCCAACCGAACAGTCAGTGAATTTAAGAGCTCGTTATTTATAACTTAAAACAGTTTTTTTTCATCTTATACATCATTCAGAAACGTGGAAATCTTTCATTTTTAACATACAGTGCACGTTGTCGAGTGTGAGCAGGATTTCTATAAATGGGTTTGCTATCCAATGGATTGATCTATTCGATAGTACACCACAATACAACGAAACTATAATGATACTTGGAGAACAAGAAAAAAGTGTGTCTCTTATTTTCTATTAATTTCAGTTATTTCAAGGCTGCCTTTAAGTAGAATGGCATTATTAAAGATGTAGGAATACATCGTCTGTAATCGTGCAGGAGTAGCCAAAGCGATGAAAACTCATGTCCCCGAAAAGCATCGTGCCAAGAAAAATAGAAATGAGTATAATCAAATATTCAGATGTTCGTAAATCTATGGGACTTATCTTTTACGGTTATTAGTCCCATCCGGCCGCGGTGGCCGAGGAGACTAAAGGCGCTCCAGTCACGGTCTACACAGCCACTATGGTCGGGGGGTTCGAATCCCCCCTCGGGCATGGATATTTGTGCCGTCCTAGTTCGAAAGTAGTTCATAAGTAGTTTGTAAGTTTAGGGACTGATGACCCCGTAGTTAAGTCCCATAGACTCTACAAACATTTGAACATTTGAATTATTAGTCCCATGGCTTACAAATTACTTAGACTAATTAAAATAACCTAAGGAGAAACACAGACATCCATGCCCGAGGGAGTACACGAAACGCCGACGGCGAGTAACCTCGCGCTCCGCAGCAAGGCGCCTTAGAACGCTCGGCCACTCCACCGTAGCTAGGTGACTTGTCGGAACGCATGAATATGGGCAAGATAAACGATTGTCAGCTTCAACAAAATTCCAAGAAGAAATTTAAGCATATTCTGCAGCCGCTGAAGTCGGCTGTAGTAGAAATTCAGATGAAAATTGTGAATTACGTATCCTGAACGAAGATTCTAAAATAAACATTCGGCCGGCCGCGGTGGCCGAGAGGACTAAGGCGCTCCCGTCACGGTCTTCACGGCCGCTACGGTGCCGTCTTAGTTCGTAAGTAGTTCATAAGTAGTTTGTAAGTTTAGGGACTGATGACCCCGTAGTTAAGTCCCATAGACTATACAAACATTTGAACATTGAATAAACATTCAATCTGCTTTTCATTCATAACTGGAGATGTAAGTGCCTTCTGCCACTGGCTGGACTTGCATCGTGAAGTCATCATTCAGAATTTTCGTTGGAACAATAATCGCAGTTGCAGATAATTATTTCAACATGAGACAAGTGTAATAAACCATTTCGTTCTGGCAGATGTCGTTGTATGAAATTGGTATCGCTGCTCGCTTCGAGACGTAAGAGAAAGCTCTCTGGGATAGCTCTTTGTGGTCTTCATTTTCCACCATTTATTGCTTATTTCATGTGCAGCCGCGGAAGGTAAAATACTGCGAGGTATAAAAAACAGATTTACAGCGTCCCGCAGTGGCCATAACTTGAATGTATATTGCTGTGCGTCGAGACCATTCCTGCTTTTACAATGCGCAGATAGCGTGTGGCCAAGTATCCAGTAGACATAAAGCGGAATTCTCAACATTCAGATACATCTTTGACATTTCATATGTTCTACATTTCATCCTCCAAGACGAGCAAGCAGCGATGCAGATGTTTCCGCTGAATATGCCTCTCTAACATGTAGAAGATATATAGGAAGTTCGGTTCTTATGGTACACAATATGAATGTTATAAAATCAAATGAAGACACCACTGCCTGTATCTGCCAGTGGATTTATTATGAATAAGATTCACTCCAGCCTATATTTTTGGCATTTACATAGTTGTAGGACGGCCGTTTTACTTTGATCTAATACGAGGCTTGTGGATCTACTTTCGGAGTCTAGTACACGACTGTTTCATAGCGTTGTGAAATACAGTTAGCAAGCCACATAGTAATCCGATTTTTATGTGGGAGCGCTAGTCACTATTTGCATCCCTACGCGACAAGGTTGCATATTCCATTTCCAAACGAGTCACGACTCAGTCATGCGAACCTCCACACATTAATTCAACCGTCAAGTGCAAATTATTAGTTACAAAGGACATAAATTTCAACTTCACCACCGTAAAGATCAATAACGAGCACGCGCCTTTTGTTGGAATCCTGAAATCACACTCGTGCTTCTTCAAACAATACTTTTTTGCAGATAGCAGTATTATCTACATTATTAAATTTCTTACGCATCTGCCGAGTTCTTTGCATAGCATTCGTGCTGAGCCGAGGTCTTCTCGAGCGATCAAATGTTTGGTTAAGCTTAAGGGACTTAACTGCGGGGTCATCAGTCCCTAAACTTACAAACTACTTATGAAACTAATACTAAAGACGACACAAACATCCATGCCCGAGGGGGGATTCGAACCCCCGACCGTAGCGACCGTGCAGACTGTGACTGGCGCGCCGCAGACCGCTCAGCCACTGCGGCCGGCTCTCGAGCAATCAAATAAGTGTATGTGGGGCATCCGACATGTAAGTGATTGCTTGTAAAATGTAGTGCAGTCAACACCAAGCGTCAGTTTTCGCAAATATTCACCATTATACCAAATATATTCTACAATTCAGCAGCCGTTTGGATGACTTTAGACATAACAGCCAGCATGCTTGAATTTTATATGTTACTAAGTTTTGTAATTAGGGACCGGAAAATGTTTTATTTTGTGGCTAAATCTGGTTTCACTTTCTCCAATTTCTCTGTTATTTTTGCCGATTCAGGAGTAATTTTGTAGCAAATTCGTGCGTTTTGTAAAATTTTAGAGTTAATTTCTATAAAATTTGTTGTTTTCATGTGACTTTAGTAATTACTTTGGTAGTGTAGTGTTATCGTTTGTCACAGTTTGCACTATATCTAAGCAATTTCGCTTTTGTTAGTGTCATATGTTCCCCTTTCCGGTTTTTGATCAAACTTTGGGTGTTTCTAGTATGCCTCATACTTTCTATTTCTAGTCCACCACGAAATTTATAACGTATTTGGTGTATATTTCGCCAGCTTAGATCTTTTTGACACTAACTGTGTGTAAATTTTAACTGGTGTTTCGAGTTTCAGCTACTCCTATGTATTGTGATGACACAACCTGGACATATGAGAATTTGTTCTGGGGCCGGTATTTGAACCCGTAACCCCCTGCTTACTAGGGAGTTCCTGTAAGTCTCTACACTACCCCAGGCACACAGGCTTAGAACACGTGCAATATTGTCAAAGAAGGAAATCTGCCCGACCCAGATTCTTGTATATATATGAAATTTATTGGACACTAGTTCAATGGATTATTTTTTCTACCCTTTCGTAAGTGACCTGGTGTTTAATCCAAGTACCGGATGCATTGAGTGGAATGGATAGTGTCTTCAAAGGAATGTATAATATGAGCATTAACAAATGCAAAGAAAGTGTAATGAAATTTAGCCTAAGGAAATCTGGCGATATTGAAGGAATTACATTAGGTAATTATGTGGCGTTACCCCATATTTTTACTATATTTCTTACCGGTTTCCGAAATTGATTTTTCGTATAACCAGCCATGGCATCCCAAATTATAATGTGGTGGTTTCAGTCTCTTTCCGTATGGCGAAAACCACCACAGTACATATGCAAACTATTAACGAACCCATTTAATAAATTCAGCATTACCGTCTACCAAAGGTGTGGTTGCAGAAGTCATACACAATGTTACTATTATTTAAAAAGCAACATTAACTTAAATTTTAATTGCATACAAAAGACTTTCGTTTTGGACACTATATTAAGTCCGTGACGTGCTACCGTATTGATTTCAGGCGCTAAGGCGTTACGCTGAGATACGTAGCAGTCGCTTGTGGGCCTTTGTGAAGGTGCCGCATAACTCTGTCATGTTGCTCGCCAGTGTTTAAAGAAGTGTTAATAAGTGGGACAAACGATTTGTGATGATAAAATTTAAGGGTAAGGAAATCTTTTCTGAAGGCATTTGTGTGGAGTGTTGCCTTGTACGGGAGTGAAACATGGACGATAAGCAGTGCGGACAGGAAGAGAATAGAGGCTTTTGAAATGTGGTGCTACAGAAGAATGCTGAAGATTAGGTGAGTAGATCGCATAACTAATGAAGAGGTACTGAACAGAATTGGCGAGAAAAGGAATTTTTGGCATACCCTGACTAAAAGAAGGGATCGCTTGGTAGGACACATTCTTAGACATCGGGGAATCGTAAATTTAGCATTGGAGGGAAGTGTGTGGGGTAAAAATCGCAGAGGGAGACCAAGAGACGCGTATAGTAAGCAGATTCAAGTGGATGTGGGTTGCCGTTCTTATGAGGAGATGAAAAGGCTTGCTCAGGATAGAGTAGGGTGGAGAGCTGCATCAAACCAGTCTCCGGACTGAAGACCATAACAACAACAAATAGTGAGCCGCAGTAGCTCTGGTTAATCGCATGTTTTGTGTGTGTGTGTATTCTGCTGATTTTGATAAAATGAACGAGATATAGTTTAGTGGTTATTTTCTAACAATTTCTTACTGGATAAATTTGAGATTGAAGTTTATAATTTGATGAGTAAAAATATGCCCAGCAAGTGCCATTATTTGATACCGTGATATAAATATATGCTATGCACATTTTGCTTCACGTTCAACTGCCACTCTGATTTATTAAAAAAGAAAAGTGTGATAGCACCAACTGCTTTTATTCCGAGTAGGTAGAACCATTTCCTCATTACGATTATTCCAGCAACACGCTCTGTGGGGGCTGCGCATCGTTAGTCTGCAGATTCAGGAGAAAAGTTTCCAATTGGCCATCAGGTAAGCAATCCTGAACTGTGTTAAAGAATAACTGGGAGAGGGCGAGCTGGAAAGAATTAGTCACATTGGTGTTTGTCTGGTGTGTATCCGCAATGTAGCGAAACATAGCGAACATTTAGGTCGTACAAGTTGCAGGTATAGGTAGCATCACTTTATTATACTGACATCATGATTAACAAGTAAGGTAATGACGAGGGACTCTAAAATTAATTAATTAATTAAAAATTGTTGCACTACGCTTCATAGAAAGCCACCCATTCGTTATAATGAGAATAAAACTAGTAGACGAGTTTTGTTGTTTGGGTGGTAAAAGAACTTCTGATGGATGACATATAGAAGATATCAAACCCAGAATATCTATGAGAAGAAACGCATTTCTGAATAAGCGAAATTTGTTGACATCCAATAATAATTTAACCCATCGACCGCGCTAGACGAGCTGAGTTCGGGCAAGCAGTGTCAACATTCGGGAGGCTGTACCAAACGTACTCAGACTTTTATATCGGCCGCAATGGACTCTTGATATTTTAGAATTATTTTTTGACGCTAGGTTGTGGCAGTTGATGACGAAAATCATCGTGAATAATTACTGTGTTCGCAAGTGTGTTCCATCCAACAGCTAAGAACTGTTTTCCCTATTGACAATTTCGTCCGTACAAGGCGCATTTCTAAATGTGTTACTATATAAAAGAAGTACTTGGAAAGTTGATTTTTGCAAAAATAAAGTCATTGAAAGTACAAAATTTTAAAAAAAAAACCCTACTTGTTTTCGTAGTACATATTTTTGCTGCGAGTACAACTATTAGCAACGTACAATCGCAGAAAAGCACGCCGAAGCATCCCAGATTACTAAGCGAAGCATAAAATGCCGCAAGGCTAGAGAATAATTTCACTTTCAATGGGTTAAATGTTAGGAAGTCCTTCCTGCAGGCATTTGTCAGGAGTGTGATATTATACGGAAGTGAAACTTGGACGACACAGAAATGAAGATCAAATAATAAATCATTGACCAGAGACATATATTGTCTCAATATATCAGACATATATTAAACTGAAGGAATGACATTTAACTGAAATTTGTGTCATGGCTGGATTCGGATCCCGGTGATGGCACAAATTTTAATTCAATTTCTCTCCTTCAGTTTAATATAGAGAGATGAAGCTTTTCAAATACCGGGGTACAGACGAATCCTAAAGATTAGTTGGGTAGATTGAGTAGCTAATTTGGAAGTGAGGAACAGAATCGGGGAGAAAAGAAATTTCTGGCAATCTTGATCGAGAGAAGGGATCGATTTGTGGGACACATTATAAAACATGAAGCAATCGTCAGTTTAACATTGTCAGGAAGTGTATCGGGCAAAAATTGTAGAAGAAGACCGGGAGACCGGGAGACGAATACAGTAAGCAGGTTAAAATAAATTTTGGTTACCATTCTTCAGTGGAAGCTGCATCAATCCAATGTCTGGGCTGAAGATCACAACAATAACAGCTTGAGACCGGACTGTTGCATCTTCTAAGTGTTCTGCCAATGAAACGAAGCCTTTCCTACAATTTTTTCTGTGTATTCTTTCCTATTTCAGTTGTTCGTAATTGTTATTTCTAGGTATTTAGTTAAATTGACGGTCTGTACATTTGACTGATTTATCGTGTAACTGAAGTTAAACTGATATCTTTTAGTGGTCATATGGATGACTTCGCACTTATGATTATTAAGAATGAATTGCTAATGTTTGCACCATGAGATATCCTTTCTAAATTATTTTGCAGTTGCTTTTGATCTTCTTTTATAGATCTGCGGACTTTGTCCGGATGTTTCGTATGAGATCGTAGTGTGCGCAAATTTTCATGATGGCTACCTTCTGTCATTTGTATACAACAATGAACCCGATGAGATGGACGTAGTACGGTCTCACGTAACCAGTGCCTAGCTCATAGTAAACTTGACTTTTTGAGAAGCTTTCATGCGTAATGCTCGGAAAGCTGCCTTCCTTGTCTGCAGTGGCCCGTTTGTACGCGAGGCCACGCCTTGTGAAAATTTGTGCTGCCGACAAGTGAGGACGCAGATTAGGGAGACAGGGCTGACCGTCACTGACATTTCGTGCGCTCACTCAGTAGTGTTATTCCCCGCTCCGTATGCTGCTCTTGGCTCCTTGACTTCAGTAACCGATGACTACCTACGAAAATTCTGTAGACAAAAGACGCTGTGAGGACCGACCATGATCGTTAGCCAAACATGCTGATTCTGAAAGAATAATGAGTGTCTTTTAAGTTTTATCAACTGCGGAATAAAAGGGAAATCGCGGTCATCGGAAAAGTCAAAGGTAGCGTTCCTATAGCTAGCTGTGACGTCGTCGGGACACTGTGACATTGAAGTTCCGTGAACAGTCCTGTAACATAAATGTTGATTAGGTGGTCTTGGGGTAAAGCGCACACCTGGAAGTCGAAGGGTCGCGGGTTCGAAACCCGATCGGACCTCGGAATTTTTCAGTCTCCGCTTAACGCATCCTTCACCTCTCAACGATGTGACGAGTCGCCAGAAAAGACACGTGGTTCGGATTCCGCCTTAAGCTGTGGGTCCATTTTCCCAGGTTGCATAACTGGGGTAGGCTGGGGATACGCAAGTCGCCGAAGTGGCGTCCAATTGAAAGACTTGCACCAGGCCAATGAGCCACACGAATTTATTATTATTATAACTATGAACTACAGTTACTGTCCTCTGAAACAGTCATTTTCCATGACTATGCTGCACTGAGCTCTGCGATACATGACCTGAAAACTTCGCTCGAAATCTTCCTTTGGGATGGTGTTCAAAAGCCTCAAAAATGTTCCGATGTGTGTAATCCTATGGGACCAAACTACGTTGGTCATCACTCGCTAACTAAATACCAAGGAATAACAATTACGAACAAATGAAATGGGAAAGAACACATGGAAAAAATTGTAGGGAAGGCGAACAAAAGGCTTCGTTTCATTGGCAGAACACTTAGAAGATGCAACAGTTCGGTTTGAAGCTGTTATTGGTGTGGTCTTCAGCCCAGACATTGGATTGATGCAGCTCCCCATCCCACTATGTCCTAGCAAGCGTCTTCATTCCGTATAAGAATGGTAACTCAAATGTATTTTTACCTGCTTACTGTAATCGTCTCCCGGTCTCCTTTTGCAATTTTTACAGGATACACTTCGTTACAATGTTAAACTGACGATTGTTTCATGTCTCATAATGTGTCCCATCAGTCGATCCCTTCTCTCGATCAAGATATGCCAGAAATTTCTTTTCTCCCCCTTTCTGTCCTCACTTCCAATTTAGCTACTTAAACTACTTAAACTAACCTAAGGACAACACAAACATCCATGCCCGAGGGAGGATTCGAGCCTCCGCCGCGGTAGGCCTCGCGATCCGCGACGTGGCGCTCCAGACCGCTCGACTACTCCCGCGCGGTTCAAAAGCCTCGTTACGTGTCGTTCGATGTTAGGATTATCGTCAAATCTGTTTCCTTTCAAAGCGAGAATCCTCGGTGTTTCAGCGAGTAGAATATGTATGTTAGCTGGCAGTGTCACGTCGCTCTGACGGTAACCGTGGCACTCGCGACTCAGGGTTCCGCCTGCCGTCAAGCAGTGGTCTTCCGGGAGCGGAGAGGCGCGGAGCGCTAACGGTGTTAGGCGGGTAGTCGCGCCACGCTCCGCAGCCGCCAAATTCGGCGTCGGCGCTCGACTGTCGTTTCCGGAGGCGGAGGCCTCATCTCCGGACCACCCGCTCCCTTCGCCCCCGCCGCCTCTGCCGCCCCCGCCTCCCACGCCACCTTCCCAGCGCGCAGCTGCCGACGCTACACCGCCACTCCGGGCATTCGCCAGCACACTAATACTTTCTCCGTTCAGATCACCCTAGAGACGCCGGCACAGGGAGCATGTGTCTGAACGTGTGTTGTCAACGTGCCGAGTCCAACGTGCGACTGAACGCTCGGAGACGGCACGACCTGTGCATACGAAACATGTGTGAGCCGTGTCTCGGCTTGCGTTGTTTGTTTTCCGCCTCTCCTCTCTGGAATCTTCCATAAAAAAAAAAAAAAAAAATAAAAAATAAAAAAAATAAAAGGAAAGATCTATCGGACCAAACTGCGTGGTCATCAGTGCGTAGCTTACAAACTACTTAAACCTAGGTAAACTACTTAATATTCATAGAATATATGACTTCAACTGCTATTGGGCAAAGCTGAAAATGTATACCCAGCCGGCATTCGAACCCGGGTCTCCTGCTTTCTAGGCAGTTGCGCTGACCCCTACACCACTGGGGACACAGTGACCACCGCACCTGCAAGGACTACCCATGCACGCCTCCCGTCAGATACAAATTCCCAGCTTCGCCCTGCCCATAGTACTCAAACTCGTAGTTTATCTAATTCCCGTAAGAGTAAGGGCTTCAAACTTGCCCACCCCTCCCCACTAACGATAGGATCATTGCCCGTCACCGGCATATTATATATATACATGTGGCGTCTGTTTGGAAAGAACAGACGTCACATTCTGATCCTGCAGCTGTTATTATTTAATATTCATAGAATATATGACTTCAACTGCTATTGGGCAAAGCTGAAAATGTGTACCCAGCCGGGATTCGAACCTGGGTCTTCTGCTTTCTAGGCAGTTGCGCTGACCCCTACACCACTGGGGACACAGTGATCACCGCACCTGCAAGGACTACCCATGCACGCCTTCCCTCAGATACAAATTCCCAGCTTCGCCCTGGCAGGGCAGGGCGAAGCTGGGAATTTGTATCTGAGGGAAGGCGTGCATGGGTAGTCCTTGCAGGTGCGGTGATCACTGTGTCCCCAGTGGTGTAGGGGTCAGCGCAACTGCCTAGAAAGCAGAAGACCCAGGTTCGAATCCCGGCTGGGTACACATTTTCAGCTTTGCCCAATAGCAGTTGAAGTCATATATTCTATGAATATTAAATAATAACAGCTGCAGGATCAGAATGTGACGTCAATTCTTTCTGAACAGACGCCACATGTATATATAACTAGGTAAACTAACCTAAGGACAACACAAACACCCATGTCCCAGGGAGGAACCTCCACGGCGAGCAACCGCGTGCTCCTCAGCGAAGTGCTGTACACCGCTCGGCTACTCCACCGCGGCGGAATCTTCCTTCCCGCATTACAGGCGGGCTGCGGCTGTGAGGGTTGTTGGAGGAAGAAGGAACACCGATCCTGGATAGGCAGTGGCAGCGCTTGGGCCGATGCGGTCGATGGCAGTGTGGACGGCCGGGATTGCTTGTGACTGAAATTTTGAGCGAGATGGCCTGCACTTGTCTGCCTAAACATCAGATACCTTGCGCATGGAATTGGACTACTGTTATGAAGTTCTCCCTGGTCAGCTTGCGGTTTCTGGTATTCTCTGACTCACACTGAACTTAATTTGTGTACATTCTTATCCTAATACTATTTGCTATCAGAAGTTGCATATGTTATTTATCTTATTTCCGGTCGCGGTGCCCGAGGGGACAGAAGCGCTGCAGTCAAGGTCTGCACCGCCGATACGGTCGGGGGTTCGAATCCCCACTCGGGCATAGATATTTGTTCCGTCCTTAGGATTAGCTAGTTCATAAGTAGTTTGTAAGTTTAGGGACTGATGACCCCGTAGTTAAGTCCCATGAACTATACAAACATTTAAACAAACATTTATCTTATTCAGCAGTGATGTATCTTACTATTATTCCGTGTTGCGTATTTTGAGTTTTAGTAAGTGTGGAGCCCCATATTGTCTGTGTCGGCGCGGGCTGCCTGTCTTGTTATTGTTCGTTGCCAAACCTGTTGGACCACAGAAATGGCTAAAGTTAAGTAATTTGCTGTGCTAGTTTATATATATGTATTTGCAAGGCGGCTTCGCTTGTCACGTTGAAAGCCTATCATTACTAAATAACCGATTGTATTATCAATGGCGAGTGATGTTACCAACTAGATTCCTCTCAGAGTATGCTGATGAAATAGCTCCGTACTTAGCTATAATTTACAACCGATCACTCAGCGAAAGATCCGTACCCAAAGACTGGAAAGTTGCCCAAATTACTCCAATATTCAAGAAAGGCAATAGGAGTGATCCCCAAAATTACAGGCCTATCTCATTGACGTCGATTTGCAGTAGGATTTTGGAACATATACTTTGTTCGAATATTATGTACTACCTCGAAGAAAACGACCTATTAACCAATAGTCAGCACGGATTCAGAAAGTATCGCTCTTGCGAAACACAGCTTGCCCTTTATTCACATGAAGTGTTAAGTGCCATCGACAAGGGATCTCAAATCGATTCCATATTTCTGGATTTCCGGAAGGCTTTTGATACTGTACCCCACGAGCGGCTTCTAATGAAATTGCGTGCTTATGGAATATCTCCCCAATTGTGCGATTGGATTCACGATTTCCTATCAGAAAGGACACAGTTCGTTGTAATTGACGGTAAGTCATCGAGTAAAACAGAAGTGATATCTGGCGTTCCACAGGGAAGCGTTATTGGTCCCCTACTCTTCCTCGTGTTTATAAACGATTTAGGAGATAATCTGAATAGCTCCCTTAGACTGTTCGCGGATGATGCTGTCGTTTATCGGTTAGTGAAGTCAACAGAGGATCAAAAGCAACTGCAAAGCGATTTAGACAAAATTTCTACTTGGTGCGAAAATTGGCAATTGACACTAAATAAAGAAAAGTGTGAAGTAATACACATGACCACTAAAAGAAATCCGCTGAACTTCAATTACGCGATAAATCAGTCAAACCTTAAGGTCGTAAATTCTACCAAATACCTAGGAGTTACAATTACGAACAACTTTGACTGGAGAGAACACATAGAAAATATTGTGGGGAAGGCGAACCAAAGGTAACGTTTCATTGGCAGAACGCTTAGACGATGCACCAGCTCCACCAAAGAGACTGCCTACATCACACTTGTGCGTCCTCTCTTGGAGTACTGTTGCCTCTTGTGGGACCCTCACCAGGTGGGACTGACGGAAGATATTGATAAGGTTCAGAGAAGGGCAGCTCGTTTTGTTTTATCACGTTACGGGGGGGGGGGGGGGGGAAAGCGTCACGGAAATGTTGCACGAATTGGGGTGGAAATCATTAAAAGAAAGACGTTATTAATTGCGGCGTGATCTGTTTGCGAAGTATCAATCACCGACTTTTAGTTCTGAATGTGAAAATATTTTGCTAGCACCCACCTACTTAGGGAGACATGACCATCCCAATAAAATAAGAGAAATCAGATCGAAAACGGAACGATTTAGGTGTTCTTTCTTCCCGCGCGCTATTAGAGAATGGAACGGTAGAGAAAAGTTATGAAGGTGGTTAATGAACCCTCTGCCAGGCACTTAAATGTGATTTGCAGAGTATCGATGTAGATGTAGATGTAGATACGCACAAGCCAACTATGGTTAGCTGTTTTGTATGTTCTTTCTAAGCCTTAAACCGTAGTACACAACTTAATTACATAAGGTAATCCTTGCTGTATATGTTGGCGGTAGTGTGACGGTGTGTATACCATTCTTATGATACTTATTGATTGCTCCTGTCACTTAACTAAGATATTGTCTTGCTAAATCCAAGTTTGCGTTAAAGATTGCTTAACTTAATATTCAGTGTTCCTCCTTAACGCCTGTCAGCTGGGCCTGTTGTTCGGTAGTCGCCGGCTGTGTCTCGCAGCCAGGCGTCGCATCTAAAGTTGTACATGTTCAAATGGTATATTTTTATTTGTAATTACATGTCCTCTGCCTTAGCAAATTTGTACTGGCGCAACTGCCTCGTGCTGTAAAATTTTTTAGGCAACATGTTCTTGTATTTTCCATTATTGGAATGACAGCTGCGTTAAGGTTTTGAAAATGTTTTCTGTAATTGCTTATAGCCTTAAGAATTCTCAGTAGAGTAATTGGATCTTAATTTGGCCCTAATGGCTCTTGAAGTTGGTTTTCCTTAAAAAAAAGTTTTTTCACTTAAAAATTACAATTTTTTCTTTACAATTGAGGAATTAAAGCTGGTTTCAGGTAGAAAAAAAATTCTGTTAATTGCTTTTAGTCTTAAGAATTCATAGTAGAGCAACTGTTTCTGATTTTGGCCCTAACGGCGAATTGTTTCCAAACTTGTCTTAATAATTGTCCAGAAAAATAATCTACCATCTTGCGATTAATGTTTCACACTTGAGGGCCACTGATACCCTATTTTAAGAGACTTGTTAGTATTTTTTGATGATTTGGATTACAGTTGTTTTGGGTTTAAATTGTTGTTACTTGTTTACGTAATCATTGTAAATTATTGATTTTGGCCCTTGTGGCAATTTGTTTGTAAAACGCCTTAATCAGACTGAATTATAATTATGTTTGTGCCAATAAATATGTGTGAAAACAAGACTTGCACTCATTATAAATGGGCTACACCTTTCGTAGCTGCTCCCTGCCTACCATTAGCATAACTCAGTGTGCCTCAACGAACTACACGCAATCGCAACGCGCCCCAGTGATAGTTGTCGGTGGGGTCATGGAATCAAACTGTTTACGAATTAAAGAAATGAATTTCCTGCTTTGCTTCTATTAAAACGCTTATTTCCTCGCTTGTGCCTATGTTCATCATGTTCTGTGATATAGGCGTATAAATGTAACAACGAAATATGTAAGAATATAAGACTCTAAGAAAATTTGCATATTATGTCAATGAGTGCAGAGAATTATAAAAGTCTCATGCCAAACTTTGTGATATAAAATTAGAAAAAAAAATCGAAAACAGTTACGTGCATGCTGCGAGGTATCGACGACGGCCGATATTTCGGCAGGAGACCACACTGCAGTGAGGAAGCTAACGATTTTTAAAAATTCTGTTTTGAATGAGTAAACAGAAAAGACAACACACACCGAGTAAGCAAGAACACAGCGCCGACACGACCAAAGATGAAACCGGTCAAAATATCGATTATAAACATCATATCTCGACAAGGGATACCGTATACCTTGCAGCTGTGGCGTGTCACATGTTGGTCAAACTATTAGGAGTGTTGAGGACCGTTGTATTGAGCATAAACGTCACACACGTTTACATCAGCCAAACAAATCTGCTGTGGCCGAACACTGTCTTGACACAGGTCACCCTATGGAATACAACATAACGGAAATTCTGGCATGCACGTCCAACTACTGGGACTGTGTTATCAAGGAAGCGATAGAATAAAACAAAATTACGAATAGGGATGGGGGTTCTGCTTAAATTCCGCTTGGGATCCTACTCTCTTACTTGTCAGAAAACAGAGGGACAAAACTAATCCGACCTCATCTGTTGAGATATAATGTTTATAACCGATATTCTGACCGGTTCCATCTTTGGTCGTGTCGGCGCTGTGTGCTTGATTGTTCGGTGTGTGTTGACTTTCCTGTTTACTCATTGAAAAGCGAGGTTTTAATGATCGTTGTACATTGCTTCCCCACTCCAGTTTCACCTTGAAAATGGCAGGGTGGTCTCCTACCGAAATATCAGACGTCGTCGAATTTGATACCAGGCAAAAATTAAAGAATCACATAAACAAACATTGCTATTGCAACAGTACCACTTTTTAGTAAAAATTAAAGGCCATTCTTCCTCTATCAATGTTATCATTCAGTTGCAGAATCTTTACAACTATTAAAACGGAAGACGTGAAACAATAAAGTGCGTATTATACTCGAAGTAACGTTCGAATCGTCCTGTTCATGAAACGAATCCAACAAACTCACTCCTCAAAGGATGAATACTATGTTTACATAGTATCGATATTATACATTATATTTGCGTTAATGTAATAAGAAAATATTTGAGCCTATAAAAAACCAAATTTTGAGAGAAAAATTTACTTACGATGAACCGGCGACCATTGGATAGCTTCTGCCGCGTTGGAGCGGCCGAGCGCTCCAAGGCGCCTAGCTGCGAATCGTGTCGCTGCTAGCCGTTGGAGCTTCGTGTCCTCCCTCAAGCATGGCTGTATTTGTTGTCGGGTTGGTTTGGGTTGGTTGTTTGGGATAGGGGGACTAAACTACTGAGCTTATCAGTCCCCCGGTGGGAAGGGGAAGGATTGTGGATAGGAAAGGAGGGGAGGGGAAAGGGAATGCAGTCCGGGAAGTAAAGAAGGAAGGAAGACTGCATTAGATCGGGGCCGCCTGCTCGCCGCACACGTACTCACAAAAGAACCGTGAGCCCCTTGGGGCTATTTGTCGTCCTTAGCATAAGTTAGTAAGTTAGGTAAAGGTGAAGCACTGAATTAAAATTTGTGATGCGGCCGGGTATCGAACCCGGACCTCCATTCTTACTCAAAAATGTTCAAATGTTTGTTAAGCTTATGGGACTTAACTACGGGGTCATCAGTCCCTAAACTTACAAACTACTTATGAACTATTTACGAACTAGGACGGCACAAATATCCATGCCCGAGGGAGGATTCGAACCCCCCCCCCCCCCGACCGAAGTGGCAGTGCAGGCCGTGACTGGAGCGCCTCAGTCCCCTCGGCCACCGCGGCCGGCCATGCTTACTTGGAAGACGTCTTACCACTAGACCAGCGCACCACTAGCGAGCCTCGGAACAGTCGAAGTACGACTTCCCTCCACGTCACAAACTCTAATTCAGCTTCTGTGTTCCTTGAAATATTCCGAGGCGCCTTAATTGCTAGTGTTTGGTGGTCTACTGGTAAGACGTCTTCCTAGTAAGCATGGAGGTCCAGGTTCGAGTCCCGGTCACTCACAAATTTTAATTCATTGTTTCACCTTTATATTAATTAATGTCTTTGACATGTTCGAAACGAAAAAAAGTCTCAGGGTATATTACTTCCTGTTTATAACGATATTTATTAGTTGGTTTGTAAGACTAGGGACTGATGACCAGAGTAGTTAAGTACCATAGATTTACAAACATCTGAACAATTTTGATACAGTCCACAACTTTACCGCCTGCGCTACCCCAGCTAACGATTCCAGGAATCTTCCTTGTACATATTTGAATTGTTGTGTGCACTACTGCTAGATATGTCAGCTGCTGACACGTCGTTACAACAAATCACATAAAGAACAATTGGTTTTGATGGATCTTCAGGGGATCATTGCCTTGAAACGGGACATTTCTCTAATACGGATTTTTTTAACCACAGATATGACCTTTCCATTTATTCCAACAAATAGTACCTCTAACAATCGGTTTTCGAGAGATTCTCAGTTAATTTTACTTGGCCTTAAATTTAAATATATTCATAAGACTCTGTAAAATATAACAAATACTAGCTTCCATTGAGGGTCAAAGTTGACAAGTTGTACACACTCGTTCATATAACGAAGTCGACTGTTCTTCTCACAGAACGAACTTGATTACTTTTTAAGCTCGCCTGATTTTTATCGGATCCCATTCAGCGATACAGTGCCCTCACGTAGCCTACATCTACATCCGAAATTCGCAACCATCTCACGATGTGTGGTGGAGGGTACTTTGTCATTTGTTCTTTTCTCGTTTCAGTTGCGAATTTTGCGCGGAAAAAAATTCTGAGCGCATGGTTCCGTGAGGGGTCTAATATCTTTAATTTTATCGTCATGATTTTTCTGCGAACTATACGTGCAAAACTCGTTAACTCAAATAACTCCTGGATCAGGAGGTCCGGCTGCAGCTCAAACCGGACAAGAAGTAAATATTAAGTTAGGCATAAGTCAGATGTAAATAATAACACAACAGACGACACCAACTCAAGAAGTTGCAGTGTAAAGGGCCAGCCCAATGCCAGGGGCACGTTCGTTGGAATTAGTTCGGCGAAAACCTGGCCGCAATAGTAGGTTTGTATCTTCTAACACACCTGTAAACACTGCAGATGGACACACACACACACACACACATAACAACAACAACAACAACAACAACAACAACAACACACACGCACATTCAAGACACCAAAGAGAAACAGAGGACTTCCACAATAAGAACCCCAACTTCAGCATAACAAACACAAAACAAAGGAAATCAAACATCTTATTAACAAGTCAGTAACTATGTGTAATAAAATTAAATAGATTTGTAAAGAAATGTATCATAATATGACCCACTTAGTTATAGGTGATGGGTATATTGTATCAATAAAGAATAAAGAACTTAAAAACACTCATTTGACAGTGGGACCTGATTTGTGATTGAAAATAGAAACAATGTTTACAACAATTTTCATGTTCAAACTGTCCTCGGAAATATTTTTGCAAAAATGTTTCATATTCTGTAGCTTAGTATGGTGAAACAGCCCAAATCATTAAAAGTATCGTGTACGTAGTCTTATATTTCAACAATGGTCTGTGGCTTTCTAGAAACATCAGAGCCCTTGACGATGCCCCACAGGAAAAAATACGTTGGCTTAATATCTGGACAACTTGAAGACGTGTCAATATCTGCCCTTCGGCCAGATAAATCCGTAAGCGTACGAGGGACAGAGATCTCTTCTGAACAGAGCGTTGCAAGACATCCCTGATGTGCTCAATAATGCCCATGTCTACAAAGAGTGGCGGCCATCGGAGGTGTTTAAACTGGAGTCATTCCCTAGCAATGCGGAACATGTGGAGGTCGCACTGTCTTGCTGGAGTTGCCCAAGTCCCTCGGAATGCACAGTGGACATGCATCGATGCAGGTGATCAGCCAGGATGAGTACGTACTTATCGCCTGTCAGAGGCATGTCTAGATGTATGAGGGGTCCCACATCAGTTCAGCTTCACATGCCCAACAACATTCCCCTGTTGACAAGGAGGGTCCATGGATACTTGGCTAATGCGCCACATTTATCAGACTTGTTTTTTATAATTCGATGTATATTTGACATTTTGTCTTTTCTTATAACGGTGTGGGCTACTTACGTCACCTCAGTACATATTCCATAAAATAATGATAATTTATTTTAAAATATAAATCTAAGTAAAGATCCATTTTCACCGTATGACTGAGGGCCACTGGTTTGGCCTTCTTTGTTGTGTTCGTAATTATCAGTTCATGACATGTAGGAAAGAATAACTGGAAAAGTTTCCTAGAATCTTGTAACATTCTGCAAAAACTGAATGTTTTTGAAATGGGATATTTGTCTGAAGCAAGTGAGGGGAAGAGTGCAACTTCGTCACAAATTCAAAGATAGTAATCGATATGGAAAATGCGAAAAAACTACCAAACGGAAATTTTGCCGAGATAACTTTTTAAAAAAAGTTCTTTATTTTATGACAATCGTTTCGATGTATTAAGTCTTCAAATCTGCGTTGTCTACAAATTTTGCTTACTTATTTGTCCATATTTGAAATAACGTTAAAATGTTCATGTGCAAACATCGCACGACGTCATGTAACATTCAGTTCTTGCTGTAACACAAAAATTTCAAGCGTAAGCTCTTTGTCTAATGGCAAATTGTCGACAGGACGTTAAAGCCTAAGCTTTCTTTCTCCTTACTTCGTCTTTCAATAGTACTGAGTAATGGATGACCTTGTCGTTAATAGCACGTTGTCATGACACAATATGAATTCCATATAACAAACGTAACTAATTGACAAGTAATCATGAAGCTTGTACCATGACTTGATATTAATCAGGCTCATCATCATATAACCTTTGCCGATATCAAGATTGTACATTTAAATAGACTTCACAATACATGTAAACTTGTACGCATGTCAGTTGTAAATGAATTGGTAAACATTAATCCGAGACAGAGCGGTAGACAAGTTTAGTTTCATATCTCCTTGAGCAGGCTTCTGCAACTCCAAGTTTCTTACCTTCAATTGGGCAATGTCTATGTCCTGTTAAATTTTTGGCCGGCCGCGGTGGCCGAGGGGACTGAGGCGCTCCAGTCACGGTCTGCACGGCTACTACGGTCGGGGGTTCGAATCCCCCCTCGGGCATGGATATTTGTGCCATCCTTAGTGTTAGCTAGTTCATAAGTAGTGGCGTCGACCATTATGCTACCACCATCCTGTATATGGCGCAAGGATCATAATACGAAAGGGATTAAAACACGGATCGTGGCGTATAGTGAGTCGTTTTTTCGCGACGCTGTAAACGAAATAAATAAGGAAAGAAAAGTCATGATACCGATGAAATGCATCCCTTCCTTGTATTGTACAGTGGCTTGCAGAAGATATAATTTGGATAAAGCGTCTTCTGCTATCACGCCAGTGTGTGTGTCGAAATCAATGAATTACGTATTGTCTCCTGATTGTTGGTGTGCTTCATGAGTATTTAAAGGCAGAGATAGACATGTTTCCGTCTCGCCTCACTCACACAAACTATCAACAGTGAAAGGCCTTGCTTAGTACGATTAGCATATCAGAAAGGACGACACTACTAAGCCAAAAGTTGTTCTCGGTGTGATAACCTTTGTGTCATTAGATCACAAATGTTCAGTTTATTTAGGATGTCTGACACCTCTCGCAAAGAAGGCATGGAATCGTTTCTTTTGCTTTCAGGTCCGTAGTATCAACAGAAACACCAATTCCTCTCTCTCTCTCCCTGCTTCAACATCTTCATAGATACTCTGCAAGTCATACTCATGTGCATGGAAGAGGATTCATCGAAACTGTTTTATGATATTTCTCTGTAGTAACATTCTCTATTAGCTCGCGGGAAAAAGGAACACCTAAATGTTTCTGTTTTCTAATTGATTTCGTTTACTTTATTCCGATGATCAAGTCTCTCTGTATAGGTGGGTGCCAACAAAATAAGTCCACGTTAGGAAAAGACAGTTGGTAAAAGGAATTTCGCAAGTAGATCTCGCCGCAACGAATAACGCCTTTCTTTAAATGATTTCCACCCCAACTCGTGCATCATTTTCGTGACACTCTCTCCCTATATCGCGATAATACAAAACGAGCTTTCCTTCTCTGAATTTTCTCTCGCCTAGTGTGCCCAGCTATACTCCAAAACAGCATGCACAAGTGTACTATACGCAGTTTCTTTATTAGAACTGTTGTATCTTTTAAGTATTTTGCCTATGAAACGTAGCCTTTGATTCGCCTTCCGTACAATATTTTTTTGTGTTCTTTCCAATAACATTTGTTCGTAATGGTTATTCCTAGGAATTTAGTTGAATTGACGGCCTGTAGATTTAACTGATTTATAGTGTAACTAAAGTTTAAAGGTTTTGTTTTAGTGAGTTACACGGATGACTAACACTTACGATTATTAAGGATGAATTGCCAATTTTTGCACCATGCAGATATCCTATCTAAATCATTTTGCAGTTGCTTTTGATGTTGTTCCATTTATCTGCGGCCTTTTCCCGGGTGTTTCGTGTGAGACCGTAGTGTCAGCAAATTTTCATGATGGCTACCTTCTGTCAGTGTATACATCAGTGAGACATACTACGGTCTCCAGTCATCAGTGAGCTCCGCACCGTAGTGTCAGCAAATTTTCATGATGGCTACCTTCTGTCATGTGTATACATCAGTGAGACATACTACGGTCTCCAGTCACCAGTGTGTATCTCATAGTATATTTGACTTGTTGATAAGCTTAGACGCGTAATGCTTGGAAAACGTATATTTGAATCTGCCTTCCGTGTCCGCAGTGGCCCAGTTGTACGTGAGGCCACGCCTTTTGGTGATTTGTGCGACCAAGTGAGGACATAGATCATGGAGACTGAACTTGCGTGCGCTCACTAAGTAGTGTTATTCCCTGCCCCGTATATTGCCCTGGCCTCGTTGACGGTGGCTAACAGATTACTACCTGCACACATTCTGGAGTTCGTGTATACACAAACCTGCTGATTCTGAAACAATAAAGAGTATCTTTTAAATGAACTGGGGAATTTCGCAACTAGTTTTTATTTATGTCCTTTTTTCAGTTTCATCTGTAAGATTTTTCATTACCCAGAAGCGCTGTAACCCTTTAGGTTGTTTGTGGGAACGTTCGAACCTTGAAATTAACAGCTTGCTACTTCCTCCCCCTGGAGAAGAGGCGATCATGCACCTCACCTGTACTTTTGCTGCTGCCTGACCGTGGCTGGCAACGAATTCCGTCCCTTCTAGCAGGGTTTCAGTGTGTAACGATACACTGAAATTTTTTGTTTATCTTTGATCTGCGATACTTATCGCCTCCGGTTCCCTCTTACTCGTAATACAACTTAATTTAATTTCGTTCGTCATTTTTTGCTTAAAAACAAGAGAGAAAACGGAACCGAGATAGTAGTTTTACTCACTCTCTTGTCTACGTTCGTTCTGTACGGACGTCTTCCATTCATGTATCTATTCAGGTATTGTCATGCAAGTTGTAAAAATATATTACTTAAATTTAAAATCATCCCCTTTCTTTGGCTTTTATTTAAATGAATCCCTCCACGTCAAATACTTATGTTCTATTGTTTTCAGCTCCTCTACGTCCGTAATAGTTTAATGTTCAGACGCCATTACAATCGCTTCGCATTGTCTGCAAAATTTCAATCAATCATCCTTATACTATACTTTGCTTGATTTTAGAACCTGCAGTCATTTCTTTTATAATTTCACGAAGTCCGATCATTTTTGTTTTAATTTTTTTTATCGTTACCAGTAACTTCATGTTCTACCCACGGTCACACAACAATGAAAAGCGAAGTGAACAGTCTGAACATTGATCTCCTACGGAAAGTATCTCGAACATTCATTTATTAAATAAGACATAAAAGTTATCATTTCCAGCGGTACCATCAATTCTTTGTGCAAAAAAATATAATCGCGGAATCTACTTTTAACAATTATGGCATCATAGGAAGTAAGGGCAACGTTATAAGTGCTATTGAACCTTACTAATAGGACAGCAGTGGAAGAGTTACAGACGAAGTAAGCAAACAGGTTTATTCGGTATAACTGTCTGTATTGTTCTTCTGAGCAAGAAGAATATGAGGTAGCCTGTTACACGTGAAATATAATAAGTCTCGCTGCAGGACCAAGACACTATGAAAGTCAATTCAGTAAACTCATTCAAACTCGAATAGTCCAACCCCTATCAGAGAGAGAGAGTGCGCTGAGAAACATTACGTATCTTTGAGAGTTAACGGAAACAGTCCAGGCAGGGACAACGGCTACAGTCCTCACGGTAACATCGCATACAAATTCACCCGTTGCTTGGCGAACACGTTTTCTCGTCCCGGTGGAAACATAACCAATAAAAATATCGGACGACTGCTGGCTCAACTAGCACTGGCGTAGAACTGCGCAAGACTGGCGGTCGGGAGCGTCTCTTGTCAGTTTTATGTCCGTCACTCCAGGACACTGTATTGCTTCGCCGAGGAGAAGAGGGGCTCCGCAGCCAACCTGACAACGCGTCTTCTGCGCCCTCCCCCTGGCCCGCGCGGCAAGGGTCGGCGCCCTGGGTAGTTGGGACACCTGGAATAGCGGTTCTTCCGCCAAATGGCGCGAAGGCGTGTGTCCCTCCGCCGTTGGTGAGGAAGAAGCGAATTTAAACTAACGGCCAAACGGGGCTTTCAAGAGTACGCCATATTGCTTCATTTCCGTATTAATTAAACGGGACATGACACAATTATAAATCCTCCGCCAGTAGGCAGTCAAGGTTTCAGCCAAGCCTGTGGAGGTTCTTACCTGTCAGGGAAAATTCACTTTATATAATTAAATTGGCAATTAAATTTTGCTACTTGTAAAGTACTGGGCCGATCAGCCAGCGACCGATATCAATCTAATCGTAATTTCACGTAAGGGCCGAATCTGCTGTCAAAATCACTTAATTAATTTTATTAGGGCACTCTCCCTTTGTCACAGGGCTGGACTATCTGTGATTTGCATCTGCTTTCCTTCAGCAGTTAGCCAGCCCAAGATATTGGTGCTATAGCGCTGTGTTCTACATATACACAAATACTCCTCCCATCTCATTTAGGTGTATGGCAGAGGTTAATCGAACCGCTGTTATATTTCTCCAACGTTCCGTCCTCTAATAGCGCGAGGGAAAAGGGAACACCTAAAACTTTCCATTTTCGATATAATTTCTCTTATTTCACTATGATGATTATGTTCCCATATGTTCGTATTTGAAAGAGAAAGCTGGTGAAAGGTATGAAATTTCTCCACAATAAAATAGGACAGTCAAGAATATTTTAATTTTACTCTTCGTCAGTATCAAACAAATACATAAACGCAGCCCCATATCACTTCTTTCATAGTTAAAGAACGAATTTTTTCTCGGAAAAACTATTGTCGAACATGTCCGACATGTATCTCAAGAGGGCCGTGTCAACCACGTGCAGTCGGACTACAGTGCCACCCGTAGTGAGAGCTCTGGAATCTCGTACAGGATTATCGCGAGCAGGTCCGACGGAGAAGAGCGTTATCGGAAAGCAGTTGCGACTAGATTGATGAGGTGAGGTGGAGCTGGGAGCGCCGTGTTAGCAGCGAGCGCGCGGCCAGTGCGGTACGCCGCCGCTGTTTTCGAAGAGTCGCGCCAGCCAGCGGAGAGAGTGCGGCTCGTTACGGAGGGGGCGTAGGCGGGGGCGGCGGGGGCGGCGGGGGCGGCGGGGGCGGCGGGGGCGGCGGGGGCAATTATGCGCTGACCGCGAGCCGGCAGCCGCGGCCGCGGGTAATTGCACGTGGCTGCCACGTAGGCCGGGGCAGCGCCGACACGCGTCCATCATCAGCTCCCCTCTATCAATCCTCACGCCGTTCTGTCTGCACTGGCATTTCCGACTCCTGTTTCTAGGCGAACGGCCACTTGTGTAAACCCGACTCCGCGCGGTATCCCGATACTGTACGGGTGGCATTTGCGTGAAATACAGACAATTGACGGGAATTTCATTTCATTTTTGCCTGCAGCATTCTGTATGTCATTATTTCGTAGAAGTAATGTCATGTTTATTAATATTTGAATTGAAAAGTAGTCTGTGTTGCAAATTATAATATTTATTTCTTTTTTTCGCGCTTTTGGCGCGTCATCAGAACACTGTAACAGGGAAAATATACAGTTTCATGCCGCAGACCTATCCACAACAATATTGGGAAACAATGAATTGGGGGCGTGAACATACCTCAGAAACAGCTGGATGGCATTACTTTGCGTAAAAGCACACGGTGCTCAGCATTTTGGCCTGGATAAAATCTCAGGATTTAATCAAAAGCATCGTCAAGAGTTATAAGTGGGATTTAAGCAAAAGCATCGTCAAGAGTTAGAAGAGGTGGGATAACTCTTGACGACCCCTTTTGATTAAATCCTCAGATTTTATCCAGTCCAAAATGCTGAGCATCGTGTGCTTTTACGCAAACTAATGCCATCCAGCTGTTTCTGAGGTATATTCACGCCCCCAATTCATTGTTTGCCAATATTGTTGTGGATATGTCTGCGGCATGAAACTGTATATTTTCCCTGTTACAGTGTTATGATGACGCGCCAAAAGCGCGAAACGCGTTAAAAATAAATAAAAATTATAATTTGCCACAGAGACTACTTTTCAATTCAAATATGGATTCACTGTAGCTACACCAGGCCAACGAACTTTCGAGTGATGTTTATTAACACATTAATGGGCCTATTCTGGCACTGTGGCCATCATAAGGCTATCTTCGGATAAATTTTTAACGTTAAAATGACGAAAATACAGATACTTGCAATTTTGATACATTTTTCGTGACATATTATTCCACACTTACGTCCATATTTCATCATGAAGGTATAATTTTTTTACAATTACTGCATGTAATTGCAGTCTAAATGTTCTTTAGTTGAATGCAGGGTGTCCCACTCAACTGTTTGACCCAAGGTATCTTTGAAACTACAAGAGATATTTAAAAAACGACTTTTACGGCCATGAACGTACTGCAGAGGATTATGAAAGTAGGTAATATGAGACACTCTAAAACGTGAAGAAATATTGTTTTCAACAAAAACTAATGTTTTCTTTTTAAATGGATAACCCATATTATTTCTTAAGCAATTTCTCCGGATGTGAATGACGCATCGCGATGCAACCAACGCCATTCTATTTGTGATTTTTCATCCTATCGATTGCTTAAGAAATAATATGGTGTATCCATTTAAAAAACATAAGTTTGTGTTGAAAATAATATTCCTTCGCGTTTTAGAGTGTTTCGTAGTACATACTTTCATAAGCCCCTGCCATACGTTCATGACCGTAAAAGTCGTTTTTCAATATCTCTTGTAGTTTCAGAGATATCTGGAGTGAAACGGTTGAGTGGAACACTCTGTATATATTATTTAATGCTTGTCAGGTTATATTAATAATATGTGACGAAAAATGTATCAAAATTGTAAGTTCCTGTATTTTACTCATTTTAACCTTAAATACTTATCCGCAGATAGTCTGATGATGGCCACAGTGCCGAAATATGCCTTTTGCTGTTTTAATAAACATTATATAGCATTTACGAAATAAAGCAGCATTTTGGTATTATTTGTATTAACAATAATTAAAGAGAATATTAGCAGTAATAGAAAGCGACGTATTTAACTAAAACTAGAGGACCCGTACGGATACTTCGCACCGTTAGTAGTACGACAAACAAGTAGGGAAAAAATGGAACTAAAGTTGAATGTTCACGCATAGCTTTCTACAGAATCAATGACTGCAAGTCTTTAAAAGCACAAATGAGAGAGCTTGACCCGCTGAGTGTTGTTAGGTCAAAAAGAACTGCGTACCTTAATTAGAACCGAATATATCGTAAAACCAACGGATTAAACTATTCATTGCAAGGACAGAAGGATACCGCGTTTGAATAAAAAGAAATCATGGATAGACATACGTTAATTCTGACACTAATGACAAATCTGTAGACGAATACCTTTCGTTTACAACAGAAACGAAGTAAATCGGACGGGTAGTTTGGTCTGGCCGACTGACTGTATTTTTCGTAGATTCTTTCAATAAGAGTTTTGGCGCGGACGGGATTCGAAATCGTTTCATCTACTTGAACATGTACAAAAATTGCTAATCACATTAAAGTGGATATCAGTCGATTAGCTTTTCTGATATTTTTTCAAATAGCGCACGGGGTAAAGGAACACACAAAGCCGGCCGCGGTGGCCGAGGGGACTGAGGCGCGCCAGTCACGGCCTGCAAGGCCACTACGGTCGGGGGTTGGCATCCCCCCTCGGGCATGGATATTTGTGCCGTCCTTAGTATAAGCTAGTTCGCCGCGGTGGAGTAGCCGAGCGGTCTATAGTACCTCGTTGCGGAACGCGCGGTTGCTCGCCATGCAGGGTCGAGTCCTTCCTGGGGCATGGGTGTGCGTGTTTTCCTTAGGTTAATTTACCTAGGTTTAAGTAGTTTGTAAGCTACGGACTGATGATCACGCAGTTTGCTCCGATAGGATTACAAACATTTGAACATTTTAAGATAGTTCATAAGTAGTTTGTAAGTTTAGGGACTGATGACCCCGTAGTTAAGTCCCACAGACTCTACAAACATTTGAATTGAACACACAAATCTTTCCGTTTTGATCTTCTGATTTCTCCTATTTTATTGTGATGAATATATCTCCCTATGTACGTGGTATGGATCTTTCGATGCGTGATCGGTTGTATATACGAGAGTTGACTCTTTAACAGTGGCAACTACTTATTCACAGTCGATATAAAAGCGTTACATGTTTCCTCCTTCTCCGCAGTTGCAGTTATAAAGGGTTCAGTAATGGCGAGTTTCCGACAATTTTTATAAAAAAAGTGGAATTGTAAGTAGTGTAATTGTAAATAGTGACAGCATGTGGCAATGTGCTACAAGAAAGACATGAACAGGGCAACATAAAATAAACTTGACTTGAAGATGCTTTAAAATAAATCGAAACGCGTCTCGTCTCAAGTACACTAATTTATAGTTCCAAAAGTCTCTCACCTAGCCAATACAAACCAAAAAAATATGTTCACACTAGAAAGAGAAAGTTGGTTTAATATATCTCACAAATACATCTAAGCGCAACGAATAACGCCTTTAGTTTAATGATTTCCACCCCAACTCGGGCATCATTTCCGTAACACTATCTTCTTTATATCGCGATAATACGAAATTAGCTGCCCTTCTCTGACGTTTCTTTATATCCTCCGTCAGTCCCACTTGGTGGGGATCACAAAATGTGAAGCAGTTTTCCAAAATAGCATTCACAAGTCTAGTGCAGGCAGGTTCTTTACTGAAACTGTTGTATCTTCGACGAATTCTTGCAATTAAACGAAGGATTTGGTTCCTCTTCCCTGCCATATTTTCTACATGTTAATTGCAATTAAAGTTTCTTGTGCGTGGAATTCCTAGGTTTTTAGTCCACTTCACGGCTTCTAGATTTAACTCATTTATCGTGTAAATGAAGAGTAACAGATTTCTTTTGGCGCTAATATGGATGACTTCACACTTTTCATTATATGGGGTCAACTGTCAATTTTTGCACCGTGCAGATATATCTACTACATTCTGCTTCTAATCTACTGGTGCTTTTACAAACAGATAAATGGCAGCATTATCCTCATACAGTCTAAGACAGATGCTTATATTGTTTCCTAAACTGTTTATAAGGACAAGGAACAGTAGGAATCGTTTTCAGATCCGTTGTACATAGCACGCAATACTTTCATGAAAGTAAAGAGCTAGCTGTGTTTCATAAGAATGATTCTGCATCACGCAATTTGGGTGCATAGATCCTGAGAAATCAGTACGCAGAACAACTACGTCTGGCCGTAATACCGCCTGGGCATTGAGTCAAACATAGCTCAGAAGGCGTGTACAGGTACAGATACCCATGCAGCTTCAACACTATACCACAGTTCATAAAGAGTAGTGACTGGCGTATTTTGAAGAGCCAGTTGCTCGGCCACCATTGACCAGACGTTTTCAGTTGGTGAGAGATCTGTAGAATGTGCTGCCCAGGGCAGCAGTAGAACATTTTCCGTATCCAGAAAGGCCCGTACAGGACCTGCAATATGCGGTCGTGGATTATTATGCTGAAAATTAGGGTTTCGCTGGGAATCGAATGGAGGGTAGAGCCACGCGTCGTAACACATCTGAAAAGTAACGGCCACTGTTCAAAGTGCCGTCTATGCGAACAAGAGGTGAAAGAGACGTGTAACCATTGGCACCCCATACCATCATGCCGGTGATACGCCAGAGTGGCGATGACGAATACACGCTTCCATTGTGTGTTCACCGAGATGTCGCCAAACACGGATGCGAACATTATAATGCTATAAACAGAACCTGGATTCATCCGAAAACATGACGTTTTGCCATTCGTGCAGCCATTTTCGTCGTTGCGTACACCATGAAAGGCGCTCCTGTCTGTGATGCAGCGTCTAGGGTAACCGCAGCCATGGCCTCCGAGCTGATAGTCCATGCTGATGCAAACGTCGTCGAACTGTTCGTGCAGATGGTTGTTGTCTTGCAAACGTCCCCATCGTTTTGTTGACTCAGGGATCGAGACGTGGCTGCACGATCCGTTACAGCCATGCGGATAAGATGCCTGTTATCTCGACTGCGAGCAAGTGATACTAGGCCTTTGGGATCCAGGACGTTGTTCCGTATTGCCCTCCTGAACCCACCGATTCCATATTCTGCAAACAGTCATTGGATCGTGTCCAACGCAAGCAGCAGTGTCGCGATATGATAAACCGCAACCGCGATAGACTACAATCCGACCCTTATCAAAGTCGTAAACGTGATGGTAAGCATTTTTCTCCTTGATGAGGCATCACAACAACGTTTCACCAGGCAACGCCGATGAACTGCTGTCTGTGTATGATACACCAGGAGTGTGCATGTATTTCCAAGTGGACGGGGGCATCTCATTTTGTTTTGCCACCGCCCCGGGCCTCCGACAGCCTTAGTCCGCTAGGGAGGTCATAAGAAATACAACCTCTGACAATAAAGTAATGTGAATTCTGAACGGTGGATAGGCAACACGCTGCTCCTGTGTAGCGGCCGGTGTTGACAGCCGGCGTCCACAATCAGTTGACCATTGTGTGTTTTGTGGTAGACCTCTAACACGAAGTGCTTCTTTAGTGCGTTTGTTATGAACTGAGAACAGGACAATGAACGAACAAAGAATCAATTTAAAGTTTGGTATGAAGCTTGGCAAGACACCTACATAAACGCATACAAAACTAGTACGTGTTTATGGTGATCAAGCACTGTCCATTAGGAGTGGCTCACCCAGTTTTGACGAGGCTGGGAAATGTGTTTCTGACGATGTCTAGAGCAGAAAACCGGCGACCGCCGTCAGTGAGGAAAACATTGAATAAGTGAGGACGTTAATCACGAACGATCGTCGATTAACTGTGCGCACGATAGGGGATGAACTACACATTCACCGTGAATCCTTGCAAGAAACCCTTACCCAGAAGTTAGCGAAGCGGAAAACGAGTAGTCTTCTTGTGCTACATCACTTTATTAACGATAACAATAAGACACGTTAAGAGACCTCACAGGTTCCTGTCGAAATTGACGATGCTGCATCCAATTTCTTGAACAGTATTGTCAGTTATCACTGAAGACGAAATTCCTACGTGAGGGGACGACGGTGAATGTTGCACGTTGAAATTATGACTCTTTTAATGCAGCAACTACGCAAGGTACGACCACTTTTTTTTTTTTTTTTTTTTTTTTTTTTTTTTTTTTTTTTTTTTTTTTTTTTTTTTTTACGACAACGCTCGCCCACACACGCTGCGAATATCATCAAACAGTTCCTGGCCAAAGAGGGATCGTAGAGCTTAAACAACCACCATGCTCGTCGGATCCTCTGGATTTCTTCCTATTTCCTCGAATCAATCTCGCTTTGAAAGGAAAGAAATTTGACGATATTCTTGCATCCGTGGGTTTTGACCATCATCCCAAATGAAGACTTCGTGAAAAGGTTCCAGGGCATGTATCGCAGTGGTGCATAGTTAGGAGAAGTGGCTGTTTCGGATGAGAAAAAGGTAACTGTAGTTCATAGGTCATCTGCGTTAATATTACAGGACTATTTACCGAACTTTATTGTCAGAGGTTTGTATTACCGTGTTTGCGGTAGTTTCATTGATAAAATATCTTCAACATGGAGTTTTTTACTTTGCACAACGGTTGGAAAAGTTTTTCATGTAATAGTAATGGTATCCATATGAAATAGGACTATAGCGGTGTAGTAAAGAGCAACAATAAGCATGGCTATTATACGAGACAGTGACACGGAAATGCACAAGAACCTATCACAGCAGCTTATTATAGAATCTGACATAAACTGTTTTTCGTAAGACTGTTCACAGAGTTTAAAGTACCACTAAAAAAAAAAAAAAAAATAAAAAAAAAAATAAAAAAAAATGGTGTCTCTCAGGACTGACCATGTTTTGTCTACATCTACACGTGTTACTTTGCGAACCACCTTTAAGTGCCTGGCAGAGGGTTCATCGAACCACAGTTAAACTATTTATCTCCCATTCCATTCTCGAATAGCGTGCGGGAAGGAGGAACATCTGAATCTCTCCGTTCGAGCTCTGATTTCTCGTATTTTATTCTGATGATCTTTTCTACCTATGTAAGTGGGACTCAACAATATATTTTCGTATTCGGAGGAGAATGTTGGCGATTGGAGTTAGACCACGCCGTAGCGATAAGCGCCGTTGTTGTAATTATTCCCATCCCAGATCCTGTATCGTGACAATAAAAAATGAGCTGCCCTTCTTTGGACTCTTTCGATGTCCTCCGTCAAACGCACCTTATAAGGATCCCCACTGGGCAGTAATACTCCAAATCAGGACAGAGAAGCTTAGTGCATGCAGTTTCTTTAGTAGTTCTGTTTCATATTTTCTGCCAATAAGACGCAATCTCTGGTTCGCTTTTCCCACGTCATTGTTACGTGTTCTTTCCAGTTTAAGTTTGAAGTAATAGTAATTCCTAGGTATTTAATGGAGTTTACGGCCTTGTAAATAAGGTTTAACGGACTTATTTTCGTACTCATGAGAAGGACTTTGCACTTCTAATTATTTAGAGTCAATTGCCAACTCATACACCAAACTGATATCTTATTTAGATCGTTCTGCAGTTGTTTTTGATTTTCAGATGATTTTACTAGACGGTAAATGACGGCGTCATCTGCACACAAGCTGCTTAGATTTCCTCCCAAATCGTTTATATAATTTAGCAACAATAGAGGACCAGTAGCCGCGGAGGATTTTAGCCGTGAGTACTGGAGCGCCGTACTGCGGTGCTCGCGGCTGTTCTCCGTCATGGGTTCGAGTCCCCCCTAGGGCATGGGTGTGTTGTTCTTAGGTTGATTTGCCTTAGTTTAAGTAGTTTGTAAGCTACGGACTAAGAACCAAGCAATTACGACCAATAGATTTACAAACAGTTGAACATATTTTGGGAGGACCAATAACACTACCCTGTGGAACACCAGATATCAACTCTGTTTTAGTCAATGGCTTACCATATATTACTACAAACTGTGTCCTCTCCGACAGGAAGTGAGAGTATGGAGTTAGTTGTGTTTTGCATGAACGATATTTTCTAAATCCGTGTTGACGTCGGGTCGAGATAATTCATAATATTTGAATACAGTGTATATTCCAACTGCAGCAAACTGACGTCAATGAAATAGGCCTGTAGTTTTGTGGGTTACTACTACTGCCTTTCTTGTATATAGGTGAGACCTGTGCAACTTTCCTGTCGTTTGGTATAGTACCTTCTTCGAGCGAGCGGTTGTATATGGCTCTTATGTACGGAGCTATCGCTTCAACATAATCAAATAGAAATACAGTCCGGACCAGAAGACTTGTTCTTGTTAAGTGATCTAAGTTGCTTCAGTACTCAGTTGATATCTACTTCAACGTCTGTCATTCTGGCCTCTGTTCGAAATTCTAAATCCGGAATATTGGTTTTACCGACATCGCACCATACCGGCGAGGAGCGAGGTGGCACCATGAACGCACCCAAGGCGCAGTATCAATAACCGTTTCTGTGTTTGTGATAGTGAGTGTGCTTTGTCTCTATGGACAGTGAGGGTTATCTGAGTGCGCCCCAAGCGATAGCAGCAGCATTTATGCGAGTAAATTGTGCACCCGGTTACATTAAAAGGAGTCACGGACAATGGAATTTTTGCTCGGCGGCTGGGATCGCTAGTGAGGGGTTTTTATTCGACCGCACGTACGCACGGTACAACGTTCCAGTGACAGTGATCGCGGAAATAAGGAAGAAAGTTACTGCCTGACGCGGGCGCGCGACGCCACAGAAGCTTGTTTGTGATGCGTGTTCGAAGATAGCAGTGGTGTATGGCTAATGAAACTGCTAACAAAGTGGCTGTGCTATGCCTATCGCCGTCACTCAGTGTTAAATTGTCGCCACCGTGATGGTCTACGTGATTGCGGCAATCTTAAATTTCTGTTATACCCAAACCGTTCTTCCGTGAAGTCAGATTATGCCACTTTTTCTATTCGTCTGTAAATAATTCGTTGTAATATTTTGCAACCGTGACTTACAATATTGATAGTACTGTAATTTGCACCCTTGTCTTTAGAAAACAGAGTATGTTAATGGTATATTTCCGACTATCAGGCGCTCCAGTCGCGGTCTGTACGGCCACTACGGTCGGGGGTTCGAATCCCCCCTCGGGCATGGATATTTGTGGCGTCCTTAGTCTTAGCTAGTTCATAAGTAGTTTGTAAGCATAGGGACTGATGACCCCGTAGTTAAGTCCCATAAGTTCTACAAACATTTGAACATTTTTTCCGACTATCGGACCAAGTTTCCATACTTTGAACCTGCTCATTCATTAGACTGTGACGTGAATAATTTACCTAATTATATATGTCGGATACCTTTAACCTATTGTACTTTTATATTTATTTATTTGGTTATTTAACCTGACCAGATTAGGGCCATAGGGCCCTCTCTTACATCTGATCAGGAACAACATAAACAAAGGATTTCATTACAAAAACCACTGCATTAATAATATTAAATAATAACAATATATGACAGTACTAATAATAATAATGATAACAATAACACAAAAATGAAAGTAATACTAATAATAACAAGAGATATTCACATTTGAATTAAGTTTAAAATAAACAGAAGAGAGAAAATGGTTAGTGAAAAAGGAGAAGATTGAAAAATGACAGTGCTAAATGGATGTGAGGAAGTGGAGACATATATGAATATAGATCTCTGCTGGCGAAAGGAAAGGGAAACATTTATGGGGGGAGGAGGAATTGACAACAGTGGGCTACAGACTGGTAAGTGGAGAAAAAGATGGCTACTGTGACAGAAGGTGAACCCTTAGTTGTCTTTTAAAGTTTTGAATTGATTTTATTTCTCTTAACTTTTGAGGAAGATTGTTCCACAGACGTGTTCCCGAAACAGAAAATGATTTGGAGAAGATTGCAGTGTTATGTGAAGGTAGAGAGAGAGTTTTATTTTGGTAAGAGCGTGTGTTTCTGCTGTGCTGTTCAGATAGTAATATAGTCGTTGAGGATAAGTATGAAGGTTTGCAATTATTGAGAAAGCGATGCAGCAAACATAGTGTACGATAGCTTCGACGCTTATCTGCACGTAGCCAAGATAACTGCTGGTATGCGGGACTGACATGGTCGTAGAAACGTAAGTTGCAAATGTATCGGATACAAGAATTCATCGCCAGCTCCAGCCTACGTGAGTTTTCGTGTGATAGTCCTTCCAGAATAGCATCACCATAATCTAGATTGGGAAGTATAAAGACAAAACAGATATTTTATCATACAGCTTTTACTCTCTCGGGTAAAGCAAAGTTTTGAAGATATTGCTCACGATAATGGGGTGCGGAAGGGGCAAGCGAGGAGAAGCAGAATATGGCAAGAATATTTTCGCTGCCGAGAAATAGTTGTACGCTGTAAGTACTTCATGATAATCTACACTCTTAACGTGTTCATTTTAGTCAAAAATTTAGAACTTTTCTCGTTAAAGGGATTAAAGTCTATGGAGTCGACTGACTTTTAAATTCCTGAAATTATATCGAGTTCCGGTAAATGAAGAGATATTGTGCGGCAATGCCTCTTAGCAGAATCGAATTCCAATAAACCTCCGAGTTTTAACTTTGGAAACTTTGACGCCGTTCAGTAGCCCCGAGCGCGCGATGCAGTGGGAATTTCAGATGCTCAACTCCGGGCCTCTCATGCAGTATCAGTGCGTGACCGATTTCCAGAGACGAAATCGAGGCGTATTTCTTAACTCAAACAAGGAAATAAAAAACTTTATTTATTGTGAGAAAATGTTATTGATGCCAAGTATGTGCTTTATTTCTTTTTTTTTTTTTTCTTACTGAGAGATTCCTTACAGTTCGCACGAACTACGCAAAACACTATGTTTACTCGGATTGTTACACACATATATGCGCTTTGGCAGGGCAGTTTCATTTCTCACTTTCACGAAGTAGCTTTCTCTCTCTCTCTCTCTCTCTCTCTCTCTCTCTCTCTCTCTCTTTTTACATAGTTAATATAAGTTTGACAATGAATTCTCAATTAGAAACTTGATCCTCTTTTGCATGTCTTCCGATTGAAACAGCGATACTAGTACGGCTGGTGTTCAATAGTTAATGCAAGACTCTTTTTTCTTTCAGCCAATTTTGATTGAAAAAATATGGCATTTGATGTAGAACAATTTCAAACGTTCACGCTTCGTCTCGTATAGTTTCATTGAGTTACTTTATGTGGCAGCGCTATACGGAGCTGTTAAAAGTGACTTCCGTAACAGAGGTGAGTTCAAGAAAAGGGGCAGTCATTGAGTTTCTTCCCGCGGTAAACCAGGGCATCTCAGATATTCATGGGTACTTGGAGAATATCCACGGTGACCTGGCAGTGGACAAAAGCACAGTGTGCCGTTGGACAAAGAGTGTTTCGTCATCACCGCATACCTGTGGCCGGCAGAGCACAGCTGTGACTTCTGCAAATTCGTAAGGTGCGGAACACTCTCATTCGAGATGATCGACAGAACACAATACAACACCTCGTACTTGACGTCACTATTGATAGTGCTGTCAGAATTTTTCGCCAGTAGGGATATGAAAAGGTTTGTTCCCGCTGGGTCGTTCGGCGTCTAACCAAAGGCCACAAACAACAGAGGAGAACCATCTGTGCGGAACTGCTTGTTCGTCATGAGGCTGATGGGGACAATATTGTGGCAAACATTGTTACAGACGATGAAATACTGGTTCATCACTTTCAACTCGATTCCAAACGGCAATCAATGTAGTGGTGCCACCCCCCCCACCACCCACCCCTAATCTTCTGGGCGCTGAAAGGGTTATTTCTATCGATGTCATTCCCCATGGTCAAAAGATCAACTCTGAAGTGTATTGCACTACTCTTGGAAAATTTGAGAAGTGATTCCAACGTGTTAGTAGGATCAAGAATCCGAACGAACTTCTGTTTACTCCGTGACAAAGCAAGACCTCACACATGTCTTAGCACCCGAGAGGTGCTCACAGATCTTCAGGAGACTGGTCTTCCTCATCCACCCTGCAGCCGCGACGTCACACTGTCGGATATCCATATGTTTGGCCCAATGAAGGACGCAATCTGTGGGACGCGGTTGGCGGATGAAACAAAAGTTAGTGATGCAGCGCGACATTGGCTCCGACATCGACCAGCGGAATGGCACCGTGCAGGCATACAGGCCCTCACTTCAAGGTGGCGTCGCACCGAATGGAGATTGCGTTGAAAAATAGTGTTGCGTAACTAGAAGGTTGACGAATAACATGGTGTATATGAATACTTAAGGGACAAAAGCCCTCTGTGTCAGAAAAGAATGTGTTGTATTATTTATTAAACTCCCCCCGTATTTCACATCTTTGGTGATGGTTCATCAGCAATGTGGCAATTATGCTCAATGCTAACGGATAAATGAGATGCAGAGAAATCGTTTTGTCGCCGGCCGCGGTGGCCGAGGAGACTGAGGCGCTCCAGTCACGGTCTGCACGACCACTACGGTCGGGGGTTCGAATCCCCCCCTCGGGCATGGATATTTGTGCCATCCTTAGGATAACCTAGTTGATAAGTAGTTTGTAAGTTTAGGGACTGATGACCCCGTAGTAAAGTCCCATAGACTATACAAACATTTCAACATTTTTTGAAAAGATCCGGCCGCGGCGGTTTAGCCGTGCACACTGGGGCGCCGTGCAGCGGTGCGCCAGACCGTTCGCAGTGGGGGTTCGAGTCCCCCCCTCGGGCACGGGTGTTTGTGTTGCCCTTACGTTAGTTTACCTGAATTTAAGTAGTTTGTAAGCTACGGACTAATAAACACGTAGTTTAGTCCGATAGATTCACAAACATTTGAACTTTTTCTTTAAAAAGTCTGGCAGCTGCACTATGTATTTGAAGAGCCAAACATCAACCATCACACTAATCATTCATAATGTTTCGCATTAGAAAAACTGTTTTGGTTGGAAAAAATGCGGTTTCTTACTTCCTGTGCAGTAGTCGTATTATTTTACCTGTCACAGGTGGTTTCATATCCAGTTACGGCAAGGACTGAATTTTAATTAAGATGAATATCCGTCCTGGTTGCAAATTAATTCGCAGTAATTAGGTACGAATCTACAGTAGATCGGTAAACCTTACTTGTCTATGTTTCTTCACTATTAAAAAGAAAGATAACATAGGTTCTGCTATAACACTGGAACGTTTTTGGTTGCTGTTGACTGATGGAGCGCATCAGCATTCACCAGTGGTGCCATGTGTATTTAACGTTTGATTTTGTTACCGACAACCCAATTATTTTGAGGAATGGGAAGAGTGCTCTCAAATTTATTAAACTTTTTGTATCGAACAGGTCCTAATTTTGTGAGACAATGTTAAGGGCCTTGGCTGATAGAGACATCTCTTCCCCATAAATCTTTTTCCACCGCATATAATCGGTTACTCGCGATTTTGTTGAAAGAGAAGCCCTTGCATACAGCAGAAATGACTTTCGTAAACAATGGACAAACTACATTAATTCAAAAGTGGTAAAATGGTTGTAAACCTAAGGAACTAGACTGCTGTGATCATCCGTCCCTAGACTCAAAAGATAATTCAACCGATTTTAACTTATGCTAAGGACACACACACACTCACTCACACACACACACACACACACACACACACACATGGCCGAGGGACGACTCAAATCCCCGACGGGAGCGGCCGCACAATCCGGTACTTAGCGCCTGGGTAACAGCTCCATTACGGTGACAATATTGCGTGAAATCAGGCTATAAATACAGGGGAACATATAAATGTCCTTGAAATTATTTACAATAAGATTGATGCGGCGTTGATCCATTATAATGAACACCACAGCTTATGTTGGGAATGACCACTATTGATCTCGATGAAGCTCTGTATTCTACTCATCGAACTGAGGCACGAGTAGGAATTCTGACTGATGGATAGTAGTAATTCCATATTCAGCGTTCCTCTGTTAACTCTTCCAGTGTGTAAATGTTATTTTAGAGGTCGTGACATCAATTTGACCGACTAGCAAAAATGAACGGGAGAAAATTAAGGTGTTCTAAATACTCGAACGATTGCAGTTCATCGATTGATTGTCCTCACCTCAACGAACACCTAATGCACTCATGACAATGTTGTGAATGTGGTGCGTTCTGTTTTTCAGTATTGGTTGATACATCCATACCGTTACTCATTTGCGAGTTCTTTCCATTGAATCTGGTATTCTGCGAACACCTTCAGTACTTTCCTACAGTTCAATACTCTCCACATCAAGGAAATTGAAAAGGTGGGGGTTAACAGGTAATGCCATGTTGACTACAGCTGCCGTGGTCAACATGATATTCTACAAAAAAAAAAAAAAAAAAAAAAAAAAAAAAAAAAAAAAAAAAAAAAAAAATCTTCACATCCTTTCCTACCGAAAATACAGACGACCCATTACACCAAACCAAGCATTTCGTCATTTGCAGCCGCATACCTCATCTGAGGACATCTAACCTTCCTGTCCTTGGTAGGGATCCGTTTCCTTCAGTCCACATCGTGAAGCTCGGTTGGGAACTGCATCTCTCCCCAAACTCCTAGATCCCCTCAGCAGCAGCACTAGCTGCGAAGCCCGGCATTTCCCGGGTACAAATTTTTCCAGTCTTACCTTAGAAAACTCTTGCGTCATAGGGGGGGAGGGATTTTAATGCATTTAATTCTTTTTGATGTCATATCTCCTGAACTATGTGTCTATTACGATGTAATTGAGAATGTGTATTCAGTGTATACAAAATATGTCACGAATAGAGTTAGAAGTAAATGCATAGTAAATAGAAACTTCACGTGTGATGCGGTGGTTTTGCATGAACTTAATTGTTTGTGTCGTCATATCTCATGAACTACAGGTATGTATTTTAGTCCATCTCGTTCTTCCCCTTCTATCCATCGTTTTCTACCTTACTATCTTTCAAGTTTCGTTTTCATGCAGCTCAATAATTACGACATCATATATCCTTGACCGTGTGTCCTGCAATGATAAAATTAGCAAACTGCGATAAATAAATAGTAGTTAAATAGGTCTCGTAAACCATGCGTCGCGTGAATAGAAACTTTTTTTTGTCTCATTGTTTACGTCGTCATGTCTCCTGAACTATGTGTCGTAGGTAGTTTTTAACCCCACAGCGATTGTTTTATGATTGTAAGCAATATGTATACCACGTTTAGTTGATATCGGACTATTATGTTAGGAGGAGAAGTGGAAAAATGGCGCTTAATGTAGCAGTTATTCGGAAATTTCATTGTTTATCACGTCGTATCTCGAAGCCCGAGGTCAACGAGAAAGACAGGTCGCAGCGCGCACGTCATGTCACGTTAGCAAGGTATTCCTGAGCCGGCGCGATCGCTGGCTTAGTGGCTGGCCGCTATGAAGTAGCGGGCTGTGCTCCAGCGTCCAAGCCGCTACGGAAAAGTCGTGCGAACTACTACGGCCATCTGCGGTGCGCACGGCCGTTTGCCGTCGGGGGTTCGAGTCCTATCTCAGGCATTGGTGTATGTGTTGCCCCTAGTATAAGTTAGTGTAAGTAGTTTGTAAGCTTAGGAACTGATGACCGCCGGCCGCGGTGGCCGAGGGGACTGAGGCGCTCCAGTCACGGTCTGCACGGCCACTACGGTCGGGGGTTCTAATCCCCCCTCGGGCATGGATATTTGTGCCGTCCTTAGTATTAATTAGTTCATAAGTAGTTTGTAAGTTTAGGGACTGATGACTCCGTAGTTGAGTCCCGTAAGCTATACAAACGTTTGAACATTTGAAACATTTCAACTGATGACCAACATAGTTAAGTCCCTTAGATTTACATACATTTCTCATTCTCGAGAAATATGTGTCGTAATATGATATAAATTTGGAAAGCATGTTCAGAGGTATATGTGCCTATGTTGTTGTTGTGGTCTTCAGCCCGGAGACTAGTTTGATGCAGTTCTCCACAATACCCTAACGTGAGCAAGCCTCTTCAACTCGACATAAGAACGGCAACCTACATCTGTTTGAATCTGCTTACTGTACCAATCTCTAGGTCTTCATCGACGGTTTTTACCCCACACACTTCCATCCAACGCTAAATTCACGATTTCTTGATCAATCGTTCCCTTCTTTTAGTCAAGGTATGCCAAAAATTCCTTTTCTCCCCAAATCTGTTCAGTACCTCCTCATTAGTTATGCGATCTACCCACCTAACCTTCAGCAATCTTCTGTAGCAACACATTTCAAAAGCCTGTATTCTCTTTTTGTCCGCACTGTTTATCGTCCATGTTTCACTCCCGTACAAGGCAACACTCCAAAATGTTTGTAAATTTATCTGACCCAACTGCTTGGTCATCAGTCCGTAGCTTACAAACTACTTAAATCTAGGTAAACTAAGGACAAACACACACACCCATGCCCCAGAGAGGACTCGAACCTCCACGGCGAGCAACCGCAGCGAGTCGCTTTAGACCGCTCGGCTACTCCACCGCGGCGGCAACACTACACACAAATGCGTTCAGAAAGAACTTCCTTGAGCTTAAATCAATATTCGATGTTAACAAATTTCTCTTTTTCAAGAATGCTTTTCTACGCATTGCCATTCTGCATTTTATATCCTCTGTACTGCGATCATCAATTGTTATTTTACTGCCCAAGTAACAAAACTCATCTACCTCCTTTATTGTTTCGTTACTTAATCTAATTCCTTCAGCATCACCTGATTTTCGTACACTGCACTCCATTACCGTAGTTTTGCTCTTGATAATCTTCATTTTACATGCACCTTTCAGCACTCTGTCCATTCCGTTCAACTACTTTTCCAGGTCCTTTGCTGTCTCTGACAAAATTACTATGTCGTCGACAAAACGCAATGTTTTTAATTCTTCACCCTGAACTTTAATTCCTTCTCCAAATTTCTCCTTGCTTTCCTTCACAGCTTGCTCTATGTACAAATTGAATAACATTGGAGAAAGGCTACAACCCTGTCTTACTCCCTTTCCAACCACTACATCCCTTTCATGCCCTTCAACTCTGACACCGCTGTCTGGTTTTTGTACAAGTTGTAAATAACCTTACGCTCCCCAAGTTTTACTCCTGCTTCCTTCAGAACTTGAAACAGTTTATTCCAACCAACATTGTCAAAAGCCTTCTCCAAATCTACAAAAGCTAGATATGTAGGTTTGCCTTTTCTTAATCTATCTTCTAGGATAAGCCGTAAAGTGAGTATTGCCTCTCATGTTCCTACATTTCTCCTGAACCCAAACTGATCATCCCCGAGGTCGGCTTCTACCAGCTTTTCCATCCTTCTGTGTTAATATTTTGCAACCATGACTTATTAAACTGATGGTTCTGTAGTTTGCACACCTGTCTGCGCCTGCTTTCTTTGGAATGGGTATGCCTAACCTTTGCAAAATATGTCGTAAGTGGTGTCAGTAGTAAAGACGTAATAAATCGAAACCTCATGCTTGATAATGCGGTTTTTCATTAACCAAATTGTTTATGACTTCATATCGCATGAACTATATGTCGAACTGTAATATAATATCGATGGAACATTCAGTGATATGTATGTGTACTATCTGTGACACGAATCGTGAATACAATTTACAGTGTAGAAGTAATAATTTGCAATGCCATGGCAAAAGCCGTTGATACACGTCATGGACATCGGAAAAGTAGTAAGCGATGTACTTTTGCCCTTTCACTATTTTGTTGGGATTGTCAGCGAGAGAAATGTTTCATAATGATTTGAAATTATGTTTTAAGTTTATTGAAAGTCGCTAAGTACTCTCATCCTCAAACAGTTGATGAATAAATTCTCCCTATCTTGTGCCGCATTGTCTCATTGTTTATGACGTGATAAGGGATCTACGATAGATTCCGTGTTTCTTGATTTCCGGAAGGCTTTGACACTGTTCCTCACAAGCGCCTTCGAATCAAATTTCGTGAGTATGGAAAATCGTTACAGTTGTACTATTGGATTCATAATTTACTGTCAGACAGGATACACTACGTTGTAACTGACAGAAAGTCATCGAGTAGTAGTGTCACCTGGTCGTCCTCAGGGAAGTGTTATAGATATCAATTAATACAATTAAAGAATCCCTGAGACGGATTTGCGTCTCTTAATATGTCAAAGACATTATTGATAGAGCCGAAGCATTGAATTAAAATTTGTGGTGCGGCCAGGAATCGAACCCGGACCTCCATGCTTACTAGGCAGACGTCTTAACCGTTAGACTACCACACCACTAACAATCAAGGCGCCTCGGAATAGTCTATGTACGATTTCCCTCCACAACAAAGAAGCTGAATTAAAGTTTGTGTTGTGTAGGGAAATCATACATAGACTATTCCGAGGCGCCTTGACCGTTAGTGGTGTGGTAGTCTAACGGTTAAGACGTCTGAGAATAGTATCTTTGGTGAGCAAAATAAACAACACGGATTTCGGATAGCTTTTAAAATAATTAAAAGTATAGGAATAATTAGTATTTAAACAGTGTTTAGTTCTGCTAGAACACGTGTTTTGCTTCGTGTTTACGTGTGGTGTTTTCCATTCTGCTGGTGATTAACAGGATTTCGGTTTATTTTCAACCGAAGTTCTCCTGTTACTGGCATCATGTCTACTAATCTACGGAAGAATACACTGGTTTTTTCATTTGACAAGGAAACCCGCAATGTGCAGCCGACGTCGCTGGAAATTCACGATTGGATAACTGAGGTAATCGGTGTTACTGATGAATCTGTCCATACTTTTCAATTAGACAACGATAAATACTGTATATTTGTCAAGTTTTTGAGCCCTGTTTATATTGATAAACTGTTACTGAAGTGGGGTAATGAAGTCGAGTTTGCTCATAGAGATAACAGGAAAAGCAAAGTATCTATTTGGAGAGCCGATATAGTTTATACAACCGTTAGAGTGTTGAACCTCCCAATTGAACTTGATAATGAAGTAATCAAGGATGTACTTAGTCAATATGGCACCATCAAGTCTATTACAAATGAACGTTGGTCGAGGCATTATAAATTACAGTGTTTCAATGGCATTCGTTCGGTGGAGATGGAAGTTAAAGCAAATATTCCGTCTCACATCGTTGTGGGTGGTTATAGAGCACAAGTAGTGTACTCAGGACAGGAACCTACGTGTCACATATGTAATGAGTCTGGACATTTCAGACAGGACTGTCCTCGGCGAGTTTTTGTGTTAAAAAGTAATTTAAAACAACGCCAGAGGCTTACTGTTAGTGATGTATTACAGCCTTCTGTTCTGGCGCAATCGGATGAGACTGAAAACGTAGCAAATACAGCAAGCTGTTCTGATGTCCCTCTCGCAGATAAGTCTCAGTTTCCACCATTAGTTAAGAAGCCTATTATTGACTCTGGTCATGATAGTGATGTTCAGTCGAAAAAAAGACCGCATGCAAATACTGACAGCTGTTCAGACGCGGAATTATCCGACACACCTCATTCAGTACGTAAGCAAAAACAGTGCGATGAGGTGATACAGCAAGAGATTCAGCAAGAGGTTCAGAAAGAGGTAGTGTCGATGGAAATCGACACTCAAGTCTCGAAAACTATGTTAGAAAGCGAGTCCTCAAGTGGGGTTTTATCAAGTAACGTGCCCGAACCAACTGCAGAAGCAGTGGGTCGTACAGAACAACATTCAATTGTCTATAAAACTGTTCAGCAAAGTTTTCCTGACGTGCCCCCTACTCCTGAAATTTGCCCTCAGGAGATATATGTCAGTGGTACTGAATCATTAGTTGATAAACAGCGCATAACAATTGACAATGGCAAAGAGAAGATTTCAAAAACAGAAAATCTCAAAGTAGAATTGCAACCTCACGATGCCACACGTCGTAAAACAAAGCCTCAATCTAATCTCAATGTTCAACGCACTCATGTGAAATCTAAACCTGGGAAAGACACAACCAAATCAAAGAATGTGAGACATGATATCGTCAGACGTGGATCACAAAATGATTTAGCTGATGAATCTAACGAAACTCAATGCTGTTTTGATACACATGACAAATCTCCAGATCCAGCGAATGCAGTGAATAATGCATAGAACTGTTAGTTTTTCTGTTTTTGTTTTGTTTTTCATTGCATAACTGATAAAGAGACCAGGTTACAAAAGTGAGTACATCATGCCTCAGGCCTATACTATCACCACTATAAATATAAACAGAATTCAATCAGATTTAAAAATAGCAGCACTTAGGGAATTTTTATATGAATCAGGGACCGATATTGCCCTTCTGCAGGAAGTAGTGATTCCCAAACTGACAATTACAGGGTTTGTTGAATATATAAATGTGTCACACGACACGAGTGTTGGGACTGCCATTTTGATACGAGAAGGTATTCCAGTCACAACAGTAGAACGTCTAGAATCAGGAAGAGGAATAAGCATACAGTTATTTGATTTGACTTTAATCAACATATATGCCCCTTCAGGCAGTGCCCATAGAACAGACCGAACGCAGTTTTTTAGTGAGGAACTTATATATCTGCTACGAAAAAATCCACAGAATCTGATAATGGGTGGTGATTTCAATTGCGTTCTTAATAAGAGGGACCAGCAACCAAATTTTAATTATTCTGCTGAATTAAAACAACTAGTCAAACACATGAATTTACAGGATGTGTGGGAGATCAAACATCCCGCATTTGTACAGTATACATATATTGCTCATAATTCCTGCAGTAGACTTGACAGATTTTACATTTCGAAGAATCTTGAATCATCTTTGTTAACTGTTGAAACTGTTCCTGTATATTTTTCAAATCACTCCAGTGTAAAGGCTTGCTTGAATCTAATGGTACAACCTATTCATCGTTTTAGAAATCAGTGGCATCTAAATGTCTCATTGTTACAAGAAACTGAATTAGAAGAAATGTTAACACATGCATGGATGATATGTCTGCGTGCTATAGGTAGATATTCCACAATATTAGAGTGGTGGAATAGAATGGCGAAGCCAAAGTTGAGAAGAGTCCTTATGCAATACAGCGCACAAAGGACCAAGGATATAAAACAAAGTATAGAATATTACTACAGCCTGTTGAGGAACCTTTATGATCAAGCATCAGAGTCCTCCTTTCGTTTAGTGGATATAAAAAAAGTTAAAGCTAAATTATTAACCATAAAACGCAAACAGATGGAAGGGCTGAAAATAAAATCTAAGGCTAAAACCGCTTCAGAAGACGAAATGACCTCTTTATATCATTTGCTAAAGCACGCCAGAAATAGAAGGAGTACCCTTATTGAAGAAATCCGAACTACAAATGGAATGATCCTTAGATCACAAAAGGACATTATTAATGAGATTCATCACTATTATGAAGAACTCTATGCTGACAACCCTGTAAATGAAGACTCTCTTGTTGACTGCTTGGGAATTATCACGTCACAGCTTACCGAAAATGACAATGAGGAAATTCTTTCAGAAGTCAGTGAAGACGAAGTCCATGACGTTGTGAAAACCTCACCTCCAAGAAAATCTCCTGGACCTGATGGGCTGCCTATCGAGTTTTTATGCACGTTATTGGTCACTTATAGGAGAGAAAATAACAGCCATTGCAAACGAGATTCTTCAGGGCCATACAATACCTACAGAATTTAAAGAAGCTAAAATTGTTCTTGTCCCAAAAACTAAAGAAAATAAAATGTTAAATAATTTTCGACCTATTTCTTTGCTTAATACAGATTATAAAATAATCGCCAGACTTCTGAATAGAAGAATTTCTTCGTTTGCAAACAAAATCATAAGTGTGCATCAAAACTGTGTAGTTGATAGGACTATATTTCAAAATATAGCTGAATATCGAGATATCATTTCAATAACTGATGTGACTAGAATCAAATGTGCATTGATCTTTTTAGATTTCCATAAAGCATTTGACCTTGTCAATCACACATACCTGCTTAAAAATATGCAAAAACTGGGTTTTCATGAGCGGTCTCTCCGCGTGATTAAAAACATTGCAACAGGGATACATGCAAGAATAGCGGTAAATGGACAAACGACGAAACAAATAGAAATAAAAAGAGGTGTTCCACAGGGAAGTCCTCTTTCCATGCTTTTATTCGCTATTTCACTTGATCCCTTGCTTCGCAATGTGCATGCAAATTTGACAGGCATAACAATGGCTGGCCATAAGACAGTAATCAGAGCTTACGCTGATGATGTAGGAGTTGTCGTCCGAAGTTGCAATGAAATAAGTACATTAGAAAACGTGACTAGAACATACTGTCAGGCTTCGGGAGCAAATATAAATGCTAACAAAAGTAAAATTCTGAAACTGAGAGGCTTTGACCATGTAAATGTTGATTGGGCAACCTCAGTCAGCCAACAAAAAACATTAGGAATAGTGCTCATGGCAAATGTGATGAAAATGGCAGCTAGAAACTGGAAGGACGCAGCGAATAAAGTACAAGGGGCCATAATGGATAACTTATCACGTCACATAAATCAAGTTCAGAGAGTAAAATATATAAATTTGTGGATACTATCAAAAGCTTATTATACGGCACAAGTATTTCCGCTCCCAAAAATGATAGCTAAAAAAATTATGTCAAAAGTTACAAACTTTCTGTGGAGAGGAGAAGTATTTAGAGTCACTGCTAAAGTAGCCACTCTAGATCCCAGTCACGGTGGATTAGGCCTTGTAGACATAACTACCAAAGCATCAGCACTCTTCGTTAAACGGACGATGAACATTATACAGCAGCAACCTGGTAGCATTACAAGTAAACTTTTCGATGTTCTTAAACCGTCAAGTCTTCAACCTCCAATCGATGTAAGAAACATCAATGTTTGCTTACAACACGTGAGGACCTTTTATATCGAAATGAGTTATGTCAACCATACACTTTTGTGGTCAAGTCACCTAACAGCAAGGGCTATTATGAATGAAAGAAAGAAATGTGAAAGAAGAAATAAAATAGAAGATAGGTCAAGAAATGTGGACTGGGATGCTGTATGGCGAAATATTAATCTAAAAGGACACTCTTCGGACGTAATAACAGCTTGGTACAAAGTCGTCAATAATATAATTCCCACCAACGAACGACTCTGTGGAATCGGTATAAATCAAACAGATCTATGCCAACGATGTAATCTTGTTGATACAGTTATACACAGATTTACCTGTGGTGGAAACTTAAATAACTGGAAATGGGTGAGAGCGCAAATAGCACTCCTCACAAGAACTTCACCTGAATACGTATCTCCATCCATAATATGTAGACCAGATGCAAGATATTTTCCAGAGAAAAAAAATAACACAGTATACTGGTTATTGGGAAAGTACGTGAGCTACGTCGTTAACAATCTTGGACCGGACACCACCATTGACTTCAAACTGTACATGCAGGATGAATATAGAAAACTTAGCAAGTATATGGACCAAAAATCCAAATATGGAAACATGCTTATTATCGTATTTGAACGAATGGGGATAGGTTAATATATATATATATACATGGACTAATTGAATATAAGTTTATATCGATACCTACAAGAAAAAAACTGAAAGTGTTTGAGAAGCCTACATGCTAAGGTTAAATTATTTAAAAATTGAACTGTAAAATAGGAGTAAATCAACATGTTTTCTTTTTTTTTATGATTGTTTCTATGTGAGTATATCATTATGAGTACCTGTGTAAAGTATTTTACTTGTGCATATGTATTCCAAGGTGTTATAATTGATGTTCTCTGTATACAGTACAATGTACAAGTAATAGAGTAAATAAAAGTTTATTAAAAAAAAAAAAACGGTTAAGACGTCTGCCTAGTAAGCATGGAGGTCCGGGTTCGGTTCCCGGCCGCACTACAAATTTTAATTCAATGCTTCAGCTCTATCAAGTGTTATAGAGTCCCTACTGTTCCTCATTTTTATTAACGGTTTAGGAGACAATCTGAGTAGCTCCCTTAGACTGTTCACGGATTATGTACTCATTTACCAGTTAGTAAAGTCAACATCAAAAGCAACTGCAAAATTAAATCATAAGATATCTGCATATTGCAGTTGTGAAGTCATCCAAATAACCACTAAAGGATATCCGTTATACTTCTTTTCACGATGAATCAGTCAGATCTACAGGCCGTAAATTCAGCTTAATACCTAGGAATAACCTATACGAACAACTTAAATTGGAAAGAACACATAGAGAATCTTGTAGGTTAGGCGAACCAAATACTACATTTCATTGGGTGAACACTTCTAAGATGCAACAGTTCTACTAAAGAAATTGCCTACATTACACTTGTGCGACCTATTTTCGAGTATTGCTGCGAATTGTGTGACTGACGGACGATTTAGAGAAAGTTCAGAGAAGGTCAGCTCGATTTGTATTTATCGCGATATAAGGGATGGGGTGACACGGAAATGATTAAAAGAAAGGCGTTATTCGTTGGGGCGAGTTCTATTTGCGAAATTTATTTCACCGACTTTCTCTTCCAAATGCGAACGTATTGGGTATACACCCATCTACATAGGGCGACATGAGCATCAAAATAAAATAATGGAAATCAAATCTAAAGCGGAAACATTTAAGTTTTTCTTTTTCCAGCGAGCTATTAGATGTTGTTGTTGTTTGTTAAGCTTATGGGACTTAACTGCGGGATCATCAGTCCTTAAACTAACAAACTGCTTTGAACTACCTTATACTAAAGACAACATGAGCATTCATGCCCGAGGGGACATTCGAACCCCCAAAGGGGAGCGGCCTCACTCATCGCAGCATAGCGCCTCAATGCGCTCGACCACTCCGCTGCGGCGAGCTTTTAGAGAATGGATCAGTAGAGAAATATCATAAAAGCGGTTCAATGAACCCTCTGCTATGCACTTCAATGTGACTTGCAAAGTATTTATGTAGATGTAGATTCATTAAACGTAAACAACTAACCATCTGCCTGTAACACTGCGTCTCACTCAACAAAAAGCTGATTTATGTTTTACGTGATGCAACTTTTATTTATTTATTTATTTATTTTGCTCTATAGGTAGATCCGTTCATTGCGGGCGCTGATCTTGTTTGTTCGCTATTGTTCGTTGTGGTCTTGGTTCAGATTTTTTATTACAAAGAGTGTTCAGCCCTCTGACCAGGCGCGCTGAACCACGGCGCCCGGTACCGCTCGGCTTCTCCCGCGCGTCACGTGATGCAACTCATCATGTCACTTTACCATCATATCAAAAATTTTACTTTATTTCTTCGGTGTCGTAAAATACCTTGGATAAAGAGCGGCTAAGTGTATGCAATGACAGACAAACCGTAGTCAATGTAGAGATAGTAGGATAAAATAACAAATGATATAAAATCAATGATACTACATGAAAGTAATTCCCTGAGTCATACCAACATTAAAACATCTCATAGTGACCCAAATCAAAATTCATGGCAGTAACTATCAATCGTCAAATCTTATTCGCCGCGGCGGAGCGGCCGAGCGCATTGAGGCGCTATGCTGCGATTTGCGAGGCCGGTACCCGTTGGAGGTTCGAATCCCCCCTCGGACAGGGCTGTTAGTGTCGTCTTTAGTATAACGCAGTTCACAAGTAGTTTGTATGTTTCGGGACTGATGACTCGCAGTTAAGTGCCTTAAGCTTGACGAACAAAACTTATTCAGTACACAAACAAAATACATCTAGTACAAGGCACCATGGACATCAAAACAACAGTTCTCCATATTCATAATCACCATGTTCCTACACATACTGAAGTGAAACCACACTGGGATACTGTCCAATCAAAAATATTGTATAGTAGATTAACTATAGGTCAAATTGTACAGAAGCAAACCATCACAGTACACCTAAGACTGAATCAGCTTGGAAACAAAGATATGTCTATAACGTCTAAGTCATCGATGTAGCTTCCTGGTAAAATTATAAAACATTCTACAACAGCAAGAATATCTAAAAAAAAGAAGGAAATTATGCAATTTACCATAAATAATGTAAGGACATACTCCTACAATGACCTACCAACGTCCACCTCAAGAGACAAATTAAAGATAAGTATTTAAATTAGAAAGTATGTCTCATCTCAGTGAAGTGTTTTCGAGCAACATAAAATAAAAATCTCTGATGTAAAGTCTTCATTATTTATGGCTCATATGTTGAAAACAATAGATTGAGAGGGCGAGATAAAATATGTGAAAACAAAATAAGCAGTCTCGAATATACGGGCGACTTAGTTGTGATGACGGATTCGACTGAAACGTTGCAATCAAATATTTCAGAGCTGTATCAGAGGTGAAAGGGTTATGATACGAAGAATCTCCTACACGAAAGTAATGTCTGTGGGAAACAGATTTATGAAGATTGAGTAACAAACAGGAGGAATAAAGTTCGAAAAGGTGAAGAGTTCCAAGTACTTCAGGTGTATTTTTGTACAGGATGACATTATAGAGAAAGAACTCGAATCAAGATGTAGCAAAGCTAATGCAGTGAGTGCTCAGCTAAGATCTACTCCCTTCTTCAAGAAGGAAGTCAGTACCAAGACTAAGTTAGCAGTGCACCGCTCTATCTTTCGAACAACTTTGTTGCATAGCAGTAAAAGCTAGGAGGATACAGGTTACCTTATTAATAAGGTTGAGGTTAGATATGTTGAAGTAGCAAGGGTCATTGCAGATACAAATAGATGGGAGCAGTGGCAGGTGACTGCCCATAATGAGAAAATCACAATAGAAATGAGCGTATTGTTTTCTTGGCCGGGAGAACCCTTGCGGGTTTGTTCGGCCGCCTTAGTGTAAGTCTTTTTATTTGACGCCGCGTGGGCGACTTACGTGCCAATGATGATGAGATCATGATGATTAGGACAACACACAATACCCAGTCCACTGCCGGGAATCGAACCCGGGCCTCCTGCGTGGTAGTGAGCGATGCTACCGCTGAGCTAGGGAGGAGAAAATCAAAGGAAGACTGGGATGATGCGGTTATAGAGCGAACAGGCTCAGATGGTGGGGTCATATTGCACGCGTGTGAGAAACAAGGTTACCAAGAGATTCGTGGGTGCAGTGGTAGAGGGTAAGAGGAGCCGAGGTAAACGTAGGACAGTATTTTGTTTCGATCAAGATTGATTCTGAAGCAATAGCCTAAACATCAGACGAGGCACTTCATAGCGGATCCAGGAGGAATTTCATTGGGGGGGGGGGGGGGCTATGCTCCAGATAACGCTGAAAGAGATAATCAGTCTTAATAGATGATGATCATGATGAGTTCAAGATTGATTCACTGTGATGAAAAACTGATCGATGTTTATAGATTAATGCAAACAGTTTACTCTAGAAATGAAGATACAAACAATGTAGTTTTAATAAGCGTTTATTTCCCTCAGGAACAAGTCCGTCTCACTGCCGACAAAGTGCTTGAGTAAAGTAAACACCACTCGTAAGATCCACATACCTAAAGTTACTTCGCAGCTGCTCACATCACGCCCTCCTCAGTAGTATAAGTAGCCCAGTATCTGCATAAACTATTTACACAGACTTCTCTCGTTCAAAGACCCTCCCGCAGTGAAGAATCTTAGCCGCTCCTCGGATTCTGTGCGCTGTTGGCCACCTCGGACTACTGGCCCTTCCCTCGACATTCGCCTTTTGCTCATCCGCTGCCAGCTACAAACTCCCACCCGTCAGGCTGCGGGTTCTTCGTAGTCGGCGGCTTTTCCTTTAATAAGCTGATGTTTGGTGTTTCCGCCGAAAAGCGCAGCCCGCCGACGAGTTGCGGTACGGGCTATAAATAAAGTCGAACGCAGGCCCGGTGAATGAATGGTGGGGCAGGGAAACTAGGGATGGGAGGGAGGGGTGGTTGCTCGCGGCTCCACAAACTCCGCGGAGCGATGCAGAAGGCACCTGACGCCCGCGCAGGGAGGGGGGGGGAGAGGGGAAGGGGGAGGAGAGGTGGCGGAACGTGGCTCACTCAGTGCAGCGAGTGTCCGCGGCAGATACCTCGCGGCTGCCACACTCCGTAAATTCTCCACCTACAACTACCCTGCCCAGAGCCCCCTCATCTGTTCGTCTGCACCGGTTACACGCTCGCGAAACACAGCTCGCCCTTTATTCACATGAAGTGTTAAGTGCCATCGACAAGGGATCTCAAATCGATTACATTATTTCTGGATTTCAGGAAGGCTTTTGACACTGTACCCCACAAGCGGCTTCTTATGAAATTGCGTGCTTATGGAATATCTCCCCAATTGTGCGATTGGATTCACGATTTCCTATCAGAAAGAACACAGTTCGTTGTAATTGACGGTAAGTCATCGAGTAAAACAGAAGTGATATCTGGCGTTCCACAGGAAAGCGTTTTAGGCCCCCTACTCTTCCTCGTGTTTACAAACGATTTAGGAGACAATCTGAATTGCTCCCTTAGACTGTTCACGAATGATGCTGTCGTTTATCGGTTAGTGAAGTCAATTGAGGATCAAAAGCAACTGCAAAGCGATTTAGACAAAATTTCTGCATGGTGCGAAAATTGGCAATTGACACTAAATAAATAAAAGTGTGAAGTAATACACATGACCACTAAAAGAAATCCGCTGAACTTTAATTACGCGATAAATCAGTCAAACCTTAAGATCGTTAATTCTACCATATACCTAGGAATTACAATTACGAACAACTTTGACTGGAGAGAACACAAAGAAAATATTGTGGGGAAGGCGAACCAAAAGTTACGTTTCATTGGTAGAACGCTTCGAAGATGCACCTGCTCCACCAAAGAGACTGCCTACATCACACTTGTGCGTCCTCTCCTGGAGTACTGTTGCCCCTTGTAGGATCCTCACCAGGTGGGACTGACGGAAGACATTGAGAAGGTTCAGAGAAGGGCAGCTCGTTTTGTTTTATCACGTTACGCGGGGGAAAGCATCACGGAAATGTTGCACGAATTGGGGTGGAAATCATTAAAAGAAAGACGTTATTCATTGCGGCGTGATCTGTTTGCGAAGTTTCAACCACCGACTTTTACTTCTGAATGTGAAAATATTTTGCTAGCACCCATCTACTTAGGGAGACATGACCATCCCAATAAAATAATAGAAATCATATCGAAAACGAAACGATTTAGGTGTTCTTTCTTCCCGCGCGCTATTGGAGAATGGAAAGGTAGAGAAAAGTTATGAAAGTGCTTAATGAACCCTCTGACAGGCACTTAAATGTGATTTGCAGAGTATCGATTTACATGTAGATTTAGATGCTGCAGGTATATAATTCTTCGACATTAAAGGCTGTGGCGTTACCCTATGTTTTTAGTATACTTAGTTTCGGCCTTTCTCAATTTTATTTAATTTATTTACTAGCTGTAAACCCGGCGTTTCCCGGGTGTTTATTTATCCTATACTCTCGTAGTCCACTTCCCCTTCCCTCCTCTCTCTGGATCCATCTCTTTCTCTCCCATCTCTCTGTTGGTTTCCACCTTTCCCTCTCTCGGCAAAGTTTTCTACAAGGTACCCTCTGTCATGTGCCATACAAACATTTAAATGATTCCCAGTCCATGGTGTACAGCAATCAGTGAGAATATACTCCTTCAGTAAAAAAGTCTTGATTGAAAATTGTTTTATTAATTAATGACGCGTTTCTCCCTTTAGCAGAGCATCTTCAGATTATCTGCCTGACAGAATTTACAAAAAATTACAAGGCGGAATAACAAACGGGTATAATGGTACGTGGGCTTATTTTGTGTTTAGAAGACAGTATAAATGCTAAAAAAAAGCTTACAATGCGCTCTCCGTGGTGTGACGCCGTAAGTTGTTTTGCGGTATTTCTATTTTTGAATTTCCTTGTAGCCCTACAAATGATCGGGTAACAACGAATTACAGTTGGAACATACTCGGTAAAGATGTGTGAAACATAAAACCGATTTTTAAGATTACCTTAATAGAATGGGCTTATCTTGTATCACCAGAGACCACCGCATCTATTAAGGTAAACTTAAAAATCGGTTTTATGTTTCACACATCTTTACCGAGTAATTCGTTGTTACCCGATCATTTGAGGGGTATAAGGAAATCCAAAAATTCCAGAAAAATAGAAACACCGCAAAACAACTTACGGTGTCACATCACGGTGAGCGCATTGTAAGCTTTGTTTACCATTTATACTGTCTTCTAAACGCAAAAAAGCCCATGTACCATTATACCCGTTTGTAATTCCGCCTTGTAATTTTGTGTAAATCCTGTCACGCAGATAATCTGAAGATGCCCTGCTAAAGACCGAAACGCGTCATTAATTAATAAAACAATTTGCAATCAAGACGGGTTTTTTTTACTGAAGGAGTACAAACATTTGTTTACCCAGTGATCTTGCTCTTGGTTTAGAGGTCATGGGTGCAAAAATTCATAAATATTGGAGCAATACTACGCATTTTGTAAAATTCCGTAAGTTAAGTACCCTCCACCACGCACCGAACGAAATTTTATACAGACAGTGAAATTCCTCTTGTTTTTAAGGTAGAGTGTGCAAAGTTTCATCAGTATCGGAACAAAACTAAAGATTTAAATGCAATAGAATCGCAGAGTCACATCGAAAAATGCACTGTTTTCTTTTCAAATATTCCAGTTTTGCTTCATACAACCCTTGTTCTTAGAATAACGAAAACAACAAAAAAAGGATCTGTGAAATCGGTCGAGCCGTTCTCAATTTAACAAGGTATTTAGGGATCCATTTTTATATTGCAAAGTACCCACCGTATGAAACTTAAGGTAATAGGTGACGTTCCTCTTGTTTTGAAGGTCAAGCGTGCGGAATTTCGTGAAAATTGGAATGAAACTGTAGATTTCTTGCGTCTGTAGGAGAAGTATGCTCCGCCATGCACCTATCACAAAATACTTTCTTGGCTGACGTTTTCTACCGACAAACTATATTCCTGCCAAATTTTAGCTTCATAGGGGAAGTAGTTTACGAGATTTCGTGTTTGGTCAGTGAGTGTCCTTTCGCTTTTATATAGACATAGATTAAGAAAACAGATTGCTTAATTTTGGATGCAAGAGAATTAAGGGAGACTTGTACACAAAAATAAATAGTAACACGCAAATCTGTAATGCTAACTTTATTTAATACAAGGTCATGCCTGATGCGACAGTTCTACGGCATCTATTGTAACCGGTACACTTCTTTTCGTTTATTTTTTATTTTTTTGGGGGGGGGGGGGGGCGGGGGGGGCAGTTACAAACCGCTTCATAAATGTCCGAAATTACACGTAAACTTTCTTGGAGGTACCTAACTACTACCATTTTCCAATAATTGTCGCATAAATCTGGGTATTATCACGCGGTGGCCTCTCATTATTTCTGGGTCAGGAACCTTTTTGGGCGTATGGTGAACAAACAGTTCACCAAAGTTTCATTGGAATCGAATGAATGGTTTATGATCATATAGAGGACATACAGACAAACATTTATATATATGGGCAGCCGGTGGTCACACAAGCTAAGATACAGTAGGTAACCGTATGTATTCGGTACTGAGTAACGAATACTTAGACTGACACGAAATACTGAATCGATACTCATGAATACATTTCGTTACTCGCATCTACAGTATCGATACGAACTTACTCACGAGTACATTTTGTTATTCGCATCTACCGTATCGATACGAACTCTGCAACGAAAACCAATAAGGAGAATGCATATATTCAGCGATACTATTTATTATGAGTAATTTATATAGACATCCGTGACGAACTTTTAGAGCATATTGCGTAGCTCTACTATTTTAGCTGGTTATTTTTGTTTTTAAACATTTCTATTATTCTTCTTGATGAACTGACGTCCACTCTTAACGCAAACATACGTTACATTATAATTTTTACTTGTAAAGGTTTCCGTTTAATGGTTAATTATTCGTTTTTGATCTTGTCTACTCTTTAACAACTTCGTAAAAAGTACTCAAGTTATCATCTACAGGTTTTCCCTCATGAGGTTTTATGTTAATTGTTAATGTCATATAATATAGTACAACAATCCCACTGCTCGCAAATGTAGTGTTACTACTATGGTCGATCACACTGGCATTCGTCACAAAATGTTCCGCTTGATTCTGAAATTACAAGCACTCTAAGTAAAGTACGGGAACAGTACTTAATACGGAGGACGCAGGTTGGTCTCGGTAATGTTGATCAATTTGTATGACAATTGTATTTTAATCAATATGGAAATGGACTGTACCGATCCTTTCCTAAGAAGTATAATTGCCTCAAAAAGCAGGCATATAGTATCTATCTGACGAATTAAATATTAAATTAGTATTAAAAGTAATAGCTTCAAAGACAATCAAGCTGCCCTTTCCGTGGGTGTCAGCGGTAACGATACGTTTGTAACGAGTATTGTTTCTTTTAGTAACGGACACATACGAATACAGATTACTTCGTTACTCTCACAGTTCTAGTTACAAGCACGGGCTGGATCTTTGCGACAGATGGTTATCCAACCATGGGAAAGCAGCTGTTAGCCGAGCATTGCAAGGAGAGTGGGGTCCACCGTGTTTCTATATGGCGAGAACTGCAACAATTTATATGTTAATGTTTTACTATTTGCACTACTGGCCATTAAGGTTGCTACACCGATATGAAATGTAGATGATAAACTGATATTCATTGGACAAATATATTATACTAGAACTGACATATGTTTACATTTTCACGCAATTTGGGTGCATAGATCCTAAGAAATCAGTCCCCAGAACAACCACCTCTGGCCGTAATAACGGCCTTGATACGCCTGGGCATTGAGTCAAACATAACAGATGCCCATGCAGCTTCAACACGATACCACAGTTCATCAAGAGTAGTGACTGGCGTATTGTGACGAGCCAGTTGCCACCATTGCGAGACGTTTTCAATTGGTGAGAGATCTGGAGAATGTGCAGGGCAGGGCAGAAGTCGAACATTTTCCGTATCCAGAAAGGCCTGCAACAGGATCTGCAACATGCGGTCGTGCATTATGCTGATGAAATTTAGGGTTTCGGAGGGATCGAATAAACGGTAGAGCAACGGGTCGTCACACATGTGAAATGTAACGGCCACTGTTCAAAGTGCCGTCGATGCGAACAAGAGGTGACCGATACGTGTAACCAAATGCATCCCATACTATCATGCCGGGTGATATGTCAGTATGGCGGTGATGAATACACGCTTCCATTGTGCGTTCACCGTGATGTGGCTCAACACGGATTCGACCATTATGATGCTGTAAACAGAACATGGATTCATCCGATAAAATGACGTTTTATCATTCGTGCACCCAGGTTCGTCGTTGCGTACACCATCGCAGGCGCTCCTGTCCGTGATGCAGCGTCAAGGGTTACCGCAGCCATGGTCTCCGAGTTGATAATCCATGCTGCTCAAATGTTCAAATGTTTGTAGAACTTATGGGACTTAACTACGGGGTCATCAGTCCCTAAGCTTACAAACTACTTATGAACTAGCTAAGGCTAAGGACGGCACAAATATCCATGCCCGAGGGGCAATTCGAACCCCCGACCGTAGTGGCCATGCAGACCGTAACTGGAGTGCCTCAGTCCCCTCGGCCACCGCGGCCGGAAATCCATGCTGCTGCAAACGTCGTCGAACTGTTCCTGCAGATGGTTGTTGTCTTGCAAACGTTCTCATCTGTTGACTCAGGGATCGAGACGTGGCTGCACGATCCGTTACAGCCATGCGGATACGAGGCCGTTGGGATCCAGCACGGCGTTTGTGAGATAACCGTCCACTTGGTAATAAAATATAAGACCTAAATAGCATTAAATACACTGCAGACATTGTCCATGCCAGTGCACAAAATGTTATACTTTATCTTTCATTTAATGGTAGCAGTATATGTATTAAGTAAGATAACATTTATTGTGGAAGCAACATTTATAGTTAGGCCATGGACAGAATTTTCTCATGTTGGCGAGCGCTGTGGGCTTGAGGCAGAGGAGAGGCCAGTAGGTAGTGGTTTTTCCAGGATTAGGGAAGTCCAGGCTAAGTCCTACCAGGGGGAGTGCTGGACAATGGGAGCTACCGGGCGAGGTGCAGCGTAGAGCGCAGTAAAAAATATTCAAACATTACTTGAATTTGTAGCAATACTACGTACTGAGGAACCTCTATGGGCCTCACTGATAAAATTATGCTTAATAAATAATTTAATGTACGATAAATTGGTTTGAACTGGAACTCAGGCATGCAGCAAACATTAAATAAATATGTAACGATTTTTCATGTTAATATTTATACAACTGTGATACAAAGACGAGCGTGGGCTCACATTATTCATTCTGTCTTTGTGCATCTGCTAATATGAATATATTTTACGAGAGGTGTCGATCTGATGCAGAAAACGCATTTTGATTATGAGAAAAATAACATACCAGTCGCTACCATATTTATATCCAAGATAATTACACAGATACCATGGCAATTTTTGCATATAAAGTTATCTCAATAATTATTTCATATGATATCCCTGTAAATAGTATGTAATTATTATGTTAAATGTTCAATTAAATAGAATACCAATTATATGTTCAGGTATACAATTTAAATAACTTAGGCAAGTATATGTTCATGTAAGTGTATAAGCAAATATTATTTCATGTATTTCATAATTATTGAAATTTTAAAAGAATTGTTAGAAATGTATGTGGCTGAACTCTGTGCGTCTTGGCTAGGCTTTGGGCAGGTCAGGCTGGGAATTTGATGACGTAGGGGTAAAACCAGTTAGCGCGCATAAAAGGGCGCACGCGGCCTTTCTACGGGGCAGTCGGAGGGTAGCTTACCTGCGTGGGGGCTGCGTCGGTCTGTGCCTCGAGTTGGCACTGTGTTTGTTTGTGCAGACGAGTCAGTGTTCCGAGCACTTGGCCGGAGGCTCTGTTACTCGCCGCTACGACGGCAGTATTTATCTTGATTCAGTGTGTGTGTATGTGTGTCTGAGGCGGGCCACAACATCAGTCAGGGCAACGATTTCAACGTGTATAAGTTTATCGACGTGGAAGATTTTTTTGTAGCTGCAATAAAAAGGAGTGCATGTGTTTACTTGGAGGTAGCTCGCTGAAGAGCATATTGAAGTGAAGTACATGCTGAGATATTAGTTCAGCGGAAAGTTACCATGTGAATTTTAAACAGTGCTAATTGTGGAGAGACGAAGTGAATAATAGAAGTACTTTGGTTTTGATAGCGTCAAGACACTAAAACAGTAACAAATATCATTTTATTTATGGGGGCTCATGAGCTATGAACAGTGTTAAATTAAATGTGCCAGGGGCCAGAGGAATCAGCCATCAGGGATTAAGGAATTAGAAATAAACCGAACTACATAATTTGAACTGAAATAGTGTTGTTTTGATTTAAACACCCTCATCTTTCAGAACTTTGAATATTCTATTTATTTGTTGGATATGCCGGGAAAGGGCAGGAACTGTGCTCAATCATACTCCTAGGCTAAATTACAGAAAATACAGCAGTTTGTTTATGTTTTAACGTGTGCAGTTTTCGAAGACGAGACTTTTTTGTGCAGTTGTGCTGCAGTTTTTGTTCGTTTGTTGTTCTGTCTCTAATCTTTTTGCGTTTTCCCGTCGCATTTTCCGTATTGCTCACATGAACCCACTGATTCAACCGTATATTCTGCTAACATTGGTTCGCTACCAACGCGAGCAGCAGTGTCGCGACACGATAAACCGCGGTAGGGTACAATCCTACTTTTATCAAAGTTGTAAACGTGATGGTACACATTTCTCCTCCTTACACGATGCATCACAACAACGTTTCACTGGGCAACGCCGGTCAACTGCTGTTTGTGTATGAGAAATCGGTTGGTAACTTTCCTCATGTCAGCACTTTGTAGGTGTGGCCACCGGCGCCAACCATGTTTGAATGCTCTGAAAAGTTAATCATTTGCATATCACAGCATCTTTTTCTTGTCGGTTAAATTTCGCATCTGTAGCGCGTCATCTTCATGTTGTAGCAATTTTACTGGCCAGGAGTATAAAATCTCTTTCCAACAACTGCAACATTACCAGCGATTACCTTCATGTTTGCAACTGTTATATTTAATTGTTGTTGTTGTGGTCTTCAGTCTGCAGACTGGTTTGATGCAGCTCTCCACGCTGCCCTGTCCTGGGCAAGTCTCTTCATCTGAGAATACGTCCTGCAACCTACATCCTTTTGAATCTGTTTACTGTATTCGTCCCTCACTCTCCCTCTACGATTTTTACCCCACACACTTTCATCTAATACCAAGTTGACGATTCCTTGATGTTTCAGAATGTGTCCCACCAATCTATTCCTTCTCTTAGTCAGGATATGCCCGAAACGTCTTTTCCCCCCAATTCGGTTACGTGATCTACCCATCTAATTTGCATAATTCGTCTATAGCACCACATTTAAAAGCTTCTATCATCTTTTTGTCTGAACTCTTTATCGTCCAAATTTCACTCACATACAATGGTACACTATAGACAAATGTTTTCCGAAAGAACTTCCTATCATTTAAAGTAATATTGGATGTAAAGTTTCGCATCTTTAAAAACGCTCTTCTTCCCATAGCCATTCTGCTTTTTATATCTCCTTTACTTCAGCCATCGGAAGTTATGTTGCTACCCAAATAATAATATTCATCTACTACTTTTATGGCTCATTATCTAATCTAATTTCTTCAGCATAGGCTGATTTTCTGACATATCATTCCATTACTCTCGTTTTACTCTTTTTAATGTTCATCTTATATCTTCCTTTCAAGGCACTGTCCATTCAATTCAGTTGCTCTTCCAGATCCTCTGACAAAAGTACTATGTCATCGGTAAATCGCAAACTTTTTATTTCTTCTCCCTGAACTATAATTCCCTCTCCATATTTCTCCTTCCATTACTTCACTGCCTGCTCAATGTACAGATTGAACAACATTTGGGAAAGGCTAGAACCCTGTCTTATTCCCTTCCCAACCTCTGTGTCCCTTTCTTGCCCTTCGACTCTAATAACCGCTGTCTGGTTTTTGTATAAGTTGAACACAACTCTTCGTTCCCTATATTTTAACTCTTCTACCTTCAGAATTTGAAAGAGTGTATTCCAGTCGACATTGTCAAAATGTTTCTCCACATCTACAAACGCCAGAAGTGTAGGTTTGCCCTTCCTTAGCCTATCTTCTAAGATAAGTCATAAAGTGAGTATTAATTACATAATTATTAAACGCTGATATCCATCCAATAGTGTGCTAGTTTGTTAAATCGAGGCGTCAAGACGCGTACAAAGTACCAGTTGCTAGTGGGCCGTCGGTGTAGGCACCATGTAGTGCTGTTTCGTCGGTAACGAATGTAAAAGAAATTGTCATGAAGTAATTGTTCCACGTGGTATGCAAGATGTATGAGACAGGGGACATACCCTCAGACGTCAAGAAGCAGATAGTAATTCTAATACCTAAGAAAGCAAGTGCAGACAAATTTGAAAATTACAGAACTATCAGTTTAATAAATCATGCTTGCAAAATACTAACAAGAATTATTTACAGAAGAATGGAAAAACTTGGGGAAAATCAATTTGGATTTAGGAGAAATGTAGGAACACACGAGGCAATACTGACATTACGACCTATCTTAGAAGATACATTAAGGAAAGGGAAATCTTCGTTTTTAGCATTCGTAGATCTGGAGAAAGCTTTTGACAATGCTGACTGGAATACACAGATACTGTAGGTAGCAGAGGGAAAATATAGGGAGCGAAGGGCTATATTCAACTTGTACAAAACCCAGACAGCAGTTATTAGAGTCGAAGAGCACGAAAGGGTCGCAGTGGTTGGGAAGGGAGTAAGGCAGGGTTGTAGCCTTTCCCCCAATGTTGTTCAATCTATGCACTGAGCAAGCTGTGAAGGAATGCAAGGAGAAGTTTCAAGAGGGAATTGAAGTTCAGCGAGAGGGAACAGAAACCTCGTGGTAATAATGGTTCCACTCCATACTGGTGGCTGATGCAGCAACTGGTTATGAATTTATCTTAAAAGTCAGTCTCAGTTGCAAAATTTTTCTTTATTTCACAGACGCGTTTCGCCCTTACTAAGCATCATCTGTGTAAATATATGGTAAGCTATTTAATCTGTGATGACAAATCGCTCACCATATATTTACATAATCTGATGATGCCTCAAAAGGGCGAGACGCATCTCTGAAATAATGAAGAGTTTTACAGCTGAGACTGACTTTTGACATAAAAACCTCGCGGTTTCCTGACGAAATAGCAATTCTGTCAGAGACAGCAAAGGACCAAGAAGAGCAATTAAATGGAATAGGCAGTTTCTTGACAGGAAGATGTGAGATGAACATTAACAAGATTAAAACGAGGGTAATGGAATGTAGTTTCAGAAAATCTGGCGATGCTGAAGGAATTAAATTAGGTAATGACACGATAATAGTAGTAGATGACCGAAGTAAAGAAGATATAAAATGCAGAATGGCTATGGGAGGAAAAGCGTTTCTGAAAAAGCGATGTTTGTTGACATCCAATATTACTTTAAATGTTAGGATGAACTTTCTGAAAGCATTTGTCCGGAGTGTAGCATAGGATGGGAGTGAAACGTGGACGATAAGGAGTTCAGACAAAAAGATTACAGGAGCTTTCTAAATGTGGTGCTATAGACGAATGATGAAAATTAGATGGGTATATCACGTAACAAATGAGGTGCTTAACAGAAATGGGGAGAAAAGCAGTTTCTGGCATATCCTAACTGAGAGAAGGGATAGGTTGGTGGGACATATTCTGAGACATTAAGGAATCGTCAACTAAGCATTAGAAGGAAGTGTGTAGGGTTAAAATCGTAGAGCGAGACCAAGGTACGAATACAGTAATCAGATTCAAAAGGATGAGATAAAGAGGCTTGCTCAGGACAGGGTAGCGTGGAGAGCTGCATCAAACCAGTCTGCGGACCACAACAACAAAAAATATCGACGAATATTAGGTGAATTGTGCGAGTTAAGGCAATTTAATGGTTACAAGATCAAGACTGCAAGATTTGAGATAAAGGCCAAAATAATATTTTGATTTCATATTTATAATAGTGCTCAGCAAAGCTGATAATTCGTTACCGCGTGACAGAAATGACACAGATGATTCTGACTTCACACTAATCTGCAGTTCCGAAAAAAAAGAAAAAAATACGAAAAGGGTCTTAAAATAACCATCTTTAATTCCCGTACATTCATCGAATTATATTACAGCAACCGATATCTTCAGGGTCCACGACATAAGGAGAAGACTATCCAGTTGGACATGTAATGCTCTAGTGCGCGAGGCCGTTCTCCGTCGGGGATTCGAATACCCCCTCGGGCATGGATGTTTGTGCTGTCTTTAGTGTAAGTTAGTTTGTAAGTTTAGGGACTGGTGACCCCGCAGTTACGTCCCAAGGCCAAAGAATATATAGCTTTTGTAAGTAATCTTCAAGCGTCTCAGAAGCTATAAAAGAGAGATTCATGCTCAGCTATTTCGTATTTCAAGATATATACTTGAAGTAAAAAAAAAAAAAAAAAAAAAAAAAAAAAAAAAAAAAAAAAAAAAAAAATCTTGAATTACGCATTTTCTAAAGTCACTTGTGTTCTCATTCGGCTTTCAAGCAATCTCTGTACCCAATTTAGTCAAAATCGATTAAGTGGTTTTGGCGTGAAAGCGTAACAGACGAAGTTACTTTAGCATTTACAATTCACTACTAAATAGACCAGCGATTGCCTCTTCCGACATATTGACGGTACGACATAGGCCCTTTGTGTTCAAATACAGCAGCGCAACAAGCACGTGTTCAGGCATCCATTTCTCCCTGGCCTACGTGGTTCGAAACTTAAAATAGTGCCAAATATTTATTCACAATCGATACAAAAGCGTTTCATCTTTGCACCTTTTACTGTCCTTCAAAGTAGTCACCAGCGTTGTTTAGAACCCGTGGCCAGCGATTTAGAAGGCATAGTATTTTGTTAGCAGAGGCTGATGGTACGAATGGAACGGTCTACTGCCTGTCGAATCTCTGGAACAGTTCTTTAGTGAATGCCACGAAGTGGTTCCTTCAGCTTCGGAATCAAGTCGAAGTGAGATGGACTTAAGTACTGGGAGTATGGTGGATGGTACAGTAGTTCCCAGTCCCATTGACCGAATAGAGCAGCCACAGCTTGCGCTGTATGCGCCCGCGCTTTGTCGTGAACAGTGATGGATGGGATGTACAGAAAGTATTGCCGCTTCATTAGCGAAGGTGGATGCAAGTGATGCTCCAAAACGAACAGTAATACTGTGTATAGACGGTCTCCCGTGGAGGAACGTATTGCGCTAGGTAACACCATCATCTCATACAGGAGAGTCACCACAATTTTCACCATAATATGAGGTCCTAGCGCGCCTCTTGATGACCTTGATGACACTGTCGTGCTCTACGACCTCTGGCACATTCATCTTGATCCAACTCCATTGTTTCTGTTTGGAAAACATAGTGACACCGTTAGGTTGGACCGCCGGCTGACAGGTGACTGTGATCTCTCGATCGTACGCACGCTGGTGACGTGGGACGGGCAAGTTTAATTTCTCGGAGGTCAGGTAAGTATGTAAACAATTTGTGCTATCAGCGACAACAGTAGATTCCATTGTATAGTGTCTCCACACACACTAAAGTTAAGTGTGAAGTTCACGGTGAAGAACTAAAAACTTTGCGTTTTGTCGACGACATAGTCCTTCTGTCAGAGACAGCAAAGGACCTGGAAGAGCAGTTAAACGGAATGGACAGTGTGCTGAAAGGTGCATATAAGATGAAGATTAACAAGAGCAAAACTAGGGTAATGGAGTGCAGTGTAAGAAAATCAGGTGATGCTGAAGGAATTAGATTGGGTAACGAAGCAATAAAGGAGGTAGATGAGTTTTGTTACTTGGACAGTAAAATAACAAATGATGGTCGCAGTACAGAGGATATAAAATGCAGAATGGCAATGGGTAGAAAAGCATTCTTGAAAAAGAGAAATTTGTTAACGTCGAATATTGATTTAAGCCTATGGAAGTCCTTTCTGAAGGCATTTGTATGGAGTGTTGCCTTGTATGGGAGTGAGACATGGACGATAAACAGTGCGGACAGGAAGAGGATTGAGGCTTTTGAAATATGGTGCTACAGAAGAATGCTGAAGATTAGGTGGGTGGATTGTGTAACTAATGAGGAGGTACTGAACAGAATTGGGGAGAAAAGAAATTTCTGGCATACCTTGACTAAAAGAAGGGATAGATTGGTAGGACACATTCTCAGACATCAAGGAATTGTGAATTTAGCGTCGGAGGGAAGTGTGTGGGGTAAAAACCGCAGAGGAAGACCAAGAGATGGATACAGTAAGCAGATTCAGACAGATGTAGGTTGCCGTTCTTATGTGGAGATGAAGAGGCTTGCTCAGGATAGGGTATTGTGGAGAGCTGCACCAAACCATTCTCCGGACTGAAGACAACAACAACAGTGTCTCCACATCAGTGTTACCACTATTTAAGTTCAAACCTTCGTATATTTTGTCCATCTGCTGTTTGAAATAGATATCGATATCAGTTGCAGATTTCCTTGAATTTGCGCTCTCTGTATTTTCGCTTGTTGTCGAGTGTCGGTACTGCTGTTCCGCTTCTTTGGTGCTATCCTTGGACCACTTGTGTGCGGATACAGTCGAGTGGAGCGTGTTTAGAGCGCTGATTCACGATTCCAGCCTCAGCCTCACCTGGACACGGCAGGAGGGCGCTGTGCCGTTTGTCTGACGCCCGGACGTAAATCCGCGTCACGCCTGCCGCTTCTGCTTTAATTCCTGCGCCCATTCGGGGAGCGCGCGTCGCGTTCGGTCGGAACACACGGCCACAGAAATAGTCCGTCCCAGAAGACACCTCACTGCTCGCAGCGGACTCTGGTGGGGCGAGGGGCGCGGACGAGCGGGGTATTCTTTCTTAGCGTGAACGACATCTCTCCGAAGCGGTAAAACAGAAGTGGCTGTTACTCGAGTAGAGGAAAGTTCATTTTGTTGGTGCCACAGTAGTATGTAAAATCTGGACTGCCCTCCAGTGTTAAACAAGAGTAATAGGACCGTAAAGTCAGTGACCACAGTCCTATAGAAACTATGAAAGAGGAGAAGTCAAAGGTATTAAATCCTTTTTCTGAAATTGTTGTACTGAGGAAGATCGTTTGATTGTCTCAGCAACGAACGTATTACTGATACCAAAATCACGCGCGAAAGAAAATGAAGAGTTGCTCGACAGAAAAAAGGCAACTGAAGCTGCTGGAAAAACTATAGGATTTTGTTATCCATATTTAGACCGTACGCAGGCTCTCACACAGGATTGTTTTTCGGGAGAGCGTGCACGCCCAAATCGAAAAGCTAATTTACCTATATTTATACATAATTCCGGAAACTTACAAGCATAACAATGTAAATCCAGCCAATTCTGCCAGCTGATTCTCAAGTCATGGTGTTTCATACACGTGGGCCAATATTGTGCTAATATTCCCGATACTTCGGACACGTAGATTGTATGGTCTGAATTGGTTGTTTCTATTTCTAAATATAAATTTTCATAGATTTAGCTTTAAAAATGCTTTCCTAATCAAGTATTCTGATACAACGTGCCACCCCCTATTGTACCACTGGTGCAGAATTCAAAACATCCCGAAACGCATTTTAAAAAAATTCTAACTATGGTTCCAAATCCAAACTTTCGCATTTAGCATGAACGACAGTCTCTCCGAAGCGGTAAAACAGAACACAGAACTGGCTGTTACTCGAGTAGAGGAAAGTTCATTTTGTTGGTGCCACAGTAATATGTAAAATCTGGACTGCCCTCCAGTGTTAAACAAGAATGGCAAGACCATACAGTCGGTGACCACAGCCCTATAGAAACTATGAATGAGGGAAGGCAGATATATTAAATCCTTTTTCTGAGATTGTTGTACTGAGGAAGCTCGTTTGATTGTCCCAGCGACGAACGTATTACAGATACCAAAATCACGCACGAAAGAAAATGATGAGTCGCTCAACAGAAACGATTTTGTTATCCATACTTAGACCATATGCAGGCTAGCACACAGGATTATTTTTCGGGAGAGCGGGCGCACGCAAATCGGAAAGCTAATTTACCTACATGTATACATAATTCCGGAAACTTACAAACATAACACAATTTTAATCCGCCAGGAAGTTTCATATCACCGCACACTCCGCTGCAGAGTGAAAGTTTCATTCTGGAAACATCCCTTAGGCTGCGGCTAAGCCATGTCTCCACCATATCCTTTCTTCCAGAAGTGCTAGTCTTGCATGGTTCGCAGGAGAGCTTCTGTGAAGTTTGGAAAATAGGAGGCGAGGTACTGGCGGAAGCGAAGTTGTGAGACGGCATCGAGAGTCGTGTCGGGATAGCACAGTCGGTAGTGCGCTTGACCGCGAAAGGCAAAGGTCCCAGGTTCGAGACCCGGTTACGGCACACAATTTTAATCTGCCAGGAAGCTTCATAACAATGTAAATCCAGCTAATTATGTCAGGTGTTTCTCGAGTCATGGTATTTCATACAAGTGGGAACTGATGTGAATTTTTACATATACTAGCTTAATTCCCGCTATTTCGCACGCGTAGACTAGATGGTCTGCACTGGTTGTTTCTATTTCTAAATATACATTGTAATAGATTTAGCTTTAAAATGCTTTCGTAATCAAATATTTTGCCACCCCCTATTGACCCCCTTTGATGGCAGAATTCAAACCATCCCGAAATACATTTTGTTTTTAAATTCTAACCTAGTTTCCAAATCCAAATTTTCTCATTTCTAGCATAAAAATAGTCTTAGTAGCACCCTTAAAAGATTTTCCCTTATTTCACCCGCTTAATGGTTGAATTTCCAGAGATATCGAAACATGTGTTTTTAAAATTCCAATGAAAAATCTAAATCCGAAGTTTTGTATTTCTTGCTTCGAAATTGCCTGAACAGCAACGTATTTTCAAAAAACCGTTCATCCCCTATTTCACCCGCTTAGGGATGGGAATATTGAAAGCCGGCCGCGGTGGCCGAGGGGACTGAGGCGCTCCAGTCACGGTCTGCACGGCCACTACGGTCGGGGGTTCGAATCCCCCCCTCGGGCATGGATATTTGTGCCGTCCTTAGTCTTAGCTAGTTGATAAGTAGTTTGTAAGCTTAAGGACTGATGACCCCGTAGTTAAGTCCCATAAGTTCTACAAACATTTTTTTTTTTTTTTTTTTTTTTTTTTTTTTTTTTTTTTTTTTTTTTTTTTTTTGAATGTTGAAAAATCGCTTATGCCTACAGTGGCAGATAAACAACGTCTGCATATTTCAAGTTTCTATAGTCTGTAGATCCACTTTTCAGCCCCGCTTTCTGTCTTTTAGAAACGGACCGAGAAGGGGAAATTTATTTCTTACGCTTTGGCATCTTACTTAGTAGTTCTACTTTTCAAACTGCAATATGCAGTTATTTTTCTTTTTTCGTACGCCTGTTGCAGAGAAACAACTGAAGAACGTGCATCACGTTTCGCTGTGTATAACCTCTTTGCTATTATAATGTCAAAGTCATCGCCGGTCTTCAGTCCGAATTTTACATAAGCTGACGACTTTCAACCCCTATATCTTCCACCCTCTTATAGCTATCGACACAAAACTGCTTTGGAGTACAACGGGAGACTTTGTACTACAACAGCACAGTGACATCGTTCGTCTCCATTGTGTAGTTTTTGCTCAAGAGCAAAATATTGACACCCACACGCACTCCCATATCTCCCACCCCTTATCGTTATCAACCCTCTACCGCCATAGTGCACAATGGGAGACTGATACCTACTACCACATACAAACACTTTTCGTTTGCAATGTGTAACACCTCAATTTTTATACATATTAAGATTGTAACATAATGAGGATAGGTTGCAACGGACTGTCATTTTCCGACTGTTAACTCTACACTTGTGAAGGGTGTGGCCAACAGCTGAGTAGTGTATAATGATCTTTTCAAATCTTCAAATGTTTGTAGAACTTATGGGACTTAACTGCGGGGTCATCAGTCCCTATGCTTACAAACTACTTATGAACTAGCTAAGACTAAGGACGGCACAAATATCCATGCCCGAGGGGGGGATTCGAACCCCCGACCGTAGTGGCCGTGCAGACCGTGACTGGAGCGCCTCAGTCCCCTCGGCCACCGCGGCCGGCAGATCTTTTCTATGTGCTTCTATGAGGATCAGTATTCGTATTTATAGTTAGCTGCAACTTATCAGTATTATATTTACATACATAACAATTACTTCCCGCATGTCTGAAATATTATTACTCGCGAACGGCATTACAGAACTGGGTCGTTTGTAACTGCCACGACAAAGTTTCTATAGAAAAAAAATTCGAAACGTTTCCCAAAGAATGGAAAAATCGAAAGAAACTAAACTGTCCTTTTCAATAGGTTTCTTGTGTGAGCTAAATAAAGAAAATAATTTACGATTCAGACGTAGAGTATGAATGATTCTATCTTTGTCTTGGAACATTTTTTTCAGGAAAACATTCGGTTACACTTGCGGAAAAAAGTAGGAAAACTTGGTCACAGTGAAAAAAAATCATTTCAATGTAGCCAGAACTAATGACAGGACTGAAAGTTTTGGCAGATCACCACATACGTGTATTTTTCATTGAGAAATTTAAGACACCATATAGTGCATGGCAGGTGGTACCTTGTAATAAGCTTTGATATTGATTGACTGATCACTGTGATAGTTGGCAGATATTTCTAATTTCTCATAGATAAGGGGAAAGAGAATATGTACAGAGAGAGGAGATTGACGTAGAGGTGGCGGGAGATGATGGGTCAAGATAGAGGTGAATGAGTTTGACAGAGAGAGAGAGAGGGTGGAGTAGCGTAATGTCAAGTAAGAGCAAGAGATGAATATAGAGAGAGAGGTAAGAGGTATCAGATTTATAAAGTTGAGGCGTAGGAAATGGACTGAAGGAAATATGGATCAATACATATTTTAAGAAATGTCAATGTGCATCGCATATACATTACGCGTAACATCATTTATATCACGAGGACGGGAGAAGTATACCGTCTGGAGCTCTATATAATTGCCCGCGAATAGTGGTGATGTAAATAAAGAAGTCGCAACACCAGCAAACTGTAATAAAACATAAAATATCGAAAAGTAAGTGACACTGCAAGGTATCCCGAATATCTGGCAAGGTATCCCGAATATATCATGTATAGTGAATACTGAGTAAGTGTAACACTGAGCTTCTACAACCAAACATTGTGATGATTCCGACCACCTAGGTAAGCCTAATAACGTTAATTAATATGCGCAACGGAAAAGTCGGGGAAAGGGAAAACAAATATACTGACAAATTATGGTCCGGTCGAAAGTACTCCTGAAGGATACAACGAAACTGATTAAATTGAATAATGAAAGGGGGAGCAATCTGACTGCGACACAGATAAAAAAAAGAAAATTTTACTTACTTGGATATTCTTATTACAAAACTGGAAACATGAAACAGCAAGCAGATCGTAGTATGCAGTATCATACTATTTTCGATAACAACTTAAAAAATGTTAAAAAATAATTGACAGGTAATAATGAAGTCAAACAATAACCACTAATGAAAAAAGGAAAGTGGAAACTAACCACTAAAATGAGAACGCCCATAGCAAATTTAAAAATCAGAAATTGCATATTATGAAAGAAATATAAATCAGGAAAACAGTACAGGAAATTAATTTTTTAAAAAATCACTCATTACAATAATGGCGTGCCGCAACACATACTTAACGACTGCCTTCGCCAACAGCTTCTCCTTACCTTCGGGAGTACTTTCGACAGGGCCATAATTTGCCAGTATATTTGTTTCCCATTTCAAGACAAATCGAATGTTCAAATGTTTGTAAATCTATGGGACCAAACTGCGTGGTCATCAGTCCGTAGCTTACAAATAACTTAAACCTAGGTAAACTAACCTAAGGACAACACACACACCCATGCCCCAGGAAGCACTCGAACCTCCATGGCGAGCAACCGCGCGCTCCGCAGCGAGACGCTTTAGACTGCTCGGCTACTTCACCGCGGCCCCATTTCAAAATAGGTCAAATGTTTGTAGAGCTTATGGCACTTAACTACGGGATCATCAGCCCATAAACTTAGAAAGTACTTATGAACTAGCTTATACTAAAGACAGCACAAAAATCCAAGCCCGAGGGGGGATTCGAACCCCCGACCGCAGCGGCCGTGGAAACCGTGACTGGCACGCCACAGACCGCTCGGCCACTGCGGCCGGCTTTCCGGTTTTCCCCTGGCGTTTTCGTTGCGCATATTAATTAATGTTATTAGGCGTACCTCGGTGGTCGGAGTCATCAAAATATTTTGTTGTAAAAGCTCAGTGTTACACTTACTCCGCATTCAGTATTAGTCAGTCAGAGATTCAGAATAACTTGCACACAATATAATCGGGATATTTCGTCAGATATTCGAGATACCTTACACCACCTTACGCATGGACTGATAGTTGATCCTCGACGTAAATATATGTAACGTATTTTTTCGTAGGCAGGTTAAGAAACCTGTACAATAACCGAACTTTAATTCTGACTTTTATTTCCTTTGACTTGAAGATTACTTAATTTATATTTATAAGTTCACGTAGTTATTTTTCTGCTGAGTTGGCAGTGTCTGAATGCGATAGCGAAACAAAATTATGAAACAAATTTTGGGAAACGCGAGTTTCATCTACAATGGTGTCAACTCCAGTGCACGCGCTTTTTCCTGCGATTTGTAATGTGGCCCGCTTTGTAACTGAAGGCAGAACTGTGGGCGTCAGAGGCTGTTTAACCGTGTCACTGACCAAGAACAGCTCTTCAAACAACCGCCACTCAGACAGCGCTGCAAACAGAACAGTCTGCAACGGCACAAAACCACAGAGCATGCGTCACTTCGAACCTGTAGGAGTTTGGCGGACTGCTGTAATGCCTAAAATTATTTACAGCTAACTTTTCTTTCCAGTTATAGATTAAAATATACTAATGTAGGTCAATAGTTGAATAAAGCTTCTAGGAACACATTTACAATACCACAGCTCTTTGTTATCTAACAAACTATGTTATGTTTCCATGTCGAGATGCAACACCGCTGTTATCCGTACCAAATGTGGTCATAGTGGCTATTGGGCAGTTGGTCACTTTGTACTGCTTGGTCAGTGTATTACGCACCTTATACGTAAAAAAGTGACGTCACGGATCCCTAGAGTTGAGACACGACGTTTCTGCACCCACCCCCAACAGCAAATGAAGAGTACAAAATTATTTCCAATTCATGGTGTACAGCAACCAGTGAAATTATATATTCTGCAATAAAAACCGTCTTGATTGCATGGTTTTCTGTTATTCTTTTGTTATTCTTATATGAACCTTCCTTGTTGAAAAGCAAGATTCTTTAGGCCCCAATTAGAGTGCCTTTTAATCTGCTAAAAGTGCGAAAAGCGTCATTGAAAAATAATAAAACACTGTGCAATCAAGACGGTCTTTCTACATTTACATGGATACTCTGCAAGTTACATTGAAGTGCACGCCAGAGGGATTATTGAACCACTTTCATGATATTTGTCTATAGTCCCATTTTCTAATATCTTGATGGAAGAAAGGAACACCTAAATCTACCTGTTTTCGACCTGATTTATTTTGTTATGATGATTTTGTCTGCCGGCCGCGGTGGCCGAGGGGACTAAGGCGCTTCAGTCACGGTCTCCACGGCCTCTACGGTCGGGGGTTCGAATCCCCCTTCGGGCATGGATATTTGTGCCGTCCTAGTTAGTAAGTAGTTCATAAGTAGTTTGTAAGTGTAGGGACTGATGACCCCGTAGTTAAGTCCCATAGACTTTACAAACATTTGAACATTTTGATTTTGTCTCCCTATATATGTGGGTGCTAACAAGGTATGTTCGCTTTCGAAAGAGGAAGTTACTGAAAGAAATTTCAGAACAGATCTCGCCGCAGAAAATAACGCATTTTTTAATGATTTTCACCACAACTAGTGCATGATTTCCGTGATACTCTCTCCCCTATATCGTGATAAAACAAAACGAGCTGCCCATCTCTGAACTTTTTCTGAATCGTCAGTCAGTCCCACCAGATGTGGGTCCCATAATGCGCAATAATAATCCAAAGTAGGACGCACAAGAGTGGTTTAGTGAAGTGTAGTGTAGCCAGTGTAGAACTGTTGCATCTTTTAAGTGTTCTGTCAACGAAAAGTAATATTTGATTCGCTTTCCCTTCAATATTTCCTATATGTTCTTCCCACGCAGTTGGTAATTGTTACTCCTACGTATTTAGTTGAATTTATGGTCTGTATTTTTGACTGATTTATCGTGTAAATGAAGTTGAACGGATTTATCTTAGTGATGACTTCACTCTTCTCATTATTAAGGGTCATAATGTATCTAATCTAAATTATTTTGCAGTTGCTGTTAATATTCTGGTGACTTTACTAACCGATAAGTGACAGCATCATCCGCGAACAGTCTAAGAGAGCTACTCAGATTGTCTACAAAATCGTTTATGAAAATAAGGAACATTAGGGGCCCTATAACACTACCCTGCGACATGCCAGATGTCACGTCTGTTCTACTCGATAACTTACCGTCAATTACAACGTGCTGTGTCCTTTCTGACATGAAATCACGAATCCAATAGTACAGCTGTGATGATATTCCATAAGCACGCAATTTGATTAGGAGACACTTGTGGGGTACAGTGTCAAAAGCCTTCCGGAAATCTAGAAATATGGTATCTACTTGACATCTCTTGTCGATAGCACTTATCACATTGTGTGAGTAAAGAGCTATTGCAATATGTACAGAAAATGAACAGTTGTTGTTCATGGCCATTAGGCATATCGTTTCAGAAGTCTAAGAATACATGGCAGCAGTCATATAATCAAGGCACATTATACGTGGCACGCTCAATATGTACTGAGATTGACAGATTGACGGCGCTGAGGTGACTATAGCGCATAGGTGGCGCCATTTTATGTCAGTTTCTCGTCTCTGCAAAAGACATTTGAGTTCATTCACTGGAAACAGACGTACGGTCGTTGTTGTGTGGGTGAATTGATTGCGTCAGTCTGACCTTGACATGCCACAGTTTGAGCAACGGACAAACATCAAGTTCTGCCAGCAATCAGGCATAACCGCTGCCGAAAAGTTTGAAAAGGCGCAGTAAGTGTACTGTGAGGACACAATGGGTCTCAGTATTGTGTTTAGGTGGCACCGAAGTTTCGTGTAAGGACGGAACAGTTTGGAAGATTATGTGCGTACTGGTCGGTCACGAACAGTTAGAACGGAAGATACAGGAAGTTGCAACGTTCCCCTCGCGGCATCAGTAGGCACCAACCATGGTACTTGACACAAAATGTTGACGGATGACCTCAACGTGTCTCGTGTTACTCAGCACAGGTTGCCACGAATCCTGTCGCAAGACGAACGTGATGATCGCAAGATGATTTGTGGCAACCTCATCGCTTGTGGGGACGATGATCCAACTTTTCTCATCTGGATAATAACTTGAGACGAAACATGGTGTTTCCTTTACAAACTCCAACTGTAAAGACAATCACCCGCCTGCAATGCGGCAGCGTGCGCAACATACAGACTCGTGTGGGTGCCCCTTTCCAGGCGTAAAGTCTCAGAAGTTATCGACTGTAGCACGTATAATGCGGAAACTGATATTAAAACTCCATCGGTTACGCAAAAGGGCCGGAAGATGCTTTATTGGAAGACCGAAACCGGTGGCCAAATAAACTCAGTTTTGAAGTATACAGCCGTTGGTTCTTCACATTAAAACGAATTCACTGTTAGCATCATGAAGTGCTAAGTCCAACGTCGTTTCACCTACTCGCCGTTCCCTCATCCTCAAACCATTCTCACAGAATACGTCGACTAGTTCCCACGTCTCCGAATTTCTCGTTCCCATGGCCAGATGCATGACAATCTTACCTTTGACCAAACCTGTTTATGATCCGAATCGTCGGTACAATGATTTCCATTGTGCCTTTGAGCTTACATGCACTATCCTACGAAACTTGAGGAGGATGATAACTTTCACAAGCTGTATCTCTACCAAGTAACACACTCAGTGAAATGTGGATCATATATAGAAATAACTGTTACAATATTGTATATATATCAAATAAAATAGTTAAGAACTGAAACAAAGCGAAATTACTTTTCATTTGAAAGAAAATGATTACTCTTTCTTGGTTGTCAGTGGTACAGCAAGGGATCTTGTTATGAATGTGGGACTATAAGGGGTTTCAGAATGACGTTTTAAAATTTATGGATATGGCAGAGGACAAGCCTCTAAACTACTTGATAACAGGAACCTACAGCCTGACCAAGAAATAACTTGAACTTTCTTTAATGTGAGATTGAGATTGAGGAAAATGCAATTTGAGAACTTCAACTGAAAAATTATTAGATAACAATCAAGTACTTTAAATATAATCACTGCTTTACTACCTTAGATGAGCTACAAAATTTAAAAACAGTCAACTTGGTTACATAAAATGTGTAATGAAGAACCGTTTTTTCTTGCATTTTGTGGATCTACACGCTCACCTGCAAAGATGCTGCAAAGATGAGCTTATTCAGTTCAGGAACTATTCCTATGGGTATTGCGTACACAAGAGTCTTTACATAACGCCAGAGGAAGAAGTGGAAAAGGGTGAGGTCAGGCGAACAAACACGCCGAGGTACTGAACGGACTCATGTAGACCACTACAGTCATTTGTTTACATCTAGACTGGAAGGGTAGCTACCTCTTTAATATATGTGTACTCTACGGCAGCTACAAACTGCATGAAGTGCAATGACATACAGATCGGAATTATAAAAGCACTGGTGTAAAACAAGGTTCCGCTTAAAAATCAATCAAGTTAGAAACAGCAAACCATAAAAAACATCGATCAAAGAAAACAAAACATAAATAATTGAAAAATATAGACCCCTGGTGGTCAGTAATTTTATACCTTTCCTTAAAAGGTAAAGCAGTCAACAATTCGAAGATTGGTAGAACCCTTTCCTATCACTGTAGAATCTTTACTTGAAGTTACCATCTATAAGACAAATAAATCAAATAGTCCAAAATTTTCGTCTGCTACAGCCCACAAAATTTTTAAAACGTAGCTCTGATACACGTTTTATAGTAGAGTGTAATTGTTGTTGTTGTTGTTGTTGTTGTTGTTATGGTCTTCAGTACGCAGTCTGGTTAAATGCAGCTCTCCATCCTACACTGCCTTGTGCGAGGTTCTTCATATGAGAATACGAACGGCAACCTACATCCTTTTGAATCTGCTTACTGTATTCGTCCCTCGGTCTCCCTCTACGATTTTTCCCCACACATTTTCTTCTAATGCTACATTGACGATTTCTTGATGTATTAGAATGTGCCCCACCAACCTATCCCTTTCCCTAGTCAGGATATGCCAGAAACTCCTTTTCTCTCCGATTTTATTGAGCACCTCCTCATTAGTTAAGTGATCTACCCATCTAATCTTCATCATTCGTCTGTAGCACCACACTTAGAAAGCTTCTATCATCTTTTTACTGTCCACTTTTCATTGCCATAAAATGCTACACTCCAAAGAAATGCTTTCAGAAAGGACTTCCTAACATTCAAACTACTATTGGATGTCAATAAACTTGGCTTCTTCAGAAATGCTTTTCTTCCCATTGCCCTCCTGCATTTTATATCTTTTTTACTTCGGCCATCAGAAGATATTTTTCTGCATAATAACAAAACTCATCTACTACTTTTATTGTCTCATTACCTAATCTAATTCCTTCAGGATCCCCTGGTTTTCTGACACTACATTCCACTACCTTTGTTTTACTCTTGTTAATATTCATTTTATATCTTCCTTTCAAGGCACTGTCCATTCCGTTTATTTGCTCTTCCAGGTCGTTCGCTGATGGAATTACCATGTCATCAGCAAACCGCGAAGTTTTTATTCCCTCTCCCTGGACTGTAATTTCCTCTCTCAATGAATAGATTGAACAACATTGGGGAATGTCTACAACCCTGTCTTGCTCCCTTCCCAACCACTACGATCCTTTCATGACCTTACATACAAATAATTGCTGTTTTTTTATTTTTATTTTTTATTTTTATTTTTATTTTTATTTTTTTTATTTTTTTACAAGTTGAATATAACTCTTCGTTCCCCTGCTACCTTCGAAAGTGTATTTCAGTCAAAATTGTCAAAAGTTTTCTCCAGATGTACAAATGCTAAAAACGTGGGTTTCCCTTTTCTTAATCTAAGTCGTAAGGTGTAATCGGTTGTATGGATATTTGCAGTACTGAACAAAGATGAAAGGGATAAACGACTGTCAGTATTTACGACACGAGTACAGGAAAAACCTGGAATGGTAGACAGCATTGTTGTTGTAGTTTTCTAAACTGTAAGAAGTGTTCAACGTCTATAAGGTAAATGAAGGTGAATGAGAGATTTGGAGATGAACTCTGAAGTAACTAGAAGAGACCAAATAATAAAAACTTTGAACGATTTGGAGTGACAACGACACAGTAGACAGAACTAAAAACAGACCCATCATGTGGTGTGGATCCCTCAGAAGAGACTGAGGCGAAAGATAATCTAAAATGTATCTGTGGAGACCTTCCCAACACAGGTAAGAGAGAAGAGCATTGCAAAAAGAGGACTGGCAAGATAGAAGATCGAAACTTACATGCAAGAGACGGAGAATGTAGAAAACTCACTGTGTATTATGCCGCGAAGAAAGCAAAAGGGTGATTCAAAGCATGTGTGATACTAAGTTGTTAAACCTTTCTTGGTCACTTGTTCACACATTGCCCGTTTCTTACTATCTCGGGCTCTTCGGGTGGAGTTTGTTTGATGATTTTCTTGACTTTTCGCCAACGCTGTTGGCTGTCAATGTCGAAGCTTCACGTTCCGTTGCTGGTGGTGGACAGGATTAGGGCTCTCAAGCCCTGATTGTACAGGGTGTTCAAATAAAGTATCAAATACTTTGAGAGGTGGCAGTACTTGTTGAAACAACAAATAAAATTCCGATAAACAAGGGTCCGGAAACGCATAATTATCGAAATAAACACTTGTCGTGAGAGGTTTTTCACGAGGCGGAATCGTACTAATGGCTTATCACAGGAAAGTGTATTGGCTCCATCCCTTTTTAATGTATATCCAAATAATCAACCACTTGCTGTCAACACCAGCGTCATAGCTGCTCCGGGGCCGTCGTTTGAGGATGTTGAGAAGAGGCTGAATAAGGCATTACTCGCATTACTGCCGTAATCAACGGAAACCCACCCCACTGAAAACCCAGGTATGTGCATTCCACTTGCGCAACAAACTGTCATCTCGTCAGCTGCAAGTAAGGTGGAGGGGTGTTGACACGGCATACTGCAAAAATCCAAAATACTAGGGCGTCACTACAGACCGAGCTCTGGCATTGCCTGAAGACCAAACATAACGTGTGTGGTCGAAACAACATTCTGCGGCCAGTGACGGGTCCGACTTGGGACGCAAGACTAAAGGTTGTAAGAAAGTCAGCCTTATTTTCAAGCTACTCCGATGGCGAATACGTTAGCCAAACAAATCGATGTGACCCTTACTGAATCTGTGAGTATCGTTACAGCATGTTCGCAGCAAACCACTACAAAATCAATCTTCTGCCTAGTATTGCACCACGAGAACTGCCAACATACAAATAGAGACAATCTGTAGTGTCCATAACCTACTCCATGGGATACAGCTGTCTCACATTAGCTGAGAACCAGAGTGACTACAGAACATCAGCAAGTCGTTGGAAGGATGCGGTAGGACATCCGTGGATGATGCCGTCCGAAGCCTTTGCTTCTGGACACAAAGAAAGTTGGACCGAGTGAACGTCTCTGAACTGACTACGCAGTGTAAATCTATGGGGTTTAACTACTGTGATTATCAGTCCGTAGGCTTGCACGCTAGTTAAACTAACTTGAAGTAACCTAAGGACAAAACAAATACACCAGAAGCCAGAATTTTCCCATACACGTTCTTTGCTGGGGTAGCAATTTGATATGTATCTCACAGGGAACATTGAGGCAGAATCGAAGTATGTGGTGTGGATAGAGACGTGTTTGAAGACAGTCCGTTGTTTTAGCTGAGCAGTGTGAAACGCCTGCCCGCTAGGCAGCAAGTCCCACGTTCTAATCTCCTTATATTCAATACTTCTGGTATGCTACTGAATTATTATTATTATTATTATTATTTTAATTGTGCTACAGGAAAGTACATAACTGATACCTTAAGGAGTAAGGTTCTGGAATTCTCTTCCTTCAGGTAAGCCAGAACAGAACAGTGGCCAAAATCCCAGGTGCCTTTCTCTCTTTGAAAACGGGGCATCTGCCAAATCCGTGTTGCAAGCAGTTCACTGAAACTGCTCGACGAAAGCTTGCCGCGTTCGTTTGTCTGCACGTTCTGCTCCAGCCTTTGATATGCGAGCACAACGACCGCTGGTCTCAGAAGTACTGGCGTGACGATCTGCGCGTCCTGTTTTTCTTATCGTGGTCTTCAGTCCGAAGACTTGTTTGATTCAGCCCATCACGCTGCTCTATCATGTGTAGGCCTCTTCATCTCAGAACACGAACTTCAGCCTACATCCATTTCAACCCGCTTACTGTAGTCGTTTGCCGGTCTTCCTCCTTGATTTCATCCACGCGCAGTTCCCTCCATCACTAAATTGTCAATTCCTGAATGTCTCAGAATGTGTACTACAAAAAGGTCCCTTCTTTTAGTGATAAGCCATAAAATTCTTCTCTCCTTTCTGTTAGTTATGCAATCCACTCTCCTAATCTTCAGCATATTTCTGTAGCTCTAAATTTAAAAAGCTGCTACACTCTTCACGTCTGAATCGTTAATCTCCATTGTTTCACTGCTGACAGTATACAATGTTAAGACATTACTCTTTTTTTTTCAAATGTTTTCTTCTCATTGCACTTCAGCATTTTACACGAGGGTTGGAACTTAAATACTGGCAACACCACTGTGGAGACACTATGCAATGGAATCTACTATTGTCGCTGATAGGACACGTTGTTGACATACCCACCTTACATCCGAGCAAATGGATCCACTCGTCCCACGTCACGGGCGTGCGAACAATCGAGGTATATACAGTCACTTGTGAGTGAACCGTCTAACGTAAAGGTGTCACTATGTTTTCGAAACAGGAACAACGGAGTTGTATAAAACTGACTGTGCCAGAGGTCATACAGCACAACAGTGTCATCGAGGTCTTCAAGAGGCGTGCGGGGAATCGGCATTGCCGTACAGAATAGTGACATACTGGGTAAAAGCCTTCAACAGAGGTCGGAAAACTGTGGCTGACATGTATCGGGCAGGTCGTTCTAGCGTCTGTGAAGAAGAAGTGCACACTGCTGCCACGTTAGTGGAAAGAGAACGACGCCAGACGATTCGTGAGTTCGCCCACGAAAACGGATTAGCGCATAGCGCGTTGAAGGAACGCCTGGGCATGCGAAGAATTGCATCACGATGGGTTCCACATGAATTGACGGAAATGCAGAAATGGATGCGTTACGACGCTGATCAGACGCACTTGGACCGCTATGAGCGCGAAGGGGAGTCTTTCTTACGCCGTATCGTAATACTGGATGAGATATGAGCCACATCGTGCGAAAACCAACTGAAATGCCATTGTGTAAAATTACTAAGAAATATTCAAATTTGCATTATTAATTTTCACGCCATTATTACAAAATATTACTCGCTATCACCTACATTGATTGATATGCGGAAAAAGACATCCGGATGATATTCGTCGTAAGAGCAACCGAAACACAATCGTTTACAGCACCAAGCACATTTCGTAAAAACTATTATCTTGCAGATGTACGGAGTTTGTAAGAGCTCTACCAGAAAAAGTTCAGTTACATTAAAAAAGAGTTCTCTTTCAATCATTTTTCTGATGCGAACCATGCGCGTTTGATCATTTTCGAAACACAGGTGCCGTAAATTGATGAGTGTAGTTTTAGGAAGAATATCATTCGAATTTCCGTTGTGGTATACAAAGCGATGCAGGCAATAGCGAGTAAGACTTTGTAACAACGACGTGAAAAATAAATTACTGCTGCAAAATTGAATACTTCTTACTAATTTCATGCAAAGTACACTTTTTGTTAATACTGTGAAAAATAAATAAATAAACGGAGAGGACCCTACTCGGTAACTCCAGGGCAGTAGTTGTAGATCTTAACTGCTGCGACACGCTCACTTAGTGTAACGTGGCTAATGTTACGGGTCTTACATCGCGCAGTGAACTTCAACATCAATTTTCTAGAAAACAAAGAGCTGTCGCTAAAAAAGTGGATAGCTTCAGGCTCTTGTCCCTCTATAACATATCCGACACCCATCAAAATCCGTTATTTACACTTCTAATGGCACCCTTGTTAGCGCAACTGCCTAGAAATCAGGTCCTGGTTTCGAAACCAGGCCTGGGACAAATTTTATATGACAATGGTGTATCAATACAACATCTATGAGCAGCTGAGACTCAAAAACCGCATTTAAAAATCTGTGTTAAGAACAGCTGCTGCATCACATAGCGACGTATTTTTTTTTTTTTTTTTTTCGACATGTCCAAAAGAAAAGACGCTAAAAGGCGGATCTAGATGTTTAGTCCCGTCAAAACAACAACAACAAAAACAACAGACGCCACAATTGTTAATTTTCTGTTGACGTAATGTGTTTCGTGAAAACAATATGGTGGTTTTGTCTGTAAAAAGTCCGCGTTATGTCGTGGTTTTCATATAACAGGAAGAAATAGATACCACACGTATAAAATGGATATAAATTGATACTTTAACCGAAAAAAAGAAAATCTGACGCCAGAATGCTAATCGACCATCTGCGAGTCTGCATGTCCGTTGCTCACAGCATTGTCTCGCCTCACTGAACGGCACGGCGTCGACTTCATGCTTTCCAAGTCACATTTACAATCAATGTATTGACGAGGAAATTTTTTTCTTCAATTGGGATTAAGAATCTCATTCCGACCTTCAAGTGCGGCGTTTATGCTTCACCCTGTACAGATCAGAAACATCGGAGGGTCTATAGCAATTCACTTGTTAACACACGGTAATGCTTACGTTGTACTCGATGATTTTCTTTATGCTACTAATAATTTTTTTTCTTTTTTGAGGATATAATAATCTACTTGCCTAAAAGAAAATGAATTTCACTGCGCATTCTTTCAGTTATCTCGTGTAGTATGCGGAGGAAGGTCCTCCTCTGTATAGTACAAGTTTCATATAGTTATGTTAGTTCGCTGTGATACGATATACAAAAATGACGTTCGTCCTTAAGCTCCTAACAACATTGCATTTACCTTGAGGCAGTAGCCGAGCGGTCTAAATCACCTTGCTGCGGAGCGCGCGGTTGCTCGCCGTGGAGGTTCGAGTCCTCCCTGGGGCATGGGTGTGTGTGTTTGTCCGTAGGTTAGCTTACCTTGGTTTAAGTAGTTTGTAAGCTACGGACTGATGACCACGCAGTTTGGTCCGATAGATTTACAAACATTTGATTTACCTTGAGGCATCAGGTGAGTGCAGCGCCACTATGATGCTGCCAGCCACGGTGGTCAAGCGGACTGCGGCGCGCCAGTCACGGTCTGCACGGCCACTACGGTCAGGGGTTCGAATCCCCCATCGTGCTTGGATATTTGTGCCGTCCTTAGTATTAGCTGGTTGATAAGTAGTTTGTAAGTTTAGGGACTGATGACCCCGTAGTTAACTCCCATAGACTATACAAACATTTGAACATTTGAACTATGATGCTCTGGTAATCATGGTTTAGCTCTATAAGCGTAATATCTTACAAAACAAGCCCCTCCTCGCATTCTCCTTAGTTTTATTAGTAAGAGGGCCCAGGGGATAGCCTGTTAAAAGCTGAACTGATACGAATCATCAAAACAGAAAGAATCTGTGTTAAATCGTGAAAAAGAGTCAGAATAGAAAGAGTGAACGGTAGAAGCTAAATGTAATAATTATTGATCAAAATAAAACAGCTAAGACTGCGAAAGAGTGGCCACGTGTTCTAAGGTGCCATCATACAGATTGCACGGCCGCTCCCCGTCGGAGGTTCGAGTCCTTACTCAGACATGGGTGTGTGCTGCCCTTAGCATAAGTTTGTTTAAGTAGTCTGCAAGTCTAGGAACCGATGACCTCAGCAATTTGGTACATTAACTTTATAAACATTTGACCATTTTTGAAAACAGCCAAGGATGGGTTCCTGGTACTTTGGTGGAGGATTGGCCCACGGGTTCATATCTCCACCTTGCTAATATTGTTATTTCATTTATTTATATTTTTTACAAAATTATGTATTGTTTGTCGCGTCATGGACATGTCTGTTTTCTTTCTGTCGTCCTCGCAATTGTCATAAAATGTTCAAGTATTTGTAAATCTATCGGACTCAACTGCTGGGTTATTAGGTAAACTAACCTAAGGACAACATCAATATCCATGTCCGAGTGGGGACTCGAACCCCTGACGTCGAGCGTCCGCGCGTACTGCAGCATGGCTCCCCAATGCGCTCGGCTAATCCGCCGCGGCTCGCAATTGTCATAATACACACCGGTTACTGAGTATGAATCATGTAGAAGTATTTTCCTGCCGTCACGAGTAAATTTGAAAGTTAGAGGCATCTTTCACGTCTCATCGAAATGAAAACAACAGGGGGAATTAAGTTGTTGTTTTTGTGGTCTTCAGTCCGCAGACTGGTTTGATGCAGCTCTCCACGCTACCCTGTCCTGAGCAAGTCTCTTCATCTGACAATACGTTCGGCAACCTACATCCTATTGAATATGCTTACTGTATTCGTCCCTCGATCTCCCTCTACGATTTTTACCCCACACACTTCCTTCTAATGCTAAGTTGACAATTCCTTGATGTCTCAGAATGTGTCCTACTAATCTATCCCTTCTCTTACTCAGGATATGCCAGAGACACTTTTTCTCCCCGATTCGGTTAAGCACCTCCTCATTAGTTACGTGATCTACCCATCAAATTTTCATCATTCGTCAAGTATCAAAACCAAAACGGAACACGAAAGTCAAAACTTGTGATACTTGTGTAGTATAAATTACTAATCCCTTCTTTATGCCTCACTGTCGCAGTCGGACGTAATACAACGAAACAGACACAATACTGAATACAGTGAACGAAGAATATGTAAATAAATAAATAAAACTAAAAACGAGAGAGATCTGAAGACAGAACTCTAACTTCACAGTCAAAAAAAGTGACCACATTACCATGGTGCGTCGTCTATGCAAAATGCAAATTCACTTAATATTTCAGATGTTCAGCTTAGACCTTTCACTGTTTCTATTTTTCTTCTTTTCCACTGTTTTCTTCCTCTTTATTTTATTTTTCATGCATGATATGTTTTCAGTTTTTGACGTGCTGTCAACTTGGGTCATCTTAAAGGGAGGAGGGGGGGGGGGGGAAGAACTGATGGGGAGTTGTAACGGCCGAGTTGTTCAAATGTTCAAATGTTTGTTAACCTTATGGGACTTAACTACGGGGTCATCAGTCCCTAAACTTACAAACTACGTATGAACTACTTACGAACTAGGACGGCACAAATATCCATGCCCGAGGGGGGATTCGAACCCCCGACCGTAGTGGCCGTGCTGACCGTGACTGGAGCGCCTCAGTCACCTCGGCCACCGCGGCCGGCGGGCCGAGTTGTAACGTCGCCGGTGTCCCGGAGCGAGAAGCTTCCTCGATGCGCTGTTAGACTGCCGACTGTCGCCGCACAAGGCCGTATACCAGACAGTTGGAGCCACACAAACAACCGGGGCTCAATATACCAGCGTTACTGACATCGAATGACGATGGCATACACGAACATCGAGTACGTTGACATGTTGCTGATGCTCGGCGAGTGCCGATACAATGCCACTGAAGCTTCTCGCTCCATGATTTGGACGCAGCTGGTTTCAACGAATCCAATGCACGATAGACAAAACTATTGTTCCATTTAAAAAATTATATCTTTGTGCTGTAACTCTTTGGAAAATGATACAATGAACTATGTTCAGAGCTCCGCAGAAAATGTAACATTTCTTTTGTTGACCTACCGCATTAAAGTTTCCCGTCACCTATTATTTTATAAGTTACAGAGGCAAAAAAAGTGAAACACCCTGTATGTATTGTGAAGCTACAGTGAAGATCCCTAGATCCTTAAATAAATGTCTGCAGTATGCTCTTCGGTCGGCTCCAGCAATTATTCTGACTACACGCTTTTGTGCAATGAATACTTTTTTTACTCAATGTTGAATTGCCCCAGAATATGATCCCATATGAAAGTAATGAATGAAAATAGGCGTAGTAACCTAATTTGCCGCGGTGGAGTAGACGAGCGGTCTAAAGCGTCTCGCTGCGGAGCGCGCGGTTGCTCGCCGCGGAGGTTCGAGTCCTCCCTGGGGCATGGGTGTGTGTGTGTGTGTTTGTCCTTAGGTTAGTTTACCTAGGTTTAAGTAGTTTGTAAGCTACGGGCTGAAGACCACGCAGTTTGGTCCGAAAGATTCAAATGTTTGTAGAACTTATAGGACTTAACTACGGGGTCATCAGTTCCTAATCTTATAAACTACTTATGAACTAGCTAAGACTAAGGACAGCACAAATATCCATGCCCGAGGGGGGATTCAAACCCCCGACCGTAGTGGCCGTGCAGACCGTGACCGGAGCGCCTCAGTCCCCTCGGCCACCGCGGCAGGCTCCGAAAGATTTACAAACATTAGAACATTTAACCTAATTTGGGCTGATGACCCCGTAGTTAAGTCCCATAAGCTATATACAAACATTTGAACATTTAAGCAAATTTACTGAGATGTGTATCACCAAATTTTGCAATGACTCTGATAGCATAAGTAGCTGAACTCAAAAGTTTCAGCAGATCATCAACATGTTTCTTACAGTGCAGTCCCTCGTCAATGCAAACACCTAAACATTTTTGAATATTCTACCTTAGGTAAGTCAACCTTACCACGTCAGCACCGCGATGTACTCTACACAGCGTTTCGCGACCATTACCGCGGAGTGAATATACTCGGCGGCTTGCGCAGTTCTCGTCCGCAGGGCGTGTATCCCCTTTGGCCCGCGTGATTAACACACAGAGGAAGCGAAACGGCTGGCAGCGGCCGTCAGAGGGAACGACGTGTTTACGCCGGCATCAGTCACGGGGTCCCTTTGTCGCGCCTCATAACAAAACATTTATCTTTCCCCAAACGACTGCCGCCGGAAGAAGGCCGCGTGCTCTCTGCCTGTGTGCGGACTGTGTGAGCCTCGGCGGATCGCACGGGCCGGCATGTTAATGATGCCAGGCGAGGCAGTCATCGCGAGGCCGCACGAGCGCTCTTTCTTATTCGCCCATTAATTTGGTTGATTAATTACACCCTCGCGCCAGAGGCGACGTCGGCCGCTCCCTAAACGCGCTAGCGACATTACCGGCTGACGGCTACGTCCAAGTTTCGCGGAACTCTTGTCTTCCCTGAATTACTAGCCCTGCTGGTTTTTTTTTTTTTGTTGAGCACTGTTTTCGGGGCATCCCGTTCACAGCTACAGAAATAATTATGGCCGAAGAGACATTCCAGTGAAATTTCGTTCCTCCAGCTATAGACAAAAATAACCTTTACGTATAATATTATAGTGTAGGTACATCGGGTATCTGTCTATGCAACAGATTTAATAAAATATTTTATTGCCATATACAAGCCGGCTGCGGTGGCCGAGGGGACTAAGGCGCTCCAGTCACGGTCTGCGCGGCCACTACGGTCGGGGGTTCGAATCCCCCCTCAGGCATGGATATTTGTGCCGTCCTAGTTCGTAAGTAGTTCATAAGAAGTAGGATAAGGTAGTTCATAAGTAGTTTGCCGGCCGCGGTGGCCGAGGGGACTGAGGCGCTCCAGTCACGGTCTGCGCGGCCACTACGGTCGGGGATTCGAATCCCCCCTCGGGCATCGATATTTGTGCCGTCCTTAGTATTAGTTAGTTCATAAATAGTTTGTAAGTTTAGGGACTGATGACCCCGTAGTTAAGTCCCATAGACTATACAAACATTTGAACATTTTTTAGTCATATACATTTCGCCTTTGTTTGGAAGGCATCATCAGTGGCCTGTAATACATAGGGGAAGGTCGGGTAGCCACGGACACAAAAATGAATTGCTAATAAAACAACAATAAACAACTTTTCTGTGTTAACTTTCATCGTAAAATGAAACCAGTAACGTCTTTAGCCATATCACTTAGAACTAAGCATAGATAATATTTTTTTATTCAAATGTTAAAATGTTTGTAAGTCTTATGGGACTTAACTACGGGGTCATCACTCCCTAATCTTACAAACTACTTATGAACTACTTACGAACTAGGACGGCACAAATATCCATGCCCGAGGGGGGATTCAAACTCCCGACCGTAGTGGCCGCGCTAACCGTGACTGAAGCGCCTCAGTCCCCTCGGCCACAGCGGCCGGCATTTTTTTATTAACTATCTTAAATTCACTTATGGATTGCTAATAAAACAAAAATAAACAATTTTTCTGTGTTAACTTTCATCGTAAAATGAAACCAGTAACGTCTTTAGTCATATCACTTAGAGCTAAGCATAGATAATAATTTTTTATGAACTATCTTAAATACACTTTTGAATCAGTTTATTGGCACTAAAAAAATTTGGAGGGTAGCCCCGGACACAGCATTCAGTGGTAATCCACTTGATTCTTGGCCTTGAAAACATACAATTGTAATAAATATCTAGAGCATCTACATAAAATCGGTTTTCATGGTACCAGTTCTTGCAGTTATAGCACTGAATACAGGCTTCTTCGAAGATTTCTCTACATGTGATGCATTCTGTCTCTTTTCCTTGATCCTCTTCGGAGTGACTGAATATTTGTCTTTGCCATGAACGTTTCATTAGTGCAGTTGCGTTTTTTGTTTTTTCGGCTTGTCCTTTTTATTGCATTTCCTTTTCTGTCTCTCTTCTAAACCTTTTTTTATATGGAGATGACCCTTCTCCTTATTAAATCTATGAGGGATTTTCAGAGCTTCTGCAAGATCAAATGCTAATTTCAAAAACTCTTCTTATGGGTGAAAACCGCCAACGAAGTTAAACAGGAACGACGAAAAATTTTTGCGCGAACAAAATTCACCGTTGCGAGTAGCTCGCTCGGTGCCTATGCCACAACTGACTTGCATGTGTTTTTACTCCACAGGGCGCGCTTTTCAAATGCAGTCTTGCCAGCGCAACGTGTTTGGTTTCTCAAAAATTGAAACGTCCACGGTTCCCCGCCGTCCGGGGCTACCCGACCTTCCCAAACACAATGTTTTTTTTTAGTTCGTTTCGGCCTACTAGGGACCACGAGGCTCGTCTTAACTCTCAGCTAGGGTCTTCTGCTTTTTCTTGGCCCAGTACGCCTTCATCTTCTGGCTGTGAGCCTGCTTCCTCTAATCTGTCCATTTAGGTCTGGTGGTGCCTGTACACTTCTTGCTTGTGAGAGATAGTGGGAAGACTCCATGTAGAATGGCCTGACGGTATTGAGTTCGGTTCTCGATTATCTGTAATGGGATCTGCAGTTCCTCTAAGTCTGATCTAAGAGAGGTGAACCACTTGGCTTTGGACGCCTTTCCCCTGCTTGTCACTGTGAGGATCTTCTTGGTTAGCCTTGAGTGATTCAGGCGGGTCATATGCCCATAGAAGGTTAGTCGCCTTTTCCTCATACATGTGACTATATCTTCCTGGTTTTCATTCTGTAAGTACCGTCTTCCTCTCCTATGGGTCCTAATATTCTCCTCAGGATCTTCCTCTCTTTAAGTTCTAGTTTCCTGAGTGGGCCCTTTCGATTCATAGGCGAGAACAAACAAGTAATAAATGATGACGAACTGATCAGCTCTCCTATATCTTCGAACAGTGCAGAGATGAAAATGCTTATGCTATATCTACTAATAATGAATCAGAAATCACTTTGTCTGGTAATGTGTAATAACTGTTTGTAACACGCATCAACTAAGAAGTCTTCGAAAATCAACTGCTGGAATACTCTGCTATGTTATGCCTATAGCCATTCATATTGGCAAAAGTGATACCGGTAACGATTTTGTGCACAAACTGACGTCACGATTATGTCAAATAAATGTTTGAAGGGACTCATGTGTGGCGATATGAAGGGTCATGTTGTTAGTCTCATATGTGGCCCGGTGACATTGCAGATCGTCATCATGAAGTCCACGATCGCTGCAAAGTAGCCGAGTTTAACTATTTCCAGTCAGTCATATGTTCAATGGGACTAGTTCAGCGAGTCCATGCATTTCAAAACAGCCCACTCTATTAAGAAACCACCAACAACTTGCAGTCTTGTAAACACCGTGGGTCCTTCACGCCAGCACAAAACCTGCTATCAGCTTTTGCCAAGTCAAATCGGAACATCTGACCATACCATGGTTTTCCAGTCATCAAGGGTCCTTAACAATATTGTCAATTGCCAGGGGGAAGGGTACTGCCAGCGAAGTTTTTTTGATTGCGAACGCACTTGAATCAATCCAAACGAGGTGGTGCAGTGGTGTAACACACTGGACTCACATTCGGGAGAACGGTGCTTCAAACCCCCCTCCGGCTTATCCGATTACTGTAAATCACTCCAGGTAAATTGCAACTTCGCTTCTTTGAAAGGGAACGGCAGCTTCTTCCATTGTCCTTACTCACAAATCGGAGCATGAGCTCCGCCTGTAAAGACCACCCCATAAACGGATGTTAAGCCTTAAGTTTTCTGCTTTCAGATCGGTAGTCTATCGTCAAAATCGTTCAAGCCAAACTGCGATACACTGTCCTTACGGAAACGTCCGTGACACGCCCCACATTGATTCCTGTGGTTATATCACACACTGCTGCTACAGTTGGCGTCATGTAGGAAGGCGATTTCGCACACAGATGTAGAGTGATAGGGAAATCGTGGCGAGCGCCAACAGTGGAGACTGCGGGAGAAACAGTATGCAACTCACGGCCAGCCACGCGCCTAGAGATTGATAATTATTGGCTGCCAGTGCGGTAATGGTCGGAGGTACGCAGAACGGCTGAAAACAGGGCCGCCTTCCTACGTGACGCGGACTATAGATTGTTACTGCTAACATATCTACGCAAGCGGCACCGGTATCGGCCGTTCGTGCAGGACATCGGCCACTGAGTTGTCCACCACGAGCGGAATGTATAACATTTGTAATTCTCTACACTCTCTTGATATACTTTATATTGAATTGCCTATCGATTTCCGAAACTGAATGTCACGTTGCTCCAACTAATATTCCCATCGTGCGACCGTAATCGTATCGAAATCACATTCACTTGAATCACTTGATTACAACGAACAGGTCTGCCAAAGCACCGTCCTTTAATACCTTCTAAGTGTGAAATGCCGCCACCTGTGTATCAGCGTATTGCTGCGTCATAACTCGTCACGTGAGTGTATTGCAGAGGCCTCCGCCACCGCCTACCATCTTTGCTCGATTAATGGATGGCTACAGTGCAGACAAGACTCCACAATCTTTATCAATACAAAAAAGTTATAGTCAGTCACTATTATTATTCATTTTTTAAATATTTCATCATGAGCGCTGCTACGCAAAATGAGAAATGATCTGAAAAAATGACAATATTTATTTTTTGCATAATTATTGCTGTAACTACAACTATCCGAGGCCTCGACGAAAAAGAAAGCAACATAGGTCTGAAATTTCGCATGAAGCATGTGAGAAGTTCTGTTTTGTTTGTACGACTGGGTAGAGATATGCATATATAGGCCTATGCACTAGCTCCAGCACATTGTCTGTCTGTCTGTCTGTCTCTCTCTCTCTCTCTCTTTCTCTCGCACCCAGTGAGACGCGTAAACAAATCCGTGCGTCGGACAGTGTTTGAAATAACACCTTCAACAACACGGACATTCAACCGATTTAAAGTGCGACCCTACCTAGCAGACAGTGTTCATCGTCTCTAGCGACCTTCGTAGAGATCGGCCTTTGCGGGACGTGAGCGAAGAGGAATATGTATAATTTTCTTTATCTGTAGGACCAGTAGTATGTCCGACGTCGACATTGTTATAAGAAAAATGTGCCAAAGTAAGTGCAAACAAACGACAGGCAATTTTGATATTTATTATCATTTTATAGGAGCTGAGAATACAATTTCGATGAGATGCGACAGTAGATGTTAATGTGATTTATGTTAAAGTGACTATATTGTACTCGCCTTTACAATGAAATGACGTAAGTACATCTTTAATTAAATGCCTTTTAACTGTCAATTTTCTACTTTGATGGTGAATGACGCAAAATATTGAAATTAATTTTTCAATAACAGTTCGCCAGTATCAACAAATAATACAATTCCTTGAGACAACATTTTCTCGTTATACCAAAGGTATTGAACATAAGGAGAGGCGTTGAATTAAAATTTATGCTCTGGCCGGGATTCGAATCCGGGACCTCCTACTTAGGCTACAAGGCTGCGAGTGATCAAAAGCACCTACCTAGTAAGTAGGAAGTCCCGGGTTCGAATGCCGGCCACAGCATAAATTTTAATTCAATGCCTCTCGTTAAGTCCAATACGTTTGTCAGTAGTTTTATAGCTCAACCACAGTCCAATATATACAGCCGTGACACCCACTGCTGGGAAAATTGCAACTGTCTGACAGTTGGAACAGCACACTTGCCTCTAGTGGAGGTTCAGCCGCGAAATTTAACTGCCAGGAAGAAGATGCTGTGATATACAAATTATTAGTTTTTCAGAGCATTCACACAAGGTTGGCGCCGGTGGCAACACCTACAACGTGTTGACGTGAGGAAAGTTTCCAACCGATATCTCATTCAAAAACAGCAGGTGACCGGTGTTGCCTGGTGAAACGTTGTTGTGATGCCTCGTGCAAGGAGCAGATATGCGGTTTTTCGTATCACGACATTTCTGATCGCGTTGGTCGCGATCCAATGACTGTTGGCAGAATATGGAATCGGTGGGTTCAGTAGAGCAATACGGAACGCCTTGCTGGATCCTAACGGCTCTGTATTACTAGCAGTCGAGATGGCAGGCATCTTATCCGCATGGCTGTGACGGATCGTGCAGCCACGTCTCGATCCCTGAGTCAACAGATGTGGACATTTGCAATACAACAACCATCTACACGAACAGTTCGACGACGTTTACAGCAGCATGGACTATCAGCTCGGAGACCATGGCTGCGGTTACCCTTGAAGCTGCATCACAGACAGGAGCGCCTGCAATGGTGTACACAACGACGAACTTGGGTGTACGAATGGTAAAACGTAATTTTTTCGGACGAACCCAGGTTCTGTTTACTGCATCATGATGTCGCATCCGTGATAGGCGATATCGCTGTGAACGCACATTGGAAGCGTGTCTACGTCATCGCCATACTGGCATATCACCCGGCGTGATGGTATGGGGTGCCAAGTGGTTAAACGTCTAGGTCACCTCTTGTTCCCATCAACGGCACATTTCAGATGTGTTACGACCCGTAGCTCTACCCTTCTTTCGATCCCTGCAAAATCCTACATTTCAGAAGCGTAATGCACGACCGCATGTTGCATGTCCTGTACGGGCCTTAGTGGATACGGAAAATATTCGACTGCTACCCTGCCCAGCACATTCTCCAGATCTCTCACTAACTGAAAACATCTGGTTAATGGTTGCCGAGCAACGCCAGTCAACTCTTGATGAACGGTGCTATCATGGGCATCTGTACCTGTACACGCCATCAATCTGTTGTTACGGCCAGCGGTCTTTGTTCTGGGTACTGATTTCTCAGGATATATGCACCCAAACTGCGTGAACATGTAATCACATGTCAGTTCTAATATAACATATTTGTCCAAAGAATACCCGTTTATCATCTGCATTTTTTCTTGGTGGAGCAATTTTAATGGCCAGTTGTGTAGACTGTCAAGAGAGAGGAATAGTTGTGAAATAAATGCAAAAAAGCTGAATCTCCATCCACATCTACAGGATACTCCGCAAGACACAATGAAGTGCATGGGCAGTGGTGCAGTGTCCGAGCGTTCTAAGAGGGCCGAGTTAGGGAGCGTGGCGCTGCTTTCCTTCGGAAGTTCGGGTCCTCCATCGGATATGAGTGTATCTGTTGTCCTTAGCATCAGTTCCTTTAAGTAGTTTGTAAGTCTAAGGACTATGACCAGCATAGTTAAGTCCCATAGATTCACAAACACTGCAACATTTATTGAAGTACATGGCAGAGGGTTCATAGAAAAAGTTTTGTTACATTTCTCTATAGGTCCATTCTCTAATAGCTCGCGGGAAAAAGGAACACATACATCATTCAGTTTTCGATCCGATTTATTTTATTACGATGTTCTAATACACCTATGTAGGTGGGTGCTAACAACATATGTCGCATTCTGAAGAGAAAGTGGGTGAAAGAAATTTCTCAAATAGATCTCGCCTTTTTTTAATGTATTCCAACTTAACTCGTGCATTATTTCGTTGACACTCTCTCTCCTATATCCCTCAATTTTCTCTAAATCACCCGTCACTCCCACCTGGTGTGGATCCCACAATGTCCTCGACAAACTGCAAAGGTTTTATTTCTTCTCCCTGAACTTTAAGTCCCTCTCCAAATTTCTCCTAGCATTCCTTCACTGCTTGCTCAATGTACAGACTGAACAGCATCTTGTCCTACTCCCTTCCCAAACTCTGCGTCCCTTTCATGTCCTACGACTCTATTAACGGCTGTCTGGTTTTTGTATAAGTTGAATATAACTGTTCGCTCCCTATATTTTACCCCTGATAACTTCAGAAATAGTTTATTCCAGTCGACATTGTCAAAAGCTTTCTCCAAATCTACAAATGCTAAAAAAATTATGTTTACTTTTCCCTAAAAAAGAAAAAAAATGTTCAAATGTTTGTAGAGCTTATGGGACTTACAAACTATTATGAACTAGCTTATACTAAGGACGGCCCAAATATCCATGCCCCGACCGTAGTTGCCGTGCAGACTGTGACTGGCGCTCCGCAGAACTCTCGGCCTGTAGGCGGTATCTATCTTTCCCCTAATTATACATTCTTCTACGGTTCTGCATTTGTCCTCTAGCCATTCCTGATTAGTCAGTCTACACTTCCTGTCAATCTAATTTTTCATACGTTTGTAGTTCCTTTTGCCTGCTTCACTCGATGCATATTTATACTTTCTCCTCTCCTCAATTATGTGAAGTATATCCTGTGTTATCCAGAGATTTCTATTAGGCCTTCTCCTTTAGCCTATATGATTCTCTGCTGCTTTAACTACTCTATTTCTCAGAGCAACCTATTCTTCTTCTACTGTATTACTTTCTCCCGTTTCAGTCAATATTTGCCTCATGCTCCCTCTGAAACCCTCAACCACCTATAGTTCCTTCAGTTAGTGCTGGTTCTATCTGCTAATTTTTCTACCTTTCCGCAGTCTTTTAAGTTTTAATCTACAGTTCATTACCAATAAGTTATGGTCAGAGTCTATATATGCCTTTAGGTATGTCTTACGGTTAAAAACATGGTTCTTAAATCTATTCCTTACCATTATAAAGACAATCTGGTACCGTCCAGTGTCTCGTGGTCTGTTCCTCGTATACAGCCTTCTTTCATGATGTTTAAACCAAGTGTTAGTGATCATTTAATCGTGTTCTTCACAAAATTCTACCAAACGATCTCCTCTTTAATTTCTTTTCTCCAGTTCATATTCACCTACAACAGTTATTACTCTTCCTTTTCCTTCTAGCGAGTTCCAGTCCCCCATCACAATCAAGGTTTCGTCTGCCTTAATTTTCTGAATAATTTCTATTATCTCCTTATATATTTCATCGATGTCCTCATCATCGGTAGAGATAGTTGGTATATAAACTTATACTAGTGTGGTCGGTGTTGGTTTTGTGTCTATCTTTGCTATGATAAAGCGTTCACTATGCTGTTCATAGTAACTTACCCGCATTCCCATTTTCTTATTCGTTATCAGACCTACACCTGCGTTACCAACAACTGATTTTGTATTGATAACCCTGTACTCACCTGCCAGAAATCCTGTTCATCCTGTCACCGAACTTCACTAAACGCTACCATATCTAACTTTAACCTATCCATTTCTCTTTCTCTACGCTCCGATCCGTAGAATGTCTGTTTTATCTATCCATCTTCCTGAGTAGTACCCGCTCGGAGATCCAAATGGGGGACTATGCCTCGTTGTTTTCATTCTCCCGGTGCGGGAATACAGATTAAGCTGCGAGTGCTAAGGGATGAATGTAGTTGACTCATAACTGCTGTCAGTGTGGCATATGGAAGTTTGGGACGGTCCTGGAGTCGTGTTTGGTTAGCCTAGTTGTTAAGGCGACCGCTCGCGAGAATCCCGGTATCGAATCCCAGCCCGGCACAAATTTTCATATGTCACAATTCGGTAGAACATCTATACCTTATACAGTGACGCTAATAGAAATTCGCTATAGCGAAAACATATTGATAAGCACAAGAACAAGATATGATTCAAATGTTCAATTGTTTGTAGAACTTATGGGACTTAGCTATGGAGTCATGAGTCCCTAAACTTACAAACTACTTACGAACTAGCTAATACCTAGGACGGTACAAACATCCATGCCCGAGGGGGGATTCGAACCCCCGACGGTAGGGGCAATGCAGACCGTGACTGGCGCGGCGCAGACCGCTTGGCCACCGCGGCCGGCAACAAGATATAAGAAATGTGATGTTTACTGGTGTTTGTCAAAAGATGCAACCTGTTTTCGCTTGTATTATGTGAAGAAATGAGCATGAAGGTATGTTACTGTAAGATTGTGGAGATCATAAAAAAATAAAAATAAAATAAAATAAAAATAAAAAATTCTATTGAAGGCCCAAACCACACAATTATGTGCCTACAATATTTCTGGAATGTTATTTTTTTATTTATTAATTTATTTTCTTTTTCGTAATGAATTACTGTATGTATTTTGCATCTTAAACTCTCCCTTTTCTTTAGTGCCAGAAACGACACTTTGTTCGGATTGTACTTTAAGCTGTAGATCCCCTTTCCTCGGTTGAACAACTGGGGTAGACTAGGGACACGCAAGTCGCCGAAGTGGCGTCCAATTGAAAGACTTGCACCAGGCCAATGAGCACACGAAATTATTCTAGTGTCACATCACCTACAACCTTTTGTCCAAAAGGCTTAATTCAGGTGCAGACCCATGTTTTAAGTGACAATGCCAAAATGGCTGATGTCGTTTTAAGTTTTATTCGGGACAGTGGTTTTTACCCCTCCATTTAAAGCTTCTCTTAAGTATTGTGTGTGTCTGTCCTCTCATGACCTCCAATTGGAGGTTTCCCTTTGTTTCCGTGCGGCTGACTTTTCCTGTTTTTAATATTCACTGAATATATGACATCAACTGCAGTTGGGCGAAGCTGAAAATGTGTACGCACCCGGGATTCGAATCCGGGTCTCCTGCTTTCTAGGCAGTTGCGCTGACCCCTACACCACTGGGGACACAGTGATCACCGCACCTGCAAGGACTACCTAAGCACGCCTCCCGTCAGATACAAATTCCCAGCTTCACACTGCCCACAGTACTCAAACTCGTAGTTATGAAACTAATTCCCACCAATGCCCACCCCTCCCCACTAACGATATGATCATTGCCCATCATGTATATATATACATGTGGCGTCTGTTCCGAAAGAACAGACGTCACTTCTGATCCTGCAGTTGTTATTCTTTAATATTCACTGAAAATATGACATCAACTGCAATTGGGCGAAGATGAAAATGTGTACCCAGCCGGGATTCGAACCGTTTTTAGTCTCACGGTCGGTCAGCCACAGACGTCGGCTTTTACAATTTATTTATTGTTGTTGCTCGGTAACACTGTGTGATTGTCATTGTTTTAGCTGTCTCTTTGTTGTCTTTAACTGACGCGGGGGATATTCCTCCCCCCTAGTTGTTCTCCACTCTAGGCTCCTTTACGCGTCAACGTCTTCTGTTGTGACACCTAACGATGGAATGGGGGACTGATGACCTCCGTAGTTTTGTCCCCCTAAAACGTCCAAACAACAACAACAACAACAAGACGTGACCTTGACCTCTGGCCTGCCTCCCACGTTTCAGTGCCACTGAATGCGCCCTTTAACCGAGACAGCGGCTCGCGAGCACAGCTTTTTATGACGATCGGTCAGCCACTGACATCGGCTTTTACATTTTATTTCTTGTTGTTGCTCGGTAACACTGTGTGATTGTCATTGTTTTAGTTGTCTCTTGCCGACTTTGTAGTCGTTTAACTGACTCGGGGGATATTCCTCCTCCCCTAGTTGTTCTCCACTCTAGGCTCCTTTACGCGTCAACGTCTTCTGTTGTGATGCTAACGATGGAATGGGGGACTAATGACCTCCGTAGTTTTGTCCCCCTAAAACGTCCAAAGAACAACAACAAGACGTGACCTTGACCGCTGGCCTTCCTCATGCGTTTCAGTGCCACTGAATGCGCCCTTTCACCAAGACAGCAGCTCGCGAGCGCAGCTCGTTATGACGGTCGGCCAGCCACAGACGTCGCCTTTTACATTTTATTTCTTGTTGTTGCTCGGTAATACTGTGTGATTGTCATTGTTTTAGTTGTCTCTTGCCGACTTTGTTGTCCTTTAACTGACTCGGGGGATCTTCCCCCCCCCCCTAGTTGTTCTACACTCTAGGTTCCTTTACGTGTCCACACCTTTTGTTGTGACGCCTAACGATGGAATGGGGCAGTGATGACCTCCGTAGCTTTGTCCCCCTAAAACGTCCAAACAACAACAACAAGACGTGACCTTGACCGCTGGCCTTCCTCACGCGTTTCAGTGCCACTGAATGCGCCCTTTCACCGAGACAGCGGCTCGCGAGCGCAGCTCTTTATGACGATCGGTCAGCCACTGACATCGGCTTTTACATTTTATTTCTTGTTGTTGCTCGGTAACACTGTGTGATTGTCATTGTTTTAGTTGTCTCTTGCCGACTTTGTTGTCCTTTAACTGACTCGGGGGATCTTCCCCCCCCCCCCTAGTTGTTCTACACTCTAGGTTCCTTTACGTGTCCACGCCTTTTGTTGTGACGCCTAACGATGGAATGGGGCAGTGATGACCTCCGTAGCTTTGTCCCCCTAAAACGTCCAAACAACAACAACAAGACGTGACCTTGACCGCTGGCCTTCCTCACGCGTTTCAGTGCCACTGAAAGCGCCCTTTCACCGAGACAGTGGCTCGCGAGCACAGCTCTTTATGACGATCGGTCAGCCACTGACATCGGCTTTTACATTTTATTTCTTGTTGTTGCTCGGTAACACTGTGTGATTGTCATTGTTTTAGTTGTCTCTTGCCGACTTTTTTGTCGTTTAACTGACTCGGGGGATATTCCTCCCCCCCCCCCCCTAGTTGTTCTCCACTCTAGGCTCCTTTACGTGTCCACGCCTTTTGTTGTGACGCCTAACGATGGAATGGGGCACTGATGACCTCCGTAGTTTTGTCCCCCTAAAACGTCCAAACAACAACAACAACAACAACAAGACGTGACCTTGACCTCTGGCCTGCCTCCCGAGTTTCAGTTGTTCTCCACTCTAGGCTCCTTTTCGCGTCCACGCCTTTTGTTGTGACGCCTAACGATGGAATGGGGCCAGCCGCGGTAGCCGAGGGGACTAAGGCGCTCCAGTCACGGTCTGCAAGGCCACTACGGTCGGGGGTTCGAATCCCCCCTCGGGCATGGATATTTGTACCGTCCTAGTTCGTAAGTAGTTCATAAGTAGTTTGTAAGTTTAGGGACTGATAACCCCGTAGTTAAGTCCCATAGACTATACAAACAATTGTTTTGTGCCCCTAAAACGTCCAAACAACAACAACAAGACGTGACCTTGACCTCTGGCCTGGCTCCCGCGTTTCAGTGCCACTGAATGCGCCCTTTAACCGAGACAGCGGCTCGCGAGCGCAGTTCGTTATGACGGCGCGACGAGGCCGCAACGCCCGCTCGGCAGCGACGATGGCAGCAGCGAACGGCGGTGGCGGTGGCGGTGGCGGTGGCGGTGCGCGGCGGAGGGTGTTGTGAGCGGCGCGCCGGGCCAGGGCGGAAGCCGCGGCGTTAAACATTCAGCGGCCGGCTTTATGCACTGCCGTTTTATCTCCCTCGTTTCGGAAAAAGGCGGGCCGCCTGCCCGCCTCTGGCGCACCCGCCTCCCTCCCTCCACCCAATACATGCCTTTCACATTTCTCTTCCTCGCCCCCTTATATTCTGACAGCATTCCTGCATGTATGCACGCTTGTATTTTTGGATAAACGCGCACAGTGGAAGAGCTGGTTCGGCGCTGACAAGGTAGCGTCTCGAGGGGATTCGCCCTGCGATTTTACGTTGTCTGCATCTCTTGACGAAACTATGCTGTACTGGCCAAACACACCTTATACGTATTGCGGTATGTTCGGCTCTTTACGATAAATTAAGCTCGATGTACTTTTTGGGTCGCACGGTACACGCGTTAGTAGCTTTCACTCAGTGAAGGTTGCCCTTTATTCACAAGAAGTGTTAAGTGCCATCGACAAGGGATCTCAAATCGATTCCATATTTTTGGATTTCCGGAAGGCTTTTGACACTGTACCCCACAAGCGGCTTCTAATTAAATTGCGTGCTTATGGAATATCTCCCCAATTGGTTTCACGATTTCCTATCAGAAAAGACACAGTTCCTTGTAATTGACGGTAAGTAAAACAGAAGTGATATCTGGCATTCCACAGGGAAATGTTATACGTCTCCTACTCTTCCTCGTGTTTATAAACGATTTAGGAGACAATCTGAATAGCTCCCTTAGACTGTTCGCGGATGATTCTGTCGTTTATAGGTTAGTGAAGTCAACACAGGATCAAAAGCAACTGCAAAGCGATTTAGACAAAATGTCTACATGGTGCGAAAATTGGAAATTGACACTAAAAAAAAAAAAAAAAAAAAAAAAAAAAAAAAAAAAAAAAAAAAAAAAAAGTATGTAGTAATACACATGACCACTAAAAGTAATCCGCTGAACTTCAGTTACGCGATAAATCAGTCAAACCGTAAGGTCGTAAATTCTACCAAATACCTAGGAGTTACAATTACGAACAACTTTGACTTGAGAGAACACATAGAAAATATTGTGGGGAAGGCGAACCAAAGGTTACGTTTCATTGGCAGAACTCTTCGAAGATGCACCAGCTCCACCAAAGAGACTGGCTGCATCACAATTGTGCGTCCTCTCCTGGAGTACTGTTGCCCCTTGTGGGACCTCACCAGGTGGGACTGACGGAAGGCATTGAGAAGGTTCAGAGAAGGGCAGCTCGTTTTGTTTTATCACGTTACGGGGGGAAAGCGTCACGGATATGTTGGGGTGTAAATCGTTAAAAGAAAGACGTTATTCATTGCGGCGTGATCTGTTTGCGAAGTTTCAATCACCGACTTTTACTTCTGAATGTGAAAATATTTTGCTAGCACCCCCCCCCCCCCTTACGGAGACATGACCATCCCAATAAAATAAGTGAAATCAGATCGAAAACGGAACGATTTAGGTGTTCTTTTTTCCCGCGCGCTATTAGAGAATGGAACTGCACAGAAAAGTTGTGAAAGTGGTTAATTAACCCTCTGCCAAGCACTTAAATGTGATTTGCAGAGTATCTATGTAGATGTAGATGAATACTAAAGTCGAATCTACATTTGCATCAGACCACCTTGACACTTGTACAGAAAGGTGTGCACTATTCTGCAGCATCCATTTTCAATAAGCTGCCACAAGAAATAAAGAATCTTAGCACTAACCCACACGCTTTCAAATCTAAATTGGCTTAATCCTTTTATTCTGTCGAGGAACTCCTAGAAAAATTAAGCAAGATTACCTCCTAGTCGGGTTTGGAGGCGATCTGATCGTCTTACAGTTTTCAAAATGAAAAGCCCAGATCGCACCTTAGTAATTTATTAAATGACTACCGCTTTCGGTGCACTGTGTCACCATCATCTGGCCACATATGTGTTATAAGCTGGTCACCTTGTTAAAAAAATTGGGTATAAAATAACAAGTGCAACATTGCATTTAGTCTTATATTTGTTTTTAACTTGTGTATTTTTTATATAGTGACTAGGTGCAATGTAGCACTTGTTATTTTATACCCAATTTTTTTTTAACAAGATGACCAGCTTATAACACATATGTGACCAGATGATGGTGACACAGTGCACCGAAACTGGTCGTCATTTAATAAACTATTAATGTGAGATCTTGGATTTTCATTTTGAAAACTATAAAAATTATGCAATTAGGCTAATTCATATTTTTCTTCTTTATTGATTCGTTTCACTTAGTCTTAAGAGTGTCGTGTGCATAGGACTACTTAAAAATTGTCTATTAACATTCTTGTGTTAAACTTCATGTAGTGACTTGTTCCATGACCATAGAGTCTTACTCCTCAATTACGCCCTGCGGAACAGAAAAACATATTATTACTACTATTATTATTACGTCTGCTTTCATGCCCAGCAACTACATTACCTGCAAATAAAACCTTGTACCTGTTATCCTGTTCCCTAACATTAGGGAAATAAAAATGAAATCGCTATATACGAGGTTTGTCCACAAAGTACGATCCGTTTCATCACATAAAACAAACGCGCACAAATACAGAAAAAATAGGTTTTGTACTAAAATCTACAACTGTTAAACTACTTCCGAAATTTTGTAGGCACTTCTCATAATGTGGCACAAGTTTTGTATGCCTTCTTCTTAGTAGTAAGATTTGACTACTTGACTATAAAGAAGACTCTCATGTGTGTCATGTAAATTTCTGGCGGACTCATTTATGATCGCTGTAGCCAAAAGAAGAAAAAAAAAAAAAAAAAAAAAAAAAAAAAAAAAAAAAAAAAAAAAAAAAAAAAAAAACTGGTCGTCGTATAAGTGATGGTGTATTACGTCGATGGATTGTTTCTACGTGTCCAAACTGTATTTTTGAACATCTGTATCTCAGTCATTAGTGGGTTAAAAATACTTACGACCAGTGAAATATGTAGTAAATTTTATGCTCTTCAACTTTGTTCCGTGGTATGTTTCGCAAAAAACGCATGGTTTAGCAGTTATAAGCGAAATAGTGAAAAAAAGGCCACATTTTTCGACCCCTTCAAAAGTTAGCGCAGGGTCCTCGAGGTCGAAAACTCAGATTCTACTCTACAGAGTATCTACACACAACATACTAAAATTCATAAGTTCGGAACACTTTCCAGGTAAAAGTACCTAACTGCTAGACTATAGGCAAAAACCCAGTTACATGATTCGCAAACATTCCATGACACTTTACACATTCACTCAGACTGGCGTCCACTTCTTCTTCGTCCTGCACTTCATCACTCCCTTCATGAAACAGTCTGGCCCGTCTTCTAACCATTGAATAACTCATAGATTTTTGTCCGTAAAACCCGCAGATTTGCAGATGAATTTCCTTTGTTTTAACTTTCTTTCATTTAGGAAACTAAACACAGATCTGATTTCACACGCGGCGACATTTTCAATTACGGCTGACACTACAAATAAGCACTATGAAGCACACGTCGTCAGTAGCGATATGAAAATGGCGCACATGTCTTCCCTTTAAGTCAGAGTAAATGTCGGGCATGCTCGGCTTAACCGATTTGGGTGAGTTTTGTTTGTTGTGTTCTTAATTACCAGGACAGGGTTTTGTGATAAATTTGAAAAATTAGATACCAACTAAAACTGTGTTTCCCAATGCGGCCGTGTGTCTCTTTTGCATGCAGATCCATAGTTTTTTCCGAGCTTGATGAAATTTTGTACACTCTACCTGCAAAACAAGAGAATGGTCACTGTCTACAAAATGTTCAAATGTTCAAATGTTTGTACAGCTGACGGGACTTAACTATGGGGTCATGAGTCCTTAAACTTACAAACTACTTATGAACTAGCTAATACTAAAGACGGCGCAAATATCCATGCCCGAGTGGGGGATCCGAACCTCCGATCGTAGTGGCCGTGCAGACCGTGACTGGAGCGCCGCGAACCACGCGGCTACTGCGGCCGGCCTACAAAATGTCTTTCGGTGCATGGTGGAGGGAACGTTACTTAAGAACTTTGACAAAATTCAGTGTATGCTCCGATCTTTATGAATTTTTAGAAACTTGATATTTAAACCAAGAGGATTGTAATAGTTTTATATGTTTTTTTTTATTATTTTGTTATTATTTATTTATTTATTTTGTGCATGTCAAAAGGTACCTTGCAAAAAACTATGATCTTTTTTCACTGTGCACCAAGGAAGATATGAGGTTTACCAGTTTTGAAGGAAGGGGAGGGGGGGTAGAGGAGCCAATAAGGGGTCAGGGAGGAGTGGAAGAACTGGGCTAAGAGCGGGGAAAGTGGAGATGAACAGAGAGATGAGATGGATGAACAGAGAGGATGGGATGGAAGATGGTCTACAATAGTATACACTTTGCTCGTAATATTCTGGCAACGTCTGGTTTTCAACTAGTATAAAATAAAGGTTAATTAAAGCAAGAGGTTTTATTTTAACGTTTAGAAATGAAGTAGGCAATGCTAAATAACTAAGTTGAATAGTATTAATTAAAATACATGTATTGTTTAATAGGAAGTAACCCTACTCAACCAGTAACAATAAATACGAATAAATCTTATAAAATTATCAGAATTCATGCGAAACTGCATTATGAGAATTGTAATTGCTGCAGCGCCGTACTGCAGTGCGAGCGGCCGTTCGCCGTCGGCGTTTCAAGCCCCTCCTTGGGGCATCGTTGTTTGTGTTGTCCGTTGGTTATTTTACCTTAGTTTAAGTAGTTTGTAAACTACGGACTAATAACCTAGAAGTTGAGTCGGAAAGATTTAAAAAAAACTTACTGATTGTCGATGCTCTAGCATTTCGCTCTCCTACATCCATAAAACTACTCAGGTGTGCCCTTCTTTTCTTTTCTGATTAAGTTTATTTTTAATGTTTCATCTGTATTTACACTCTTCGTTTGTTTGTTTGTTGAATGTGTGTACGGGATTAAGCATCAAGATATCTGTGTTAATTGTATAGGCTGAGGAAGATATTCTTTTGGAGAAAGCTTAAAATGTGTAGTGCCTTTCCTAACAGTTACGTAAATATTTTTCTAGTCGATCTGAAACTACAAATCTCGTCCGATTTATGCAACACATAGTCATTCCTGTGCATAATGAATGGAAAACAGCTTAGAATCATCATATTTTAAATAATTATTAGCAGTTTCAGAAAACGATGTGCTAGGTGATAGTAAAAAAGTAAATAAATAAATAAAAAATAAATAAAAAGGGAGGAAGAGAGCGTTAGTGATACAGGCATTGTTTCTTATTCATTTTACCGACAACGTAGATCACAATTTCCTGACACCAACCATCATTCATGATATTCATTGCATCTTCTGTTGAATGTCACAATCACATACCTTCCCTTAATTAGTCACTATGTTGAAGATGAAAGCACGCAGATTATTATCTGAAAAAAAAATGCTCACAACTATTTAAACTTTTGACTCTTCCGTTAGCTATTAAATAACGTCCCCAAAAATATCAAACATGTAGCAGCCTTGTATGCTGGGTACCTATCTCAGTACAGGTGTCATAAGTTTAACAAATACTGCAATAATAATAGTTCCATGTGATTCAGTGGTGCAAATCTTTCAATTAGACGACAACTTCGGCGGCTTGCATGTCTCCATTCTACCCCAGTTATAGAACAGGGAAAAGGTTACCTACAGTTTAACGTAGAATACGAGCCACGTGTCGTTTCTGGCGGTTCCTAACCTCGTTGAGAGGTGAAGGCTGGGCTGAAAAGGAGACTGAGTAGTCCGTGGTCTGGCCTTGTTTCCAACCAGCGCCCACTATGCTTCCTGTCAAGCGCTTTACACCGAGACCAAGCCCGTATCTTAATGATAATATATATACGAGGCATGTTTTTTTAAAAGTAAGTAGCGTTTTGAAATTAAAAAAAAATACCTGCTAAGATATCTCAATAATTTTATTTTTACTTGATAGCCTGTACCTTAATCTACTTTTCTACATAATTTCCGTCAATATTGAGGCACTTGTCATACTTGTACCAGTATTTGAATACCATCGTCATAGAAGTCTGCTTCCTGACTTGTTAACCACTGCATCACAGCTGTCTTGAATTCGCCATACAAAACACAAAGATAAACATTAGGAAAGTCATCCAAAAAGGAGGAAATCGTAAAGCGTCTGTTTTCTCTCACCTTATTGCCCACTTCTTGCACCAAACTTTCATTAATGACCGAAGGATGCCCACTCCGTTGTTCATCATGCACATTTGTGCGGCCATCTTTAAATGATCTCACTCAATTTCTAACCGCTCGATCACTCATAATGTTTTCTCCGTGCACTGCACTGAACTCACGATGAATATCGATCGCTTTTAGGCCTTTAGCACTAAGAAATCTTATAACAGCTCGTACTTCACAGTCGGCGGCATCTTAAACACTCAGTACACAACGTAAATAAGGAAGAATCAGACTGTAATGCCGTCAGTGGGTAGACAACAGATGTAGGTACCCAGTGCGCATGAAATTATTGAGATATCTTAGCATTTTTTTTTTTTCAAAACGCCACTTATTTAAAAAACACGCCTTGAATATACATTTTTTATGTGTGTGTGTGTGTGTGTGAGAGAGAGAGAGAGAGAGAGAGAGAGAGAGAGAGAGAGAGAGAGAGAGAGAGAGAATGTCTGTTCGGTTTACGCTTATCACGTCCGAACCACAAGACGCAGAGACTAAAAATTTTCAGTGACTAATTTATACCCGGGGAAGGCTTTAGGCACCGTTTTATAGCGATTTGAAGAATATAAGGCGAAATACGGAACAATAATTACTCTTTGAAAATTTTACTCTTTGTCTTTCCAACTGTACTATGTATCTAAAATAGTTTTTATGCTTGCACATCCACATTTTCGTACTAATATCACAGTGTAACGTATTTGTACAGCCGCTACCCTCAATGAGAGAGAAGGGATAGGAGAAGTACTTACTCCAGGCTTGAAGAAATAAATAAATGCCCGGACAATCAGTCCCTGTTTCCCTTGGTCACGCCCTGTCTTGAGTACGGGTTTCTGTTCCACTGATCACCACGAAAGTTAACAGGTTATATATATGAGTTTTCCTACACGGTGGGACCGGGGAGGACGGGCAGTGGAAGAAATGGGCCGCGAGAGGGGAAGATCGAGATGAATACAGAGATGGAAAAGCAACAAAAGTAAGGAGAGAGAGAGAGAGAGAGAGAGAGGGAGAGAGAGAGAACGAGAGAGAGAGAGAGAGAGAGAGAGAGAGAGAGAGAGAGATGGAGAGAGGAATGAATGGACGAAAAAAGGAAAGGAGCTCGCCTACGCGACCGTAGAATAAATGAAATGTTGAAATGTTTATATATCTATGGAACTTAACTGCTTGATTATTAGTGCCTAGCTTACAAACTACTTAAACTAAGTTAAACTAACATAATGACAACACATACACCCAAGACCGAAGGAGGACTAGAACCTACGACGGCGAAGGGCCGCGCGCACCGCATCACTATGCCTCAGTAAACACAGCTATTCCGCCGCGGCGTAGAGTTAATAAAAATCCAAGCAACGGCAGGTTTTCGGCTAATGTTAGTATAATTAAAATTTTAATATCTTGTAATTGGACTGCACAGGATCACAAACACAGTAAAGAATAAATTACGACCTTTAAAATAATTCCTAGGTTCAAAGTACTTTGCAGAATATTTCACCAATTGCTTTAGGTGATAACTGTATGCCTACTGAAAACAGAAACAATACATATATACTAAATGATGACAATTAAAGAGTTATGTAAATGTACTCATTCGTTTTGCTTCCATCCGTTACGTCAGAACCCAAACTTTTATTAAAACTGACATCATCATTTACCGTTCTGCTTTCTGGCAAGGAATACCTTTGGCTTCCAGCGTTCGGAACTGCGCCAAGCTATGGTCAGAATAACACTACGTCAGAAAAAGTGCACTGTGTCATTTCCATTCAGAACGCTGCATTCCTACAAGTGACGTTTTAATAGAGAGAGAGAGGAGAGAAGGAAATTATTCGTCAGTTTAATATTAGTTTTCCTGTCGACAGTGCTAAAACTCGGTGCTTACAAAAATTAGGTAGTTGCGACATAGACTTTATTTCGTGATTTACAATAAATTTTCTACACCATAACCAATCTCAGTATTATAGGCGAAAGGCAAGTTATGATATTAGCTTAGCCGTAAATGTAACTACTGAAGTGTTGGTACAGGACTGCTTGAATGCGAAGTGCATATGGAGAGTAAAAACATGACTTTAGCATGGTGTGTATATTGTTCTCTTCCAGTTTGTTTTACCTACTGATTGAAACCGAAATTACATGAATAATACAAGCACTATCAAAAGTGTAGTAAATGTGTATTACTTGAAGCTGAGGATTTTTGGCAATGTTGATTTACTAGCACCTTTTCTCTCTATTGCAATTTCTTTATGATCGAGTGTTATTCTAAGCATCGTTTCGGGCGATCGTGGTCACACGTCAGTGTTTCTGAGTTGCGCCATCTCCATCGAACTTTGACGTAACAACTTACAAGACTAGCTGCCGATCTCAGTGATGACTTTCATGTAACGGTAGAGTTTCCATGCCTTACGGGCGTCGCGTATTGAATTAGGATCTGCATAACCAGAGGGTAGTATAACTAATTGTATAGACGTAGCAGCCTTACAAGAAAGAAAGAAATTGAGAATTAACACATTCCATGTAAAATCTTCAACGCTTAAGACGAAAAATTTGCATTCTTGTTCCTTTTGTTCAAATGTTAGTTAAGCTTAAGGGACTTAACTGCGGGGTCATCATTCCCTAAACTTACAAACTAAACTACCTTATACTAAAGACAACACAAACATCCATGCCCGAGGGTGGATTCGAACCCCCGACCGTAGCGGCCATGCAGACAGTGACGGGCGCGCCGCAGACCGCTCGTCCACTGCGGCCGGCCCTTCCTTTAGTCCTTCTATTTGGAGTGTAGGCACATGTTCATTATGACATCCAGTCCGTTGTTGGAGCACATCTACACTCCCATACTCGTAAATTACAGCTTCTAACTTTCAAATGTAGTCTCACACAGGAAGAATTTAGTCCTTAGGCTAATTTATTTCAGCCAATTTCTGTCATACGCCTGTACGCCTCTTCGGTATTGTAAGGATTCTCAATTCTATCACCAGATTACATTTAACCGTCCATTCACATCCGTATGAGACAATTATATAAATCTTTTAATCACAAAAATGCATCATGGTTTGCCTTTGTCTTCGATTCTTAAGTGCCTACGAAATATTTCGCTACAGTTTTACTATCCACCCCTTATATTATTAATCTACTTCGCGAAAACCAAATTTAAGAAAGTGCTTCACTTCTGCATTTATTACTTTAATTCATAATTTCCCTCACTTTAATTCGAAAGGGTTGGTTTTTATTTCTACTCATAATCTTTAGAAACTATGTTGAAATTGCTACTTCCATGTTATCTTCATTAGCGTTACATGTTGCATGTTACAAGCTAATTATATATCTGTACTCACTATGGTACTAAATAATCATTTCTATAACGGGTTATATACTTGCATAGTAATGTAATTATGTGTCGAATGTATAGCCTTTCTAATCAAGTGTTTAACCTCAACGTCCATCAGTATATTGAACCCTCCAACTTCCAATTAAATATTTATAGCATCTAGCACAGAGATTATGTGTTACAGCCGTTCTAACACGTTATTTATAGCCATGTATTTCCGGCACTGCAATCTGTTTTGGGTCGGGTAACTGCTCAGTACTCTTCTAACGCACCAACAACAGGTAAAATTGTTTTTCATCATGTTAGCCAAGAAATAAAACATTATTTGTACTTATCTATGGAGAAATATGGAATTATGTTATTTCATTTGGCTACCAAAATTCTTATTTAAAGCCTCATGTTATTGTATTCGATGTTTGTCGATTTAAAGACTGTTATGATGAAATACGAGTTCTAGTAAAATGTGTGTACGTAATACATTCAGTAGAAAAGTAGCCGATATCGTATGCTTCATTTGTGAATAAGTATCTATGTAATACCAAGTGAAAACAAAAATGGAAATGTATCCCAATGCCACTTAAAGTTTATCATAGAAGAACACAAAATGTCTCCGTTTACCATGACAAGTATTTTACAATATAACAAAGTTGTGCAGCGTATAAAGTTAATGCACGTTTCACACTGTAAACACCAACACAAAAACTTGCTCACCTACTCACATCTAAAGTTCTTCCTTTTCGACTCGATATTGATTTATCTGGCACAAGCAACATATTGTTTGGTAAGGCCAAGAAAAACACATCAACGTTGATGCCAGTAACTTGCTATATCTTACGCCAACAGTGTTACTGATGTCGTAGATTGAAGTAATTATAAGAATGTCCTTGCTGAAAGTTTAGATTATGTTTCAAGTCGATAAAGAGCCTACATTCTAACCCAAAATTCCCGCAATTTTTGCCCAACCATTCCGAGTTGTTTATGCTTGAAGGTTCGTTGGCTTCAATTAGGCAGCACAAATCCCTGACCATGGTCGGACGGCGATGTTGGCAGCCAGCCACTGTGCGGAATCCGAAGAGGACAGTGAGAAAAGTGATGGCCAGTCCAGATTATGCTGGCCTCCCGTTCAAGGCCACAAAGTATGCAAAATCCCGTGTTTACACCTTTAGAATCCTATCACGAATGAAGCTGTGTGATTTTTAACACAGTTTCTAAACAACTAAAAACCGGAGTTCAAAATTCACAATACACAAAAAGTCATTTTTCGCAAGAGCAAGTAATTAAACCGACTCAAACGATTTGACAAATTCACAACTTCGCAAAGTTATTTATGTATCTTTGAATTCAAAGATATGACTTTAGAACAATATTAAAATTAGTACCCTCATTCTCCGTTTCCAGTAGTCGACTATTTCGCACGAGTTGATAAAGTTTCGTCTGTTTCATAAAGACGATAACTTAGTTAATAAGATGGCATCTTATGACACTGAACTATAGACCATTCACCATATGTAGATGGTGAACATACTCTTCTGCATAACACCTATTACAGATTACTTCACTGAGATCAACTAAATCAGTGTCGAAATAAGTTTTCTGATATTAAGAATATCAGTGAATTATTTTACGTGCATCGGGTCTTGCAGTCAACATTTTAATGAATCTGAAGGTTTTTGACCTTCAGATGAGACTACAGAATTATTTCTCGCTTCCTTCAAAGGAGCAAGGAAAGATCTCTGTTCAAATGTTTGTAAATCTATCGGACTCAACTGTTGGGTTATTCAAATGTTCAAATGTTTGTATAGTCTATGGGACTTAACTACGGGGTTATCAGTCCCTAAACTTACAAACTACTTATGGACTAGCTAAGACTAATCCTAAGAACGGCACAAATATCCATGCCCGAGGGGGGATTCGAAGCCCCGACCGTAGTGGCCGTGCAGACCGTGACTGGAGCGCCTCAGTCTCCTCGGCCACCGCGGCCGGCGTTGGGTTATTAGTCCGTAGGTTACATACTACTTAAACTAAGGTAAACTAACCTAAGGACAAGACAAACACCCATGCCCGAGGGAGGACTCGAACCCCCGACGGCGAACGGCCACGCGCACTGCAGCACGGCGCCCCAGGGCGCACGGCTAATCCGTCGCAGCTAGGAAAGGTCTAGGCCAGGGTAAAACACCATATAGCTTATCATATATCAGATCTTGGTTTGAAGTCACTACAAAAATATGCTAAAGACGGCTGCACATAAAGACAACTTCACCACGACACGTTTTAGTGTATCTTTAAAAGATACCAATGGCCGTACTTAATCTTATATTTGTTCAGAGGCCAGAAATGCAAAATCAGATGAATACAAGAAACAAATAGATCTGACACGGAAAATACAGAACTATAATCCTTGTTACTGAATTACTTTTTTTACCATCTAAATATTCTGAAGGTTTGCCTTACTTACTGCAGAACTTTCACTTTGCTGAACTGCATCAGATGTCAGTCGCATTTATCATTAGTTGATTAGAACAAAACGATGTTGACAGATTATCGTGCTTGCTGCACATGAGTAAGCCTTAAGAGCATGCGGTTTCCGGCTCAACACTACTGAAATAAATACAAATGACGTCGACTGACGAAATTTTGCCACTTTTTCGTTGGCGATATAATTCTCGACAGATTCCGCAATTCCTCCATTGGATCAGATGAAATATTATCTGAGTATGCGACCCACCGACGTTATTGGTATAAGTATATAAGGTTGAACGAGAACAATGTTATCTGTTAATATTTATTAGTTATTCGCGAGATAAATCTTTCGGCAGAAGAGCCATCGTCAAGTGTGTTACTATGTAAAAACATATTTACCTTTAATATTATGTATCATAGTATTGCACAGTATAATTTAAAAACCTCTATTACTCTAGGTGATGTACTATATATTCGAAAGGGCTATGTATTCGAAAGGGCTATTGTTTTGCTGTAAATGAACCATATTAGTTGTTGAGGTGTTATGTTGTTATATCTCATACATTCGTTTTATTTATTTTTCTGAGATACAAATGCGGTACTTTCAGCCACGAATTTTTGTCAGTTATTTGCCAGAACCTCAGGATACAGCCTGTTTACAAAGTTTTCCCTCAAAAAGAATACATAAAATTTAGTAGAGATGGTATAATTTTTATTATTGTTTTGTATGTATGTTAGACCGTAGGAAGTTGGGATTAAAGATTTTATTATAAATTATAGGACCATATACGCACGATAAATTTTGGTTTAAATTTGCTTCTCACTATTTCTTATCCGTTTTCCAGCGTAAAATACATGAATAAAATTATCTCTAAAATTTTTTGTTCAAATACTATTTGATCCTTTAATAAATTATTTGCGTCGTTTATTGCGTCAATACCTATTTCAGTTTATTCTACATTGTTTGTATCATTTCTATACTGTAGTTAAAATTTCAAGTGCATTTGCTATAATGCCTAGCGTGTGGTTTACAGATTGTAAGTGCTGGTAAAAAAGTCGCTGGTTTTTATTTGCTTCCTCTCGTGCGTTCTTTATACCTAAAGGTAAAATTTTGCTTGGCCGGATCTACATAATACTTATTACATGAATTGCAATAGATTTTGTACACAACAGAATTCTGAAATTGGCAAGGTTTTGTGGTGTGTGTGAAGATTTTGTTTGTTATGATGTGTTTTGGAATATGGGTCAAAACAGAAGTACTTTAAATGTTGGTTGGTGAGAAATTTGAGACCTCTTGGGAAGGTCATAATAACATTTTCTTTCTTTTGCATAGAAACGTGCATACGCTTCACAAACTTTGTTTTACCCTAAAAGACTTATCATCGAAAACGGAGCCTTTTATTCTTCTTTTGTGATAAGTAAATTTCAAGTGGCTACGGGATACGTTTGTACTTTTGTTTTCACTTAGAATCATATAGATACTCGTTCAGAAATTAAGCACACGATATCGGCTACTTCTTTACAGAATGTATGACGTATACAGACTTTTACTAGAACTCGTACTTAATTACTATAAAAATTGTATCTTTCATCATAACAGTCCGTAAATCGACAAACATCGAATACAATAACATACGAATGTAATTAAAAAGATCTGTAGCTAAATGAAATATCCTAGTTCGATATTTCTCCATAGATAGCACAAATAAAGTTTGAAACTTATTAAGATTTTAAAGTGTCAAGCACTGAATGCACGTTCCTTCTGAGGTCAGTATAGCGGGCGTGCCACTTTTCGAATTATGTAGAGATGTACCGAGACCAGTCCAGTCCTTGAATCCTACAATACGTACGCTATTGGTATGGAACTTCAGGTTCTCTTCGTGAACATAACATTGAAAAATCACTCTGTCTTTAATTAGTACTAAATTAGCGTAACAGGTAAAAAGATATTTGATCTGCGTAACAAATATGACTTTTCAAATTTTTAACTTTGAGTACACATCTAAAGCTTCTTTTACGGCTTCAGCTAACATAACACTTTAAAGATGATTCCAAATCAATTTCTAAAGAGGCTTTGCTCAGTCATAATAATTACACAACGAACTGATAACTGTAGGTATTGAGTAGAGAGTCAGGAGATTTCGCTAGCACTCCAAGCGAGCACAGTTTCATTGTAAGTGGGTCATCGCCTTTAAGAGCAAATACCTTTCGCTCTTCGGTTCTCTTCTTTCCAGAATTGCACAAACTGTAGCACGGACGTATCGCATTAAAATTAATTGCTGATGGAATGAAGAATAATGATCGTGTGTGCACCTATACATGCAAAACCTGTTTCATGAAACACTGTTGTCAACGCTACAATTACCAATAACCTCAATTCAGTCAATTACACTGAACGTTTTGTGACTTACTTTCCACGTGTTTTGGAAAGTAATGTGAATATAATTATGATACTACTGTGCTACATTTTCCTTCAAGCTTAAATTTTAATTGTATATCCACAGACAGCAAATACAGACAGTACTTGTAGTAAAGACATCTGCTTAGAATGTTCTAGTAACGATAGTTTCATTGATTACAATGTACCAGGCTAATACCTCACTACATCTTGTATTGATTATACGGCAAACCACAAGAATAGTCTAATATAGTACTATTATTTTACATGTATATAATTAGCCACCGGTTACGACTAGTACTTAATCAAATTTGTTTGTGCGTGTTAATGTTTTATGATTAACTTTTTTTTTTATTTACATAACGTCTCTGCGAAATTATGAATTTTAAGTATAATATGTCGAGAAATCAGGTATCATAATATTAATAAAAAAGAAAACAATCAAATGTAGAGAAGTTGCATAAATGTGACGGTATGTCGGCCGAAAAAGAAACCACTCTCGACTGTTTAATTTAGCAGAAAAGCGAACGGTACTTCTGGCTGTTAATTGGTAGCTGTTCCTTCTTGTGTAGAGGTGTTATGTAGGCAGGGAAGAATTACAGATGCAATTTTTCCGCTGATTGCACCATTTTGTACAATTCCAGTTTCAGAATGATTAGTTGGAAGACGTTAAGAACGTACTACATCTGCATACTCAAGCGTTACTATACACTCCTTGACATGTGCAAGTTTGCCCATGAAATATTTTGAACTAAGCACGATAACTTCAGCAATAGGACACTCAATTCTTTTGCATATTCTTTCAAACGAATTGTTTGAAATACATACGCTTTTCCGTAAAAATCTTCTGTGTTTTAAAACTAGAAAGTTTGTACCTCTAACCTTACGTGACCTGCAACGAAAAGCTCTACGGCTGAGAGTTTATATGGATGCCAAACTACGACAACACACTAGTTCACGAAGCAGTAATGGGGTATTTCTGTGAAATGTAAGGCAGGAAATTGCAAAGCTACGCTTCCTTGTTTTCAACGTTGCATGGGTGGAGTTTTTAGAAAGCCAGGAGAGCTCAGTTGTACTCGCATTGCAGTGCGCTGCTAAAAGCGCGCTTCTTTTGATCAAAAGAACACGAGAGTGCACGAAAAAATAATGCGGATGGATTTTGCGTAGTTAGTATAATAATAGTATAATAACATGTACCTGCAGTTACAAGAAGTGTTAGCTGTTATATCGACTGTAAGCACACATATGGATGATTGTTCGTTTTTCAACATCGTTGGGCGGAAGCACATGAAACTTCAACGCGTTTCTCTTTAATCCCGTAAGAGATAAAGAAATTTGCTTTCTTTCTGTAAATCAAATATGTATAATGTAAGAACTGCAATTCTTCAGTTATTCGCGTAATTTTCTTACGATGGTAATACAATGCACATTAGAGGACACTTCAGAAATTTCCTGGCTGCAGAAGGTTGTTACTGATACCTCGGTTTGCTATCATTTGCACAGTATTTTGTAACGCTTCGCAATTATATGGAGCTGGTAATTCTGAACGTGCGTGTTTTATCCGGCTTGATTCCATGTTGGACTTGGTGCTCCACGACTGTATTTGATTTGTGGTAATTATTTCAGCAATCAGTCGTAAAAACTATAAATTTTTATTTATTTATTTATTTATTTATGCGTGTTTTGTTCTGAAAACGGAACTGTCGGCGGCAAGAGCTACTTCATGCCAACCACATGGTGAAAGCTATAAACGTCGAACAGGATGTACACTTTTTTCATCACTAATTGAGAATATTTCGAGTGAGATCTCAGAATTCTAGCCCATTCTTTGTCGTAACTGACAAAGATATTGTTTGTCAGTTACGCTTGAAAAGTGGCATTTCTGGTGTACAAATAAATAACTTCTGTTGGCCCGTTTTTATGAATGTAAAAGGTGGAATGACCGAGAGCATTTTCGGGAAGTACATGATGTCTATTTCTTTGCGCTCGAGGAAGCAGTGAGTTCCGACTGAAGCTAAATTTGCTGCAGCTTCTATTTGAAACCTCTGGTGAGAGTGCAAATGTGTTGGTCAGCACTTGTCAGCGACAAATCCTACGTTCCTCGCTATGTAGCACATGACTCATTTGAAGAAGATAACAGCCGAATAGATGTGTTTAGTGGGGCCAACTTTGTTCGGTATACAATTCTTTCTAGATCGTTACCACAGCGTCGAACAATTTTATGAATGATATAATTTAGCTTTGCCTTTATCCAGTTCAGATTGCCTCTCATGCTCAGGTCTGTGGTATATGTGCGTATATAATCCTTGGAAGTATTATCAAGTAAAAGTCGTATGCAACTGACATTACATTCATTAAGTCCACAATTCTGCCCTGTGTGTCTGTGTGTGTGTGTGTGTGTGTGTGTGTGTGTGTGTGTGTTGCAATTGACATTACATCCATTAAGTCCACAATTCCGCCTTTTGTGTCCTTCTATAATAACTGTACACAGCTTGCAAATTGTTTTATACGTCTTGTCAGCTTTAGACACACCTGCCTTTACCCATGACGTTATGATCGGGGACACAACGGAAAAAGACGTGCAGAACAACATTTCCAAACCCAAGACAAAAGTCACGAAATAAAACTTTCCGTTACGCATAAAGAAACTATCCTTCGCCACAGTGGTCTGCCAAATGGTTGCCATTACGAACGATCAACATTTCAAGTGAGTAGTGAATTTTTAATTATATCATGGTGCTTGGTATGTGAGCAGATAAAGATAATCGAACAGTAATTGTTGCAAAATGTAATGACACATATGTGAGAAAAGAAATACCACCAGTGTTCCGAGTCATACAACGTGGCGACATCAGGGGTCAAAGTCGACGGGTGGTATCGCGTGCTTCAATTGAATCTACTCGTCAAATATGAACTATAGAGTTAGTAATATACACTAATGTTGTAAAACTAATGCCTCAAGAAAAGCCCATTCTTGTTTTCCATTAAGTGCTGATGTGACGGTTGAGCTTTTTCGTACTGTTCTGAAGCTGTATTTATCCACACCTGGGTGTACGGTAATGGTTGACAGTGGTTCTAGTACGGCGCTATTAGTCGGTATCAGGATACTGGTTCCCGTTCGTCGTCACGCCTATTTCGTTGTGAGGTATTATGATAGGACTCACCACAGCGTCGAGAATGGCATCGTTTCCTTCATGCTGGTATTTTGTAAGTATTACATTATCAATCAATTTCAATTAATCCAGAATGGTTCATCACGCTCAAGTGTGTAGCAAATATATGTATATATACCTCGAACGTTACACCAAATGCAAGTCGCATGTCATGGACATAGCATCGTTTAAGTACACAATTCTGCCTTGTGTGTTTAAGGTGTGTACACGGTATATGTGACAGGGCATGTCAAGTGTTATATGTCTTTGGAATATAATACAGAGACATGTCCATTACGAGCTGATGAATGAGGAATGTTCATTACCCGGTGTTCCTAAAGAAAAAAAGAAAAAACAATGTTGTTCTACGCTATGGGTGCTGTGAAGGTTCCACTCTTTAATCGACTCCAGCGTGTACGGTAATGGTTGATAATGACATTGGTACGGCACTGTACAGCGGTCAAGAGGTAGCAAGTACTAGTATGGCGGTATACGTTGGTCTTAGGGTATTGGTTTCCGATCGACGTCACGACTATTGGGTTGTGAGGTGTTACGACAGGTCTCGCCACAGTGTCGAGATATTTTATTAATGACATCTTTTTCCTCTTTCTGTTACTTTGCAAACATTATTAATCAATTCGAATTAGTCTAGCCGGTTTTTCATGCTCAGGTGCATAGCAGATATCCGCATGTCATGCGCATAGCATCGAAAAATTCTTGTGTGTTCAAGTGTGATCATGCTATCGACAACTGTAAGAGGAATGGATGATTGGAGGATATCACTACTGCTGTCCATAAAGTTAAAAAAAAAAAAAAAATAAGAAAAAAAGTTAAAAGCTTTTCTCATTATCTGACATTCTGACATTGAAAGTTTTGAAGGCGATCTGATAGTTTAATATTCTTCTAAAGTGAAAACGCCAAGATCGTGAAATACTTTTTTTTTATTTAATGACTACCGGTTTCGGAGGAATGTGTCACCATCATCTGGACATACTACATTTCATAAGTTTGTCATCTGTCAAATATATAAAATACATGCAACAAATCACGTAACAATATAATAAATATCATTTACGTTGGATTAAGAAGCACTAACTTTACCTTTTTTTAAATGGAGATAAAATAATGAGTGCAAAGTAACACTTAGTCTACATGTAAACTATATAAATTAACACATCACATTTTCCAAGATACTGAGCATCTAATTAATTTATGTATTTTACAAGTAGACTACGTGCTTTGTTAAACTCATTATTTTATCTCCATTTTCTTTAATAAGGCAAAGTTAGTGCTTCTTGATCCAATGTCAATAGTATTTATTAAGTTGTTACGTGATTTCTTGCATGTATTTTATATTTTTGACAGTTAACAAACTTATGGAATGTAATATGAACCGATAACGGTGACACAGTTATCCGAAACCGAACATCCTTAAATAAAAGAGTATTTCGGCATCATGGCGCTTTCACTTTTGAAGAATATTAAAGGCTGTTCGTCATTAGGGGCTGATAGGAATGTTCCACTCTGCTGTGAAGCTCCTTTAATGGCCAAGTGCGTGTATGAGATTGGTAAGGCACTAATTGGTACGCTGCAGCCATTTTTCTACTTTATTAAAAGGGGCACGAGCGGTTTCGAAACATGTAGTCACATCATCACTACATTGATTCCGATTTTCTTGATTTCAGATGGCTTTCGACACCTACCTCAAAAACGGTGGTATACCGCCCCAGATTTGCGACTAGATAGGGGATTTCCTGTCAGAAGACACAGTTTGTAGTAATCGATGGTAAGGCATCGACTAAAACTGAGGTGATATCGGACGTTCCACAGGGTAGTGTTATTGGTCCTCTGCTGTTCCTTATTTACATAAACGATTTAGGGGAACATCTGAGTAGCTCTCTAGGATGTTTGCAGATGAGGCCGTCATTTATCGTCCGGTAAAATCGCCTGAAGATCAAAACCAACTATACAAAGATCTAAGAAGATAACACTATGGTGTAAAAATTGGCAATTGACTGTATGTAATGAGTAGCGTCAAGTCGTCCACATGAGTACGAAAAGAAATCCGTTAAACTTTGTTTACAAGGTAAATAAATCAAAAGTGAAGTCCGTAAACTCCACCAAATACCTAGGAATTACTTTAGACGTAAACTGGAAAGAGCCCGTAGATAATGTAGTGGGAAAGGCGAACCAGAGACTTCGTTTTCTTGGCAGATCGCTTAAAAGATGCAATAGAAGTTCTAAAGAGACGGCCTACACTACGCTTGTCCGTCCTTTTTTAGTGCATTGCAGCCGAGTGTGGGATCCTTATCTGGTGGGTTTGATGGAAGACATCGAAAGAGTCCAAAGAAGGGCAGCTCAACTTGTATTGTCTCGATACAGGGGAGACAGCGTGACGGAAATTATACAGAATTTGGAATGGGAATCATTACAACAACGGTGTTTATCGCCATCATTCTCCCCCGAATGCGAAAATAAATTGTTGAGTTCCACTTACAAGATCATCAGAATGAAACGCAAGAAATCAGGGCTCGAACGGAGAGATTCAGGTGTTCTTTGTTCCCGCGTGCTATTCGAGAATGTAATGGGAGATAAATAGTGTAAAGGTGGTTCGATGAACCAAATGCCAGGCTCTTAAATGTAATTTACAGTGTATCCCATGTAGATGTAAATGTAGGTACTGGATACGTCGTTGTGGAACGGTGCAGCGGCGTGGCTGGAGTCAAACTACACTACACGTTGAAGGTAATTGCTCCCGCTCTATGTCACGATTGTTGTGTTGTGAGGTGTTACGACAGGACTCTCCATAGCGCCGAGATACGAATGACATCGTTCTCTTCTTTCTGGTACTTTTAGAACATTGCTTTATTAATCAATTGTAATAAGTGTTTCTAATGCTCCAGTATAAAATAACAGCTGTCACGTTTTTAACTTATGTATTTCTTTATATAGTGACTAAGTGCGATGTTGCACTTGTTATTATATACCATTTTTTTTAACAAGATGACCAGATTATAACATATATGTGACCTGATGATGGTGACACAGTGCACCGAAACCGGTCGTCATTTAATAAATGGTTTGTGTCCGATCTAGGTTGTCATTTTGAAAACTATAAAACTAAATAGCCCGTTGAAACTTTTTTTCTAGTTTATTAAAAAAGACACCGCCGGTTACGTGACCTGAAGACATCTTCAGGTTTCTGGCAGCAACTAACCAACAGGTTACAAACTATATGCCGGCCGCAGTGGCCGAGGGGACTGAGGCGCTCTAGTCACGGTCTGCACGGCCACTACGGTCGGGGGTTCGAATCCCCCCTCGGGCATGGATATTTGTGCCGTCCTTAGTTGTAAGTAGTTCATAAGTAGTTTGTAAGTTTAGGGACTGATGACCCCGTAGTTAAGTCCCATAGACTCTACAAACATTTGAACATTTTGAACAAACTATATCCTCCAGTACCTATAACTTATCCAGTTTAAAGAAATATTGTCGTAAGGACCACCTCCGTCATTCAAATCAACAATATCGGCTGCGTCGTTGTTGACCTGTAGACATCATCAGGTTTACGAGAGTTACGAACCAAGGGGTTAAAAACTATATGCCCAGCTCCTATAACTTATCCCGTTTAAAAATATTGTCATTAGGACCACCTCCGTCAATCGAGTTAACAATATCGGCTGCGTCGTTGTTGACCTATATACATCATCAGGTTTGCGACAGTGACGAAGCAATGGGTTAAAAACTATATCCCCCAGCTCCTATAACATATTCCGTTTAAATAAATATTGTCGTCAGGACCACCTCCGTCAATCGAATCAACAATATCGTCTGCGTCGTTGTTGACCTGTACACATCATCAGGTTTACGACAGTTACGAACCAAGGGGTTAAAAACTATATCCCCCAGCTCCTATAACTTATCCCGTTTAAAAAATATTGTCGTTAGGACCACCTCCGTCAATCGAATCAACAATATCGTCAGCGTCGTTGTGGAACGGGGCAGCGACGTGGCTGGAGGAAAACTGCACTGTACGTCGAAGGCACTTGCTGCCGCTCGACGTGATGTGTGTTGTGAGTGCTTGCGACAGGACTCTCTACAGCGCCGAGATACGAATGACATCGTTCTCCTTATTCTGGTACTTTGCGAACATTGCTCTATTAATCAATTTTAATAAGTGTAGACGGTTTCTAATTCTACAGAACATAGCAGTTATACGTACATAAGCTTCGAATTTTTCACCCAATGCAAGACGCATGCCATGGGCATAGCACCGGGACTAAGGCGCTCCAGTCACGGTCTGCACGGCCACTACGGTCGAGGGTTCGAATCCCCCCCTAGGGCATGGATATTTGTGACGCTCTTCGTGTTAGCTAGTTCATAAGTAGTTTGTAAGTTTAGGGACTGATGTCCCCGTAGTTAAGTCCCATAAGCTATACAAACATTTGAACATTTGAGTTCATAGTATCGATTAAGTCTTGTGTGTTCAAGTGTGACCACGCTATACATACCTGTACAAGGCATGTGATATTTGGAGAATAATATAGACAAACATGTATTGCCAGCTGCTGAATTTGAAATGTTCAGTATCGTTCTTCATAAAGTTAAAAAAGTAAGAAAAGAAATTAAAAGTTGTATGGTATTAGGAGCTGATATAAAGGGTCCACGCTTCTGTGAAGAACATTCAATCGACAGCTGCGTATATGGTAAAGGTTGACAATGGTATTGGTACGACACAAAATAGTCCGCTGCAACTGTTTTTCTAGTTTGTTAAAAAGACACCACCCGTTTCGTCACCTGTAGACATCATAAGGTTTACGACAGTTACTAACCAAAGGGTCAAAAACTATTTCCCCCAGCTCCTATAACATATCCCGTTTAAAAAATACTTCCGTCAATCAAATCAACAATATCGGCTGCGTCGTTGTTGACCTGTAGACATCATCAGATTTACGACAGTTACGAACCGAGGGGTTAAAAATTACATCCCCCAGGTCCTATAACGTATCAAATGTTTGTAATTCTATCGGACCAAACTGCGTGGTTATCAGTCCGTAGCTTACAAACTACTTAAACCTAGGTGAACTAACCTAAGGACAACACACTCACCCATGCCCCAGGGAGGACTCGAACCTCCACGGCGAGCAACTTCGCACTCTGCAGCGAGACGCTTTAGACCGTTCGGCTACTCCACCGCAGTTATAACTTATCCCGTTTGAAAAATATTGTCGTTAGGACCACCTCTGTCAATCACATCAACAATATAGTCTGCGTCGTTGTGGAACGGGGCAGCGATGTGGCTGTAGGAAAACTGCACTGTACGTCGAAGGCACTTGCCGCCGCTCGACGTCACGCCTGTTGCGAGGAGTTGCGACAGGACTCACCCGTCTTTTTCTCATGACTGCAGCGGGGCCGCGGCGAGGACGCAGCAGCGGCAGGAGTGTGAGAGGAGACAGCTTCCCCGCGGGAAGTGGCAGAGGCGGAGGACTCGAGGTCGGCGGCGGCGGTGGTGGTGGTCGTACGGCGCGGGACCACCGCTGGCTGGCGGGCAGGCGGGGCGGCTGTGCGGTGCGCGGGTCGCGGTCTCAGAGGCGGCGGCGGCGTGTGCGCGGCGCGACATGCTAGCTGCCGGCAGCCATGGACGCGGCCGTCGCAGCCCGGTGCGCACTGCCCGCCGCGGACGCCGCGGCCGCCGACCAGCGCCGCCAAGCTCCGCGCACGCGCACGCCGCCGCCCGCCGCCGCGGTCGCCATGGCGACGCGCCGGCACTTCAACAGGCGGGCCGAGCGCGCGCGCCGCGCACCGCGCGGTCGATACGCCAGGCGCAGCGCCGCCAGACGCATGGGGAAGGTCGGGGCGCGGCCGGCTCACTCACCCACTTTCTGCCGTCGTGTCAACACCGGGCTACACACGCCCCCACTGACCGGAAACTCTTCTGGCCCAACTTCCTGGCAGGTCACAACTTAGCGCCAGACCGAGAGCCGATTCCGGCGCGTGTACCGAGCGGGATGGCGCAGTGTTGACGCGCTGGACTCGGGGGTTCCAATCCGCCTCCAGCTATCTCGATATCGGTACGTGGTATGTCTAAAGGACACTACACATGATGCGATTTATTGGACCAATTAGACCTCGGCGCGTGTAGCGAGCGAGGTGGCACAATGTTGACGCGCTGGACTCGAGGGCTCCAATCCACCTCCAACAATCTCTATATAGGTACGTGTTATGTCTAAAGGACACTACACATGATGCGATTTATTGGACCAATTCGACCCCGGCGCGTGTAGCGAGCGAGGTGGCGCAGTGTTGATTCGCTGGACTCGAGGGCTCCATTCCACCTCCAACTATTTCGATATAGGTACGTGGTATGTCTAAAGGACACTACACATGATGCGATTTATGGATCAATTGGACCCTGGTGCGTGTAGCGAGCGAGGTGCCGCAGTGTTGACGCACTGGACTCGAGGGCTCCAATCCACCTTCAACTATGTCGATATAGGTACGTGGTATGTCTAAAGGACACTACACATGATGCGATTTATTGGACCAATTCGACCCCGGCGCGTGTAGCGAGCGAGGTGGCGCAGTGTTGATTCGCTGGACTCGAGGGCTCCAATCCACCTCCAACTATTTCGATATAGGTACGTGGTATGTCTAAAGGACACTACACATGAAGCGATTTATTGGACCATTTCGACCCCAGCGCGTGTAGCGGGCGAGATGGCGCAGTGTTGACGCGCTGGACTCGAGGGCTCCAATCCACCTCCAACTATTTCGATATAGGTACGTGGTATGTCTAAAGGACACTACACTTGATGCGATTTATTGGACCAATTCGACCCCGGCGCGTGTAGCAAGCGAGGTGGCGCAGTGTTCACGTGCTGGACTCGAGGGCTCCAAGTCACCTCCAACCATCTCGATATAGGTACGTGGTATGCGATTTATTGGACCAATTCGACCCCAGCGCGTGTACCGAGCGAGGTAGCGCAGTGTTGATGCGTTGGACTCGGGGGGGGGGGGGGGGGGGGGGGTTCCAATTGTCAGGATACGGGGTTTTAGGCTTGTAACCTCTTTGGTAAGTTTTGGTCGAACGATAGTTGTCGTTGGTGTGCAGCGAGAGCTGCTGGTAACAATGCTTAGGTTGGAATGTTCTTAGTTTGTTTGTTGACCGGTGTGCGGCAGTCCCCCGCCGACCGCCGAGCGAGGCGGTAGCATGTCGGCAGTGAGTTCGTAACCTGCGTTTAGTGGTGGCTAAAGTTTTTGCCATTGCGTTGTATCGCATACGGGTTGCAGCTGCATAATGTAATGTTTCAGTGTGGACTTGTAGACATTCATCGTGGTGGCACGCAGTTAATTAATCAGTGTATTTAAAGGGAAGAGTTTTTAACATTTGTCGTTCCATAATAAAGGAAGTTAACAAAGTTTACTGTTATGGATCAACCTAGTAATTGTACGCATCCCATACCGTCAAATCATTGGAACAATTATTAAATGATTAAGCATAAAATAGAATGTAAAGGCAACTTCGCCCATAGAGGATTAGGTGGACGCAGCTGTGATGTTACACAATCCATCTCCAGTTATAGGTACGTGGTATGTCTGAAGGGCACTACACACGATGCGAGTTATTGGACCAAGTTGTTGGTCACTCGAAAATTTTGGCGGTTTTAGGCGCTACCCGACCAACTGTCCTTGTCGGTCGGTTGGTTGTGCATGATCACCCGATCTCCGATTCCCCCACCACTTCACCCGAAAAATTGTTCAAAATGTTCAAATGTTTGTATAGCTTATGGGACTTAACTACGGGGTCATCAGTCCCTAAACTTACAAACTACTTATGAACTAGCTAATCCTAAGAACGGCACAAATATCCATGCCCGAGGGGGGATTCGAACCCCCGACCGTAGTGGCCGTGCAGACCGTGACTAGAGGGCCCCAGTCCCCTCGGCCACCGCGGCCGGCCCGACAAATTGTACCATGTGTAGCGCTTCACGACCAACTTCCATGCCTGATGTCGTCTGCACAGCGAACACGCGAAAATAAAAACAGTTCGACAAACAGACCCCAGAGCAGGGTGGCGCAGCTTGCAGTTGGTTTGAACATGTGTAGGCTGCTACCAATTGGTTGGTCCGTTGGACATCTTGTTGATCCAGAATGAAACTTTCACTCTGCAGCGGAGTGTGTGCTGATATGAAACTTCTGGCAGGTTAAAAGTGTGTGCCAGAACCGGGACTCGAACCTGGGACCTTTGCCTTTCGCAGGCCAGCGCTCTACCACTGAGCTACCCCGACACGACTCACGGTGCCGCCCCACAACTTCACTCCTGCCAGAACCTTGCCTCCTACTTTTAAACTTCACAGAAGTTATCCTGCGAAAATTGCTAGACTAGCACTCATGGAAGGAAGGATATGGTGGAGACATAGCTTAGCCTGTGCTGTGGCTGTGGCTAAGCCATGTCTCCACCATATCCTTTCTTCCAGTAGTGCTAGTCTTGCAAGTTTCGCAGGAGAACTGTGAAGTTTGGAAAGTAGGAGACGAGATTCTGGCAGGAGTGAAGTTGTAGGGCGGCACCGTGAGTCGTGTCGGGATAGCTCAGTGGTAGAGTTCCGGTTCCGGCACACAGTTTTAACCTGCCAGGAAGTTTCACCTTGTTGATCGTACGATAAATCGGAGCATGTGTAGGTGCCTTAAAGAGTTCGGTCGGTGGTGCCATATCTGAATGGCATTTTGGGGCGTTTGTGCGTGCATGCGCATGGGTTTTCGCAGACTTAAGAAGAATCGATACACTGCGTGCACTGAGTATGGCTGGCAATGTAAAGAGACTGGGATCGGTTTAACGTAGTCAGTGTGAGAAGAAGTGTCACGACGCAGTGGATCAGCGTGTAAACATAAAGGTCTGCTTCATACATGTTCATGCCTAACTCCACCACCGAAATCGGAGGCTCCTTTTTCCAGCTGCCGCACTTCCCTCCCCACCAAGTTGGTCCCAGTGCAGACATGAGAACCCGACGGGTGAGTCCTGTCGTAGCCCCCCACAAGTCAACAGGCGTGATGTCGAGCGGGAGCAAGTGACTTTTGACCGTCGTATAGTGCAGTTTGTCTTCACTCCCGCCGCTGCTCCATTCCACAACGACGCAGCCAATATTGTTCGTTTGATTGACAAAGACGTTCCTTACCAGAATGTTTTTAAATGGGTTGCGTTTTAAGAGCTGGTTGGGATGGGTTCGGTTGTTTGTTTAAGATAGGGGGACTAAGCTACTGAGGTTATCAGTCCCCCGATGGGGAGGGGAAGGAGTGAGGATAGGAAAGGAGGGGAGGGGAAAGGAAATGCAGTCCGGGAAGGTTTTAAGAGCCGGGAGGGTGGGGGGTATGTTTTTTAAGGACCGCGCTACTCGTTGCTTAATGTTTTAAACCATTGTAAATCTCACGAAACCGGTCGTGCCGTACCAATATCATGGACAACCATTACAGTACACGCAGCTGTTGATTAAAGGAGCTTCACAGCAGAGTGGAACCTTCGCATCAGCTCCTAATGACGAATATCTTTTAAAATCTTCAATTGTTTTCTTGTTTTTCATCGTTATGAAAAGCGGTAGTGAACAACGTCTCCCTCTCGCTTTCTCCTGCCAACATCAAACCCCTCCTTGGTCCATTCCCCTTCTGCAGTTCCCCCTCGATTTGTTCCGCGATTCAAAGGTATCGGTTTCACCACTAACTTTCCGTCGCTCGTTCATGGCCATCCTCGACACGATCCATGGTGCAGAAGTGGTTTACATCGAAGTTTCTTTGACTGATAGTTGGGCCGGCCGCGGTGGCCGAGGAGACTAAGGCGCTCCAAACACGGTCTGCACGGCCACTACGGTCGTGGTTTCGAATCCCCCCCTCGGGCATGGATATTTGTGCCCTCCTAGTTCGTAAGTAGTTCATAAGTAGTTTGTAAGTTTAGGGACTGATGACCCCATAGTTAAGTCCCATAGACTATACAAACATTTGAACATTTCGACTGATGGTTGAATTTGGTATGCCAATGTTCACAGCAACCACCTTCAACAACGCTACCTGTTTGCAACGTTTCCACTGCAGAGCTCATCGCAATAGCTCGTGTTCTTGAACACTACTGAACATGCCCCAGGAAATCGTTTGTCATCTGTAGCGACTTCCTGAGTGGCCTACAAGTCCTCGACCACTGTTTTACCTCCCATCCTTTGGTGCGTACCATTCGTAAATTCATCTTCACACTCGGTCTGTCTCATTTTATATTGTTTGGAGCCCAGACCATGTTGGCATCGCGGGTAACCAGCACATCGATCGACTGGCCAAGCAGGCCACCATCTCTCAGTCCCTGGATAATGGTATGCCAGAAAGGGGTATCCGATTTGGATTGTACTGCAACCTTGACCACGCCGAACAACATCCAAGCCCTCAAGTCCCTTATGGCCTCATGGAAATCTTCCCTCAGGTCTTCTTAGGGACTCGGTCATCCTCTGTCGCCTGAGCATTGGCCATACTTGGCTAATACATGGGCATCTTATCCGTCGTGAGGATCCGGCCAAGTGTCGCTGTGTCGCTCTTGGAGTCGATTTACGTTTAATTTGCACAGCCGGTATTTATCATTCGATTTAATGGTGGGCACCATAGTCGCATCTCTCAGACACCCACCCTCTTGTTACTTTTGTGTTGTCTGTCTGCTTTTGACTGGAGGTTTTAGTTACGTACATCATTGGTTATCCTTGTGATCAGTCTGCCACATACTTCTGCTGTATTTTTTTAGTTACTATCTAGGTGCAGGCCCTTTGTTTTTTTTCCTTTCCTTCTGTTATCTACTCTTGTTTTATCAGTATAGCGTTCAATGTCGCTCTCTGCACCTAGTGGGTTTCTCCTATAAGTGTTGGGCATTAGTTATATCTTTGTACAAATTTTGCTGTGACCTTTCCGCTAGTAACAGGGGACAGATGACGTCGCAGGTTAGTCTCCTCACAATTCTAACCACAACAATGTTGTTTCAGATGTAAGGGGGCAGAAATTGTGTTTACGAAAGGTTCAAACGCTTCAGTAAACGGAAGGAAACAACTGAGGGTGAGCCACGATCAGGTCGGTATCGACAAGCAAAATCCCAGAAATGTTCGAGAAAGTGCGACAAATGCTGGTACAAGATCGACGACGCACTGTCTGATTGTGGAGGAAATGGGCATTATCAAGGACACGGAGCACACAATCGTTCGCGATGATTTGGCTAAGTCGTAGTCCAAATTTGAGCTGCACAGTCCCAAGCGTATGCACTTGCACATGCGCCAAGTTGCCTTTCAGATATGACACCATTCACCGTAGTTTTTAGACACACCATGTATATTCCCCTAAATCATTCCAGCCAAATTCCGGGATGGTTCCTTTTAAAGGGAACGGCCAATTTTCTCTCCCGCACTTACTAAAAAATCCGAGCTTAGCTCTGTCTCCAATGACCACCCTGTTATCGGGTCTTTAAACTCTAAGTTTCCTTCTTTATTTGAAAGCTTTCTTTCTTCAAGCAATGAAAGAAGGATAGGAGGAAGATTGTATAGGATCTCTGGAAAGTATTCCACGTGAATGTTGTCTTCATTACATCGGACAAACAACTGGTTACGGTACATGAAAGATGTACAACACCGAAGGTACACACGACTTTTACAATCTAACAAGTAGGCAGTGACAGAGCACTGCCTTGACACTGATATGTTGCAATGGCGGATTCAGGGGAGAGAAGGCCCAACGATAAATGAGAGAGAGAGAGAAGGGAGGAGAGAGAGAGAGAGACGACGAAGGAGATCTTAGCATTAGAATAATTAAGTTTTACTTACGGGCAGCATGTAATTGTGAGTTTAAAATGCAAAGAAGAACAAATCGCTTTAGTAGAACGCAAGCACATGAAATATATTAGGTTTTGAGGGAATATCAAACTTTGCACGACATACTCGTGTTTACTGTCTGTTTGGTTCGCCCAATTGGGCGACTTTTTAGGATACGCTGTTTTTCCAATTTATGCATTGTTTGTTAGTGACACAGCTACTCCTGTTACTGTACTGTTCGACCACTGTAAGTTGGCGATTTGTGCGCTAGCTGTTGGCAGCGGCAGGAGGCGTGTACCGTGGCTGCCAGGAGGCGAAGAGCAGTGAAGGAAACGTTATCCGTAACAATGTGTGCAGAAGAATTTCACGTATAGGGCCAGCGTAACGTTGGCAGCAATCCGAAATAAATGGACATCCTTCAAGTAGTGCAAATGTTTTCTGCTGCTGGCATCACCAGGTAAAGTCGTCTTCAATTGTCAAATTAATATACTTCTATCTAATTACCAATGCACGACTAGTTTCGGCGCACTATGGTATCATTCTCAAGTTCCTATGATAGTAATATTACAATGACTCAATCATATTAAACAGTGAAATGTTAAATAATTTATCAAACCAAGCTCAGAAACATTTACATATTGAATTAAATTCAGAGCCTGAATGCCCAGTGTTCAGCTCTTGGCAAGTGTTTCATTCTTTATGATGAAGAATGAAACACATGTGCCCACAGCTATATATATATATATATATATATATATATATATATATATATATATATATAGTCTCACATAGCCCTTAAGGACAAGTCCACCCTCCTCCGCCTTGTGCCCCCTTGAAAAGCATTCTATATCCGCGACTCATATGTTGTATGAAAACGTCGAAAGTTTAGCAACTAAATCATCTTTTTGAGACTAATTAGTGAAAAAGGCAATTGACTTTCGTTTGAGTTCGAATTTAATTAATATAGAGTGGTTTCGATTTAGATAAATCATGGAACCCGATGCTTTCTATAACAAACTCACAAAGACGTCGTCACAGTACACCTCACAGTTATACATCGACGTGCCAAGAATGATCGATTGCGGAGTCATAAATTCAATTGGTGCATTATGCACGTCTTTGCCGCCGACCAACTTCTCTGGCGCATATGTATCTGTGGCCGCATGCGCAGTTGCGAACTGCGCGAGCGTAAAGGGCCGAAGCGAGCATTGGAGCGTCGATCATTCCCGCCTGGTAGCAGGCACCACCGTTACGTTGGTTGTAACGTACATCCGACCTGCTTCCAGGTTTGCCGTCGTCCCTGCTGCCGGTCGTGCTGCTCGTCGCCGTTCCGGTGTCAGGAGGCCCTGCTGCTTGCCGCCGCCGCTGCCGCCGCCGCCGCCGCCCGCCGCTGTCGCTGTCGCCACCCTGCCCTGCCTGGAGGCGCCGTCGCCAGGAATCCCTGCCGGAGCTGCTCGCCGCCCCGCCATCCCAGTCCAGCCCGGAGGCCCTGCAGCCCAGGGATAGGTTCGCCTCCGCCGCCCCAGCTGCGCCGCCGCCGCCGCCGCCGCCCTCGCCGTAACAGCCATCGCCGTAGCAGCTGTCCCCATCGTCGTCGTTGCCTTCACCGCTTGGACTGCCCCTTGCAGCAGCGGTAACCATGGCGTCGCCTCCACCACCATCATCATCATCAAACTCCTCATCCTCCACGCCCCCACGCCCACCACCACCTGCACCACCGGCGTCTTCACAACCAACCTTCGTCCCCACTATAACATTGCCCCCGTCACCACCACATCCATTGTTCTCACCACCACCCCCTTTCTTCACTCCACCACGTCACGTGGAGCCCTCATCTCTTCCTCGCACTACCATCCCCTTAAATGTCATCCTCTCCACCACTTCCCCCGCTCCTGATGCTCCACTGCCTCCCCCACCTCCCCCAATTACCATAGTCACCGCAACTCATGTTCCCCGTTTTATCTGACCCCCCCCTCGCCCCCATCGTTCACTGCCATGCCATGGCTCTGCCATGGCTCTGCCCAGCCCTTCAGTTCCCCAACAAATTCCTCTCCAACCCATTCCCCAGTATACCCCCACCTCCACAGTTCAGAAAAAACAAGTGAAACGTACCAGCGCGGATTCCTTTCCCAGCACTTTCAAGAAAGCCCCCTCCACCATGGCCTCTGCTCTGCTCCCCCCAGCCTGACTATAGACACCTCCCCCATTCCCCCATCTCAATCTTCTGTCGCCTCAGCCCCCCAGCTTTTTACCTACGTTCTTTCCCGCCCTGCCCCTCATTTTTGACAACCGCCACCTGTCCCTTGAAATATACAAGTACTTCCCCTCGGCACCTCTTTTCCAACTCATTCCTCAGAAGGACTCCATCCTCAAAAAAAAACTCTCCCGCCTTCCACACAGATCTTCTGTGGCACGCTCCCTGGATTACGTTCGGGGAACATGCTCACCTCCACCACTCCATCCCAGTCTCAGCCACAAGCAGCTCGCCACCCACCCACCCTCACCGACATGATCACCAAGCTTAGCCCGGTGATTACGGAGGGTGAGGTGTTGGCCCACATCCAAGCCATCCCTGACCTCCACATCCGATCCGCCAAGTGGATTCACAATGACCATGGCCCCACCTACCGCATGTGGGTCTTTCCTGAAGACCCCGCCTCCATCGACCGCGTCCTCACCGAGGGGACGGTAATCTTCAACCGCTGCTACAAGGTGGATCCTTCCCGCTCCCCTCCCCAGTCTTATAGGTGTGGCAAATGCCTCACCTATAATGACCACCTCATCGAAAAATGTCGTAACCCACCCACCTGTCCCTACTGCAAGCAGTCCCACTTCCTTAAGCAATCTGTCCTCTCCCCCCACCTGCAACACATGTGGCAGCCCCAATCCCACCTACTATAAATGTCAGGCTCGCCCTGAACCCACCTCCCCCAAGCTGACAGTTCCCGTCCATGCCACTGACCCTCCTGTGCACCCCAACCATTCCCTGCTTCCCCCTCCCATAGTGGAGGACGTCATCCACTTCATCACCACTGTCATTCAGAATATCGACCCATTCCAACTTCCTCACTCCCTTCAAAAGATCGTCCTCACAGCCCGCTCCCTGTGGCAATTGGAAATGATTGCCACTCTCTCCCGCAACAACTCCCACTACATCTTCTCCCGCAGCGCCACCCTCGTTTAACTTCCGTTAACCTCATTCCCGTCGCCCCCTCCCTACGCTCCCCCCTCAGGAGTACCCATTATGGCTGTCCCACCCCATCATATCCTTTACCACAATATCCGCTCCTTCCCCACCAACAAACCCCTGTTTACGCATAACCTCTCGCAACACCGCATGGATGCCTTCCTCCTTCCTGTAACCCTGTCATTCCGTCTCTACCACTCCTTACACCCTTCACTGCATGGATGCCCCCTCTCGCTCGAGGTGGAGTGGCGATTGGCCACCTCCGCCACCACCCTGTCTGGCCACAACCCCCGGCAATAATCCTGCCAAACACCTCATCCTGACCCTCTTCCTCCCTTCCCTCACCGTTACCCTAGTCACCATCTACATTCACTCCCGTGTTCCCATCCCATACAATTTCATTACCCACATAGACAACTACTTCACGACCTATGTGATTGCCGCTAACCTTAACTTTCATTCCCGCTCTGTGCCGAACTCCAGCGGTGGCATCAGTTCCTACCCATCCTTCAGGGCGACTCTGTTCTCCTCCCGAGTCCTATGCGCCTTGAAAGTAATACTACTCCTGATGCAGTCCTTGTTGTCTCCCCTAACCTCCTCCGATGCCTGCAGGCGGAAGTCCTTCACCTCATTGGCAGTGACCACGCCCCCATTCTCCTCACCTTCAAACCCCACGGCCGACCCATGTGCCGGCATGGATCGCATCACACCTTGGGTTGGGAAGGGAAATTGGGAAAGGACTCGGAGAGGATAAGGAAGACGGGACGTTGTGGGACACTCTTAGTCTCATCCATCAGCTTCGGTCTTTCCGGCAGTAGGTTCTCTACCTTCGTATAAAATGAACATTAACAAGAGCAAAACAAAAATAATGGAATGCGGTCTTAGAAAATCAGGCTATGCTGAAGGAATTAGATTAGGTAACAAAACAATGAAGGTGGTAGATGAATATTTTTACTTGGGTAGTAAAATAATATGCGATTGTCGCAGTGCAGAGGATATAAAATGCAGAATGGCGATGAGAAGAAAAGCATTATTGAAAAAGAGAAATTTGCTAACATAGAATATTAATTTAAGTGTAAGGAAGTCTTTCCTGAAGGCATTTGTGTGGAGTGTTGCCTTGTACGGGAGTGAAACATGGACGATAAGCACTGCGGACAGGCTTTTTAAATGTGGTGCTACAGAAGAATGCTGACGATTAGGTGGGTAGATCGCAAAACTAATGAAGAGGTACTGAACAGGTCAGCTTCTACCAGCTTTTCCATTACCACATTGATTAGAATCACCCTGCATTAGCGAAAAATTAATAACACATCCACAAAACACCGAAGGACCTTTCAATATCTCCTGCGCGCCTTTATTATTTACATTTATTTGTAGGTCATCAATTGCCTTATAAACAGGCAGGCGGGAACGCCGATATCTTCTCCTATAACGAGGCATCTCTGAAGCCGTTCAATGCAGTTGCCTGTGCAGCAGCTCCTCGACGACTGATGCTGTCTAACCGGAAACGCGCCTTATATAGCGCCCAGCACCAGGCCGGCGACCACCTATGTTATCAACCGCAACTTCCGGCGCAGTATTGCGTAATCTTGATTTTTCAGCGAGCGGCTGTAACTTAAAACTAGTACAGCCACCCAGCGCTAAGGCGCTCAAGGCCACGTACAGCGCAGTATTGCGCATGCGCAACTCACGCGCTACGGCTCACAGATATGCCCAGAGGTGCCTCACACAGAGAGCAACCCAGGGTGCCCCTTTTAGTCAGGGTATGCCAAAAATTCCTTTTCTCACCAATTCTGTTCAGTACCTCTTCATTAGTTTTGCGATCTACCCACCTAATCTTCAGCATTCTTCTGTAGCACCACATTTAAAAAGCCTCTATTCTCTTCCTGTCCGCAGTGCTTATCGTCCATGTTTCACTCCCGTACAAGTCAACACTCCACACAAATGCCTTCAGAAAAGACTTCTTTACACTTAAATTAATATTCGATGTAAGCAAATTTCTCTTTTTCAATAGTGCTTTTCTTCCCATTGTCATTCTGCATTTATTATAATCTGCACTGCGACCATCGCATGTTATTTTACTACCCAAGTAAAAATACTCATCTACCACCTTCATTGTTTCGTTACCTAATCTAATTCCTTCAGCATAGCCTGATTTTCTAAGACCGCATTCCATTATTTTTGTTTTGCTGTTGTTAATGTTCATTTTATACGCTCTCTTCAACACACTGTCCATTCCATTCAACTGCTCTTCCAGGTCCTTCGCTGTCTCTGACAGAATTACAATGTCATCAGCAAAACGCAATGTTTTTATTTCTTCCCCCTGAACTTTAATCCCTATTGCAAATTTTTCCTTGCTTTCCTTCACCGCCTGCTCGATGTACAAATTGAATAACATCGGAGAAAGGCTACAACCCTGTCTTACTCCCTTCCCAACTGATGCTTCCCTTTCATGCCCTTCGAGTCTAATAACTGCGGTCCGGCTTTTGTACAAGTTGTAAATCACTCTCCTTTCCCTGTATTTTACCCCTGCTGACTTCAGAATTTGAAAGAGTGTATTCCAGTCAACATTGTCAAACGCTTTCTCCAAATCTACAAAAGCTAAACATGTAGATTGGCCTTTCTTTAATCTATCTTTTAAGATAAGACGTAAAGTGAGTATTGTCTCCCGGGTTCCTACGTTCCTCCTGAATCCAAACTGATCTTCCCCGAGGTCAGCTTCTACCAGCTCTTCCATTCTCCTGTAGATAATTCGTGTTAAAATTTAGCAACCATGACTTATCAAACTGATGGTTCTGTAATTTTCACACCTGTCTGCGCCTGATTTCTTTGGAATGGGGATTATTACATTTTTCTTAAAGTCTGAGGGTATTTCGCCTGTCTCATGCATCCTACACTCCAGTTCAAATAGTTTTGTCATGGCTGGCTCTCCCAGAGGCGTAAGTAGATCTGAGGGTATGTTATCTACTCCTGGGGCCTTGCTCCGACCTAGGTCTTTCAGGGCTCTGTCAAATTTACCTCTCAGTATAGTATCTCCTATTTCATCTTGATCTACTTCCTCTTCCCTTCCTACAACATCGTCTCTAAGTTCATTTCCTTTGTAGAGCTGCTCTATGTACTCTTTCCACCTTTCAGCTTTCTCTTCTTTGCCGAGAACTGGTTTCCCATCTGAGTTCTTGATATTCGTAGAGTTGCTTTTCTTGTCCCCAAATGTCACTATTATTTTCTTGTAGGCGCTATCTACTTTTCCCCTTCTTATACATTCTTCTACATCCTTGCATTTGCCTTCTAGCCACTCCTGCTTAGCCATTTTTCACTTCCTGGCAATTTCATTTTTTAGTCGTCTGTACTCCATTTTGCCTGTTTCATTTACTGCATTTTTATATTTTCTCCTTTCATCGATTAAATTTAGTATTTCCTGTGATATCCAAGGATTTTTTGTAGGTCTTGCCTTTCTACCTATTTTATCCTCTGCTGCCTTCACTATTTCATCTCTCAATGCTACCCATTCCTCTTCTACTGTTTTATTTCCCCCTGTTTCTGCCAATTGTTGCCTAAATATTCCTCTGAAATTCTTCAGGACTTCACGTTCCTTCAATTTATCTAGGTCCCATCTCCTTATTTTCCTACCTTCTTGCATTTTTTTTCAGTTTCAGCCTACAGTTCATGACTAACAAGTTATGGTCAGAGTCTATATCTGCCCCTTGGTCTGTCTTACTTAAATGCTGTAGAATTATTTAATGTAATATTTGTATTTGTGCCGGTAGAGAGAGTGGTACGACTGGGTTGAGCTGTGAGAAGTGTCTGCCCCTTACAAAAGTAAATTATTATTTTTTAAACAAATTTCTATTTCAGGCAAAGAAGTAACAATTTTATTCAATGTAACAGTTTCCAAAATATTGATAGTGTATATTCAGTACAGAAAATGAATCATTAAATCCTTTCTGTTAAACTGTACCATACGACCTTACTGCAGTACAACTGAGCCAACAAAAGGCAATCACTTTCAATCAACAAAATAATTTCATTTATCTACAACTGTGCAAGGGACAGTGTCTATTTAAACAAAACAGTTTCTTTAAAAAAAAAGGGAGCAAATCGCAGGAAAACGACCACAACTCTGCAATAAAATTATCTGTCCACACACTAGTACTAAAACACCTAAAGATTAGGTTATCATATTCTGCAATAACTTCAGTTCAGTATAAATTTAGAATGTTCATAACTTATAGTGTGCCGACCAATTTTAAATAATATACCGAAACACTGTCACCCACGAATATTTCTAACAAACACCGAAAGCTAAACACCAAATTAGCTGGGGACTCGATATTTAACGACAGCTACAAAGCCTAGTTCCCATTTAAATGACGCGACGTAGGAGGTGCCAGTGAAATTAGCTCCAATACCACTGCATAGCCACTACAAAACCAGTTAAATTCAAACGTTCAAATGTTTGTAGAACTTATGGGACTTAACTACGGGTTCATCAGTCCCTAAGCTTACAAAATACTTATGAACTAGCTAAGACTAAGGACGGCACAAATATCCATGCCCGAGGGAGGATTCGAACTCCCGACCGTAGTGGCCGTGCAGACCGTGACTGGAGTGCCTCAGTCCCCTCGGCCACCGCGGCCGGCCAAAACCAGTTAGAACACGAGGACAAGTTGAAGCATAATGACACGTGCTGATTCTAGCAAATAACCCTCTGCACCGTTGTAAGCCAAAACAGAAGAGAGCCGCACCTTTTTTTACCTCTGCGACCAGTATAATCGTGAGAATCATCTTGAGCCTCTTTCAAATACTCGTAATCCCACTGTAAGAAGTGTTTGTTTGTACAGCTTATGGGACTTAACTAAGGGGTCATCAGTCCCTAAAGTTACAAACTACTCATTTACTACCTTATACTAAGGACGGCACAAATATCCTTGCCCGAGGGGGGATTCGAACCTCCGACCGTAGTAGCCGTGCAGACCGTGACTGGAGCGCCTCAGTCCCCTCGGCCACCACGGCCGGCCCACTGTAAGAGGCACAACACTCATGTGTAGGCACTGTAACTACAGTAAAATCACACCGGCGAACTTTCCTACCTACGAATTTCACTTACTGGAGAGGCTGTGGCACACTGCGCTAAGCGACGTAGAGTCACCGCCCCCGGGTAGTGTCCTCTCTTCTTCCAGGCAACTCTCCCCTGGGTCGTTCCAATGCTGCCGGTTGCCCGTTCTGCTCCCAAACACCAGATTCCACACCGCCCTTCTCCTCATTCCCTCCTGTCTCGTTGTGACGCCACCCTCGCGGTGCTCCACTCAAAGACCTTGTAAAAAGATAACAAGACTAACTGACGGCGCTGCTGTCACGGGATAATATGAACCTTCGGCCAGTCGCCATTATAGTGGCAAGAGGCAGATAAATACCAGTGTTGTTACGAGATAAATCGTATATTTTATAGCTATTCTGCTTTATATACTCAGTTGGTAGTTACATCTGTATTCGGAATGAAACTTTCACTCTGCAGTGCCGGCCGCGGTGGCCGAGGGTACTAAGGCGCTCCAGTCACGGTCTTCACGGCCACTACGGTCGGGGGTTCGAATCCCCCCTCGGGCATGGATATTTGTGCCGTCCTAGTTCGTAAGTAGTTCATAAGTAGTTTGTAAGTTTAGGGACTGATGACCCCGTAGTCAAGTCCCATAAGCTTAACAAACATTTGAACATTTTGAACACTCTGCAGCGGAGTGTGCGCTGATATGAAGCTTTCCAGGCAGATTAAAATTGTGTGCCGGAATTGGGACTCGAACCTGGATTCTTTGCAATTCGCGGGCAAACGCACTACCGACTGTGCTATCCCGACACGACTCACGATGCCGCCTCACAACTTTACTTCCACCAGTACCTCGCCTCCTACTTTCCAAACTTCACAGAAGCTCTCCTGCGAACCAAGCAAGATTACCGCTCCTAAAAGAAAGGATATGGTGGAGACACGGCTTAGCCACAGCCTAAGGGACGTTTCCGGAATGAAACTTTCACTCTGCAGCGGAGTGTGCGCTGCTATGAAACTTTCCTGGCTGGAACCGGGACTCGAACATGGGACCTTTGCCTTTCGAGGGCAAGCGCACTACCGACTGTGCTATCCCGACACGACTCACGATGCCGTCTCACAACTTCGCTTCCGCCAGTACCTCGCCTCCTACTTTCCAAAATACACAGAAGCTCTCTTGCGAACCATGTAAGACTACCCTTCCTGGAAGAAAGGATATGGTAGAGACAGGGCTTAGCCACAACCTAAGGGATGTTTCCGGAATGAAACTTTCACTCTGCAGCGGAGTGTGCGCTGATATGATACTTTCCTGGCAGATTTCAAGAAATACACGATGGGTTTTAAACAAATGTTTAAATTATGATATTTTTATTTCCTCTAATGCGATTTTAATTATTGAAGCCTTTATGTAACTGCAAGATATGCTCAAGTTACGTGGGGAAACCTAATTACAATTCGTCAAAGTAGTTTTGGAGATAAACGTGTTCAAATAGACAGATAGACATGATGGGCGTAGATGAAAAATTTCAAATTATGATTTTCGTTTTTTTTTTTTTTTTTCTTTGATCCTATTTTTATGAAATTAAGTCCATATGTTGTCCAGAATTACGCTGAAGCTACCTGTGAAAACCCCATGCAAATTTGTGAAGTAGTTTAGGAGATAAGCGATTTTTTATAGTCCCACAAACAAACACGACGGAAACTGAAAACACTTAAAATTACGATATCTTTTCTTATTATTTTTTTTCCTTCCTTGACCCGATTCTGATAGAATTATGTCTATATGTTGACCGCAACTTTTGTTATGTTTCCAGTGAATACCACATGAAGATTCGTCGAACACGTCGAACAGTGAACAGCGACAGGTTTAGATTTTCTGATCTATTATTAGTATAGATTATTTGCGGAATGTGCTCCGTACAGTGTAAGAAAGAGTTAAAAAATGTCAAACATAATGCAATACCATTTACGTATGTCAAGTTTATGATGTAGTATCTCCTGTATTATGTGTCCTACAAAAACATTATTTTCCAGGCTCGTAGAGTGGAATATTAGGAAACTGCCTGCGAAATGTATTGTAAATGAAATTGATAGTAAAGACGTAGTAAATTACAACCTCATGCTTATTACGGCGAATTTTCATGCACTTCATTGTCTTTGGCGCCATAGCACCTGAACCATATGTCGTAATACGATATTATTGCGAAGGTACTGTACATCCAGTGGTTTATATGTACAATATCTGCCAAATACGTCGCGAATAGATCTAGTAGGAAAGACGTAATAAATCAAAACGTCATACATGATCAGGCGGTTTTTCATTAACCTAATTGTTTATGACTCCATATCTCGTGAACTGTGTGCCGTACTACGATAAAATTTCGAACGTGCGTTCAGTGTTATGTCTGTATTCTGACTGCAACATTTCTCGCGAATACAATTAATAGTGTATGAGTAATAAATTGTAACGTCATGCCAAATGCCGTAATTTTACTGCATGAACGCCGAAAAAGTAGTAAGCTACAAACTCCTTCTATTATTTTGCTTGGGTGTCAGCGAGAAAAAGTTTCCTAAGGATTTGAAATTATGTTTAAAGTGTGTTGCAAGTTGCTAAGTGGTCTCCTTCTCAAATAGTGAACAGAAGGTTACACTATCACGGGCAGCAAGACGGGGAAGTTTTCATTGTTTATGACGTCATATCGTCCGAACTATCGGCCCTATCCCAAATTCTTTCTTAGCTGGCGTCTACAACCTATACATTCCTGGCAAATTGCAGCTTCATAGGTGAAGTAGTTTTCGAGATTTCGTATATAGTCAGTGAGTGAGTGAGTGAGTGAATGAGTAACTGAGTTTCCTTTCGCTTTTATATAGATAGAGATAACCATGTAATTTCTAACATACAGTGTAAACTTTCACCGCCAGCGTTTTCTTCAGGTAAAACTTCCGACCTGAGAGGCCGTGTTCCATCCATAAAACTTCTTCCTCCTGACGTTTCGTCCCCATCCGCGGGCGTCTGCGGTGTTCCGGCTGAACCGTTGGCTCGCCTCCGCTCATATTGCCCGCCGTAACCGTGGTTACTAGCGTCGTAACTGGACTCGGCGGTGCTAGCAGTGCACTTCGTCACCCGCGTCGGTGCCTGCCCGCCGGGGCCAGTGGCTGTTTGGTAGTCCCGAACGGTTCTTCCTCTTCCTGCCTGAGCCGGCACCTACACACGTTGGATCACTTGGGCGGTGGGCCGGCTCATTAACGGTTTGGCGTGAGGAATGTCGGCGAATCTGTCTTGGCATTTGAAAGTTAATTTCGAGTCCACCTGTTGGTTTTGTGCATCGTTGTTGTACCAGTGATTGCCGTATTGCACTGCGTTTGCAATTTAATTTGCTACTGACCTGTGCTTAACAAGGGCTTTCTTTACGGTGGCGTCGTGCCATTTCGCGTTCTCGTTGCTGTTCCCCTGGTGCGCTCATATATTTTTACGGTTCAGCATTTTTCTCTCCGTCTGAGTTACCTGTTCTCAAACGGTTGTAGTTAATAGGTTTTCTTTCTCCGTATCACCTGATGTCTTTTTGGTGCATTTCGTCTTATAGCATTCCTTTTGAATGGGCTGGATAAAGTTGTGAAGTTTCTGTAGAGTAAACTGTGAATGTCGATTCAAAGGGCTCGAAGAATATTCTGAGCTATTTGGTTTTATTTATGATATCAATTATTAGGATCCTTTCGAAGGAGGATCTTCTGAAGGATTGTAATGATTTAGTTATGGTACTCTGAGAAGGCGAAAATAGTGACATACAGCCTTTAGAACTTTACGAGGAACTCCAGATTTTAAACTCCATCAAAGACGCTAAACAACTTCTTCAGTATATTTTAGAAAATAATTTGGAAGACGTATATTCAAATGTTTACAGATCACGCATTGAAACGTGGCAACTGAGCGGAGAATATTGGGAGTTGAAGCTTGAATTCAGCTCGTAGCACAGTGGCTGTTAGAACAAGCCCCGCCTCCATGACCTATATATGTTGTTGTTGTTGTTGTTGTTGTTGTTGTGGTCTTCAGTTCGGAGACTGGTTTGATGCAGCTCTCCACAATACCCTATCCTGAGCAAGCCTCTTCATCTCCACATAAGAACGGCAACCTGCATCTGTCTGAATCTGCTTACTGTATCCATCTCTTGGTCTTCCTCTGAGGTTTTTACCCCACACACTTCCCTCCAACGCTAAATTCACAATTCCTTGATGTCTAAGAATGTGTCCTACCAATCTGTCCCTTCTTTTAGTCAAGGTATGCCAGAAATTTCTTTTCTCCCCAATTCTGTATAGTACCTCCTCATTAGTTACGCGATCCACCCACCTAATCTTCAGCATTCTTCTGCAGCACCACATTTCAAAAGCCTCAATTCTCTTCCTGTCCGCAATGTTTATCGTCGTCCATGTTTCACTCCCATACAAGGCAATACTCCATACAAATGCCTTCAGAAAGGACTTCCTTAGGCTTAATTCAATATTCGATGTTAACAAATTTCTCTTTTTCAAGAATGCTTTTCTACCCATTGCCATTCTGTATTTTATATCCTCTGTACTGCGACCATCATTTGTTATTTTACTGCCCAAGTGACAAAACTCATCTGCCTCCTTCAATGTTTCGTTACCTAATCTAATCCCTTCAGCATCACCTGATTTTCTTAGGCTGCACTCCATTACCCAAGTGTTGCTCTTGTTAATGTTCATCTTATATGCACTATTCAGCACACTGTCCATTCCGTTCAATTGCTCTTCCAGGTCCTTTGCTGTATCTGACAGAATTACTATGTCGTCGGCAAAACGCAATGTTTTTAATTCTTCCCCCTGAAGTTTAATTCCTTTTCCAAATTTCTCCTTGCTTTCCTTTATAGCTTGCTCAATGTACAAATTGAATAACATTGGAGAAAAGCTACAACCCTGTCTTACTCCCTTTCCAACCCCTGCATCTCATTCATGCCCTTCTACTCATGCCTTTCAACTCTGATAACTGCTGTCTGGTTTTTGTACAAGTTGTAAATAATCTTACGCTCCCTATATTTTACTCCTGCTTGCTTCAGAACTTGAAAGAGTTTATTCCAATCAACATAGTCAAAAGCCTTCTCCAAATCTACAAAAGCTAGAAATGTAGGTTCGCCTTTTCTTAATCTATTCTGTCCTCTGTTGCCTTCACTATTTCATTTCTCAATGCTACCCATTCCTCCTCTACTGTTTTATTTTCCCCCGTTTCTGCCAATTGTTGCCTAAAGCTCCCTCTGAAATTCTTAAGAACTTCAGGTTCCTTCAATTGATCCAGGTTCCATCTCCTAATTTTCCTACCTTTTTGTAGTTTTTTCAGTTCTACAGTTCATAGCCAACAATTTATGGTCAGAGTTTATATCTGCCCCTGGGTATGTCTTACAGTACAAAACCTGGTTTCGAAATCTATGTCTTACCATTATAAAATCTATCTGGTATCTTCTGGTGTCTCCTGGTCTCTTCCACGTATACAACCTTCTTTTGTGATTCTTAAACCAGGTGTTTGTTATAACTAAAAATTTTTCCGTGCAAAATTCTACCAGGCGGATTCCTCTTTCATTCCTTTTGCCCAGACCATATTCACCTACTATCTTCCCTTCCCTGCCTTGTCCTACTACCGAATTCCATAACAATTAAGTTTTCCTCTCCCTTAATTGTCTGAATAATTTCCTTTAGCTCCTCATATATTTCTTCGACATCCTCATCATCGGCAGAGCTAGCTGTCATATAAACCTGTACTACTGTGGTCGGTGTTGGCTTCGTATGGATCTTGACTACGATAATGCGATCACTGTGTTGCTCATAGTAGTTTACCCGCTTCCCTACCCGATTAAGGGATCTAACATTCCACTCTCCGATCCATAGAATGCCAGTGTTGTCTTTCCTGATGCTCACATCCTCCGCCATCCTACGCCCGGAGATCCGAATGGGGGACTATTTTACCTCCGGAATATTTTACCCGAGAGGATGCCATCAGCATATGTTCACACAGTAGAACTGCATGTCCTCTGTAAAAGTAACGGTTGTAGTTTCCCCTTGCTTTGCGCCATTCGCAGTAACTGTGTGGCAAAGCCACATTAGCTGATGTTACAAGACCAGCTCAGTCAATCATCCAGACTGTTGCCCCTGTGACTACTGAAAAGGCTGCTGCCCCTCTTCAGGAACCACACGTTTGTCTGGCCTCTCCACAGATACCCCTCCGCTGTGGTTGCACCTACGGTATGGCTATCTGTATCGTTGAGGCACGCGAGCCACCCCACCTCGGCAATGTCTGTGGTTCATGGTGGTGGGATTGTAACCCATCTGTTTTAAATGCCGTGTTACCTTTTAAACGCTGATTTACCACAAGAAATCACGTCAGACCAAGAGCCAACCTGTTACATGTCATCTTTTAGCGGTTGTAGCTATGATCATTCATCTGAGTGTTATGTGAGTTCTATTTTATTTAATAAATTGTAAGGTCGTGGTTACAGGGCCAGATTGCGCTAGTTTTGGAAGTATGGCAAGTCATTGAAATTTTTTCTAGCCCGTTAAAACGCAGTCTCTCATCCCTTGTCATTGTGAAAATTTATTGCTCGTCTGTTATCTATTGTATCAGGATCAGGTTTACCATCTAAATTGTAGTTTTGTTTGAATTTTTAGTTTTACCGTCCTGTTTGAAAGACTGTATCTCATGTATTTATTAAAATATAACTCTAGTTATAAAATTGGGTATATCTTGATTGATAGTTATTGTTTTAAGCTGGGTCCGTTCATCCTTTAAGGTTACCTGGTTTCTCACTTGATGAATTACATTACCTTAATGCAGGCCGCTACATATTCTCCCGATTTCATGACAATTTTTATTTTAGTTAGTGCAAAGTCCGTTTTGGGCATCCTTGTTGTTTTAATTGCAATCTTTGGGGGTCCAATTATTTATGATATGTTTATTAATTTATAATCTTAAATGCTTAGTCATCTAGAATACTTGTAACTGTTAAGATTAGTTGTATTTTTGGTGCTATAAATGGTGGCTACTTCCCGTAGCGTAATCTGTACCTTTCAAAATTGCTGTAAATTTTCAAATGCTCATTCTCTAACTTTAACAACCTTAATTATTGTAAAGTGATTCTTTGGAATGTGGCGCTAAGCCCTTCAGGTTTTCAGCTTTGCTTTTCCTTAATTTGCTCGTCATGTTCTTACTAATTCAATAATATCAAGTACTCGTTGATTATCAAGTTTTATCTATTATCCAAGTTGTTATCTAGTAAAGCCACCAGCCTTAGTACATGTGTTCTGTTAAATAAAATTTCTCATTTGCTGATCTTTAAAATGCTCTCTAGAAAAATCTGTTCCTCGGCTCCATATCCCCTTCCCTTTCCACGAATTTCACAGGCCAAATCATACCTAAGGATTGAGGTACCACCGGCTACGGCCTGCAGACCTCAGACGATGTCGCCCGCAGATGGAGACGAAACGTCAGGAAGAAGAAGTTTTATGCATGCACCACGGCCCCCCATAAAATTTCTATTTCAGTTACGCAAAGTTGTCCTGTATGTGAGAATAATCAGCTTATGATTCAAATTGCATCCAGAGTAAAAAGTTTAAAATGAAAGATTGTGATCTTTCCTGACATAGGAGTGTCAGTGCTGGCATACGACAGCAGCAGTTGATTTATGTGATCAGTACAGTCATATATATCATAATTTATTTTTGTCGTACACGTGACACTAATGCATACGAACATGTTTAAAGAATGCTAATTCTTTAAACATGTTCGTATGCATTAGTGTCACGTGTGCATTAGTTACAGGCAAATAATTTAATTTTATATTGTTCTTAGGTGTAATTTCTTTTTTATGGAAATGACAGATCTACAAATCAAACGTCCACAATTGCAACAAGAATTAGGAAAATGAGAAGCCACCACAAAGTATAATAACTGCAATTCAGAAAAAATAAAATAAGGGGTAAATTAAAATTTAAATTCATAAAAAAGAACGCACGACTGAACTTCAACTCTAGTAGCTTAGAAAGAAGGAGCGTGATTAAAAGTACCTTCAAGGGGCAAAAAAGAGGAATGGTATTTTTCTGACCATCCCAACGCCAACTACGTCACCATACCGATGTCCTTAAACGTTATGTAGCGCTTTAGCAAAATCTCACCTGCCACATCCCACATCCCCTTGTTGAAGGACTGAAAAAGAGCGAGGGTACAGACCTTGCTTCATTTATTTACTTCTATTTATTTATTTATTCTTGTTTGCAAAGAAATGGAAGACATTTAGTTTGCAATCTTTCGCAAAATCACATGGAAAAGGTGCCGTGGATAGAGTGGATAGAAGCGGAAAGCGTCTTGTATATAAGAAGAGCGTGAGCGAAGGAGAAGGAGCAACAAGTGTGCAGTCTGTCAAGAACTACCACAAGTGGCATCTAAAGAGTGCAAAAGTACTGCACCTACCGTGCTCTTTGTACATAAGAAGACAATAAAAAAAAGTTGAACGACGTTGTAAAAGTGGTGCTGAAAGTCTAGGTATCTCACAGAGTTACGTAATAGAAGAAAATGATGAAGGAAAAAATTATAAAATATGCCTTAAAGTGGGATGTATAATCAACATTAATGTTTGTTTGTTCGGTATTGTGTCGTTTTGACGTATAATTTGCAAAAACTGTGCTGAGGATATCAGCCATATGTGGAGCTGGCCCAAGGACCTTCCATTGGCCTGTTCCCCCTGACTGCATTTACGGAAATGATAACTAAATAGTTAAGAAAATTATTATGACTCAATTTATATATTAAAAAAAACATGGACACTTTTGTACATGAAATATATTTTATTGCCACTGTTTGTATTATATGCTTACACTTCGTTGTAAACTTAACACACCAAACTTAAAAAGTGTTAATTTACATTATAAATATTGCAATTTGTGTATGCTGGAATTTTCATTAAAAATATCTGTCCGACAGACGATATTGTTATCAAAATTGTTGTATACTTGTGTATTCTTGGAATATAGTTAACTGACTCCTTCTCATTTTTGTGTCTCACCAGATGTGTGTACACAGTCCTGAACGTTAAATGTCTGTGCTACACGTGAGAGATTTTTTTTCTGTTTGTTATTTGCATAACTCACAAAAATATTCGGTATTTTGTTTCTATGATGTGAGTCACTCCCCATTCTCCAGAAAAATTTTCTTATTATGGCACCATTTTCAGTTAGCAGAATTATTTTTATCAACTCTTGACACGTGACATCTGCATACAGCATTTTTTCAGGAATATGTAAAAGTGCCAGATGGTAATTTATAGGAATAAAAGTAAAGAATGTTGTGATACTTTCCAAAAATAGTAAAGCCAACTCCTGCTTGCTTCAGAACTTGAATGAGTTCATTCCAATCAACATTGTCAAAAGCCTTCTCCAAATCTACAAAAGCTACAAATGAGGCGGCATATATGATTACAAAAATGTGAATGACTATTTAACAAAAGCCTTAGTACATAAAAATACATACGAGTTTTGTGCTTACTTACATCCCTACCGATCAACATGCGAAGATGAGACGTGACTTCCCACAGTGAATCGAGTGAAGACTTGCAGATCCGAGTTAATGTCAGTATATTACTCTCGTCCTTTTCCAGTAGCAGATCTTAAATGACATGGCAAGGAAAAGTTCTTCTTGTCGTAGAAAATCTTGAAAATTTCTCGGCAATTCAGCGTCTTGGCGTTGTCAAAAAGTCGACAGCAACACTTACAGTGTTGTCAAATGTCCTTCCCCTATCAAGCGATCCGGGCACCGATATGGCAATGTCACAATGAAGTCACCAAAGTAACGTCGCTTGCGGTTCCGAAACAAAATGGCCGTTGCTGAAAAACCAAGGACCACGCCCCCTTCCCTCCTTTTTTGTTATTATTATGTAGTACTCTGGCTAGTGAAAGGTCCGTATCTTCGTACGGAGAATTTATGATGCCAGATTCCCTGTCTTCAGCTTCTTTCTTTTATCTGATATAGCTCCTCCACCTTTCAGATCATCCAGGTGTTGAATTTTTCTCCTTCGTCGTCGTGCAGTTCCGTTGATCTTCCCTTAGATGACATCTTGTCTGTGTCCGATCCAGTTGGCCTTTCTCTGAAGAATTGTACATGGTATACTTTTCTTCTCTCCTTCTCTCCTAAGTACATCGTCATTTGTCACCCAACCTGTCCACTTGAACTTCCCTATTCTCCTCCAACACCACGTTTCAAAACTTTCCAGGTATTTTTTCTCCTTTTTTCTCAAAGTCCATGACTCGGTTCCATACAGTGCAATGCTCCAAATGTAGCACTTCGCCAATTTCTTCTTGTTTGATGCCAAGCTCACCTTGCTGGTCAGCAGACAGCGGCTTTGGCCATAGCAATTCTTCTTCTAATTTCGTTCGTGCATTGGGCATCCTTTGTCAGGAAGCGTCCCAAGTACTTTAACTGCTTTACATTCTTCAGTTCTCGATTACCGACTGTTATCTTCAATGGATTCTCCCATTTTGAAATCCGCATCACTTTTGATTTCTCGATGTTTGTTTTTCATATGATATTTGCCGATTCATCACATGATTCAGTTGTCTTTGATTTTTGGCAAGCACTATCAGAATGTCTACATACTTGATATTGTTGATGAGGCGCACTCCTATCCTGAAGTTTTCGCTCCCTTTCAACGCTTCTCTCGCCAGCCACACACCACACACGTTGAAAAGACTTGGTGACAGACAACTTTGTCTGAATCTCCTTCCTATTTCCACGCCGCTTGTTTCTCCGTAGCTCAGTCGCACTTTTACCCTTTGTCCCAGGTACAAGTTCATAATTAGTCTCTGGTCTCTCCAGTTGATTCCTATCTCCTTAAAGATTTTCATAAATTTTGTCCAGTTGACTCTGTCTAAGGCCTTCTGCCAGTCATTAAAACAGGCTTAAATTTCCCCGTTAACAGCAAAAACTCCCTCAGACAACCTTCTCAACATACCGGAAGGTATATCTGGTTCCTTTTACTTTCCTAAACCACAACTGGTCATATCCCATTGCTTCTTCAGTTTTGTGTTCCAGGCGTCTGGTGAGTATTCTTGCAGTGATCTTCCCCCCATGTGAAATGAGAGTAATTATTCTGTAATCACTATTTTTTGTATTAGCTGTTTCTTCTCAAGAGAGACTACCGTCACATCCAAAATGTCCTTGGGCCATTCTCCAGTTTCATAGATTTTCTTGCAGAGTTTCGTTAGCGCTTTCAAAACCTTCATTTCCGATTTCTTTCAGCAAGTCCCCTGGTTTGTCGTCATTTACTGTATCTTTCCTGCGCTTCAAGTCCCTTATCGTCTTCTCTACTTCCACTGACAGTATGCTGAGTCCTTTTGCGTCTTCATCAATCTTCTCCTCCGTTCAAATGTTCAAATGTTTGTTAAGCTTATGGGACTTAACTACGGGTCATCAGTCCCTAAACTTACAAACTTTTTATCAACTACCTTATACTAAGGACGGCACAAATATCAATGCCCAAGGGGGAATTCGAACCCCCGACCGTAGTGGCCGTGCAGACCGTGACTGGAGCATCTCAGTCCCCTCGGCCACCGCGGCCTTCTCCTCCGTCTCTGTTTCGTTGTCATGCGGACGATGTTCCTTATCGTAGAGTTCCTTTACATAGTCTTCCCATATTTGAATTTTGCTCGAACGCTATTGGCAATAGCCCATCCGTCCACTCAATTTTAAGTAATAATTTTCGCCGATAGATTTCAGCACCAGAACCCCTTCCCCTCCCTCACCCACCGTTAATTTCTGCTTCAAAACCCAGTCGAATGAGGACGTCGTCTCTAGCAGTGCCCTGCTAGATGTAGGTAAGACTATGAGACGCTGTTAGACTTAATGTAGTGCACGCGACCTCACGAACATCATCCCATTAAACAAATTATCCCGATACAAACGTGAGACGTCCCCATAAAGAAACTCTTTGCACCTGATGCATCTACAGGTTATTTTTCCTGCAGCACGAAACCGGCTGACCACAGGCACGCTGCTTGTCCAAGCAGTTTCGGTGGCCGATGAGTGTTGCATCAGGGCTTCCCCTGCATACACATACCACCGCACACCGGAACGAGTAACCTGTTTACACTCGCTCGAACATTTGTCCCTGATAGATAACTAATGCCAGTGCCATGTGAAAGCGTCAGTTTGTAGCTAGAAGCGATCTCCAGTACAGCCCTTATTTGCTGTAAAATATACAATATTCAGATGTTTGTAAATCTATCGGACCAAACTGAGGAGTCATCAATCCGTAGCTTACAAACTACGTAAACTAACTAAAAAAATGTTTGTTAAGCTTAAGGTACTTAACTGCGGGGTCATCAGTCCCTAAACTTACAAACTACTTATGAACTACCTTATACTAAAGACGATACAAACATCCATGCCTAGGGGGGATTCCAACCCCCGACCGCAGCAGACTGTGACTAGCGCACCGCAGACCGCTCGGCCACTGTGGCCGGCAAGGTAATCTAACCTAAGGGCAAATACACACACACACACACACACACACACACATGCCCTAGAGAGGACTCGAATCTCCAATGGCGAGAAACCGCGCGTTCGGCAGCGAGGAGCCTTAGACCGCTCGGCTACTCCACCGCGGCTGCAAATTACATTTCACGAAATCACAGACTAATAATAAAATATTAGTAACAGCTTCACAATTACGAATATTTAGCGCATACAACCAACAAAAGCATGACAGTACCGTATATCACATCAACCGTACTTAACCCTAGGATTCCGTCTGCTAAAATTTCCCTACTAGTCTATCTGGGGTCATACATGACCCCGATCAATATATAATTGATTGTGTATACTAATCATTCAGATAACAATGTACTGCTCTTTAATACTGTTTGTTTATATTTTATTTATTATTTAGACACATTTCACAGCCTTTTTAATAGTTGTATTCATAGAACAATTAAATGAAATATGTTAGAGTAGTTGCATATCATAACTTACAATATTACTCTAAGTCATAATTTGTTTCACTGATAAATATTTCACAATTGTTTTAAATTTAGAAAAAATGTGACGAACAACTCAATAGAAAACTTAATTCAAAAACTCTAAACGGAAATGGTACCACAGCCGTCTGCACAAATTTTGCATGTAGTAAATATTTGAGATAGTGCGCTTGCCCGCGAAAGGCAAAGGTGCCAGGTTCGAGTCCCGGTTCCGGCACACAATTTTAATCTGCCAGGAAGTTTCATATCAGTGCACACTCCGCTGCAGAGTGAAAGTTTCATATGAGGATGTTCCTTGTAAACAAATTTGTTACACTTTTTGCCGTTTGAAGTATATTAGAAAAAAGTATGTAAAACTTATGAGACTTAACTGCAGGATCATCAGTTCCTAAACTGACAAACTACTTATGAACTAGCTTATACTAAAGATGGCATCCATGCCCGAGGGGGGATTCGAACCCTCAATGGAGAACGGCCTTGCTCATCGTAACATAGCGCCTCAATGCGCTCGGCCGCTCCGCCGTGGCGAACTGTATTTTATGTCCTTTGAACAGGGGCAAAGAGAGCAACTGCCTCACTTTCTCTTCTGATCGTCGGGCATTTCGTGTGGATGTACATTGTCTAATAGGTCATCAAATCCACACTAATCCACTACTAATAATTTCCTTATTCCTTGGTTGTTGTGAACTCAAACGACGTTCCACTTGGGGCTTTACCGTTTCTTCAGTCAGCTTCATTAGAAAAAGAAGTCTCTATGTTTTCACAACAGCAACGGAAAGGAGTCTGTAGGCATTGAGCGCAGTTAGATCGAAAAGATCATAAAATACTGCTAATGGCTAACGTTTTGTACCCTTTCTCGTAGTACAGTAAGAGCCCATTTGATCCAGCGTATCAACACCTGATTTTGTTGAGTTGTAATGCAACACTACTTGTGGTTGACGCTGAAACAACAAACGTACGAGGTTAGCTAACAATGAACTTCCAGTTTGAGGTTAGGTCTAAATAACACCTGAATTCAGTGTTACCAACTAAAAATACCCATGAAAGGGACTGATAGTTGATAATCTATGAATTGTATCAATGTTACATTTAATCTACCTGCGGTCATAATTGACCCTAATAGCAGTTTTTTTTTTAATTATTGAAGTATTTATTACATCAAGCGGTCTAAAAATGTTGGTTAAAGAAGTGAAATCCTGTTTGGTAAAAGTCACAAAATTCTAGGTTTTTACAAGAAACGGAAATTATGTTTTATCCATAGTAAAGATGCTTGGTGTCACCTATGAGCCCAGATAAAGTGATAGGGTTAACGAACAACTATTCGCGAACGGAAATGTAGGCGAGATGGCTCTTTTACAGTTCTTTATTTTCTGACTACCGGTTTCGATGAAGTAAGTCATCATCTCCAGATCGGCATTGTAGGTAATGCTGGCCTGAAGATGTGACTTAGTTCAGCTATACCAGTAGTCAGAAAATAAACTATTACAACAAAGTAATCTGGGCTACATTTCCGTTTCGGGGTTGTTGCTTAACTCAATCAGATTGCCTCTTACCAGAAATATCAGGTACTGGTATCAACAGTACTTTTTTAGAATGTATCCCACGAAAACATTTTTGTAATGAATCAAACTCTATCTCATTCTATTTGTTACAGATAAAGATATGTCCGGGTCCGTAGTCCAGTGGACAGCATGGTAGATTGCCACGCCGGGTTGGAATTTTCTCTAATCGGGGACAGGGTGTTCTGCTGTCCTCATCATCATCGACACGCAAGTCGCCCATATGGCGTCACGTAAGGACTTGCACCAGCCAGGCCGAACATGATTTCAGCTGTGGTCTAACGGGCAAAAATGCTACACGGAATCATCACCATCAGCTAAAATCGTGCCAGTACCTCATATTGTCGTAACGATTGAAACAAAACAAAAAAAGAAAGAAAATTTATCAGACCGCGAAATTGTCTCAAACATTTAGTTTACGAAACTGTGTACATCATAAAAATGTTCAAATGTTTGTAAATCTATCGGACCAAACAGCGTGGTCATCAGTCCGTAGCATGCAAACTATTTAAACCTAGGTAAACTAACCTACGGACAAACACACACACCCATGCCCCAGGGAGGACTCGAACCATCACAGCGAGCAACCGCGCGCTCCGCAGCGAGATGCTTTAGACCGCTCGGCTACTCCACCGCGGCTGTACATCAAATTATTGAAAACATCTTTTCTAGTGAACTAACGACTATTTTACGAAACACTGTACATCTAACGACATCTGAGTTTTTCATTCAAGGAGTCCCCACACGAATCCTCAACATCGATATTCGCATTATCCAAGACGTTTGCTGCATCGCACTTTACCGCATCATCTGACATGTTGCAGAGCTCAGTCTGCACGCGTGGCAACCCGCCAAGCTAATCAAGGTGGCGGGGTGCCAGAAGATCAGGCATCTAGATGACGTGCACAAGAGACACCAGGCTGCTCAGCTGACCTGCCAAAGGGCGTGCGTATAGGGAACTACTTTCCTGCCGCCACGCACATGACCAAGAAGTAGTTCCAATGGTACACTTCCGCTCGATGATACTTCAGCCCTCACAAGGCTGAGCACATGGCTCCTCGATTCCCTACCTAAAGATGGTCCACCAAAAAGACCACGCCCGACTCCATCTCTTTCTTCTTCAACTCCTCATCGGCCAGAGATGGGCCTTTAATTATCACCTTCAACCTTCACCTACCGTTCCCTCATGCGTCTCGTCGTCTGCAGCTTCAACCCCCGCCAGGATTGCTTCCCCCACCTTCTCCTCAGCCCTACATGTCCTAAAAGGGCACCCAATCCACCTTGCATACTACAACTGCCTCTCGTCCCCCACTCGGATCCTGTATGACCTCATCCCGGTTTCCCCACTATCTTGAATTCCTTGAACACGTCCGCATCCGAAACATCAACTGAAAAATAAACTCCCAAATCCCCTTGGTGTAGGCCTAAACATCCTAACCAATGCTGGGTCTCTGCACCACTGTATCCCTCCTGCTCTCGCAACTTCACACCCTCCATGTCCTATACCAAGGCAACTTCCGTCACCTCCCCCTCCTGGATGATGCCCTGCGTCCTGAAAGCTATCCTTCCTACTAAATCTGCTCCCGACTCACCCCTTTCCGCCCCTTGGTAAATCAGCCCCTCAGCCCATTCCGTTCCTCCCCCCATTTCCTTTGAGCAGATCAGGGACTTCATGAACCTAAATCGGATTGCAACAAAATACAATTACTTTCGTTGATAGAATGTTCCGTTGGTTCTTGGTAGAATATTTGATACATGATCACTAATAAACATGACAATGTTGCAATATTCCACAACATTTATTATTTAGTACAAACTAGTTTTCGGCTGTTACGCCATCATCAGTTACAACGGTTAGTAACAAACGACAGAGCAAAGATTTTAAGTCTTGTGCATCAAAGAATGACACAGATAAGCGAAAGATAAACGTTTTCAGGAAAGTATATCAAGAAGTCCTCCAAAATTATTAATTATTGACTAAGTAGGAAGAAATGCAAGTGACAGTTTGAAAAATAAATTACATGGTATTTGTTACAAAATTAAGGAGAAAATTTGGAAAAGTTAGTAACATGACAATTGATACACTGTCGTTTGATTGTAGAAGAAGGTTACATGGAACAATTAGGCCTATAGTGCCTTTGGTAACTTTTCAAAGTAGAGATAAGGTGAAAAGGTGATAGTGACACACACATCTTATCATCTTTTAGAAAAGTTGCCAAAAGTACTATAGGCCTAATTGTTCCATGTAACCTTCTTTTACAATCAAACAACTGTGTACCAATTGTCATGTTACTAAGTTTTTCAAATTATCGCTAATTTTTGCGACAAATACCATTTAATTTATTTTTCAAACTGTCACTTACGTTTCTTAGCTACTTAGTCAATAATTAATAATTTTGTACCGCTGCTTAATATACCTACCTAACAACGTTTATCATTCGCTTATCTGTGTCATTGTTTGGTGTACATGTCTTAAAACCTTTGCCTTGAAGTTCGTTTATAGTATCCGTTGTGCCAGAAGATGGCGGTAACAGCCTAAAACTAGTTTGTACTAACAACAAATATTGTGGAATATTGCAACATTGTCGTGTTTTTATTGTTGATCAAATACAGTTACTTTGAATTTAACGGACAACTATACCAGCAACCTCATGGCCTTCAGTGGGTAACCCTCTAGCCGGCATCCTTGCAGACATTTTCATCAACTCCCTAGAAGAGACGTTCTTCCAAAAAATCTCCGATGCCGCCTTTGAAATTATTTCATATTATAGGTATATTGACGAAACTTTAATCATTTATAATGGGACGAACGATGGTATTGACCACCTGTTCGAGATCTACAACAAACAAAAAATTACTTTCACCTGTGAACTTGAAAATGATTCCCGTTAATTAAATTATCTAGACTAAATTATCTAACTTTGACTATAGTTAATGACAAAAATCTCCTTCAACATTATTCGTTTAGATTCGTATTCTGACGAAATAGTACCAGCCTGTTGTACACACCCACGATCTCACAAAAAAGCATTTTTTTAACTCAGTTGTCCATAGATCAATTTCTACCCCATTATCCGCAGAAACTTTACAAGCAGAATTGAATCTCATTGAAACCATTGCAGTTAATAATGACTATGAACCAAATATAGTAGATTATGTCTTCAAAAAAACACCAATAGCAGAATTACCACGCTTGGCACTGCAAGTTACGAGCATGATGATTCGAAAAAAATCCTTTGCTTTACAGTATGTGGGACCAGTATCATACAGATTACAACGTCTTTTTAAAAACAAATACGACTGCAATATAGATTTTTCTACTAATAACCTTCTGAAAGATAGACTTATACGTAACTTAAAATCAAGCCATTCGCCTTTGCAAAACTCAGGCGTTTATAAAGTCACCTGTGATACTTTCCCAGCCTATGATAGAGGACAGATTGGAGGAGCCTTTTTTTGTCAGTTATAAAGAGCGTCTTTTAGGGAAAAAGGGTACAACCATACATAATTCGTCCTTTGCCGAGCATATTTTAATTACATGCCAAAAACCTAAAGAGATACATGACGACGACCGTAATTTGCACAAGGGAAAAGAAGGTTTCAGACTTGATATGCTTTAACAGTTGGAAAATTTCAAACACTTTTCCCGTAATGACCATTTAATTCTTAATGAGCAATTGCAATTAGGCGATAGAGAATTTTTTGATGTAAAGCCCCCCTTGCAGGCCGCTGTGGCCGAGGGGAATGAGGCGCTCCAGTCACGGTCTGTACGGCCACTACGGTCGGGGGTTCGAATCCCCCCTCGGGCATGGATATTTGTGCCGTCCTTAGGATTAGGTAGTTCCTAAGTAGTTTGTAAGTTTAGGGACTGATGACCCCGTAGTTAAGTCCCATAGACTTTACAAACATTTTTGAATTTGATGTAAAGCCCTTACTTAGAATCAATTAACGTGAAATGTTTACGCACCGTTTCCTGTACTGTAGGCTCAGATATTGTTTTCTCTCACCCTTCCCTTATATTGTACACTAGCTGAAAACCCGGCATTGCCCGGGTATTTATTTATTTATTCCTGCTATTTTCAGGTAAATATTAATTTGTATAAGGGCTGTATCTCTGTAAAATCTCTTAGGAACACAATTAGTAGTAAAGAAGTACTGTTTATGTGCTCATATCTCATGAACTACGTTTCGTACTGTGATATAATTTAGAAGATACACTCAACTATATGCGTGTATACTGTTTGTAAAATTTCCTGTGGCTACTTCTTGTAGTGCAGAAATTATAAATTGTAACGTCATACTGAATGCCGTAGTTTTAGCCCATGTGCCTCAAGACCAGAGATAGCCAGACCGTAGCTGCTAGCACCAGATCTGTGTAGAGATCAGAGAAACGTGTTCTTCCTGAAGAGGGGAAGCGGCCTTTACAGTAGTTGCAAGGGCAACAGTCTGGATGAGGGACTGAGATGGCCCTGTAGCATCAGCTAACGCGGCATGGCTATGCAGCTACTGCTAACAACTGAAATCAAGGGAAAAATAAAGTTGTTACCTTTCCCTAGGACATGCAGCTCTACTGCATGAATATATGGTCATGGCATGTTGTGAGTTAAATATTTCGGAGATAAAAAAAAGTTCCTAATTCGAAGCTTCGGATGGGAACTACTCAGGTTCATATCTTTATTGAGAAAAACAAAACAGGCATACTACGGAACGAAGCGTTTAATGTTAAATCACTCAAAAGTGTAGGGAGGTTAGAAAATTTAAGAAGGGAAATGAATAGGTTGAAGTCAGACATATTGGGGATTTGTCAAGTTCGGTGGAACAAGATTTCTGGTCTGGTGGGTTAGAGGGAAGGCAGAAATAGATCTTATCAAGATATCCATGTTGGACACGAATTACAGCTGTAGCGTAAATTGACGGTTTATTTTCGTTAAAAGAATTGCAATCAGCTGCCTTTTTGGATGTTTTTATTTAATCCAGAACTAGTTTTCGAGCCAGTGCAGGCTCATCTTCAGTGGATAACCTTACAGGAACATTTCCGCTAAGTGTAGGTTATGTTGTCATGTTGGTTCTGGTATCATAACTGAACTTTAGTAAGCGAGAACAGAATAACCGGAATTAAACGTATTGTAATTTAATGAACTTACTGTGTTCTTATTGTACTCAATGATTCAGTTTTCTGCAGATTAACAATTGTTAGTATTTCTGGTTCCTTTTTCGGAGAAGAACCTCTTTCCTATCACAAGTTTATTTATTTATTTACTTATTTATTTATTTTCTTTTTCAACTTCGTCGAGTCAGGAAATTTGTACGCGGATGACGTAGATTATAAAATTCGTACATGGTCATATTGAATTTCGTACAGATGTTGGGCATTAATTATAAAGACTATCTAAACTAGTAGAAATGATAGTAAGGCGCAAAATCCACAACTGTTGACCACAAATAGTGAATCTTCGTAAGAGAGGCGTAGTTCCGCTGCAACAACCACTCGGCGAATCCTGCAGTCCAAATAACCATGTATCAATAATCAGATATCATGGAAATTCAGTGTTCAGTCAGATTGCTGAAGTTCTTATGACCAGCTTCAGTAACTGCCGCAGATAATGTGAGAATGCAAGGCAATATATTGTACAGACAGGTAACCAGGAGATTCATTGACGTTGGAAGAAACACAAATCATATTATCACCAATTCACTCTGATGTATATTTCACGTAGTTATTCTGCAGAATTTAGACATCGTCGACATTGTTAACAATGTTAAAAGCAGATTCCTCGCATCTCCTGAAGAAACGTGGCTTGACTACGAAGGACCATTGTAACATTCCCCACCCGTATATCTCTGACTAAGGAAGTTTCCTGAGGAACAATGTCTTTGTCGTCTTTAGGGGACACAGAATATCTCAGCGTCAACACCAGAGCTGCTCTCTGGCGACACAGAGTGCCAGTTAGCATATGTAAGAGCGCCCTCAGACTCCAGACGATAGAGGGCCAAGCATAAGCCTGTCAGCTCCTGGAACACTGCCATGTGTAACACACTCTCTTACTCTCAGATCACCTTCTTGTTGCTTTACATAATACATGAAACCGGTGAACACACGCGGGTTATAAGATACAATGTAACAGCGTCGTTGACCCGAATGAGTCATTTAGTTCTTAGGCAGGCACATAATTATTGTATAAAGGCTATGCGAATGGCCCTTGTATTTATCTGCACCGTTCACTCATCAAGCACAAGTGTTCGTTTTAATGATTCCGAACTTTCGTCCGCATAATCTGAACACTTATCACTACGTTGTACATCTATCTAGGTGTCCCGTTCTCCCTCTTGCTGTCTATACGTAAATCTAAGAGCCCTTTTTCTCAGGAACTAATTAGGTCAATACTTGTTCCATAGATCATGATTACGATATTTCGGAATGGTATTGAACGTGTCAGTTTAATAAATGATGTCCATACATGACAATATTTTAATACTTGTTTTAATTTATGTATCTTTTTGTTTGATTTTCTTACTATTTTTAATGGAATTTTTTTACGTTTTGTCTAAAATTTCATCTAGAGGGGAGACTGAGTTGCCATTCAGAAATTCTTTTAATTTCTTTTTAAATACTAGTCGGCTATCTGTCAGACTTTTTTTGCTATTTGGTAAGTGACCGAAGACCTATGTGGCAGCATAATTCACCTCTTTCTGTGCTAAAGTTAGATTTAACCTTACACAGTGAATATCACCCTTTCTGCTAGTGTTGTAGCTATGCACCCTGCTATTACTTTTGTACCGGGTCGGATTGTTAATAACAAATTATATATACTGTGAAGCTACAGTGAAGATCCGAAGATACTTAACCCATTAATGCATAGTATAGCTGATCCGCTACATACCTTTTTTTTTTTTTTTTTTTTTTTTTTTTTTTTTTTTTTTTTTTTTTTTTTTTCGTGGAAAATTTCATAGCTCCATTTCACTGGGAAGTATCATGCAGTTTTTGATGAGTGTGTTTGCCAATATCTAAATATAACGTAAACTGGCCGTATATTTTGGTTGAATTGATTTATAAGCGTGGCGTTTTATAAGGAATCAAGAGACCGTAGAGCATGGTATGTGCCATAATCTGAAATTATTGCATCATACTTTGAGTAAACATTGACACAACTAATATAAAGTTTCATACAGTAAACAGCATGACACCATTAATAAATATAGACATTCAAAAGAAATCAGTAGCTAAGGTAGAATATTCATAATTAGTAGGTATTTGGATTGATAAAGGATTGAATTTGAAGAAACACATTGAAGATCTGCTGGAATGTTTGAGTTCAGCTGCTTATGCTATCAGGGTCATTACAAAATCTGATCATATACATCTCAGTAAATTAGCTTACTATGTCTGTTTTTATTCGCTGCGTTCACATGGGATCATATCCCCCCTCGGGCATGGGTTTGTGTCTTCATTAGTCCGCTTTGGCCAGCTGGTTCTTGACGAATTGACGAATGTCTCCCAGGTCTTGTGTCTAGTATCCCTGTACACTTGGGAGAAGTGATCCTTTTCCTGCCTGTGCCAGTCAAGCCAATACTGACGCCCCTGCTATATCATGGCACTGGTAGTACTCCTCGTCCTCCTGACAGGCTGCCTCAGTTGTTGGAAGTCCTGGGACCATGGCGAAAGTCGCGATGGCCCTCCTCCTCAGTTGTACAGCGGTCGCGATAGCTCGGACCACCGCCCCAACAAGATCCTGCGCTACTTTATCCACATCAACGTCACCCTCCGGTACTGCAGGCATGTGACACTCCACCGCCAGGTATTCCCAGTAAGCCACACTCGGCTTGCTACAATTGAAAGGTGATCACTTTGTTGTCACTTGATGTGATCCGATCATGAACTCTCCAGCACTTTGTCCGCCAGATTTGGTGTATCAACGTCGCATCGACATTGGTTTCCTCACCATCCGGCCCAAAAAAGTTTTGCGGGTTACCAGGCCTGTTGGCGACAACCAGCTGGAGAACCATGATCGCCTATTCAACCTTATCTCCTTTTGCATCTCGAGTGCGACTGTCCCAAAGGGTTCAAGTCCGCTACCACAACTACTCTCCGACCACACAACGCCTGCATCCCCAAGATAAGATGATCCAGAGAGGAATCGACTGGATCCCCATACTGGAAATGCATGTTCACTATAACCACCGAGCCCACTGGTGAGTGTATTTCGATGGCGCTGCAGTGCTCGTCGGACAGCTGCGACAGGACTGTAAGTCTCAATGATCTTTTACAGGTGACAGTTGCGACCCGAGAGAAGGCCAAATAATTTGGTGGTATCATCCATTTTCTATCCTGTGCGGCGCCGGTACTACTAAAGTTCCCACACAATGTAACCAATCGCGATTTCGTGGCTCGTGACAGTCTGTGTGTATGCACTAAGACAGCGCGGTCAGTACTGAGCGATGTATCTTGGGCCTAGTCGCAGGTGGCACCATTCAGGACAACTCCACACCAGCAGAAGGAGGGGAGTCTGAATCAGTCGGATACAAAAATCCAGAATGTTCTACATGCCAATCGTTAACAGTCGTCATCCACTGAAGTGGCGCATGGTCACCCGCAATAATGGTTCAAAATGGTCTCAAAGTCGCCAAGCAATGCCCATTTACATTCAGTGATCAGTCCATTTGGATCAGAGGACCCTGTACATCCCCACACACAAATGAAACCCACACCAGCTTCTACATTGCCTTACAACTTGGCTTCATGTGATCTGTGCCACACTCGAACGTTACCTTCAGCCCCTAGAAATTGGGATCGGGACTCATCAGACCCAAACTACGGTTTTTCAGTCTTGTAGGGTCCACCCAACTTTGTCTCGAACCCAAGAGAGTCGCTTCAGTTGTTATCATGCTGTTAGCAATGACACTAGAGTAGGTTGTATCCTGCCATATTACTCTGCAGTGTTGTAACGGATACCTTCGTCGTATGTCCCACATACTGCTGGTTGCTGCCAGCACAGACAACTTCATCCAAACGTCGCTGTTGCCAGACATTAAGTGTAGATCGTCGACCACAGCGTTATCGATGGTGATGAAAGGTAAACCGACATTTGGTATTCTCGTCACACTCTTTGAATGTCGGGATTCCAAATTTCCTACTGGAATCCCCCCCCCCCCCCCCCGCGCGTGCGTCTAGGTACCACTCCAATTTGCAGTGTGTAGTTGAGGTCTTCAGATCAAAGATCAGTTAGATGCAACGGTCCACACTGCTGTGTTCTTCGAAAGCCTCTGCATCTCTAAATAAGAATGGCAACCGACATCCCTTTTTCTTTGCTTATTTTACTAAGACTCTCGGATACCCTCATTAGTAGCACAATCTACCCGTCTAATCTTCAACATTCTCGTGTAGCTCCAGATAAAAAAATAAATTAATTAAAAAATCCTAACATTTAAATTGAAATTCTTTGTTCAAATGTTTGTAAATCTATCGGACCAAACTGCGTGGTCATCAGTCCGTAGCTTACAAACTACTTAAGCCTAGTTAAACTAACCTAAGGACAACACACACACACCAATGCCCAAGGGAGGACTCGTACCTCCACGGCGAGCAACCGCGCGCTCCGCAGCGAGACGCTTTAGACCGCTCGGCTACTCCACCGCGGCGAAATTCTTTGTTAACGCATTTCTCTTCTTCAGAAATGTTTCCTTCAATTTATCTAATCTCCTTACGATTCTTCAATTTTGCTGGGTTTTTTTTATTTATTTATTTATTTTTTTTTTTTTTTTTTTATTCCTCATTGCATAAACAATGAGCTATAGGCAGACTCTATGTCAGTTTCTTGACAGGCCTTGCTGTTTGGAACCTGATTTCGAAATCAACTGTCTCCCGTTCTCTTTCACGTATGCATCCTACTTTCATGGTTCCTAAACCAAGTGTTTATGATTATTAAATTAGCGACCGCCTCTTCCATTACTGTTCCGCAGTCCACATTCACTTACTTTTCCGCCGCGGTGGATTAGCCGTGTGCACTGGGCGCCGTGCTGCAGTGCAAGCTGCCCTTCGCCGTCACGGGTTCAAGACCCCACTCGGGCGTGGGTGTGTGTATGTTGGCCATATGTTAGTTTACCTTAGTTTAAGTAGTTTGTAAGCTACGGACTAATAACCACGCAGTTTTTCCGATAGATTTACAAACATCTGATCTTACTTTTCCTACTTCGAGTTCCAGTCCCCTATCACAAACAGGTTTTCCTTTCTCTTAACTGCTTGAAGAACCATATTTTATCTCATCATACATTTTTTCAATCTCCTCATCATCAGAATTACTAGTTTGCATATAAATTCGTGCTACTGTATCTTGGCGACGGCAATACATCCACTGTTATGTTCATGCCAGCTTACATGCATTTCTATTTTCTTCTTCATTATTAGACCTACATCTGTTATCAACAACTGATTTTGAATTTATAACCCTGTATTCATATGACCAGAATTGATGTTCAATCTGCCACCAAACGTCACTAATCCCCACCATATCTAACTTCAACCTCCTCTATCTTTCCTCTCTCTCTCTCTTTTGTTCCTGATCACGGCATACTCCTGAGTAGTTCCTGTCCGAAATCCTAATGGGGGATTATTAGACATGCGTTCATTATGTTTCGATTCCTCAGTTTGCTTCCACACTTGTCTGAAAATCTTTTTCATGAAGACTTTATTTGTTTTTCAATTCAATTCTTACTGGTCTCTCCTTCAATCACTCGAATATGTTTAAGCGATTCACCGCATTCCAAGACTTTGACGAGGAACGAGCTTCCTGAATTATCTGGCTGTTCTGCGCGAAACCAATTAAAAGTTCTAATTCCAGAGCGTCGAAGTAGTAGACGAACGATAATTAGTTTTAGCCGATCTCCCCATTACATTCCAATGACCACGTATTGTAAAAGCACAGAAAAACTTTCACTATAATGTAAACTATGGAGTTTCTGATTTATAGGTGTAAGAACCTTCCATATTTATGTCTGGTGGAAAGGCGATATCAGAAATTTCTGCTCCAAAGAACATGATTAAAGATATAATAAATATTTATCTGATCATTTGGGAGATTATGGTTTCAGTTTTAAGCTCAACACAGTAAAGATATCAATGTCGGAAGTCTATGACCTATAATGTGTAGAGAATACTCCCATTTATCTCATGATAAATATTAAAACAATCTCATGAAACGGATAAGTATTAAACATACGAATATAAGTTGGGGTTACCCAATTGATACCATAGCTGTCATACATATACTTAGTAAGGGTTCCATACAGATAACAAGTAATCAATTGTTCAAAAATAATATCAGCCCTCAGCTGGTATCATGAATAGCACAGCTGTAAACGGTAACAGGGGGTGAAACAACACAATAATGTATTATTTACTCACTTAACTCCAAAAATGCAAAATTTGTAGATTAAAAAGCGATCAATTGTTGCGTATTTACCTTCTTATTAACACACTAGAAATAATCCAGTGACTCGCAGTGCAAGCGCCTTTCCATGGTATCGGGGTCAGAGCCTCAGTTCTTAATAGAGGCTATCGTTATAAATAAACCGACAGACGCCAACGATTTAATTAAGTTTTCAAGGCGCAAAATATAATCAGAAAATCCGCTCTTCCTAGTCAAGTAAATGTACTGCTAATTTGTATACATGAAGATAAAATTACATTTCAGACATTTACTGCTGTCCGTTGCTACGGTTTGTATTAAATTCAAATAAATTAAGTTGACTTTTCTAAAATGAAGGGAATCAAGTGTAGGCCTACGTCTGCTTTGCCCTATAGGAATTACTTGTACAGTTAAACTACTGTCCACGCATAAAATGATAGTTAAATTCGCAAAAGTTCATGAAAATTTGTCTAATAAGACCACAAGTGAAGGTTTTTCACTCAAATGAATGGAAAAGGATTACTACTGTACTGTAACTGCATAAAGAATGTTCAAATGTTCGTAAAGCTTAAGGGACATACAAACTACTTATGAACTACCTTATACTAAAGTTGACACAAACATCCATGCCCGAGAGGGGGATTCGAACCCCTGACGGGCATCGTAGCATAGCGCCGCGGCGGATAAAAAAGAAAGTTATTTTGAATTTACCGCTACTTGCATCGAGAGTGCAAAACAAAGATAATTCTCAGACGCTAATAATATTTGTGTGAAATAATTAAGTTTTCTGGAGTGGAATGATGAACATTTATACTGCACTACTGCGAAATAATATTTTATACGCATATGTACCTATGTACAAATTTATGCTGCATTACGGCAAACCAGACACGAAACAATGTTCTTTATGGACATGGCTGTGCCAATTTCGAAAGTATGGGAATTTTTGTACTGTTCTGTCGGTGATAAAATGAAATAAAGTTGGAATTAAAGACATCGGACTGTTAATGTAGACTGTAAAAGTACGTAAATTCACAACCTGGGTATGAACAATATCCTATACGCACAAAACTTTCACACATATGAAATATTTGCTGCAAAATAATAATGACTAACAGGGTTAGCTTAAATGATGAAGACACTTCCACGATTAATGGAATAAATACTGAAAGTTAATAACCAACCTACATAATCAATTATACATCTCAAAACAACAAAACCCGAGTCAGATAATAACGTCGATGATTATGTCTCATAGCGTACATTGAATAAAATAAACCCCAAGAATAGTACCAAGGAGGTTAAAATAATGGGAGATGGCCCTACGATGCAAAGCTTCTACATACATACTCAGCAATCCGCCGTAAGGTACGTGGCGGTGGGTACACTGCACCACTACTAGGCATTTCCTTCTTCTGTTCCACTCACAAATAGAACGAGGAAGAAAAGAATGCATATATGCCTCCGTACGCCCTAATTTCTCTTGTCCTGTCTTTGTGATAACTACGCGAAATGTAAGTAGGCACCAGCAAGATCGTACTGAATTCCGGCCCTCTAAATTTCCTCAACATAAATTCACGAAAAGAACTTCGTCTTTCCTCCAGCGATCCCCAATTGAGTTCCCGGGGCATTTCCGTGACACTCGCACATTGGTCGAACCTACCAGTAACAAACCTAGCTGCTCGCCTCTGAACTGCGTCTATGTCTTCCTTTAAACTGATCTGCTGCGAGTCTCAAACATTTGAGCAACACTCAAGACGTGGTCATACAAGCATTTTATACGTGGTCTCCTTTACAGATGAAGTACGTCTTCCCAAAATTTTCCCAATAAACCGATGTCGGCTGTCCGCTTTACTCACAACTGTCATTACATGTTCATTCCTTTTCATCTCGCTCTGCAATGTTACGCCTAGATATTTGAACGACGCGACTACATAAAAACGTTCACTAATAATGCTGTATTCGAAGATTATGGGACTGTTTTCCCTACTCATGCGCATTACCTTACATATTTCTACATTGAAGGCTACCTGCCATTCTTCGCACCAACTAGAAATTTTGTCTAAGTAATCCTATATGCTATTACAGTCAGTTAAAGACGACACCCTCCCATACACCACAACATCATGAGCAAATAGCCACAAGTTAGTTTGTCCATCAGATCATTTATATAGATTGAAAATAATAGCGGTCCAATCATACTCCCCTGGGGCACGCCTGACGATACACCCGTCTCTGATAAACACTCGCCGTCGAGAACAACGTGCTGCGTTCTATTACTTAGGAAGTCTTCTAGCCAGTCATAAATCTGTAAACATCTTCAATAAGCTGGTATCTTCGTTAGCAGTCTGCATTGTGGCACCGCGTCAAACGCCCTTTTGAACTCAAGAAAAACACAATCCGCCTGTTGCCCTTCATCCATAGCTCGCAAGATGTCATGTGAGAAAAGGGCAAGCTAAGTTTCATATGAACGATGTTTCCTAAACCCGTGTTGATTCATAGAATGAAGCTCTTCCGTCTCAAGGAAATTTGCTATCGAACTGTGAATATGCTACAAAATTCTAAAGGAAACTGATGTCAACGATATTGGCCTGTAATTATGTGGGTTAGTTCTCTTTCCTTTCTTATAAACGGGAGTCACCTACGCTTCTTTCCAATCACTAGGAACTTTGCGCTGAATTAAAGATTCGCGATAAATGCAAGCGAAATAAGGGGACAATGACGCAGAATACTCTTTGTAAAATCTAACTGGTATTCAATCCGGACCAGGAGACGTTTTCCTATTTAGCATTGTCAGCTGCTTCTCTACACCGGAAATACCTATTACTATGTCCTCCATATCGGAATTAGTACGTTGATCAAATGATGGTACATTTGTGCGGTCTTTCTGCGTGGAAGATTCCTTAAAGGTTAAATTTAGAACTTCAGCTTTCCGTTTGCTTTCTTCTATTACTACCGCGGAATGATCAACGAGTGACTGGATAGTGGGCTTTGACCCGCTTATCGATTTTACATAGCACTAGAATTTTTTCGGGTTCTCGGAAAGATCTTTTACTAAGGTATGTCTGTGGTAATTATTGTATGCTTGGCGAATCGATCTTTTTATAAACGCACGAATCTCCAATAACTTTTGCCTTCATCATTTGCGTGTTCTTTATTGAACCGGTTTGCTTTCACATACAAAGGTAATGCAGGTTATGGATTTTTGTATTTATTATTTATTTATTTTACATAAAGTACCTAACACAGTCTTTGCTTTTCAGTAGTTTTCTAACATTATTATTATACCACCGTGGATATTTTCCATCCTTAGTCGACTTCATATTTCTCTAACCCTTTATGTACAATGTACTTAAATTTAGTCCACAATTACTCTACATCCATAGTCCCGGAACTAAACGACGCCCATTCATTTTCTAAGTGCGATCCTAACAATTGCTTATCGGCTATTCCCAACAAAAACACGCTCCTAGCCTTCTTGATTGGTTTATGATCTTTGTCACCATCGACGCTATGACGATGTCATGATCACTAATTCCTGTCTCTACACAGACATCGTTAATATGGTCAGGCCTGTTCGTAGCTATAACGTCTAAAATATTTCCATTGCGCGTGGGTTGCTGGTATAACTGCTCGAGACAGTTTTCGGAAAATGTGTCCAAAGCCTAACTGTCGATTGAAGCCAGTTTCCCTGTTAACTCTCATGCATTTAAATGTGTGTCATTTCTGAATACATATTCGCTATAGAATACTTTATGTGGACAAATACAGACCTTCCAGATTACTGAACTCTTATTTACGAACGCAAAATTTCATTCGATGACTTACATATCGCGATAATACCCAATTGCTTTACAAGAACTAGAATTGCCTGCTGTATTTGTTCATAGAAAATGCAAAAACAAGATACTTTTCATTAATGACACAACCAAGCTATATAATCTTCGTAAGTTCAGTTCTGAAGAGACGATTTTTATGCTGAATGCATATGAAAATTCTTTTTGCACGTTCCACGTCGTTAAATATTCATTCTGAAATTCTGTAACAACAGGTCTTCGAAACTTCAACGTAACCTTTATCTCGTAAAAATCAAAATTAATAGTCATTAAGGGAAAATACCGAAACGAATAGGAAGTATTAATTTAGTAAGACTTTTCTGTGTAAAATGTGAGGACTTTCTTGGTTTGCTTGCACATACAAAGGTAATGCAGGTTATGGATTTTTGTATTTATTATTTATTTATTTTACATAAAGTACCTAACACTATGAACTGAGAATGCAATGAATACACACTAGTACCACAAATGTTGTTGGTTCCGCAGTATGGCGACTGTGGCTTCACTTCTGTCGCAGTTCACGGAACTTCTAGTTACTACTCTGTGGCATAGATTACACGTACAGACACCTGAGCCTCTAGGTTAAAATACAGAAAATTACATATAAATGTTCGTAAAATATCTTTTTGGTTCAGTCATTAGTTACTAGCGTTCAGAGAAGGTACCACGCCGTTATTGTGATCTAAAGTAAGTTAGAGCACATCTATTGATTCGTTGACGTACCATGAAATTAAGAGCACTACTTATTTCTTCTTTGGTCTACTGTTAAACAGAAAAGACTCAAGACATGTGTACAATGATATCCTTTGAGTCTCTGATCCAATTTTGACTAAAGAAAGTGCATATATTTAACACTGCTAAAATAATTTACGTGTGAAAAACCCAACGAATATTTGTCTAGTAGTTTCGAACATTAGCGTGTTCATACATAAAGAAAAGACAGTTAAACTGTAAAACAATTTACCTTCTTTTTCTCTGATCAGCCTTCAAATTTTATTTCTACGTCAGTAATTTTCTGGCAAATGTAACCTCATTTCTCACATAGTCACTGTAAAATTATCGGTCATGTCATAGTCTTGCAATTTCGCAGCAAGTTTGGCATAGTGGTGGCTACATAAGAATATTTCACGTACGTACCCCTTATAATTTCAACATTTTCGTTTTCGATCTCTTAGATGATTTTATAACTGCATTTCGTGTAGTATCTGTTTTGTACGTGCTGTACACTGAAATCTTCAGATTAGCTAAGTCTGTTAGGACTGAAGGATATAAAAAGAAATATGAAACAGTAATCGCTGTCTGGAAGAGCTATTTATTCTTTGACTTTTCATCTTTATCGTATTTCGTAAAATGCTTTCATTGGTTGATTTTATTTATTTATTTATTTATTTATTTTTATTTATTAAATTTTTTTACGTAACAACACAGTGAGTACCACGTTTATACAGTCCTCAGCATCTTTATTTCGTAGTTACATAATAATATCACAGTCCATGGTATACAAACTGTACATCTGTACGACAGTAGCGCCGCTAGCGGAGAAGAGTCAACCATTGTGAAAGACGAATATGCAAATTAGTTTATTAAGGAGAGGAAGGAAGAAGAATTGCATTCTGACATTGAAATTACACAATGGCGACTAGTGAAAATGTGAGCCAGGCCGGGACTCGAACCCGGATCTCTCGCTGCGGGCCAGCGGACGCCTTAACCACTTGGATTCGCCTAAAACTTCCGCAAGTCGCACGCTACGTCTGTTGCGCCCCTATCGTCCACCCTTTCTCCCACTCGCGGATTTCAGCGCGAGAGTTTTAGTGCTGTTATTTCCATACTTCCCAGTTACTAAATGCAGTCGTGAATATTGCAATACGAATCAGAAAAACTATGGAACGTAATATTTCAACTCTTGATAATATCAGAAATGTTCAAACGTTTGTGAATGTATAGGACTTAACTACTGTGGGTATCAGCCCCTAAGATTAAAAACCACTTAAACCCGCAAACTTACCAAACTGCAGTGATCATCAGTCCCTAGACTAACAAACTACGTAAACTAACTTATGTTAAGGACAACGTACATACCCACGCCCGAGGGAGGACTCGAACCTCCGATGAACAGCAGACGCACAATCCGCAACAAGGCACCGCGCGGCACTTTTCACTGACTTAGGATCATAGAATTCGACGAGAAGCATGATTTGATAGTACTAGAAGTGGTAAAAATCCTGCGGTTATTAATTTCATACAGGAAAAGTTTATGGTTAGTCAATATACTGGATGATTCAGCTAACTAAATTGTAGAAATGAAATTTATGTAGCGGCAGCCAACGTTTCAAACATGTTTGACTTGTTTCGAGCTATAACAACCCAATGCTAGGCATTCAAACAACCATAATGATACGTTCCAAAATTGCATTGTGATCATTATCAACACACAGGAGACAAAAATTATTCCCCTCTGTTCCAGAGACTGATGCAGCCATCAGTTGTAAGGGTGAGATAGAAAACACGGTCTTGGTTGAGCATACCAAAGGGTACGGATATGAAACTTCTTGGCAGATTAAAATTGTGTGCCGGAACGGGGACTCGAACCTGGGACCTTTGCCTTTCGCGGGCAAGCGCACTACCGACTGTGCTATCCCGACACGACCCACGATGCCGCCTCACAACTTTACTTCCACCATTACCTCGCCTCCTACTTTCCAAACTTCACGGGAGCTCTCCTGCGAACCATGCAAGACTAGCACTCCTGGAAGAAAGGATATGTTGGGGCCATGGCTTAGCCACAGCCTAAAGGATGTTTCCAGAATGAAACTTTCACTCTGCTGCCTTAGGCAGTGGCTAAGCCATGTCTCCACCATATCCTTTCTTCCAGGAGTGCTGGTCTTGCATGGTTCGCAGGAGAGCTTCTGTGAAGTTTGGAAAGTAGGAGGCGAGGTACTGGCGGAAGTAAAGTTGTGAGGCGGCATCGTGAGTCGTGTCGGGATAGCACAGTCGGTAGTGCGCTTGCCCGCGAAAGGCAAAGGTCCTAGGTTCGGGTCCCGGTTCCGATACACAATTTTAATCTGCCAGGAAGTTTCATATCAGCGCACACTCCGCTGCAGAGTGAATGTTTCATTCTGGGTACGGATATGTTTTGATTCTAACTAGTGCGAACGTATACTATGGACAACTTATTACTGCGAACTTTCGGCAATCCCGCCATAGGTTATACATAATTTAAACGCTGTGGATTATTTTACATTATTCATTGTTGCATAGATCATGAATACGAGATTTCGTAATGATGTTGAACGTGTCATTTTAGTAAAACGTAACATTAAATGATACACCATTTACATTTATTATTATTATATTTATTTTGTGAAACGACTGATGTCTATGTAAAAATTCAGCTACTGAGTACAGGTAATTGTCATTCAGAAATACATTCAATCTTTTAAAATGATAGTTGGCCACCTGACAGACATTTGATAAGTGTCAAAGACTTTTGTGACAATATAATTCACCCCTTTTTGTGCTAAAGTTAGATTTAACCCTGAATAGCGTAGATCATCCTTTCTCCTAGTTTTGTAGCTATGCACAGTGCTATTATTCTTGAATTCGGTTGGGTTATTAATAACAAATTTCGTGAGGAAAAGTACATATTTGAAGCTACTGTGAAGGCCCGTAGATCCTTAAATAAGTATCTGTAAGATGATGTGGGGTAGGCTCCATATATTATTCTAAATACCCGCTTTTATCAAGCAATACCTTTTTTGCTCATTGATGAATTGCTCCAAAATATGATGCCATATAATAGAAATAAATGAAAGTAGGCACAGTAAGCTAATTTTCTGAAATGCGTGTCACCAAATTTTGCAATAACCCTAATAGTTGTTGTTATGGTCTTCAGTCCGGAGACTGGTTTGATGCAGCTCTCCATACTACTCTATCCTGAGCAAGCCTTTTCATCTCCTCATAAGAACGGCAACCCACATCTATTTGAATCTGCTTACTATACGCGTATCTTGGTCTCCCTCTGCGATTTTTACCCCACACACTTCCCTCCAATGCTAAATTTACGATTCCCCGATGTCTAAGAATGTGTCCTACCAAGCGATCCCTTCTTTTAGTCATGGTATGCCAAACATTCCTTTTCTCACCAATTCGGTTCAGTACCTCTTCATTAGTTATGCGATCTACAACCCTAATAGATAGATGTAATGAAATTACTTAAAATCGAGAAGTACGAAACAAACATAAGAACAGGTGTAGCTTGGGTTTCATCTCCCACCAAACAGTTACGGTTAGTGAAGCCAGTCTAAATTTTAAAACTAGACACGGCTGCACCTTAAGAATAAATACAAAAGGCACCAGAAGAACACCATCGCGCTACAGAGAAAACAGTAGCCAGAATATCAGCCGAAAAGACATGTACTGGTTTGACCAGTGTTGAACCAGGTGAAATCTAACTATTAATAGAGACTCATCATACATCTAAAGGAATATCTGATTTGCGTTAAAATAATTTCAAACAGAAGAAATAACACAAGGAGAGCAAATAGATTATAAGTTATTAAAATGACATCACGATATGAAAATATGCTTGATGTTTACATCTCATTTTAACAGATGGAGACTACGCCATACCATTTCAAACACAGAGTGGGTTGGATGGATAACTATACTATATTTTCTTCAGATATCCTCTTTTACGACTATCTTCTAGTCGTATTTCACAATTTGTGACAATGCAGTCGTCTCTGAACGGGGAGAGGTTTTATGCCTGGACATAAATCCGCCACGGGAATTCCTTTTACGAGCCTTTTAGTGAGCTACCACGTCCTCTGCCTGTCGGATATCGGCAACTCACGACAGCTGAGTGCATTTATACTTATTCAAGCAAAACCTGCGTCGCACCTCTCTTACATAATCTGTTGTCATTACACAGTTTCCGCACTATGTTCCAGGTTCCAGCGGGTGCCACAAACCTGCTCATGACTTCATCTGCAGCCACTGATCTGAATATAGTTGTATAGGGAAATCCGGTCGAAGTGTCTGCTAAATAGAATTAGTTTTTCTCTGTTGGTGTATCACACAAGCCGCGGAGGAGTAGCCGAGCGGTCTAAGGCGTCTCGCTGCGGAGCGCGCGGTTGCTCGCCGTCGGAGGTTCGAGTCTTCCCTGGGGCATGGGTGTGTGTTGTCATTAGGTTAGTTTACTTTAGTTTAAGTCGTTTGTTAGCTACGGACTGTCGATCACGCAGTTTGGTCCGATAGATTAACAAACATTGTTTTTTTTTATATCTCACAAAACATGTAAAAATTATCCGTTTAGCATGCATACATTCTGTATAGATGAAGCTGTTGTGTTGTAACATCGTAGGTTTTCCCGGCGTGACAAATATTCGAAGTCTCTGCGGGTTTTCTGCCGGATAATAAAATCAAACCGATTCAATATTTCGACGGTACAATTGCCCGTCATCTTCAGGAAACCGCTGCTGCTGAGTCCCGCTGAATACTGGAGCAAGATCGGAGTACCGCGTCCTACATAGGCGTCGGTCTCGTGCACGGCACATGCGCCGGCCGTCACAGTTGCTACCTCCTTCCAGTTCTCTATTTATTAGTTTGTCCGTCAACCTGATTTCAATGGCTTCTTTACAGAGACGGACAATCTAATAAATAGAGACATGGGGTTTGCTCTTAGTAGAATATGGAATCCATCATTAAATAATATCAAATTGCAATGTTCGACCCGAACTCCAGCACTGGGACAGATTTACGTAAGGTGCGATTTATCGTTCTACCCTGTTCCACCAGGGGCGGCGCCACCAGCCCTCTCTAGGAGGCAGCAACTGTGACGGCCGGCGCATGCGCCGTGCACGCGACCGACGCCTATATAGCACGCGGTACTCCTATCTTGCTCCAGTATTCAGCGGGACTCAGCAGCAGCGGTTTCCTGAAGATTACGGGCAATTGTACCGTCGAAATATTGAATCGGTTTGATTTTATTATCCGGCAGAAAACCCGCAGAGACTTCGAAGCTGTACTTATTCAAATCCCTCAAGTGAGATGAAGTAAAAGTCTACAAAATGCCCGGTAGGTATGGCAGATACAAGGACGCAGCAGCCGACCTCGTTTTTCTCTTTCCTTCTTTTTAATTCTTTTTTAATATCTCTTATTGGACGTCTTTTCGTAATGTCTGGTATTCACTCGTTTCGTGGTATACTTTTCTATTTTTCTTGAGTAGTTGTGGTAGATCACTCTTCTAGGGCAGCGAAAATATCGGTGTCGTAAATCTGCTGTCGTAAATCAGGTATTCTTTCCTGCACAAAAAAAAAAAGTGACAAGATATTATTGATCTTGTTATGATTTTATCTTCCAACAAGACTGCATAACACTTAAGTTTTCACGTGTGTTTAATGGCAAACAAGCTAAGACAGTCGAAGGAATTCTTCTTTAAGGATAGTACTAGAGTCGTGAATTTTTTAACGGATAATGTCACGTTTCACGTTACGCATGCTTGCCAATTTCGACCGCTATAGTTATTCTCAAGTGTTATATTATCCTGAGATCTGACGTTCATCATAATGCCTGAATATTCTGCGTGTTGTTGTTGTGTTGTTGTGGTCTTCAGTCCGGAGACTGGTTTGATGCAGCTCTCCACAATACCCTATCCTGAGCAAGCCTCTTCATCTCCACATAAGAACGGCAACCTACGTCTATCTGAATCTGCTTACTGTATCCATCTCTTGGTCTTCCTCTGCGATTTTTACCCCACACACTTCCCTCTAATGCTAAATTCACAATTCCTTGATGTCTAAGAATGTGTCCTACCAATCTATTCCTTCTTTTAGTCAAGGTGTGCCAGAAATTTCTTTTCTCCCCAATTCTGTTCAGTACCTCCTCATTAGTTACGCGATCCACCCACCTAATCTTCAGCATTCTTCTGTAGCACCGTATTTCAAAAGCCTCAATCCTCTTCCTGTCCGCACTGTTTATCGTCCATGTCTCACTCCCATACAAGGCAACACTCCATACAAATGCCTTCAGAAAGGACTTCCTTAGGCGTAAACCAATATTCGATGTTAACAAATTTCTCTTTTTCAAGAACGCTTTTCTACCCATTGCCATTCTGCATTTTATATCCTCTGTACTGCGACCATCGTTTGTTATTTTACAGCCCAAATAACGAAACTCATCTACGTCCTTTATTGCTTCGTTTCCCAATCTAATTCCTTCAGAATCACCTGATTTTCTTAAACTGCACTCCATTACCCTAGTTTTACTCTTGTTAATGTTCATCTTATATGCACCTTTCAGCACACTGTCCATTCCGTTCAATTGCTCTTCCAGGTCCTTTGCTGTATCTGACAGAATTACTATGTCATCAGCAAAACGCAATGTTTTTAATTCTTCCCCCTGAACTTTGATTCCTTCTCCAAATTTCTCCTTGCTTTCCTTTATAGCTTGCTCAATGAACAAATTTAATAACATTGGAGAAAGGCTACAACCCTGTCTTACTCCCTTCCCAACCACTGCATCCCTTTCATGCCCTTCAACTCTGACAACCGCTGTCTGGTTTTTGTACAAGTTGTAAATAACCTTACGCTCCCTATATTTTACTCCTGCTTGCTTCAGAAGTTGAAAGAGTTTATTCCAATCAACATTGTCAAAAGCCTTCTCCAAATCTACAAAAGCTAGAAATGTAGGTTTGCCTTTTCTTAATCTATCTTCTAGGATAAGCCGTAAAGTGAGTATTGCCTCCCGTGTTCCTACATTTCTCCTGAACCCAAACTGATCTTCCCCGAGGTCGGCTTCTACCAGCTTTTCCATCCTATAATATTGTTAATATTTTGCAACCATGACTTATTAATCTGATGGTTCTGTAGTTTTCACACCTGTCTGCACCTGCTTTCTTTGGAATGGGGATTATAACATTTTTCTTAAAGTCTGATGGTACTTCGCCTGTCTCATACATCTTACACACCAGGTGAAACAGGTTTGTCATGGCTGGTTCCCCCAGAGACTTCAGTAGCTCTGAGGGAATATCATCTACTCCAGGGGCCTTGTTTCGACTTAGGTCTTTCAGGGCTCTGTCAAATTCTTCTCTCAGTACAGTATCTCCTATTTCATCGTCATCTTCATCTACATCCTCTTCCCTTCCTACAATATTGTCTCGAAGTTCATGTCCTTTGTAGAGCCCCTCTATATACTCTTTCCACCTTTCAGCTTTCCCTTCTTTGCTGAGAACTGGTTTTCCATCAGTGTCCTTGATATTCATAGAGCTGTTTTTCTTATCGCCAAATGTTTCTTTTATTTTCCGGTAGGCTGTATCTATTTTTCCCCTATTTATACATTCCTCTACATCCTTGCATTTGCCTTCTAGCCACTCCTTCCTAACCATTTTGCACTTCCTGTCAATCTCATTTCTTAGTCGTCTGTACTCCATTTTGACTGTTTCATTTACTGCATTTTTATATTTTCTCCTTTCATCGATTAAATTTAGTATCTCCTGTGATAGCCAAGGATTCTTTGTAGGTCTTGCCTTCCTACCTATTTTGTCCTCTGCTGCCTTCACTATTTCATCTCTCAATTTTACCCATTCCTCCTCAACTGTTTTATTTTCCCCTGTTTCTGTCAATTGTTGCCTGAAGCTCCCTCTGAAATTCTTAAGAACTTCAGGTTCCTTCAATTTATCTAGGTCCCATCTCCTTATATTCCTACCTTTCTGTAGTTTCTTCAGTTTCAGTCTACAGTTCATAACCAACAAGTTATGGTCAGAGTCTATGTCTGCCCCTGGGTATGTCCTACACTTCAAAACCTGGTTCCGAAATCTATGTCTTACCATTATAAAATCTATCTGGTATCTCCCGGTGTCTCCTGGTCTCTTCTTTTGTGATTCTTGAACCAGGTGTTTGTTATAACTAAACTATGTTCTGTGCAAAATTCTACCAGGCGGCTTCCTCTTTCATTCCTTTTGCCCAGACCATATTCACCTATTATCTTCCCTTCCCTTCCTTGTCCTACTATCGAATTCCAGTCTCCCATAACAATTAAGTTTTCCTCTCCCTTAATTGTCTGAATAATTTCCTTTAGCTCCTCATACATTTCTTCGATTTCCTCATCATCGGCAGAGCTAGTTGGCATATAAACCTGTACTACAGTTGTCGGTGTTGGCTTCGTATCTATCTTGACAATGATAATGCGATCACTGTGCTGGTCATAGTAGTTTACTCGCATTCCTATTTTCTTATTCATTATCAATCCTACTCCTGTAATACCGCCAATTGACTTTGTATTTATAACCCTGTACTCACCTGACCAGAAATCCTGTTCATCCTGCCACCGAACTTCACTAATCACCACTATATCTAACTTCAAACTATCCATTTCCCTTTTTAAATTTTCTAATTTTCTTACTCGATTAAGGGATCTAACATTCCACCTTCCGACCCGTAGAATGTCAGTATTGTCTTTCCTGATGATCACATCCTCCTGAGTAGTCCCCGCCCGGAGATCCGAATGGGGGACCATTTTACCTCCGGAATATTTTACTCGAGAGGATGCCATCATCATATGTTCATACAGTAGAGCTGCATGTCCTCGGGAAAGGTAACGGCTGTAGTTTCCCCTTGCTTTCAGCCGTTCGCAGTAGTTGTGTGGCAAAGCCACATTAGCTGATGTTACAAGGCCAGCTCAGTCAATCATTCAGACTGTTGCCCCTGTAACTACTGAAAAGGCTGCTGCCCCTCTTCAGGAACCACACGTTTGTCTGGCCTCTCCACAGATACCCCTCCGCTGTGGTTGCACCTACGGTACGGCTATCTGTATCGTTGAGGCACGCAAGCCACCCCACCTCGGCAATGTCTGTGGTTCATGGGAGTATTCTGCGTATGCCATCGTAATACATGTCATCAGTGCGAATTCGCGTTGCAGCACTAATCAGGAATCGTAGCCATTACGATGATTTGGTACCAAATATCAACTTTGTATACGACGTATTGACACGGAACAGTAGTACCTATTCATTATTGTGTACTTTACGGAATATTATAACGTGAAAATATTTGTTAAATACAGACATTAGCTGCAACTGAATTAGACTCGGTTCCTAAAATGTGACTTCTGAGCTCACAATCACGCTCACATGTTACAGACCATTTTCCCGAAGTGATAAACACCAGGATCGCAGGCTGCACAAGGAAAAGCAAATTCAAGTTCCGCGGCTGTTTAACTTAACAGATGAGTATTTCTTACATTTTCAGTTCCTTTCGAATCTTTAGTTATAATTCATCACAACCCACTGGCCATTATAACAGACACGAATATCAAGGCCCTCAGTTATTATTTCAACTGCAGAATGAAGTCCAGTTCTTTTTTTCTCCTTGGAAACTCCTGTTCAAGATTTCTAAAATCTCAATTTCTTCTTCCCCCATTAGGAAACCAAGCTACTGTACGTTTTGCCAGACTCAAAAACATTAAATAGGCCAATGGCTGCTTCGTATCCCTGTTCTGATTTGTGACTGTCGGTACAGCCATCTACTAGGACATAAAGCATTGATCTTTGCAATATTACTGGCAGGTCCTTCAGCCGCATCTTCAGCAATATGCATAAACGTGTCTTTCACTTTTGTTCTTGAAAACAGTACCTGATTTATAATTGATGAGCTGATTCCATGGGGTTTTTAAGAGTTCTTGTAATTTCGCAACTTGCTTTCATAATTGAATTACAGCAGTGAGCTGCACAGTGAATAAAATTGGCCAAAGAATGTTTGTCAGTTATAGTTGATTGTGTCGCTTTATTGCATTCCAATCATGTTTCCTGCTCCATCATATGTCTGCCTACGAAGGTTACTTAAAGCAAAACATTACAAATGAGTGCAGCTATATCTGCTCCACATAAGTAATTAGTTTTATAAAACCCCAAAAAGCTTCCAGAGTGTCTAAATTGTCATCACACCATCTTACAAAAAAAACTAATTTGTGCATCGCCGGAAATGTTCCTTGTACCATCACAGATCACTGAATAAGTCGAAGTTTTTACTGGCCGAATTTGTTTAACTATGCTGTTAAAGATTTCTTAACAACGATTTCAATTAATTCATTTTGTATCATTGGATTAGTGTAACATTTTTTTCTCTTTGGAGCCACAATTTCAGAGTTGGTTTGTCTTCACTTCGGAGTCTCAACAGTTCCGTTAAATTTCCGTCATTGTTTGTGTGTCCTCTAATAGCCAGTCCTTGTCTGATAAGATATTTAACACTGCTGATAATGACTGTCAATCCTTCCAAAGCCTTTTTTTTTTTTTTTTTTTTTTTTTGCTCACATTTCATATGAGGAAGTTTCGCCTCGATAGTGGCTCAAAACAGCCTGACAATGAGCAGCACACTTTTCGTGTGCTTTAAATTTTTCAGTAGCCTTTTTCCAGTTCATAAATGCTTTTCCTCTAAATGTTTTCTCAGCTTTGATTTAAAGAGTTTCGTTTGGGCACAACTTGGCATATTTTATGCAATAAAAACATTTTACTCCTTCGGATGTGAAGCTAAGGAAACATTTTATATCAATTTTCCTGGAAACTAAATACTCGGCTTGGAAGATGCTGGACAGGGAACCATCTAGTGGAATTGCAGGATGATGTGGGGAAGGGGGGGGGGGTGCAATGAAAACTAGCGTCAGGCGATACTATCTCTAAATACAAGAAATGTATTCGCAATTGCGAATATTAATTAGCATCAGCTGTACGGTGTAATGGTGACATATGAAAATGTGTGCCGGACCGGGACTCGAACCCGGATTTCCCGCTTATCGCGAGCGGTCGCGTTACCTTTACGCTAGCCGCGCACGCTTCCCGGAACGACCCAAACCTTCATATGCCAGACATTGTCTACTGCCCATGAGTGCTCGTACATTCTATGACGTAATTCCCGCACAGGGTGAGACTTTTTAGTATATTTTTCGCAAGCCTTGCTATGACTGATTTTTTTTAAATACGATGTGCAGTGTCTGTGTTTATTGATAGAACTAAGCAAATGTCCTTCAGACTAAAAATGCTCACCCTTTGCGGGAATTACATCATAGAATGTACGAGCACTCATTGGCAGTAGACAATGTGTGGCAATGAAGGTTTGGGTCGTTCCGATGCTGATTAATATTCGCAATTCCGAAAACATTTCTTGTATTTACATTAGCAGCTGCAGTGGCCGCAGTGTCCGTTCATTCAGACATTCATGCATGTATGAAAGACATTTGCTTAGTTTTATCAATAAACACGGAAACTGCACATCGTATTTAAAAGATACTAAGTCTGTTGCAGCCGCAGCGACGCATTTTGTTCGTTCAGTTGACGAACATGGCAATGACGACAAAACTCCCTCTTCATATTTTTCTTTAGGTAAAAGATCACCTGCGTCCTCTTCTAAATTATCACACTTTCTAAGGGATTAATGACAGAATTTTAAACGAAATTATACGTTTGTTGTAGACACCAAACATGGCTTTTCAAGATGAAAGGAAATATTCTCTATTATTATGATCTGTTGTAGTCGGTCACAGCGTTTAGTCTCTGATCTGACCGTAATGAAACAGGCTCAACTTCTGCGGATGCAGCTGCCTATAGCGGAACGACTGTCGGTTCGTCCGACAACACGGCAGTCCTTGCGCGGTGGGAGACCATAAACGCTTTCGCCGACAGTCCTCCATATGGCTGACTGAGCATACCGCAACCCCATGACTTGAAAGTGTGTATTTCAGAACCTCCTACGCTACAGCTGTGAAAACTGCATTGGATCGGAAGACCAAAATGGTACCGTTACTTCAGTTGATGGACTAGTTCCGAACTGTGCGAAAGACTTCGGATCAAAAGACGAAAACTGGTTAGTTCACTGACTAGAAGAGTGTGTGAAAATCGGATTTTTTACAAACTCCATATATAACTTCATAGTTCTTACACCTTATTTAACGTGTATCTAAAATTTTCTCTTCCATCGTAAAAGTTAAATTTCGTGAACTGCTAGCTGCATAATAGTCTTCCTTTCTCCAGACCATTCACATGACAGATAAGCAAAAGAACTAGGAGCAAGAGAAACACACAAAAATTACGTAATAATGTTATGGTGGTTAATTTATTAGCGCTTGGTTTTTTTAATGCTTTCATTTAGTGGTACTTTGAATATTACAAATGAAGGACGTAGTACGTGTGAACTAATTCATCGGATTACTTAAACTATGTAGCTGATTTAAACTACTGTAGTTCATTGAAGTAATTCAGAAAGAGCAACTAATTACTAGTACTAGTAAATAAACTTACTTTTGCTGTGTATATAGGGTGTTACAAAAGGTACGGCCAAACATTCAGGAAACATTCCTCACACACAAAGACAGAAAATATGTTATGTGGACATGTGTCCGGAAACGCTTAATTTCCATTTTAGAGCTCACTTTATTACTTCTCTTCAAATCAAATCAAATTAATCATTAATCAGCAACAGAAAGTGACTTCAAACACTTTGCTACAGGAAATGTTCAAAATGTCCTCCGTTAGCGAGGATACATGCATCCACCATCCGTCGCAGAGAATCCCTGATGCGCTAATGCAGCCCTGGTGAATGGTGTATTGTATCACAGCCGTCCACAATACGAGCACGAAGAGTCTCTACATTTGGTACCGGGAGCTTTCAAAATAAATGAAAGTCAAGAGGGTTGAGGTCAGGAGAGCGTGGAGGCCATGCAATTGGTCCGCCTCTACCAATCCATCGGCCACCGAATCTGTTGTTGAGAAGCGTACGAACACGTCGACTGAAATGCGCAGGAGCTCCATCGTGCATGAACTATATTTTGTGTCGTACTTGTAAAGGCACATGTTCTAGCAGCACAGGTAGAGTATCCCGTATGAAATCATGACAACGTGCTTCAGTGAGATTAGCTTGAAGACCATGAGTCGCATGTCAACACATGCACGGAAGTCAACATTACCTTCCTTCAATTGGGCCAACTGGCGGTGAATCGAGGAAGTACAGTACATACTATCGCAACAGTTGGGTATTTTGACAATTGTCTACACGAATTATTTCAATTTACATTTAAAGAGAAATACTAAAATGAACTCTAACATGGAAATTAAGCGTTTCCGGACACATGTCCACATAACATATTTTCTTTCTTTGTGTGTGAAGAATGTTTCCTCAAAGTTTGGCCGTACCTTTTTGTAACACCCTGTATGTACACATTTTTCCAATCGAAACTATTGATCAACCGCTTACATATTCTAAAGACAATGAAAATAATTGAATCATTTGTTATTATGAAATGCTAAACTATTTCGAAATGGCAAGAGTCTAAATATATTTACATATATCAAAGCTTCGTTAATGCACAACTTCGACTAATTCGGTTGAGTGAAACAGTACCAAACAAAGAAATCTACATTTTTTAAATATTACGTGCGTTTCATTAATAAGACCTGTTCACGAAAGACAAAATAATCAGTCAGAAAAAAAAAATTTAAAAACATGACAATATTGGAATCCTATTATATTATGAGAATACGCTACAAAAGTGTCATAGTGCGTAGTTTAAATACTAATGCTGGCAAAGTCGAGGCGGATAAATTGTTTGTTAGGAACCTTTACTAGTGAAGAATCAAGAAAATGCCGCGGCTTAGAGGCCGAGCGCATTGAGGCGTTATGGTACGATGCGTGAGGTCGTTACCCGTGGGGGGGGGGGGTTTGATATGGATGTTTCTAGTAATACATTGTAGCGTTTCAACTGAGTTTAACTCAGTAGAGCTACGATTATCACAACATCGGTCAAACACGTGACTGTTTAAAACCTTTCGTGATTACTCAGGGTGTTGACTAAACCAATCTCAGTGATTTATTATTACATGATACAATATTACATGATATGTACTTTCATAATCTTTGGTTCCTATAAAGGAAGTAATGTGTGTCGTCTGAGTAGCAATACAGTCTGTAATGAAAACCAAAGTTCCAAGAAAATGAACAACACCCCGTGTGACTCCGTGCATTACAGTGCCCTGAGAAAGCTTACAGTTATATTCCATAACAGCTGATTGTCTTTTTCCATTCGGTGGCATTAATTCAGCAATTGATCCTTACAAAACAGTACAAGGAAGTGTGTGTAACATTTTGCAAAAGGTATTAGATGTATCTTCTGAAGCAGATGAAAAGGATGACCAGTTATGACGTTCTCTCTCGTCACAGCAACATGGATACACATGATGAAGACGACCTACAATTGCAAGTGAGTATTGGAGATAATCAAAGCAAGCTGTGCAGCTGGTCTTCGGAGTAAAGACATAAAAGCAAAATGATGGCACGATATTAGAAATTTGAGAAACCTTCCGAGTATAGCTGCACTACTAAAAGTGGTCTATCGATTTGTGACAATTGAAAATACCGGCAAGACTTCGCAAACTGTGAATTATCAATGCATTATTTAATTATATAGCTGCGGACCATCGCCAGTCGCCATTCCTTTGAAACAGACGCTTCAAGTATTAAGGCAAAATCTCTTTGCGCTCGAAAGTTTTAAGACCATGTGTATAAAGCACATGACTAATATATGAAAAAAGTGCTATGATTTTGATTTAATTCATAAAACGTTTGTGTGAGTTTACAGAATGTGAATTAACTCTATAATACAGAATGAAGAATACCAGAAATAATGTCACGAAAGTTGTAAGAAAATAGGAACTATTGTGCTTCAAAAAAAGCAAATACTCCATTTATATAAAGAAATACTCATATACAGTGAGGTAACATTATGGATAGTCATTTATCTAGTAAACCTATTAATGTTAATGGTATACTACACAACTGTCTCATTGAATCACTTTTGTTTGGGCTACCAAGAACAATAACTGCTTACACTATATAACGATGTTTCCATCACTTGGAAAGCTTTGTCGGCGGAAACTTCTCGCGACCTGGCACTGAAATAAGGGCACCTTATTACTGCTGTAACTTACGTTAAGCTACACCTTGCCTTTTCTCATAAAAATAAGAGGCTGCCTATTTTCTAACATGTTAATAAGTTCATTACTGCTTCTTTACAAGACAGTAACTCAGTCATGCGTTTTCTCAAACGAAAAAGATGGATTCGTAAAACTGATGTTTCTTCCATCTACCGTAAAGACCTTACTGCAGCCCATTTCCTTACTGCAGTCAATTACCAAAAGGAAGTGGAAGATTAAAAGTTTGGCCCGTCGAAAGCACAGACGAAGCTCACGCTCGGATTATTCGGGTAAGGACGGGGAAGGAATCATCCTGGTACTCGCATGGAGCGATTTGTGGAGCTCAGTTACCTTGAATTTGATGAAGAAAGCATGTAAAAATTAATGAGTGTCAACAATGCAGATCCAGGTCATTAAATCATGCAGGGGAGTGAAATTGTAAACCTTGTCACTAATAATACATACACCGCCAACATCTTATCAATTAGTATCAATTAGTAGTCCAGAAATACCAGCTGATGCTGAAGGATTTACAAGTTAGCAGACCGCCTTTGCGACGGTCTGGAGCTCAAGATGAAAACAACCAGCATCAATTGGGTCCTTAAACAAGTGCATGGCCGCGGTGGAGTATCCGAGCGGTCTAAAGCGTCTAAAAAAAAAAAAAGTTCAAATGTTTGTAGAGCTTAGGGGGCTTAACTACGGGGTCATCAGTTCTTAAACTTACAAAATACTTATGAACTAGCTACTACTAAGGACGGCACAAATATCCATGCCCTAGGGGGGATTCGAACCCCCGACCGCAGTAGCCGTGCAGACCGTGACTGGAGCGCCTCAGTCCCCTTTTTTTTTTTTTTTTTTTTTTTTTTTTATTTTGCGTCACAGTCCAACACATTTTTTTTGTTTTTTTTTTGTTTTTTTTTTTTGTTTTTTTTATCTTCTCTTTTTTTTCTTTTTTTTTTTTTTTTTGAAATTATTTATATATAGATGGTCGTCTTCACTGGTCGCCTCGACCCTTTTTCAAATTTATCTTTATTGAAACAAATTAGGGGAAAAGGAAAAAGGAGAAAGAATACAAAATAATCAAAAACGAAGGAGCCCTTCAAGCATAAACAAAATATTATCTGTGACTTCTTTGTAATGAAATTAATGTCTCCGTCGGACCTGCACATCCTCACAAGACAGGCGATCGCTGTGATTAGCCGCACGAGAATAAAAACCGCACGGCTGCGATACATCATTAGATCATCCATACACGTCTTCTCGAAATTATTTGAGGATTACCGGTGTAATGATCCATCATAAACTGGTAACAGGGAACGTAAGTCAGCTTCTTCCTGCATGGATGATCCAGCTGCGAGGGGGGTCGCGGAATGCACTCTGGAGGAAGTTCGAAAAGTGTTGCTGGTACTTCGGGTTCTTGACAACTGCGCAGTGTCGTTCATTGATGTATTGCCAGAAATCGAGAACTGATTTATCACCATTTCCAAACAGGTAGTGGACAGCGAGACCGCTAATCCATGTCACTGTGTGGGTCTTCGCTCGTGGGAAATAGTCCTTATCGGGGAAGAGAAGCATTTCGGCAGTGATATTGTCAGGGGTTGTTCGTGTAAAGAAGGCCAACATCTGGCGGACCAAAAGCCAAACATTGCCTGCCTCGCCACAGACAAGTCGATGGCCGTCGTCGTCTTGCACGCCACACGTGGCACATAATGGCGATGCTGCTAGGTGGATCCTGTGGAGGCGCGTCTGGCAGATCTGCTTCCCATTGACCGTGAGGTACCAGCTGGACTGGGCATCTGATGTAAGCGTAGGATCATGCACTGCTCGCCACACTGCTGTCCAGCGAACATGCGGATGTCTGCGTTCAATCGCATTCGGCGGAAGTCTCGATTGTATCGCTGAGTACACCAGCCGAGCCGTCGACATACGTAGACGTGTAAGTGTGGTTCGAAGATAACTGTACTCGAGGAAGAGGTATCTCAAGTAGAAAAAGGGCGCTGGGACGGCGGTCACCTGCACTGGTGCGATTAGCGAGCTCGGGGCAAGGGCCCTCATTAGTAGGCTGGAAAGGCAAGTCGGAGTACGTCGCCACATCTTGATATGAGTGCTTACAAAGAGGGCCGTCGCTCGATGCGGTACATGACAGAGGTGAAGGCCTCCATTGCTCCTTGGGAGGGTTAGGGATTCATAGCTGACCTTGAATAACATACCGTGGCTCACAAACGAGCCCAATGCCGCCAACATGCGCTTGGCCATCGTCGAAGGTATGGGGAACGTCTGTGCCACGTGTGGGATACGGGATGCGACATAAACATTAGCGTACTGGGTGCGTTGCAGCATGTTCAGGGCTCGAAGGCGGTGATCTACAAGTTCCACCCGGATCCGTCGTAGAAGACGCCTACTGTTGAGAGCCACAGATCGCCGCAAGTCGGCTGTGAAATCAATGCCCAAACATCTTATTGTGTCGTGGACCGGCAGGGGAGCGACGTCAGGCTGTCCGCATCCTATTGGCAGTGCTCGTGATTTGCGAATGTTAAGGATGCTGCCTGACGCAGCGCCGTAGGACTCCACCCACGCCAGCGCGTCTTGGACGTCGTTGTGGTTTCTCAAGAAGAGGACCAGATCGTCCGCATAGGCTGTGCAACAGAAGGTGTGGCCCTCAAAGGTTATCCCCATGAGGCGTTGGCGGAGGCCACATAGGAGCGGTTCCATGGCAATAGCGTAGAGGATTGTTGACAGAGGGCATCCCTGTCGTACTGACCGTTGTACCGTGATCGGTGGTGTTAGTCGGCCGTTGTATAGAATCCGAGATGTCGCACCTCGAAGCAGGCGCATCGTTATCTCCACGATGTTGTCTGGGAATCTCACATTCCGCATCACCGTCGCCAGAAAGGTGTGATCGACCCTGTCGAAGGCCTGACTGAAATCGAGGGAGGCTAAGACCCCTTCCATGCGCCGTGTCCGCGCTAGTGCGATCATGTCTCGGTATCGATTTAACGCAGTCCGTATGTTGTGATCGCCTCCTAAGGACACTTGATCGTGGGATATCACGTAGCAGGTGACCTTCCGGAGACGTGCTGCCAAGAGCCGCGTAAATATCTTCATGTCGCAATTCAGGAGTGATAGGGGACGGTAGTCTGTGAGGCGTGTTCCACCGTTCGGTTTGTGGACGGGAACAAGCAGTCCTTCAAGGTATTCATCAGGAATTTGTACTGTCGGCGTCATTAATTCGCGACATATGTCTATCCAGGCCGGTGTTAGCAGCTGGCGATAGGTCTTGTAAAACTCTAACGGGAGGCCGTCAGGTCCTGGTGACTTGTGTGGTGCGCCAGCCAATATTGCTGCAGTAACCTCTTCCTCAGTGACATCCTCAAGTAGACCCAATTGTTCATCCTGGGGTAGTACTCCGTATGTTAGGCGAGAGATTTCCTCTATCACTTCTGTTGAATGATACTGAGCTGCGTATAGTTGACGATAGTGAGCGTGGAGAGCAAGACCTATTTCACGTTGCGTTTCGATACAGCGACCATCATATAAAGTTATACTCTGAATCAGGGCCCGCCTCCGTCGTCGGCGTTCAGCGAGGATATGGTACATTGACGGCCCTTCGTGGTCCATTCTGTCTGTGGTGCGTGCACGAACAATTGTTCCCTCAAGGTGACGCTTCGTAAGTAATGTGATCCGCGCTTTCGCGTGATTCATTGCTTGCTGGCGGGCAGGCGAGTGCATCATTGTTGAACAATCACGTAGGATGCGGTAATAAAAGTCCATTGTGTGTCGTCGCCATGCGGCTGCCTCCCTTGCATGTCCAATCAACGCTTTCCTCAAAGCAGGCTTGGCACATTTTACCCACCAAGAGATTGTTGTTGGGTAAGCTCTTTTCCGGCGTCTGCATTGTGTCCACGTGGTCTCCACGATCTCTCGGCATTCTGGCGAATGTAAGTGTGCAATGTTCAGCTTCCAGGGGCCCCGCCCATGCCACGTCTTCTGTCGGCGCATGGTAAGAGTGCATATATATGCTGCATGATTGGAGAAACTTACAGGCCATATTTCGGCGGCCTGTGTGCCCTGAACGAAGGGTCGCGAGAGATAGATGCGATCTATACGGCTGGATGAGTGGCTGGTGTAGTGTGTAAAACCCGGCCGATCGCCATGTATGTACTCCCACGTGTCCACTAGACGTAGGTTGGTGATGATGGCAGCGAGCGCCGCACATGGAACATGGTGTGGTAGTTGGTCCTTGGACGCCTGGGTGGAATTGAAGTCTCCACCGATGATTAAGGCATCCTGACGACCCAAAAATAGGGGCGTGACGGTTTCAGCGAAGAAAGCAGTCCGTTCACGGCGACGACCAGATCCAGATGGTGCGTAGATGTTAATGATTCTGACGTCATGTAGGGTGAGTGCCATGCCTCTTGCATCAGGTGTGAAAGTGATGTCTTCTGCAATTAAGCCGTCACGGAGAAGGATTGCCACGCCGCTGCCTGTGTCAGACGCGTGAGAGACATGAGTGGTATATCCATAAGGGCCGACGAACTCAGCAACATAGACCTCCTGAAGAAGGGCAATATCTATATCCGCCGCATTTAGCATCTCTTGTAACATCCTTAGTTTATGGTGCGCGCGAATAGTATTGATATTGATAGTGGCCAGTTTGTATTGTTGGGTCTCCTGGAAGAAGTCTGCTGCTCCAGGCGGTGTCCGTTCTGGATGGAACAGACACAGCAGCCATCAAGTTGTCAGTTACTGTGTCGGAACTATGTCCGACAATACCATGGGGACATCCCCTTCATTTTCGCCTTCGTCCAACGTTTCGTCCGCCCACGATCGCGGCAGTTCAGATGTGGTGTCCATCAAAGTATCGTCCGCTGTGCCCGCAGGTGGAGGTGGCACGGCAGGTGGGACACCTTCTGGGGCTCTCCTGGGAGTGGGCGTCGTCGTCGCATCACGATTGTTGGAAGCGGTCGGGGGGTGAGATGTCGGCGCAGTGACGTCTGACATCTGCGTGTCAGAAGACCTGCCGTCATCAGACAGGGAATCGTCTTCTTGTAGCCCCATTCGTTGTAAACAATCATCAGAGGGCAGACGATGTTTCTTCCGGCGCTTCCGAGGGTTCTTTTGTTTGCGGTTATGTTGTTCAGAGTCGGAAAGAGCGAGGGTATCTGCCTCGTTCTTGTTTGTTGGAATGAAGGCAGAAGTTGGCACGACGTCAAGTGTCGGTTCCTTTGCATCTTCTTGCTCAGCGGAAAGGGGTTGCTGCATTTCTTCTTGCACTGCGTCTGGTTGGCATGGCTTCGAAGGTGTGAGAGTCATGTCTATGTTTGCGGTCGTTGTCGGTGGTTGGTTAGATTGACCTTGTAGATGATCGGCCGGTGGTGCGGCGGCTGCAGCATAAGTAACAGGGAGAACTGTGGACGGCGCAGAGAGGGCGTCGTCGTTGACAGGCGTTTGTACAGGTCGACGTAGGGGACATTGTTGGCGGACGTGTCCTTCCTGGCCGCAACCGGCACAGGTACGTGGCTGACCGTCGTACATGATGATGGCCCTGCATCCTCCTATATTCAGGTATGACGGTACGTGCTTCTTCAGTTCTATTTGTATTTGCCGTACACCGTTGAGGACCGGGTAAGTCTCAAACGTTTTCCATTTTTCGGCCGCGTGACTGATGACGTTTCCGTACGGGCGGAAGGCTGTCTTGACGATATCTTCTGGGACCTCAAACGGGAGTTCGAAGACCCTGATTGTACGCAGGCCGTAACCCACATGCTCGATCACGACGGCACCGATGTGGCCGTCAGGGTGTTTGAACTTGTGTCGTTCCGCGTGGCGGTTCACAATGTCGGTACACAGTTCTTCAGTGCGCATCTTGTCATAGACAACATTTCCGGTAATGGAAAAGTGTATGCCGATTACATCTCGTGGATCGAGGTGCAGATCGTCTCTTATAAAGTTCTCAATTTCAAAAGGTCGTGGTCGTGCGTATTCTGCTTGGAAAGAGATCTTGATAGTCGTTCGGCGGTATGAGTGCGCCATGGCTCACTAGTACAGGGGACTCAATACACAATAGCGCGACGCGAAGTAAACAAGGAAAACGCGAACGCGTACCTCGCCAGGCGGGACGCTAGCGGACGTCCTCGCCTCACGGCTGCCCGAGCCACACTGGCTCGCCGTGGAGGTTCGAGTCCTCCCTGGGGTATGGGTGTGTGTGTTTGTCCTTAGGTTAGTTTACCTAGGTTTAAGTAATTTGTAAGCTACGGACTGATGACCACACAGTTTGGTCCGATAGATTTACAAACATTTGAAACAAGTGCATGACTTAATAAACTGATACTTTGCGGGTAGGCTTGCTTGATCAGACCAAAACGAGTTAAAAAGCGTTGATTCTATACAGACGTAATATACTGCGTAAATACATACATGGGCAGTCGTTTCAAATAATAGCTGTGGGGGTAGGAATGAACTACCTTCCAACGGGTTGGTGGAAAAAAAGAGAGTAGCTTTAGTGGGACACGGCCGGTAGGTTTAAAAGTAAAGTTCTTCAGTAAAATCGTGTTGCACTTCGATCCTGGCCCTTCCACTACACTCGAAGTATAAATGAAACGTCACTGTTCAATTATAGAAAAGAATCTTTAAATGTTTCTTTCTAGGTCCTTGTGCAGGATAAGAGAAAATAAAACTGTTCCTAAAACAAAATACTTCAAAGTTCAAAATTTGGTATATAGTTCCTGCTGAAATTTTGTCATATGTTTTGTAAACCACAGATATTGTCCGTTGAATCCGTTGACAAAATATATCGCTTTGCAAAATACGAACTCACTGACTCACTGTTTTTTAATCAATAAAATTATAGCTAAGTCCCTAAACTTCTCTAAAGTCCAAAAAAACTCTGTAATGTAGTTTCAGCACAATATGTAAATGCTCGTTCTTCTATACAGCTGAAAAAACTGTTCTCTAAACACTGACACATGAAGTAAAATTTAACGTTTTATTTTCTTAAGTCACAAATCTATATATAACACAAAGTCTGATCTTTCTTCTAAGGACTCAAAGACGTAAACTGTTTTTCTGAACATACGATCATGAACAACTAATGACAATACATTTATTTCATTTATTTTATTTATTTCATTGTGACGGTTGGCAACGGAGGTCTTCAAACAGGATCTTCTCTGGCTGTGCGGCTGTCGACCTGTGACGATTGGTGGACAGCTTTGTCATTTTTGGTTTCCGCAGAGAAGACACTGTTCTCGTACATTGCTCCGTTGTCATCGCACATGAAACATAGGAAATAACACACATTTCTTTTAAAAAATCATAACACAAAAATTATTATATTAAAAATTATTCACAACATAAAAAATATATTTTGACGTGCAAAACTGATGTGATGTAAGGTAGTATCGGGAATAATACTTCGCCCCACTACGTAGCCGGCGATGTGTAACCACACGTTATTCTGACAAACTTTGGACGCAATGATAAACGGTTCAGAAAGAGCGAGGTGACGCAGTGATAATGCACTGGACTCGCCATCGAGAGGACACTGGTTGAAATCCACCTACGGCCATCCAGATTCAGGTTTTCCGCGATTATCCTAAATCACTTCAGGAAAATGCCGGGACGGTACCTTTGAAAGAGCGTGGCCGATTTCCTTCCCCATCCTCACCCAAAACCCTGAGCTTCAGCTCCAATGACCAAGATCTCGACGGCGTATGCCAGAGAGAATTCTGGGCGAGGAATGTCACGTGACATCTGCGAACGGCTGGTTTTCGTGAATTCAATAGAGCGTGTCAAAACTCCGTTATTTTTGCAAATATCTCTCAAACGATACAAGACATGAAAAAATATAAGGAAACAAAGTTGTAGAGAATTCTCTCCTCTACAAATTCGGTTATTCAATTTCGTGTCAGATGAATGGTTAAGCTGTTATTTTCATTTAAATTTCGAGCTGTCAAAAGACGACAGCAAAGGCCCATATTTAGTGTTACTACCGTAACCTAAAGTGGGCCAAAAGTATAAAGGCACTTAAATGTGATTTGCAGAGTATCCCATGTAGATGTAGATGTAGCAACTGCCTTTGCTTTCTGAGCATTTACCGAATCTTATTATTCCTCCGTGCGACGTCACAGAATAGGGAATATACAGAAGGGAAAGCTGGGGGCGGCGCCTTTGATCTGTATGTTACCAAGAGTTGCGCTCGACGCCATATTGAAAAGCAGAAAACGCGGAATTATAGCCACTTAGTAATTTCGCTGGAAATGGACTTTACGAACTGCAGCTAGTCTCACCGACTTTTACGAACGGGAACGGCTTTTCATTATGCTCTCTTCAATTTGCGCCCTGTTCTTGCACCTAATTGTAATCCAACGAAAAAAAAATTAGACCTAAATTTTAATACAACAAAGTAAATGTACGATGGAATCAATGATCGTTTTATTTGGTGCTTATCTCTAGAAAAATCCCAAGTAACGTGAAGTTATGTTGTGGAAATTAGTTATAAACAAGAAAGTGACTTTACAACTGCCAGGTTTTATTTGACACGAATAAATTTGCACAACAATTTGAGTCAGACTTAGCAGTACAACGTGATTACACAGAACTAATGACGTCTGGGCATATATATAAAACTGTTAGATTACACACAAATGAAGGACAGAGCGGAAACATAAAACTACATAACAAACTTACTGTGTACTTGTCATATGGTGGCACACATTGTTTAAGTTACAGCAAAGGAAAAAGCGTTCATCATTTTCCTCTTAGTCTTCCTTGTCAATATGCATTCACTAGAACATTACACACCATTTGTCCCTCACAGATGCGTCACTTTTATCAGTTTGAAATTTTTTCAATTTTTCTTTTGTATTTCAAGTCTCTGTGAACTTCAAGAAATAGAAATTTCTCATTCTGACTAAATATTGGAGACGGAACTCCTTACATGGGTGGCTGAATTTTACATTCCCCATAAATTAATAACTTTGTTTCCAACACATTCAGTTGTCATTAAACTGAGAATGTTGTCAGTGAAAATGATCTCCAGTTGTCCAGTGTAGTTTATAAAGGTTGAGAAAGAACAGCAAGATTATTCCCCTTATTCCATTTATTTGAATATCCTACCAAGGGAAGGTCGGCAATCGAGAACCGCCGATTTCGCCCAAATTACGTGTGTAGAAGGAGGTGGGTCTCCACATAACGTGCCTGAAATATTTCGCCTGAGTGGGCCTTAGGAAAGGAGGAAATGCTCTCTAAAGTTTTTCCGTAGGTAATGCGCTTATCCATTGCGCTATGCCGTTAGTAACGAACAGATCGCTAAATAAGATGTACAGTACTATTGGAAAAACTTTCGAGAGCATTTTCTTCTTTCCTAACGCCCATTCAGGCGAAGTATTTCAGGCACGTTATATGGAGACCAATCTCCTTGTACACACGCAATTTGGGCGAAATCGTCGGGTCCCGATTGCCGACCTCCCATTGTAAGAGGATCAACGGTCGACAACATTAGCACACTACGCCTCCGTTGCCGCTAGTAAAATTTTACCGTTTGCATCAAATTTTGTGAAGGAGAGCAAGTAGATGAGCCTTAAAAATTCCTGAAATATCTCGCCTATGTGGGCAACAGGAGAAGGGAACGCACGCGCAAAATGTTGAAGTCCCGCTACTTACGCCCTATTCTTTGTCTTTCATTTTATTTTATTCCCTGCGACGATAAACTTATAATTACAAAACATAAATATACTTCAACATTTCTAAGCTGTTTGCTACAGCAACAGCAAGAGTTATCGTCAAGATAAGAAGCAAGACTACTTTTAATAATTATGCAGACATTGCTCTCATTTGCATTTAACTTTTACTACACATATAGTGACGTTCGCTTACCGTTCAACATCTTTTGGGAAGGTGAAGAAGCTTATATCCTTATTTGATTTCGAATTATTGCGGCAATTAGGTGCTGAAGACCATCGACCGCCTATTCTTTTATTAATGCTCATTTAAAAAAAAAAAAAAAAAAAAAAAAAAAAAAAGAAAAAGAAAAGAAAGAGCAGATCCAAGTACTGACACATTTCTTTCTTTTACTGCACTGCACTGCACCAAATATTTGTTTACTTTTATGCGATACAGGCAGTTAAAATACACAATTAACAAACAAAGACAGCGCATTACCACGCCACAGAGTAGGGAGTGACCACGCGTTTACTACTTTTCAAGATGGCCGATTCCGCTCATGCGCACTAAATTTTGGACGACAGACTACAGCGGGAGTTTCCTTTCTGTATACTTCTTATTCTGTGGCGACGTAATGTGCAGTGCTGCCCTCTGATCATAATTCTTCGCGACTAAACTCGTCATTACGACTGTCATTTTCCGACAGTTGGCCAGCTTTTCAGACGTGTGAGACCACTGTGCGGCGTGAAGAGGCCCGCTAGTGGAGCAGCTGGTGGTTGGCACGCGTGCTCCTCGGTGGAACAAGTAAGTCGCCCTGGGCGGCGGCGGCCACGTCACTGCGCGCCGTATCAGCGCTCCTTATCGACTTGCGAGTCCGCGATGTCGATACGCTGTGCCCGAGGGGCGGAGAACGATAACGGCTCACCACTGTGACTGACGCCGGGACAAAAGGCGGCCGCGGCCGCTACCTGCTGCTCACTCCGCACCTCGCTCACCTCGCGGCACACCGCGAGAAACTATAGTGACGTAACTACGAGAAATGATTAGCCTAGTAACGAATACAGCGTACTTTTTACCGTTTTGTGATATCGAAATTTTCTTAAACATTGCCAAAAAGAAGTAGGGGATCTGGTGAGATATAAAACACACAATACAGGGTAGTCCATTGATAGTGACCGGGTCAAATATCTCACGAAATAAGCATCAAACTAAAACACTACAAACTTTCCTGTCTTGAAGGGAGAAAACGGCCGCGGTGGAGTAGCCGAGCAGGCCGCGGTGGCCGAGGGGACTAAGGCGGTCCAGTCAGGGTCTGCACGGCCACTACGGTCGGGGGTTCGAATCCCCCAACGGGCATGGATATTTGTGCCGTCCTTAGTATAAGGTAGTTGATAAGTAGTTTGTAAGTTTAGGGACATGACCCCGTAGTCCCATAAGCTTAACAAACATTTGAACATTTGATTTTGGAGTAGCCGAGCGCTCTAAAGCGTCTCGCTGCGGAGCGCGCGGTTGCTCGCCGTGGAGGTTCGAGTCCTCCCTGGGGCATGTGTGTGTGTTTTTTCATTAGTTTAGTTTACCTAGGTTTAAGTAGTTTGTAAGCTACGGACTGATGACCACGCAGTTTGATCCGATATAATTACAAACATTTGAACATTTTTGGGGAAAACGGCGCTATGGTTGCTCCGCTAGATGGCGCTGCCATAGGTCAAACGGATGTCAGCTGCATTGTTTTAAATAGGAACCTCCATTTTTATTACATATTCGTCTAGTGCGTAAATAAATATCAATGTTTTATTTGGGAGCGTTTACCAATTGCAGAAAAGATCGATATGGTATTATGTATGCCTGTGTTGTGTATGTTGATCGTTATCCTGAAATAGTTCGTCCAAGTGTCCGGACCTTTCGTCGGATAGTTACGTCATTTAAAGAGACAGGAAGTGTTCAGCCACAAGTGAAACGTCCACCACAACCTTCAACAAATGATGATGCCCAAGTAAGTGTTTAAAAAAATGTTTGTAGAGCTTATGGAACTTAACTACGGGGTCATCAGTCCCTAAACTTACAAACTACTTATGAACTAGCTTATACTAAAGATGGCATAAACATCCATGCCCGAGGGAGGATTCGAACCCCCGTCCGCGGTGCCCGAGCGGTCTGCGGCGTTTTAGCTGAAGTTGTGGCTAATCCGCACACCAGCGGCAGACAAATTGCGCGAGAATCGGGAACCTCCAAATCGTCTGTGTTGAGAATTCTACACCAACATAAATTTCGCCCATACTATATTTATATGCACCATGATTTGCATGGCGAAGACTTTGAACGTCGTGTACAGTTTTGCTACTGGACACAAAATAAATTACGGGAAGGCAACAATTTTTTTTCACGCGATCTGTTTAGTGACGAAATGTCATTCAAAGGTAACGCAATATTTTATTGTTGTAACTTAAGATCTTACAAATAACATAATAATTGGAAGTGATACAATGTAAAAAGGATGTATGATCAGCAATATATTTTGGAGTATCTCTCACATGTAACATAAGAAACAAATTGTACATGCACTTAGTATTCAAATTAAACAAAGTAATATTATTATAATAAAGAAAATAACAATGTGAATGAAGATGTCAACAAAATTCTATGACAACAAAATATTTCAGAATATAGATTTGAAACTTCATTTTAAGCATGATTTTACAATGTTATTGTGGTTTGTAGGTCTCATCCTTTAATTTATTTTGAAGTGGCATTGGTATGCTGAAACCACATTCAAAAAGTCATGTTGTTAAACTCTAATGCTGTCTGTTCCATCCTTATTCCGCGGAGGGAAACGGTCAACTGGATGTAAAGCAGTTTGATGTTCAAATATATGACACAATATGGCACCACAGCATAGAGGCATGCAGATACATCCTATTTCCACTGAAATCACACTTTTTCAAAAATTTGTGAGTTACATCCTTATTCCAGGGAGGTATTCAAACACTTGGGACTATTCAGAAAATGTTCCCTCTTTCGAGAATCATTCACCACCTAAGGTGCCTGGGCAAAATAAATGTATCTAATTGGTATAGACGATGTTTGCAACAGTCGACGTATGTGTTAAAAAAATTGCGCGCCTCAAATAATAAACAGGATATAACGGTAACGATCGCCAACAAACTTGGGTGTTCATCTTAACAAACACTCTTACGATGTTCAGATGTGTAACACAACAACAACAACAGCATAATGCTCTATGGTCGAATATCTGAAGTCTTGAATGAAACTTTCACTCTGCAGCAGAGTGTGCGCTGATATGAAACTTCCTGGCAGATTAAAATTGTGTGCCGGAACCGGGGCTCGAACCTGGGACCTTTGACTTTCGCGGGCAAGCGCACTGCCGACTGCGCTATCCCGACAAGACTCACGATGCCGCCTCACAACTTTACTTCCGCCAGTACCTCGCCTCCTACTTTCCAAACTTCACAGAAGTTCTCTTGCGAAACTTGCAAGACTAGCACTCCTGGAAGAAAGGGTATGGTGGAGACATGGATTAGCCACAGCCTAAGGGATGTTTCCAGAATGAAACTTTCACTCTGCAGCGGAGTGTGCGCTGATATGAAACTTCCTGGCAGAGTGAAAGTTTCATTCTGGAAACATCCCTTAGGCTGTGGCTAAGCCATGTCTCCACCACATCCTTTCTTCCAGGAGTGCTAGTCTTGCAAGTTTCGCAAGAGAACTTCTGTGAAGTTTGGAAAGTAGGAGGCGAGGTACTGGCGGAAGTAAAGTTGTGAGGCGGCATCGTGAGTAGTGTCGGGATAGCACAGTCGGTAGTGCGCTTGCCCGCAAATGGCGAAGGTCTCAGGTTCGAGTCCCGGTTCCGGCACACAATTTTAATCTGCCAGGAAGTTTCATCTGAAGTCTTGGTTAAATGTCATTAAGGAAAATAAAGAGTGAGACATGGTTGTATCGTAGTCTGCTGTGCATAGAAAATGTTCAAATGTTTATAAAGTTTTGGGACCTAACCGGAGTGGTCATCGGTGCCCTGTAGACAGCCAGCATTTCAGAGAACGGACAGCATGGTGCGGGCTACACCGGCTTGCTAGCTGTCATGAATCACATCACACGAAACGAGCCACAATGCAGTGATCGTGAAACGTTCCACAAATAATTTAACTGCTAGTACATCACAAACTAAAGAGTTTACCGGAAACAGGGCTCAGTAATGGGTCTCAGTAATGGAACTGTATCGACTTACAGAGAGTGAAAGTTAGCGGCTTATCTTGTTGCGGAGCATCATTATGCTGACAATAATTAAAGAGCTGCCATCGAAATCGTACCAGAATAAAAGAGCCTGATGTAGACGATACATTTGGAACGTGATAATCAATGCTTTGCCGATGTGAGACTTCTTTTTCTCTTTTGTTCGCTCAGGAGTAATTGAGAGAGGTATCGGTATTGTCACTAAAATAAGTTTGAAATTAACGTAGCAAACATTACCAACGTGCGCAAACGTTTTCGGGTGCGCAAGATCGTCTTTTTCACAAGACGCCAGTCACAAAACCGTAATTAAAACCATAGAATATTTCTGTTTGTAGTTCCGTAGGCTTTTCCGGCGTAATAGTTCTTCATAGTTTAGAAGACAAGCTTCACTTCAAAATCCAGCAGCAGACCCGAAGTAAACTATGTATTTCTATTTATACCCAGTAAAACTTTTTATCTCCAGAGGAGAGTCTGAAATAATTTCACATAGATTGAAAACAATGATTAATAATTTTATGGTTCAGATCGTATTGCGATTTCACGCAATCATCACGGTGATGTTCAAAGGGATGCCGTTACGAGTGGTCAACAAAATTTTCATCATTCCTTTTCAACATTTCTGGACCCTATCTCTAAAACAACCGTCTTTCGTGGGCCAGTAATCTTCCATATCCTACAAATGCTATGTTAACAAACAGAAGATGACGTCCCGAATCAAAAATGTTCAAATGTTTGTAAAGCTTATGGGACTTAGCTACGTACCTGAATTAGGTACTTCTACGCGAATGATACTAGTTAGAGGGATGCTGGTATTTTATCTTGTTTTATATGGAAGTGGAACACGGGAGCAAGTTAGTGGAACTGAGTACCAGAAAATGTTCACATATTAGTAAGTCTGTGGGACTGAACTACTGCATTGGTTATTAGTCGCTAGGCTTACAAACTACTTAAACTAAGTTTAACTAAAGTAAGGACAAAACACACACACACACACACTCACACATATGCCCCAGGGAGGACTCGAACTTCCAAAGGCGAGTAGCCCACGATCGACAGCAAGGCGCCTTGGATCACTCGGCTACTCCGCCGCGGCAACTGAGTACCCTCCGCCACGCACCTCTCGGTGGACTGAGGAGTATGTATGTAAATGTAGAAGATCCATTAAAATGTAACATTGGTACATGATAACCGATCCCAATCGGCAGACCTTTCGAGAGCAGTAGGGCCATGGTACTTGGCAAAAAACTCTACGTGTCCACCTCAACATGTCACGTGTTATCCAACACAGTGTGTCACGAATCCTGTCTCTAGACCAACGTGATGATGGCATGATGATTTGTGCTGCCTCCTCAGTTGTGTAGAAGATGATACGACGTTTCGTAACCGGATAATAACTGGAGAGATGGTGTTTCCTTCATGATGCGGAGCTGAAACGACAGTTTGCACCTGGAATGGAACAGCACATGCAACATAGAATCGTGGGAGTGCCTGTCCTTCAGACATCAAATCTAAAAACTTATTGAATGTAGCACATACAAATTTTATAGATATAATATCGTGAGAGACAATATAATCTTATACATTAAAAGAATCTACGTAAAATAAAGTCAGTCGGCCAGACCAAACTACCGGCCGATTTCCTTCATTTTTGTTCTCAACGAAAAGTATTCATCCACAGATTTGTCATCAAGTATCAGAATTTACATAACTCTCACCTTCCGTTTCCTCTACTCAAATGCAATTTCCTTCTGTATATTTCTTATGGGGATGTCATTGCTGTAAAATAAAGTCAGTCGGTCAGGTCGTTCTATCCGAACGATTTCCTTCACTTTTGCTTTTGAAAGAAAGGTATTCATTCGCAGATTTGTCACCAAGTATCAGAATTAAGTATCTCCATTCTTTATTTCTATTCAAACGCGGTATCCTTCTGTCCTTGGATTGAATATTTTAATCGGTTTATTTTGGATATCTTCGCTTCTAATTACGGTGCGCAGTTCTTTTTGACTAACAACACTTAGCGGATAAAGCTCTTGAATTTGCCCTTTTAAACACTTGCATTGATTAATTCTGTAAAACGCTATGCGTGTACATTTAACTTTACTTGCATATTTTCCCAACCTTTTTTTTCCATTAACGGTGCGAAGTATTCTCACGGGACGTCTTGTTCATATATTAAAAAGAAGTACAGGCATTGAGTTAAAACTTTTGTCGCAGTCGTGATTTGATTCAAACGTTCAAATGTTTGTAAATCTATCGGACCAAACTGCATGGTCATCAGTCCGTAGCTTACAAACTACTTAACCCTAGGTAAACTAACCTAAGGACAAACACACACACCCATGCCCCAGGGAGGACTAGAACCTCCACGACGAGCAACCGCGCTCTCCGCAGAGAGACGCTTTAGACCGCTCGGCTACTCCACCGCGGCACAGTCGTGATTTGAACGTGGGACCTCCTGACTACTAGGCAGGCAGTGCCACTAGCCACCGAGACTTGATACAGAGATTTCCCGGACTGCCGGCATGCCCCCCCCCCCCTCCACTATATAAACTTCACCCCTGCCTCATGTTCCTTTATAAATACGTATCTACATGGGATACTCTGCAAATCACATTTAAGTGCCTGGTAGAGGGTTCATCGAACCACCTTTATACTATTTTATCTCCCATTCCATTCTCCAATAGCCCGCGGGGAGAATGAACACCTGAATCTCTCCGTTCGAGCTCTGATTTCTCGTATTTTATTCCAATGATCTTTTCTACCTTTATAAGTGACACTCAACAATATATTTTCGACTTCGGAGGAGAATGTTGGCGATTGGACTTTGGTGAGTAGCCCACGCCACAGCGATAGGCAACGTTGTAATGATTCCCATCCCAGATCGTGTATCATTTCCGTACCACTGTCTCCCCTGTTTCGTGACAATACGAAAGAGCTGCCCTTCTTTGGACTTTTTCGATGTTCTCCGTCAAATACAACTGATAATGATCCCAACCTGGGCAGCAATACTCCAAAAAATAAAAAAATAAAATAAAAAAGGACGGACAAGCGTGGTTCCAATAAAAAGGCAGTCTCTGATTCGCCTTTCACACGACATTATCTACGTCTTCTTTCCAGTTTAGTTCTGAAGTAATAGTAATTCCTTGGTATTTTGTGGAGTTTACGGCCTTCACATTTCATTGATTTATGTTGTAAACAAAGTTTAACGGATTTCTTTTCGTACTCATGTGGACGACTTCACACTTCTCATCATTTAGAGTCAATTGCCAATTTTTACACCATACTGATATCTTATTCAGGTCGTTCTGCAGTTCGTTTTGATCTTCAGATGATTTTACTACACGGTAAATGACGGCGTCATCTACAAACAACCTAAGAGAGCTACTTAGATTTTCGCCTAAATCGTTTATGTAAATAAGGAATAGCAGAGGACCAATAACACTACCCTGTGGTACGCCCGTTATCACCTCTGTTTTAGTCGATGCCTTACCATCGATTACTACGAACTCTGACAGGAAATCCCCAATGCAGTCGCAAATCTGGGGCGGTAAACCATAACCACGCAATTTGATTAAAAGCCGTTTGTGAGGTACGGTGTCGAAAACCATCTGGTTATAACGTTAATGAGAAAAAATGTTCAAATGTTTGTAGAGCTTACGGGACTTAACTACGGGGTCATCAGTCCCTAAACTTACAAACTACTTATGAACTACTTACGAACTAGGACGGCACAAATATCCATGCCCGCGGGGGGATTCGAACCCCCGACCGTAGTGGCCATGCTGACCGCGACTGGAGCGCCTCAGTCACCTCGGCCACCGCGGTTAATAAGAAATCCTGCCTTATACCTCAGGCATAGGTGGTATATAAATATCAAATAATCAATGTTTAGAAACATATTTTTTCTCGATATCTATTAAACAGAAATAGAGGCATTAAAATTTATGTCAAGGCAGGATTTTCCGTTGACGTTGTTGGAGTGCTGATCCGTTGTTAGAGAGACTTGGCAATCTTGAGTCCTAATTTGGAAAAAATACTTCCAGACACTGAGCTACAAACATAAATTCGTTTTCCAAATGTTCCTATGTCAATAAAAGAGAATGAGAATGAATGGCAAAAATCTCGAAATATGATGTGAGCTTTTGGGTGTTACTGTGCACCGATGTTGGTCAAGGGGACACAACAGCAACAAGGTAACAGGGCACAAGTTCATTTCCCTATGGCAACTAGCCACGATACATAATACCCACCAACAAAAACTGTACCAGATAGATGTGAGTGCTGACATTGCTCGCTGTGTCACACACACTATCCCTTGACGCCACATGCTCATCTTCTCGTGAGTTGCTAGACTAACTAAAACACTCGCATGTTATGCCCTGTTGCCCGTCTGTCCCCTTGGCCAAAGTCGGTGCACAGTAACACCCAAAATTCCACTTCATATTTCCAGACTTTTACCATTAAATTCCATTGTAATTTATTGAATTAGGAACATGCGGTAAACGAATTTATGTTTGTAGCTCAATGTGTGACAACTTCCACGAAATATTTTTCCTCATTTATGACTCACCCTGTATGGGAACATGAGCAGAGTTGAAGCTTATGTAGTGGAGGGAAACGTGCCTTAATAACGTCCGTGCGGCTTGTGGTGCTAGGCGCCGTGGCTCAGTGGGACCAGTGTGAGAGCTATTAACACTGCGTAAGAACATGAATAAACGACCATGTAACATCTATCTGCCTCAAAAAAAAAAAAAAAAAAAAAAAAAATGTTAATTACTGCGCCTGCCTAGTATGCAGGAGGTCCCGGTTTCGAATCCCGACCACACATAAATTTTAATTTAGTGCCTCTACTACAGATTAAACTAAGGCCATGTGGGTACTATACAATAAGGGAAACAGTTAATGAATTAATTAAGCTTTTTTATCGAGTTAAGCTCGAAGGCATCGAACTTGTTGAGACCAACGAATATTCGTGTTGCTTATGTGTCCTTTATCTCACAAATGAGATAAATGAATATATGCACATAAAAATGACAGGAATAAATAAATAAATCCCCAGGCAACGCCGAGTTTACAGCTAGTATTGTAACACTATAGCGTACTCCTTTTCCCTGGTAATCCATTGTTTATTATTGTTTTATGCAATTATTACTAAATTCTTTATTTTAATGATTTGGTATATATTGATTGTCTATTGTATTGTAATGACTGATGCCTGTATAGATATCGAGAAAAATATGTCTCTGTACATTGTTTATTTCATATGCAATATAATTCATAAATCGAAATTCTATTTAACTACTCATTTCAGTTGTAATATCTGACTCGACAACTGAAGAGTTTAATTTGGGCTCACAAAACTGAGTAAAAGTTCAACTTGCTTTCACATACTACCAAACTTGCCACGAAAAGGCCACAAGTTCCCGGCATTTATTCGATAAAACAATGGCGCAGTCTTGAATCGGAACTTTATCACTTACATTGATCAGACGAGACGCCAGAAGACTGTACTCGCTGACACATTGCGCTACGGAAGGCCGTCGCCCTGCAGCTAGATTGCAGACGGGCCGGCGGCGATCACGTGGCCATCCATCAGGCGGACTGCTGGCCTCATTAGCCGCCCCCTAATGCCGCCACACTAACCCCAATTAGGGCGCGACCCCTCATAACAAACTGCGAGCCGCTCCGCGCGCTCCGCGCCGTCTGCCGCCTCCGCCGCATGCGTTAGGTAAGAGCTCAAATGTTTATAGAGCTTATGGGACTTAACTACGGGGTCATCAGTCCCTAAACGTACAAACTACTTATGAACTAGCTAACACTAAAGCGGCACAAATATCCATGCCCGAGGAAGGATTCGAACTCCCGACCGTAGTGGCCGTGCAGACCGTGACTGGAGCGGCTCAGCCTCCTCGGCCACCGCGGCCGACAGGCAAGAGCTGTTAAGGACGCTCACAAGTCCCCCACAGCCTTCTAGATCAGCGCCTTTCCGCAGTTTTCGTGGGTCTTCAGCGAGCAGACTGGGGAACTTCCAATCAATTGGGCATCTGTTATTCAGAATTTGTCACTACTGCAGCGACTAGCTCTCTCATAAGTGACAACAGTGAACGATTACCACACGGTTACCAATGTCTACGCTACTTAACAAAATGTAACCTTCATTTTGCATCTCAGTATTAGTACATTTATTGTTTATTCATTTAATGATTGTGACTCGACGACGTTTGTTTCTACCGCCGCCAGCGCCCTCTATCTTGGCTTATTAATTATCTGGAAGGCTGGACTTCTTCTGTGCCAACTCAGTTGAGCATTATATTACAATCTTTGGTGCAAGATAAGATTGAGTGGTGGAAGGGCCAGCCCACAACAGAAGGTTGTTGACTTTATCTTTATTAATATACAATATAAATTGAAAAAATCAAAGGCTACTTGACGTTGTAACAATACAATAATGCTTCGTAAAATGCATCTTTTTTAAAACCATCAGCTGTTTATTAAAACCTTATATATAAATATACATGTGGCGTCTGTTCTGAAAGAACAGACGTCACTTCTGATCCTGCAGTTGTTATTATTAAATAATAACTCGTAGTTATTAAACTAATTTCCGTAAGAGTAAGGGCTTCAAACTTGCCCACCCCTCCCCACTAACGATAGGATCATTATTATTAAATAATAACAACTGCAGGATCATAAGTGACGTCTGTTCTTTCAGAACAGACGCCACATGTATATATATAATATGCCGGTGACGGGCAATGATCCTATCGTTAGTGGGGGGTGGTGGGCAAGTTTGAAGCCCTTACTCTTACGGGAATTAGTTTAATAACTACGAGTTTGAGTACTGTGGGCAGGGCGAAGCTGGGAATTTGTATCTGACGGGAGGCGTGCTTAGGTAGTGAAACTTCCTGGCAGATTAAAATTGTGTGGCGGAACCGGGACTCGAACCTGGGACCTTTGCCTTTCGCGGGCAAGCGCTCTACCACTGAGCTACCCCAACACGACTCACGATGCCGCCTCACAACTTTACTTCCGCCAGTACCTCGCCTCCTACTTTCCAAACTTCACAGAAGTTCTCCTGCGAAACTTGCAAGACTAGCACTCCTGGAAGAAAGGATATGGTGGAGACATGGCTTAGCCACAGCCTAGGGGATGTTTCCAGAATGAAACTTTCACTCTGCAGCGGAGTGTGCGCTGATATGAAACTTCCTGGCAGATTAAAATTGTGTGCCGGAACCGGGACTCGAACCTGGGACCTTTGCCTTTCGCGGGCAAGCGCTCTACCTCTGAATTACCCCGACACGACTCACGATGCCGCCTCACAACTTTACTTCCACCAGTACCTCGCCTCCTACTTTCCAAACTTCACAGATGTTCTCCTGCGAAACTTGCAAGACTAGCACTCCTGGAAGAAAGGATATGGTGGAGACATGGCTTAGCCACAGCCTAGGGGATGTTTCCAGAATGAAACTTTCACTCTGCAGCGGAGTGTGCGCTGATATGAAACTTCCTGGCAGATTAAAATTGTGTGCCGGAACCGGGACTCGAACCTGGGACCTTTGCCTTTCGCGGGCAAGCGCTCTACCACTGAGCTACCCCGACACGACTCACGATGCCGCCTCACAACTTTACTTCCGCCAGTACCTCGCCTCCTACTTTCCAAACTTCACAGAAGTTGCAGTCTTGCAAGTTTCGCAGGAGAACTGTGGTCATCTTAGATAAAACATATCAGTCAAACATGACATAAAAGGTGAGTTATACTGACTCCTGTTTATCTCAGTTGGATGTATTTTATTTGATGCATTTTACCATTCTGTTTTAACACCTTTTTCTCCATGAAGATGGTCTATGACCGAAACTGGTAGATATATAAAGTTTTAATAAACAGCTGATGGTTTTAAAAAAGATGCATTTTATGAAATATATTACGGCTGTTGACACTCGCGTCACCAAAGCATTCAATACGATAATGGTAGCAAGACTTGAACACACAAAAATTCCAAATATTTAAACCTTAAGCTCGAATGTGAAATGAGTACGAGCAGAACTTACAATATTAAATATCTGATAATTACAGTAAGAAAAAGTAACCGAAACTCGATAAAATATCTAAATGTTTTAAGCACAAAAGTGACGAGTAATGGCAACTACTTACAACACTAATTCTCTGTTAATTACTTGAAAAATATATTGGCCCATCAGAAGCACTTAATTAACAGTGAAGATTAGCCACATGAAATATCGGTGACTGTAGAGTTTTAAGAACAGGCTCAAGGAAACTCACAATAAAATTTTAAATTTTAGGTTGCAACTAATATTCAAAATTCAGTCTCTTTCACTGTGATCAGTGAGAGGAAAGGGGCTTTCGGACCTTGGCGGAAGACCGCCGTTTTGCGTGAAATACTTAACTCAAGGTGCACGGCCGAGTAACGGTGGGGCCGTGCCAAACAACAGACTGAAACAATAAGGCCAGAGGCAATATCGTACGTAATATACAAGTTTCAATCAAACATGCAATAGTGCACTATCAATAAGTAATCAAAGTTCTTAGAACGTTCAAGTCCCCTTAAAATATCAAACTTATCATATTGCCCCCAAAAAATGTTCAAATGTTTGTATAGTCTATGGGACTACGGGGTCATCAGTCCCTAAACTTACAAACTACCTATGAACTACTTACGAACTAGGACGGCACAAATATCCATGCCCGAGGGGGGGATTCGAACCCCCGACCGTAGTGGCTGTGCAGACCGTGACTGAAGAGCCTCAGTCCCCGCGGCCGGCTATATTGCCCCCCCCCCCCCAATGTCGCTCCAGTTTATGAACAATTCAAATAAGCAAGAAACAAGGACAGGTGCAATCTTGCACGCAATACTTCTTTGAACATAAATAATGAACTAACTGCAAATAATCAAATAACCTTAAAACGTTGAACGATCGTTTAAATAACAATTTTATAACATCCACCTACGGTGGTTCCCGTCAATAAACAAGTCAATGAGACAAACGTCTACGGCCAAATTTAGAGAAACAAGTTTTTAGGACTGCAAATAAATATTTTAAGCGATCTTAATATTCAAACCAAGCACCAAATAAATTGTAACTAACCTAACGACTTATTAATAAATAATTATTATTCAGTAGCAAACATGCAAGCACTAATTTTTGTGTCCCAGCCTCGTCGCCGATTTTGTGTCTCGTTTCCGTCGTAGGTGTCGGTGGCCGAGTAGGAAGACCGACACAGGAATAAAGGATGCACGCTTGTGCAGATAGGAGGTGACCAGCCAGTGGGACAGCAGAAACTAAAAACAATAGAGTAAATTAGAACGAGATATATGTTTCTTAGAGACTTAGTAATACTTAACTTTTACATAGCTCAGTACTGCAGAATACTGATACATAGTTGATCTAGAGGCCTGCCTAGTGATAATTCCTAGTGCCTAGCCGATAGCCAAGTCTTCACTGGTGCCTATCTGATTCCCAAGTGTTAACTGGTTCCTATCTCAGTCCCAAGTGAACGATGTCGTTCAGTGGTGGCCACGAGCGGAGTTGCAGCAGAGGGCGCTCGTGGCTGACGTCGTAAGAACGCCGCGCCGTTCGTGCATGGCGGCGCGCGGCGAAAGTAGGTAGCGCGCACTTTAGACTTGTGCGACACCACACTAATACAACCTGATTCACTCGCCACTGGTGCAGGTACCATTCAACAACAACTTACACAAGCTCAAAATGCTGTACTATTGCGCCTTCAGTCAGGGCCATTCCACTACGCAGGTCACTACTTCCCCTTCAACATAAGGCCACAACTACTTCTTCCAACAAACAAGAAATCACCAATTAACACAGGACAATGGCGCTGCCTGAATACATTGGCTGTAGGAAAACAGTCATATCCGTGTGCATGGCACACTGCGGATTTGTATAAACGTACTTTGGTCTGTATGACCATGTGGGTACTATACAGTAAGGGAAACAGTTAATGAATTCATTAAACTTTTTTTCTTTTTTTTTTTTTTTCGAGTTAAGCTCGAAGGCATCGAACTTGTTGAGACCAACGAATATTCGTGTTGTTTATGTGTTCTTTATCTCACAAGGAGATAAATGAATATATGTACCTAAAAATGGCAGGAATAAATAAATAAATCCCCAGGCAACGCCGGGTTTTCAGATAGTATTATAACACTATAGCGTACTCCTTTTCCCTGGTAATCCAGTGTTTATTATTGTTTTATGCAATTATTACTAAATTCTTTATTTTAATAATTATATATATATATATATATATATTGATTGCCAATTGTATTGTAATGACTGATGTCTGTATTTATGATCCTTGAGTTGGTAGAAGCAAGTGTTCTGCTAGAACTGTAAAACTTCATAATTTTTCTGTTACAATGTTTCTTTTCTATTTAAACATACTGCAGTTGTTATTATATAAATTGTTCTGTATAAAATATGAAATACTGTGTGCTGGTTCATGTTAGGGCAAATTTAGTAATTGTAGTTAAAAGACGGAGTGCAGTACCTAGGAACGGAAAGGTGGCCAGTGCAAGGTAAAAGGTGGTTGGTTTGCGGGAGACGCTTCTGGAAAGGTAGCAGTGGGCAGTTTTGGCGGAGTGAGAGGTAGTAGTGCAGTGGTAGCCGTGAGCAGTCGAGTATGAAGTACAGAAGCAACCAACTACCAAGTTGAGTGGAAATATTGGCTTTTGTGGCAAACGTATTGGAGACTAAGAGGAAACTGGAATTGGAGGCTAAATTAATTTCCTGCTAGTTTACAATAGCCTCGGATGCAAGTACATAGTCTCCGCAGTATTATGGTTTTGTCATGTCGGCTTGTTGTGCGATACTAACGTCGCCACGAAGAGGAAATGAGCTCACACAGCCACACCAACTACTGAAATATTTCTTGAAGCATATTTTGGTCACTAAATCACCTAATCAGCCACCTACAGCACTGCAAGTAATGTATCTTTAGTTTTGTATTCATGCATTAACCAGCAGATTGTTTAAAGTTGTACAATAGATTGATTCATCAAAAAACATTGTACCAAACCGTGATTTTCCACAGTCATACTAAGTAGGTTCCTTTCCTGGTGATGCAAATTCCGAGAATCCTGAGAATAAATATTATTTTTGCAAGAACTTTTAATGTAGATGTGTGTGTGTTAAGGAGAACGCTACTAGTATTAAATATCAGTTCAGTAACTAAGTAACAATTATTTGAAAGTGTTCAGATAGCCGGCCGCGCTGGCCGAGGGGACTCACCGAGGTACCGAAAACTCTTCGCGAATTATTTACGAAGTGTTTTCATCAACCCACCACAAAGTTGGGGAGTGCCAAACTACTTTTGACGCCTTACGAAGAAGAACAGATGAGACTGCTGATGGGAAGTGCCAACCATGAAACCACAAACGGTACGAAATTGCAGAATAATTACGTGGTGCTGCTGCAGCAACGAGGGATGCACCGATCGAGGAAAGTCCCATACCACCCTTATGTGAAGGAAGATGCTTAATTTTCAAGATTTCTTTGTTCCGCTTTTTTTTTTTTTTTTTTCATTCAGTCTGCACGTATGATGGAAAAGTTATTTTGTTATCATCCCGTAATATCATTACTATTGTTTCTTTTATATGTCAAACATACTTGTTTTCTAATCATTAAAAAAAATGTGGCCGAACAGATCAATGGTATCTATTCAATGCTAGGAGAAGACAGGCTTTGATGATTTGGCAGCGTCCATAGTGGAGTAATCTGCAGAAAATACGGTCTCCCGAAGACAATTTTTTTCCTTCCTTTTCTTATTGTTTTTATCGCCAGTCTACGCTATTGTCTACTACTACTCATTAATTTCATTTCAACAGTAGCTCGTCATGGAAAAGACGGTTTTACTTTGTTCATACTACACATAAAATAAAATAATAATGAAAGAGTTTAAGAAGAAATAAATAAAGTTGCAAATATCCCGTAGAAACCCCCCCCCCCAAAAAAAAGTGACTGAGGCGCTTCAGTCAAGGTCTGCACGGTCTGCACGGCCACTACGGTCGGGGGTGGTTCGAATCCCTCCTCGGGCATGGATATTTGTGCCGTCCTAGTTCTTAAGTAGTTCATAAGTAATTTGTAAGTTTAGGGGCTGATGACCCCGTAGTTAAGTCCCATAAGCTTTACAAACATTTGAACATTTTAGTGTTCAGATAGACAAAACTAACTGAAGGTTTAATATTAATATTTTGTTGCAAGTTACATTTTCTAAAGTTTTTTTAGTTTCCTTACTTTTTACCTAGAAGTTTTTAGAAAGCTATAATAACTAATGTAGGCCTAAATTCACTTGATCGAAATTCAATTTTTCGCATCAATTTATATATTTCCCTAAACCAGGGTGGCGACAGTTTTTGTTAAACTTTACAGTTCACTTAATTTGCAGTTTATACTGAACCTAACCATTACCTCTCGAAACGAAAAATCGTTAGAGACAAAGTTTAAAAACAATTCCTTGTCCATTAGACACACAACACGGTTAATACTAAAATCCTGGAACAGGTGTATTAACATAACAATGGTGTTTCACAGCGCATAACGCGCGCATAACTACGTGTTGTGTAAGTGTGAGTGTACGGCAGGAATATTACTGGGGTGTTACTGTATGTCATAGGATCACCCACTGGGATACTCTGAAGATTTCTTGAAAAATTCATAAAAATTCTGTAGCCGTCTTCGAATCTATGTAGAAAGTACATTAACTGCTCCAAACAATTAAGCGGTTAGATGAGATAACGTACACAATATAGCCTACACATGGTACAGAAGTAGTGTTACATATCTGCGTGTCTTGAACAGTAGGAGGTTATCTACCAGCTCGTGAGGGATATTTGTCCATTCTTCCATGAGTGCAATATCCAGCTTTGCAACTGTCGTGGGCGGTGCTGGTCTGACAGAAATGCGCTTCCATCTCCATATCGGGTCCATGTGCGTACACCTCCGTGGTGTTTGCCAAGGCCGTCTACTCGGCTGGACTTGGCCCATGGGCCCAAAGACTCAGTTCCACTGGAGGCGCTCCGCCGTCAGTTCTCAGCTGTCATAGAGGAGCTCCCTGGTTATGACCTGATCTACACCGATGGTTCACTGGTTGATGGCTGCGTGGGATTTGCCTATTCTCACGGTGGACCGTGTGGAACAGCACTCTCTGCCGAATGGCTGCAGTGTTTACACTGCAGAGCTGGTAGCCATTCACAGAGCTCTCGTGCATATCCGGTCCTGCTCAGGCGAGTCTTTTCTTATTTGCAGCGACTCCCTGAGCAGCCTTAGAGCTCTAGACCAGAGTTACTCACGGTCTACCCTGGTGTCATACAGGAGACACTTTATGCCATTACACAGTCCGGGCGATCGGTGTTCATCTGGTCTCCGGGTCATGTGGGTATCCCAGGCAATGGACATGTTGACCGGCTTGCCAAACAGCCTGTCGGTGCATCCAGTCTAGAGATCGGCCTCCCGGCTTCTGATCTCCGCTCATTGTTGCGCCAGCGAGTACCTCGGCTTTGGGTACTGAGTGGCGTAGCCTGAGCACGGCGGGTGGTAAAGGAAACTACGGCCGCATGGCGCTCCTTCTTGTGTGGTTCACGATGGGACTCAGTGGTTTTGTGTCGCCTCCCATGGACATCTACGTGGGAAGAGCCACCCCAATGGCAGTGTGTCTCCCGTCTGACAATAGTCCACATCCTGTTGGACTGCCCCAGTTTAGCTGCCTTGCGGCGGAATTTTAACCTCCCTCACGTTTTATCAGATGTTTTAGGTGACAATGCTACAATGTCAGATTCCGTTTTACGTTTTATTCGAGCAGGTTTTTTTTTTATCATTCTCTCTAACTGGAGATTTCTTTGTGTTGCCGAGTGGTTGACTTTTCCTTTTTTTTATTCTTATGGTCGGTCAACAACAGCTATCGGCTTTTTCCTTGTTAGGTGTCTTAGTGTGATCGTCTCTTTTCGTTCTGTACCTTGTCTTTTTTTTTATTATGTTTTCTGGACTCAGTGGGACTCTTCTCCCACTTTGCAACCTTAACCTCTGGGCGTATTTATTTACCGTCCTCGATTTTACTTTTGACGCTTAGAGACGGAATGGGGGACTGATTGACCATAGTAGTTTTGTCCCCCTTAAACAATCAAACAACAGAAATGCGTCTGCCAAGTGCATCCAAGACACGCTAAAACGGGTTTAAGTCCGGTGCACAAGCTGGGCAGACAAAGCGCCATTCTGGACGACATTGAGGTCGGTATGTTCGCCAATCCTGACTCCTGTTCAAGCCATTCGTCTGCCACCACCATGATATTGTCACGTTTCCTTCATTTAAGGAGGATTGTTCTGAGTTCCACGATATCTCCAGATGAGAGAAAAGACGATTGTCTGACTGAACACACAGTCTTGAACAGAAGGCGGCGCCAGTCGTCATGACTCCAATGCTGATGTTCCTTCGCCCATTTCTGCCGGCTAAACAGTATCGTGGTTTTAATGTAACACACACCATAGTCCGTGCATACGCCACATTCCCCAAGGCGATTTCGTACTGTTTGTGTTGATACTGCGCGTCTGGAGGGTACGTAGCAGCTGAGCTGTATTCAGCATCCTGTCTCTACGGGCTGTTGATGGGAGATAGTGGTAACATCTTGCTGATGTTACTCGTCGATTACCTTGCCCATATCTTCTTTTAACGATTACTGTTGTCTGAAATTGCGTCCAGGTCCTGTAAATTACACGGTGGGGGGACTCCAACATCTGCAGCCAGCTCCCTGTGTGTGTGTGTGTGTGTGTGTGTGTGTGTGTGCCTGCCTCGCTCCAAACTGACTGTGGCTCTCCATGCCATAGTTTCTAGCAAATCACGTTGCTGTTGCATTGCATCACCTGCTCACTACACTATCACAACCAAACTGCGTGTGTAATTGGTTTCGTAAACACAAGTCATGCCACTGTACCAACTTCTCTGTTATTACCACTTTCTCAGATGCAGAAGCGACAGAAAGACGTCACATGATTATAGTTCATTCTGCTGAGGACAATACTTCAGAACCTAGATATCTCAACTGTTTCCCTAATAGTTTTGACCAGTGCACAAACAAAAACAACTCACAAACAAATCTTTATAAATATAGATATATCACTTTTTATTTGTAGAAATTCTCGTATGTCTCAAAACTTCAAAATATTCCTTCATGAATATTCGTGGATATATATAAGATTTTGAACATTATACTAACTGTGTAGGTCGAGTGGGAGGAAACTAACGTAGAGAGGGGGTGGATGAAGAAGATGAGCCGGCCGCGGTGGCCGAGGGCCTGAGGCGCTCCAGTCACGGTCTGCACGGCCACTACGGCCAGGGGTTTGAATCCCCCCTCGGGCATGGATATTTCTACCGTCCTTAGTATTAGCTAGTTCATAAGTTTGTAAGTTTAGGGACTGATGACCCCGTAGTTCAGTCCCATAAGCTATACAAACATTTGAACTTTTTTTTTAATGAGATGAATAGGGAGATATTGAGAAAGTGATGAAGGAAATGTAGATGCACAGAAAGAGGTGTGTATGTGGGGGAGAGGAGGGGCGGCTCAGATGCACAACAAGATCAGGCAGGAATTGGAGTATTGGGAGACGAACAGGAAGAGAAGGAAGGAGGAGATATAGGAGGACGATATGGATAAAGAGAGGTGACCAAGAAAAGGGATAAAGAGTAGAGGAGAGCCGGGAGTGTAGGATGCGTATCCCGCTCCCGCCCACAAAGAATTTCTTTCTATCTGTTCAAATGTTTGTAAATGTATCGGACCAAACTGCGTGGTCATCAGTCCCCAAACCATTTACACCTAGGTAAACTAACCTAAAGACAAACAAACACACACACACACACACACACACACACACACACACCAGTGCCCAAGGGAGGGCTCGAACCTCTGACGGGGAGCAACCACGCGCTCCTCAGCGAGGCGCCTTAAACCTCTCGGCTACTCGACCGCGGCTTTCTATCTGTTATAAGCCACAACAATGCATGACCGGATACAACTAGCTATCAGTAAAATAATACAGTGAAAGTATTTATTAATTTGTATAATTTTAATAAGACTGCTGATTTCAGCCGTGAGAAATGTTTCGCTATATGTATTAACGTTGACAATGCAAACGAATTTTCTATAAAGCACAGCTATTACCAAGGGTTGGGTGACTTCAATGCCACTCAAAAAAATTAGCACAATGAAACTTTCACTCTACAGCGGAGTATGCGCTGATATGAAACTTCCTGGCAGATTAAAATTGTGTGCCGGAACTGGGACTCGAACCTGAGACCTTTGCCTTTCGCGGGCAAGTGTCCCAGGTTCGAGTCCCGGTTCCGGCACACAATTTTAATCTGCCAGGAAGTTTAAGATCAGAGCACACTTCGCTGCAGAGTGAAAGTTTCATTCTGGAAACGTCCTTTAGGCTGTGCCTCCACCATATCCTTTCTTCCAGGAGTACTAGTCTTGCACGGTTCGTGGGAGAACTTCTGTGAAGTTTGGAAAGTAGGAGGCGAGGTATTGGCGGAAGTAAAGTTGTGAGGCGGCATCGTGAGTCGTGTCGGGATAGCTCTGTCGGTAGAGCGCTTTCCCGTGAAAGGCAAAGGTCCCAGGTTCGTTCCCGGTTCCGGCACACAATGTTAATCTGCCAGGAAGTTTCAAAAAAATTAGTTAATTGTTGTTGACTTATTTTAATATTACGCTTTACTAACAGTATTGATGTGCAAGTATGGTCTAGACTACACTTACCAGTAACTGATGTTTACTTTTAATTGCTACATAGCTTTTAAAGGTATTATTTGTCATAACTACGCTCCTGAACCTGAAAGTATTGAATACGACATCTGATGCGAAAAATTACCACTTGCATTACGTTTATCTGAAGGGTTGGGTATTATGAACCACCCTGGTATTGTGAGGGTTCAAGAATGGTAACACACTACATGCCAATATGCACTCTCATCTTACTAGCCGGCCGCGGTGGCCGAGGGGACTGAGGCGCTCCAGTCACGGTCTGCACGGCCACTACGGTCGGGGGTTCGAATCCCCCCTCGGGCATGAATATTTGTGGCGTCCTAGTTCGTAAGTAGTTCATAAGTAGTTTGTAAGTTTAGGGACTGATGACCCCGTAGTTAAGTCCCATAAGCTTAACAAACATTTGAACATTTGATCATCTTACTACCATTGTCTTTATCATAAGTGCGACGCAGTAACTGAACATTTATTCCTAGGGAAGAAGTTCTCGTCTTACTATAAAGTCCCTGTCACAGAAACTCCGAAACAAGGACGATTAAATAACAAACACAGAAAGAAAAGTATTTCTTCTTCATTATTTTTGATGAATCTGAAGGTAAAGGCCGATTGCTTTGTTAGAGACCGTTCGGCGATCCTGGTCCGAATAGGTAAAGGTGTTTTGTGACGTTCAAAGACATTTCAGTGTAAACTGACTTTCTGTGAAAATAAGAGTTGTGACTTGTAGAAACTGTGGTAGCGTTGCCGTGTGAATTCTAGCGCAAGATGTTTAATGAATGTCTGTGTACTTGAACTACTTTTGCTTATAATTGCTTGAAGGTTGTAGGAAGCAGTGTATTCATGAATGACATGGCCGTCACTACTTGCCACGCGTAACAGAGTGCAGTAGCAACTCACGTAAATGCATTACCTGCTTGAGAATAGAGCCGTCCAAGAATTGAGACATCTAATGTAGTCTACACTGAATTTGGCGTCTTATGTTAAGGAAAATTAACTTCGAGGCAATATCGTAGAAATGAAGGTGAAGTTAGATGAAATAGAAAATACTATACTAAGAGAATAATTTGACAGAAAAATGAAAGAGGTAAGCCTGAACAAGACCCCTAGACAACATTCCCTCAGAGCTATTGAAGTCTCTGGGAGAGGTGTGGCCATTCCAGTAAAATAACTAACGATTCTCGCAGTGTAGATGACATAAAATGCAGAATGACTATGGGAAGAAAAAGATTCATTTTTTAACATCGAATATTAATTTAATTGTTAGGTCTTGTACGGTAGTGGAACATGGAAGATAAATAGTTCAAACAAGACAGGGATAGAAGCTTCTGAAAAGTGATGCTACAGACGAATCTTAAATATTAGGGGGATAGTTCGCGTAATTAAACAGGACTATGGGAGAAACAAATTTCTGGCTTACCTTGACTAAAAGACGGGATCTATAGGTAGGACACAGTCCTAGATATCAAGTAATCGTCAGTTTAGCATTGGAGTAAAGTATGTCGGGTAAAAATAACAGAGGGAGACCAAGAGACCAATACAGTAAGCAATTTCAAAGAGATATGGGTTGCCGTTCTTATGAGGTGATGAAATAAGCTTGCCCAGGGAAGAGTCAGTTGCATCAGACCAGTCTCCGGACTGAACAACAATAACAACAGTAAAATCTTATGGATGCGAACGTACCAACAATTAGTAGATTGTGTTATTTTGCAGTTTGTATATAACAATGGTTTAACTGTAGTGCACGTTTTAACAATATTAACCCTAAAATGACAAATTTTTTTTAATTTCAAAAACAAAATTATTTTCGTGTATCATCATTTGTACAAACAAAGGTAAGAAAATATTTAAAAAATTCCTATATTGCTAGTTTTCCAAAAAAGCAAATATGTAAGATAAACTTGCTGTATAATTTTCAAAGTTGGATAGTATAATCAAATTTTTGTGTTTATTATGGTACTATATACCTGTGTTAATTGGTGTGATTTTTTCCTCCTCCTAAAACTGGAACTTTATATGGAAAACAAAACGTCAAAATCTGTATTTCCCGCCGTTTCCCCCAAGCACAAGCAAAAGATGTTAACAAAAGTCACACTGCAGCCAACGTCGACAAAAAAACACCATAGCTAGTCTCTACCAACTCTGTTAAACACGTGTTAGTCTAAAAAATTCCCAATAGACGCGGATAATACAATATTACAATCGATATTGTAGATACGCAACACCATGCATTTAAGGGTTAAATTGAAATCTTCTGTCGACGAAGGTTTTAAATAAAACACACAAGTAACTAACGTTATTTAACGTTGCATATAGAAAATAACCGAAGGCCGAAACTAACCAACTAAAAAGGAATTTACCTAATATCTCTGATAGGCTAAGTTGATTTTTAAAATTGTTTCATTTTTTAACATATATAGGAATTATTCCTCTTTGATAAAATTATTTTATGAAATCAGAGGTCTCACTAACTAATAAAAGAAACATGACTGGTAGACATTCCATTAACACAGTATGACTGAGCCTTTTGCTCCATTTGATTCGCAACAGAAAATTACATTCATTCATACTGGAATGTCACAGCAAAGAATTACATTAGTTTTTTCCGGGAAATGAATGTGTTAATTAAAAACTAGAATTAAATATGTGGTCGTAATGTCTAAGCCATGCCTGCAGAGGAAAGTTTTAACTATAAAGACCTGCAACTTCTGCTTCGCCCAGGAATGACGCTAAGCACCACTGAAATTGTATGGTGCCCAGACGACTTTTTCCTGCTAGCGAATGTTGCCGCAGCCTCAGGGAGCTCCGCCCATCGCACCAGGAAAGTCTTCAGAATAACTGCGGGCTGCGGCGTCCGACAGAACGAGTTAGGGGTCCGGGGCACTAATCCTGTTTGGGACCCGAGAGCGCCATTGCCTGCAGGCCTGCTACCCGCCACCCGTCGCAGAGTAGCTAACTTTCTTGCCGCCAGGCGGCAGCAAGGGACGCTCTTCGCAAAGTATGTTAAATTAAATAGAACTATTAAACTCTTTTTTTTTTATTTTAACGCGAATTATCTACAGGAGAATGGAAAAGCTGGTAGAAGGAATGAAAGAGGAAGCCTGGTAGAATTTTGCACGGAACATGATTTAATCGTAACAAACACGTGGTTTAAGAATCACAAAAGAAAGTTGCATACGTGGAAGAGACCAGGAGAAACCGGAAGGTATCAGATAGATTTTATAATGGTAAAACATAGATTCAGGAACCAGGTGATAAACTGTAAGACATACCCAGGGGCAGATATAGACTCTGATCATAACTTGTTAGTCATGAACTGTAGGCTGAAACTGAAAAAACTGCAGAAAGGTAGGAAAATAAGGAGACGGGACTTCGATAAATTAAAGGAAAGGGAAGTTCTGGAGAATTTCAGAGGGAGATTTAGGCAACATTTGACAGAAACAGGGAGAAATAAAATAGTAGAAGAGGAATGGGTAGCATTGAGAGATGAAATAGTGAAGGCAGCAGAGGACAAAATAGGTAGAAAGGCAAGACCTACAAAAAATCCTTGGATATCACAGGAAATACTAAATTTAATTGATGAGAGGAAAATATAAAAACGCAGTAAATGAAAAAGGCAAAATGGAGTACAGACGACTGAAAAATGACATTGACAGGAAGTGCAAAATGGCTAGGCAGGATTGGCTAGAAGCCAAATGCAAATCTGTAGAAGAATGTATAAGAAGGGGAAAAGTAGACACCGCGAAGAACTCAGATGGGAAACTAGTTCTCTGCAAAGAAGGGAAAGCTGAAAGGTGGAAAGAGTACATAGAGCAGCTCTACAAAGAAAATGAACTTAGAGACGACGTTGTAGGAAGGGAAGACGAAGTATATCAAGATGAAATAGGAGATACTATACTGAGAGACGAATTTGACAGAGCCCTGAAAGACGTAGGTCGGAACAAGGCTCCAGGAGTAGATGACATACCCTCAGAGCTACTAAAGTCTCTGGGAGAGACAAAACTATTTGAACTGGTGTGTAGGATGTATGAGACAGGTGAATACCCTCAGACTTTAAGAAAAATGTAATAATCCCCATTGCAAAGAAAGCAGGCTCAGTCAGGTGTGAAAATTACATAACCATCAGTTTGATAAGTCATGGTTGCAAAATATTAACACGAATTATCTACAGGAGAATGGAAAAGCTGGCAGAAGCTGACCTCGGGGAAGATCAGTTTGGATTCAGGAAGAACGTAGGAACCCGGGAGGCAATACTCACTTTACGTCTTATCTTAGAAGATAGATTAAGGAAAGGCAAACCTACATTTGTAGCTTTTGTAGATTTGGAGAAAGCTTTTGACAATTTTGACTGTAAAACACTCTTTCATATTCTGAAGTCAGCAGGGGTACAATACAGGGAAAGGAGAGTTATTTACAAAAAGCCAGACCGCAATTATTAGACTCGAAGGGCATGAAAGGGAAGCATCAGTTGGGAAGGGAGTAAGACAGGGTTGTAGCCTTTCTCCGATGCTATTCAATTTGTACATCGAGCAGGCGGTGAAGGGAAGCAAGGAAAAATTTGGATTAGGGATTAAAGTTCAGGGGGAAGAAATAAAAACATTGTGTTTTGCTGATGACATTGTAATTCTGTCAGAGACAGCAAAGGACTTGGAAGAGCAGTAGAATGGAATGGAAAGTGTGTTGAAGAGAGCGTATAAAATGAACATTAACAAGAGCAAAACAAAAATAATGGAGTGTGGTCTTAGAAAATCAGGTGATGCTGAAGGAATTAGATTAGGCAACGAAACAATGAGTTTTGTTACTTAGGTAGTAAAAATAACATGCGATGGTCGCAGTACAGAGGATATAAAATGCAGAATGGCAATGGGAAGAAAGCATTTTTGAAAAAGAGAAATTTTCTAACATCGAATATTAATGTAAGTGTAAGGAAGTCTTTTCTGAAGGCGTTAGTGTGGAGTGTTGCCTTGTACGGGAGTGAAATATGGACGATAAGCAATGCGGACAGGAAGAGGATAGAGGCTTTTGAAATGTGGTGCTACAGGAGAATGCTGAAGATTAGGTGGGTAGATCGCATAACTAATGAAGAGGTACTGAACAGAATTGGTGAGAAAAGGAATTTTTGGCATACCTTGACTAAAAGAAGGGATCGCTTGTTAGGACACATTCTTAGACATCGGGGAATCGTAAATTTAGCATTGGAGGGAAGTGTGTGGGGTAAAAATCGCAGAGGGAGTCCAAGAGACGCGTATAGAAAGCAGATTCAAGTGGATGTGGGTTGTCGTTCTTATGAGGAGATGAAAAGGCTTGCTCAGGATATAGTAGGGTGGAGAGCTGCATCAAACCAGTCTCCGGACTGAAGACCATAACAACAATAACAAACTCTTTTTTTACAAACAATTTATTATGTATCTAGTTTCGCTGTCACATTGATGCCATCTTGAGGGCCCTAAAAAATAGAGGTTACATTTCTTTTAGACACTATCAGGAGCTTATTCAGTTGGCACCACGAATTCCTTTTTACACATTGATTGTTTCGAATCGAAGCTGAATAGGAAACTAATACTGTCTAGAAGGATTTGGCTTAGCGGCCAAAGTTGACTTCAATCTGAGACCAAATCTGATTGCAGAAAAATTTCTCATAAAATATTACTATTGTTGGTTCAATTTAATGTAATACATTGTGACCAGGAGCAGTCCATGGTCCACATTGATGATGGATCATTCTAAATGATTCAACTTCCTGCACGCTACAATTACCTCGCCCTATCGGTCACGGTGAGCACTGCTCAGTCACACAAAACCGGTTTAGGTTTCCTCTAAAAGTCATACAGCTTAGTGATTAGCTTTTTAATTAATTCCAATCTACATCCACATCTGAATATATCCTCCAAAACCCACCTCACACTGTGTGTCGTTGTCATTTACTGCTTTTCATGTTCAAGTCATCGGGAAAAGAGACTGCAGCTAATGTAACATAAATACCCACAAATTTTTCGAACTCTTTAATACACTTTTCTTTGCTGTAATCGATAGGTAAAACTGAAGGATCAATAGTGATTGGTTTGTATTATTTTGTAACTTTATTGGATTTTTTTTTTTTTTTTTAGTTAAAATATTGTTTGTGTCTCTTGATTGTACAGTATTTTGATGCTAATATTTAGTGCTGTTAATGTAAACAAAAGCCAGTAGTCTGGTCCAAACGTAGGGCATGAAATATATCTGATGCAAAACCTTTGGTACTTCCCTGTAGCTGACGTAGAAGGCGCCAGGTTTTGGCACATAGAAGACAGACCACACCAGACAGTTACTCCTTGTAGAATAAAATGCCTTTGCTCGGTTACATATGCATTATCCCTGGCCCAATATAAGCTATTATGGCGGTTAATTGTTCCGACAAGTATAAACGTCGCTTCATTTGACGACAGAATTTGATCTTGGGAACGTTGCTCTTCTACACATCTGTTAATGAACACTCACAAAATTCGCTTCGTGTATCAGGACCATCCACGTTAAGAGCATGGAAAAGTCTTGGAATATAAGGCTTAAAGTTCTGAGACCGCAATGTTCTATGACTACTGCTTCTGTTATTGCCAGTCTCCTGAGACCATTGCCTCACTGATTTCTTCTGGAATCGTGTTTATGCTTGGATTACTACACCAACACTCTCATTGTCTGTTGAACTTCTCTTTCGTCCGGTATGTCCCGTGTTCATACTGTGCATCGTCAAACATATCTCTCATTCTTCTTATTATTTCTCTTGTCGGTGCTGGTGTTCCAAATTCAACACTCCAATGTGGCGTATCGAACTCACATTATCTGCTTTCCAGTAACACTTTAGCACTCATTTCCATTGTTCAATCGATAACGCCATGGTTTTTGACCATCCTGAAACAAAATAAAGCATTGTTATAGTAGGGGAACTGTGCCAATTCTAGATAGCCTTGACAACTACCGGTTATAACCTCTACTCAGAGATCATATGCAGACATCATCCTGTCAGGAATTACACTATGCTCATTGCTTTGTTGCATTCCATCACATTCCTTTTTGGAGTCTGGTGACACAATTGGGTCAGTATTTTAACACAAGTGTGCATTCCATCACGTTCATTCTGGGAATCGATATCAGAGGTCCCCAGGCCCCATATCCCAGACATTCAGGGAAATCAGAGTATTATATTAAACAATTTCCTCATAGCAGCTGCTTATGTCAAGGTTAGAGCGCAATAACCCCCAGATCTCATCCCAGATCACCCTCCCTAACCAATGACTGCTATTAATGTCAGTTCTGTAGTGCAAGCACAATTTATGTTAAATAAATACTAACCTGGTCAAGGTTAGAGGGTGGAGGCCATTAACCCCCAGGTCCCAGGGTTGAACGCTGACTGATCAACCCCCAGGTCCCAGGGTTGGGCACTGATGGCATTCACCACTTGAGCTGTCCTAACTGCCTGCCCTACAGATTAAAGCAGTTCATTTTTCTTTATTTTAATTTCAATTATCCTAAAAGGGGCGGGCTGCCAGTGCACACAGGCGCTCTTCAGCCGAGGGAGATATAAAAATACAAAGAAGTATACATGAAAGTTAAGGTGATCAACTAATTAAATTTGTCACAAAGACAGTGTTGGAGAAAGTACAGGACTTTTAAATTGGAGTAAAGCTTTCAGGTTTTTTAACATGGACATGGTGACAAGATAAAGCTAAGGAATAAGTAAAATACATAAAATGGACTCATGGCACATAAAACTTCTAAAGGAAAAATGGAAGGTGTTGCAGCAGGTTGGCCGTTCACAGTTCATTAAAATAAAATATAACATTGAGATGACACCAATGTCTCAGAGCACACATTAAGACATCATTAAGACATCTAACTGGGGAAATGGTGATTATTTAAAACACAGTCGATTTAAAACACACTTGGCATCGGTGACAGGTTGGTCGTTTGCTGTTCGGTTTTAAAAATCACACTTTGTAAAACACATGTGGGTCTAGCAACAGCACAGAATCGATGGCACTGAACGAAAGGGCTGGAAGGTATGGAGGAGGTGTGGTTGGGGACAGGTGGGGGAGTAAGGAAGGGGGAGAACAGGAAGGGGCCACAGGGCTGGGGGGAGTAAAGCAAAGCAGGATGTCCCAGGAAGCCCGGACGTGTGGGAGAATGGAAGGACGCCGGAGGGACAGGGGGAATGCGGAGTGGGTATAAGAGACAGGAGGGATGGGGCCCTTTGGTAGAGATGTGGAGGGAGAGAGGGAGGTGGATGATCATCACTGGTAGGAAGGATAAATGTCAGGGAGAAGGGCATCATCCAGGAGGGGGAGGGTGCTGAAGTTGCCACGCAAGAGAATATGAAGAGTGGACAGGTGGAGGGTGGGCGGAGGTTTGGGAGCATACGGTGTAGTATGGGGTCAGGGTAGCATGGGGGCCAAGATGGATGCTTATGAGGGATGAGTTGGGCAATGGGGGCTGACAGGAAATATTTCCTGAATTCAATGGCGAGGGCACGATTATCTAGGAAGTGTGGGTTGGGATGGGAGAGGACAAAAGTGTAAACGTCAGGCTGAAGAGGAATCAGGGTCCTGTCCATATCTTGGTAGCATGGAGGAGGAGGAGGTGGGGGAGGAGGAGCTTTCTTTGAGGAGCCAGGAGGAGGTTCCACACTTTGAGGTCTTCTTCTTGGCGCTGGAGGTTGCAGGGAGGGGAAGGATGATGGGATCTAGAGGAATGGGTCTGGAGCGGGGCCCTGAGGCACGAGGTGCTGTGGAGGTGATTGAGGTGTGTCGGTGATTGTGACACATCGAACATTATTGATGCGAGCAGGTGGGAGGGAGGAGTATTCATGGGGATCAATGGGTGGGAGAGGGACAGTAGATGGAGAAGGGGGTGTGGGCAGTACATGGGAGGCGGTGGTGGCGGAGAGGATGGTGGAGAGGGAAAGCCCAGCAAGTTGAGAAAATGCTCTGCTCCAGGTGGTGGTGGTGGGGGCTCGGGAGATGGCGGTGTAGTGGATCATGTTAATGGGAATATTGTCCATGACGATAGAAGGATGCGAAGTAGAAGAAAGACAGGCGAAGAGAGTCACAGTCACTGCAGTGAGGCGATGGCTGGTACACCGTCGGACGGCGGACGTTGGGGTCCAGACTGCTGGAGAGGCGGCGGGGATGCACTGGTGGCGGTGGGTGCGACCACCGCGACGGGGCTGGAGCGGTGGCCTGGCAGTGGGACGAGCCTGCGGACCCGCGGCGGGGCTCAGCGATCCGGGAGGGCGGCGACGGTCCCCGCGGCGATAGTTACCGGGCCGGGGCGTCGTCCAGCAGCGGCGCAGGCGGGCAGCGAGACGGCTCGGCCAAGCGGCGGTCCCAAGAAGCTGGTTCCGACGATCGGCGGCAGTGACGTCGACGACGACGACGGGGCAGGATGACGGGGTCTAGAGGAATGGGCAGGATGACGCAGCGACTTGTAAGCAGTGAGCCAGAAGTAAGCAATTCGTATAGGCAATGCCTGCTACCTGGTGGAAAGGATGTCGAAATTATATTGTACTATGACAGTTTACGAGAAATGAGGTCACAATTAGGTCGTGTTCACACTGCCGGCCGGGCCGAGATGACTCTGCTTCAGCCGGCTCACGCCGAGCTGACGACATTCGGAATGTTTAATATTTCCGGCGCGAGCTGATTGGGCTACGGTGTTGTTTCTGCAGCACTAGTATCTCACGTCTCCAGCCTGTTTCCAATACAAATATCTCCGCTTAATAGCTTCTTTTTTTAACTGTTTCAGACCCACTGGCTACAATTGTGTACATAAATTTTTCAGTGTCTAAGATAGATCTCAATTTTTCTCAATTGAAACAACATGTATAAGACTATGAGTGTTCAACTTTTTCATCGTGCACACTTACTGTCAGCTGCGGAAGATCACTATAAGAATACCAAATACTCAGTGTGGCAGTGCGCAGCAGCTTGTGAACTTCAAAGAACACCCAAGTTGTGGGTTACTTCTATTCCACTGTAAACTGAAAAGCAGTAGTAATTATTTTGCATGGCAACTATTGAATTATTTTAGTCGCTAAAAAGAAGCCTTGATTTTCAGCGTATGCAATTTTGTAGTATGTAAATGGATGCATACAACAGCGTAAATCTTGCTTCTAAAATCATTAAAAACTTAATTTAAGAGGAATACAGCAAAAACAAATGTTTCCTTCAGAAAAAAATCTGGTCTGAATGGGTTAAATAACACTTGTGAGAATATGTTATGTTTATTAATACTTTTATTGCTATTAATTCCGTAAAACTAATGCAAAATTTAAAAAATATGTATTTTAAAAAGTAGTTGTTCTCGTAAGGAACAACTCTCCTAAATGTCATTCGAAACTCATGGGACGAGTCCATTACCACCGGTTTCTAATGTGCTTAAATCTCGGAGAGTCACTACAGTGTGAGAATAATTTTATTTAAACTACTGGACTCATGCCAATACTTCGCACCGTTAGTGGTAAGACAAAAAAGTATGGAAAAAATGGAAGTCAAGTTGAATGTTCTCGCATAGCTGTCTTGCAGTGTTTGAAGTTAAACTAAATCAGTGTATTTTTCCTGCAGTTAAAAGAAATGATAGTACCATTCCATCAGAAAAAAGAAACAAAAATAATAATAACAATATTAATATGAAAGCTGTGTAGAGTTCTTTCAACGTGGAGGTGAGCTGAAATGTAGTACAGCATGACGCATATAAAGTCGGTGCACCTCACGTACGCCCGTAGCCACCACTTGTAGCATTTCTTATTAGAAGGTAACTACGTGATTTTAATGTGACTGTTCCGTATTGTTTTTTAATTCATTCATTCTTAACTTAATCTCAGACGTGAGAGTACCGTTTTAATGTGGGACACGCTGTAATCAGTTATTTTCACGTTCTGGTACAACGTTTTTTGTATTAAAAAAATGCTATGTATTTTGTGTTGGGAGTAGATGCATCTATAAATATAAGTTTGTTTTTGGACTACTTCTTTTATCAATTCCAACTAGAAAGCCATTAAGTGTAGTGTCTGAAAATTTTATTTCAGTCCATCAACAGTAAAGTCGCAGTTTACTTTCATCTTCTCTTACAGTTCCAAACACTATATATATATATATATATATATATATATATATATATATATATATATATATATATATTAATTGTCTGGTGTGTTCATAAACTAAAACCATAGCAGATATTTGTCCATTATAATCGGTCGGCACGCAAGAAAAATTAGTTCAGACTTGTTTTCTGGTTATGGATCATCAACACATCACGAGGGACCTACACACGTAGCCAGCAATTTAACGTTTTCGGCACTAAAGTGCTTCACGCTATGATCAACACCCGCCTAGTTCGTACGCTAGCAATCTCGGCGCTGATCCCGCTCAGAAAACTCGCAATTACTTGTGAAAGGAGGTAGATAACAGTGCGACGACCATTTCAAAAACTTTTAGCTCCATTTCACTCGATATAATTGATGGTCTAAAATGCATAGAACAGTAAGGTGCCCGCTATTGAAATATTTCAATATAAGATTTGTAAATCAAGTGCGCATACTTGAAAACGACTGTGGCTAATTACGAAAAGATGAATGGTTTGTTTCGAAGCTAAGATGTTGTCCTACCATGTGTCCAAAAATCAGATTTTTTTAACCGCATATTTTCATCAAAATCGAGTGAGGAGCGTTACGAAACTAAAAACTGGAGAAGAATGAATAGTAGACTTCTTATTTTTTCACAAGCAAGGCAAAGCTTTCAAGGAAAAAATAACTTCATAAAATGATGTGGCGTGGACTTATACACCGTCAAATTTTTTTTTTTGTTTTTGTTGTGGTCTTCAGTCCGGAGACTGGTTTGATGCAGCTCTCCACAGTACCCTTTCCTGAGCAAGCCTCTTTATCTCCACATAAGAACGGCAACCTACATCTGTCTGAATCTGCTTACTGTATTCATCTCTTGGTCTTCCTCTGCGATTTTTACCCCACACACTTCCCTCCAACGCTAAATTCACAATTCTTTGATGTCTAAGAATGTGTCCTACCAATCTATCCCTTCTTTTAGTGAAGGTATGCGAGAAATTTCTTTTCTCCCCAATTATGTTCAGTACCACCCACCTAATCTTCAGCATTCTTCTGTAGCACGACATTTCAAAAGCCTCTATTCTCTTCCTGTTGGCACTGCTTATCGTCCATGTTTCACTCCCATACAAGGCAACACTAAATGCCTTCAGAAAGGACTTCCTTAGGCTTAAATCAACATTCGATGTTAACAAATTTCTCTTTTTCAAGAACGCTTTTCTACCCATTGCCATTCTGCATTTTATAACCTCTGTACTGCGACCATCATTTGTTATATTACTGCCCAAGTAACAAAACTCATCTACCTCCTTTATTGCTTCGTTTCCCAATCTAATTCCTTTAGCATCACCTGATTTTCTTACACTGCACTCCATTATCCTAGTTTTGTTCTTGTTAATGTTCATCTTATCTGCACCTTTCAGCACCCTGTCCATTCCGTTCAATTGCTCTTCCAGGTTCTTTACAGTCTCTGACAGAATTACTATGTCGTCGGCGAAACGCAATGTTTTAATTCTTCACCCTGAACTTTAATTCCTTCTCCAAATATTTCCTTGCTTTCCTTTATAGCTTGCTCAATGTACAAATTGAAAAACAATGGAGAAAGACTACAACCCTATCTTACTCCCTTTCCAACCACTGCATCCCTTTCATGTCATTCAACTCTGACAACCGATGTCTGGTTTTTGTACAAGTTGTAAGTAACCTTACGCTCCCTATATTTTACTCCTGCTTGCTTCAGAACTTGAAAGAGTTTATTCCAATCAACATTGTCAAAAGCCTTCTCCAAATCTACAAAAACCAGAAATGTAGGTTTGCCTTTTCTTAATATATCGTCTACGATAAGCGGTAAAGTGAGTATTTCCTCCCGTGCTCCTACATTTCTCCTGAACCCAAACTGATCTTCCCCGAGGTCGGCTTCTACCGGCTTTTCCATCGTTCTGTATATAATTCGTGTTAATATTTTGCAACCATGACTTATTAAACTGATGGTTCTATAGTTTTCACACCTGTCTGCACCTGCTTTCTTTGGAAAGGGGGTTATAACATTTTCCTTGAAGTCTGAGGGTACTTCGCCTGTCTCACACATCTTACACACCAGGTGAAACAGGTTTGTCATGACTGGTTCTCCCAGAGACTTCAGTAGCTCTGAGGGAATATCATCTACTCCAGGGGCCTTGTCTCGACTTAGGTCTTTAAATTTTTAACAATCTGCAATTCGGAAAAGTTGATTTTCCCCCTGTTTTTCTTCTCGGCTCGGCGCACCGTGTGAACACCCATGCTTTGCGCCAGCGGCTCGGCACATCCCGGCTAGGCTCGGCTCGGCCTGGCCGGCAGTGTGAACGCCCCGTTAGGGTCATGAAAACCACCGCCTCACGCACAAAGTGTCGATTTATTACGTCCTGACTACTAACTCCATTGTATAGAAGAGTACACATATACAGGGTGGTCCATTGATAGTGACCGGAGTCAAATATCTCACGAAATAAGCCCCAAACGAAAAGACTACAAAGAACAAAACTTATCTAGGTTGAAGGGAGAAAACAGATGGCGCTGTGGATGGCACGCTAGATGGCGCTGCCATAGGTCAAACGGAAATCAACTGAATTTTTTAAATAGGTACCTCCATTTTTTATTACATGTTCGTCTAGTACGTCAATAAATCTAAATGTTTTATTTGGTTCTGATACATCGCGCTTTAATAGTAACATTTCGTCAGTGCGGACGGTATTTGCTTCTTGGTGCGTTACTCGTGTTAAAATGGACCATTTACCAATTGCAAAAAAAGGTCGATATAGTATTTATGTATGCCTATTGCAATCAAAATGTTCAAATGTTTGTAAAGCTTATGGAACTTAACTACGGGGTCATCAGTCCCTAAACTTACAAACTGCTTATGAACTACCTACGAACTAGGACGGCACAAATATCCATGCCACAGGGGGGATTCGAACCCCCGACCGTAGTGGCCGTGCAGACCTTGACTGAAGCGCCTTAGTCCCCTCGGCCACCGCGGCCGGCTATTGCAATCAAAATGCCCAACGGGCCTGTGCTATGTATGTTGATCGTTATCATGGAAGACATCATCCAAGTGTCCGGACCTTTCGTCGGATAGTTACGTCATTTAAAGAGACAGGAAGTGTTCAGCCACAAGTGAAACGTGCAGTACAACCGGCAACAAATGATGATGCCCAAGTAAGAGTTTTAGCTGAAGTTGCGGCTAATCCGCACATCACTAGCAGACAAATTGAGCGAGGATTGGGAATCTCAAAAATGTCTGTGTTGAGAATTCTACATCAACATAAATTTTACCCGTACCATATTTATATGCACCGTAATTTGCATGAAGAAGACTGTGGACGTCGTGTGAACAGCCGTCTGAGGGTGAACTGGAAGGTTCGAAACCGGTAACGGCGCTATTTAGTTAATAAATAGCAGATCAAAAGTGGTTGTTTGCTATCTTCTTTATTACAAGAATCACACTGTATTTCATCACAACCACGAACTCAAAATGTCACCTTTTGACAAAATAGCGTTCAAATGTTTGTTAAGCTTAAGACTTAACTGCGGGGTCATCAGTCCCTAAACTTACAAACTACTTATGAACTACCTTATACTAAAGACGACACAAACATCCATGCCCGAAGGGGTATTCGAATCCCCGACCGTAGCGAACGTGCAGACTGTGTCTGGCGCGCCGCAGACCGCTCGGCCACCGCGGCCGGGTCTAGTACTTCACTCAACGAATCTGTAAAATTTCATAACTCTAGGACACACAGTTCAGGAGATACGACCTAATAAGGACTGAGCTGCATCAGAACGAAACAAAATATAGCGATGGAGAAAGAGGCATGAAGGAGATACAATAGCATAAGGAAGGAATAAAATACATATCGTGACGGCGGATCACAATAAAAATTGATTGGTATATGCACGAACATCAAGATGTTATGAACAGTTTCATGAAAGTCATCTAAGAGACCCAGGTTGTACCATGACATAACTACATCAGTGAATAAGAAATATGATACCACCATTTAGTCCTATCATATAGATTACGGATCTCCTACACACTTGGCAACGTGAACAGATATCTACAGAAAGTGCAAGAACCCTTCCTAGTACTAAACCTACTTAGGAGTCCGTAGAAGATGGTGAGGGGGTGTGCGGAGTTACCGGCCCACACTTCAAATCCAGGATCTGCAGAAGAAGCTGACCCACCTTCGAGTCAGACTCGAGAGCCGTCGTGTAGGAGTTACGAGTAGGTATTTCTTCTGAATAAAATTCGGGTTGTCAATTATGGGGCTTTATTGCTAGGCTCTTCATAATACAATGTTGAACAATTATAATTTTACTGCGGATACTGAGAGCATATTCCTACTTGTCCGGTATGGATTAGTTCCTAGCGCTGACTGACTACAGTGGCGCGCAGCCGAGACCTCCTACCAAATTTCGTGTGTTGTCATACATGTTCGGATGTGTTCGTTAAAGATCTAATATTCATTTGGTTAGTTATCTGAACAATGTTAAACAAAGTAACATTATCAGCACCGACTTTTGATGACCCCTAGGCTGCTACTACGGCCTGTATGCCACCAAACATTGTTAAATAATAAATAATAATAAATTGAAAAATAAAAACTTCGCGCCATAGTTTAGGGACTTCCCCGGCTTATAGGCGCAGCGGCCACAACGGAATATCTCACGGCAGCAGCCATCTGGAACTTTCGTTAGCCCACCTCCTCGGCTGACGCCTTATGTAGCGTCTCGGCCGTGGGAAACTATAACGGCTATTGCTGTCGGCGAACTGCCTAGCCGTGACTAAAGAAGTACTTGTCGCCGGATCGCGCACGAAATCTGTCTAATAATTAATCAAATAAAATGAAATTAAAATTATACCTTCATATACGAGGCGCCTCCAGAAAGTAAGTTCCGTTTGGTAATAAAATGAAATTGTATACAGGTACAGAAGAAATCTTTATTGCACAAAATTCTACAACTCTTAAACTACTTTTCCAAATAACTGCCGAAATTTTGTAGGCACTTGTCATAGTGTGCCACAAGTTTTTGCATACATCTTTCACAGAAGGTTGCCGTATGTGTCTTCAACCATGTGGTAACAGCTTTTTATCATCGTTGAAGTGTTGACCACCAAGGACAGATTTTAGGTTTAAGAAGAGATAAAATCGCTAGGAGACAGGTCCGAGCTATATGGGGGATGATCAAACAGGTCCCACTGAAATTTCCGTAAGAATTGTTTGGTCACATTCGGTGTGTGACATAAGGCATTGTCGTGAAGAAAAAAAAATCTTTTGACAGTAATCCTCTTCTTACACCTAAAATCTGTCCTTGGTGGACAACACTTCAACGAAGATGACGAGCTGAAAGAACATGTTACCACATGCTTGAATACACAGGCGGCAACATTCTATGAAAAAGGCATATAAAACCTTGTGCCATGCTATGATAATCAATATTTTTTCTGTATCTGTACCCGTTCGTTTTATACAACCAAACGGAACATACTTTCTGGACGCGCCTCGTATTATTAGTTTAATAAATATTAACAAAAATAGGAATGCGTTTAGGCGCGTGACCGCCAGTGCTACAGCCAATCGGCGTCCAGTGCCTGCTGCTCGGGGACTTCCCTAGAATTCGGGAAGATTTGCCCGTGCTCTTTCCCGTGAGAACCCGACCTATTGTACCACCTGTCGTGGTTCTCACCAGATTTTTACCATCTGTCGCCTACTGGTCCTAACCGGCTCCAATGAAGCAATACTCCGATCTTAATACGATGGCTTTAAGCCAGAAGTAATACAAGGTGTCCAGAAAAGGACTCCCTGATTTCAAAACTAAATATCTCGCAAACAAAGATCGATGGAGGAATGCAGTAAACGGTATGTTTATTGTGAAAGCTGTATGAAGTTTATACAGCAGTTTGAAATAATAGTTACAAAGGCTGCTACCACATGGCTCAGTACGCTGTGCAGCCCATATCAGCAAACATAAGTGAAATAATCGTATGAAAACACTCTTTGCAAACAATCACACCACAATGTTTTCAAAATGTTCACCATTGGCACTAAAGAGGTGGCGCAAACGAAGAATGAAATTCGCCATTACATTTCGTAGTGTCTCAACCGAAATGAATTCATATGCCACAGAGATCGCCGATTCAAGCTCGTCCAGTGTGGCAGGATGCTTCGGGTAGACCATGTCTTGCACCCCCCCCCCCCCCAACAAAATAGGGCGAACATGCAGGCCAATCCATGCCTGCACCAGTAAATTTGGGATATTCCAAAGCAATGACCCGATTCCCGAAGTATTCCTCAAGAAAGCGAAACACTTGTTCGGTCGGATGTGGTCAGGCTCCATCTTGCATAAACCATTCAGTAACTGGTCGATCCTCTAACGCATGCTGTGTGGCGACAAATTGTTCCAAAATTGCAACGTAACGAGCGCCAGTGACCGTTTCTCGAATCAAAAAAAGGGCCAATAAATCCTCTTCTACATACTGCAGCCCACACAGTAACTTTAGGAGAATACAGGTGTTTCGCTTCACACCAATATGGCTTTTCCGAACCCCAAAATCGCCAGTTATGCTTATTCACGTATCCATTCAGGTGGAAGTGTGCTTCATCTGTAAACCGGATGCAGCCAACATCAAATCCTTCACTGTCAATCAGTGTTAGCAAAGGCAACTCTTTGTTGCACAGCTCTTACGGGTATGGCCTGGTGCGTTTGAATTTTGAATGGAAACATGTGTAGGCTCTTTCTCAGTATTTTCTGCGTGCTGGAACGCTTCAAACCAGTCTCAGATGCAATTCTATGGACGGATGAGACTGGATTTCGCTGAATAATTCCAGAAACTGTGGCGATATTTTCAGACGTAACTGCGGTTTGCTTGCGGCCAACATGCCCCACTAGATCATCAGTTACGCTGCCTGTTCGTTGAAATTTTGCGAAGAACGTAAGAATGGTTTTCGCATCGGGGCTTTTTGGAATATGAAATCGTGCTTGAAAACTTCGCCTTGTTGCCGTAGGACTCTCTTCTAACCTGTGGTACTCTAGCACCAGAAAAACACGTTGTTCGATGGAGTACATGGTTTTAGTCTCTTCCTTCGGTACGCTAACCTCCTTTCACGTTTCAAATGTTCAAATGTTTTAGAGCTTATGGGACTTAACTACGGGGTCATCAGTCCCTAAACTTACAAACTACTTATGAACTACCTAATAGTAAGGACGGCACAAACATCCATGCCCAAGGGGGGATTCGAAACCCCGACCATATTGTCCGTGCAGACCGTTACTGGAGCGCCTCAGACCCCTCGGCCACCGCGGCCGGCTTTCACGTTTCAATAGTGGAACTGATCGCTCTGGGCTTCGGATCACTATTTATGCTAGGCATTACGTATGGCGATTACAGAGCCATCTGTTAGCAGCTTTTGTAACTATTATTTCAAACTGCTGTATAAACTTGTTACAGCTTTTACAATAAACATACCGTTTACTGCACTCCTCTATCGAGTTTTGTTTTCGAGATATTTAATTTTGAAATCAGGGACTCCTTTTCTCGACACCCTGTACATTGTACCATGATATAACTACATCAGTGAATAAGAAATGTGATACCACCATTTAGTCCTATCATGTAGATTACGGATCTTCTACTCATTTGGCCACATGAACAGATATCTACAGAGAGGAAAAAATTTTCGTTCAAGAAGACATATAAGGTGATCCACGTATTAAAAGTGAACTGGACTCGGCAGAAGCTGACACGTCTGGAAACGCGGTGTTCCTCGGCCGCTGAGCCGCGCGCCGCAGCGGCCGACATTTCCTGAGCAGCGCGAGGCATCTGCTCTGTTCTGCTCTGCGTTCAGCAGGCGGCCACGAAACGCGCCGCCGCCGCGGCCGCTGTGGAGCGCAGCGCAGCCACAAATAGAACTCATTTCGCTGTCGATAGAGGGAAGACTCTCGACTAGTCCAAATGCGGCCGGCAGCGCGTGCCGGTATTGATCTGCGCCGCCGTGGCGTGGCGAGGCGTGTGCGTGAATGAACCGGCGTGCTCGCTTAAAGCAGTCCACGCCATGCGGCGCCGCCCTAGCCAGCATGACTGGGGAGAGTCCACACCACCGCGCCCCTGCGTCCAGCCGCTGACAACTGCCGCAGCAGGCGTTATGTGTTCAGACACGCCACTGTCTTCTCCTGAAACCACTGTCGAGGTCGCCAGGAACTGTTGAATAACTGCTGAAGCATAAACTGATCAGTCAAGTAACTGAGTTCAATTATTTCCAGTGACATCTACATACATTCTCTGCAAATCACGTTTCAGTGCCTGGCAGAGGGTTCATTAACCACTTTCATAACTTTTCTCTACCGTTCCATTCTCTAATAGCGCGCAGGAAGAAAGAACACCTAAATCGTTCCGTTTTAGATCTGATTTCTCTTATTTTATTGGGATGGTCATGCCTCCCTAAGTAGGTGAGTGCTAGCAAAATATTTTTTTTGTGTCCCCGCCTAGTCGCCGCTTTTATGTCTCGTTTCCGTCGTAGGTGTCGGTGGCCGAGTAGAAAGAGACCGACACAGGAATAAAGGATGCACGCTTGTGCAGGTAGGAGGTGACCAGCCCGTGGGACAGCAGAAACTAGAAACACTAGAGTAAATTAGAACGAGATATATATTTCTTAGTAATACTTTTATATATACATGTGGCGTCTGTTCCGAGAGAACAGACGTCACTTCTGATACTTAGGTAGACCTTGCAGGTGCGGTGATCACTGTGTCCCCAGTGGTGTAGGGGTCAGCGCAACTGCCTAGAAAGCAGGAGACCCGGGTTCGAATCCCGGCTGGGTACACATTTTCAGCTTTGCCCAATCGCAGTTGATGTCATATATTCTATGAATGTTACTTAACTTTTTCATAGCTCAGTACTGCAGAATGCTGATACATAGTTGAGCCAGAGGCCTGCCTGGTGCCTATCCGATAGCCAAGTCTTCACTGGTGCCTATCTGATTCCGAAGTGTTAACTGGTTCCTATCTCACGATGTCGTTCAGTGGTGGCCACGAGCGGAGTTGCAGCAGAGGGCGCTCGTGGCTGACGTCGTAAGAACGCGGCGCCGTGCGTGCATGGTGGCGCGCACTTTAGACTTGTGCGACACCACAGTAATCAGTCAAGTAACTGAGTTTAATTATTTCCTGTGACAATACGAAAAGGACTGAACGAAAATCTCATCAAAAATCTCCAAATTTGACCACCTGTCCTCACTGCAAATCCGAGCACCTCCACAAAAATGGTCCCAACCTCGTCTGCAACACCTGTGGTGGCACCCAACCTATCTACTATCAATGCAAGTCTTTTCCTCCCCCTCCCTTACATTCCCAGAGCTAACCCGTCCCTTTGATCCCACGATGCACCCCAACAGCTCCTTGTGCCCTTCTCTTACCGCGGAGGACGTCATCCAGGTTGTCACCACTGTCCTCCAAAACATACATCCCTTTCAACGCCCCCACACCCTTCAACAGATTGCCCTCGCCGCCACATCTGTGTTCCGACTAGACCTACGCTACCTTCTCCCGGGCCATTCCCACTTCACCTTCTCCAGGTTAGTTACCCTCATATAACCACACCCTACCCCTTTTCTCACACCATATCACCATCAAATCCGAATTTTGCTGTTGTCACTACACACGCTGACAGATGAGGCTGACCCTGTCATCAGATTGTCACATTGGATACCGTGATTCTTTTCATCACACAGCGTTTCTCCACTGTTCAGTCGTCCAATGTTTACTCTTCTTACACCAAGGGAGCCGTCGTCTGGCATTGACATGCGTGATATGTTGCTTATGAGCAGCCACTCGACAGTGAAATTTTCTACACTCCACCCAACTGTCGTAGAACTTGGAGTGGATTATGATGCAGTTTGGAATTCCTGTGAGATGTTCTGGATACATGCCTGCTTATTACACTGTACGACCCTCTTCAGCTGTCGGCGGTCTGTCAGTCGAGATCGGCGTATACGCTTTCGTACTGTACATTATTCTTCGACGTTTCCATTTCACTATCGCATCAGAAACAGTGGATCTAGTGTCTTCTGAGACAAGCGATACCCAGACACCTAACCATATTTGAAGTCCACTAGTTCCGCGGAGCGCACCATTCTGCTCTCTCACGATGTCTCATGACTACTGAGGTCACTGATATGGACTACCTGTCAGCAGATGGCACCATGTTGCACCTAATATGAAAAACTGTTTATGGGGGTATCCACATACTTTATATCACATAGTGGTTACGGGAAGGGAAAGTTACTTTGAAATCATAAATAAAAATTCTTATTTTTTATTGCAGATTTCGATTCTACAGAAAAATATATGTAACTTTTGTATGAAACATTACTGTAGTTTCATGACAGATCGCGTTGAATTCAGAGAACATGAACGTGATTTGAAAACTGTCGAAAAACTGCAACAGCTGAAACTATTTACGCATCAGATTAGGACAAAGTACAGTTTTTAATAGTTTTTATGGTGATATCTTGTGGCACCTCCCACAATCGAATGAAGCACAGACTGATCATGCTCTCAGTCCGTGATGAGACTGGTCATTGTACTTCCGTTTTTCTGATTGTACACATCTCTGCGCAATTGCTCCATGTTATTAACGACTGCACAGACAGTAGGTCATTTCCTCCTACTCTGAGGCCCATCAAAGGTAAGCTAATGTGCTTCCAGATAAGAATTTTCCTTCTGCAAAGACCTTTCGCAATGTTGTCCATCTGGTTACTGAAACTAACCTAGATTTCCCGATATGCTATAGTTTTGGTAGATCATAATTTACCTGATATAGACTGGGAGACGGGTGGCAGGGACAAAGAATCCAGTGAAATTGTTTTGGGTGCATTATCTGATAATTACCTTGAGCAGTTAAACACTGGACCGACTCGTGGCGACAACATATTAGACCTTCTGGTGGCAAACAGACCCGAACTATTCGCAACAGTTAACGCGATCATAAAGCGGTTACAGCATCGATAATTTCAGCCTGAGATAGAAATATTAAAAAAATGTAGGAAGGTTTTTGTGTTCGGAAAAAGTGACAAAAAGCGGATTTCGGAATATTTGACGGCTCAACAGAAGTTTTATCTCAAGTACAGATAGTGTTGAGTAACAGTGGTCAAAGTTCAAAGCGATCGTAAGATATGCATTAGATGAGTATGTACCAAGCAAGATAGTAAGAGATGGAAAGGAGTCACCATGGTGCAACAATCGAATTAGAAAACTGCTACGGAGGCAAAGGGAACTTAGCCAAAGCCTTGTGGACAAACAAAAATTAAACGAAGCGAAATGTAGCGTGAGGAGGGCTATTCGAGAGGCGTTCAACGAGTTCGAAAGTAAAGTTCTATGTACTGACTTGGCTGAAAATCCTAAGAAAATTTGGTCTTATGTCAGAGAGGTCGTGGATCAAAACAAAATCTCCAGACACACTGTGACGAAAATGGCCTTGAAACAGAGGATGATACTCTGAAGGCTGAATTACTAAATGACTTTTTCCAAAGCCGTTTCACAGGGGAAGATTGCACTGTAGTTCCTTCTCTAGGTTGTCGCACAAATTGCAAAATGGTAGAAATCGAAATAATTGACAGAGGGATAGAAAAACAAGATCGCTCCAAAGAGGAAAGGCCGCAGGACCAGATGGGATACCAGTTCGATACGCAAAGGAACTGGCCCCCTTTCTTGCAGTGGTGTACCGTAGGTCTCTAGAAGTGCGTGGCGTTCCGAAAGATTGGATACAGCTCCCCACATATGTTTAATGAACGAAGTAAGAGCATATGGTCTATCAGACCAATTGTGTGATTGGATTGAGGAGTTCCTAGGTAACAGAATGCAGCATGTCATTCACAATGGGGGGAAGTCTTCCGAAGTAAGAGTGATGTCAAGGGTGCCACAAGGGAGTGTCGTGGGTCCGTTGCTGTTAACGATTGCGGATAACATCGGAAGTTCACTGAGGCTTTTTGCACATGATGCTGTAGTATATAGAGAGTTGTCACAATGTAAAATTGTATTGAAATGCAGGAGGATCTGCATCGCATGGTGCAGGGAATGGCAATTGAATCTCAATGGAGACAAGTGTAATGTGCTGCGAATATACAGAAATAAAGATCCTGTATCATTTATGTACACTATAGCAGGCCATCAACTGGAAGCAGTTAATTCCATAAATTATCTGGAAGAAGGCATTAGGAGTGATTTAAAATGGAACGACCATATAAAATCAATCGTCGGTAAAGCAGATGCCAGACTTAGATTCATTGGAAGAATCCTAAGGAAATGTAATCCGAAAACGAAGGAAATAGGTTACAGTACACTTTTTCGCCCCAACTCGAATACTGCTCACCGTTGTGGGATCCGTACCAGGTGGGGTTGATAGAGGAAGTAGAAAAGATCCAACGGAGAGGAGCGCGCTTCGTTACTGGATCGTTTGGTAATCGAGAAAGCGTTACGCCGGCCGCGGTGGCCGAGGAGACTGAGGCGCTTCAGTCACGGTCTGCACGGCCACTACGGTCGGGGGTTCGAATCCCCTCTCGGGCATGGATATTTGTGTCGTCCTTAGGATTAGCTATTTCATAAGTAGTTTGCAAGTTTAGGGACTGATGACCCCGTAGTTAAGTCCCATAAGCTTTACAAACATTTGAACATTTTGAAAGTGTTACGGAGGTGAACGATAAACTCCAGTGGAAGACTGAAGGAGAGACGCTCTGTCGCTTGGTACTGGCTTTTGTCGAAGTTTCGAGAACATACCTTTACCCAGGAGTCTAGCAGTATATTGCTTGTTCCTGCGTATATCTCGCGAAGAGATCATGAAGACAAAATCAGAGAGATTAGAGCCCACACAGAGGCATACCTACAATCTTTCTTTTCGCGAAAAATAATTGACTGGAATAGGAGGGTACTCAAGGTACCCTCCGCAACACACCGTCGGGTGGCTTCCGGTGTATGGATGTAGATGTAGATGTAGAGAAAGAGTCCGGCCGCCACCTGTGACAAACTAAAATAAACACAGTGGATATTTTAGCTGCAGTTGTTGCATATCAAGACATTAGTTCTCCGCAAATTGCGCTAAAAGAGGTCGAAGAATGATTGCGGAAATGTATACGGTGTCACATGATAGCACTGTAAAAAAATATCAAAAACTTTATTTTGATTTTCTTGATAAGTATTTGTTTCAGATATTACCGTTTTTCAACAATTTTCTGTTTGTTTTCATTACAGCGCCCTCTATCATGAAACGAAAAAATATTTCATACAAGACTTGCATATTTTTTCACGGAGGATCCAGATGTACAATGAAAATACGGGTTCCTGTTTAAGATTTCAAAATCTCCCTCATTCCACCCCTGGTGATATGTCCCGCTTGGAGGTGAACAACTTTCATTGCAACTTTTTGAATACGATTTGTTTTGAAAATATTCTGAAAAACATATTCATGCTTCAGCCTGTATAATATCGTACGTACAACAACGAAGAGGGATAGTAAGACTGCAAGATAAAGTTAAGGAAATGGCAGAATTAAAAAGATCTACGAAAGGGACGTAGTATTTCTTCCCTACTTTTCAATATATTCATCAAAGAAGCAATTATGCAATCAAAAGAAACTTTCGAGAGTGGGATAAAAACTACATGGTGAAATGATATCAGCGATAAGATTCAGTGATGAGACTGCTACTCTCAGAGAAAGAAAGTGAAGAACAATTACAGGTTCTGTTGAATGGAATGCATACTACAATTAGTATGAATAGTAAGTAAACCGGAAAAGGCAGAACTTATGAGAAGTAGTAAAAATGACAGCATCAAGCAACTTATTGAAAAAATTGGTCATGAGACGTAAATTAAATTGAGGGGAGACAAGTGAGAAAATACTCAGATACATATTACCTTTGCTGTTTAAGAAGTAAATTAACCAAATTTTTCAATTGTTTCCATTATCAGGTCGTTTTAATTTCAGAAAACATGCTACCTCAAAGAAACATATTCTGAAACATTACATATTACTTTCGCATTGTGGTAGGCTATTCTTGGTAATTTGTTTACGAGTTTTTTTTTTATATAAGTCTTATAAATCTGAAAATATATTTTGATTTTTTTGTATTAACCACAGCAATTAAAATTTTAGCAGAAGTTTAAAGAGATTCGCCTGTAATTCGCTTCACAAAATTTTGTAGTCAATTTTGTACGAATTTCACCTTTCTAACAGAAAATGTTCATTACGGACTGGACAACGAAAAATTCCGTTAACTTTTCCTATGAAGAAAAAGCTGAAAATGGCCATGTAACCTTGTATTTTTTTCTTCTTATTCATGCAGCTCTTGCCTTTGAGGCTTCAGGCGTGCTCGTTTCGGCATAATCTGACATTTGCGAGCTAGCAAAACAACTGTATTATGAAGCTTCTTTAATTGCTTTTAAGTTAACCAACCTGCGTCAAATCCTAGTCTCACAAGGGCCCAAATTCTTCCAGTGTAGTAATCAGGCGAAGGTAATGTGTAGTAAACGGACTCATGGCCTTCTATTTCCTGCAAATGTTTTACACTCAAAATATTATACCATCCCAAACAAGGATAGTGTCATGTAGGAAAGGCAGCGGGAACTACGCAATGGTTGAAATGAGACGACCTGAATTAAACTTTGAAAATCCAAGACACTGTTTTTAATATCCTACATCTGACAGCAATAACAAATTTCAACAGTTTGCATTTTTACTTCCTCCCTCATAGAATTCTGCTAGCTTCGATGTAAAATGACCTAAGTTGGGCGAAACACGAATAACATAATAAGTAGGCTGGCACAGGCAAGGGGGATATTCATGGCCAATAAGAGTCTACTGGTATCAAACGTTGGACGTAATTTTTGAAATAACTTACTGAGAATGTACGTTTGGAGCACATCTTTGTATGGAAGTGAAACTACACAATTAGAAAAAAGGGATGCTGTAGATAATATTAAAAATAAAGTGGACTGACGTGATAATGAATGAGGATTCTCTACGCAGAAGCGATGTATGTACGAACAAACAGAATGACAAGAAGAAGGGAGAGGATGACATAACATGTGTTGCAATAGGGAATAACCTCCATGGTACTAGAAGAGGAAAGACAAGTTAAAAACCATCGAAAGACTGGAATATACACAGCAAAAAATTGAAGTTTTAGGATGCAAGTACAACTCTGAAAGGAAGAGGTTTACTGACGATAAATAAATGAAAATCCAGTAAACATAATTACATGTAGAACGATGTGAGTGTTCAAAGATCAGACGTGTGTTAGAACAATGTCAGCTGTATTATAACAAATTTACTATGTTACAGTTTCGCTCTTTGGGCATCTTCAGTTTGCTCGCTGTGTAAAGCCACACACTGTGCAGTTGCATTACTGTACAATAAACACTCCCAGGCGGCAGCACTAGCAGTGGATGATATATAAAGCGTCTATGAGGGGGGGGGGGAGTAGGAGGCACGGAAAATACGGCAGTTCTTGTCGTAAAGCAGAAGCAGAGTGATTTGTATCTTTGGATTTCTGGTCAAGAATGGAAGCAGTTCCGAAAAGACTAATGATTGAACAGTTCGCACACCGCCGTGTCAAGGTACACCGTACATGGTAAGCCGGCGTTACCCAAAACTTCTCCGAGGTAGGTGTGTTGCACCACCGCAGTATGTATCATGGGTGAGCGATGGCTGTTGAGCATCTGATAAACACCAGATGAACCCGTGTCTCCTTTTGCTGAATGGTGTTCGCTGGCGATGAAGCCTGGAATCCACACGTTAACCGTACGTAAACTCAGAAGCGAAAAGTACCGTTTCAGATGAATCATGTTGGTCCAACGGAAAGATGCATGGCATTCTGTAACTTTCGTCTCAGTTGTTCAGAACGGGTGACGGAGCGTTATAGCTTGTAGGACTTTTACGCTACAGACCAATTCCACACTCAGGTGAAATTGGCAGAGGAGTATGGAACAAACTTTCCAGTTCATTTCCATGAGATGCTAATTGCAGGCTTTATGCCGCTGCGGAAATTAACGGAATGGATACTACTGAGTTCCTCTAATCAAGAAAATGTGCCAGTTATTACTCACCAGCCTTCAATTTGTTCACAAAGGAACCTCATTATGGCTGATTAAGCATTGTATTTTTTTCTAAATATCATGACTTCCACTAGTAATTTTACAATGACAGTCTTCCCTGACACTTCTTACGTTATTGAGTCCACAACTAAAAATAAAACAACATGAAAATTTAATCGTAACAAAAAAAGTAAAATCTGAGGCGTTAACTCGTAATGGAGATTAGATTAGATTAGTTGGTTCGTTTCATAGATCCGTGTTGAGTTGATCCTCGTGGATGTTGAATATGATTTTTTTTTTAAGTTGATAATATAATGATAGTAATGCATGTACATACATAATGTGATAATACTAATAGTACGAATACGAATGGATACATGCATCATTTGGTTCTATTTAAAAATTCGTCAGTGTAGTAGAAGTAGTTTGCCACTAGAAAGTCTTTTTGGCTCCTCTTAAACTGTTATTTTCTTTTTGTAGCTAAATTTTTATGGTTGTTGGTAAATTATTGAAAATATGTGTTCCTGACTAGTGGACTGCTTTTTGAACTAAAGTAAGTGCTTTCAATTCCTTGTTCATAGTATTGTAGGTATGAACTGAGCTGTTTGTTGGGAAAAGGGGTTTATTACTAATGGGAAATTTAATTAAGGAACAAATGTACTGAGAGGCAGTAGTTAATAATATACCCATTTCTTTGAGGAGACTTCTGCATGATGTCCGTTAATTTACACCACAAATATACAGTATTACACGCTTTTGGACTCTGAAAAATTTTGCTCGACTTGAAGAGTTACCCTAAAATATGATCCCATATGACATTATGGAATGAGAGTAAGAAAAGTATGCAAGCTCTTTATTTTTATATCTCCTATGTCTGATACCGTTCGTATTGCAAATACAGATTTGTTAAGTCGTTTCTGCAGTTGTGTGGTGTGCTTATCCCAACTGAATTTAATATCAAGCTGTAATCCCAGGAATTTTATACTCTCAACCTCTTCCATCTGCTCTTCTTTATACTTTATGCATATAATGGATCGGAATATCTTACATTGAACTGCATGTAGTGAGTCTTTTCAACGTTTAATGTCAATAAGTTGGCTTTAAACCATTTATTAATGTTAATGAAAATATCATTAGCAGACCTTCATAAAACTATGCTAAACATGCTATTTATTGATTTACTTGTATCATCTGCAAACAAAACGAACTCTGCTTATGGCAGTGCAATTGATTAGAGGTCATTAATGTACACAAGAGTAAACAATGGCCCTAAGATGGATCCTTGTGGGACACCAAATGTAATTTCTTCCCAATCTGATGATGACTGTCGGTTTAATTCACTATTCCCTTGCACTGGCACCCTTTGTTTCCTCCTAGAAAGGGACGACTTGAACCATTTTGCAGCAATTCCCATGACACCATACAATTCTAATTTTCTTAAAAGGATGTTATGGTTCACACAGTCAAATGCCTTTGATAAATCACAGAAAACACCCGCTGCTTGCAATTTGTTCTCTAATGAATTAAGAACATTCACACTGTACACAATATGTCATTTGAGGTTAAGTGGTTGAGAAGCTGCGTGTACCTTATCTAGAATGTTTGAGAAACCGGTAAAGTGAAATCTGTTTGAAGTTTGATGGTATTCCTTTGTCTCCTTTCTTGAATAGAGGTTTAATATCCGCATATTTTAACGAATCAGGAAATGTTCAAGTTATAATAGACTGGTTACACAAATAACTTAAAATTGTGCTAAATTCACAATTGTGCTAATTCAAAGAGTATGGTTTAGTTAATTTTATTGATATTTTATTGTAACCACTAGAATGCATTGTTTTTAAAGATTTTATTATAGAAGTTATTTCTTGTGATGATTCATAAGTTGAAGTATTTGTTAAGCTTAAGGGACTTAACTGCGGGGTCATCAGTCTCTAAAACTTACAAACTACTTATGAACTACCTTACACTAAAGACGACACAAACATCCATGGCCGAGGGGCGATTCGAAACCCAGACCGTAGCGGCTGTGCAGACTGTGACTGGCGTGTCGGAGACAGCTCGGCCACTGCGTCCGGTGAAGTGAGTTACATATTCATGTTCCTGAAGTTATTTGTAAATGCTAGTTTTAAGTATTCAAGGGCATTATTTACTGACCCTGACAATCTCATACTATCAGTAACAGATATAAAGTACTTGTTAAATATATTTGTCACCCATGCCAATCAGTTACTAATGTATCGTCTACATTTAATGCTACCTGCTCCTGTTCCTTTCTATTTCTATCAGTCTCCTCTTTCACTATATCCCACATTGATTTTATTTTGTTGTCTGATTTTGCTATCTTTTTCCCATAATGCGTTTGTTTAGATATCTAAATTACTTTTTAAATTATTTTATAGTATTCACTTTATTCGGCTAAGTTATCATCACTGGAATTAGTCTTAGCGACAGATACATTTTCCTTTTTGTCTTACATGAAATCTTTATTTCTTGTGTAATCCATGGGTTTATTGTAGACGTCTGTTTGATTTAAGTTATTTTTAAAGGAAAACAGTTTTCAAGCATAACACTGACATTATTAGGGAATAAGTTTTATTATTCATTTATTCCATGAGTACTCTAGACATCTTTCCAGTTCATATTTTTGAGCAGTTTTCTAAAATTCTCATTTTCTGGTGGATTAACTACTCTCCTGTATGTAGATTTAGCAGTATTCATAATCTGTTTAGAATCTGTAGCTAAAAGAAGGAGCTGCATATCATGATCTGATAGGCCATTAATTACTGGTTTTATTATATGATTTTGTTCCTTTGATTCGTCTATAAAATATTATCAATGGCTGTCCTAGGTGATTTAGTTATCCTAGTTGGAAAGTTTACAGTATGGGTTAGATTGAAAAACAATGTTACTTACTGCAATAAATGTTTGCTGGAAGGCTCAATAAGAAAGTCTGTATTACAGTCACAAGCAACCAAGATTTCTTTGTTTCTTCCTGTTAAATAATCCAATAGGGCTTCTAGATGATATAATATTATTATTATCATTATCGTTAATTCCGCATTTAGGAGAGCATTCAAACACAATCAGTTTTCATGGCCCTTTTTTGTCTCTTTTCTCTTCCCAAAAACATCTCATATATGCACTTTGTTCTTCTTCCTCTCTTCTGTCCACTTCTTTCCTGGTTTCTTTTCTTTTGGTGTTTCTTCGAATTTCTGTTTCCTAATTTTCTCTGTTTGTTATTCCGTAGAGATATTTTGTTTCTTGAGGTCTTCCATAGTTTCCTTTGCCCAGTTAGTTTTTGTCGTATTATCACAATGTCAAAAATCTTCTTGATCAGCCTATTTTCATTCATGCTATAAATGTAGCCATAGAATTTTGCCCTTCTTCTTTTGATGTTGTCTGTAATTGTCTCTGTCTCTTTGTACAGTTAATTTGTCAGTCTCTTTATCCAGATTCCTTGTCTCTGAAATGGCCCATAGATCTTCCTTAGAAATTTCCTCTCTTGCTTTTCCATTTCCTTCATTTTCGTTCTTTCTCTGATTACTGTTGTTTCTGCGGCATACAAGGCTTCTGGTGAGACTACTGTTTTGTAATGTCTTAATTTTGCATTAACAGAGATACTCCTTTTATTGTAATGGTTCCATGTAAATCTGTAAGCTTTTTGTGGTTTTGCAACTCTTTCTTCATTGGCGGTATAATCTCTCCCAGGTATTTGAAACATTCTACTTGTGCAATCTCTCGATAGCAATTGGTGTCTGTCTGTGGATTTGGTGTCAATGTACTGGGTTTCTTCATACGAAATTTGTTGTCCTGTTCTGGCTGCGATTTCATGTAGTGTCTCTAGGACTTATTTGGCTTCTTTTCTGTTATTCGTTATGATGGCTATATCATCGGCAAAAGCCAGACTTTTATGTTGATGGTTCTATTTTTGTATCTTCCCATATTTACCCCACTGACTCCTTTGTCTCATGTTCTGATTATTTTCTCTAAAACTACGTTAAATAAAATGGGTGACAGTCCATCTGCCTGTCTCACTCCTGACTTGATGTCGAAGGGTTCTGAGATCTCCCCGATGAACTTCACCTTAGATTTTGTATTTATCAATGTTCCCTGGATTAGATTTCTGGTCTTGTTGTCTACCTTCATTTCTTCTAGTGTACTGAAAAGTGTTTCTCTGTCTATGGAATCGTAGGCCTTCTTGAAATCAACAAATGTTATTGTGGTGTTTCCGGACTTTCGCATTGTTAATATCATCCTCAGACACCAGATCTGCTCACTACACGATCTTCCCTTCCTGAACCCGGCTTGTTACTCACCGATATGTGGAGCTATCTGAGATTCTAGGCAATTTAACAGAGCTTTGGGTAGAATTTTGTATGTCGCACGCAGTAAAGAAATTCCTCTATAGTTATTAGGGTCTGCTTTGTCTCCTTCCTTGTGAAGGGGGTGTATTAGGACTGACTTCCATTCAGCTGGCACCTTTTCTGTTTCCCAGAAGTTTCCGATTATTCTGTGTATTTTGGGTGTAATGTTTACAGGGTCTAAATTCCAGATTTCTGCAATCAGTTCAAAATGTTCAAATGTTTGAATAGCTTATGGGACTTAACTGCAGGGTCATCAGTCCCTAAACTTACAAACTACTTATGAACTAGCTAACACTAAGGACGTCACAAATATCCATGCCCGACCGCAGTGGCCGTGCAGACAGTAACTGGTGCGGTGCAGTCCCCTCGGCCTCCGCGGCCGGCTCTGCAATCAGTCCATCTTCTCCTGGTGCTCTGTTATTTTTCAATGATTTTATTATTTTCACTGTTTCTTCAAGTGTTTGGGGTTCGGAGTCCCTGTTGGGTTCTGCTTTTCTAAACTACAATCTCTGTTTTGGTTTATCGGAGTTCACAATTTTTCTTCGAATTTGTCTCCAGTGTTCCATCTTGTCTTTTCAAGCATAAACTTGGTGGCTCATATCCTGTCATATTTTCTCGAAATATTCTGTTTTAAAATTCGTGTGTTGTTTCTGGTGAAGTACTCTTCTACCTCTTCCAACCTGCTGTTTTCATAACTTCTGTTTTCTATGCGAATTATTTTCGAAATATTTTTCTGTGTCCTGTTGAATTCTTTCCGTTTTTCCTGTGTTCTGTGGCTGTAAAATTTTTTCCAGGCTTGTATTCTGCCTTCTACGGCTCTGTCACCTGTCGTGTTCCACCATCGCTGTTTCCTTTTCCTCGGTGGCTGCCACAATTTTATCAGTTCTCTAATTAGTCTGACACTTCTGTGCAGTTTTTGCCGTTGATTTTCGTAATTTCTTCTCTTATTTCTTTCTTTTTTAGTTGTAGGTGCTCTGGATCTGTTCTGAAAGGTCTGTTGCTTTTCTTTATTTGTCTGTTGGGTATAAATTTTGCTTTGATTTGGAGAAGGTGATGATAAGAATCGAAAACTCCTTTCCTAGTTCTTACATTCATTATTTCTCTGGCATGATTCATGGATATTGCTACGTGGAATATTCTCCTAGAGCATTTTTGGGTAATTTCACAGTTACTAGTTTTCTATGTGGTTTCTGGAATTGTGTTATCATGATTTTCATATCAAAATTCCTGCAGAAATTTATCGAGTTCTCTTAATTTTTGTTTGTCCTCTTGTGGGCCGTGTGTTTCCCTGTCGTGTCTCTGAATTTCCTTTCCTTCCAAACTGGGCATTTAAATCCCCTAGTAACACTTTAGTGTGATTCTTTGGAATTTTCTTGGTAGTTTGCTCCACCTCTTCCCAGAATTCTTCTGTCATCTCTGGGTTCTTCTTGTTATAATTATGTGTGTGTGGGGGGGGGGGGGTCATGTGCACTGATCATGTGGTGGAACAGGGACGGGACAACTGCGATGGTTAATACAGTTAGTCATGTTCATCTTTAGTCGGTAATCATGAAAGTATTTTGATACTAGAAAGGTTTTATCAGTTGCTAGGACGTTGTTGATTAATGATTTACAGTCCCCGAACCACACCAACTGTCATAATCTAACCGTGCAAAATTTCAAGAGTTCGTCCAAAGTGTGCCGCACCACAATATAAATCGCCACAGATTGGTATTCCATCTAAAACGAATACATTGATGCCATAATATCGCACAGTGCGATTTATTTCATTCATTTGAACGCTGTAATTCGTCAAGAATATATATATATATATATATATATATATAGAGAGAGAGAGAGAGAGAGAGAGAGAGAGAGGCGAAGGTGGTATTATGGGCTAGTGGTTGCAATATGGGCTAGCTTAGTATCTGACTAATAACCCAACGCATTCTAGTAGCAACCTCAGTAAATAGTAGTAGCTAGTTCGTACCAACGCCACAGAATGCGCTGCCGCAGTCAATTACGTGGAGCTGTTCCGTGATTTTTCTCATTTCAAAACTTTGAAAGGTAAGAAATTACAGTCATATTAGACGTACTGCCAATGTGTAGTTAGCTGTTAAGTTCTTAACTACATATTATATAAATATTTAGCTCTCTAATGCTCATGAAGTTGGTTTACTAAAATTTGTTTATAACTGATAGCGCCGTTTTATTTTCCAAGAGGGCAAGGGTGGTAATATTGACAATCGCTGTGGTGGTTATATGGGCTACCCACTACAGTAGCCCATATTACAACCACTCCAAATACTGTGTGGCTTTCTGTTTCAGCCTGATAACACAGAAGGCCTGCCCCATTCCTCTACTGGTCCACACCATGTGCCAAAGACCTAGCAGAAGCTGGCCCAAGCAGTGCATCCTACGTTCCAACGGGAAACATTAAGACTTCACCGAAGGACATTTTGCCTGTTCCAAAAAATAAAAAAAAGACAACAAACAAAGGACCTAAGCCAGGAAACGCAGCTGTAATTACAGCAAAGCACGAAGAAAAGGAAGCTGATAAAAAAAAGAAAATAAAAAGAAAGGGGGAAAAAGAAGTGGACAAAAAAAGGAAGATCGAAAGTGACGATGTAACAGGGAATACGAAGAATGTGAGATGTAATCCAGGTGTTGACAATAGAAAGAAACAAGTTATAAAAAGCAAAACTCGATCAGTGAAGCGAAAATTGACCATCGACCTACAATCATCACCTGAGAGTTCAGAGGAGGGATCGATAGATTCTGGGCAGTTAGTTCTAGAGCCCACTGTCGGTGTTGAAAAGCCTGGAGATGACGATGCTACCTGCCTTTTTTGTGAGGAGTTATATTCCCAAGACACTAAAGGAGAGCTATGGATCCAGTGCCTAATGTGCGAGATGTGGGCACACAACGTGTGTGGTGGTTGTGAAACGTAACATTATATTTGTGATTTCTGCCAACCCTAAATGAACAACTTATGATAAACATGTCCCAGTATAAAGGGTTTGGTATTTTCCAATTACTCTAAAAATCTACAGGAAACAATATTGACTATTTTGTGTGTTTATAAAGTAGTCCATATTACCACGACATTTAAATTCTTTCACAATATGTCAATTTTGTAAACATGTTTCCATATTAAAGTTGCACAATGATTTAAACTAAAACATATGTGTTTGGCTTTTTTATAACATCATAAAGATTATTCTTTGAGGTTTCCAGCAAATTTCACTGACAATTTTGGAATTTATGGTTCAAAAATAAAGTGGTAGCCCATAATACCACCTTTCTCTCTCTCTCTCTCTCTCTCTATATATATATATATTAAGAAACATATTATAAAATAACAATATTTATACGAACATCAAATATGCATACATTTTAAATAAAAAGTTTCTTTTTTTCCTATTTACAACTTCAAAACAGTGCTGACATAGGCAAATGTAGTACGACTATCTTGTGCCACTACAATTAGGGTATAGTCTTTGTTTCCAGATCGTACTGTAAGGGTTGATATTTTTTCTGATTTTGAGGTTAAATCTATTACAGAGTCCAGTATCGATTTATGCACTACAAATCCTGTTCCGAAGAGTTTGAGATTACTTCCTAGATGATTTAGGAATAGATTATAATTTCCTGCATGTGCTCAGTAAATAGTTACTATTATATAGCATGTGTTACGGAACTCTACGTCTGTTGTAAAAGCTTCGAAATGCTGCTGTAGACAGAATTTATTTATATAAACATTCTTGAAATATGAAACTAAATGAAATCCTGCAATATTTAACATATCTATACCAGTGATCACATGATGTTCAGAGAGGAGTTCCCGCACAACATACCTGCGACCCAGCAAAATTCGTTGTACCATACTTGATGTCCCCCGTGTGAGATAGAACAGAAATAACGGCCCCTTTATACACCGCTGAATGCCCACCGCGCGTGCGTGAAACCAAAGTAGTCGCCCTCTAGTTGCCCTCCAGCAGAGAAAGTCGTCAAAAAACGATAGGTCCAAATAACCACTAGTTAAAAGAAACTGTAGGTCTAAATTAAGACCGTTGTTCTTTAATATTAGGTAAAATTGGGTTCCAAGTTATACTTAAATGGAATCCCTTGTTCCTATTAATAATATTATCGGCCATACGTATTTCCATTGATTCTGTAGAAGACATTCCCATAACGGGAAGCAAAAGGCAATCTTTTTTCTCACTGTGTAATATCTTGTATCCCTTATTAAGACAATTTTCTGCATCAGCCGACTTTTCTGGTTGAAGTAAACGATCCTAAACAGTGCGTATCTTTTGGAGAATGTAAGTCTTCCTTAGTCCAAAATCACCCTTGCCTGACCCAAGAAGGACTCTAGTCTTTGCTGGTGGGATAAAAACAACTCTTCTGGAAATTCGTGAAATTATCAAGGTTATATTCCCAGTGAAAAGCAATAGATTTGTTGTTGTCTTCTAATAGTTCACGTGTTGGTCTACACTTAAGAGCGCGACAAATTTGTTGACCAGTGTACTCATTCTGTTTAAAGACAACTTAAGAAAATGTTCAAATGTTTGTAAATCTATCGGACCAAACTGCGTAGTCATCAGTCCGTAGCTTACAAACTACTTAAACCTAGGTAAACTAACCTAAGGACAACACACACACCCATGCCCCAGGGAGGACTCGAACCTCCACGGCGAGCAACCGCACGCTCCGCAGCGAGACGCTTTAGACCGCTCGGCTACTCCACCGCGGCGACAACTTAATATTCTGTAGTTCTTCTCCTAGGTGTTCTGCATCACAGGTGGCGTACGTTCTTTTCACTATCCCACACTACACATTTACACTCGATTCCATGGGGTCTGACGTTTCACCTGATGATGCTAACGGAAATTGTCAACGACCAAGAATGCATGTGTCAGCTGTTTACCTGGCCATGATTGGTAAATGTGGCTTCATCACTAAATAAGAGACATGATGGAGAATGCGGATGGCACTTGTCTGGCTCTCAACAGTTCCTAGTGCGATTGCACGGGATATAACTTGCGGATCAACTGCAACAGCAGCCAAACCATTAATTTCACCCGCTTCTGGTTTCCTTCTGTTAGGTTGTATAGGTGTTGCACTACCACGATCGCGTCGTTGTTGGAAGAAGCTGATAAGTAACTTTCAAGGTGGGTGACGTCAATTGGGATATGCTCCTGCACATACCTTACAAGCACAAACTGCACTATCGTACACACCTAGTGAGGTGACGTAGTAGTGACACCTGCTGTGGCGTCGCTATTCGCCACTACGCCGTCAGTATACACACGCCGCCTTTTAACAAGAAGAGGCGATAAGTCGCTCCACAGTACTTTGGCCGCCGGGGGCGACCCCACTCTAGTTATCTCTTTACCCGCTGCGCGCGCCAACCAAGACCGGGGCTCACCTAGATATGCCGGCGCACTGCAGTCGCGACAGTCAGTACAATGACGAAGAGTATGGAAGTTCCAGTCAGTGCGAGGCAGTCTCAGGAATACGACAGTTCCAGCAAGAGGAGAACCAGCTGTTTACGGAACTATTGCCAGATGTCTCCGTATGATTACTTGTTGCGGTCTTCAGTCTGGAGTCTGGTTTGATGCAGCTCTCCACAATACCCTATCCTGAGCAAGCCTCTTCAACTCCACATAAGAACGGTAACCTACTTGTCTGAATCTTCTACTGTATCCATCTATTGGTCTTCCACTGCTGCTTTTACCCCAAACACTTCCCACCAACGCTAAATTCACGATTCCTAGATGTCTAAGAATGTGTCCTACCAATCGATACCTTCTTTTAGTCAAAGTATCCCAAAACAAATGATCTTCCCAATTCTCTTCAATACCTCCTCATTAGTCACGCGATCCACCCACCTAATCTTCAGCATTCTTCTGTAGGACCACATTTCAAAAGCCTCTAATCTCTTCCTCTCGGCATTATTTATCGTCCATGTTTCACTTCCATACAATGCAACACTCTACAGAAAAGCCTTCAGAAAGGACTTCCCTAGGCTTAAACCTATATTCGATGTTAACAAATTTCTCTTTTTCAACAACGCTTTTCTATCCATTGCCTTTCCGCATTTTATATTCTCTGTGCTGTGACCATCATTTGTTATTTTACTGCCCAAGAAACAAAACTTATCTACCTCCTTTATTGTTCCGTTACCTAATTTAATTTCTTCAGCATCACCTTATTTTCTTCGACTGCACTCCATTAGCCTTCTTTTATATACATGTGGCGTCTGTTCCGAAAGAACAGACGTCACTTCTGATCCTGCAGTTGTTATTATTTAATATTCACAGAATATATGACATCAACTGCGATTGGGCAAAGCTGAAAATGTGTACCCACCCGGGATTCGAACCCGGGTCTCCTGCTTTCTAGGCAGTTGCGCTGACCCCTACACCACTGGGGACACAGTAATCACCGCACCTGCAAGGACTACCTAAGCACGCCTCCCGTCAGATACTCTTGTTAATTTTCTTCTTATATGCACCTTTCAGCACACTGTCCATTCCATTCAGCTGCTCTTCCAGGTCCTTTGCTGTCTCTGACAGAATTACTATGTCGTCGGCAAAAAACAATGTTTTTAATTCTGCACCCTGAACTTTAATTCCTTCTCCAAATTGCTCCTTGCTTTCCTTTATAGCTTGCTCAATGTACAAATTGAATAACACTGGACAAAGGTTACAACCCTGTCTTACTCCCTTCCCAACCACTGCATCCCTTTCGTGCCCTTCAAGACAACTGCTGTCTGGTTTTTGTACAAGTTGTAAATAACCTTACATTCCCTATATTTTACTTCTGCTTGCTTCAGGACTTCAGAGAGTTATTACTTAGCCGGAAAAATTTGTATCACACAAGCGCATTAAAGTTGAGTATTTATCTAATTGTATTAATAAATCCGTTGCGGACTAATCACTTCTTTAGTTGCATAACTTGTCCACTTCCTTGCTAGCCTCGGCCCACATCCTTTCGAACCTACAGCTTCCCGAGAACACAACAGCAGCCTGGATTCGCATTCTGGAGGACGAGGGTTCCAATCTACTTCCGACCATCCACTTTTAAACCGATTTCCTACCCCATCCTCAACCAAACAATTGTTTGCCTCTAATGGTAAAACTGTCGACAGGGCATTAACTCCCTAATCTTCCTTCGTTCTTGCTTCGGGAATTATCCATACAACTTGAGATTGTCGGCTTGTTCAGCATTGTTAAATCCCATCATCCACTCACAACCTACAGCTTGTACAGTCATACCCTAACTTACAAGCAAGAGGCAATGCACTCAAGGAACCCACAAGCGCGCTGTAAGCAAACATACAACACCCTACCAAGAAACTACGGATGTACCATGGGGAAAGAAGTGTAGGATTGAAAACTTTTCACAGTACGATATCGTGTAAACGAATAGCACACAGATGTAGAGGTACACTGGGTAACGTGAGAGTCGTCATCATGAAGCCCGGCAACCCTGTCCTGGATAAAATTTACCGAACGAAGTGGCGCAGTGTGAAACACTGCACACGCACCCAGAAGGACGATGGTTCAAATCCACCTACTACTATCCTGATTTAGCTCTTACGTGATTTCAATGAATCAATCCAGGCAAATGACGGAATGCTTCCCTTCAAAGGGCATGGCTGATATATTTCACTATCACTGACAAAACTCTTAGATCTCTTAGGTTGTTTGTAGATGAAGTCCTTATTTAGCGTCTAGTAAAATCATCAAAACCAACTGCAGAACGATCTAAATATTATTTAGATGGTCTAAAAAATGAGAAGTGTGAAGTACAAAAAGAAATCCGTTAAACTTTGTTTACAAGATAAATAAATCAAAAGTGAAGGCCGTAAAATCCAATAAATACCTAGGAATTACTATTACTTCAGATAAATTAATAAAATTCAGCAACCAGTTGAATAGATAAATTAATAAAATTCAGCAACCAGCTGAATTTTATTTATTTATAGCATGAACAGTTGCTGAAAAGGATAAATTACTTATTACTTCAGACTTAAACTGGAAAGAACACGTAGAAAATGTAGAGGGAAACGCGAACCAGAGACTGATTTTATTAGCAGAAGGTAGAACTACTAAAGAAACTACATACACCACGCTTGTCCGTCATTTTGTGGACTATTGCTGACCAGTGTGGGATCCTTATCAGGTGGATTTGACGGAGTACATGAAAAGAGTCCAAAGAAGGGCAGATCGTTTTGTATTGTCACGATACATGGGAGACAAAATCTTCAAATGTTTGTAGAACTTATGGGACTTAACTACGGGGTCATCAGTCCCTAAACTTACAAACTACTTATGAACTAGCTAAGACTAAGGACGGCACAAATATCCATGCCCGAGGGGGGATTCGAACCCCCGATCGTAGTGGCCGTGCAGACCATGACTGGAGCGCCTCAGTCCCCCTTTTTTTTTTTTTGTGGCTCTTCAGGTGGGTCTATGCTCTGCGGTCGTTCGTTTGGTTCGTTTTTCATTGTTCGTTGAATATTGGCTCAGCTTTTTTATTACAGTGGGCTTTTAGCCCCCTGACCGGGCGCGCTGAGCCACGGCGCCCGGCGTCCCCTCGGCCACCGCGGCCGACACATGGGACACAGCGTTACGGAAATGATACAGAATCTGCGATGGGAATCATTACAACAACTGCGGTTATCGCTGTGGTGTGGGCTACTTACGAAACTCCAATCTCCAACATTCTCTTCCGAATGCGAAAATATATTGACTCCCACTTACATAGGTAGATACGATCATCAGAATAAAATACGAGAAATTAGAGCTAGAACGGTGAGATTCAGGTGTTCTTTTTTCCTGTGCACTATTAAAGAATTGAAAAGGAGATAAATATTATAAAAGCTGCCAGGCACCTAAATGTGATTTGCAGAGTATCCCATGTAGATGTAGATATAGACGTATCCGAGTACGTGCTCCAATGACTTCGATGTTGGCGGCATATTAAACCCCAACCTTTCTTCATTTCTTTTTCGGACAAAACGCCTTAGCCCAACTCACTGTCTCATGGAGCGAGTAGTTACACTATTTTTGGCCACTGAATGGATACATTAATGCAGGTCCTTGTAACGATACACAGAAATTCTTATTCTTTTGTTTATCTTTGATCAGCGATGCTTATCGCCTTGAGTTCCCTCTGACTCGCAATGCAACTAATATAATTTCGTTCGTCAATTTTTACTTCCGAACAAGCGAGAAGACGGAACCGTGATAGTAGTTTTACTCACTCTCTTGGCTGTATCCGATATGTCAAGACGTCTTTCATATCTGTATCCAATCATGTAAGTAAGAATAATGCATGCTGTTGCTGAAAATATATTATTTAAATTTAAAAGCATTCCCTCTCGTTGGTTTTCATTTAAATCCAACTCTTCCACGTCAAATATTTAATTTATTAACGTTTTCAGCTCCTCGACGTCCGTAATAGTTTAATGTTCAGACGCCATTACAATCGCTGCGCATTGTCGGCAAAATTTCAATCACAACCAATCATCCTTATACAATACTTTGCTTGATTTTAGAACCTGCAATCATTTCTTTTGTAATTTCACGAAGTCCGATCTTTTTTTTTTTTAATTGTTCTATCATTACTAGTAATTTCATGTTCCACCCACGGTCACACAACTATGAAAAGCGAAGTGAACAGTCTGAACATTGATCTCCTACGGAAAGTATCTCAAAGTTCACGTATTAAATACGAAGCGCAGGATGCAGCTAGATGCTTTCCCTAAGTCTTATGACGTGCTGTTCCTTGTATGGTGCCCGACTTTAATATGCAACCCGCGCTTTATTTGCTTTAATATTCATTTTGTGCTGTACTTTAACTAAATTATTTCAAATTCAAAAATTTGGTACCATCAATTCCTAGTCAAAAATACAATCGCGGAATCTACTTTAACAATTATGGCATCATACGAAGCAAGGGCAACGTTATATCCATTAAGCTTCTATTTATTTACTAGCTGTACCCGTCAAACATTGCTGCACCTTTGCGACAGATGATATGGCTGATGAAAGTGTATTGCACTGCCAGAACACGAATTGGTTCCTGTATAAGCGCGTAATAACGTCCACCGGTACATACATGAGCTTCCTATGTAGTTAAGGGGATACGAAATCCAGTGCCACTATCTTAGACACATTCTGGGATACCGAACACCTGGTTGGTCAACGCACAGCATTACATAACTGGTTATAGGCAGTAATTGATCGACTAACTATCTGACCTCCTTTGCGCCTATATTAAAAATCGATTACAAACAGTTGTTGCAAGTTGTCCCTACGTCCCTCTGTCATAGTTCGTTAGCTCAGCATTTACACGCACACTCAAATGTGAGTCACGACAGTTGTCAGTACAACAGACACAGCCACACACACACACACACACACACACACACACACACACACACACACATCTAAGCACTAGTCTGAGTCCAACACACTAGACTTAGATGTCTCTCTCTAATTCCAAGTAAGGAACTCCCTAATGCATAAGTTAATTATTTTCCCATCATGAGATTGTGTCAAAGACCTATGTTTAATACTCTTGCATTGTTTTAAGTTCTTCCTGTTTCTATCACTTGTTTAGTGTATGATTTTTACTGTTTTTTAAGTGATTAAATATAGAGAATTTGACTTTCCGGTCTGCACGGCCACTACGGGCGGGGGTTCGAATCCCCCCTCGGGCATGGATATTTGTGACGTCTTTAGTATACGGTAGTTGATAAGTAGTTTGTAAGTTTAGGGACTGATGACCCCGTAGTTAAGTCCCATAAGCTTAACAAACATTTGAATTTTTTGACTTTCCGACAGCAAATTTATGACGAAGTTTATTTCAGGGTGGTTCATTGATGCATTACGGGAACTTGGTTCATTACTCGCAGATAAGTGCTTCAAATTAATTCCAAAGTCTAATAGATAGTAGTTCTGCTGTGAAATGGAATTCTCGGTACTTGGTACAACACTGCTGAATCTGAAAACGTAAAGCCAGGATCCCTATTTAGGTTTCTTAAGTTGACGATACGTTGAGACCTTTTCTGTTCAGATTTTTCTCTCTGAAGGGGAAAAAGTCATTTGTTCTTCTTGCATATCCTACAATGGATATCTTTCTTACTGTTTCAACAGTCACAGCCAAGACTACCTGTTCAGAGAACTGCGCAGCTTTCAGTAATGTCATGATGTTTATAGATGCGAACATTCATAAGTCATTGCCCCGACAGATGTGACCTTCCGGTTCGTAGCAAACTGCGTCATCTCTGTTTAACAAAATATTCGAATGTTTGTAAATATATGGTACTTAACTACTCTGGCTATGTCCCTAGGCTTACAAAGCACTTGAACTAACGCTAAGGACAACACAGTCATGCCCGACTGAGGACTCGAAACTCCGACCGCGAGTAGCGAAGCGGTCCGCAGCTAGGCGCATTGGAATGATCAGCCACTCCACCGCAGCATTTGTTTTGTTTAACAACCTCGACTACTGAGCTAATTTAAGTACAGTGAGCAATGATTTATTAAGAGCCAAAATGTTTAGTATCTGCTTTTCACAGTTGCGGAAAATGACATCCATCGTACTATCGACGTAGAAACTTCTCAGTAAACAAGACAGTGACTTTTCTTCATCTCAAGGCTTCCCCGCCGTTTGTAAGTTTTCCATGTTAAAAAAATGTTACCTGTATCGACTTTCTCTTTATTATGACAGCAAGCTTTACTAGTATTTCTGCATGCAAAATGTTTCATCAGAAATGCCACGTCAGTTATTTGTGTTTGTTCCAATTTCATCTAAGACAGAAAACAATACATGTACTAAACTCACAATTTATTTTTCTTAACATAATGTTCAGTCGCCAGACATCTACTGCAAATATATTTTAATGTAAACTCCATCGCTACCGCGGTCCGTCAGCGTTCCGCACCATGCTGTGTCATTGTACTAAAACCTCAAGTAAACGAAAAATTCTCTTCGGCATACGCTACATAAAAGGTAAAGCAGTCAACAATCCGAAGATTGATTTGAACATCACCGTGCTTTACTAGGCATGGTCCTGTTAGGAGGTGGTATGCTGTTGCCTTCCTCCGACCTTCGAACTGACTTACCCAGCTAGTTATAGGGGGACCTGCAGTTTAACGTGGGTTCCGAACCATTGTGCTACTCGGTATTTTTCACATCAGAAACACTGCCAGAGGTGAAAGAAGTGGGAAGTGACAGATAAAAATCCTAGGACCTGGCGAGGATCAAAACCGCGACCTTCGGATTTGTAGTCTGGAACTCTACCACTTCTTTTTTTGCTCTATGGGTAGTTCTTATCCTTGCGGACGCTCATCGTGTTTGTTCGTTTTGGTTCTAAGTGTTCTTTCGCTCAGCTTTATTATTATTATTATTATTATTATTATTATTACAGAGAACGTTCAGCCCTCTGACCGGGCGCGCTAACCCACGGCGCCAGGTACTGTGCTACCTACAGTTGTCAAATGTAGGTAACATACAATTATCGATAATTCCTGGGAGAATGCGCAAATACGTTCGAGCCATTGCCAGAATACAGTTAGGCAGCGGCAAGAGGAAATAACGGGCAGGGGGCACTACCATCGCCGTGTGCTACATGAGAATTGGGAATGATCGGAAGCGTGCTGGGATAGCCTAATTGGTAGCTGGCGTGGTAGCTAGGGCGCTCGACCAGAGGGTTCGATGCTCTCTCTAACAAAAGGTGAGCAAAAGCATTGTCGATCAATAGGAATGATCCGCAAAATTAGGGCCTGTCCCATTGACGTCGGTTTGCAAAAGTATTTTACAATATATATTTTCCTCAAATATTATGAACTACCTAGTACACAATGACTTATTATCCCATAGCCAACACGGATTCAGAAAGTATCGTTCTTGTGAAACACAGCTTGCTCTTTACTCACATGATGTGATGGGTGCTATCAACAAGGGATGTCAACAGATTCCGTATTTCCGGAACGGTTTTGACACTGTACCTGATAAGCGTTGAAATGTTCAAATGTTTGTTAATCTTATGGGACTTAACTATGGCGTCATCAGTCCCTAAACTTACAAACTACTTATCAACTACCTTATTCTAAGGACGGCACAAATATCCATGCCCGAGGGGGGATTCGAACCCCCGACCGTAGTGGCCGTGCAGACCGTGACTAGAGCGCCTCAGTCTCCTCGGTCACCGCGGCCGGCGATAAGCGTCATCAAAAAAGTGTTCAGATGTTTGTTAAGCTTATGGGACTTAATTGCGAGGTCATCAGTCCGTAAACTTACAAAATACTTATAATAAACTAACTTATACTAAATACAGCACAATCATCCATACCCGAGGGAGGATTCGAACCCCCGACGGGGAACGGCCTCGCACATTGGAGCATAGCGCCTCAATGGGCTCGGTCACTTCGCCGCGGCGAAGCGTCTTCCAATCAAATTGCGTGCTGTGCCGTCCTTAGTCTTAGTTAGTTCATAAGTAGTTTGTAAGCTTAGAGACTGATGACCCCGTAATTAAGTCCCATAGATTATACAAACATTTGAACATTTGAAATAACATTGCTCAGCACAGACTATAAGGCCATAACGTGTTGTGTGGCACACAAGCTCAAGTGTGTCCTGCTTCTAGTTCTTAGTGAGAATCAGACTTGTGCTATACGCGACAGGAACATTTTTTATGCTCTCTTGGAATACAGACTGTATCAGCTATGTCAAAAATGTGCGACTTCGAACGGCAGCCATACTGATGGTGGACTTTAAAAATGCCTTTGATCGAATAAGTCACGAGTACTTATGTAAGGTGCTGGTCAAGTTGGGCTTTGGTTTTAAATTTACCTCAATGGTTCGCAATCTATTACGTCATGCAACGTCCAGAATGTCTGCCAATAGCCACCTCAGTCTGTTTTTTCGTATTGGCTGTTCAGTTTGGCAGGGGTGCCCCCTGTCGATGGCGCTGTACGTCATCGCACTTGATTGCTCCGACGCATTCATCAGGACTGCCAGGGCATCCAGATAGGAATCGATCGGATTGTCTGCAAAACTTATGCAGATGACCTCGGAGTGTTTCTTGCACAGCCCGAAGACATAGACACCTTGCACTGCACCCTGCGACGGTTCGAACAGGCGACTGGTGCTGTTGGTAATACCCAGAAGACGGCACTCCTCCCACTTGTCCCTCGAGCGTCTGCGTGGCGCAGGGACTGGTTTTGCACTGTTGAACATCACAAGACGCTAGGTGTTCTTCTTACCTCCAAGCTCCAGCAGATGGAGGCGCTTATTTAGCGGTCTAAATTGCATAAAATACGTCCTGTCGCCAAAATATATGCAGCTAGAAATCTCGCGCTGAAGGAGGAGGTGGCTCTCATTAATACCCATATTCTGGCGAAAGCGACGCACTTAGCACAAGTTCTCCCTGTACCTAAGGAAATCTAACGTGCGATTATACAGGCTGTGTACTGGCTATTGTGGAAAGGTGAAATCTTTTAAAGTCTCTTATAACGTCTGCACCATGGGCCCGCTGGAGGGAGGACTTAGTTTGGTAGACTTTGGTGCCAAGTGTGCGACGCTTCTTCTGAGGCGCACTGCCGGCAGAGGTGGCCGAGGGGACTGAAGCGCTTCAGTCACGGTCTGCACGGCCACTACGGTCGGGGGTTCGAATCCCCCCTCGGGCATGGACATTTGTGCCGTCCTTAGTTTAAGGTAGTTGATAAGTAGTTTGTCAGTTTAAAGACTGATGACCCCGTAGTTAAGTCCCATAAGCTTAACAAACATTTGAACATTTTTTGAGGCGCACTACCGCCGTGCTCGGTAAGGATCGCCGTAGCACGACAGCTGTCGTCTTCTGTCGCTACCTCCCACAGTGAAAGCCCCAGTCGACGTTTCTGACATTCCTTTTACGTTAAACTACGTTTGCCGCTATTACTTACATACCAGCTATCTGGAGCTCGCACGCCCACGCAGCCACAAAGTCATCGATATCATCACTGCTGTACGAGGATCACAGCCACGCTCTAAATGGGATTATAGACTGCCCCAACAAGATTGGTCGACGGTATGGAGAAACCTAGCTTCCATGATTTTTCCTGCTGATGGGCACGCTGTTTGCTTTAAAGTGGTCTATCGTACTATCCTCAGTAACTCTAAACTGCACTCCATTAATATCAAGTGCATATGATCATTGTGACACGGAAGATACTCTTGAATAACGTTTTGTGTGCTTACACTTCTGTCATATCTGGAATGTAGCACGGGACATAATACAGCTCATCAACCGGGTCGATACTAGATCTGTGACAGTAATTTATGTTTTAATTCCACAGTGCACGGCGTATCCCGTTAGCAAACGGAATGCCATGCAGTTAGTTCTAGGACACACGATTTTTCTCGCTCAAATTGAAGGCCGGACTGGACTTTTTAAATTATCTATGGAATGAAAATAACAAGATGCAAACCCAGTCGAAGTACGCAGCTATCTTTGCTAGGTTCTTGCACGTTGCGCTTGCACATGCATTCACCAAATTGAGTCTACAATCCTGACGATCATACAGGACATCTGACTTTCATTACTTAACCGTCTCCTCTCGTGTCGAACACGGAACGGAAATGTGTGTTTGTGTTTCGTTATTCGACTTATTGCCGAGGAGCGGCATGTTTTGTTTTTTCGTAATGCTTGCGTCTGTTTGACTACAAGGACAAGTTTCTTTCCCTCCCTTCGATATTGAGAAGATATATTTCATTGTAATTTTTTCTTTATCTAAGGCCTTTCATGACCTACCACTGGCCACTTATGTTTGCTTCTGTTGCTTTTGTACCATTCCATGCGTTTTTTACGCTGTGGAAGAAGTTAAGTCAATAAATATACTTCTGATTGTTTTTGAAGTAGAAGATTTTTTTTCTGTTATTCACTCGTTAAGTCAACAATAATAGTTCCAGGAGGCAGCCAATACCATTAAAGTACAGCTGAGAAGCTCGCCGAAGAAGGCATTATTGGTGAGAGGAAGGCCGGGCTATATGGAGAGAAGGGAGGCCTTAAAATAAAAAAATAAATAAAAGCCCTTTTGAGGCCAGCTGAGGAGTTACTTGACCGAGAAGTAGTGGCTACTGTCCCGAAAACTGACACAACAGGCTGCAGTGCGGGACGCTGACCATACCGCATCCGTTAACGCCTTCGGGCAAAGGATGATTTGGCGGCCGGCCAGTACCCAATGAGTCTATCGAGGCCTATCGGACGGAGTTGAGTTAATATACTTTATTGACTGAGAAAGGAATATTCCTGGATTCCTAATTCTAGATTCAAGGTTTATAAATGTGAACTGAACTAATGGGGAAAATTTCGCAATGTTTTAAACGCTCATAACGCTTGCAGAAATCACTGCCCGTTTCTCACAGTACATTTACTCTTTAAAATTCTTGAATATCAGTCACCAGATCGCTTTTCTTTTCTAAAACATGACCGGTTCTGGGACAGCTGCCCATCTTCGGATCAAATTTTTGTAGTTACAGAGTAACCTGTCCTTTGATGAACGAATGTTCACAGCCGTTACATTGGTTAATCACAGGACAGGTTACTCTGTAACTTCAAAAAAATTTATCTGAAGATGGGCAACTGTCCCGAAACCGGTCATGTTTTAGAAAAGTAAAGCGATCTAGAGACTGATATTCAAGAAGTTTATTCATATGACGATCGCAGAAACTCCCTCGAGACCCATAAGTCTTGCTTTGATATACATTTACTCTTTTTCGTGTAAATATGTAACGTAGGAAACACGTAATCCCCGTAAACGTCGCACGACACTGTGGCATGTTAGATGAGATAGGCATCTACCGGTAACCGTAATGGAAAAGTTCCTTGCGCTTGCACAGTATCGTGTATATCTTTATTGCATTTACAGCGTCGCTTGAAAGGAATTTTTTCGAGACGCAGGCAGGCGCTGCAAAGAACTGCAGTTTCCTCCTGCCTCACTTGGAACGCAAAGGCAGCCTGCAATGCTTGATCTTATCGCCTGCATTTGTTGTTGCATACAAGAACTGAATAAAATTGGTAGTTACGAATATATATACAAGCTTAACCCCCACTGCTTTGCATGCGTAGGTTGGTTGGTCTGCACTAGTTGTTTCTCTCTCTTAACATAAATTTTCATAGATATAGCTTAAGTACTGTCATAATGAAATGTTGTGATACTACTTGTAGCCGCAGCAGAATGGCCGAATGTATTGAGGCGCCATGCTGCGGTGCGTGCTGCGCCGGCCGCAGTGTCCGAGCGGTCTGCGGCGTGCCAGTCACGGTCTGCACTGCCGCTGCGGTCGGGGGTTCGAATCCCCCTCGGGCATGGATGTTTGTGCAGTCTTTAGTATAAGCTAGTTAGTAAGTAGTTTGTAAGTTTAGGGACTGATGACCCTGTAGTTAAGTCCCCTAAGCTCTAGAAACATTTGACATTTTGATGCGCGCTGCTGTTCGAGGTCGGAGTTTAGATTCGTCCCTCGGGCATGGGTGTTTGTGTTTAGAAAAGTGAACGGATGGGTCTTCACAGCTTTGACTTAATCGCAAAACGACATATTGACAATAGCTGTTTATTTTTTATCTCTGTGCTACCAAGTAGCAGTTAGCCACTGTGGTAATATCGATAAGGAATACAGTAATGACAACAAATACTTATTTTACAATTTTGAATTTTTTTGTTACAACATGTTAAGCTAATAGCTAAACTCTGCTAACGCCTGATAACGGTAAACTAATCGAAACCGGTAGCATAAAGAGAAAAAATAAACAGCTATGGTCAATTTGTTGGTGTTTGTGTTGTCCTTGGTAGAAGTTAGTCTTAGTTAGTGTAAGTTAGTTTAATTAGTTTGTAAGCCTTAGGGGCTGATGAACACGTAGTTAAGTCTCTTAATATTTACAAACAATTGAACATTTGATTTTACTACTTGTAACCCCCTATGGCACCCCTCAATAGTTGAATTTCGTAAAATACCCCAACATGTGTCTTTTAAATTCCAACCATGTATTTAAATATTCATTGTAATTCTGGGTTCAAAATTGGCTTAGTAGCAATGTATTTTCGTCCCATAATAGCTTAATTTTCTGAAAATACCGAAACACTTATCGTTTTAACTCTGACAAAGAAAACATATACCAATTTATGGGGATGTAGCTTCAAGATTGCCTTAATAGCAAAAGATTTTCAAGAAACATCCAATCTCAAATTTAACCCCCTTGATGGTTGAATTTCCAAAAATACCGAAACACGAATTTTTTAAGGATCAAAATATCCACGGGTGTACTGCCGCTCTATAGTGTCCAACGGGCACAATATTTCGGCGATCATACATGTCGCCATCATCAGGTGAACTGACGGACTGAGCTCCTGGAAACGCGCCGGCACGGAGATCCGCACGCTACGGCTGCTCGAAGGGAACTGGGTTCTAGCCCAGTAGCGGGCCATTTAAATACCCTCGGCCCGCGGAGCGACCCCTCCGCGGTCCGCGCCCCGCGCCGCGGCCGCGCAGTGGAACCGATTGCACCGGTGTCTGAGAAGACGTCGGTGTGACGTTACGTTTGCTAGATTTACTCTTAATTAACCCAATCGCTGGTTCCCAAGCTTTGCTAAGATTATAGCCAGAGTCACGGTTTATGAGGTCGTCACTTGTGCGAATTTCAATGGCCTCTCTTACGACGCAGTCCTAGTATCTCGACGTCTGTACCAGAATCCTAGTGTGTTCATACTCCATGGCGTGATTCTCCGACAAACAATGTTCAGCGACCGCCGAATTGCTCGGATACATCAATCGTGTGTGCCTCTGGTGTTCAACGCATCGATCCTCGACGGTACGCATCGTCTGTCCAATATATGACTTTCCACACTGACACGGAATCTGGTACACGCCCGCCTTCCTCAAACCGTGATCATCTTTAGCGCTCCTCACGAGTGCACGAATTTTATTCGGCGGACAAAAAACAGTTCCAACCTGGTGTTTTCTCAAAATGCGGGCGATCTTCCCTGAGAGTGCGCCGGTATATGGAACGAACGCAGTGCCTACATCCTCCCTTGCGTTTTCATCCGTTTCCACAGGTTGTGTTGTAGTGGTTGGGCGGAGAGCCCGCTGAATCTGCCACTCTGAGAACCCATTTTTTCGAAATACAGTTCTCAGGTGTTCCAATTCCTGGGGTAGACTCTCTGCGTCGGAGATAGTGCGCGCCCTATGTACTAGAGTTTTAAGTACCCCATTCCTCTGTGAAGGGTGGTGACAGCTGTCTGCGTGTAAATACAAATCAGTGTGCGTTGTCTTCCGATATACACTATGACCCAGGGTGCCATCAGCTCTTCTCTTGACCAAGACGTCAAGGAGCGGCAATTTACCCTCCGTTTCAGTCTCCATAGTGAATTTGATGTTGGGGTGTACGGAGTTCAGATGTGTAAGGAAGTCAAGAAGTTTATCCATACCATGTGGCCAGATGACGAAAGTGTCGTCCACATAACGAAAAAGCAAGTGGGTTTCCATTCAGATGATGCCATGGCTTCCTCCTCGAAATTCTCCATGTACAAATTTGCGACCACAGGGGAAAGTGGGCTACCCATGGCCACTCCCTCCGTTTGTTCGTAGTATTCGCCATTGAAAAGAAAATACGTTGAGGTCAAGACATGCCTAAAAAGTTCAGTGGTCTTCTCGTCAAATTTCTGACCAATCAAATCTAGTGACTCTCGAAGGGGCACCCTCGTAAACAACGAAACGACGTCAAAACTCACCATGATATCTGACTCATCCAGCCTGAAGCTGTTAAGGCGTTTCACAAAATCCACGGAATTACGGATGTGATGAGGGCATTTACCCACATAAGGACTTAATATTCCCGTCAAGTATTTGGCCAACAAATATGTAGGTGCTCTAATGTTACTGACAATGGGACGTAACGGCACCCCATCTTTCTGAACCTTAGAAAGTCCATAAAGTCTTGGCGATACCGGACCTTGAGGTAGCAGTATCTTGGCGACACCCTCCGGTAACTCCGTATCCTTGAGAAGCGCCCTCGTCTTGTTTTCCACCTTCTTTGTGGGGTCAACGCTGATCTTCCGGTAGGAATCGTCATTTAGCAGGCTCTGCATCTTTTCAGTGTAGTCCTTATGGGAGACAACAACCGTAGCATTGCCTTTGTCAGCCGGTAAGACAACAATATCAGGGCGCTCCCTCAGGTCACGAATGGCCGCCCTCTCTTTACCAGTGATGTTCGACTTCATGGGCTTGGATTTCGTCAATGCACGACAAGTTTCACGACGTATTTCCTCAGCTGAATCAGGTGGAAGTCGAGCTGCAACCTGTTCAACAGCACTAATAATTTCTGCGACCGGTGTGAACTTGGGGGTAGGAGCAAAGTTGAGTCCTTTCTCTAAAACTGAGACCGCATAATCACTCAACTCCATGCCACTCAGATTGATGACGGTCTTGCACGGAACCTGCAGAGATGGTTTATCAAGGAGGCGTGAGAACTTAGCTGTTTGACGTCCCGTTGCCTTCTTATGGGCGGAATCGGCTGCAACCGAAGTAACACCATCAATCCAATCCCAGGAAAAAAACGTGAAGTGACTAGCCAGTTGCAGATGCAGATGGAATAGTTCCAGAGAGACGAACTCAAGACTACGGCGGGTGAAATGCACTCTCTCACGAAGCAATGCGAGGCCGGCCTGGTTTTTAATTCTCTTGGCTGCTGCAGAATCTATGTGATGCGTAACCTTAGCAAAATTTGTAACAACATTCTCGGAACGACATCTCTTTAGAAAAGCAAGAGTACTTAGCAAACGACATCTACGGTGGCGCAACTTTTCAAATTTCTTCATGCTGCGATACATCTCCTCCCCGTAAAGGTGTGTGATGTGATTCTTCAGTTTCTCCCGGCGTATTTGATGATCAAAATATCCACGGGTGTACTGCCGGTATATAGTGTCCAACGGGCACAATATTTCGGCGATCATACATGTCGCCATCATCAGGTGAACTGATGGACTGAGCTCCTGGAAACTCGCCGGCACGGAGATCCGCACGCTACGGCTGCTCCGTTAGTTCACCTGATGATGGCGACATGTATGATCGCCGAAATATTGTGCCCGTTGGACACTATAGACCGGCAGTACAACCGTGGATATTTTGATCATCAAATACGCAGGGAGAAACTGAAGAATCACACGTATTTTTTAAATTCTAACGAACAGTACAAATACCATATTTTGCAGCTCTAGCGTCAAAAGTGTCTTGACAACTATGTGTTTTCGAAAAGAAATTTTGATCCCCTATTTTACAACCTTAGTTGTTGAATTTCCAAAAATACCAAAACTCATATCTTTTTAATCCTGATTAAGAGTCCATATTCAAAGTTTCGTAGTTATAGCTTGAAATTTGAGTGAACAGCAACATTTTCTTGAAAATCATTTTTTGCACCCTGTATTTCACACCCTTATTGATCGAATTTCCAAAAATATCGAAAAATGTGTCCTTTAAATTCGAACCTGGAATCCAAATCCGAATAATTGTAATTCTAACTTCAAAATTACCTAAATAGCAACAGATTTTCTAAAAAAATCCCCTCTCCAATTTTACCCAAATATCAATTTTTTTAGCTCCATCTTCAAAATTGTCTTAATAGCAACGTGATTTCAACCGTAAGGGAGTGAAATAGGAGATTAAACCTTTTTTGAAAATATGATTCTATTTAGGCAATTTTGATGCTAGAACTACAAAATTTCGGATTTTAATTCAGGAATCGAATTTAAAAGACACATGTTTCGGCATTTTTTGAAATTCAATCAATATGGGGGTAAAACAGAGGAAGCAAACATTGATTTTCATAAATCTGTTAACTCAAATTTTAAGCAACAACTACGAACTTTCGGATGTAGAATCTTGGTCACAATTAGAGAAACACGTTTTCAGTATTTTTGGAAAGTCAACAAGAGGGTAAAATAGGGGCTGAAAAATTCTTTTTGAAATCACTCGAGTGACCATACAGTTTCAAAATGTTCAAATGTAATTCTGTCAGACCAAAGTGCGTGGTCATCAGTCCGTAGCTTCCAAACTACTTAAACTAAGGTAAACTAAGGACAAAACACACACACACACACACACACACACACACACATGCCCCAGGGAGGACTCGAACCTCCGACGGCGAGCAATGGCACGCTTCGCAGCAAGGTGCCTTTGATCGCTCGGCTACTCCACCGCGACGCCTAGCGTTTGCTGCAATGGGAATTGATTAGTGTTTACTTTTTATGCTGCTTCCTCTCTGATGTAAAAAGGGAAAAGATGCAGTTTAAAGAGTGTCCGTTCAAATTACGGAGCTACAGCCTTAATCTGAAAGGAAGCTCTAAGGTTCAAAAATGTTCAAATGTTTGTAGAGCTTATGGGACTTAACTACGGGTTATCAGTCCCTAAACGTACAAACTACGTAATACTAAGGACGGCACAAATATCCATGCCCGAGGGGGGATTCGAACCCCCGACCGTAGTGGCCGTGCAGTCCGTGACTGACGCGCCTCAGTCCCTTCGGGTACCGCGGCCGGCTCAAAGGTTCCAGAACATTGCCTAAAAGTACGACTACGGGTTGGCATAATTTGTCTGTAGAAAGAAAACACATTCCCTATGATTACGGCTTTCCCTCGAACGGGTAACTAGATAACTACTGCATAAATTTTACCAGAATAAAACCCTAGAGACTTTTAAGTATATTAAAACCAACTACATTGAGAAAGCATATAAGAGCAAATTTCATAATGAAACTTTCATTCTTCCTGCCAGATTAAAATTGTGTGCCTGAACCGGGACTTGAAACTGGGACCTTGGGCTTTCGCGGGCAACCGCTCTGTCGTGTCACCTATCCCTACACTACTCACGATGCCACCCCTCAACCTTATCTCCGCCAGTACCTCGCCTCCTACTCTCCAAATTTCACAGAAGCTCTCCTGCGAACTTTGCATGACTAGGACTCCTGGAAGAAAGGATATGGTGGAGACATGGCATAGACACAGCCTAAGGGATGTTTCCAGAATGAAAATTTCATTCTGCAGCGGAGTGTGCGCTGGTATGAAACTTCCTGGCAGATTAAAATTGTGTGCCGGAACCGGGACCCGAACCTGCGACCTGGGAGCTATGTCGGTAGAGCGTTTTCCCGCGAAAGGCAGGTTCAAGTCCCGGTTCCGGCACACAATTTTAATCTTCCAGGAAGTTTCAACAAATTTCATGGTTGAATAGCAGCTCAAACAGCCCTAGTTGCTATCAAGCACGACAACCACTATCTGTCATTAAATTACTTCTATTCACAAGCATATAGGCGTGGAAAACCGCTGGCGGTCAGCTAAGCACCACAAACTAAGACGAGCACATAAAGATAGGAAAGTACATGGCGAGCCAGGAGGGAAAGTCGCCAACTAACGCAAATAATTACACATGACCAATCGAAGCTACTATTTAAATTCAAAGTCCAATAATAGTAGTACTTAACGTGCCAGGTTGCCTGGATAGACTACTCGGAAGGAAGTCTATTTTAATCCAAGTTGAAGATTCGGGAGAAGCAGGTAGATCCCAGGCTGAAGTGTACGTAGGTAGCCGGGCAAGTGGCACTTTTTTTTAAATCTATCGGACCAAACTGCGTGGTCATCAGTCCGTAGCCTACAAACTACTTAAACCTAGGTAAACTAACCTACGGACAAACACACACACCCATGCCGCAGGGAGGACTCGAACCTCCACGGCGAGCAGCAGCGCGCTCCGCAGCGAGGTGCTTTATACCGCTCGGCTACTCCACCGCGGCTCGGTAAACATTGTCAGCACGCCCGGCCCAACCCGTTATGAGTACCACCGCCGAAAACTCACCTCTTTCCTGCTGCAGACCAACTCCATCTTCCTCGCACTTCGTCGCTCATCAGCCCCTCTCGCGGCCAGCGAAGATAGCTACCGGTAGACAACCGCAAAGCGAAGTCGGTTGCGCCGCCGACGGGAGAAATCAAACGTAAGATCGATAGGACTGCGCATCGAGATACGGCGCCGGCATTGCGTTAAGAGGTGACATTTAATCAAATTAACTTTTACAATGTTTGGTTGTGTGGCCATATTCCGCAGCAGCTGTTAAAATTGATTATAAGAGGTAATCTGTCTTATGCTGACTGCAATTAAGAGGTTTATTTTTACAGAAGACGCGTTTCGCTTTTTTATTTTAAAAACATCTTCTGTGGTCTGTGAATGATACAAAGGTTTGTACAATTTGTTTTTGATAAATAGATGAAAACAGTTTTAAAAAACATTTTGCACGTTAGGCCTAAGTGTTTTTAATTTAATATTAGGTCTACTCACGGTGTTGATGTCTCTTCTTTACATTTTACTACTGCTTCTCCGTCTGAAACACACGCCAGGAAAAAACGAACTCCAGCCAACAAGACGGAGAAGCAGTAGTAACATGTAAAGAAGGGACATCAACACCGTGAGTAGACCGAATATTAAATCAAAAACACTTAGGCCTAACGTGCAAAATGTTTTTTAAAACTGTTTTAAATCTATTTATCAAAAACAAATTGTACAAACCTTTGTATCATTTACAGACCACAGAAGATGCTTTTAAAATAAAAAAAGCGAAACGCGTCTGGTGTAAAAATAAACCTCTTAATTGCAGTCAGCATAAGACAGATTACCTCTTATAATCAAAATTAACTTTTATTATCTAATTTTTGTACGCCCTAGCCGTAGCATGCGAAGAATAGATGTAGATGCGTAGGCAGGCCACAAGAAACTCAGTATGAGGAAAGGGTGAGAGTATGTGTAGGAAGCGAGAGTTGAGAGAGAAAATGAGGCAGGTTGAGACGAACGGACGCGTGGACAGAAGTGGGTGCGGGCCATCTGTAGCTCGTGTCTCCCACTGTGTCCGGCGACGCGTCGTCCGCGGCAGGCGTGGTGCGCCATTCGTCTCTTCCGGCCTGTGCTCTTCTGTTTCCTGCTGGCACAAACGTGCCGCCCATTAATAATAGCCTGCTGCGACGCCAGCACAACTTCTCCGGAAGAGAGCAGTGACAGAAAGGAAGCAGCAGACGACGGCACATGTATTCTCTCACGCACAACTCGCGTACTTCCGCGGATCATATTTTCTACTTTCGAAGTAGCTAAAAACTGTCGCTACCCAGTTTTTTTCTATAATCTGGAAGTTCATCTCCACTCACCTCACCACTTCTGTCTCCCATCTTCTCCCTCTCCATGCATCTCTTCCATCTCCCTGTACATCTACAACTCCCCTATCTGCCTCCACCGTTCCACATCGCCGGCCGCAGTGGCCGAGCAGTCTGCGGCGTGCCAGTCACGGTCTGCACAACCGCTGCGGTCGGGGTTCGAGTCCCCCCTCATGCATTCATTGATGTTTGTACCGTCTTTAGTATAAGCTAGATTTGTGACTGGATGGAAGACTTCCTAAGTAATAGAACGCAGTACGTTGTTCTCGACGGCGAGTGTTCATCAGAGACGAGTGTATCGTCAGGCGTGCCCCAGGGGAGTGTGATAGGACCGCTATTATTTTCTATCTATATAAATGATCTGATGGACAGAGTAAGTTGTAATTTGCGGCTGTTTGCTGATGATGCTGTGGTGTACGGGAGGGTGTCGTCTGTAACTGACTGTAATAGCATACAGGTTGACTTAGACAAAATTTCTAGTTGGTGCGAAGAATGGCAGCTAGCTCTCGATGTAGAAAAATGTAAGGTGATGCGCATGAGTAGAAAAAACAATCCTATAATGTTCGAATACAGCTTTAGTAGTGAGCTTCTTGATGCTGTCGCGTCGTTCAAATATCTAGGCGTAACATTGCAGAGCGATATGAAATGGAACGAGCATGTAAGGACAGTTGTGAGTAAGGCAGACAGCCGACTTCGGTTTATTGGGAGAATTTTGGGAAGATGTACTTCACCTGTAAAGGAGACCGCGTATAAAACGCTTGTACGACCACGTCTTGAGTATTGCTCAAGTATTTGGGACCCGCAGCAGATCGGTTTGAAGGAAAACATAGAGGCGGTTCAGAGGCGAGCAGCTAGATTTGTTACCGGTAGGTTCGACCAATGCGCGAGTGTCACGGAAATACTCCGGCAACTCAATTGGGGATCGCTGGAGGAAAGACGACGTACTTTTCGTGAATTTCTGTTAAGTAAATTTAGAGGGCCGGAATTTGAAGCTGAGTGTAGTACGATCTTGCTGCCGCCTACATACATTTCGCGTAAAGATCACAAAGACAAGATAAGAGAAATTAGGGCTCGTACGGAGGCATATAGGCATTATTTCTTTCCTCGTTCAATTTGGGAGTGGAATAGGAAAGGAAATGCCTAGCAGTGGTACAGTGTACCCTCCGCCACGCACCTTACGGTGAATTGCGGAGTATGTATGTAGATGTAGATGTAGTTCATAAGTAGTTCGTTAGTTTATGGACTGATGACCCCGTAGTTAAGTCCCATAAGCTCTACAAACATTTTAACATTTGTTTTCATTCCACATCTTCGGTCTATTCCACGCCCCACCTCCACCCCATCCATCAGGGAAAGCACATACGTTTATACAGGGTGAGTCACTTAATTATTTCGGGTTTCGGAGGATGCTAGAGCGTCTATGTACACATGTACGAGCGTCGCCCACAAAGTGAGGTTTCTATTTATATCTGCTGCAGCGCTACGATCGCAGATCCGAGCATTCGTGGCAGTTACTCTGACTCAAGGAGAAGGCATGTACGTCACTTTCAAAACGTGGGACTTAACTGCGGGGTCATCAGTCCCTAAGGTGTTATTAGTACAAACAGCACCAAGCAGGTGTTCTGTACCAGGCTGCTTAATTGTATATCGTACTATAGTATCGCTTTGATTCCTTTTGAACCGACTTAACCCTTCATTTCGCACATTACGGATATTGCTTAGAAAAAAATTCAGTGTTTTCTGTATTAATGCAATGCACTAAACATAATGAATATTTTTTGCCGAAAAATTATTATGTTATATGTCAGTTTTTTCATGCACATCACACATTTGTATCGAGGTATCTTATTTATTCAATTTTGTATAGGATATGGGACCGTCTTTTGCAACTGTAAATTAGTCTACTTTAGACCAGACGCGTTTCGCTTTATTTTAAAGCATCTTCAGTGGTCAGCTGTACAATAAATGGTTTGTATTACGTTATTTGTTTTAGTTATTACGAAATTCGATCTGTAACAGTTCTCATGCGATTGGATTGCTTTTATTCTGAATAAATTGGACTATTAAGATTACTCACGAATTTTTTATGTTTTTATCTTCATGTGTGATTTGCAGCACCTTGTCACTTGCTGTCACTGCTTATTTACACTATTTTACACTTTTTACAGTAACATTTCTTACGAAAGTTTGTGAAACATAACCATTTCTGTGGCCTGGCAGGCTCTGTATGTCGTTTGTTTTGTTTGTCTATTGTCTATTTGTGTGTTCTTTGCTTTCGAGTTCTTTGGTTCGTGCTGTGAGGTATGTTTTTGTTTCGTTTCTGTCAAAATAGGCGTCTGCTATCAACTTTGTATGTGATGTTCTGACTGTATTGTGTGTTTATAAATATTATTTTGGTTCAACTAGCGACTTTCTGTCTGTCTGTGTGTGTGTGTGTGTGTGTGTGTGAGAGAGAGAGAGAGAGAGAGAGAGAGAGAGAGAGATATTCTGATTTTTCTGCATGTGTTAATGTGTGGGTAGGGTTTTGTTTTTGTTGTCTTATGTGGTCGTATTATGTATTCGTACGTTATTTTTTTTATTTTGATTTTTAGAACTGTCACATCAATAATCTTCACCACAGATAAATCAATTCACTGCTGAAATAAAATAAAACGTGCACACTCACACTTTCAGCCACAGACAGACAACGACGTTCAACTGTGAGTGGTTAATGCCTCTGAATTTGCTATATGCCCCACCAAGCAGCAAATTGTCGTTTCAGAACCATCTTGCTTCTCAACACTAGTGCGACTTTAATTGTTGATACACATAATACTGTGTAAATCAGATTTTAATACGGTGTTGTCCAGGTACAAAGTTGGGAATGAAAAGGTTAAGACCAACAGTGTGTGGCGTACTAGCAAATAAAATAAAATACAAACTGTGGTGTACTGTTACTAGAACTGAAATTTGCTGAACTATTAAATACTGAATTATGATATCCTTTTTATTGCTAATAGAGTGCTTTAGCCAAAAAACTGGTTTTAATAAAAAAAAATTAGGCTTTATTTTTTTCGTAAGTATTACGTAAAAAGTTGATGAAACTGTAAATTGAAAAAAACTAAGAGACAAATTTCACTAATCACTGACTCAGTCTGTACTACTATTAAGCAAGAGAATTTCCTATCAGTATTATAATTGTTGTTAACTCAAGATCTGTCCATGTCACAATACAGAAAAAAAAACACTTCTTGAATCCTTTCTTTTTGGTCTGTAGGTTTGTAAGAATATTTAAAAATATTGTGTTTGTATTTTATATTATTTATTTTGCTCGTTAGCTCAGTAAACGAATGAAACATGAACATTCTCAGGGACGTGGTTATTCATGTTAAATTTTAGCTGAAGGTCTTCAGCTGGTGCGAGTATTCTTACAAAATAATCCCACATTAAATGCTATAGAAATGCAAATCTTGTTAATATTTCCTATTGAAGTCAATGCGGCACCTAACCTCTATATTAAAATTCTGAATATTAATCTGAGTTACATATATCATTGAAACTTTATCTGAATTTCCAACTTTTAGTAAAATCGCAGCCTGAATTCACTGAAGCTAAATGAAAACTGTCTTTTAACCATTTAAGATATGGTTATCAGGAAATTATTTAATGAAATATTATTTTAAGAAGTCTCTTGACACCTCGGTATTGTCTAGCAATTTCGATATTTTGTTGCCGCGGTGGCGCTGCACTGTACCGACAGTGTGCCGGAATTTTTGACGGGGCGTGGTGGGCAGAGGCAGTAGGCGCTGTGCTATGCGGTAGAACTGTGCCCACGAAGAGCCCGAAGGAGGTGGGCTGGACTGTAACCGGTGGCCGTCGGCGGGCTTTGTGCGCGAAAGATTTTCTCCGCCATTTTGAACTTAAGGTGGAGGTTTGCGTTAATTGCGAGCTAAGGAAGGTCTAAAGGGCGCAGTGCGCTGTTGGTTAGAATGCAGAGGTGACGGACGCATCACGTACTGATTTAGTGCCTGTTAACGGTGCGAGCCTATCTTGGACTGGAAGTACTTGCTCGAGGTGCTGTCTGGATTGGCAAAAATACGCAAGTCCAGTATTAACAAAAATGTACAAATGTTTGTAAATCTTATGGGACCCAACTACGGGGTCATCAGTCCCTAATCTTACAAACTACTTATGAACTACATACGAACTAGGACGGCACAAATATCCATGCCGCGGGGGGATTCGAACCCCCGGCCGTATTGGTCGTGCAGACCGCGACTGAAGCGCCTCAGTCTCCTCGGCCACCGCGACCGGCCCAGTATTAACCCTTGTGATCACGTAAGAGGTGTAACGTTGTAGGCGGTGGTGCTTTCCTTCTGGCATCGTGATCCTCCGCAGCTACTGAATGCGATTGCGCGACATCATGACGAAAATGGGGTGATCTACGTTAGGCGAAACCAAACAAGTTGTGCACAGCACAGAAAGAATGCGGCCGGCAATGGCTGCAGACATCGTTGCGGGCTAACACAGATATGAAGCCGTACGCGCAAATGATTTAGTGACCATCATGGTGGGTAGATGGCGTTGTTCACCGGCGTAGTTATGTTCAAAATGTTCAAATGTTTATTAAGCTTATGGCACTTAACTACGGGGTCATCAGTCCCTAAACTTACAAACTACTTATGAACTACTTACGAACTACGACGACACAAATATCCATGCCCGAGGGGGCATTCGAACCCCCGACCGTAGTGGCCGTGCTGACCATGACTGGAGCGCCTCAGTCACCTCGGCCACCGCGGCCGGCGCGTAGTTACGAAATCAATTATAACAGTGATAAAGACATGAGATTAAAATAATGGAAAGCAACTAGGGAGTAGCTGCGAGATCGCTACTTTGTGTAGCCATTTACTACACCGGTGAACAACGAGATCTACCCACCATGATGGTCACTAAATTATTTGCTCGTACGGCTTCATATCTGTTTTTGTCCGCAATGAGGTCGGCAGCTATTGCGGGCCGCGTTCTATCTGTGCTGTGAGCAACATATGTTTGGTTTCGCCCAACGTAGGTCACTCCATTTTCGCCATGATGTAGCGCAATCGTAATCAGTAGCTTGGTATAGCACTTTACATTTTTCTACATTCTCCAATTTCATGCCAAATTAAGGAAAAAAAATTAAACAACCATGACGATAGGTTTTCTTCCAAGATCGTTCATTTTATGATGATGACAAATATCTCACGATATATTTACGTAAGTTTATTCACGTTCGCTTTCTATAAATTCAGTTTTGGTTCGTACAACATAGAACTAAGCCATAGATGCGACAAGACGACGCCATCACTCGGCTGATTACACGAGAAGATTTCATTAGATAGTAATCCTGTTCCCCACCTGCAGAAGTTATTGTCTAATAACTGTGAAAGGTTCTGTATGTATATATAGTATGCAGCACTTCATAAGTGTCATTTTTTTTTTTTTTTTTTTTTTTTTTTTTTACTTCATATAATCTGATGTTGCCTCAAAAGGACGAAACGTGTCAGTTAAATAAGGAAAAAAAGTTGGAACTGAGACTGTCTTTTGAGATATAAAAATAATTGTGGTGCTTTGTAAAGAGAATATATAAAATTTCAGACAAACAACAGGTGAAAGGTAGTTGGAGGAATTACAATATGATGGAACGGTAATCAAACCCACCGCAAAACTTACAATACAGTAACCCAGGTCGCTGTCGCTACCAGAATGCTACACCAACTTCTCACGTATCCGAGCAGAATTAATTGATTAAGGCCCGGCGCATACTTGACGCAGCAGAGGCAGAGGCGAGGCGCAGGGCCTCTGCAGGTCAACGCACACTTCACTTAGCACAGGCAGAGGAGGGCAGCACAGCTTGCAAGGCTCACGCAACACATCACGTACTGCAGGTCCACTGTAAACAATGTTCAAATGTTTGTTAAGCTTATGGGACTTAACTGCGGGGTCAGCAGTCCCTAAACTTACAAACTACTTATGATCTACTTACGAACTAGGACGGCACAAATATCCATGCCCGAGGGGGGATTCGAACCCCCGACCGCCACTGTAAACCTCTCGATGCAGTTAGATTCAATTCCTGAGTCTCCTTAAAAAGTTTAATTTGTGTGTGTGTGTGTGTGTGTGTGTGTGTGTGTGTGTGTGTGTGTGTGTGTATTTTGGTAAATGCGTATAAGAGCAGTCTAAGTCCTGTTGAGCAACAGGCAAAAGTGACTTACTTGTGTGGTCTATGGAATAGCTCTTGAGCTATTCTAACTACGCAGACGACAGATCAAAGAGAGTTACATACCGAGCAAGAAAAACTTAACAGAGAAGAAAAATAGTATCTGACACGTCGTACCCACTAAATCAAAATATTTAATCATGATTTTGGTGCAGTATATACGTTCAGAAACACTTTTCTTCTCGGTGACACCTGGTATGCTTTTCATATGTCTGATTGAAAGATATATCAATATGAAATTTTTTTGCAAATCATAGTTCCCTTGGTTAACTGCATTCACACACAGTTTGTTTCCTTACATAGGTCTTTATTCGTAGTTCTTCCATGGTCCTCAGTACTAAGATACTGAGGCTGCTTTTTTCTTCTTTGACGGCAGCTGTGCTTGTACGTGCAGTATTTTATTACATTGCATTCCTATTTTGTCTCTCTCATCATTTCAATGATAATTATCATCTTCAGCCATTATATTTGTTAGTAATTAGTAAGGCTATGCTAGTACATTTGTAATTGTTGAATTTCTGAAAGTAGTATAGAATTCAGGTTTAGAAATACTGCCGAGAGACGTTCCTAGCATCATCTGTGGTTTAGCAGCAGTGGGCTGAAGCTCCACAAAGGAATGGAAAGTATGTTTCAAGAAATGGAAGAAGGTACCTGTTGGTAAAGAAAATCGCCGCGCGTCCATTCTGGCTTCGCCGAAATTATCATTCAGTAGTAACGGGAATTATAGCTTACATACTGCTGTCGTGCCTGCCACAAAGTTTACTGAAACCAGAGACTAAAGACCGTAAAAATATGCACTCATCATCTTTATTTTATGATTCAAGCTTGGGTCTGTATCGGCAGCATACGAAGAAGAGAGAAACGAGGCAGCTCCGCAATCGGCTCAGAAGGTGGCAACAGCCGTGTCAAACGTATCTCACGTATTTTCTCGAGAATGGAAATAGGCATGGCTCCTTCCTTTAGTTTCTCTTCTTTTAGCAAGGAAATGTCACAACGAGTAGAAAAAATCCAATTTGAAAGTTCATTAAGGGAAGAACCGTTGTTTTCTCTAAACCTTTTTGAGCCTTCCATGTCATCTTCTAAGGACTCCTGATTAGGCTTAGAAACAGTCAATGTGGCTTGGACATGGAGGGGATCTTGAAAAATGTGGAAAAACCGATGATTCGTGTTGTTACGTAAATATACAGAAATTTTAATTACACAAGTTTCGGTTTCGATTTCGGCCGAAACTAAAAGATGAGTGGAATGTTCGGTTCGGTTTCGGCCACAAGTCATGATTCGGTCGGAATCGACGTAGGACACACAGCTACGTCGCCGTATGTCGCCGTTCGTAGCTGCGGTGTAACGTTGCTGAATGTCGCGCGCTGTAGCTCGCTTTTGTCGCTAACGTAGGACACCGCCTTAGACGTGTAGCAACTTCCTTGGCCGACACGAATTGTCTCCAATCAAGCACGTGGGGCACATTAAGCATTACCACAGCTGACACTGGCGAATCGTCAACCCACTGCTCTTGCAGAATTACGTGAACAGGTCGCTTAGGCGGCGAATAACGCATCCCAAGACAAAATGCGCCACCTGTAAAATCGAATTTATACTAGAACAGTGCCTTCATTCCCGCCCATGCAGGCTACACCACATACTAATACAGCTTGTAAATGTTGAAATGTTTGTAGAGTCTATGGGACTTAAATACGGGGTCATCAGTCCCTAAACTTACAAACTACTTATGAACTAGCTAACACTAAGGACGGCAGAAATATCCATGCCCGAGGGGGGGACTCGAACCCCCGACCGTAGTGGCCGTGCAGACCGTTACTGGCGCGCCGCAGACCGCTCGACCACCGCGGCCGGCACTGGAGTAGTACTTGGCCTATTGATCTGTAAATGTAATCATTTTATGAACTCCATTATGCACTGTTTCAACAATAATTCTTGAGTAGACTGAAATTCTGTTAGATGGTGTAGTAAATTTTATTTCCAGTGGTGTATTTTGTAGGATAAATACATATTCATCCACTGGTATATTTACAAACCTCTGTTCAACAAGGTTCAGCTGATCTGTTCAACGAGGTCGGTTTGGTCATGTGCTTAGAGGAATCTGAATAAGGAACTTAAGATTGGTGGTTCGAATCCTACAAGATGCGTAAGGTTTTTTTTTTTTTAATGCTTTTTGATATATGTAACATCAGTATTTTCTGCAATAGTCTGTTAATTAAATATGGCAGCGTACTGTCTCTCAGTAGTGATTCATCCGTTTCGCACCTTCGCATGCCTAACAAATGTTATGACTTTCCATTCATATAACGTGTGTACGTTCTTCTATATTCAATGTCGTTTCCAAATAAGAGCTGCCAGTTCCCAACGATCCTCATTCCCTCTCTCTTGATACAAATCAATTGCTTCTTTCTTTGCTGGGGGTATGCCTGCAAGGTCTTAGATTTTCCTTTCGTATTCCTCAACATAAATGTTGTTACAGCATAATCTGCAGTTTCAAGAGAACCGCTTCTACATTCTAGAAGATTGGCAACGAATCGCCCTACTCACTACCCTACAATAGCTCTCATATATCTAACTCACGGTCAAATTCTAAAGAAGAACTATGTTTGACTGTATTGAAATTGTTAATTTCTCAAGGACATGAGATTAGTATGTTTCATACATCGAAACTGTTACTGAACCGACAGACAGTATGGGGAGGTTCAATTGGTGTATATTTTAATCCGGAAACACTTTCTCAAGATTGATTGGTTATAATTAAAATAAGACAGTCCAGATAGCAAGTTGCTGCGTTTCTTATTGGCAAACGGTTTCGGTTCTATAGAACCATCTTCAGGCCTTTGGCACCTTGTTGTTCGACAGTGGCTATGGTTTTATAGAACCGAAACCGGTTGCCAGTAATAATCACAACAAATTGCGATCTAGACTGTCTTATTTTAATTATTAATTTTTTTAAGATCGCTGTTCCAAAACATCATTTAAAAAATTATTTATTGGTTATGTTTTTAAACACAACTAAAAATGCGCTAAATCCAAAAGAAATGTAGACCTAAATCGCATCTGCCTAACTAGGTAAATAATACGAAAAATAATGATAAATCTCAGCTTACGTTGAAAATACACACTACTAAAGCCAACAGCTGCCTCGGATTAGCAACGTTTATACTAGTAAGAAAAATTAAGTAGATTCTTTGCCTTGCAAAATTTCTGTTTATGTTGGAAAAATGAGGATTTCGGATAAACTAGTTGTTTTTAAGAAACAGAACTATAGGAAACGTTTTTCACTTGTAACGAAACCAGTGTTACTCATGTAAATACCATTAGACAATCCGCTTTACGTTATACATGCTTATATTTCGTTAACGAACAGTATCTGTAAAAATGTTCTACTTGAAAACTTGAACTGTGCATTAGGAACTGTTGTTTTTCTGTAACATGTCTTCGACGTTCAGAGTTCCTTGTGGTTTGGTTGAACCATTCCCACCTATAACGTATGACACCGGGTGAGTCCTTTGCCGCTGAAGGGCGGAGCTTGAGTCCAGTGGGCGGGGACTAATAGGATTTTTTTTCTATATTGATGTTTTAAAGGCTGGCAGCAGCTTGATTGCTGCTCTTCAGCCGAGTGTATTTAAAGTAGTGACAAGTCGTTTTTTAAAAACATAGAAAGATGATAAAATATGTTGAATTGAAACGCTCGAAGGGAGAGTAAAGTAGAGATAACAGACATGTAGCAAATAAGTTGAAGTAAAACATATTCAGAATTAAAACATCCACAATGGTTAAAGTCACACAAAGAAGTTAAAAATCCAGGGTTTTTAAAAACACATTGGTGGAGCACACTAAACTTTGACTAAGACACTGCTTAAAACACACGGCAATACTGATTTCCTGCCTATTCAAAAGTTGCTTATCTTTTAAAAGAGAAACTTGTAGCACAATGCACATACCCTGGCGCAACACTAACGGCGGACTGTTAAAAGTTCGTAGGGCATAGGTTCCACAAAGAGGATGAGGAAGATAGGGGAGTTGTGAATTGGACGGGTGGGCGTGAGGGGAGGGGGGATAGGGGAGAAAAGTGCCAAGGACCGCAAGGATAGGGAAGGAAGGGGAAGCCAAGCGTGGGAGCGAATGGGACACGCAGGGGAAGAAGGAGCATACAAATACGGGGATGGAGTAGGGTTGATACGATGGGCAGCTGTCGGGACGGAGGGCGTCATTTGGGAGGGGGAGGTGACGGACGTTACATCAGAGAGGATGTGGAGAGTGTGAAAGAGAAGGGAGAGAGGGATAACGAGGTAACGGCGTGGCAGAGGCCTGGGATGCAGCCAGAGACGGAATACAAGCGGGTGCTTGGAATCAAGTTTGCGGTATACGTATCTAAGGCGGAGGTGAGCAGCTGTGGGAAAGGATTAATGTCATAAAGGATCCGAGTTGTGGGAAGGGAGGTGGATGTGGCAAGCGAGGTGGATGGCGTGGCGTTCAAGGATCTGGAGGGATTGGTAGTGGGCAGAAGGAGCAGATAACCAAGCGGGGTGGAAGCATGATGGAACGGTAGGTGAAGAGGATGGTGTAAGGGTTGAGGCCCTATGTCCAACCGGGAGACTGTCTGCAGGTGGGGTTTTTAGGTATTTAAGTGTTTTGGTTTGCGGACTAGTGCGGTCATGTAGGATAAGGTAGAGGTCGCGGTGGCGGAAGGACGGTTGTCCATGTCGGGGGTTCGAATCCCCCCTCGGGCATTGATGTTTGTGCTGTCTTTAGTATAAGCTAGTTCATAAGTAGTTTGTAAGTTTAGGGACTGATGACGACGCAGTTAAGACCCATTAGCTTTACAAACATTTAATCATGGTGTGACCTGATTGCCTGGGATTGGCTGGGGTTAACGGTGAGGAGCCACCGGTTACACCAGGTGGAGACTTCGGAGAGATGGGACTGAAGGAGGTGTTGACTAAGCGGATGATTTTCGCAGGACTGAAGCTCATGTAGCCGATGGCCCAAAGAGGAAACGACAGGTTAGAATCTGCGTCGGGCACAAATTTCCAGTTGTCATTGCGCTAGTGCAGCCAGAATAATTAGTGTCCTTGCTGTCCCTGGCTACTATAAAACGCAGCGAGCGTATGCGGTGGGCCGCACAGCTGCTGGGGTGATGTACGGCAGACAGGGCAGGGTCGGCGCGGCGGTCAGCGGCTGCTGCTGGCTGCTGGCTGCTGCCTGCTGGCTGGAGGCTCCCTGGGGAGCGGCCGCCACTGCCGCCGCCGCCGCCGCGGGCTGTATTACGGCGCTGTTTAAATAATGATGGATTCCTCGGGCGGCGCGCCGAGCCGCGGCCGAGGCGGTCGATAGCGCGGGCGGCGGGGGCGGCGGGGGCGGCGGCCGCAACGGCCGACAACACGCCGCCGCGCGCGCCCGCACGTAAACACCCCAGGGGCTGCAGCGGCCTACAGCTGTCTGCTGGGAGTCAATCCAGTCCCTCAGCATGTTCAGACCACTGCCACAACGCAGCAGACATATGACCAACTGCAGTTACAAATACTGTTAGCGTAGACTATGCTGTCACTCGACGCGGTGACTGCTGCAGCGCAGACCTCCCTTTGGTCTTGGTAGCGTCTGTTGTCCTTAGTGAAGTGAATAGTGATAATCTTCACACAACTTTTATTTCAGTAGAGCCTCCAGAATGTCTTCGTCTAATTACTAGGAATAACACAGCGTCCTGTCGCAATAAATTTCTATTAATCGTAGATCGATTTCGGCTAGGTAACTAGCTATCGTCAGTCTCATGTCGTAGGTATGCTTTGCAAACTGCCTTTTAAATTAATGTTGTCAAATGGTGCACGGGCTGATTTAAATTTCTTTCCATTATAGTTTTAATGACTTTCATGAAAACCAATTGAAGTTTTAAAACTTCTAAATCAGAGTTTTTAGGTACATCGAATCAGCCTTTGTTCCTTACCGTTCCTATACAAGCGAAAAGTAATGGAAATATCATTAAACTGTTTTTATGGCAAGTCCTTGAGCAATGTAAAAAGTTTAGAAACTAATAGTTGGCTTTTAAGTTCAAAACTTGATATGTAATAATAATAATTTTCTCTAAATTCGTTTGAGGGTTGGTTTCTTTTTTTTTTTTTTTTTTTTTTTTTTTTTTTTTTTTTTTTTTTTTTTTTTTTTTTTCTAAATATCAGGTATGTTTCATGAACCACTCGTAAAATATCGATTAATAAAACTCCGACAAATTTTCTTTATACTAAAAGAAAATACCCATAACGGCATAAAATCGTGAATATTCGTTGTTGTGATCTTCAACCTAGTAATTAAATATTTGGATCTCTTAACGGCTGAAATGTTGATATTTCTCTTCTTTTATGTTGATGATTACGTCTTCCTATTAAGTTGGGCGCTATCAACACATATTCGCATTTTCAAAATAGAGTTGGTGAAAGAAATTTCACAAATAGATCTCGCCGCAGCAAATAACAACTTTCTTTTAATGATATCCACCCAAACTCGTGCATTTCATTTCTGTGTTACTCGCTCCCCTATATCGCGATAATACAAAACGAGCTGCCGTTCTCTGAACTTTCTCTAAATCTTCTGCCAGTCACACATGGTGGGCATTCCACAATGCACAACAGTAATCCAAAATAGAACGCACAAATGTGTTGAAGGCATTATCGTCAGCAGAACGTTTGCTCTTCTATGTGTTCTGCCAACGAAACGTAGTCTTTAGTTCGCTTTCCATATCGTATTTTCTATGTATTCTTTCCAATTTAATATGTTTGTAATTGTTACTCCTAAATATCTATTCTAATCGATGAGTTTCCATCCATTACAAAGTACTGTGTCCTTTCTTGCAAGAAATCACGAATCCAATCCCACAACTGTGGCGACATTCCATAAACAAGCAGTTTGATTAGAAGACGCTTTTCAGGTACGAAGTCAAAAGCCTTCCGTAAATCTTGAAAAAAGGAATCTATTTGACATTCCTTATCCATGCACTCATCACATCATGTGAGTAAAGAGCTAGCTGTGTTTCACAAGAATGATGCTTTCTGAATCCGTGTTCACTATGGGACAATGTCGTTCCCTTCGACTTAGTTTCTAATATTTGATGAAACAAAAATCCTACTGCGAACCGACGTCAATGATACAGACCTGTAATTTTGCGGATCACTTTCACTGCGTTTCTTGAATATCGGACTGACCTGTGCAACTTTCCAGTCTTTGGGCACGGAACGTTCGCTAAGCGAGCGGTTGATAGTTAGGTATGGGGCTATTCCATCAGAGTACTCTGAAAGGACCCTAATTCGTATACAGTCGGGAGCGGAAGACTTAAAAAAATGTTCAAATGTTTGTATAGCTTATGGGACTTAACTACGGGGTCATCAGTCCCCAAACTTACAAACTACTTATGAACTAGCTTATACTAAGGACGGCACAAATATCCATGCCCAAAGGGGGATTGCAGTGGCCGTGCAGACCGTGACTGGAGCGCCTCAGTCCCCTCGGCCACCGCGGCCGGCAGTCAATCTAGTCCCTTAGCATGTTCAAGTCACTACCACGCCGCAGCAGACATATAAGCAACTGTTCCCGCCAAATGCAGGTACAAATACTGTTAGCGAAAACTATGTTGTCACTTGACGTGGTGACTGCTGCAGCACAGAAAACCACTTGAAGTTTTAAAACTTCTAAATCAGAGTTTTAAGGTACGTCGTATCAGCGTTCCTGGCTGTTCCTATACAAGAGAAAAGTAATGGAAACATCATTAAACAGTTTTGTATGGCAAGTCCTTGCGCAATGTAAAACGTTTAAAAATTAATAGTTGACACTCTAAAGTTCAAAACTTGATATGTAATCCCATAAATTTTTCTCTAAATTCGTTTCAATTTTTTATTTATTTATTTATTTATTTTCTAAATCGCAGGTATGTTTCATGAACCACTCGTAAAAAAATATCGATTCTTAAAATTCCAACAAATTTTCTTCGTACTAAAATAAAATACTCATAACTGCATAAAATCCTGTATAATCTGTGTCGCGATCTTCAGACTATAACTTCAGCATAGTAATTCAATGTTTTCATCTCAAAACGGGTGAAATAATTTCCTTTTACACTCAGATATTCGAAGTAAAATTTCAACTTGAGACATTAATAATGAGTATTATAATAGGAAATGGACTTGGTTTCGACGTATATAAGAAGTAAAATTCGTTTACAGTACTATTTCTACTATTTTTTATTTATTCGATTACGACGTTTGGAAATGGCATCCCTTGACAAGATTATCTCTCGCACTGTTGATATCGACCCGCGACAGTAGTATAATCTCTGGCACTAGGAGAGAAGATGCTGTTCTCGTTGGTTGCGCCGTTGACATTATACGTAGTACATAAGAAAATAAATACACACTTTATGAGAATAACATAATAAAATTCATTAATATTAAAAATTAGTAATAAGAGAAACAGTAAAGAGGTTTTACCTGGAAAACTAAACCGTCGTAAGGCAGTAGCAGAGGTAAATTTGGTCCCACTATATTGGTATTTCGGAATTCGGAGAGATACTGGGCCCAGCGTTTAAGTGTTGGGATGTCTTCCTAGCTACCCGAAACGAAGCGGTTAATACCATCTGCAACAGATTGCGATAGGTAATCAGCTGAAAGGAAGCGGCCGCCTCTTTTTCGTAGTACTTCAACTAGGCGTATGTGACTATTTGGAGATATAGGCGATAGGTCGCTCAGCTGATGGAAAAGAACAGCACCTATACTATACTCGGATACAGTCGTTGCTAGCAAAATGGAAAGAGATGGGTTGTTAGGTATCAAGTAGCGTGTTTTTAAAGAAACAAGAATGCTGAAGCGCAGGCCGCTGACCGGTGGATGTGATGTTCTTTTGGGCCTAGTTGATATATCGGGTAGACGATCTGGCCAGCTGAGGAAGGATGTTAGCTGATGTAGGCAGGCGAGGCAATGTGGCCTCCACATAGAAAGATCTAGGAGAGATGCCATCTCGAAAATGTTCAAATGTTTGTAAATCTATCCGACCAAACTGCGCGGTCTTCAGTCCGTAGCGTACAAACTACTTAAGCTAACGTAAACTAACCTAACACACACACACACACACACACACACACACACACACATACACACACAGTCACACACACATGCCCCAGGGAGGAGTCGAAGCTCCGACGGCGAGCACCCGCGCGCTTCGAAGCGAGGCGCCTTAGACCGCTTGGCTACTCCACCGCGTCGATGCCATCTCAGAAAATAATTATGTGGCCAAGGTAGGTAGGAAATAGAGGGATGAAAAATGTAACACTTCGGTGGGTTAATTTTGAGACCCGCATTCTGCAGGCGTCGGAAGAGGAGGAGGAGGTTCCGCAGATGCTCAGAGAAGGAGGAACCAGTGACTACTATGTCAACTAGGTAATTAATGCTCCCGAGTTCACCGTGGAGCAACTGTTCCAGATACCTCTGAAAAATAGCAGGTACGCTTACAATGCCAGACATCAAGCGACGTAATTCCGAAAAGCCAAGGGGGTGTTAAAACAGCCAGTTGTTGGGAAGGAGTATCCATCAGAACTTGAAGGTAGGCTTTCACTAAGTCAAGTTTGGAAAAGAATTTACCACTGTCGAGTTTACGGAAAAGGTCCTCAGGACAGGGGATAGTCCTCCACCAGGATCTAGGAGTTTAAGGTTGCTTTAAATTCTCTTCAGAGGTGGAGGCATCACAAGGACTTCTGAATGATGACCTGTGGCGCCATCTTCTTTGAGATAATCTAATTCTTTCTGCAGCGGTATCTGGATCTGACGGATGCGACAGTAGTGGAGCTGGGCGAAAGGGTTCAGCTGGAGAGAAACTATGAATTCGTTGGTGCAGCCCACCCGTGGTGAGAAGACCTCATGTAATTATGGGCAAAGAGTTCCACTGACAGGATTGGGACATGCGGAGAGACCACATTCACATGGCCCATCAATGGAAAAACCAAATGACCTAAACGCATCTAGACCAAATAGCTCCATTAAACGTATTTCATTCCGTTGTACTGATTTGTAGCAGGCATCGGCCGTAAATTGTCGTGGGAAGCAATTTCTTGTTTTTGAAAGCGAGTAGATGTTTGCGCATGGTTGACAGGAATAGCAGTTGATTAATGAGACAGCCGCATCCTTATCCACTTGCATTTGGTGGATGGCAGTTGACGGTGACGTCTATTGTTAGACGGAGAGGGAGAAGAGAATTTGATTGATGTCCTTCTTTACCTACTCCGGAGCCTTCGACCCGGGCTCCAGATGGGCCGAATCGGATCTACAGACAGATGCCATATGAACTGCTGAGTGCATCGAGTGCAGTACGTTCATCGATCCGGGCAAGAGGCTCTGTCGTATTTGGAGAAGCAGGTAGGGCAGGAAGGACGACACAGTGGTGTGCTTCGAAGGCCGTGGTTGCCGGGCGCGGGTGGCACGACATGTTAGTCGGCGGGAATCATGGCGGATAGAGCCGTGGACTGCTGTGATGTCGGACGGAGCAGGAAGGTTGGCGACGCCATCCCTCTGACGGGTCTTCCGGAGGGCCGCCACTTCGGCCAAAATTCGAGCTGCTGGTCCGATGCCGTGGCGACCTCGAATTTGAAGGCGTCCATCAACATGGATACTCTGCAAGTCACATTGAAGTGCTGGGCAGAGGGTTCATCGAATCACTTTTATGATATTTCTCTATAATTCCATTCTGTAATAGCTCGTGGGATAAAGGAACACGTCAGTCTTTCTGTTTTAGATCTTTCTCTTATCTTGATGATCACGTCTTCCTATGTAGTTGGGTGCTACCAATATATATCCGAAGATATTATTGATAAATATGAAGCATCGAATTAAAATTTGTGGTGCGGCCGGGAATCGAACCCGGACCTCCAAGTTTACTAGACGTTTGCCTACTAAGCATGGAGGTCCGGGTTCGATTCCCGGCCGCTCCACAAATTTTAATTCAATGCTTCATATTTATCAATAATGTCTTCGACATATTTGAGACGAAAATCCGTCTCAGGGATTGTTTATTTCTATTAAATATATATTCGCATTTTCAAAAAAGATTTGGTTAAAGAAATTGCACAAGTAGATCTCGCCGCAACAATTAACGACTTTCTTGTAATGATATCCACCCAAACTCGTGCATTTCATTTCTGCGATAATACAAAACAAGCTGTCCTTCTCTGAACTTTCTCTAAATCGTCTGTCAGTCATACACGGTGGGCATCCCACAATGCACAACAATAATCCAAAACAGAACGCACAAGTGTGGTGAAGGCATTATCGTTAGCAGAACTTTTGCTCTTCTAAGTGTTCTGCCAACGAAACGTAGTCTTCGCTTTCGTACAGTATTTTCTATGTATTCTTTCCAATTTAATCTATTTGTAATTGTTACTTCTAAATATCTGTTCAAATCGATGACTTTCTGTCCTTTATAAAGTACTGTGTCCTTTCTTATAGTAAATCACGAATCCAATCGCACAACTGTGGTGGCATTCCATAAGAAAGCAGTTTGATTAGAAGACGCTTTTCAGGTACGATGTCAAAATCCTTCAGTAAATCTTGAAAAAACGGAATCTATTTGACATTCCTTATCCATGCACTCAACACATCATGTGAGTAAAGAGCTAGCTGTGTTTCACAAGAATGATGCTTTCTGAATCAGTGTTGACTATGGGAGAATGTCGTTCCCTTCGATGTAGTTTATAATATTTGAGGAAACAAAAATTGTACTGCAAACCGACGTCACTGATACAGGCCTGTAATTTTGCGGATCACGCCCACTGCGTTTCTTGAATATTGGAGTGACTTGTGCAACTTCTAGTCTTTTGGTACGGAACGTTCGCTAAGCGAGCGGTTGTATATGATAGTTAAGGTATGGGACTATTGCATCAGAGTACTCTGAAAGGAACCTAATTGGTATACAGTCGGGACAGGAAGATTTAAAAAAAAATGTTCAAATGTTTGTATAGCTTATGGGACTTAACTATGGGGTCATCAGTCCCTAAACTTACAAACTACTTATGAACTAGCTAACACTAGAGATGGCACAAATATCAATGCCCGGGGGGGAATTCGAACCCCCGGCCGTAGTGGCCGTGCAGATCGTGACTGGCGCGCCGTAGTCCCCTCGGCCACCGCGGTCGGCCCGGAAGACTTGCTTCTGTTACGTGATTTATGTTGTTTTAATACTCCAGGGATATTTACATCTAAATTGCGCATGTGGAAGCTGACCTCCTATTCTGGAGCATTTGCATCGTCTTCTCTAGTGAAGGAAGGTTGTGTTAAGTAATTCTGCGTTAGCAGAACTGTCATCATTAGCATCACCGCTTCTATCGTCTAATGAAGGTATTGATTGTGTTTTGTCGCTAGTATACTTCAGTTACGGCCAGAATTTCTCAAATGTTCAATGTTTGGAAATCTATCTGATCAAACTGCGTGGCCATCGGTCCATAGCTTACAAACTACTTAAACCTAGGTAAACTAAGCTAAGGACAACACACACACCCATGCCCCAGGGAGGACTCGAACCTCCACGGCGAGCAACCGCGCGCTCCGCAGCGAGACGCTTTAGACCGCTCGGCTACTCCACCGCGGCCCAGAATTTCTAATGGATTATCAACCAAATTACTTGACAGGGTTTCGTTGATCTAACCTGTTTTGTTTACAACAACGCGTCAGCCCCCTCTTTGGTATGAATGTGTTAATGGTCGTCGATATTATTGCTTTTAATGTAAGCCACATCTGATATACACTCACATTTTTAGTTTCTGAAAACTGGAAATTTTCACTTAGGAAAGCGTTAAACAATTTTAACAGCTTTTTTGAATATATATATATATATATATATATATATATATATATATATATATATATATATATATATATCTTATGATTTTACTGGATTTGAAAAGTCTGATATTCAGTCTCACTACGACAATGCTGTGTTCACTAATCCATGTGACTGTTTTGATGCTCATTATTAGCTCCGGATTATATTTTGTCAGGAGGTCAAGTATGTTCTCACAACCATTTACTATTCTAGTGGGTTCAAGAACTAATTGCTACAACTTCGCCACTTCGCAGTGCACGCCTCTACGCCTCCATAGGTCTGCTACAACTTGATGTTTCTAATTACAGACCTTCAGTTTATTTTTACAATGGCCACCTTCACTGCATTGCCAATCTACGGGTTTTATCGAAAATACGGTGGTCAAAATCACGCGACTACATGTCCCACATTTTAACATCCATGTTTTTTATCCTGAAAGACAACCATTTGATTTTGGACTTGGACCCATGTATTTGGCCCTATTGAATTTTAACCAATTGACGGATGAAACCAACTAGAATGTTGGGACTCAGTAGCGAATTATGACGAGAGAATAAAAAGTTTAACACCTGAAGATGCGTCTCTACTGACGCGAAACCGGTTGTGGACCTGTACATAAAAGGATCTCAATAAAAACAGCTGAAGCGGCTCAGAATTTATTGATTGTTTCATAAGAGGACATTTCTATTTCAATTTCCAAAATAGTTTATTTTATTATATAAAGTCATACAATCCATTTTCTAAAACAAGTGATAAATTCATAAAAGAAAATAATTGCTACAAGGCGAGGAGACAGTGGTGGGGGGGGGGACGAACCGGTGCCTCACTGCGCGGCACCGGGACGCGCAAGTACTGAGTGCTCGAGTTGGAGGGGCCTGTGCTTAAGCTCATGTTATTGTCCTGACTACCTCTGGCTCGCCGGTCAGGCATGTTGCCCGGAAATCTTCGCTATACGTTGGGTTGTCGGCAATTCAGGAGCTCTGGAATGCCGCAGAACACTTACGAGGGATACTTTGACCTCGAACTCTCGGAACCGCACGAAACTATGCTTGGAGTAACAAGCAAATAGGACAGTGGCGTGCGTCATTTCCATGGAGAACGTTGCATTCTACGTTGTACCTCAAGTAACATTGTAACAGAGACAAACAATGTAACAAGCTATCAATACCATAGGAAAGAAATTATATGTAACTAGCTGTAAACCTGGCATTGCCCGGGTATTTACTTATTCTACACTCTCGTAGCCAACCTCTCCTTCCCTCCCCCCCCTCTCTCTCTCTCTCTCTCTCTCTCTCTCTCTCTCTCTCTCTCTCTCTCAATCCGTCTCTTTCCCTCCCATCACTGTCCGTTTCCACCTTTCCCTCTCTAGACAAAGTTCCTTACAAGGTACCCTCTGTCATGCACCATACAAACATTTATGAACCCAAAGGTATTACACAGAAGGAGAGGCATTGAAGTAAAATTTGTGGTGTCGACGGGATACGAACCCGGGACCTCCTACCTAATAGGTAGGCGCTTTAGACCACGTTTTTCTGTTCTATACGTAGTTCTGCTCGTTGCGGACGTTGATCATGTTTGTTCGTTCTTGTTCGATTTGTTCTTGGCTCAGCTTTTTTATTCCAGAGGGCGTTGAGCCCTCTGACCGGGCGCGTTGAGCCACTGCACCCGGCGTATCCATGCCCGAGGGTGGATTCGAACCCCCTACCGTAGTGGCCGTGCAGACCGTGACTGGAGCGCCTCAGTCCCCTCGGCCACCGCGGCCAGACCACTCAGCTAATACAGCGTTGCAGACAAAGTGAATACATGGACCGTTTTATAGCACGACTGAAGCGCCTACCTAGTAAGTAGGAGGTCCAGGGTTCTAATCCCAGCCACACCACAAATTTTAATTCAGTACCTATCCTTATGTTTAATACCTTTGGTATAACGAGACAATGTTGTCTCAATGAAACTTATTACTTGTTGATATTTATATCACCTCGACCTGAGGAACAAGGCGGGACAGTTCCCATTCGCGTTCTTTGCTAGGGTGTTATTCCAATGTAGGAGAGCCCTGACAATTTGATACGCAATTCACAGGGAACAATGAGGCAGAATTAAAGTAAGTGGTCTGGAGGGAGACGTGCTTTAAGACAGTCCATGCAGTCACTTTGAAACGCTGTGTTAGGTGCGTGGTGTGAAGCACCTACCTACTAAGCAGGAGGTTCCGGGATCGAATCCCTGACACAGCATAAATTTTAATTCAATGCCTCTCCTTATGTTTAATACCTTTGGTATAACGAGACAATTTTGTGTGAAGGAAACTTATTATTTGTTGAACCCAGTAACCTTCCTCTTGGTTTAAAGGTCATGTGGGTAAAAATTCATCAAGATCGGATCAAACCTATGTATTTCGTCAAATTCCATATGCTAAGTATTCTACACCATGCAACGACCGAAATTTTATACAGACAGTGACATTTCTCTTGTATTTAAGGTTAAGCGTTCAAATTTCATTAATATCGGAACAAAATTATAGATTTGCATGCAATAGAGACACAGGTCCACACTGAAAAACGCACTTCGTTTTTCTCAAATTTTCAGGTTTTATTTCATACTACCCATCTTCTCAGAATAACAAAAAATAACATAAAAGGATCTGTGAAATCGGCCGAGCCGTTCTCAAGTTATGTCGCGGCCAAAGAATGTATGGGTCCATTTTTATGTTGCAAGGTACCCTCCCCCATGCACCTTATGAAACTTTAGGTAGACACTGACCTTCCTCTTGTTCTGAAGGTCAAGCATGCGAAATTTCGTAAAGATAGGAATGAAACTGTAGATTTCGTCAGTCTGTAGGAAAAGTATCCTCCGCCATGCACCTTAATCTGTCCTATCGCAAAATACTCTCTCATCTGTCGTTTTTCACCTATATACTACATTCCGGCAAAATTTGAACTTCATAGGTGCAGTAGTTGTAGAGATTTCAGTCAGTGAGGTTTTTAGTCAGTGAGTGACGCCCTGAATCACGTGTCCTACAAAAAAAAAAAAAAAAAAAAAAAAAAAAAATTATTTATCAGGTTCGTAGAGTGGAATATAAGGAAACTGCCTGCGAAATGTGTTGTAAATGGAGCTGGTAGTAAAGACGTAGTAAATTACAACCTCACGCTTATTAGGGCGAATTTTCAGGCATTTTACTGTCTTTGTCATAGCATCTGAACGATATGTAATAATACGATATTATTTCGCAAGTACATCCAGTGGTGTATATGTAAACTGTCTGCCAAATACGTCGCGAATAGAGTTGGTAGGAAAGACGTAATATATCAAAACGTCATGCGTAATGAGGTGGTTTTTCGTGAACCTAATTGCTTATGACATCATATGTCCTGAACTATCAGCCCTATCGCAAAATTCTTTCTTAGCTGACGTCTTCTACCTATGAACTACATTCCCGCCAAATTTCAGCTTCATAAGTGCAGTACTTTTTGAGATTTCGGGTTTAGTCAGGGAGTGAGTGAGTGAATGAGTATCCTTTCACTTTTATATAGATGGTGTCACTATATCATTACATATTCAATCAGCAGCACCAAAAACTCTCTGCTTAAAACACTTATAATAGTGCAAAACATACATACACAGCAGTACCACACAAATGAAGGTGTTTATATTAGTCATTAAAGTGCAGATGCGGGATTTCGATGAAGTGGTTAAAAAAACAATGTGCATACATCACTAAAGCCACATTGTCACATTAAAAATTACTTTCGCATTCATGTAGTCCAGTACCAAAAGCCACACTAATTACATGACAGCTGCTGTTTACTCTCTAGCTCTAAATGGTGACAGCACATCTGTGATGATACGGGACGGAAACGCATCTTCTTACGTGGTTTAACGCAGTATTAATACGAATATTTTATCTAGAGACACGTAAAGTTAAGAGATGAAATTATTATTGCACGAAAGGAAGAGTCGGAATATAAGACTACATAGAGTTATCAGGCGAAACATATACAAATTACAAAGCCTTGAAGTTCAAACCTGGCACCATAAAGTACACTGTATGCGCCGCTACTACATTATAATGAAATAACATAGTTTATAAATAAGTCCAGATACCTTAATTTCATGATCCATAGGAATTGTCAGATTAGATTACATGTAGTATCTTAAGAGAACTGATATCTTTCTCGTTGGCACAATGCACTGTCGACAATTAAGCGACCTCTAGACTTTTCTGATGATACTACCACAGAATCCTGCTATATCAAAATATGAAACAAATAGCTGGCATTAGGCAGAAGAGGGGGGGGGGGGGGGGGAGAGGGGAAGTGGGAGGAGAGGACGAGAAGAGGAATTAAAGGAAATTCAGTTCATACAGAAAAGAAACTAACTGAAGTATATAGTATCCACTTAAAAGTAGGATATAAAACACGGGAAGAATATAACTTTCTCATTAAAAGAAAACACTCAACGTATGTCACACACAAAACCAGTACAAGAATTAGCTAACATACATCACTGTGCATACATAAAAAGAAACATGATTTTCTATTTAATATTTTTAATAAACGAAGGATTGTTTGTACGAGGGTTGGAACTCAAATTGTGGCAACTACTTATTCACAACCGATACAAAAGCATTACTGTCATTCAAAGTAGTCACCAGCGTTGTGTAGAACCTGTAGCCAGCAATGTTTAAGGTGTAGTATACCGTTAGCAGACCTGAATCTCTGAAATAGTGTTGAAGCGAATGCCACAGAGTGATTCCTTCATCTTCGGAATCAAATCAGTCATAACAACATATATCTGGGGGATGCGGGGAGTATGCTGGATGGTACACTATTTCCCAGTACAATCGACCGAACAGAGCAGCCACAGCTTGTGCTGTATGCGCCCACGCATTGTCGTGCAAAATAATGGGTGGGTCGCGCAGAAAGTGTTGTCGCTTCTTTCGCAAAGGTGGTAGCAAGTGACGCTCCAAAATCGAACAGTAATACTATACATTTACGGTCTGCCCTGGAGGAACGTAGTATAACAGCGTCAAAGTCGTACACGAGAAACACGATTCCTTGTACTTTTGACTTCCACGGCGGCCCATTATGACGGCATTCGTTGGAGTGTCGTTTCAGTTGGCTCTTACGACGTGACGCATGACTCATCCAGTGGTATGATACGGAGTAAGAACGCCTATCCTTCGCTCTCATAGCGTTCCAAGTGTGTCTGATCATCGTAACAGGCCCATTTTTACATTTCCGTCGATTCATGCGGAACCCATCGTGATGCAACTTTTCGCGTGCCCAGGCGCTCCTTCAGGGTGCGAAGCACAGTCGTATGCGCTAATCCTGTTTTGTGTGCGACCTCACGAACCGTCTGGCTTCGATCACTGTCCAGTAACGCGGCTACAGTGTGCACTTAATTGAACTCGTTTATGAGAAATATTATTTGTGATGTGGCACACTGCAGAAACCGTGTACTCCAGAGACGCTAGGATGGCATGCCTGATGCATGTCTTCCAGTTTGCCGACCTTCGGTGAAGGTTTTTACCCAATGTGCCACTGTTCTGTACGTCAATGCCGATTCCCCGCACGCCCCTGTAATACGTTGATGACACTGTCGTGCTGTATGACCTTTGGCACATTCAAGCTTGATCCCTTGTTCCTGCTTGGAAAACATAGTGACACCGTTACGTTAGACCGCTCTCTCACACAAGGAACTGTGTTTCCCTCGATTGTGCGCACGCCTGCGACGTGGAGCGGACGACTCCATTTGCTCGGAGGTAAGGTGGTATGTCAACATCGTGTGCTACCAGCGACAATAGTAGATTCCATTGCATAGTGTCTCCACAGCAGTGTTGCCAGTATTTGAGTTGTAACTCGTACTAAAATATTTCTATGGATCATAAAATTAACTTAATTGAACTCGTTTATGAGAAATATTATTTGTGATGTGGCACACTGCAGAAACCGTGTACTACCTGACACCATGTTAGAACTAAGGAAGGTTTGTATTTGTTTTGCCAGATAACTCTCAGTAATTTTATATTTCGACTCTTATTTGTGTATAATAATAGTAAGTACAATTTTTGACGTTGTGTGGTACTATATAATAAAACCGTACTTCGAGAAAACATTTTGTATAATTTGCGTCAGAGTAAAGTTGTCACTATAATCTGTTAAACAAAAAATCTTATATACATATAGTAAGTTAGTTTACATATATCATACATATAATGTAAAATATGTACAGTAACAGTTGTGCTTCGACGCCACTATAGTCTTTGTAGTGCCGAATGGTAGCAAAAATGGCTTTTTTGTCAACTCCATATAGAATCATACTTGTAATCTGTGAGTGTCTGTATACCGAACTTCTCCAACACCCATTTACATGCAGCGATTGCTCATGTAAAGGTGTAGTGCAATATGAAACAAGTAACTTAAAGAAAATGGAGAAATGTAACTTTTCAGTAGTATGTGCCACATTTCATGTTTCTAGATAATGCATAAAATCCGCAATGCTTCTTAATAAAGTCATCCTGTGCCTAATTTTTATCTTTCTCCATTTAGTCCTATTCAGCCTGAATGTAGTATCACTGATCTATTAGAGAATAATTTTTTTTTTTTAGTTTTACATGCTGTTCTTTGTACAGCCATTTCAAGGAATTGTGGTCACCATGAAATCAAACAGTATAAAACTGAAATAATAACTTAGGATGTATGACTAAATAAAGTAAGGGTAAAAATTCATAGATTAGCCAATATTACCATACGAAAGCAACAATTTGCAACATTGTAAAAACAAGTACATATAAATTTTCAAACTTTCCTACAACGAATCTGAACATCAACAAATTTCAACAGATAACCACAAGGTGTGTTAACGATGGCCTTAATCAGATAAAAATTGACAAACTTGGGGGACAGAGTAAATATTGAAGAACAAGTGTTACAGAAAACCTTTTCACAAGGAGGTACTCCTAATTTAAATATCAGTTTTCTAAATCATTTTACACAACATACATGATATCTACTTAAAAAAAAAAAAAAAAAAAAAAAAAAAAAAAAAAAAAAATTGTTTCTCATCGTGTCCTTGGGAACTGATATTCTGTTTCTGGTTTGCTCCCAAAATTTATAAAAGAGCCATCATCATTTCGATCAGTAATTTATAAACTGAAATTATTAATTATCATGTAAAGCTATTCAGTTCACAGCTGTATTATTCCATGATATTCATTACCTACCACAAATTAAGTTATTTAAAATATTTTTAGCACTCTGCCAAATACTTTTGTTCACTGAAACCGTTAAGTGTTTAAAATGATTTGCACATGAATTTTCGAGATTAAAATTAAATTTATTCTTGAAACCTCCTGGGAGATTTTCAAGTTTATTCCTGGATCCCCCTCCTAAAATTTATTGATTGTTTTATTGGAATATTTTTAAATGTACTACCGCAGTAAAGCCAAGGATTAGTGTTATGTGCTTGGGTATAAGTGTAACGAGTAGTATGTCTTTCAAAACTGTATCAAAACATTGTAACTTCTTTGACAAAAACAAAGTCTGATGATGGCCTTATAAGCCGAAAACCGGTTCACGAATTAAAATAAACTTATGGAACATACTCAAAATTATGTAGATGGAAGAAAATACCATGAGCTTTATTAAAATCCTTCTTAAATTTTATGAGACTGGTTTCGGTGGTTCACTACACCATCTTCAGGCTCCCGTTGTGTGGTTGTTATTAAAAGCACATTTGAACTGGGTAGCCATTAAAACCGGTAGCGCCGGCCGCGGTGGCCGAGGGGACTGAGGCGCTTCAGTCACGGTCTGCACGGCCACTACGGTCGGGGGTTCGAATCCCCCCTCGGGCATGGATATTTGTGCCGTCCTTAGTTGTAGGTAGTTCATAAGTAGTTTGTAAGTTTAGGGACTGATGACCCCGTAGTTAAGTCCCTTAAGCTTAACAAACATTTTTTTTGAAAACCGGTAGCTGTAAATTTCTTGTTTTATTCATGTTCGAGGGCGTAACACGAATAGAACAAGAAATTTACGGCTGCCGGTTTTAATGGCTACCCAGTTAAAATGTGCTTTTAATAACAATCACACAACGGGAGCCTGAAGATGGTGTAGTGAAGCACCGAAACCGGTGGCACAGAATTTAATAAGGAATTTGATTACAGCTGCTGATATTTTCATCCATCTATATAATCTAATCATCTGCGTCCCAATTGCACCACTATGGAGAGAATTAAACGTACTCAAATTTGTGATTTTTAATTTAATATGATGATGTTCCACCAAGAACCGACGGAAGAATCTGTCAAAATAATATTCGTTTATTAGCGACGTTGAAATCAACTGTATTCTAGACAAACTTACCTATTTTACTTCGAGAAAAACAAAATACGAACGGTTCAGAATCACCGAGTCTGTTATAAAAATTATGCTATGTTTCTTTTCAGAAACATGCACGTGTTCCTTGTCCAATCAATAGTACTCTCCATTTTCAGATACATCCGTTGCAGCGTAAGATGAAGTGCACATCAGTAATTGCATGGAAGTTTCCTGACTAGTTATATATTTGTAGCGGTTCGCAACTTGAAGCCGGAACTTCACCTCTGCATCTAGAAAGGCAAATGTCAGAGTTCAGCAGGACCAGTATGTGGAGAAGTTGGATTAGTCTGAAGCTTCACGGCAGACTGAATAATGCATTCTGCTTTCACTGCATTAGTTCCATCACAAAAGCGAAATGTACCTGGCAGCAAACATGCACCCGAACGTCAAGAACAAGATCCTAGCAGAGTAACACAATAGAACACTGACGAACACTGTTGAAAGACCACCATTTTCAGGAGGGGAGATGCAAAGATAATTGAATAAAAGTCGTTCCGGTGAACATAATACTCAAAATGAACTTTTTCTGAGATAATTGTGAAAGTTACGGACCGCCACTGGCCTCTCATGAAATTTAGTCCTAGTTATTACAACTGTATTTCAAATGTGTGCTCTTCCATTGATTCGCTGTATACTCGGAAAAAAAATTCGTCGATGGCCTGCCTGAACAACAAACTATCTCAACGTAATAAATCCTCACTGCTGTGTGATTCAAATTATTCGCGTCGTACCAAAGAGGCACTAATAGATGGAAGGTCAACTGCAAGCGATGGAAAGTGAGCACGAGAGGTGGTGACAGATAATGCTGTATATTCGACACGAAGTCCCTGATTCCAGAGTGTTTCCTCGTGTACTTATAGAGCGACTATCGTTTCGCTTCTTTGTTTACAATACACACACAGATTTTCGTTGTCGTAATTATTTGAATATAAAACATACATCTCTCTACAGAAGTAAGATCGATTCTTAAAATGAACTTGAAAGCAGAATTCTAGAAATGGAAGAAAAAGTAGAGGAAGATGAGATAGGAGATACGTTTCTGCAAGAAGAATCTGATAGTGCGCGTAATGATATGAGTCGAAACAAGGTCCCTAGAGTAGATAATGTTGCGTCTCAACTGCTGATATCGTTAGGAGAACCAGTCATCAAGAAATTGTTTGACTCGGTATGCAATATGAATGAGATAGGGGATATAGCCTCCAAGAATATAACAATTCCAAGGAAACAACTGCTGACAAATGTAAGAATTACACAACTATCCGTTTAACACTAACGAGAATTATTTGCAAAAGAATGGAAAAACAGGTGGAATCCAACCTTGGGGAAGATCAGAATGGATTTACGAGAAATTTAGATACACGGGAGGCAATACTCGCATTGCGACTTAGCTTAGAAGATAAAAAAAGGCAAACCTACGTTTTTAGCATTTGTAGATCTGGAGAGAGCTTTTGACAGTGTTGATTGGAATATGCTCTTTCAAATTCTGAAGGTATCAGAGGTAAAATATAGGGAGAAAAGAGTTACTTTTTACTAGTACAAAAATCAGACAGCAGTTATTAGCGTTGAGGAGTATGAAAGCGACCAATTATTTGGGAAGGGAGAAAGACAGGTTTGTAGCCTTTCGCCAATGTTGTTCAATCTTTACGCTGAGCGAGATGTAAAAGAATGCAAGAAGGAATTTGGTGCAGGAATTAAAGTTCAGGGAGAAGAAAAAAATATTGTGGTGTGCCGATAACGTAGTAATTCTGTCAGGAACAGCAAAGGACCTGGAAGAGCAACTGAACAGAATAGACTCTTGAAAAGATGGTATAAGATAAGGATTAACAAGAGTAAAACATGTGTAATGGAATGTAGTGTCAGAAAATCAGATAACGAGACAATAAAAGTAGTAGTAGATTAATTTTGTTATCTAGGTAGCAAAATAACTGATGGCCAAAGTAAAAAGGATATAAAACGCAGAATGGTGATAGGAAGAAAAGCTTTCCTGAAGAAGCGAAATTTTTTTGTCATCCAATATTAATTTAAATGTTAAAAAACTATTCCTGAAAGTATTTTTCTTAAGTCTAAGATGGGTGGTAGTGAAACGAGGATAAGAAGGAATCCACACAAAAAGGCAATAGAATCTTTTAAAATATCGTGCTGCAGACGAATGATGAAGATTAGATGGGTAGATCATGTAACTAATGAAGATGTGCTCAACAAAATTGGTAAGAAAAGGAGTTTCTAGCATATCCTGCGTAAGAGAAATGATAGGTTGCTGGGACACATTGTGAGACATCAAGGTATCATGTAGGGGGACCGAGAAACGACACAGTAAGCAGATTCAAAAGGATGTAGGTTGCCGTTCTTATTCTCAGATGAAGGGGCTTGCGCAGAACAGGCTAGCTAGCATGGGGAGCTGCATCATAGCAGTCGACGGACTGAAGACCACAACAACAACAGCCGCACAAGCAGCTGATTCTTAAAATACTGTTATTCTGAATTATTAATCATTAGTGGGAAAGAGAGACAGAGATCGTCGTTTTGGCGAATGCTGCAAGATCTAGTTCTTGCCTGTTACAATGTTGCTTATAAATCTCTGCTGCCGTTGGAAAATTGTAGAAATGATGTCACCGCATTTACCATGTGCTCCAATGACTGATTTCAATGTTCGAATCAATCTTTCTATCTTGCCATTTGACTGTTGATGGCACGCCTTAGTTTCTGTTACTGTAGAACCACAAATCTTAGCTAATACGCGATAAAACTCTTAATGGATCAGCGCTCCTTGGACAGTTACTGGCTGGTTCGGTGTTACAAATCTAGTAATCCAGGAGTATAACATGCGCTTGTCAGTGTTTCTGTCGGAACAGTACTTCTGTCTAGTTTCTGACTCGATCAATGCGCGTTGAATAGCAGATAAATTCATCTGTGGGAGGCGGTGGAACTATGAGATTGATGTGCACAGACTTAAAGCGGGCGTCTGCTTGGAAATTGGGCAACAGAAGATTTAGTATGTTCTTTTGGCATTCTGTGCATGAGTTCGCCCATTTCTAGATAAAGGTTAATCCTAATACTAAAATTGTTCAGTCATTCATGGAGTATATTAAATGGTGAGTATATTGTCCTTAAGAGCTAGAAGCTATCATTACATAGTCCATATATGCAAAACAAACATCTACATTTCGTAAAATTTCATTAACAAAACTCTGAAAAGTCAAGGGATAAAAATGCAGCCTTCGTCGCAAAATTAAAATTATTTAACATGGTTTTGTCAATTATTGCCTTTATCAGAAATTATAAATTAAAACGGAAAAAGGAATTTTAAAATTTGTGACGTAAGCTTCACAGCTGAGTTGTAACTTTTATTATGTGACTTGTTTTAATTTATAATTTTAATTGTGCCACCGAGGGCTGCATTTTATCCTTTGACGTTGTAACGGTCGCTGACAATAGCAGCTATGATCAAAATCTCTGAAACGTACTGGGTACATTCCTGAGGACCAGTAACATGTAATTGAATTCATAAAGTCTAAAGAGTGATCACAGCCTTTTTTCGTTATCACTTGCAGCAGGTAAAATCTGCTAATATACTTTCACGAGAGTGTCATTAGAATATAATTTATTTTCTACAAGGATGAAATGTACACCCGTTACTTGATGGACAGGATAGCGGTCAGGAAGGGTTTGATTATTAAGACATCAGTTGTCTCCACATAATGTCTTGCTTAATTTCTTCAACCGTAATAGTTGGATTTATTAGTTATGCTCGTCATTTCGAATTCTCTGACGAGATCGAACGTTATTACCGCATCTGCAGAATTCACCGAACTATACGACTTGGTCACGTAGAAATACATACGTAGAATGGGACACATGTTCGAAAAAAACAGCACCACACCATTCTGTAAGTCTTGCAATCAAATATGGCGCAAGGTATAGAAAAAATTTCTTCACAATATCTGAAATTGCTACAGGAAGCGACAAAAAGTCAGTTCTTCGAGTTGCTTTATTGGATGATTGAGCCTTGAGACAATCCACCCAAACTTTTGGAAAAGATTGATAGCAAGGGCAGGTAAGAGCGACAACTAACTCACAATCATTTAACAGTTGATCTGTTGACGTTGAAGAGAAAAATAACATACGAATGTAAAATAAATCTGAGAAAGTGCCAAACGACGATCAGTCTGTCTATTGGCATAGGGACCTTTTCCCACGGTGCACTACGTAAAGTGAGCAAGTAGAGTTATGGTATCCGTCCGTTTGGACAAGTACTGTTGGTAGAGTGAGCAGCAGTTCATTTACCCGACGTGATCAGAAACGGTTTGAAAAGCTTTTAAGAGCTGCCGGTTAGGCTGTGCTGGGAAAGGGTGGCTAAATAAAAATTTGACAAGTGGCAGCGTTTTCAGATTAATTTAAAAGCTGTGTGTGTGTTGTGGATGTTGAACCTATCGTTAAATCAGACAGCAAAATGTTCATTAACACAGCAATTTGGTTTAATTATGGCCCTGATATTGATGTATATACTATTAAATAAGAAACAGTGCATTAAACTGATTATGTGCGCAACGGATATTTTAAACACAAAACAACTGTGACAAGTCACCATTTGAAACAGACACTGACTATACTCAAAAATTTTGAGTGCGAGAAAGATATTAAAAAACCACAAATCACTTTCTTAATGCTTGACTGTGAGAATTTTATGCAGATCAGTTTCTAATTATTGAAATTTAGTATAATAGTCACTTAACTATCATTTACTATGGCACCAACAACGAAATCTGTTCAACAATATTATTAAAATCAATACTGCACTTTAAATCCACTAATAACTAATTATCAAATGAATGAAGTAGGTTAATTTTCTAACTACCTAAATGAAACAGGAAAGAAAGGTCAAGTTACTTATTATTAATAATCAGCATTACATTACCTACATAATACAACTTCAGACTTGCTGGCAAAGCAGCCTCTGCTCTACATCGGAGCCATACACACAACCGCTCTCTAAGCGAGCTGAACCACAAGTGCTACTCTCTCTCAGCGCGAGCTACAGTGCTATGCAATACATGATCTTTGCCAAAGATGAAACTTCACAGAGTTAAGTACACATATCGATACATACAGTAGAAGCGATATTATACATTTTCTTGCAAGCAAGTTACTCGATACAAAACAGGAGGCACAATATTAGACATTTCCTTACAAAAATAATTTTTTATGGACACTTTTCAAATTAACTAGCCAATCAGGTAGTTGTCTGCGCAGATTCACGACGTCTGCCAAAACCTATGATGCCAAAAGTGTTTTTCATTTAGTTAGCTGAAACAGAAGAAACAGGAAAACTGCTACCCCACGAGACTAATGAACCGTTTCTTTCGGTTCAGACCTTGCTCCGCCCAATGTTTACTTTTTTGTATTGCTCTCTTGTTCTGTTCTACGAAACCAAAAGAAAAGTCATTGGCTGGTTTGCAGAAAGCTTTAAGCGCAGTAACCTGACTATCCTACACCCAATGCCAATTAAAATTGCCCAACTTATCTTTTTTATGTTAATGATTAGTTCCTAGCACAATCTACTTTCTAATACATTTTTTTAAATATTGTTAACCATCCTCTACATGACTAAACAGAAATTCCGACATTAACTGCATCTAGGCACCAAGCAGAAGTAAATCCAACGGCAAAATATGAAAAGCTGTGTCTTCGGGACTCTAACACGGATTTCGCGCTATGCGCGAGCGACCACCTTAAAAATTTCACGTGTCTACCCCTGGACGTTGCCAGTCCTGCCCAATTATCTTATTATGCACGTTTCTTGCACCCTTCACCTGTATTCTAGAGAGGGTTCGAATGTATATTGTGCATTCAAAGTGAAACTGTAATTGACCCATCGACGTGTGCGTAGGTTATGGTATCACACAAAATTCTTATAATTATACTGAAATCGACAATATGGTTAACCTGCTAACACTGTACAGAACTTTGTTGCAGACACTGAAATACAATACTATTAATCCTTAATTATTGTATAACCTAGTTATCCTCCATGACTATTACTTTCAGCTAATTAAAGAAAGTGAGTGATAAATGAAGGAATTGTAATAACAGTTAAACGCCATCTAAACATGAGACATACTGAAACTTCCTGGCAGATTACAATTGTGTACCGGAACCGGGACTCGAACCTGGGACCTTTCATTCTGGAAACATCCCCTAGGCTGTGGCTAAGCCATGTCTCCACCATATCCTTTCTTCCAAGAGTGCTAGTCTTGAAAGTTTCGCAGGAGAACTTCTGTGAAGTTTGGAAAGTAGGAGGCGAGGTACTGGCGGAAGTAAAGTTGTCAGGCGACATCGTGAGTCGTGTCGGGATAGCACAGTCGGTAGTGCGCTTGCCTGGCAAAGGTCCCAAGTTCAAGCCCCGGTTCCGGCACACAATTTTAATCTGCCAGGAAGTTTCATATCCGCGCACACTCCCCTGCAGAGTGAAAGTTTCATTCATTAGACATACTGATCAACTCCATTCGATCCTTTTAGTCCAACAGAATTGTAATGCAGATAGTGGATCAGGATGTAGGCAACGTTTCCAGTTATTAGGACTGAAACCATTTACATTCACTAAACACAATAACGGTCATCATTGTATTTGTACTTGCTGTATGTTTGGTACACCAGATGTCAATCACTTCAGTTTCTCCTTTCTCCTCTTTTGAAGAAACTTTATGAAAGTTTCCGTACAATGCAAAGTGTCATAGTATAATCTCCGCCTCCTACTTTCAAATAAAACAAATAAGCTCTTTTTAAAATGAATGGATGAATCTTTCAATCAGATGAAACAAGACCCTTCAGTATTGTTCATTGTTTTCTTCTTGAGGAAGCAATGTTATAGCTCACAAAAAACAGAGAAGTTAAAGTAGCTGTGTAACAACAACAGTTTCCAGGTAACATCAATTAACGCAAACAATTCGTTTATAAATGATGGGCTAAATACTAAATAATCTGCGGATTAGACATGATATCATCAAAATCTCGTAAATCACAGCTGCTAGAACAACACTGATAGCAAACTGATAGTAAAAACCCCATCAGTTCATTTATTTAAGGCACCAAAGAAGAAAAAAAATCCCCAGTGTCATTCGATAAAGCAGTTTGGAGTCAAAGACTATTATTTTAGAACTAAGTAAAAAATGAAAGAATTGTAAAGTACAATTATATATTTTTAACATTTCCCCATTTGGGTGTGACGGGAGACGTGCAGGGAAGAGTCTGCAGTCGGGTTGGTCACTATGTCCTCGGTGGCGGAGTGGTCAACGCGTCTGCCTAGTAAGCAAGAGATCCCGGGTTCGAATCCAGGCCGGGCACAAATTTTGATTCGCCGCACTTTGGTATTTCATCTAAATCTAGTACAGTGAAGCCATAACTGATCGCAAATGCGATTTATTTCATTAATTGTAAAGTAGTTATTCTATTTTCCCCATGAAATTATTTTCAAAGGAACAGAGAAAAAGAAATACGATCTTGCAATGGGTGGGAAGATTTAACGAAAGAATTGTTATTCTGCTGATTTCAGTAATTGTCGTTTCATTACGTATCTAAAATGTTGGCGTAATTTTTTGCCTGAGAAATTGTTTTAGGATCTTCAGTTTCCGACATTTCTTTTGTATAAATAGCTCGAATTCAGTATTGTCGACAGGACGTCCAATGGCATACAGTTTGGCAGATTGAACTATTTGCCTTTTGAAAAATTGAAAGACATTCGTTAACCTCCACGTCCTAAGTTCAGTCACTTGTATAAAATTCCTCACCCCTTTTAGGCCAAGAAAACTGGGAGTCGGCCTTCCAAAAACTAGTTAAATTTTGGAATTGTTTTAATCACTCAATTAGGTCATTGGGTGTATAATCTGAGTTTGCCATAATTTCTGAGCGGAGCATCAGCTTCCATTAAAGAAACACCACCCAAATTTTGGACTTTTTTTCTATTTCCTGTGTTTACTCGAATAATCCAAGGTTACAAACAATGTATAGCACTGCATTCTGCGTAAAATAAGTGCCAGAAACAGCTGTTTCATTAGACATCCCAAAAAACTGCTACGTCCAAGAAAGTTTAATATTTTTAACACTTTCTTCAATACACTTCATCCGTCGCAGCGTCTGACAACTGCCCAGTTTGACCCAAAATTTTATAGAAGAAAATTTTTCAGTATAAAACTGTGTTTTAAGAAGTCAAAGAAAAACTTTACTGGTAAGGAAATACTGCCATTATTCAATTAACAATATTGTCAATGGCAAATATACCCTTCGTATTTTCTATTCCGCCGATTTTCCTAACATTCACTTTTTTTATTTCTGTTTCCCAAAGGAAAACAATATGTAATATACACATTATCAAGACAGTAGTTTTTAAAACAGTTGTTGTTGTGGTCTTCAGTCCGGAGACTGGTTTGATGCAGCTCTCCACAATACCCTATCCTGAGCAAGCCTCTTCATCTCCACATAAGAACGGCAACCTACATCTGTCTGAATCTGCTTACTGTATCCATCTCTTGGTCTTCCTCTGCGGTTTTTACCCCACACACTTCCCTCCACCGCTAAATTCACAATTCCTTGATGTCTAAGAATGTGTCCTGCCAATCTATCCCTTCTTTTAGTCAAGGAATGCCAGAAATTATTTTTTCTTCCCAATTCTGTTCAGTACCTCCTCATTAGTTACGCAATCCACCCACCTAATCTTCAGCATTCTTCTGTGGCACCATATTTCAAAAGCCTCAATCCTCTTCCTGTCCACTGTTTATCGTTCATGTCTCACTCCCATACAAGGCAACACTCCATACAAATGCCTTCAGAAAGGACTTCCTTAGGCTTAAATCAATATTCGATGTTAACAAATTTCTATTTTTCAACAACGCTTTTCTGCCCATTGCCATTCTGCATTTTATATCCCTGTACTGCGACCATCATTTGTTATTTTACTGCCCAAGTAACAAAACTTATCTACCTCCTTCATTGCTTCGTTACTCAATCTAATTCCTTCAGCATCACCTGATTTTCTTACACTGCACTCCATTACCCTAGTTTTGTTCTTGTTAATGTTCATCTTATATGCACCTTTCAGCACACTGTCCATTCCGTTCAATTGCTCTTCCAGGTCCTTTGCTGTATCTGACAATTACTATGTCATCGGCAAAACGCAATGTTTTTAATTCTTCACCCTAAACTTTAATTCCTTCTCCAAATTTCTCCTTGCTTTCCTTTATAGCTTGCTCAATGTACAAACTGAATAACAATGGAGAAAGGCTACAACCCTGTCTTACTCCCTTCCCAACCGCTGAATCCCTTTCATGCCCTTCAACTCTGACAACCGCTTTCTGGTTTTTGTACAAGTTGTAAATAACGTTACGCTCCCTATGTTTTACTCCTGCTTGCTTCAGGACTTGAAAGAGTTTATTCCAATCAACATTGGCAAAAGCCTTCTCCAAATCTACAAAAGCTAGAAATGTAGGTTTGCCTTTTTTAAATCTATCTTCTAGGATAAGGCGTAAAGTGAGTATTGCCTCCCGTGTTTCTACATTTCTTCTGAACCCAAACTGATCTTCCCCGAGGTCGGCTTCTACCAGCTTTTCCATCCTTCTGTAAATAATTTGTGTTAATATTTTGCAACCATGACTTATTAAACTGTTGGTTCTGTAGTTTTCACACCTGTTTGCACCTGCTTTCTTTGGAATGGGGATTATAACATTTTTCTTAAAGTCTGAGGCTACTGCACCTGTCTCATACATCTTACACAGCAGGTGAGACAAATTTGTCATGGCAGGTTCTCTTAGAGACTTCAGTAGCTCTGAGAGAATATCATCTACTCCAGGGGCTCTGTCAAATTCTTCTCTCAATACAGTATCTCCTATTTCATCTTCATCTACATCCTCTTCCCTTCCTACAATAGTGTCTCGAAGTTCATTTCCTTTGTAGAGCCCCTCTATATACTCTTTCCACCTTTCAGCTGTCCCTTCTTTGCTGAGAACTGGTTTTCCATCAGTGTCCTTGATATTCATAGAGCTGTTTTTCTTATCTCTAAATGTTTCTTTTATTTTCCTGTAGGCTGTATCTATTTTTCCCCTATTTATACATTCTTCTACATCCTTGCATTTGCCTTCTAGCCACTCCAGCTTAGCCATTTTGCACTTCCTGTCAATCTCATTTCTTAGTCGTCTGTACTCCATTTTGCCTGTTTCATTTACTGCATTTTTATATTTTCTCCTTTCATCGATTAAATTTAGTATCTCCTGTGATATCCAAGGATTCTTTGTAGGTCTTGCCTTCCTACCTATTTTGTCCTCTGCTGCCTTCACTATTTCATCTCTCAATTTTACCCACTCCTCCTCTACTGTTTTATTTTCCCCTGTTTCTGTCAATTGTTGCCTAAAGCTCCCTCTGAAATTCTTAAGAACTTCGGGTTCCTTCAATTTATCCAGGTCCCATCTCCTTATTTTCCTACCTTTTTGTAGTTTCTTCAGTTTCAGCCTACAGTTCATAACCATCAAGTTATGGTCAGAGTCTAGACTCTCTTTTAAAACTATGAAATTAGAAGAATATCATATAAAGGACAAAAATTAGATTATAGAGTATTAATTAAAATAAGTACATAATGTTTAATTTTATTTTATTAGGAATAAGGAATTTTTATTCAGTTTACTATAAATTGAGGTACATGTGATTATATTATGTACGTATTATATATACTTGATTTTTTAACTATATACAGTCTGGTTTTATTAATTTTATAGTATTTATCTTTACTTCCTCAGAAGATGAGGATCCAAACATCATTACCTGCTAATTCCCTCATTTCTTCTGTATTAAGATCCTCGTTGGAATATCTTCCTTCTTCTTCCAAAATGTTATTATATGTGTCACTGTCATCAGTATCAATAACATGGATGTCACATCGAACATTGGTACAAGAATAGCCCTTGCATAGTTGCAGACGGTGGTTCACTTAATGGCACATGTGCAATAAATGATCAGTTATGCATGTGTTGCTTCTTAATAGTGATAACTAGCAAGAGACCGACTTTTAAGCCTTCCAGCCCCATTGCAATGGATTCAGTGGGTTGTTTTTCCAAGCTTGTACCTGAAAATACGTCCTCACGGAATGCTGTTGAGCAGCTGCTTCTGTATGAGTCAAACAGCCATTATAATGATGGCTTTGATATAGATATTACAAACATTTCATAGCGAAGCATGGCTAATGGCTTTTTTCCATCCTCGCAGTACAGAACCGCAATGAACTCCCGTCAATCTACATCAGTCTCGTCAATAATAGCACTGTCTGGAATTACTGAAAAGCTCTTCTGCTTTCTAGAGGGTATTTTTCGTCTCCAGTGCGTTGAGAAGTTTCTGTTTTCCTATGCCGAAAAACGACGTAGTCGAATCACAGCCATTGAAATCATGCAGGAACAAACTATTGTCGTTGAAGCTCGATATCCTCGCGAACGATAACAGCTCAGTCAAAGGGTGCTTCGCATTGTCATAAGCTGCAGCTACAGTATCAGCGCCTTCAACAATTTGCTTGATGCTGATTTCTTGCTTTGAAGTTGTGCAATCAACACATATGAACCGCTTTTATACTGTTCGTTCGACAGTAACTATTATCCATCAGTCATAATCGTTACCTTCCTGTCATATCATCAATTTTACATACTTTGTATTTATGGAAGAAAATTTTTCTTTTGACTACCATGCCACTTTACGCAACAGAGATCCTCCATTGATAAAGGAACTAGACTGAACATTCTAAGTAATCATTCAACTGATATTGAAAATGGTATTGGTAGTTTCATATGATTCATATGGCGATATTTCCTACCCAGCAAAGTTTTTTCTCACTTTCATTGACTTTTGACAGCACAATTTGATGCGCTACAACTTTTCTCATATAAAAATTTTTAGTCAAACTGGCCAGTTATTGGGTGCTGCACGTTTTATATCGACGAAGCGAGTGTTTCTCGGAAAGTGTGGAAAATCACCGAATTTAAATGCAGAATTTTTTGGTAAAAATCTAGTGAAATAGAAAAGTTTTGGTACTCATTCGATGCTGAATTCAATGCATTACAGTATTTGGTAGCTTTTATGTTGTGGACAAAACGATTAGCTTCGGAGAAATATGAAAAAAAAACTAGAAAAAGACCAAAATTTCGGTGGCTTTACTTTTATCACAGCTGAAGCTCTACTCGGAAACCGGAGCAAACTCATATTACTTCAGAGACCTACTTGAGTGATTCAAACAGTTTCCAGATTTTCACAAATTATTCTAAGCTAATTTTTGGAGCTAATTTTACTGACCAATTTGGCAATTTATCGGCCGCGTCAGAATAGCCGTGCGCACTAACGTGCCCAGCTGCGGTGCGCGAGGCCATTTGCCGTCGGGGCTACGAGTCCTCCCTCGGGCATGAGTATTTGTGTTGTCCTTAGCATAAGTTATTTGAAGTTAGTGTAAGTAGTTTGTAAGCTTAGGGAGGAATGACCAACCTTAGTTAAATCCCTTAGATTTACAAACATTTGAACATGTGGCAATTTATCAAATATACTTTAAAACGAGTATATTTTCCATGATGTTGTTTATTATTTGTAATATTAGTTTCATTTTTGTGGTGTCGCACAAGTCAAAAGTGCGCGCCACCTACTTTCGCCGCGCGCCGCCATGCACGCACGGCGCGGCATTCTGACGACGTCAGCCACGAGCGCCCTCTGCTGCCATCCCGCTCGTGGCCACCACTGAACGACATCGTTCACTTGGGACTGAGGAACCAGTTAACACTTCGGACTCAGATAGGCACCAGTGAAGACTTGGCTATCGCATAGGCACTAGGCAGGCCTCTAGCTTAACTATGTATCAGCCTTCTGCAGTACTGATCTATGCAAAAGTTAAGTATTGTATACATTCTGTGCCATATATATATATATATATATATATATATATATATATATATATATATATATATATATCGTTCTAATTTACTCTAGTGTTTCTAGTTTCTGCTGTCCCACTGGCTGCTCACCTCCGTACCTGCACAAGCGTGCTACCTTTATTCCCGTGTCGGTCTTCCTACTCGGCCACCAACACCTACGACGGAAACGAGACACAAAAGCGGCGACGAGGCTGGGACACAAAAATTTTGTATACAACTATTTATATGGAATTATTTGAAAATTTCAGCTATTTTATTTTAGAGGTTGTCACAAATGCCGCTGATCTTCCTCTTGATTTAAAGGTCATGTGGGCAAAAATTCATAAAGATAGGAGCAAAACGGTCTGTAAATTAAGTACCCTCCACCATGTAGCGAACGAAATTTTATACATTGATAATCCTCTTGTTTTTTAGGTAGAGTGTGCAAAATTTCATCAACATCGGAACAAAACTATAGACCTCTAGCAATAGAAACGCAGGGTCACATCGAAAAACTCACTTTGCTGTTCTCAAATGTTCCAGTTTTATTACATACAACACATGTTCTTATACTAACAATAAAAAAAAGAAAAAAAAAGATCTGTGAGATCGGTCGAGACATTCTCAAGTTATAGGGCGACCAAGGTATCTAGGAATGCATTTTTATGTTACGAAGTACCCTCTCCCATGCACAGCATGAAACTTAAGGTACACGGTGACCTTCCTCTTGTTTTCAAGGTCAAGCGCGCGAAATTTCGTGAAGATTGGAATGAAACGGTAGATTTCGTGAGTCTGAGAAGAAAGTATGCTCTGCCATGCACCTATCACAAATTACTTTCGTAGCTAACGTTTTCTTCGTATTAGACTCATTCCTGCTAAATGTCAGCTTCATAGGTGAAGTAGTTTTCGAGATTTCGTGTTTAATCAGTGAGTGAGTGAGTGTCCTTTCGCTTTTACATAGATAGAGACTAAGAAAACAGATTGCTTAATTTCTGATGCAAGAGAATTAAGGGAGATTTGCAGACAAAAATAAATAGTAACATGCAAATGTGTAATGCTAACTTGATTTGATACAAGATCATGCCTGATGCGATAGTTTTACGGCATCTACAGCGAAATTGTTGTGAGTGGTACACTTCGTTTCATCATTTAGTGCGTGTGCGTGTGTGTTTGTGTGTGTGTGTGTGTATGTGTGTGTGTGTGTGTGTGTGTGTGTGTGTGTGTGTCTGCCTAGAAGGGGGGATGTCAGTTACAAAAAGCTTTATAAACATCCGAAATTACATGCAAACTTTGTTGCAGGTCCCTTAAGTATTCCGATTTTCCAATAATTGGCTCATAAATCTGGGTATTCTCATGCGGTGGCCTCTCATTTTTATGACGTCATATCTCTTGAGCTATGTGTCGTGTTCTTTTGTTTTTGCGTGGGCGTACGGTGAACAGTTCACCAAAATTTCACTGCAATCGAATGAACACATAGAGGACATACAAACATTCATATATATATCGTCCAGTACTACACTAATCTGTACTCGGAAGTGCCAAAAGATGAGACAGCTAAAGGTGAATTCCTTAGTAACATACCAAATACAATGACTCAGAAACATAATTCAAAACTTTTGGAGGATATTACAGATGAAGAAACAAAAATTACGATCTCAGAGTCTCCAGGAAAAAGATCCCAGGTTCTGAACTGGATTTCATATAAAATTCTGGCATGTGATTCGTCGAGAACTTATTCAAATGTGTAATGAACTGTTGCTATTTCCTTTCCAGTTTCTTTTAATAAAAACAAAGTTGGAAAAAATAAAGGCAAAACATTATAGGATATTCGGCCTATTACACTGTTCAACGTGGATTTAAAAAATTTTATGGGAATAATAAACAGATTGAGTGCCAAATAGAAGGAACAAAGTTAGAACAGGTAGACAGTTTCAAGTACCTGGGATGTATTTTCCCACAGGGTGGCAACATAGCGAAAGAACTGGAATACAGGTGCAGCAAAGCTAATGCAGTGAGTGCTCAGCTAAGATCTACTCTCTTCTGAAAGAAGGAAGTAAGTACCAAGACTAAGTTAGCAGTGCACCGCTCTATCTTTCGACCAACTTTGTTGTATGGGAGTGAGAGTTGGGTCGATACAGGTTACCTTATTCATAAGATAGAGGTTACAGATATGAAAGTAGCAAGAATGATTGCATGTAGCAATAGATGGGAACAATGGCAGGAGGGTGCCCATAATGAAATCAAGGAAAAGCTGGGAATGAACACCATAGATGAAGCAGTTAGAGCGAACAGACTGAGATCGTGGGGTCATGTTACACGCATGGGAGAGGCGGGGTTGCCTAGGAGACTTATGAGCTCGTCAGTGGAGGGTAAGAGGAGTCGAGGTAGACCAAGAAGAAAGTACCTAGATTCGGTGCAGAGTAATTTTGGGGTGAAAGGCATAACATCAGAGGAGGCATCAATGTTAGCACTGAATAGGGGATCATGGAGGAATTTTATTAGAGGTACTAACGCTGAAAGGCATAATCAGCCTCTGATGATGATGATGATGATAAACAACAGAATGAAGTCCATTATACCAAAATGAATTGAAGCATAGCGCCTCATTGCGCTTGACCACTCCGCCGCGACAATGATGAATATTTTATGTGATTATATAGACATGGTATATTTAACTTGGATCTGCAAAAATCAAATAGCTATTACCTTTTTAGATTTTAATAAGGCTTTTGACAGAGTACAACGAAAAAATGGGCTATAGTGATGAATTCTCACAATTAATACATAACTGTATAGGAGACGCTCAATCTAAAATGAAAATCAGTGGACAACTAACAACGAGTGTACCTATAAAACGATCAGTCAGGTAAGGATTTCCACTGTCTATGACGTCACATGTTATTGCAGTTTAACCACTGCTTGTTAAACTCCACACAATATTACAAGGATTGAATATTCTTAATGACAAAAAAGTGTGTCATACTTGTACAGATGGTGTTAGCATTATTTTCAATAATAAAATGGAGATTGATGAAGTTCGAAGAATAATAATGTGTTAGGAAGATGCTTGTGGCGCAAGACGTAATCCACATAAATTCAAAATACTGCATTGAGGGCCCTACGCCGGAAACATGGAAACCTCCTGGCTTAAAAAACTGATGAGATTCATCATCTGGGGAAGACGTTTACATTAAATTATTCTCAGAAGGTGAATGTTATAAGAGCTATTCTCAAAGATCACAACATGAGATCATTAGATAGATTGCAGAGAGTACTATTTGTTAATTGTTTTGTAATCAAGAAGATATACCACATTTCTGAAGTGTTACCAATACTCACTGCTATTGCGAGAAAAATGCTTGTGGTCCTGTGCTAGTATATTTGGAGGGGTAATGTTTTCAAAGTTTGTTTTGAAACTGCCAAATTTCGTAGACGTAATGGAGGACAAGGCGCCAAAGACATACAAGCACAATATTTGGCAATGTTTGTTAATCATATTGGCAAATTATTACACAGTAATCAGCCCAGGATTTCACGGAAACATGTTTCATGCATTAGATCCTAATGATCGATGTGCATCTATAAATAGTAGGCAAATAAACCTAGAATTGGATTATGTTCGAAAATACTTTGCTGAAATTATTTACATACATGTAAATATTTAAAAAATTAATACTAGTCAATTATACCGAGCACTTACGAAAAGGTTACCTCAGAAACAATATCGAGATGAAATATGAATGTAAAAATAAGAAACAAATTTGGCTTAATATTAATAACCCCATGTTAAGATCATATGTTCGCTCTGTCTGGTATGATTTAGTTAACCAGATTTACATAGAATAAATTTACCACTCACTCCTTTTTGTCAGTCATGGCAACTAGTGGAACTGTAAAACATGTGAGAACATCTGAGAATTATGTTCCAATAGAAGATGTACTTCATCCAGAATAAAATTTATTTCCTAATTCAAAACATAATTGTTGTAAAGCTTGCCTGATATAGCCGGGTCGGGAGGCGATCTAATCGTTTTATAGTTTTCTAAATGACAAGCCAAGATCGCACACTACCAATTTATTAAATGATAACCGGTTTCAGTGCACTGTGTCACCATCATCTGTTCACATATATGTTATAATCTGGTCATCTTGTTAAAAAAAAATTGGGTATAAAATAACAAGTGCAACATTGCAGTTAGTCACTACATAAAAGCAGTCATGTTTTTAACTAATATATTTTTTATATAGTGACTAACTGCAATGTTGCACTTGTTATTTTATACACAATTTTTTTAATAAGATGACCAGATTATACCATATATGTGACTAGATGATG